>OY728126.1:123687883-126087883 GCA_963277665.1 Viscum album
TATATATGAAAAAACTAAGATTAATTCTTTAGTAAGAACCAATATAGAAAAAATATTATAAATTAGATAGATGTGCATTTTCTACATTAGATGTAAAATTTCAAGGTAAGTCATATCGAGGTCTTGAAAATATAGAATAAACATTTATAATAGAGTCTCACTAGATGGAGTAATATAAATTCTACTTGAAAAAACTTATTAGACTGAGGTATACTTACTCTTCATAAGACCCTTCATAATGACCAACTATTCAAACAATGTATATTTATCCATAAAAACTGAAATTATTCTATGAGATAGAAACATTAAATATTTTTAATGTTTCTTCATAAGAATCATCCAATATATGAAGAAGATTTACAGAATCATATTATGTAAATATGAGTTTTTATGATGAAACTATAACCACATTTGATGAATGGGGAATACAACCATTTGGAAAACCTATATAAAACTAATCACTATTCGAGCGGGAAGATTATTTTTCATCACTTATGATCTATATTTATTGTGAATAGTTTGATACTTCATGTTATGGGAGAATTATTCATTGTATCTTTAGATAGTTCTCACTTAAGGAATCCATTAGTAAGGTGGCACACTCATTTTTGGTGCATTATTTTAATCAAGTTTCAACAGTTTTAATTTAATTTCATAAAATATTACCAATATATTCAAATGTTTTACTAATTTGTGGGAAATTTAGAAAGTGGGATGGAAAAAGATTTATTTTTAATTTAAATTTAATAATTTTTTATTTTGAAATTTTATTTATGACTATTTTAGTGTTATCAATGTTTTTAAACATGTTCTGTAGTACATTACCAAAAAAATACACTTTTAGGTAGAAGCCCTCTACTCCAAGGAACAAGCCACCAATATGAATCCCTAGGATCCAGCTGACCACAAACCAAGGATGAAGGCCACTAGTATTAATGTGTTCATGGGGGATCAACCACATGGACATGTGGAACATGGTTGAAAACCCCCTAGAATAGTAGGGTGGGTCGAAGCCTGCCAGCACATGAGAATGTGGTGGTAAAACCCACACAGCCATTGGTGGAAGATATTTATTCTTGCGCAGTGGTCCCATGGTGGTTTTAGGGGTCCTCCAACCCTCTTGAAACATCATTGGGGGATGTTGGATGTGCTCGGGCTTTTATACACTCAAATTGTGCATTGTTGATTTGGTTTTGAAATAAATGTTTCATGGATTTTAGCCAAAACACCTCCATTTGATAGATATATTAAGCATCATCATTTCTCCATGTTCTAATGATGACCACCCTATTCATTCATCATACATCACTTCTCTTCACCCAGTAAAGCCATGGCTAATAAATGGGAGCTCGGCTCGAGCTGCATCTTCACTTTTATACCTCTCTACAAACATAGATTTCTTATGGGTCCCTATATAACATCCATGATGGTTTCATCCCACCATTTCATAGTTTTATTGATTTTAGGAACTCATCGCTACACCATTGCACCTCAATGAATGACCACTGCCATGACACCCCCTGCAAACCTTGCATCTGAAGATGATCACTACCGAAGCTTCTCTCCACAGTCTACTCTCTACATTGTCCACTAGATATCTGGGCGATTATTACAAAATATCATATCACATGGTCTCACGGTTTATTCAAATTTTTATATTCACAATTTGAAATTATATATTAATAATTTAGATTTTAGGTGGAGGAGGTTGAGGCTCACCCTCTCCATATTAATAAAAAGAGGCAGCAATTGCATCTTGATTTTTTCGATCACTCAGGGGTAGATGCAATCCTATGGATTTATTGATCTCTATCTCTTTATATTTTTTTTTTCATCTCATTTTATATTAATTTAATTTTAATTTTAATTTTAATTTTAATTATCATTTATTAAAATAAAATAAATCATTGTTTCTGAAATTGTGCCAGCACCCATTCATCATTTTCTTCTCCTTCTTCTTCCTCTATTCTCCTTCTTCTAATTATTATTATTATTATTACTATTATTTTATTATTCTTGATTATTTGTATTCTTTTTCATATTTTATTTTATTCATTATATTTCTCTCTCTCTCTCAACCTAATTTTTTTTATTTTATTCGTTGTATTTTTTCATCCTTATTCTTTTTATTTTATCTTATTTTATAATTTATTTTATTTTTTCCTCTTACTATCCACCAATTTGATCACTGACCATAGATAGTGATGGGAATATTCTAGGAATGACCTATGAGGGGTCAAGGTGTTCTTGATTTTTTCTTAAATTTCATTTTATATTTTTGGTATATTTGAGTATCATTCATTGTTGAGGTGAATGTCCCTAATGTAGTTATTGGCCCCCAATCACAAGTAACTCAATCTATTTTAATTATTTTATTTAATATATTGTCCATATCTTTATTGGATAACACTTCACATGATGGATTTGAGTGAGTCAGTAGATGAAACAGAATAGACAGAGCAGAGTCTTGGAATTTGGAACACCCTCAACAAAGGTGTGTCATCAACCTTGTTTACATGAGTAGGTGGAATTGATATTTTTTAAGAATTCAATGAATCCAGAAGTTGAAAATGAAAATAATTATGATTCAACATGAAATTTCATGTTTGGATTATAAAAATAAAACCAAAAAAATAAAGGATACTAATTATTGATCCCAAAACCGATCCCAAAACCGATCCCAAAACCAAGTTCCATAGTCCTTTACTCCTTCTCTATTGAATTACATGATAGTATAATTTAGAATTTTTATTTTCATGTCATTTTAAAATTTAGAAATAAAAAAAATAAAATCATTTTCTATTTCTTAAATAAAATAATAAAAAGAGCACAAAGAAATAGTTTATGTGATTTAGATAATGTTGGTGTTCAAACATATGAGATCATCAAGTGAGACGACTATGGTGATCCAATATATTGTACAAGGAAATCAATTTTTTTTTTCAGGCCCTATGATAGGCGTTCATAAAAAATTGAATCGTTTCTACGGATTCAATGATTTATTTTTCAAGATTTTATATTTTTACATTTAATATATTTTTAGAATTGTTTTAAGATACCATAAATATTTTCCAGGATGTTTTTAAGAAATCATATTTTTAATTCATGGAACAATTACTCTCATGTGCATGAACAAGTTTTTCAATATGTTGTAGAGATGTCTCTCCTATAAAAGATCAATGAATTCAGTAACCTATATATGATTACGGATAATGTTAATAATAATAAAATTTCATTTCATGAATATGTAGATACAGTTGATGAATTCAAAATTGACTATCAGAAACATAAGACCAAGAAAGAAGTGTCATCAGAGCTACCCAATATTAATGAAGTCATCAAAGAGGTCCAGATCATTCATAAGAAGTATCCAAATCCAAAAATCCCATGATGAGGTAGAGTATATTCATGATGAAGAAAAAATTTCTACTTATATAAATGATGGAGATCAATAAGATATGGATGCTTTTGGTTTGGATATGAGGCCCAATATTATCTCTTTGATCAATAAAAAGTGAAAGAGAAAGTGTCATTTCATGTCACTCGATCCATAGAATATGAAGAAACCAAATTAGTGATCGAATTTTATGAAAAGTTAGAGGTTTAAGACAACCTATCTCCACTTATCCCCATCTAAATCAAATAGGAACTCACCACAGACACATAGTTTATAACTGAACTAATTATGTGTGTTGATATTTTCTCAAAACACTATTTTATTTGATTTTATTCAATATAAATAGATTATTAATTACAATTACATTAAATTTTCATATTAAAATAACAGTTTCTATATCATTCATGATAATTAATAATCTAGAGGTTTAATTATTGAGTAACACACGGATCTCCTAAATTCTAATAAACATACAATTAAGTAAGCACATGAGGAAAATCAAGTAGTTGAGTCTAAGGAAATAAATATAGTGGATTTTTCAAATTAATGGGAGAAATTAATTATTAAAATTTCAATTTTAAATTTTTTTATATTAAGAAATTCCTACTAAATCTATCTTTCATCATTCAGTTCATAAATCTTATGTGAATCCATAACATGAATAGGAAGATGGTGTTTCACAAGTAGCAACCAAGAATGATGAATATTCGTACTTAATACTACCACCACCATAAAATCTATAACTAATTTTGAAGGGGGTAATATGATATACTTTATCCATGGGTCATTCTTCCCAACCAACAAAGAGGTAGAATCTTGTAAAAGACATATTTGCTGGTCCAAATCCATGAAGATCCATCAACTATTTGACATTGGAAAAAATCTAGTACTTCACCCTCATGGTAGTAAAAATATGAACCCACTTAGGGGATCATACCAAGACATATCCTTAAATTTTCTCTCTAAGTAAATATAATTAAATCTTAGAATTAAGAAGTAGTCCATCTTGTAGAACCACTCAACCTTATCAGTTTTTTTGTAAAATTTATGATCCTTGTGATTAATAGACATATATTCATTTATAGGTTCATGATGGTAGAAGGAACCCCCAAACAACACAAAAAATTAAGGATTATATATGAATAAGATTCATTTGAAAGAGAGTTAACATTCAATTATTATCTTTTACAATCTCAATTTTTTTTCCAACAACCTATTTTGAGAAATAAATTGGAATTTCATTCCCATGCATGAATTATACTTTACTTGACTAATTTAGGAGACATTAGTTTCTTAAAAATCATCTGATTCCATGATTTAGATTTAAATGTTAAAAATATTTAATGAATAAAATGAAAATATTATATGATTAATGTGTCACATGGATATTAAAATTAGAACTCATGATTTTAGGGAATAATTTCATTCTTGTAAATGAAATTCATAATAAATTTTCTTGCTTTTAATTTAGGAAATTTATGTGAATTGATTTATTATTGTTCATCATGGCTTGCATAATTATTCAATATCACATTACCTTTCCCAAGAGGATTTATAAACCATGTACTTACTATTATATTCTTGAGAATATTTCTTGAGTGATCTTAGAACATGCCACCTATAAAAACATTCATTTGAAGTAGTCAAAAGTGCGATTTTGAAAAAACACATTTTGAATGACTGAAGAATCTTTTGAAAAGTCATTTTCCTTAAAAAACCACCATTACATCAATATTATCATAGACCATAGAAACCATGAATGGTCATTTTAGGAATGAGCCACATTTCATTCCATTTTTATTTATAGATACAGTCCTCGTAGTATTTTAATTATATTTTAAATTTCAGGTGAAGTGGTGAAAGGAGTTCATGGTGTTATGGATGATTTAAATTGGAAGGGAAAAGTATGGGTTTTCATATTATGGGAATAAATTAATGTTATTGATTCATTCATGATGTGTCATTGTTTTTCCCCTATTGAAAAAAATGAAAATGAATAAAATAACCAAAAAAATGAAAGAAATGAGTTTTTATTTGGAAAAACCGAAAATTAGAATTACTAGAGCTATGATTTTTATAATATGTGGTTAGGTAGTGGATGTGAGGTTTAATATATACATAAAGTTTTAAAAAATAAAAAAATTAAAAGATTCATTGGAAAATAAAAAAATTTAATATCAAGAAAAAAATATTAAATAGGGTGCACAAATCATCATTGGGCCTAACACCCCATGTTACCCATGCTTCTAAGTATATGCCATGGAAAAATAATTGGGAGATCGTATCAAACTAAATATTCACTACCATGCCTCTCCATCACTGTGGATCACCTCAAGGTCCCCAGACAACCTCAATGATGGTTTCAAACATCCATTTCAAAGGAATGATGATTTTAGGATCTCATCACTGCACCACATCACCTCCATGCATGAACATTACCATAATACCCCATGTATCCCATTACTCTAAGGATTAGCACTGAAAAGGCATCCCCTTATAGACTGCTCCCTGTACTGTCCTCCTGATTTCTATTGGACTACTTCTAATGTCTCGTATATTCAGGTCCTATGGGTGATTCAAAATTTCATATTTAAACATTGAAATGAGATATTAAAGATATGTAATTAAAGAGGCTGAGGCTAAGGAATCCCCTCTCCAAGACTTTAAAAATAGGTATTCATTACTTCTTCAATAGATTGAACACCAAGGGGGAGATTTACACCTAAGACATTGATACTGCATATATCTTCATTTTTTCATTTTATTTTTGATTTATTTTTCATTTCATGTTGTTTTCCTTTAATATTAATTTTAATTTAAAATATATTTCATTAAAAAATAGATGTATTTTTTCTCAAATTATGTCACACCATTCATCTTTTCATATCCTCCTATTCCGTACTTATTTTTATTTTCTTCTTTAAATTATGTTTATTCTAATGATGATGATTATTTAGTAATTTTATATTTCCTTTATTAATTTATTTTATTTCTTCATTATCTCATATCAGTTCTTTTTATTGTATTCGTTTTATTTTTCTTATCCTCATTCTTTTTATTTTCACTTATTTTCAAATTTATTTTATTTCATCTTCTCTAATTCAGAACCACCATAGTTATATCCTACCCTCTACAATGACGACCAACTGAGAGGCTTGTCCCGAGGGTTGTCAGGGTGTTCTTAAATTACTATTAATGACTATTTTTCGATTTTTGGTCGATCAGAGTAGCATGCATGGGTGTGAAAAAGGTCCTAAATGTGTTGAATTATCACCACCCCCATAATGACACGAAACTCAATAAATTTCTATTTTTTTGTTTAATTTATTTTAGCTCTATTTATTAGTTACCTATTCACATGATGGATATGCGTGAGTCAATGGAATGAACAACATCAATAGAGATGGGTCCTAAAAGATGGCACACCCTTGACCTAGGTGTTTCATAAACCTTGATTATAAGAGGAGGTATAATTGCGATTGATTATGCATTAAAATATTCATCAATTTATAAATGAAAATAATATTAATTTATCATGATATTTCATGTTTGTATTATCATACTAAAATTAAAAATTTAAAGGGGAATAATGATTAAACCCAAAAACAAAAACAAAACGATGTCCTTTCTTTCTTAACTCATTCAATTTTTCCTTGCATGATAGTATAATTTAGGATTTCTATTTTTCCTTTAATTTAAATATTAAAAAATGTAATAAAAAACCAAAGAATTCTCTATTTTTAATATAAAATAATAAAAACAAAAAAAATAGTTTAGGTTATTTAGATAACATAAGTGAACAAACTGTGAAACTCCTCAAGTGAGACAGCCTTGGTCAACTAATATTCAGGACTATGAAATCAATTTTTTTTCCACACCCAAACATAGGTGTTCATCAAATACTTTTTTGTAAATTCCTCATGATGTATCTATTGATATTAATTTATATGGTCTGGTGTGATTGGGGGATTCCAGTGATAATAAGACAATGTTTGTCCCCTCTTGTTGATATAGTGTTCCTAAGGATTGTGAAAAATAAGACTTTCTATTTTTTTATTGATGGATACCTTACTTATGAAGGATTTACCACAATACATTGGTGAAAACTATATATACCTAATTTCATGGTTATTTACCTATATAACTCTTATGGTTAAAGAGTGGTTAACATTTTTATAATTTTTCTATAAGTTTTTCTTACTTGCTTTAGAATGTTTACCTTATTCTAATATGAATATTTAATGGAATTTTCATATTATATTTAATATAATTAAATTAAACTATTATTTTATAATAAATAATTAAAATTAATTGTATGATCACTTTTTTATTCCAAAATATGGTTTTTACTAATTATATACTTAAGGAGGTTCATAAAAATTATTTATTTTATTTTATAAACTACAATTCATCCCCCTCTTCTGGTAAACTATATATTCATTCAATCATACATTTTATATCTGAGATAGTTTATACATTAATAAATTAAAATAAATTAAAATATTTAATATCATAATAGGTTTCTAATTTTTATAAATTGTTACAGTAATGAGTGTTGTAGAAAATAATATATTTATTTTTAAGTCGATTTGGAACACGTCTGTGTGTTGGTTGGATCTTTAAAACACTATAGTCCTTTGAAATTTTCATTAAACCTCAAGTGATATATATATTAAAAATCATTTATCACCTTCCATTGACATATTATTTTCTTCAAGATTCCATTTTCCATTTTCAGACTCCCCAAAGACTACTCTCGTTTCGATGGTGATCGGTTACTGATGGGACTCATGGATGGACATTGTCTTGGAGCATGTGCTCTTCCATGACTGATCAGGGATTCAATAGTAAGATTGTTGACGGATCTTCATTGATATTTTTTTGGCCTTGTTTGTATATTTGTATTTCAGACGTAGTAATTCTTGGTGGTATGATTTATTTCTCCTCACTACTTAATTTTTCATTTTAACAACAGTTTGTATCTAGGTTTTTTTATTTTGGTTATGCTAGGTGGTTATCCATATCCTTAGTTTCCTATACCATTTTATCATGATATTTCTCACATTACCCCACATTGGTTGGTTTTTATGGATTCAAAGATTATTTGGATCATTTTGGTGGCTTCAAGGAAGGTAGGTCTGCTTGGTTACACATCTGATTTTTTCACCTAGGTGGGGAGTTCTTTCACTATTGGATCCATGAACCCATAACCTCTATGTCATATATTATGTGATATTTTGGAAAATATTCCTCCTTCATTAATCCACATTAAATTGTGCATTGTTTCGGGACATATTCTAGTAGTTTTCTCTCTATTTTCAGCTAAATGGCAGTTGGTTATATTTTTTCATCATCTATCTTGGTTCCCTTATCTATTGTTCCGAACACTAGTTTTTTTTTTGTGTAGAAATGACTAAGGTTGTTGATATGAAGTCATGAGATTCGGGGATGCGATGGATGTCATGAGTGGTGTGCACTTGATAATGGGATGTCCATGCGTGGCACAATGCATTTCCTCAATTGTCTTTTAGATGGGTATGGCCTTGGTCTTGGCACCCAATCTAGCCATATTTTGACCCTTTTTTGGTTTTTCTATTGGATTGATTCTTTGTCAACCCTAAAGTGAAATTTTATTTAAAAATAATAAAAAATTATTGGTGGTATATCTTTGTGTAAATATTACAGGTTTAAATGTGGGGACATGTTAAAATCTCAATCATAGCTGACCAAATTTATTTGATTGTGTAGACTATGAATAATAGAGAGATAGAATAAATACATTCATGATCAATACTATTACTAATAATTTTTTACTCTTGACAAGTAATTATGTAATTCCTTACAAAGTGGTTTATAATTTTTATAATGATGAAAAAATTAAGTATGAATTAAATATAGAGTGAGAAATGAATATTTTCTTTTCATTTTTAAGGAAAATCTGTCGTGATATGTCATTTTGTAAAGTAGAAATTATTTTTGAAAAAAATTATGATGTTACTCACTTTAGGAAAACTAATGTCACTGAAACTAGATTATCTATGTTTAGAGTTGATTATCAATTCTTGTATTTGTTTAACCTGGATAATTTTTTTCAATGATGCGACAGAGAATCATAAAAATTGTGAATAATTTACAATATTTGGGATATAAATATTTAACTAATGAGAATTTATTTGACAAGATTATATATATTATTTCCAATGAGTGGAAATATAATGTAACAATATTAAATTTTAAAAGGAATCTAACTAAGATGACCATTGATGGTATAATTAAAACTCTCAAGTAATATTTGGGTATAATAAAAAGGAATGTTAAAAAATATAATAAGAAATATGGTTGTGTATATTTTTCTTATACATCAACACTCCTTAAGAAATATATATGAGTTAGAAATCTTATAACTCTTTAAAAATAAGGGAATATAATTTGATATAGAAATTACTACTACATATGAAATTTATAATGAATTAGATAATCTTTGTAAAAGGATGAATAAAATATTTTGAAAAAAATAATTTCTTTACTACTCTCAGATAAAATCTTAATATAGAAACAAGAATTATTATTCTTCTGAAATGATTTGCAATGTGATTTTATATTGGTATTCCGAGGAAAAATTAATTTTAAATGGTGGAGATATCTGATAAATCCATTACCAATTTAATATTAAATGAAAACAATAGTACTTATAACGATGAATATATTTCCAAAACTACTGAAGTGGAAAAGGAGACATCATCTATAGATGAGGATACTTTACCATGATTTGAAGAAGTTTTTCATTTTTCAAATGTTTTTGGAAAAAAATTCTATTGTTTCTATAAATTTTGACATTCTAATTTATAAATTTTTAAGGAAAAATTATTTACTTTCTTCAATTAATTTATAGATTTCAAATATTATACTATAATTATAAAGGAAATTTAATTATAATCCAACTAGTGAGAATATGGATTTGGGTACCAAACTATATTCTGAGATCATTAGTCTAATGAAACTTTTCTAAAGTTTTACTTCTGGGAATTATAATATGATCATATTTATAAATAAATAAAGGCTCATAGAATTACCACTAAGATCGGTTTTACTCAGGAAAATCATCATTTCTTTAACCATTATATTCTTCCTAAAAATACTCTATTGCGTAAAAAATATTCCAAGTAGTTCACATAGGAAGAAAATAATTTCTTTAAATAAATTCCAATATTTTTGTTTTCATAAATCATATATTTCTTGAGAATTTTCAGATATAAAACATATAGAATATTACCCAATATAGATTCCCAATGTTTTTTACTACCACTTCTAGACCCTAGCAAGTTTATATTCCAAAAATATCACATTTTCTATTTTCATGAAAATAATACGAGTACCAATAAATATTATATTTTTTACATGGATAGTGGGCGTTCCTATAGTATGATTAGATAAATCAATTATTTTAGACGATCTTAAAGATGAAAGGTGGAAGAGTCATTTTTGGTGATAATGCTTATGGGTTAATTTATGATATAAGTAATATTGTTCTTCTTGGGAAACCTTAATTTAAAATTTTTATTTGTTTTAGGACATAACCACAACCTTATATGCATAATCCAATTATGTGATAAAGTATACCATCTAAACTTCAGGAATAATAATGTAATATTCAATTTTTATAAGGTATGATTAATATTCCTACTGACATGCGTGAGAATGTATACACACTAAACAAGGAAGACCTAAGAAGCCAAAATATACCTTGACTTAGTGCAGTATAGGATCAATATTGGTTTGATTATAGACTATTAGGACACTAAAATGTTATAAATTATGCTAATCTATCTTAGAAAGGACTTATTAGAGATCTTACAGGGTATAAGTTTACATCATCTAATGTTTTTTATCGCTGTTAATATTTAATGGGAAATAAGTAAATTTTTAAATATATTAGTGGAGTGTAAACTTCTGATGATTTATAATTGGGGTAAATTAATTTATTTTTTCCAAAAAAAATATAATTTTTGCTAATAAGTATAATATATATGTTTTATTTGATCATTACACTAAATAAACTAGGGTCTATTTCCAAAAAAAAAAGTTGGAAGGATTTTTCTATTTCAAAAAATCTATAGCCCATGTTAAGAATAAGAAAATTATCCTTTGGAAACTAATCATTATGATCATGGTGAAGATATTTAAAATTATGAATTTTAAGTTTTTTTATTAAAAATGTATTGTGTGTAACTTTTCATTACCATGAATAACTTCATAAAATCATGTAGTCGAAATAAGAAATAATATTCCCTAGGAGATTACTAGAACTATGTGGAGTGAATGATAAATTGAAGAACTATGTTAATATGATGTAGTTTTTGTTCTATTTATTCTATAAGTCTCATTTTACTTAAACATTTTCTTAATAAAACTACAACTAATTTTTCGATTAGAAGAAATAAAAAAACATTCTTAATTTAGAGTTTTGGAAATATAGTATTCATTCTGAATATTAAATTTAATTTACATCAATTTTATTCAAAATAATAAAAAGTAATTTTTCTCTGTTATTATTCAACATAAGGTTACACATTTTTTATTAAAAATAAAATTACTATTTAGTAAATAATAAATGTAAAATTGGATGAAACTTATTATTTTTTATAAATATTCAGAAACCAAATCTTTGATTTTTTACAAAAAAATGATTTTCAACCCAGGTTAAAAAATTATTCTCCTTAGTGAAAAAACTAAATTAAATGTTTCTAAATCTATAAACCCTTAATAAACTGAACCAGTTTCCCATTAACAATTTTTTAAAAACACATGAATTTAGATAATCCTTTGGAATAATCCTAATGGTGATATTAGTGGTGATGATAAAAAAATAGTTAAAATAAGAATTTTCTTATGAACTTTAATTAAATATTGTGCATTTTTATCATAATATTAACCTAGGACACATGATAATGATTTATGTTATGAAGATTGGGTAAATGAAATTCAGGAAGAAATAAATGAATTTGATTGCAGTAAAGTTTGTGCATTGGCTAAATAGCCAAAAGATTCAACTATAATTGAAAAAAATTGTTTTTTCAAAATAAATGTGATGAATATAGAGTAATATTTAAAATTATATACAATAATATTTTAGGGGGTAATAATAAATAATAAGGAATATAATATGAAGAAAATTAATCTATAGTTTCTAGATAAGAATTTAATTGTATACCTTTATCAAGAGCAACATTTCTAAATATTTATCATTTTAAAATGGATGTGAAGTGTTGTTGCCATATTGGATATGTTCATGAGGATCTTTATGTAGAAAAAAATATTTTTTTTGAAAACAAAAAATCTATAGATCATGTTATTATAATTAATATAACTCTCTGTGGACTTAAACAAACCCCAAGATCCTATTATGATAGATTAACATGATTTTTATTGAAATAAAGATTTCTAAGGGATCCATGGATCCAATATGTTTTATTAAATAGTGCTTTCAAAGATACAATCATTATTACAATATATTTTAATGTCATTGTATTTGTTTTACCTTGAAAATAAATTACATATCCCTTGGTACATATTATAAAATTTTAACTTTGATATGAGCCTGATTTGTAAAATTACATTTTCCCATAGTTTTAGAATTTCTCCAAAATAAAAAGGAACATTTTTATCACAATAAATGTATATAAAATATTTTCTTAAAAATTTGGACTTGAAAATAGTAAATGTATTGGTACTCTTATCGAGACCTAAAACACTATTTATCATGATTTATTTGGTAACCCGGTTGATCAAAATACTATTAGATGATTGATTGGTAGTTTATTATACCCTATATGTAATCAACCATATTAATGTTTTTCAATATTATTATGTGAAATATAATCATTAAATATAACATAATCCCACATTAATTGCGTTTAATGTGTTTTTTGTTACTATAAATGAACTATGGATCATTTTATATTTTTTCTTTTACAAATGATTATGATAATTTTTTTTGAGATGTTTATTTGGATGTATGTAAAGTGGATATAAAATGTACATCTAGAAAATGTCATTTCATATGAGAAGATTTAGTTTTTTGGTCTTGTATTTAATAAAAATCAGTAGAACATCTATTTCTGGATTTGAATATGTCGTATTTAGTTGTTGTTGTGCCTATTTTTTATAGATGGAACACACACTCACTAGTTTGGGAATGAGTTTTAAAAACTTCGATTTTGTGTGACAAAAAAAGTTCCATATATTTAAGTAAAAACTTAGTATATCACTCTTAAGAAAATAAAATAGATATAATCCACCATTTCATTTTGGATCGCAAAAAAATTTCTATTTTATTTTACAATTACTTGGAACCCTTGACCAACTGTCTAATATTTGTACATAACCACTCAATTTGGATATATTTGAATACATTAAAAAATTATAAGAATAGTAAAACTAAAATAATAATTCAAATATAATTTATGTGTAATGATCAATTTATATAAAAAATTAATTTTGAAATTTTTAGAACATTTTTACTATGTTTTAAGAAATTATTATTTATGCTATTTTTTTCTTCTAGACACAATTTTTGTAAAATTTTCTTAGAAAAACATTTCAAAAAAATTTAGACAAACTTTTCTCCATGTTATTTGACAAAAAATTCTAAATTTTTTTAAAAAATATTTCATAAAAATGTCATGATGATGTTTTATTTTTAAAATTGAGAAGTTATAATCAGTATACATAATTTCATAAATAATATTTAATTTTTTTTCTCAAAGTGGAAATTTCAAAATCATTTTTCTTTTCTTTTAATTATTATTATATCATTATACTATTTAATTTTTATTAAAAAATAACTTTCAAAATTATTTAAAAAATGATTCGTTTTATCTCACATAAACATTTTCATCCAACAAAAATATTTTCATAAGTTTATACAAGCATCATGAGTTTAGTGAATCTTTTTTATCTTTTGACAAAGTATCATCAATAGATTTAGAAAAGGGTTTTATGGTAAGATATTATATCTAGGAGAAGATAAAAATTCTCTTTATCTAGCCTATATAAAGCGGTGTGGGTCATCAATCCTTTAATTAATTATTTATTTTATCAACAACTCTTGATTGTCTATTTCTTCTATTTCAATTTATTATTTAGTTAATATATTTCCTAATTCTTCATATGTTTTGCTAAATGGATTCCCCGTGTGATTAAGAAACCAAAATTTTAACAAAGGATATGTTAATTGAACGACTTTGGTATTAAAAGTATGAATCTCTTCAAAAGTATGATATTATTTATCAAGGATGAGAAAGTATATGTGTTGAGAATGAATATTTCCATCATAATTATCCATAAAGAGTTAATGAATTTTATTTATTTTTTTATTATAATAAATAATAATTTTTTAGGGTTATGAATTTTTCATTCTCTATAGAATTATATTAGATTAGTTTCTTATAGGTGGCGGAATTTGTTCAAATTACTTTTGAAGGAGAAACTAAAATTATTACCAATAAATTACATATTAATTTAGAGTGTTTTCAGAAATATAGATCAAAAAATTATATGTTTTCTTCCTAATAAAAGTTAATAAAAGTTTATCATGTTTCTCCAGATTCATTAATAGTATCAATTTGGATGCAGGACATACTTATTACAAGAAAAAGGGAAAGGGATACCCTAAAATTAAATAATATATACTTATTGGATTTGTTTTGAAAAAAGTTTAATATTATAATGTTTTTTTTTCTTTTTATTAATATTTTTAATAATGGAATAATTAAGTTGATGATTATATTATTTCCATTATTATTAAATATTAATTTAGTAAACACCATGGAAGTTAAAAAAACAATAATAAATAAAACCTGATAAGTGAATGCATGTTGTACCTGGTACAAAACTAAGATAATTTACTAAGCTCCTACAAGGTTTTACAAAACACCAACCTTCACCAATTATCACAAGGAGTGCTCAGTTCAATAAATAAGAAAGGGTAGTTGATATTAAAGATGGAGAAAAGAGTTATAACATTCAACTAATAAAAAAACAATAAATATCCACAGAATATGATTATCTTCATTGAGTGTCTCTAAATTTCCTTTAATTGAAAAAATAGTCATGCTTGAAATATTTTTTACAATATCTTTATGTATTATATATCTAGTTTTGTATGATGTAAATACCATTTACATTCTATGGAAACATCTCCAATTTGTATGTATAAGAAAACACTTCTATTTATGTCTTCAATTTTGAATTTGAACTTTAACACTCCTAATAAACTCAATACCCATGAAAATACTAATTTTTAAAAACGCATGTAATGGGTTATTAATTAGGGTGTTTCCTCTATTTACATATATGGAATAAAAATTATTGGAAGAGATACAATAAATAATTTTTATCAAATCATTCCATTATAGGGAAAATAAAACTCTGTTAAAATCAATATTTACTAATTTAGAAAAAACATTTTTAATGACTGGAAATCATTAGTTGGTTTATTGAAAAGAAACACCAATTATAAGGAGTATAATAATAATGATATTTTGTAAGATAACTTGATCTTAGTAAGATAAAATTCTTGGTACACTGTTCTCATGTGATAATTGATTATGTAGACTTATAAGATTAACCAATTTAGTTCTTTTAATTTTACATCATGTAACATAAATAATATGGATTCAATATTTTAACAGGATAATTATATTTCCAATAATAATCTCTTATTTTTATAAGATAAATGACTTATATAACAATATTTGACATCAATATGGTAATTCATTTATCAAGGTCCCCTTTCAAAGGTAAAATATTTTTACTGATTTTCCATATGAATTTTCTATCTCCCCATGACTACTCTATAAGATAATTTATCTTCATCATAAGAAAATATTCTTACCTAGAAAGGTATTTTTTGGTATTATTTTCTAAGTCAAAATCAGTTACCATAGAATTTATATTTTAGAGCAAGTATGTAATCTACATTGTAAGAGGATTATTTTATGTGAAAGATAATATTACAATTTAATATGAATTTCTTTTATAAAAAAATAAATTCAAATTTTTATAAATTTAATTCCCATGTTCTGGTAAGATAAATAATATTGAATAATTATCCTTATATGATAAATTCTTTAAAAATTTTCCCATCATAAAACTCATAAATCACAAGAATAGTTAGAAATTAAATTTTCAAATACTTATGATACACTTTTTAGTAAATAAAAAATGATTTTTTGAATCGTTAAAATATTTACAAAACTAAGATATATTGCAACAACATGAGTTTATTGAACAATATCCCCTTTTTTATTATCACAAAACCCATTATCAAATAGTAAAAAGGAAAATAAGTCTTCTTGGAAATTATTATAATGTGACCATTATTAATTTTTTTATTCTCCTATATATATTTTTGGGTTTACATATCCCCTTAACCAAAATTTAAATTTATTTTCACTTAATTTTTTGAATTTACTCAAAAATTCCATATAATCATAGTGTTGTATTCTCCCACCATATAAAAAATAATGAGTTAATATGAAAAAAATTCATTAATGCACATGAAGTCATGGAAATGGTTTTAATATAAGATACTAAATTTTAATAGAATCTATAATTTACTAACAATGTAAAACAACATAGTCTTGTGAAACATAAATAGAGTAAAAACAAAAACATCAAACATGAGAAAAAAATTAAACAAGTAAATCAATAAAGAAAAACCATTATATGGGTTAATTTAAGGAAAAAAATTAATAATTTAAAATATTTAAGAAACAAGTACAGAACCATTAAAATGTTTAAGAGAAACCCCAAAATATTGGTTAAAAATATAATCATGAGAAAAAATCATTCATGGGGCATAGTAAAATGATTAAAATGTGTTTTATTGAAGGATTGAATATTTCCAAGTGGTGAGTGTGGATTAGGTCATGGGGGTGTCATCACTTTTCCTATAACACATCAAGAGGGATATCCTATCCCAAAGATCCACTACGGACACCTCTATATTGAGGTTCCAACCATATTGTGCCCAAATGAATACCTACAGAAGCTTTATGAGCAAGTGAGAGATGAAAATTATCCATGACAGATAGGGGTAGCTTAGTTGATATGGTGGGAGCTGTAGTCACGGTTTCAAAACTAAGATTGAGATTATCTTTTGATTAAATCTTAGTGGGATCAAATATTTCCATAAACCTCTGTGATGTGGCATCATAAGTTCTAGTAATTATAGGTCCCAAGTATCTTCTTATAAATTGATAAAACAACTTACACACAACCATGTCAATTATTTTTACCAAATAATTATTTAAATGGATGAGGATAGTAGTAAAAATGTTCCATGTTTTCTAAGACCATTTTCCAAAATAGTTTTGAAAATAACATTTGATGGAAAAACTGAGAATCAAATTCTTTAACACTTTTAATAAGTTATCAAACAATCTAACAGAATTTAAAGAAGGCTAAAATATACTTATTACCAAAAGAGAGGAATTCTTACTAATAAATACATTCTATTAGGAGATTTTATGCTTTTCTAAAGGTTTTACAAAGGCAAATTTTTCCTTAGAAGAATAATCTGATAT
The DNA here is from genome assembly GCA_963277665.1 of Viscum album. Classification (NCBI taxonomy): domain Eukaryota; kingdom Viridiplantae; phylum Streptophyta; class Magnoliopsida; order Santalales; family Viscaceae; genus Viscum; species Viscum album. Next base: position 123,705,869 of record OY728126.1, read on the forward strand.
CATGGGGATCAAAACTATGTGTTTTTGGTGGCCAAACATATCTTCTAAAATAGAAATTTTTTCTTCCGAAGATCCAACTTCTCCCGAATATAGTGATAATGAAGCTCACAATTTTTTTATTTCATAATAGATTCTTAAATCAGAGAGTCAATTTAGTAAAGAAATTCACTAACATATCTTTATGATTTATTATGGTTCTTTTGGGAATAATATGTATATTATTAATCTCCTAATCTAAATTATGATGAATGTGTTTTAGAATATTTCTCTAAATAATTTCACATTATATCGATTCGATACTAAAAGTCATGTAATCTAGAAATTGTGAATTATTTCATAATTTGATTATATAAATGTGTGATATAAAAATCATTGTCTCTAGTATTCCTCAATATGTTCCTTCGAAATATTTTCCATAACTTAAAATATCAAATATTTCAAACGTTAAAATCCAGGTTTTGAAATAAGATCTTGCAGAGTAGTTGGTAATATATTGTTATAATCTTATTAAATCAATACATTCTTACTGAGTATATCAATATTCTCATTTTAGAAAGAAAATTTATCTTAGAGTCCTAACCTTTTCATGAGAATATTCTAGGTCACTCTTCAAAAATATAATTTAAAAAACCATAGTATTAGTTCTTGAACAAATATGTTCTTTAATTTCATCAATGTCTATAGCATGAATATCATAACTATTGGCATTAGTAATTAAAAATGTAGGTGAAGATAAATCATGATGCACTTATACACATTGATTCTCATCCGTTGATTGAATTTATTCAGATGGTTGATTTATTTCAAATTTATGTTACACTTCCTCCTGAGAGGTTCTATGAGGTTCAATCATTCAATTTCTATTCAGAAATTATATCTTAGCTTCCTTAATGATTTCAGTTTCATAATTACCATATCCTAACACATCCTTTCTTACAAACCGAATGGATTTGTGCTTGATAATTCTTCTATACTTAGATTGATTAAATATTTAAAAAATATATATCTCCAGTTTTAGTGGATATAATATTTTTCTTATTAATTCTAATGAGGTATTTAAGGTTCGTACCCAAATTTTATCTTGTGATAAAATCAATAAAGGATGAGATTGAATGTTAGAAAGAATTAGTGAATTCAAAATCATGTGATTCACTTATCATTGAACATATAGAGAAAAGTCATCATTTTTATCATCCCTATGATTAATATCATCAGATACTATCACTTGAAATCTAAATTTATTATCAACAGGAGTCAAAATGACTAAAGGGTCTTCCATAACAACATTTATAGAAACACGTTTGAATACCGCATTATAAACTATTTCATGATATATATCCCCATATACATGACCATGTTTTACTTCCATATCATGTTTTATTTCAATTGGTAATAGATTCCTAGCTGAGGAACAATGAAACAATACATTACACTTTAAAACTCTATCACTCAAATTTATTAACACGTAGAAACATGTAGTTTTGGTCTCATGCATTAATTCATTAGACTTTATAAAAAGAAATTATAAAATACTTTTAAATGGATAGATGTTTATAGATTTGTTTTTAGTGTGGAACTTATTCCTCATTACATTATCATCTATATTTATATGATTTTCTATCAATAATAAATATAGTAAATCAATGTCATAAAGTATGATTTTCCCAAAATCACCATTTATATGGATGATTTCAAAATAAATGTACATAACTAGTATTTCACATTCTAATTAAAGGTCTTTTATAACATTCTTTTAACATCAATCATTCCGAACATGGATTTCATTATCTACAGAGGGACAACTTCATCGATAGTAGTAAGATAGATTTCAAAATCAACACAACCATCATGTAGAAATCTAAAAACCACATTCATTACCCCCAAAAGACAATAAAATATTATTATAATTGGTAGTTATAGTAAAAAAAATTCATAATCACAAAATCCAAATATAATGTTCTCATAAAACACATAAATTGTTTTTTAATCCAAAACTCTACTATATTCTCATCAAATATATACTCACATCCTTAAAGAGTGACATCCTTTTCTAGTAGAATATATGTCTAATTGATCTAACTAAAATCAAATACATTACAACTTAACACTTTCCTTATATACCTTGAAAATTTCGAGTTACTTTCAATAATACTGAATGATTTTTATGTTTTCTCGTTATTTAATAAGGTCTATAGGTTTGAAGGTTTAAGGAAAAGAGGGTAAGAGAATCTCGAAAATGATATCTCTATGTGTCCCAGAATGTTGAATGAATTGTGCATAAGAATGAATTTATTTAATTATTTTGAGATAAATAAGAATCACATGCAGTGATGTAAAGGGTAATTATTAAAATTATAGGTCATGAGTCATATAATGATATTACTAAAACTCGAAACAATGGATCAAAATATAATGAAAATTAAAAAATTACTAAATATAGATTATAGTGCGCTTAAACATGAAATAAATAAATAAAATGATGTTCACTAAATCTAAACTAAACTATTCAGTATTTTATAATATCAAATATGTTTAAAAAAGCGGTTTTGTGAAAAAATTTACTAATTAATATTCTTTAAAATTAAATCCTATTGAGATATAATTTTTTTTGCAAGATATATTTAGAATTTTTTTAAAATATATGTTTCTTATTTTACAATGGTTTTATCTTATTCTTTGATATGTTTATAGTAATTTTCTTATCAAATTTGATTTCAAAGATATTAAAATTGAATCTAAAATCCATCAGGGTGTGTTTTATCCACATCACCTATACAGGAAAACAATCAGTTTTAGTATACATTAATTTGGAATTTGAAAATGCAATAGAATATTGTGTATTACTAGACCTTGATACTAGTTATTTATATAGAAAATGATAGGTTTTTGAGGTAATTTTCATAACTATTCTAAACACACCAACATCAGAATTTGATTGTGAAGTAAAACAAATATCATATGTTTTAGGAAAATTTAAATAAATCGATAAAATTACATTCAAAAACCTTAAAACAATTTTGGGAGAAGCTAAATGATCCTTTTCTGGGTTTTATTGAAATATAAAACCAATAAATACTAATAAAATAATTCCAATCCTACTTTAATTGAGATAAATCAAACTCTAAAATATCTATCTATATAAAATTTAACAACTGGTTTTCTAGATTCATCCATGTCACTTATAATTTGGAAACTTAGTGGTGTTGAATAAATCATAACCATTTCAAGACTAAACCTTTTATGTAAATAAAGTATTTACATTCTTTGGTTTAAAATATTTCCAAAATCTCTTGAATAAATTTTAAATCTAGGGAAATATTTTGACTCACCCATAATTATCAATGTAAAATATTTTATCATGACTTTTGAAATCTTACTGCACATGTTTTAATTTATAGGCCTGAAAATCAAATCATCAATATTTATTTTCATAAAAAATGTAACATTGGATGGATTTTTATTGAAAATAGTGGGTCATGTCAATCCAATATTAATTTTTTTTTAAATAAAACAACATAATCTTTTATACAAAGCTCCAGGTGTATGTTAAAGTCCATAAAGATCTTTAGTAAGTTTTATTTTTCTGAAAATGAGGGTCTCTATAACTAGAAGGTTGTTCATCATAAACATCCTATATTAAAAATAATTTTTGGATAGTAGATTTATCATCCATAGGATATTATTTTAAATTCATATAATCTTAATATTATATTAGTATTCTAATAACTTCAAACTTATATAATAGGGAAAGGTTCACTTTATTATATATTCTTTCTTCTTGATTGTAACCTTTAGTCACTAACCAAACTTTATTTCTAGTGATAACTATTTGATCATCATGACTGATCCTATAAACCCAATTCATTTTAATAATAGGATAATAAGAGGATCTATTTGATATTTCCCATACATTGTTCCTCTTGAAATTGATTAACCCATCTTATATTTTAAAACCCAACACTCACCGGTAAAGGATTATTCTATGGTTATAGGAACATGATGAGATAAAAAGGCATTAAATTATACAAGGTTTCCTACACAATTATATATCTAAATACTATATATAGATATCATATTATTGTCTCTAATGGATGGAATATAAGGTTTATAGGTTGTTTTGGAAACACACATTCTAGTTCTTCCATATCAGTCCCTTTTGGGTAGAATTGTTTTGGATCATCTTCTAGATTATAAATATTTTTTTTCTAAAAAATATGTTCTGGATCCAGGTTTTCCAAATTATTACTCAAGTCATCATATTGTGTTTTATTATGATCAAAAGTATCTCTTTATTGAAAATTAATATAATTAGATTCTACAACTCTATTTTGATTCCTATTTACAATTCAGTATGATTCGGAAGTATTAGAATAACATAGAAATGTTCCTTCATTAGCCTTAAGATAAAATTTACAATGTTTTTCCTTATTTTTCAATATAAAAACCTTAAATCCGAACCCATTAAGGTATACAACCATTATTTTTAATTTTTTATTAACTCGTTATGTTCTTTCATTAGGATAATCCTTATTAGAACATTATTAATGAAATAACATGTTTTATTATCAAATTCATCGAAAAAATGAGTAGGTGGGTTATATTCAAATTAAATAATCGTTGATATTTATTATAACGTATTGTTCCTCCTTTCCACAACACCATTATATTATGGTCTATTGGGTGAATAATTTTTTTTAATTCCATAGTTTGATCCAAATGGATTAAATTCGTGATTATAAAATTTTTCTCTATGAACTTATCCTAAAGAAAAATATTTTATATTTTTTTCAAATTTCAAAATTGTTTAAATAGTAATAAAAATTTAATGTGACTCACATTTAATGATCAAGAAATAAACTCATGTAAATCATGAAACTCATTATATAAAACATAAAAAAATGATCTTCCACCCATTCTTGTTTTTATAGTAGGACCGAACATATCAATGTGAATAGATTATAATGATATAGCCGAGGAAACATAATTTATTGTTTTAAATATTATTTTGTATTACTCACCCATTTTTCGTGAATTATAAGGATTTTTTTAATCCAATTTAATTTTAATAAAATTATAAATAAATTTTATATTAGATATTTTTTCAGTGAGTTAACATTGTAATGTCCTAAACCTCGATGCCAAATCCAAGATAAAATAATTTTAGCATTCAATAAATTTATATTCTATCTACAAAATAAATTTATATCTAAATTATTGAAATTTTTATCTTTCTTTGACTAAATCATATGATATTTTTTTCTAAAGACTAAGTAATATTTTTTAAAAAATCAACAGTATAACAATTATCCAAAAGTGGGGAAATAATTATAAGATATTTATTTAAACCATCCACACAAATAACTTTGATGAAGCATATTGACCATATATTTAAAACATATCCAATTACAACTATATTTCCTTTTACAATTTCACAAAATTAGTAATGGCATCCTTCAATCATATATATTTTTTGTATATTGGATAAATCTCCGCTCATATTACTTGAACAACCATTTTCCATAAACTACATTAAATTTAATTTTTTTGGATTATTATCTACAAAAAATTAATAAATACGGATTTTTGGTATCCAATCACATTTGGGTTCAACAATGTTAGCTATAAAATATTTGAGAACCGAAATCAGTTTCTATTTTAAAAATTTAAAACCGAATTAGAGAAATATTTTAAATATAATAACATTATTTATTCCTTATACTTATAGATTTGTTATACATAAGCCATTTTAAAAATGAACATTTATTCCCTAGTGAAATAATTTAATATTATACATATTTTCATTTTTGAGAACTTTGTATAAAATAGTATTTATAAATACTAGGGTTTTCTCCCTTGTATCATGTACTATTTTTTATTGTGTTTGTTTTTACTGTGTATTTTTTTTGTGTAATCCACATTATTAAAAATAGTTGAAATATCATTCAAATTAATAGCTTATATTGATGATTATTTATTTTTCTTATCATGGGAGGAAAAATTATAATCATACTCATCAATGTTTTCATTTTCTATTGATATTAATTAATTTAAGACTTATTTTTATTTGACAAAAGAATAAAATAATTTATTTAATTTTCTATCTTTTTTCATTAAAGTCTCGTAATGGTATTTTATAATATAACAATATGAATTTATTTTATTATAATAGTATTTATAAAATCAAAATTCAACTATTGAATTTTAAAAATAATATACCACATATTTTGTTCCATGAAGCACATTTTAACCTTTAGATTTTAATTTTTAGCTACATAAACTGTGATGAAATCATTTCTAGAGACTTCTATGGAAATACATGTAGCCTTTATAGCTTTATTTGATTTTTTATTATAAACCGCGTTTTTGAAATACATCTTCTCAAGAATCATATTATCTTTTAGTTGAGGGAAGTCAGCGTTGGAGTGCCTGGGTTTTTTATATTAATATTATATAACCTCTTTAGAGATTCCCTCATTCTCTTTATAATTATTAAATGGTTTTCTGAAATCTGTTATCTTGTTGTAAAACTTTTTAAGCATTATAGAAAATTTGGCTAGGTCTAAATTTGAATGTAAATTTATTGAAGTTATTTCTTCTCTAGATGATTCAGAAATTTGGTTATTATTGTTCTTCTTATTATATCTTGATGTAGAAACCTTCATGTTAATATTTAACTTTTTAAAAAGATTATTCTCCCAATATGATATTCAATTTCTTCGTAATACATCATTATTGTACCGATAAGACTTATTATTTTAAAATCATTGATTACTATATATTTCCTATTAGAATTTGGTATTTCACTCCATATAGGCAGTAAGATTGTATGGTTTATCAAATCGTGATCTTGTTAATGAATAAGTGTACCTAATGTAGTAACATTATTTATAACCTTGATAATTACTTCATTCAAATGAGTGTTGTTTTATCCTCCCATAATTATAAAAGTATAAAACATAATATTTTTTTGAATCCTATCAAAATAGAATCCATGTTGTTAGTTCATTCATAGGCCACTTATATAGTAGTCTACATCTCATCTGTTATATAACATTGAGAATAATTTTTATACTCATCAGGACCTAGTAATCCTATGATAGCATTTATGGATTTGGAGTTTAATTCACATCTAGAGTCAATGATAGAATCCCATGTTTCAGTTTCCATATTGGTAAATTCATAAGGGATTGAATCATTTAGAAAAAAAATTATACTATGATTTTTTAGGATGACTATAATTCAGGCCATCAAGTATCCATAGTTTTTAAGATTAAATTGAGTTTCTTTGACCATAGACATGTCTTAATAATATATTAAGGCATCTTGCATATTTAATTTAAATTTGGAAAGTAAAAAACATTGATTCTAATTATTGGTCGGAGACTAAATACACAATGAATCAATAGGAGGGGAGGGTGTTAATTTAGTTCTTGAAAACATTTTTTAATTAAAATAACCCTATTTTAAGGATTGAAATGTAATACTCCTTTATTGTCAAAATAAATAAAAAAATATAGAAAGAAAAGTAATGAAAACATGAGATTTATATTTGTTTGGGAAACACATATCCCCAAGTATACTCCAAAAACTATTAAGTCCTATATCTTGGTGATTTTCATATACAATAGTTCCTTTCATGGGGACTACCCAATTTAGTAAAAGAAACTGTCACACTATATAAAACTAAAAGGATTTACTAGTTTCCTACTCGGATTTCAAAAACAGTACACTTTAACACTCTATATAAGGAGTGCTTACTTCAAAAGATAATAAATATTAATGATGATTAAATATGGGGCACAAAATTCTAAGATGAAAGTGATAATATATAATGAAACATCCATAAAAGATGAGTCTGTTCAATTATCATCTCTTAAGGTCCATTGATTATAAAATATACTCTTGTATACAAAAACTTAATATATTATTAAATTACTGTATATTATCTGTTGTATGAAGTAATTATTATTTATTTTCTATTCACTCATCTCCAGATTACATGAAATGAAATAATATTCTATTTTTGTCTTCTCTTGTCAATTTAAATGAAGTCATAGTTGATAATCCCAATATTTTAGCATGTAATAATATTTTAAAAATGAAGATAAAAACTCTTATATAGATTTTCTCTTATTTTCCAAATATGTAATGAACATCCATAGAAGAGATTACATAAATTTTTTTTGATGTACATTTCAATTCATGGGAAGAAGTCACATTTTCTAAATCGTTCGTTACTTATTTAGACAAATCCTTTTCTAATTCATGTAAAATCTTATGTTAAGATATCAAGAAGTAACAATTAGAAATAATATTATAATAATAATGGCCATCAGTAATATACCATTATATTAATAAGAAAAAATTCTAGAAACATTGTTCTTGTAATATATTTTACAATAGAGCTTTATAAGAAAAAGATTTTTAGTTCTTTTACTTCTAAATAACATAAGATTAACAATTTTAATTTAATTTATTTAGGTTAATTCTATTTCATATGATAATAGACTATTTCAATTAGTTTAATTTATTCTAAAGTTTTATTTTACAACAGAATTATAATTCATTTAAGTGATTCATATGCTTATGATAAATGAATTTAATGATTTTCCATCCCACCTTAGTTTCTAAGCATGACTATTGTATAAGATAATTTTTTTTCTTTATAAATTTATTTACATATGTATTAAGATAAATTTTGGTCCATGGATTTTGTAAGATAAAATCCTTTATCATGGAATTGAGGTTTTAGAAAAATTATAGACTCTTCTTCATAATAGAATTATTTTATGCATAACATAATCATTTAATATAAGATAACTTTTTTTTGAGAAAAAACACTACATTATCATATCGAAAAATTGAATTCCATTGCGCTTCCTCAATAAATTATAAGGACTCACTATACTTGTAAATAAATTTCATTAGAATTTATTCATAACATATATCATAGATCTTAATAATATTTAGATATAAAATTTTTAACACTTATGATAAGGTTTCAATTAAATAAATAGTAATATTTTTAATCATCATAACATATAAAAATCTGAGATATTTTTGAACAACCTTAGTTTTTCCAATATGAAATAGAATTCATAACTTGAACCTAAGTAACATGGACTTTATAAAAAATAACAACCCATAGAACTAACTCAAAAGATAGTCATATATTTCCATTGAAATTAGATAAAAATGGTTTCTTGTTATTCAACAATGATGTTCTAAGATGATTTGGCACACGATGCGTGACCGTTGATTGCCATTTTATATATAATATGTTCTTTATAATAACATGGATTAGGAAATTAAAATATGGGAATATTTATAAAAAAATAGATAAAGAGTATCAGAACACTATATGCAAATGATGAAGGGGGAAATTGACTTATAAAAGTATCATTTTAGCATTATCAGTGAATTAAAAATGGATCATGGTTATATAGAACAAATAAGAATCATGATAATTAAAAGATCACTTTTTAAAATATTAGTTTCACAATTTTTTCCCATATATTATAATTTAAAATTTAACATAGATTTAATTGAGGTACTGAGCTAAATTAATATAAAAGTCACAATATTTTGAATAATGGAAGAGTATTTTCATTCTTTTTTATTGATATGTGTATTTAAACCTTATTAGGGAAATTATAATCCTCATCATTAGGAATATTCTTTGTTATTATATGAAATTTTTATTTTGTTTTTTTCATTTTAATTAACTGGTAATTTTTATTCATTATGATTTCTATCTCTCTTTTATCCAATTCAATCTCAAATTATTTTTTAGAGTGAAATAACATAAGGGATGGTACTTGGTTGATATTTTATAGGAATTCTGAATTTTTTTTATTTTTTCCTTTCATTTTTCCATCCATGATGCGATAGTGAGTGAGATGATTTGGATATGTGATATTCATGCAATTTGAAAACTCGCAATTTCATTCTCCCATCTATATAAACATTTCTATCTCCCACGTCTTTGATTATAGAGCATATGACTGGATATGTTTGGTCTGAATGATGAACAATATACAACTCAAGTTGGGTGTTGTAATTATCGATGTCTTAGTGGTGTGTGTTCTATAACTCTATATTAGGAAGGGGTGAGATTGATATTCGTAGTTAGGTATTTTATGTTTGTTCAGTCCCTAAATATATATAGAGAGGAAAGATCAATGTTTGTATAGGAATTTATTACTTGGGATAATAATTGCAATATAATAAAGTTCCACTATGATCATACCTAAGAGAATTACCATTTACCTTGACATTTGTGTGCTTTACTACTTTTCATAATTTGAAAAAATCAAAAACCAAACAAGCATACCCCCTTCATATCCCTATTTATAAAAATTACGAAAATGAAGGAAAAAAAGAAACATAAATTCATTAATTGGGAAACTATAAGCCCGACTAATTATGAGAAAACACCAGTCTGGAACTAGAATTAATTCTTTGTTTTTAAATTCTATTTTAGGTTGGAGTGATATAATTTCAAATTTGGATGAATGATGGAAATTGAAATTTATTTTATGTTGATTATTTCAATTTCTAGGAATTTTCAGTTTTTTCACCACATATGGAAATCTACATAATTCTAGAAGACATATATTCCACATGGGAACTAAAGAATATCTTATGTATTTAATATTAAATAATTACTTGAAGTCTCTTGCACATTTAAATCTTATGAAATGGAAAAATTATATATTATGATGGATTCTTTCAATGAAATTATATTATTACTATGTAAATTCATATAATTTAACCACTAATGTTTAATAATCGGCTCATGTGTTTTTCAATTTTCATTCACAAGCCTACAAACATGAAATTAATAATAATTCATAGTTTATTCTATGTTAATATTAATAGAAAAACTAATAAAAATAATTAAAAATCATGAAAACTATCTGGTTAACTCATTAATCTCATTATTAAAATCAATGGATAAAATTAAACTAAAAATCATGGTTTAATCCATTTAACATTTCAATTCCAAAAAAAATGAAGTGAAAAAATGGGAAAATTAAATTCGATTTAAATCCATTGGATGGGTTAATTATTAATAAACTTTTGCTAAAAATTTCCTGAAATATTTACAATCATTACTACCCCCCCCCCCCCACACAATATTTCACTCCAAGGAATTGCAATGATATATGCATATTAAAAATTATTATCTAACTAGGATGAAATAAAAATATTAATAAAAGAAACAGAAAATATTCAACAATTATATCAAATATCATGCATTTTTTTTAATTTAGTTCACTTCCACATTAAAATCTAAGTTAAAGATGTAGTTTTAAGAGTGAAACAAAATATATTTTCATAGAATTAAAAACTATAACAAGAAGAACATTCAATAGTGACAATCCCTTATTTCCTTATATCAAAGATAGATTTTCCACTTCCTTGATCCAACTATAATTCCACTCTTACATGTCTTTTTACCCCTTTTTAAATGTGTTTCAACATTTACCTTATCTTAATCCAAACATTTTTATAGTTAATCACTCATTAAATTTTTTTACATTATTGTTTGAAAAAATAACTTATGGTGGTTATAGAGAGTGTTTTTTTACATACACATCAACTTTATAATCATATTAAAAATTCATTTTTGATACAAATTACCTATTTTACTCTCATTTCAAAGGAATTTTATAACAATCTTTTGATTTTTGTCACTAGGGTATTCTTTTTTATGAAGGCTAAGTTGTATATTTTCATGTTTAAAAATATTTTATCATAATTTTATAATTCTAATTCCAAAATAATAATTTATATCCACCTATTTATCCTAGTCAAAAAAATACATGAACACATTTTTTCAAACTAACTCAATAATCATCAAATTCCTGAAATTTTATAATTCATTAAATCCTCAAAACTATCATGTATTATAACTTATAATAATGACAATTAATGAAAGAATTTTCAAACAAGAGAATAGTAAAAAAATAAAATTGAAAATAAAAACAACAACTATAATTATATATAGATACTTAATACTGAAAAACACTTCATTTCTATTTTTCACATATATTTCTAATGAATACAAATTGAGGATCACTACGTCCAGTGTCTCTAGAATATTAGACACATAAAAACATCATCTTAAACAAAAAAAAATTATTAATAACATACCATAGTGGTATTATCTCTCATATATATTTTTAAACTACATATGATACATTAGGGAAGATACGTAAGGAAATGTGTGAGTTATAAAGCCTAATAAGGTAACAATTATTGTATATAAATAATAACATAATTTTTTGGAGGCATAACATTATATCATAAAGATGATATTCATAAACATGGAAACATGGTATAAAGAAATGATATCCTAAGATCATAAAATCCTAAACATGTTGAAAAAAATATAAAACATGTCATCATATGCATAATTCAAGTATTACTCTTATGAACATTGTTATAAATTAGACAAACTCCCATTGTGGTTTTAGTACACTACCAAATACAATACATAAAATCTAATGCGATATAAATCATTACACAATGAATTATATGGATATATAATTCATGATCACCCATATCATGATACAAATAATACATATGTGTTCCATATAGGGAAAATTAACCATATATAAATTATAAAAAATATCAAACCCATCAGAAGGGGGTGTGTTTCATAATTTTTATCCATGGCATAACTAAAGGTTAAATCGTTATGATTCATATGATAATAAGGAATTAAATTTTTTGGACCTTTAGAATTAAATAAAGGATATTTGTATCAAATATGTAGTCATATTATAGAAAACTCATGATAAGGATCTAAATAACAAATAATAAAAATAAACTTATTTGTGGATCTATAAGTAAAAACTAAAGTAACTTTTAATGAAGGTAAAACACTATTATTTATGATAAACGCATAATTGGATGAAGAGGGTTATATATAAAATAATTAGTGTATTTATAATCTATTCATATTTTATAAATATTTTATGGGGGTGATTTTTTACATGAGACTTGAAATAAGATAGTTCACTTAAATCAAGTATACTTAAAAGTGGGAATTTTGAAGGGAAAAAACATGTATGATGACAATAATAAGAATAATATTTAACTTGGTATATATGTAAGAGAAATAAATAAAAAATATAAAAATTAAATGATATTAATATTTCAAAAAATAGAGAAAAATAAAGATGACATGTATCTGATAAGTAAGGAGGGTGGTATAGAATATAAAATAAATGATCATGGAAGGGAATTTTTATAATGTTTTGAAATACATTTATTTGAAATAAATCATAAAAAGGAATATTAAAAATTCATTTTAAAAATATAGGAGGGTAAATAAAAAGGTCACATGAGATATTACACTATTAGGCTTCTGAATATAAAAGATAACATTGGTGGAATTGGGAAACTTTGGACCTGGAGGAGAGATCATTATTAAAGAGGATATGAATTTGTCTTAACAATGATATATTTTTTGAGAAGGAAATTAGTCAAGTTAAAATCTATCAATTAAAATTTTATTTTTCTATAGGGAGAAATATAATATTATAAGAAATAAAATATTTGGGTCAAGGAACTAACCATAAATTTAAGGTGTTTAATAAGAAACATTATAACTCAAATAAATGGGGTTTTAGTTAACAAAAGGCATATGGATTTAAATTCACTTGAATAAAAAGGATCTTTAATGGTATATTGATATGTATTTTTCAAATCCATTAATTTTAAATATAATTATGACAGAAATACCACCAATTTAAATAATTACATAAAAATGGCACAATTTGAGAATAAAAATCATATCTTAATGAATAAAAATTGAGATACCGAAGCCATTACCTTTAATCTCATCTTTCTTAAATTTTCCCTAACATCATGTATAAAAAAAATATATTAATAATTTATTTTATAACATTTTTCATACCTAATAATATATATAATTTTTATTTTTAATCATAATTTATATGCATATTATTTAGTCGTTATTTATTTTTTCATATTCGGTGTTTATAGTTTTGACAGTTTTTTCTGATTCATAGGAGTATTGTATGTATTAATTATACTTGAATGTTTTATCATTACATGATAATTAATTTTAATCAAATATATGAATTATAATTTTTTTTGAAATTTAAAATTTCTATTATTAGTGTTTAATTATTTATCTTTGAAGACAAAATTGATAATAAACATAATTTAGTGATTTCCTTCAATAACAAAATGTTTTATTTATAAATTATTGTGTTATATATTGATGCATCATTTTCAAAACAAACCATATTATTTTTTGAAATATTTCTATCATATAATACCATTAATTATGTTTCTATAGTCATCCATGATGTAATTTTGTATCATTGTTCATGTAAGTGGTCAAATGGACCCAAATATTAACATGCCATGATTCGTGTATCCTTATGAGGATATTTAATTGAAATAAAAGTATTAAAGTAGAATAATGATATTATTTAGTATTTATCAGTTTGATATATAATAATTATAAATATGTCGTATAATATGGGTTCAATATGGGACAATGACTTAGTATGAAGAAATTGTTTTTCCTTCTTAGTTCTCTTTCTTAAGATGGTTAATTGTTTAATGATTTTATTATCATTCATATAATTAATATGTTATTAAATTTGTATTAATTAAACCTTATTAATATAATAAGAATCTAACTATTTCTTCAAAACCATTTTTATTACCATCCTTTAATGGCAGTAATGAAAAACAAAATACATCGATCCCTAGAGGATGAAGTACACACGTATTCATGGATGATGATTTCATTCTCATAGAACGAGAGATAAGGGTAATATGTTATATCACTTAATAAACTGAAATAACTCACAATTATAATAATTATATATTACATATATTTTTTTAACAATTTATGTTATGTGGTTAATGATAAAGAACATATCACTTCATGGAGGCCGATTCCCGCAAGTACAGACGATTCACATTTTCATTTTTTTAAAGGAAAAGGGAAAGATGGTTATTGATTATATGATAATTTTAATAATATAAAAAAATTATAATTGTTGTAATATTATTATAATAATGATATTTAATGTTAATTAAGGAATAATAAGACCACATAAATGAATATAAGTGATGAACGAATGGTTAGAAATTTATACATCATTTCGTGTATTATCTCCTTTATGGAGGGGTTAATTTCTAGAAGAATTGTATTTTGAGAAGAAAATAACCAATTAAAAATGTCTCGTAATGTGTATGAGTGGTATATGAATGTTTTGGTCAATAAAAATGGTGTTGTGTTGTGAGAGAATGTGAGAATAGGAGTTCCCCTTTTATAAGTGAAAACAGAAGACATTTTTGTAAATACTCAAATATATTTAAAAATGTGAAGTAAATATAAATTAAGTGGCCCAAAAATTGATATATAATGTATAAGGTGAGATATATGTTCAATATAGTCCATAATAAACAATAAAAACACATTTTTAGAACAATTATTCAACTCATTTCTATTGGATTTTACACTTTTACAATTTTAGGTTTTAGCATGGTATCCAGAATTTAATTAAGGTAAATTATCCTTTATTCAAAAACAATAATATGTCTCTTATTTAATAATATATGCCCAATGATTTTAAATTGTAAATAAAAATAATTTTGTTATTTTTATAAATTAGATATAAATTAATATTAAAATTTTAAATTTATGATGCATTAGAATCATTTAAAAAAAATATATAACTGAATTTCTAAAATATAAAATATTTGTTATCAAATTTTAAAAAAAAGTTATGAAAATTGTAAATTCACTTATAAAACACCCATTTTGGTTTATAATGTTTTTTAATAAATTTAATAATAATACTTATACACAAAAATTTTCACATAATCAATGTTATATATAAAAACAGAATTTTTTTACTATTCACATAATAATAAATCCTATTAGAAAAATACCAAGAATTCATATTAAGACAAAATTGACATGATAAATCCAAAAATAAAGTTAATTTTAAAAAATTCCCATTATAAATTTAGAAATTTTATTTGTAAATAAAAATACAATATATGGTTAAAATGTTGTTTTATAGGAAAAAAACTTTTAGTATATTAAACAATATTTTTCATATAATTTAATAATTAATATAGTGTTAAATTATTCTTCTAAAAATAAATATATATTTATATTATAAATCCTAATAAATTTGGTTCAATGAAATAAAATCCAAATTTTTAGAGAATACATTTTTAAGAAAAAAGTGCATTGAAAAAAATAACCTTTGAAAAGTATAAAAATTTATGTTATATTTAAAACCCTAATAATATTATTACATATTTATTTAATCTAAATTTCTAACTGAAAAATCCCTTATTATATAGAAACCAATTATTTTATACATTGATATTACTTATTTCTAGATATATATTAATTACATTATATAAACACATGCTTGAGGACTGTAATGATATCAATCCTTTGGAAACATGGAAACATAAACAATTGGTTAATAAGAGTTCTATATGATATCCCACATAGTTACTCATAACTAAAGCCCTAATTAGACATATAATGTTTAATAAATATCATCATAAAATGGGAAAAAATATAATAAATAGTAATCTCATATGCTATGTAATGGTAAATAATGAAAATACATAAACATAATGTGAGCATAACATATAAAAACCATACCCTTCATATCAAAAATTAAAATCTTGAGTAATGTAATAGATATTGGAAGTTACTATGACATGAATCAGAAGGAAACCACAGAACATTATTCATACAATCATAACATTTAAGAAAGGCATTGAATTATTGAATAAACATAAGAATATAAAACTATATTTCAAGGATACCCACCAAGACATTCCTAATATGTCAGTCTAGGGCTAACCACTTGTGTACCTTCTTCAGGCTTGGGTTAACAGCTCGTGTACCCTCTTTACGGGATTGGGATAACTTCTTGTGTACCCTATGATATTATAGAGAATTAATCATTAAATAATTTATCAGAGGGAGATATATCTCCCACCCATCACATAATCCATATTTTTATGTATCATAAGATCATAGAAAATTCAGCATCTCAAAACCCAAGAAATGAAATGGGTTTCATAATAATTTCATCACATCATAACCCATAGTAAATAAATAGGTTTCATTAATATTTTTTCATCATAAACATAATCCTTCCAGAGATACACATAGAATGGTTTCATTGAATTATAACCCTAAAAATCATAATTAACATCAATGGATTTCACATTATAAGGAAAATGCTTTTGAAATGAAACTAGGTTTATTTTATGACAAAAACAAACATTATTTGAAAATAAATTTTTTATACTAAAAAATCATAAAAAAAATTTGTAAATACTTTTATTTGAAAATAAAATATGAAACATATGAAGTATTATTTTAACCATTTTATTTTCATGAACACCGTAAATTCCATTAATGTTGTACAGATTAAAATAAAACTGCATTTGCATTTTTTGGTAAAATCTAAACGAGCCTTCATTGGAAAAAGAAATGAATATACATTTTAAAATAATTTTTAACAATTAACAAATGGGTTAAATTTATTTAATAATTCAGTTGGATAATTTTGAAACATTTTTTAATATATTTTTAGAAAAATAGAAATGGAAGAAAATGGGGTTTTGAATAAAATGTAAAATATAAATGGTTTTTCTTAAAATATTTTTATAATATTTAATTCATTAAGAATGGAATATTTGAGGATGACATATATTACCCATAAATAGCCATATTATAATAAAATACATGAATTTATTGAGAGATAGAATATAAGATTTCATTATTGGAAGTATAATCTTAAACAATACTGATAAATGATGAGATTGTAACATAAAATTATTATCACTTTGGAAAATTTGAATTAGAATCATCATGAAATAAAAAAATAAATAAATCATTGTATTATGAAAATAAATTAATTCATGAAATTACATTTCAAAATGGATGTATATATACCGTAAAAAATAATATAGGAATATTACATAATGTATATCCCAAAGAATAAAAATTGAGAAAAAAATATCGTACAATATTGGAAACATTCAAATCATAAAAACCAATAAAATATTAAATTAAATAAAACATTATATATAATTTTAAGAATATAGTGATGATATAACATTAAAAATGGTCAGTATATACACCCCAAAAATTAAATAGGGGGTGAGTATGGCATATATCTCCCATAAATAAAAGAGAAACTAGAAATCCCTTACCTTAGGTCTCTAATTCCATTATAAAAATTCAAAACTCCTAAATATTAAATATATGTCTATTTTAAATATATTACAGAAACATAATTATATATATCAATCCAAATATGGCATACTTATGGAATTTTATTACATTTCTATAAATAATTCCTTGGTAAAATCATGTTTCGGCCATCAATAGCTTTTATTTTCATGTATGATTGGATTTGTTATATTCTGAATTTCTTAATTTGATCATGGTTTCATAAAATCTATAATGTTAACCATTATATAAATATAATATATATTCAATATATAATTGTAACACCCTAAGAATTTATAAATAAATTTAATATATAATACATGAAACATTAATTCCCTAAAAACCCAACATTGTAATAACCTCATCATGTAAACATAATTTTTTCCACCATAGTGATTTGAATTTCAAAAATCTGACATACACAGTTGCGATCAGTAGGTTATTTAGAGTCTGATAAGAAAAAATAATTTTTAGTGAATATTAACCTACCCTTTTGAATAGTAACATACCATTATGAATAATGATATACCCTAATGAATAATAACCTTCCCAATGATATTATATAAATAATATTCAAGTGGATGTATGATATACCTATGTATTGGAATAAGTAAAAAAATAGATTAAATTTGTTTTGTAGAATAAATTATGATATTAATTAAATATTAAACTAATAAACACCATGAATCTATTACTATTCTTGGTCATGAAATAATTAGTGGTTCTAGTCTTGAGGGAAATTAACAAACTATTGATTAAAAAATTATGAAAACACTTCTCTCCACAACTATAAACCCACCCCCACTCGCTACTAATTTCACTCTTATAAGCCCTAAAGTACCACAATGCTCTGTCCAAATACCTTCCCTAGTCACTCCCTACATCCAAGAATCTCTTGGTCTTTCCAAATGGCCAAAATACCTTCCCCTAAAATGGTTCTCAAGTAGGTTATTTCCAAATGTAAAACACCATTATTTTTATTTAGTAGCTTTTCAATTTATATTCTTTTTTGTCCTCTCCTCACCTACTCTATCCAAATGACCATTATAGATTGAGTATAAAATTTATACTGTTATTATATCACATGAATGGATGAACCATCATCAATATCCTTACTCTGTCTTTTTATTTTATAAATGATTTCAACATCCATGAGGTTCCAATTTATAATCTTACTGAACGACAATGTTTTTTTCTTCAATTTCTCTTTCATTAATGGTCATGAAACCACTTTGATGGTTGAACCAGAATATAATATATATAATATAACATAATTAATATTTTGTAACCGGTATACATACAAATTATTAAATATTATGACCAAAGTAGTTCATAATAATCCAAATATTGCTAATATAATCTAAGTGAATGTCATAAATATTTCATGTAATGATTCATCCTCTATCCAAGTAACCAAATGATATAAATGACCATTAAAACTTTTTTATTTTCATAAATAATATTTAATTTCAATTCTATATATTATCATCAATTCC
Source organism: Viscum album (assembly GCA_963277665.1). Classification (NCBI taxonomy): domain Eukaryota; kingdom Viridiplantae; phylum Streptophyta; class Magnoliopsida; order Santalales; family Viscaceae; genus Viscum; species Viscum album. The sequence continues at coordinate 123,725,639 of OY728126.1, forward strand.
ACATGAACTCCATTACCTAAGAACAACTAAACCAATTATAGAAATAAAGATAATGAACACTCTAGAACGAAAAAATCCAATATATTAACTTATCAATAAGGGAACACATGAACTAATTTTAATTATGATAAAATAAATAAATGTCTATTATGTTCTTAAATAAAAAATAAATATTTATAATTTCATATTCCATGACCATAAGTTCAAGAGTTGAACACATTCTGACTTAAGGTAAGGGTTTCTTCATCTCACCTCCATTTTTCTGAGGTATTCTGTAATCACTACAATTACCTATGTATTGGTTATGTATACATCACATTAATGTTTTATATCATGAATATATTTATTTTCATGATATTCAATTTATCATTTTATGATCATTTATTTTTGGGGAAACGATTCAATTGAGTCCAAAGTTGTATGGGGTTTTCCACCCAAATCTCCATTTTTATTAGGGTTGCTTTTATTGTCTAATTATATCAGCGAAATTATTATGGATTATTGTGTAATCCTCTAAAATTAGGTTTTTGTGTTCTATATATGTACACCAACCATAATTCTTTCTTATTTTATTGATAGTTACATGTTTTAAAAGGTGCATTGAAAATGGATTCCAAAATACAAGCCCTATTCAAGGGATATTTTGGAATTCTTACCAGTTTTAAAGGGTACAACATAATCTATTTTAAGACACTATTATTTTTATAAAAACACTAATTTTATCATGATAAATGATCTCGGATTATATATGGATTTATGAGATAAACATTACTTTTCACATGAAATTTCACTTTAGTACTTTCCTTAAAAAGCTTTAAAATGATTAATTTCTAAATAATCTTTTGAACTCTTTTTACATGATTTCACTTCAGTGGGACACCATTTGTGCCTAAAATATAATTTAAATATCATATTATTTTATTCTATTAGATATTAATTTATAAAAACTTATTTCATGGAAAATATAATTTATTTTCCAAAAGAACACTTCTTACAAAAGTAAAAAGGATTTTCCACATCTCACATTAACTTTAATGAGATATATGCCTTGTTCACTAAATATTTCTTTCTTGTGGTTTCTATACATCCCTTTTGAATATAATATCTAGTGTCTCATTATTCTAATTAAATTAAAAGGGAATTTGATATTAATGTTTCAAGGTGGTTTGGGACACTTTGGAATGTTTAAGGATTATATCCTCAAGGATTTTTCAACAGTATAATTTAAGAAGTATATTATCTTTGTCATCATCCTCATTTCATCATCAATATTATAATTTTTATTCAATAGAAAGAACAAAGTACAAAAATCATGGTATAAAGTACAAAGTACAAGGTACCAAGTGCAAACAAAACAGGTTAGGGGGTCCTGAAGTAATGAAGTCCAAGGGTGTCCCCTCGAATCAAATTCACCCCCTCGGGCTTCAAGAGAGTAAAATTGGATAAACAAGCTACGTTAGAGCCTTGGACAGCTAAAGAGGCAAGATAATCCGCTACTTTGTTCCCCTCGCGCCATGTGTGAGTTTCCAATTCATCATTGGTGAGGAGGCCCTTTCAACTCCTGATGATATATGAGATAGACCCTGGAATATAGCCTCTACCAATTAGGGAATCATGAATGATCATTGAGTCTATTTCCACTTGAGAGAGGGGAATGTTATGTTGAGCACATATGTTGAGCCCAGTGAGAACATCTTTTGCCTCTTCCAGCATTGAAGTGTCGCTGCCGCAGTGAGTCGTGAAGGCTAGCCAAATGCTTTCCATGTGATTGCAGATAGCACCTCCTCCTCTATTATCCCATGAGATGCAAGAACCGTCGGTGATGAGCTTGAGGCCGATTCTTGGGGGAGACCATCTCACCCAATGTCCCCGAGCGGGAGTGTTGGATGGTGGAAGGGCATACAACATGTAGAGAGAAGGTGCCTCCTTCCAGTTGCGGATCAGCAACACCATGTCTACCAGGAGACTCTTTGTCCACACAATAATGGCCCACCCTGTTGAAGTACTCCCCTCATATATGGCCCTATTTTTGGCCTGCCATAGACACCAGTACCTAGAGCTTAGGATCACAGTTCTTGCTGTTCTTTACAATCATTTGTTATCTTCTCCCCAAAACCACTGGTCCAAGAAGGTGGTATCATTCATATCCAGAGAGGAAAAGGAAGTGAGCCTGCAAAAAGCACTCCACACCTCATGAGCCCACTCCCCTTCAAAAAATATGTGAGTCATATTTTCCTCCCTTCCCGCCTTACAACATTGTCATTTGGAGGGCAGGCTGATGCCCATCTGTTTGACATTTTCATCCGAAGGTATAGTCTTATTCCTGATCCTCCACATCAGAAAATTGTATTTCATGGGCAGGTTAGTACACTAGACCATTTTATTCCATTCTTCCTACTGATCTTGTGTGCTGGACATCCTGTGATAGTCTTTAGAGTTGACTTTCCCCAATTTGGAGGGTGTGAAAACACACCTATCCTGGTCAATAATTAATGATGATCGAAGAAAATATCTCTTGTTGGTTACTACCTAATACCGCCTTGATGAATGTCGGGTGGAGACTCGCCTCCTTAAAGGAGATATTAGGCGCAAGGCACCCTGGATAGCCGAGCTCATCGCCTTCCCAATTTTTATACCAGAACAATATGGTCCCCTCCCCTACAATCCATTGTGAGTTACAGAGGAGGGTTAGTATAATGTTGTTAACCTTGGACCAGAGGGGAGTGTCATGTGTAGGGGCAGTGACCACATTAGCACCCCTATTACCGGACATCCAATTTCCATATAGGGTTCATGCTTCCAAAACTTCCCATGCATGTTTTTCATGTATGCAGTCGATCATGATGTCTAAACTCTTGACATTAATCCCCCGGTCCAGGATTTGTTTTTCAATGTTTCCCCATGAAACCCATCATCTTTTTCCTGCCACGGAAGCATCACAGATAAAACCTGCAATAATTTTATCAATAGACATGATAACACCCTTCAGTACATTAGTGGAGGCCAGAGCATGGATTGACATGGTTAATAGGATGCTGTTGACTAAGGCAATCTTGCCCCCGATGGATAGGAAGTGATTCTTCCAATTGAGAATTTGGCTCGTGATCCTGCTCACCACATGTTCGAAGTCGCATATAAAAATTATTCCTGGGGAGATGGGTGTACTGAGATACTCCATTGGGAATGTTCCCCGCTTCATACCCAGCCTTTGACACAGATCCTCGGCCCTGTTAGCAGCACACCTATTCGATATATAGAAGATGATTTTATCCTTGTTGACTTCTGCGGTATTTCTTACACTTAGTAAGCGTTTGTTCTCACCACTTTTACTGGTTTTTCCTTCCCTGTGTTAAGAAAAAGATATCATTTATCATGTTTTAAAGGATGCAGTTTATTAGCTTTTGTTATGTATCATATTTTGTGTTATTTCAAAATGTAAAATGGGTCCCATGTATGTATCTAATTTCATCAAGACTACTAAACTGATTTTTTCCTTTGGGATTTGATTCCTTGTAATCATTCTATGTATTAAAATGATGCACCAGCTCTAAAAATTTGGTTTTGGGGCATTATAGTTGGTATCAAAGGAAGTTTAGTAGAATCCTTGGTAACTAGATTTAGAAAACATATTTTAGGTAACAAGTTCCTAAGATGGTATTTGAGGATAAACAAAAAATAACATCCTATAATATTGGTAAGGAATAGATTCTGTGGATATTTCTAGAAAATACATCTCTGCCTGGATACAAACAAGTATAGGTGGCTCTAGAACAGATGTATCGAGGATTGAAAACTCTGGCATGGAGTTTCAGTCTTTACTCGGGGTATCCTGGTACACAAAAATGGACCTTGCTACACTCATGTTTTTCCACTCCTTGGGGATATGCTTAGGATAATTCACATTTTAATTACCCACAATTGGTAAAGAGTTATGCCCCCATAAAAACAAAAGTATATGGTTCTTGGATTTATGATGCTTAAATTTATGCTATGTTCTATACCATGATTAGTGTAATACAGAGATAATAATTATATGAGCTAATGTATAATATGGAATTGATTGGAAATGGCACCTAGTAGAAGGAATGATAACTTCACAAATGCACGACATGCGAAGAGTAAGAAGGATCATAACTCTAATGGACATAATCCATCGTTTCAATAGAAGATTTTATTCCATGTATCCTCATCATATGAGGAAATACTATCATGTGTTGACAAGATATGTAAATAATTCTCTGAGTCCTATGACTTTAAAGTGGAGAAAAAGAAGAAGTGGATGGAAGGAAAAAACATGTATAAAGGGAATAAGGGAATGATTTATTTTATAACATGTGATAATTGTGTTAGGAAACACCATGGAATATGCTTGAGAGGAAAAGGTGTTTGCATCAGGTATAAATATAATGGCCACTATGCTCATAATTTCAAGACAAGGAAAGGTTTTTCTTATATTTAATTATTCAACTACATGTGATGGGACACTATTCCAATCAATGTCCCAAGCGTCAAAGGAATATACCCAAAATAATGATTTCGGATAATGATCAAGTTATAATGCTACCACATATGATATATAATGATTAGTTCTCCCGATCAAGAATCACGTCATTATAATATCTTGTCAGTAATGTACAAGTTGTAAGAATTATGAAATATATAACGATCATACTACAATACTATTTCATTAAAGATCTGAGGTTATATGGTGAATTGTACAAAGGAAATGTGATTCAGTAAAAAGGTAATCTTTTTTGAAAACACATTATTGAGGGAAAGACAACACTAAATAAATATCTCATGTTGAGGTAATGATGAAGAATTGATTTATTCGGATAAGTACTGACTACCTTGGAACTAATTATTGACTTGTCGAGAAGTGGTCTATTCTATCATCAATTTAGTTTAGATAAATTTTGGATTTAATAAATAAATCCAATAACATGTATCTTACTTAATGAATATAGTGGAATCCATTTTTCCAACATATTTTTTATGTAAATTCATGTTATTACTGTATTTCGAGAGCATACAAGATGGAGTTATTCACACATTTGGAATGTGAATTTTATAGTCGCTTCTTGTTGATTAAGGGTTAATGAAAAGTTTATCTTGAAAATTTAGAGACCTTCATTATAATGTGGTGAATCATTATATTTTGGAATTTTTAACCATTTATGAAATGTATTAAGATGAAATTTTTTTAGGGATTTAGAGTTTAAGGTCACGACATTATAGTTTGATTGTTCATACATGACTTTGTTGTGAATTTTGAATGCAATAATTTGTAGTTAGGGATGAATTTCAATTTCCTCTTATTAATAGGATATGTAAACCATATTCTTGATGTGGGTTACCCATAAGTGAAATTTCATGTATCAACCATTAATTTTTGGAGTTCAATTTCTAATTTCAAGGACGAAATATTTATATGGAGGGGATAATGTAACACCCCAATAATTTAAAAATAAATTTAATATAGAATGAATGAAGCAATGAGTATCTAAAAACACCACTTTTTTATAACTTAGTGAGGTAAACATTATTTTTCTATATTTGTGATTTTAATTTCAAAATTCTAACAAACACGGTTACAATTAGTAAGTTATTTGGATCCTGATAAGGAAAACATAATTTTTGAAGAATAATAACTTACCCATTTCAATAGTTACATACCATTATTAATAGTGACATGCCCTAATGAATAAGACCCTTACCTATGATATTATATAAATAATATTCTATTATATGTACAATATACTTATGTGTTGGAATAAGTAAATAAAGGTAATAAAACTATTTTTTAGAATAAATTATGATTTTAATTAAATACTTAATTAATCATATATATAAAAATATTTTTGAAAAAAGGACATAGTTTTTTTATTCTACAAATCGAATAATGGTTAGGGTGATTTTCTGTATTTTTCTGAAATACTAAATTTTTTTATGAATAGTGAAATACAGTAAAATACCATATATACAAATTATCAGTTAAATACAATATTTATGACAATATTAGTGATGTAAGACCACTTGGTTCGAACTCATATGCCTTTATTACCATTATATGGAAACGAACCATATATATTTTTGGTCTTTATGGAAATTAATAAACTAATGATTAAAAAATTATGAAAGCTCTCCTCACATCTACTATAACCCCCCTTCACTCCCTCTTCTCATCACATGTCTATGCCTTGAATATCTTCAGAGTTATACCCAAATACCCATCCCTAGTCACTCCCCAAGTCCAGGAAGCTCTTTGTCTTTCCAAAATACCAAAATTCCTTCCATTTTGGAGGTTCTCAATGAGGTTATTTCTAGAGACAAAACACCCTTCTTTTTCATTTAGTTTCATTTCAATTTATCTTCATTTATTATCTTCTCCTCACCTCCTCTATCCAAATGACCATTATAGAACCATTATCATCCATATACTATAATTATATCATTTTAATGGATAAAACATTATCCATTTCCTTACTCTCTCTCTCTCTCTCTTTTATTTTATAAACGAAATCAACATCCATGAGGTTCCAATTTATAACCTTCGTGGATGACAAAGTTTTGTTCTTAAATTTCACCTTCGCTAATGGTCATGAAACCATTTTTATGGTTGAAATAGACTATAATATATGTTATATATCTCATTAATATTTATTAATTAGCATACATATATTTTATTAAATCGTATGACCAAAGAAGTACATCATAATTAAAATACTGCTAAAATAATGAAAGTGAATGTCATAAATATTTCATCTAATGATTCATTCTCTCTCTATGTAAAGAAATGATAGAGATTACCATTAACACATCTATATGTTCATAAATATTTTTTAATATAAATTTTTTATATTAACATCAATTCAACCCAAACTCCATTACTTAATAACAAGTGAACCAATTATGAAAACAAAGAAAACGAACACTCTGGAACGATGAAATTGAATATAATAACTTATCAATAATGGAATAAATGAACAAAACAGAATTAAAATAAACTAAAAACTTGCATAATAGGATCTAAAATAAATTATTAATAAGTCTAATTTCATATTCCATTAACAAAAGTTCATGAGTGGAACACATTCAGACTTAAGGTAAGGGTTTCTTCATCTCACTTCCATTTTTGTGAGGTATTTCATAATCACTACTAATACCTGTGTATGGTTTATGTATACTTCCCATTAATGTTTCATATCATTTAACTCTTTATTTTCATTATATTCAATTTATCATTTGTTGATCATTAATTTTGGGTCATATGATTCAATTGATTATAAAGTTGTGATGATTTTTTCACACAAACCTCTATTTTCATTCGGGTTACTTTTATTGTCTAATTACCTTAATGAAATTATTATGTATTATTCTAAAATACTCAAAGTTTATGTGTGATTGTTATATATATGTATATAAACCTTATTCCTTCTTTATTTTATGGATAGTTACACATTTTAAAATGGCCTCTCAAAGTTGTTTCCAAAATACAAGCTAGATTCATAGGATATTTTTGAATTCTTACCCATTTTAAAGTGTACACCATAATCTATTTTAAGACACCACTATTTTTATAAAAAACACTCATTTTCTCATGAATAATTTTCTTATGTCATTTCTGGATTTATGATAAAAAATGAACCTTCTCAATTTAAAATTTACATTAATACTTTCCTTAAAATGATCTATAATGATTTATTTCTAAAGAATATTATGAACTCTTTTTACAGGATTTCACCTTAGTGGGACAAAATATATGCCTAAAATATAATTTCAACATCCTGGTATTTTATTCTAAGTGATATTCACATTTAAAACCTGATTTCATGGAAATACAAATGATTTTACAAAAGAACACTTCTTTCAAAAGTAAAAATGTTTTTCCTCATCTCACATTATCTTTTATGATATATATTCCTTGTTCACCACTTATTTCTTTCATGTGGTGTATTTAATTCCCATTTTTATGTCATATCTATAGTCTCATTATTATCATGATATTCTATGGGATTATTATTTTATTGTTTCAAGGTGGTATGGGAAAGTTTGGAACCTTTAAGGATTATTTCCTCAAGGATTTTTTCAATAGTATCATTTAAACGTATCTAATCTATGTCAACATACTAGTCGAATCATGTAATTCATTGATATGTATCATTCATGATATCACCTATCATTTTTAATTAAATTATTTATAATTATTTTGATTTTGGATGTGCCATCTTGAAATAATTCACCATATTTCTCTAAATGGTTAGTGTTTATGATTAATGATTGGGGATAGTTATTTACATTTCATTTGTTAGTTTCAATATGAATATTTATGTTTTTTATGCTTATCCAAATTAATAATATAATTTCATTAGACATAAATAGTGTTAGGGGGCCCACTATAGCCACTCGGTACATTGGTAGGTCTCGTGAGAGAAACTACGATGTTGGCACACGACCTTGACAAAGTGATTATTTATTGTCTAGGCATGAGGCCTGACAGTACAGTGATGATGTATCACATTATGAATTCCCTCATTATGAAAATAGTATTGATGGTTCATGTGGTTATTTCACTAGTTGAATACCCAAGATTGTGTTTTATTATGGCATTTTTTAGTCTGCTCATATTCCTACCATAATTACTATAAGTTAATTATTTGAAAAGGAATGTATTTTTAGTTATTCACCATGACTTATGTTTAAGTTATGAAATATTCCACTATATTTATTTCCATTAATGAGAATTTAAGATCACCCTTTCCTTTTTTATTCCTTCCCATGTATAAGAAGAAGAGATTATTTGTTGTGTTATCAAGGATGCAGTTTATTACCTTATGTTATGTATCACATTTTGTTTCATTTCAAAATGTAAAATGGGTCCCATATATGTATCTAGTTTCTTAAAGAATACTAATCTGATCAGCCTGTTGGTATTTGATTCCTTGTAATCATGACAATGTATTAAAATAATGCAACGACTCCAATCTTCTAGGGTATGGGTATTACAATATTTATTTTCAGTAATCCAGAAAATTTTGAGATAGAAAATAAAATACACTGTTTATATAAATGCTAGGTTGTACAAACGCATTGATGTTATATACATTTAATCAAAAGTTGATGTTAAATAAAGGTAAGTAATTTATCTAATTTAAAGAATAATATTTATGTACCATATATCACATTAATTCATTAAATTTACTATAATTACCTTCTATGAAAAGTGTTATTTAAATTAAAATCTCATCGCTTTGCAAGGCGATAGTCCATCGTACACATGAATGATGTTATCGTATATCCTACATAATGGAAAGTAAGAAGTTATATGAGACATAATAATTAAATAAATATAATTATGTTAAAAATATCATATATATTAATTTAATATATCCTTATTATCATCTATGTAAAATAGAAATAAAACACACTTCACAACAATTTGTGAGACGACAGTGCACCATACACACATGCGACATTATTGTTTTCTTATGAAATGAGAGATAATATGGAAGATGTATTATTATAAAAATATATATATAATAATATCATAAATTTAATATATAAATATTAAATCAATAGTTATACATATATGTGACAGGTGGTGATGGAAAAAAATTAATATAGGTACGTGAGGCGGTAGTATGCTATACACACAATCTACGATTTCATTTTCCATTTTATGGATGAGTAAAATAATGTATATTTTTCCATTTAAATAATAAAATATAAATATATTTTATATAATGCTTCTAATATATCAACTTAATTTATGAATATTTTAATTTGTTAGAATAAGTAAAACAAAAACAAATAGTTTAAAATATTACCTCTTCTTTGGAAAACCTATTTAGATTTATTAAGAATCCATAAAAAATTGAACTTAAGATATCAAAAATTCTCATCAATGTGAATAATTATTTAATAAATATATTTGGGTATGTATTGGATAAAACATAGATTGTCTAATGTGTTATGTAGAGAGGAGTGGGGCTAGCCTTTATTAGTGGGGGAGAGGACACAAATGAAATGTTTCAAAAGAATACAGTGTTCCCATGTTTTTTACTTTCCAAAATCATCCAAAATGATTCCTGATTGATTATTATATCAAATAAAATATCAACATGTTTCCATAAAATAGGTTTTTAAACGTTTCTATGTCATTTTACCCCATAACGTTTTATTTTAACCCAATGTAAAACCATTTTTACCTTTATTGTTGTTATTAATTTTTAATATTTTTACTATTAATAATGGTTAAAAATTTAGTTGAAATTATTCTATCATATTAATTAATCTTATTCTATATATTTAATCCATTTTAAAAATTAAATTCACAAAATTAAAAAAATTTATTTTAAAATTAAAACCTCATATTTGACAATAATGTGTTTTTCCAAATAGAAAATTTTTCAAAGTTCAAAAAGTTTTATATAAATATTTATTATGAAATTAATTAAAATTAAATAAATTAGACTAATATATGTATAATTGTACAATTTTACTCTTATACCCATATTAAAAACAATTAACCGGTAAATTATTTAAATGAAAGTCTAGTTTTTAATAAAAACTAGTATTTTCTCAATCAATGATAATTTATCTTTTTTAAAAATTCATAAAAATTCATTCCAATTTAGTTTCAAAATGATTAATAAAAAAATATTATTTTTTAAAATAATATGTTTAAAATTGGAAGAAAATAATTTAAAAAAAGTGCACAAAATGAGATGGAACATCATTTTAGAAGAAATAATATTTTTAGGGAAAAATTAAAATTTTGCGTATCTTCTTACATTAAAACAAATAAGAATAATTTTAATTCTTTATTGAATATAAAACATATAAATTTAATTGAAAAAATTAAAAAAATATTTTTTAAATTTATTGATATAAAACACATTTTTTCATAAAAAATATTCATTTATAAAAATAATTCCTTTATATTCAAAAGGATTATTTTATTTTAATTTTTAATTTAATTGGTCTCCAAATAATTCATGTCATATATAATTATAAACCATATATTTTCATAATATTGTTAATTTTATTCATAACTATCTTTCTAATAGGTAGGTGATAACTATCAAATTTAATAATAATATTTTTATATTGTGTCTTGTTTCGTTGAAACTCAATGTTGTGTATATCGAAAGATATCAAAGGAATTATATTAATTTGAAAAAATATCATAAAAACATGGGGTATAAAAAATGATCTATATGTAATACCTAATAATTAAGTAATATTTAATTTCATTTTTTACTTTTGGTTTAGCTAGCATGAATATTATGGCAATCTCCACAAGTATAAAATTCTCCCATATATAGTTTTATCAAACTATAATTACTAAATTTCATAGTTTTCTTTGTCCAAATAAAACCCTAGATAAGATACCTCCCATATGAGATAAGATAAATGGCCTTCATAAGGAAACATTCTTCTTCTAGATTTCATTCCTTTCCATATTTTTATTATATTTTTATTATGGTTACTTCAATTTTATAACATATTGTTTAATAACTAATATTTTATAGTAATATTTAATATTACAAATATATAATGGATTTTACTTTTATTTTTGAGTAGTGTGTGAAAAAATAATTTAATATACTAGTATTTTTAAATAATATATAGTAAAATTTTGTGTTGTTAGTTTCTACCCCTTAAATAAATCACATCCTGATAATTTTAATTATTTCTTACAGATGATGTTAGATAAGGATATATATGAGATGGATTTAGATTTAATTCTCTAATGAGGTATAAATCACATCTCTTCACTTATAATAATCATAATTTTAATTTTTTTTCTTCATAACTTATTCAGTTAAATACTTGTCATATTTTTGTGTTAGTTCATATTTTATTTTACCTTATGTTAATTGTCATAATTTTTGTGAAATATTATCATAAATACGTTTGACGGAGGAAATGTGATTCCCAATTTTTGTAATAGATACACTACACAAACCTGTCTAACATTCCCCATGGTTCATCAACTTGGTAGTTCAAAAAAAATTATAGGTTTTTGAAATTGATGAAGAATGATTCACCTCCTCATATGTATCCTTGAGATCCTAATTAATACCATTTATGTCCCTTTTCTAGAGTACCCACCTCCACTATACTAGCTCTGCTCTCTATTTCTTATCCCTCTCCTATATCACCATCATTAATAAATAGTAAAAAAATATCCTTAGGTACTTTTTTCAACTATCCATAAATTTAATTCTCCATAAAGACAGCCTGACTAATGGTTATAATGGGATATATTCCCTAACATGATCTATATAAGTAGAAATTAACATCATTAAACAAGGACTTTCATGACCCAAATTATTTTCTATACACTCTTCATGGGATCGTGTGAGTTGGGGCATCAAAACTATTTCTCAAATGGATCATTTCCCTAAGGTAACTAGGAAGCCTCCAAATTTTACATCTAAACACTATGTCCTATTGCAATAGTGGTAGTGGGATGGGAGGGGTGTATTATATATCCACCATTATAATGGCGATTTCAAATTCTCTAGAGACAAAATGGCATTTATGTGGTGGTGGTGCATTAATGAATGATAATAAAGATAATCTATTTCCCTTTCATTCCGTTACAACTACATTAAAATATCTCCATATTGGATGCTTGTTATTGTATCCACCCCATCCATTTTTCTATTAATGAAAATATTGGGGTTAATTTAACCAGGATTATTGAAAATGGAGCCTATATTGAAATGGTATAATCCTTAACCGAATCACACAAAATCCATATAAAATACCCATAATATTATTTATATTACCATAAAAATATATTTGTAAATGAATCTAGAATAAAAATTGAAATTTATATTATAAGAATACATTAAGGTGGTATGCTTAGAAAAAGGTCTAGATAACTCACAATCCATGGAATAAATATTTCATTTTTGAAATTCTAAAGGAGAATAATTAACTATCAAAATACATTAAATCAATCGACATTGAACATGGTCTACCATATTTCCATGGTTATGATGGATTTCCATGCCTATAATCCTAATAATTCTTAAACTTATGATACTAACTTGTATAATATCAATTTTTTAACACATAAGGTATTTGAATTTTAGGAGTTATTTTGGATGCAATTTCTTTACTCTCACCATGCTAATTGGACTCTTAATTTTCTTACAAAAATTTAATGCACAACAACCCCATATTCTACATATAAAATATTTTCAAATCCCCTCGATAAAATTCCATTTATGATTCTTCCAAAATTTTCAAAATATAGGTGGTTGAATATTTTTTATTACCTCACATTCATTTTCTATATTTTCAGGAGTCTCTATATATATCTTATTTTTCTCACTAATGATTTAAACCATATTTATATTACTAATCATATTTCTTGATAGTAAAATTGGAATTATGTTCATTTTTCATAGTCTATATCCAATTCAAATGGGGGTTGATTGTTAAGGAAGCAACCACATTGTCCCTCACACCCATTTCCAACACGGTTCCATTTGGTTCCATCCTTCATTTAAACCAAAAGGGTCACCATAAGTGATGAAACATTAACAATATGGGATAATTATAAAAATAATGATATAAAAAACATATTATTCTTTTACATTTTCACATTGGACTATAATTATGTTAGTTCAAATTATATCATTATTAGTTCAAACTAGGATATCATATGTTATTTGACCTCATTCTTCTTAACCTTATACCTAAATGTAAACATGAAAAAAATACTTCATAGTGGTTCATAGAATGTATATGATCAACCAATGAATATCCTTCCGTAGTGTCTAGTTTGGTGTATCATCATATGCCTACACATCATACAATATAGTGATGATTGATTCAATTCTCAATAAATAATTTTTAGTGATTACCCCATTATTCACTTGTTTAATAGGTGTATCTAATTTAATATATCTATACATAGATTAATTGTCTGGTAATTTCACAGAATCTATAATTTATCAAAATTCCAAAATGTTTTCCTATATTTATACATATCCTAAGGATATTCAATAATAATTTCTTATCATAATCTAAATATAAATAGAATTCATAAAGTTATTATAATAGTGACCCAGGAATTAAAAAATTTATTTCATATTTTATCAAATAGATTTCCAAAACATAAAAACAATGTATGTATAGGTTTAGTGTCTTGGAAATATTAGATACACAGAAACATAATATTAAATTCAAAAATATAATATTTATTTAAAACTCCACATAGTGATCCTAGATCCCATATATCTTCTTTCATTTCATAGGATAAGTTGATGAAAATTAATAAGGAAATGGGTATTCTAGAAATCCCAGATATGGAACAAATATGAAAATAATTAATAACAGAAGTGTTCAGATGCAAAACAAGATATTTTAAATAGAATTATAATAAATATGAAAAAAATTCATAATGGAATGATTTTAATATATAATGGAATCTTAAACATGAAAAAACAACATTAAACATGACATTATAAACCGAAGTCAATGGTCACTCCCAAGACTATCATCAAAAAGTTGACCAAGTCATATTGTAGATTTGGTTCACCCCGAAATCCCTTATATAAAAAATAATGATATATAAATATTTAACCTATACATTAGAGTTCTACATAATTCTAGGATCAACCATCACATAATTAAAAACATATTTGTAAGGGTCGCAATAGGAAAATAAACCATGCATACATCATAAGAACGATCAAACATATGAGAAGGGAGTGAGATAAATAAAATTAATTCAAGGCATAAATGATTGCTGAATCAAAATTATTCCCTAGACAATAAGAATTTATTTTTTTAGTACATTATTAATTAAATAAGGGACATTGGTAGTTAACATAGATTTACATTATAAAAAATTTAATAGAAGGATTTAGATAAAAAAATACAAAAAATAACAACTTAGGTGGAGCTTTAGGAAATCAAAAAAGTATATCTTAAAGAAGGAAGGACCTTATTATATTTCATAAAACTATATTTTAATTGAGAGGGTTATTAAAAAAACAACGAGGGTTTTTATAATATATTATTGGTTAAAAAAATTTATGGGGTTGGTTGTTTACATCAGATAAGAAATATTAATTTCCCCATAAATAAGGTTTTATTAAGTGGAAATTTCAAGTGGAACTGAAATAATGTATAACTGTAACAATGAAAAGGATATTAAACTAGATTTATATTTAAGGGTAATGTATAAAAATACAATAATAACATGAAAATAATATTTTTTTATAAGTATAAAAATAAAGTGAACATGTGACCAACAAGTAACAAGTGTGGTACCTAAGATCGATCAATGGAAGGAGTACAAATTTAATGATGTAAAATATCATTATTTTAAATACAACATTGAAGAAAAGAGATACTAAAAAATTCCTATTAATAATGCGATAAGTAAAATATCACTTTTATATGAAATAATAAAAAATTTGGTTTCCAATTATAAAGAATAACATTTTATGTAAGGGGAAATTATGTGTATGGAGGAGAAATAAGTGGTAGTGAGGATGAGAATTTTTATAAAGAATTATATAATTTTTGAGAAATAAACTTACATGATAAAAAATTTGAATTTATAATTTATATTCCATAAAAGAGGAAGATGATATATAACGAAATAAAATCCGAGGGTGTAATGAACTAAGCATATAAGTAAAAAGTTAAATATGTAACATTATAAATCAAAGATAGAGGGTTTGAGTAGAAAAAAGCTGTAAGATTTAAAATCACTTGAATCGAGAGGACATGGAATGTGAACATGAGAGAGATTTTTTAATCAAGTATATTTAAAATATATTATGATATAAATACCAATAATGGAAATATTTACATAAAAAAGGCACAATTTTTGAATAAATATCATATCTTAATTAATGAAAATTGAGATGAAAAAACCCTTAATTTTGATCTTGTGTTCCAAGAATGCACACTAAATATATGTATAATAAAAATAAACATCTTAATATATTATTTTAAAACGTTTTTCACACTGACAATAATTTATTATTCTCATTTTTAATCATTATCTACAGACACATATATATATATATATATTAATTTTTTATATATTTTCCCACATCTAGTGTTTATAGTTTTGGTCATTTATACTAGTTTCATTAGAGTAGTGATAATGTTCATTCTTCATGAAATGTTAATAATTCAAATATATTTAATTTTATTGAAATGGATAACTTATAAGGATTTATGAATTTTAAATTTCCCATGATGAGTGTTTCATTATTCATCCTTCAATATGAAATTGACAACATGCATAATTTGTTGATTTTATTAACCAACAAATGGAGTAGGAATTATTATTGGGATAAATGTTAATGTGTACTTTCTAAAAAAATCAAGTTTTAAAATAGTTAAATCATATTATACAATTAATTATATTTTCATTTTCATCTATGATATAATTTCATAGCAATATTCAAGTTTGTGGTCAAACTGACCCAAACCTGAAGAAACTGTGATTAATTGATTATTTTGAGGTGATTTTGTTGAAATATAATTATATAGTAGTATAATGATATGATTTAGTGTTTATTATTATTATATATCA
This sequence comes from Viscum album, assembly GCA_963277665.1. NCBI lineage: Eukaryota > Viridiplantae > Streptophyta > Magnoliopsida > Santalales > Viscaceae > Viscum > Viscum album. The sequence goes on from OY728126.1 coordinate 123,742,221, forward strand.
TACCTTGAAATAATTAGGAGAATATGTGTTGGATATGAAACAATTACAAGGTATAAATAAATTATTTTCCCTCTTAGTTCGCTTATTAATAATAATTTATTATTTTATGATTTTTTATCATTAGTATCAATAATAGGTTAAAAAAATTTATTAATAGAAAATTATTAATATCATAAAACTAATACTTATTCATTAAAAACATTCTTGTAACCATCTATGGTAGATGGTAATGTAAAACATAATATAGCGATCCATAGAGGCCGTAATCGGCATGTAAGTATGGATGATGATTTCATTTTAATAGAATGAAAGAGATGATAAATATGGATTATCATTTAATAAAATTAAATAATTCATAAATATCATAATTTTATATTAAATACATTTTTTATCTGTCTCTGTCAGGATATGATATAGAATGAACACATTACTTCATAGAGGCGGTGGGTCGTATGTCCACACAATTCATGTTATCGTATTTCTAAATGAAAAAGAGAAAAGTGGTTATTTATTGTACCATATTTATAATAACACAATATTTTACTCATTATAATAATGCTATCATTTTAATAAGGGTCACATTGAATTTGAGGAAGAATGTTTTTAGATAAAAAAATAGAAGTGGAGAAGGTGTGTTTAGAAAATGATACTTCAATTATTGGATTATTTCTTTTATAAAATGATTATTCCATTAAAGGATATAAATTTGAAAAGATAAAAATATATATAAGTTTTATGGGAATTTTTAGGATAGTATTTGGAATATTGTTGTATAAATAACGTGGTTTTTTGAGATAGGGGTTGTGGGGAGAGGAGTTCCCCTTTTATAAGTGAAAAAGGATGATATTTTTTTAAATACCAATGAAATTAGTAATTAGATATCAATAACAAGTAATCTAGATAACAAGTTGAGAAATGATGTATAGACAAATATATAAGGTCTATATATACCTCTACAACCCATTCCTATGCTCATTTTAAATATTTTTTCAACTCATCACCATTATGGTTTTCACTTTTATAGTTTTATCTTTTACAATAGTAACTGGTTTTTCATTAAGGTAAATTATCCTTTATGTCTAAAAATAAAATTTCTCATATTAAATAATATTGAAGTAATCAATCCAAATTTTAATTTCATTTTACTTTCTAAAATTTCTAAACTTTTTTCAAAATTAATTCTAAAGTAATAAATATTATAATGTATTTGAAACATTTTTTATTTGTAAATATAATCAAGTTATAAAATGTAAAATATGGCTTCGTAAATTAAATCCAAATTTTTTAAAAAAATAAAAAAACAAATATAAAATATATATTTGGCCTTTTAAAACTATTTCAATAATTTAAAATTCATACTTATATACCAATAATTTCATAATATTCATTTATTTATAAAAATGTCATTTTTCACAATTCACAAACAAATCAATTTGATAAGAAAAATACCAAAAATTTATATTAAGATAAAATTTACATAACAAATCCAGAAATAGTGTAATTTTTTTAATACTCACATTCTTAAATTTATTATTTAAAATTTTAATTAAAAACAAAAAAATATTGGAAAAAGAACTTTTTATTGGAAAATAACTTTTGATGTATTAACAATTATTTTCCTATAAATTATTAATTAATTTAGTTTTAAATGATTATTCATATGATAAATATATATTGATATTAGTTCATTACAGTAAACATAGTTCGTTGAAATTAAATGAATATTTTTGGGGTATACATTTTTAAGCACAAAGTGAATTGATAAAAATGACCTTTGGTGAAGTATCAAAATTCATGTTATATATATTCATGAAAATAACATATTACATATTTATATAAAAATAATTTTTTCTCACATGACACCATATAATCATTATGTAAGAACTAATCATAAAATAAGCTCTTTTGTAGTTTTAGTTGGTGGTTTAGATATAATGAATATTTAGGAAATATCAATGATATTAAACTTATCCCATACATGGTTTTTCTCATGTCATAATTGATTGAGTTTGGATTGGTATTAATATTGTAAAAACATAAGAAAAGGTATGTCCCATACGATCTTAGACTAAGAGAGTTCATATGAAGGACTTCCACATCCGAATTCCATTCATTAAAAATATGTTAATTGATTTTTTAATGTGGTTACTTCAATTTTATACCTGATACTTTAACTTTTATGTTTCAAATTTCATATTTAATATTCAAAATATATCATGTTTTTTCATTTTAGTTTGGTCTAGTGAGTTAAATACTCTATTTAATATATTACCCATTTGTGGATAATATATAATAAAATCTAATGTCATTACATTTTATGAATATATTCAAAGAAAATACCTTAAAAATCATCTAAACTGGTCCTAAGCTAACACTAAACAGGTTTGTATCCCCCATCATACACTTATTTGAATCTTCAGAATTTAATCTTAGAAAAATTATTTGAAAAAGAATAGTAGTGACAAAAAATGTGTAGAAATAGAAAAATAACCTAATTATTGTCACGACCCGTCCTTGGGGCCCGTCCCATGGCGACTAGCACCAAAGGTGTAAATCCCGATAACTTGGAAGGCATCACCTTTATAAAAGTAAACAAAATACCACAAAGTACAAGCGGAAGTAATACACTATGTAAAAAAGAATGTAATAAAAAGTAAAAGGGCCAGAATACAAACCCAACTGAAAAGTACAGCTACAAATGAAAGGAAGTACAATAGAAAAGGCAAGCAGCTGGAAGAAAAGAAGCAGCTCTTGGGTCGTCCACCTCGTATCCTACCTGAAGGGTAGATACAGAAAGCGCAGCTCCTGGATCGTCCACCACGGATCCTACCTGAAGGGTAGGTACAGATAGCGCAGCTCCTGGATCGTCCACCACAGATCCTACCTGAAGGGTAGGTACAGATAGCGCTCCACAACGCTCTCTACAGTCGACCTCCTCCGAGTATCATCTCACTGTGAAGTCCACCTCTGGATACTGACTCGTCGTGAGGTCCACCTCTGGGTACCATCGAGTCCTCGAACACTCAGCCTCTGTCTACGCTGCCCATCGTCTGCGACCAACAAAACAAGGTGCGGGTATAGCCCGTGCAGGGGTGAGTATACGATACTCAGTAGGGACCCCGAGACCCTCAAGGTATCACTAAATACAACAAAGATAACCACACAGAAGGATCTCAACAGATAACCCTTACTTTGGTATAAGACCATACTTATACCTATGTTATCAAGTAACCCATCTCAATCATGAGGAAACACAAAGGTTATGAAATGAACGGATAACCACTACCTAGGTATATGCCCATACATATACCTTTGTTATAAAGTGACCCATCACAATCATGAGGTAAACATAAAGGTCGTAGACTCAGCTCAAACCAGGATTTTAATTATCGAAACTGTAACTGCTGAAAAGCCCCGTCTCTGTCAAGTACCGTGATCCTGTCATGACTCTGAGGTACTTCTCACTAACCTAAGACTGCTGAGATAATTCTCATGTCGAGTACCGTGGGTCAGCCACCCAAACACAGTAGTTCTTCCCGCCAGGGTATGACACCCAAACACAGTAGTGCACACACCCTAATAGCATGTAGAGATACTCTCCGGTCGAGTACCGCGGGTCTACACCCAAATATAGTAGTGCTCCGTCCGCCATGGGTCTGCACCCAAACAATGTAGCGCTCCATCCACTGGGATAGTCGACCCACTCCAAGTCGAGTCAGTCAAGCAGTCGTCAGGTCTCAGCCGGCAACACGGTCACCGTACTCCATATGCTCGTCTCTGGGAGGGTCCGCTCCATGAGCTTTTGGTCGATACTCAATTTATCACAAAGTCCCACGAAAAAGTATCTCAAGGGACCGCCTCATCATAGGGATCTCAACACAATAGGCGGCGCATCAATCAGGCGTTCGGTCTGTGAGTTATTAGCCTTTTCGTCCAAGGGGCCCGATTGGTTTCGAGTGCGAACCAACCCGGCCGTATCCCAACTACACCCCGAACTCTCATACGGTATATTCATAGGGACCGTTTCTCAAAGTGATCACCAACGCCGCTGACGGTTCGTCAAACGGACGTCCGGTCTGAATGTTATCAGCTTTTCCGTTCCAGGGGCCCGGTTGGATTATGGGTTCAATCCAACCCGGCCAATATCCAACTACATCCAAATCTCAGGCGAAGTATGCCAAAAGTTCCTTCTCATCAAGAAGAATCCAACAAAGTCAACAGAACGTCAATAGGACGTCCGGAGCTCAATTTATAAGCATTTTCGCTCTGAGGGCCCGATTGGTTTCGTGTTCAAACCAACCCGGCCATACCGAAAGTTCTCTGAAACCCTAAGTGTAATATACTGAAACGACGGTCTCAATCCAAGGATCACATCACAACTAATGGTGCATCGATCGGAGGTCCATATACCATGATATGGGCAAAAGACCGAAAGTGGTCCGAAAATTGGGGGGGGGTCTGGGCCCGGTGTGACCCGGTCCTCGGAATAAGGTGCCGTCGGAAGCCACAGACTCGTAAAATTCCAAAAAATTAATAAAAAAATTTCTGTGAGATTTCTTGGTCTTTAAATTATTTCTACCTCAGGGCTTTATGTCCCCGTAAAGCATTAACTCAAACTAGGGAAACAAAAGTGGTACTGAGCACGTATATGAGCCTTACACTCCCATGTGCTCTCCTGGAGGTTCTCGTGCTCCCAACGAAAGTGAAAAAGAGGAATAGACCATCCTCGTAGGACCCTCTTCTGTTGATCCTGAACCTCTACAGGAATCCTAAAAAAGTCACCCCATCGCCAATGTCCATCTCCCCTTGGTCGATGATATGTGAAGGGTCATGCACGTATCTCTTTAGCTGAGATACAAGGATGACCTCGTGCACTCGGTGCAACTGAGGTGGAAAGGATCAAGAGGTAAACCACCTCGCATATCCTGATGAGGACATAGAAAGGTCTTTTGATCCTCGGAGAAAACTTTCTGCCTCAGCCACATCTCCATAAACCTCATCGAGGTGAGACCCATGTAAGGACGTGGTCGTCATCCTCGAACTCTAGAGGCCTCCTGTCACCTTTTTGCAGTCTCATCTACCATTATCCATAGGCGATCACTGCCCACTCCTACATCAAGACACAGCCGAGTCTGGTCCTTAATGCATCGCAGTGAACTAAGTAACCAACGCCCACAGCTTGGGCACACCAGTCAACCTCTACCCCAGTTCTTGAAATCTCTGCAGAAAGTGGTGCCACAACTCTGGAGAATTCTGGCCCAATGGTATACTTGGCCATCTTTTGAGTGATCAAATGCACCCTCTTATGCATGATTCCATCATGTGCTTCCTAGGTTCTACTTTTCGCCGACCAAGGAAAACCCATCCTGATGTTGTAGTTAGACCACAACCTTTTGCCTAATACAGTCAATCTGAGCATGAACTATGAATCCAATCCATACCAAGACCAACGTCGTAAGGCCTAGACGCTGCGACCAAGAGATTTCAACCTAAACTCTTACCTCGTGGGTCAGACCACACTGTCGGCATAAATGTGATTATCGAGTCTCCTCCCATGGTATCTCCAGACGTGAGGGTCATGTCCACGGCTTACCGGAAACTCTAGGTCTGGGAAAAGATTTGTGGAAGGAAGGAATGATTTATATCAATGTCCATTACTACGGCAACTAGTAGTAGACACAGACTATCCCTTGAATCATTTTTAGAGCCAGTGGGTCACACTCCTTGACCGCATGCAGCTGCACTCTTACCCGGCTCTCCAGCTCCCTGAGCCTGGCGGGGAAAACTATAATGGGTGGTTGTAGCATGTTAAAATGTACACCACCTCATGCTTCTCTCCTAGCTCTTCATACATGTCTGCTGCATCGTAGAATCATCTCTCCTTAAATCATCCTCTTCTTGAAACATTTAACACTCCCGAGTCTCTAAGAACGACACCATTTTCTTGTTTCTTACTGCAATGTGCAGTCTTCATCCGCTCCTGGATGATCTTCGCCTTGTTTTCCTACGTTCTATAAGAGCTTCTATGATTTCTCCTTTTCCAAAAATAGAAACTCAGTCTCATCCCCTAGATGAACCACGCCCATTGCCTTATATAGTCAATCCTGACATGAATGATACATTAATACCATGTATGAGGTCATAAGTCCTCGATGTTACTACCAAGAGATCCAATTGTCACTCTCACCTCCAAGGGTCGAGTCACACTGTCAGCATCAAGTTGAGGTCAGTGGGTCTCCTCCAGTAGAAATCTCGAAAGTGAGGGTAAGGTCAACAGTTTTTACCGGGACCCCTCAGTATCAACCTGTAACACCCCGAGATTTTATGAAAAATATTCTTTTTAATTTCATTAATATCTTGTGTTATACGCTACACCAAAAGGAGCTTTCACAACACACATCCCTGACTTGGCTTGTATTACACGCAATCGCGACCTTCCTCGATAGCGTGTGTTGTACGCAATACCGGGTTTTAATAAACAATGTTATATTATTATAATATTGTCATGAACTAGCCGTTATAAATATTATTAACTAAATTTTTAATTTTATAACATTATTATTCATCTTACACATTTCTAGAACATGGTATAAGAACAAAATAAATTTTTCGGGTAAAATAAGTATTTTTAAAAAAATGCAGTTTTGTCACCTTTTGATGGTACACCCACTTTAAATCTAGTTTTTGAAATATTTATAAGTTCAATTTGACAAAATAAAATTCTTATTTGGAATCAAGAAATAAAAATTTACTTTGGATAAATTTTTCATATTATTCTGGTAACTTTCACATTTTAATGAATAGTAAAAACACGCTATATTTTAATTAAAAACAACTTTTTCATCGTAATATATTATGTGGTTAAATTATAATATTGAATGGTTTTAAAGTATAAATAGAATATAATTTTACCATTTAATATAATGTATACCATTATCATTGATTTTACCTTGAATTCGTAGGTTAAATCAATTTAATCTTTTGCAATGTTTTAAACAAAAACACATTTTTTATTCGACAACAGGATTAATTTTAATTTAATTTCTGAAACTTATGTGTATTGAATTTTAAACAACGGATTCCATATTTGGAATCAGTGGGTCCAAATTATGTTAATAGACTACTTTTTATTTTTGGGAATTATGAATAGTAACTACGGTAAATTTTATTTAACATAGTTAAAGGTAAATCGGGTATTTAAGGGTAAATATAATATTTTAAAATTATCCTAACAAATGTCAAAATCCTATTGGATGACTAAAAGTCGACCCATATCACCTAAGGGTCGGATTAGATTCATTTAATTAAATTTTTTCAATGAAAATAATTTAATTATTATTAAAACAATGGAATCTGACAACATGTCACTTTCTTAAATCTTATAAGTATAATAATATTAATATAGTGATAAACTTCATGAAACTTCGAAAATGAATAGTCTCCAGAAATCTAATACAGTTACCTACATCATAGGAATTTATTTAGACTTTTTAGGGATTAAATAATTATCATTTATTATGACACATAGATGATGCAGTAATTGTCTTATTAATGAAATATTGACATAATTGATGTTATAAATGCCCAAATAAATGTAATTTGAGACTTTGTATGACTTACACTAATTTTCTAGATTAATATGACATGTTATTGTTGATTTAAGTAACTTGTTTAGAACTTATCATTCTATTATGAATTTCATAAAAATCATATACCAAATAGTGTCAAAATTGACATAAAATAGTTTTTAAAACAAATATTATATTATTAATTATTATTTTATTCCTAAAAATCTAAGGTTCATCCAAATTACTTAGATACGATTATATATATTAATAATAAACAACTTGGGGTTATTTTGGCTTGATATAGTAAGTTTATTAACCATATAGTGTAAGAAAACAAAATGACACGGTAAAAGTTAAATTATTTAACTTAGAGTTAAATATAATTTATAAGGGTAAAATAATAACCTAAACTTGTCTAAATCCTATTTTATGAGATTATTTCGACCCATCCCCACCTTATCCTAGAAATAAATCAATTTGGATCTATTTACAACCGATCTTGACTTTATAATAAAATGATATTTTTAGTTATTCCAAAGGTGCCCCTCTCCTCCCTTATAAAAGGGCACCTCCTCCCTCTCTTCCTCACACAACTTTGAGCCTTCCAGCTCGGCCAACCCCTGCCAAATTCTCTTCTCCACTTCCCTAGAAACATCCTAGAGGTTCTGGTCTTCCTCATAGACCAATTTTAGTTCCCTAAGAAGAGGTCTCAAAGAGGCGTTTCAAAGAAGAGGTAATTTCCGTTACCGATTCTTTCCCCTTTATTTCTTCTTCCACTTATTCTTCTTAGGTTGTTTCATTATTAAGTAATAACATCAGTATCACTCATATACTTATATGTTATTATAAGTATGAAACAATCCTATTTCACCATCTATCCATCCTATGGAATACGAAATCACTGCGCGTGTGTACGTACGGAATACAGTCTCCACGCCGTGGTGAAATCTATTTTCCACCACCACCTTACTTGGATGGGTACAATGGTGTAAATAATAACAATATATTATTATTATAAAGTTATATTGATACTTAAATAGTATACATAAACTTAAACACAAGTTCACGAACATGAGAACGATATCATCGCTCGTGCGTATGTACGGACTACCCTCTCCACGACGCGATGAGATTCATTATCCATGTTTACCATTTAAGAATTATTATAAAGTATATATAAGAAATAATAATGAAATATATGACATTATAAAGATACTGGATTTATGTATATATGTATGTCATCTACTTACTTCCATTCAAGATAATAAGGAAAGGAAAACAGCGTTCATGCGTACGTACGGACTACCGTCTCCATGAACGGTGTGTTTCGTTTCATTTATCTATCTATTATATATATATATACTGAATATATATGATATATAAATCATGTTTTATATTCTGGAAGTAAGTAAATCATGATATAAGTAATAATAATGTCAATAACAACAAGTCCAAACACCTATGATAAATGCAACGATTTTACCCAAAACGCTTCTTTAAAATGGAATTTACAAAAGAACGGGTAATATAAAGTCATAATTTAACCATATATGATATCATAAAAATGAATAGGATTCTGTAATAAGTTAATTACATTATTTAAATCATTATACAAGAGGTTCGGATACGTACAAAGCATATCGAACATAAGGTAAGGGAAATATCACAATCTCATTTTTATCCGAGATTGTTTATACTTTGGTATTTACTGGGGTGTATTTTATCATCCACATCCATGTTTCCTAAAAATTTAATATTATTTCCATCCATCTAAAATTGTTTAAATCCAATTATACCCTTAGGTGAGTTTTTAGTAAATGATATGAAAGGAATCTTTTGTCGTTTTTCGTACGAGGTACTTTTTGACTTTTCCGACAAAAGTACGAGAAGCATGTTTTCTTTTAACTTATACGACATGAATGGATTTTTAAGACATTATTTCCAAAAATATTCTTTTAAAAGTTTTCAAGTTTATTTTTAATCAACTTCTTTTCGTTTAAAATTGTATGACATGTTAAGAAAGGAAAAGTGTTTTTGAAGTAGAAAGGATATTTTCCTCAAAAATGAAGTTCAAGTGTTTTATCAAAATTATTTTCCATCTATGATAATAAAGGGTTCTGTTTTTATCCCTATTATTACATTGATTTGATTATGTTGTGATGGAATTATTTTTATGAATTCCTTTATCGTATATGAATTGTTTTATGATGTCATGATGTTTAAGATTCCCATTTTTATTACATGGTTTATGCTATGATGTATGGTTTATGATTTTGTGGCACTCATAAGAATGGTATCATTATGAGATGGGTGGGACCTATATATCCCTCCAATGAATTGAGTAAAGATTTTATATCTCATGAGATAGACATGGCTGGAATGGTAGGTTATACCAGTTCAGTGAAATAGGACTGAAACGAGGGTGACTCGGTTTAGAAAGGGACTTTGTCCACTAAGATAGTCTTGGAAATGAGTCTTGACTAACAAGAAATGATTCTCTATGATTATGTGCGTATGACACAAAGTTTAATGTTTTAAGTTATTATTATTGTGATTACATTTCACTACCATGAGTTATTCCAGGTTATGAAATTATGATCTCTTTTACAGGTTATGATTTCCAAAAGTGATGTGCTTATGTATATGATGTAATTGATATTTCTTTTGTTTACCATTACTAAGCATTTGAGATCACCCTTTCATGTTTTCTTTTCCCCATGATATAAGGAAAAGTTTTAGGTATAAAAAAAGGAAGATCATTATTGGAGATGTTGAATATCTTTCATCAGGATTAGAAGATTATATTCCGAGTTTCCAAAGACACTAAACTATTACGATCCTTGTGTGTGTGTTTTTGTTATGTACTATGTATTTTGAAAAAGTAATGTAATGTCCATGTACGTCAGGCTTCGGGTCTCTTCAGTTGGTATCAGAGGAAAGGTTTAGTCAACCTTTGGAAACTAGGATGCGAGAACTTTAGTGAGATCCCTAGAGATATTTCTAAGGTATGTCTAGGGATGTCTCTAAGGTTAAGTATACGTATAGGTTATAGTCCTAGAATTGTGCTAACGATATTAGAATTTAACCTAAGATGTTAGATATTGAGGGTACTCCCCCTTTGTTATGTTGTTTTCCCTAGCATGATTTTTTCCTCTCACACTATTCTTTTTGGGTATTAGAAAATTGATGGAAACAAGATGATTCACGATAATGGAGGATATGATGGACAATGTAATGATATTCTTCATGAGAAACCAAATGAAATGGGATTTGGAAGTCCAAACATCATTATTATGCCGAATCACCAATCTCATAATATGATCAATAAAGTAAAATTTGGTAAGTTTCCTGACTCGGCTAATAAGAGAAAGATGGAGTTTCATGATGATCATAGAGGAAAGAAAGTTCAATTTCCCTTGTGTAAAACATGTGGGAAGAGGCATCAATGAGAATGTTTCAAAGGAACTGGAAGATGCTTTGGGTGTGGAAAAGAAGGTAACAAAGCCAGTAAGTGCAAAGGAAAAGGTTCAGTTAACACCAGGGATGAGGATAATGGTATTGCTACGACATCAACAATGGTTAAATGTTTTAAATGTGGAATGTACGGGCATTATGCAAACCAATGCCCAAAGGGAAAGTCTCATGAAGAGAATTAGTATGGTCGTATGTGTAGTATTTATATTGATGATGATGATGAGACTACAAATGATATGTGAGATGAAAGAATTGTTGAAGCTTGGTCAATAGTTTAAGAAGGTAGTGGAATGATTACTTGTTTATCAGGTGTAATGTTGTATAAGTAATCTCATGGTACTATGGAATAAAAAGACATCTAAGTATTGTTACACTGTTTTCTTTCCTTGAGTTTTGAAAGAGTATGATTAATGTTATCAGTATCCATGAAAGGTTATTCAGATATTTTTGGAATGTAGATGATATGCGCATAATGAAGGGAAAATGAGAAAACGAAATGTTTAACAGTATTCATGAGCTAATGATTGATATAAGGAAAAAGTGACATAATGGTTTGAGTATAAATAATTTTGAGGATTTTGGTTTATGGAAAGTGTTAACTTTTAACTGCATTCATGTTTTCTCTAAGGTTCAATGGGTATTCAAGAGAATACATGATTAAGGCCTTTTAATGTTTGGAATGTTACCAACAAGACATATCTTAGGATATATGGGGATCAACGATGGTATTAAATCTCTGGTAATCGTTTTCACTATATTATGAGAGCGGACTGCAGTATTATGGATAAGCCTAAAGATTGGAATGGATTATATTGGACATAAGTTAGTTTAAGGATAGAACTTTTTTTCGATATTATTGATGGGATATTATATTAATATAGTTTTAGAAAAAGGACAACCTGCAGGACGGGCGAAAACCCATCGCGTCAGACAAGGCTGTGGGAATCGAACCCACAACCGAAGTGCGACTGGCCTTTATCACCTACCACTGGCCTATAGGAAGTCCTTGTTTAGTAGAAACTAGTTTTATTATATTAAGCATTATGATATATGAAGTATAAGTCCATTTTAGGAACCATATATGATTAATCTCACTATAGAATGACTTATGTATATTTAAAAACTTTTGCTAACCATTTGTTTGAGACAGATGGAATGACCCGTCATTCTATCACATGATCTGCTAACACTGGACGAATAACAAATTCAACTTCATTTATTTAAGAGATGAAGTGGAAATTGTTCAAGGCACAAACAACAGTGAGATTGTACCAAAATAAAGTAAGTATTTATTCTAACTCAAATTCTTCAACTTTAGGGAAATGATCATGAAAACCAAAAATGTTTTCTTAGTGCTCTTATATCTGATGAATCAGATGGTACCTTAGATCATCAAAAATTTATGGCTTTGTGATTGCTAGCTTTTCCATAGCCATGTTCTCTACCACTCTCCATCAGAACATGATGGTTAGATTTTTCTTCCATATCCATATTTTCACCTATGTGGAAACCCAGTGATTAGTTGATTTGGGTAACCATTACGTTTCATACTTTTGTTTTTAAAGATTGGTTTTGGTATTCCTTTTTACGATGTGGGTTTCTATTAAAGAAACTTTCGAGTAGTAAACCATTTATAACCCTGATGAATTTCGAGGGCGAAATTCATTTTAAGGGGGGTAGAATGTAACACCCCAAGATTTTATGAAAAATATTCTTCTTAATTTCATTAATGTCTTGTGTTATACGCTACACCAAAAGGATCTTTCACAACACACATCCCTGACTTGGCTTGCATTACAGGCAATCGCGACCTTCCTCGATAGCGTGTGTTGTATGCAATACCGGGTTTTAATAAACAATGTTATATTATTATAATATTGTCATGAACTAGCCGTTATGAATAGTATTAACTAAATTTTGAATTTTATAACATTATTATTCATCTTACACATTTCTAGAACATGGTATAAGAACAAAATAAATTTTTCGGGTAAAATAAGTATTTTTCAAAAAATGCAGTTTTGTCGCCTTTTGATGGCGCACCAACTTTAAATCTAGTTTTTGACATGTTTATAAGTTAAATTTGACAAAATAACATTCTTCTTTGGAATCAAGAAATAAAAAATTACTTTGGATAAATTTTTCATATTATTCTGGTAACTTTCACATTTTAATGAATAGTAAAAACACGCTATATTTTAATTAAAACAACTTTTTTCATCGTAATATCTTATGTGGTTAAATTATAATATTGAATGGTTTTAAATTATAAATAGAATATATTTTTACCATTTAATATAATGTATGTCATTAGCATTGATTTTACCTTGAATTCGTAGGTTAAATCAATTCAATCTTTTGCAATGTTTTAAACAAAAACCCATTTTTATTCGACAACGGGATTAATTTTAATTTAATTTATGCAACATCTGTGTATTGAATTTTAAAAAATGGATTCCATATTTGGAATCAGTGGGTCCAAATTATGTTAATAGAACACTTTTTATTTTTGGGAATTATGAATAGTAACTACGGTAAATTTTATTTACCATAGTTAAAGTTAAATCGGGTAATTAAGGGTAAATATAATATTTTAAAATTACCCTAAAAATGTCAAAATCCTATTGGATGACTAAAAGTCGACCCATATCACCTAAGGGTCGGATTAGATTCATTTAATTAAATTTTTTCAATGAAAATAATTAAATTATTATTAAAACCAAATAATGTGACAACATTTCACTTTCTTAAATCTTATAAGTATAATAATTTAATCTAGTGATACACTTCATGAAACTTCGAACGTGAATAGTCTCCAGAACTCTAATACAATTATCTACATCATAGGAATTTATTTAGAATTTTTAGGGATTAAATAATTATCATTTATTATGACACATAGACGATGTAGTAATTGTCTTATTAATGAAATATTCACATAATTGATGTTATAAATTCCCAAATAAATATAATTTGAGACTTTTTATGACATAAACTAATTTTATAGGTTAATATGACATGTTATTGTTGATTTAAGTAACTTGGTTCGAACTTATCATTCTGTTATTAATTTCATAAATATCATATACCAAATAGTGTCAAAATTGACATAAAATAGTTTTTCAAACAAATGTTATATTATTAATTGTTATTTTATTCCTAAAAATCTATGATTCATCCAAATGACTTATATAAGATTATATATATTAATAATAAACAACTTGGAGTTCTTTTGGCTTGATATAGTAAGTTTATTAACCATATAGTGTAAGAAAACAAAATGACACGGTAAAAGTTAAATTATTTAACTTAGAGTTAAATCTAATTGATAAGGGTAAAATAATAACCTAAACATGTCTAAATCCTATTATATTAGATGATTTAGACCCATACCCACCTTATCCTCTAAAAAAATCAATTTATATCTATTTAAAACCGAACTTGACTTTATAATAAAATAAAATTTTTAGTTATTCCAAAGGTGCCCCTCTCCTCCCTTATAAAAGGGCACCTCCTCCCTCTCTTCCTCACACAACTTTGACCCTTCAAGATCAGACAACCCCTGACACATTCTCTTATCCACATCCCTAGAAACATCCTAGAGGTTCTGGTCTTCCTCAAAGACCAATTTTAGTGCCCTAAAAAGAGGTCTCAAAGAGGCGCTTCAAAGAAGAGGTAATTTCCGTTACCGATTCTTTCACCTTTATTTCTTCTTCCACTTATTATTCTTAGGTTGTTTCAGTATTAAGTAATAACATCATTATCACTCATATACTGATATGTTATTATAAGTATGAAACAATCCTATTTCACCATCTATCCATCCTACGGAAAACGAAATCACCGCGCGTGCATACGTACGAAATACCGTCTCCACGCCGTGGTGAAATCTATTTTCCACCACCACCTTACATGGATGGGTACAATGGTGTAAATAATAACTATATATGATTATTATAAAGTGATATTGATACTGAAATAGTATACATACACTTCAACAAAAGTTCACGAACATGAGAACGATATCATCGCTCGTGCGTACGTACGGACTACCGTCTCCACGACGCGATGAGATTCATTCTCCATGTTAACCATTTAAGAATGATTATAAAGTATATATAAGAAATAATAATGAAATATATGACATTATAAAGATACTGGATTTATGTATATATGTATGTCATCTACTTACTTCCATTCAAGATAATAAGGAAAGGAAAACATTGTTCATGCGTACGTACGGACTACCGTCTCCATGAACCGTGTGTTTCATTTCATTTATCTATCTATTATATATATATACTTAATATATATGATATATAAATCATGTTTTATATTCTGGAAGTATGTAAATAATGATATATTTAATAATAATGTCAAGAACAACAAGTCCAAACACCTACGATAAATGAAACGATTTTACCCAAAATGCTTCTTTAACATGGAATTTTCAAAAGAACGGGTAATATAAAGTCATAATTGAACCATATATGATATCAGAACAATGAATATGATTTTTTAATAAGTTAATTACATTATTTAAATCATTATACAGGAGTTTCGGATACGTACAAAGAATATCAGACATAAGGTAAGGGAAATATCACAATATCATTTTTATCCGAGATTGTTTATACTTTGGTATTTACTGGGGTGTATTTTATCATCCACATCCATGTTTCCTAAACATGTAATATTATTTACATCCATCTACAATTGTTTAAATCCAATTTTACCCTTAGGTGAGTTTTTAGTAAAAGATATGAAAGGAATCTTTTGTCATTTTTCGTACGAGGTACTTTTTGACTTTTCCGACAAAAGTACGAGAAGCATGTTTTCTTTTAACTTATACGACATGAATGGATTTTTAAAACATTATTTCCAAAAAAAATCATTTAAAAGTTTTCAAGTTTATTTTTAATCAACTTCTTGTATTTTAAAATTGTATGACATGTTAAGAAAGGAAAAGTGTTTTTGAAGTAGAAAGGATATTTTCCTCAAGAATGATGTTCAAGTGTTTTATAAAAATTATTTTCCATCTATGATAATAAAGGGTTTTGTTTTTATCCCTATTATTACATTGATTTGATTATGTTGTGATGGAATTATTTTTATGAATTCCTTTATAGTATATGAAATTTTTTATGTTGTCATGATGTTTAAGATTCTCATTTCTATTACATGGGTTATGCTATGATGTATGGTTTATGATTTTGTGGCACACATAATAATGGTATCATTATGAGATGGGTGGGACCTATATCTCCCTCCAATGCATTGGTTAAAGATTTTATATCTCATGGGATAGATATGGCTGGAATGGTAGGTTATACGGGTTTAGTGAAACAGGACTGAAACGAGGGTGACTCGGTTCAGAAAGGGACTTTGTCCACTAAGATAGTCTTGGCAATGAGTCTTGACTAACAAGAAATGATTATCTATGATTATGTGTGTATCCCACAAAGTTTAATGTTTTATGTTATGATTATTGTGATTACATTTCACTTCCATGAGTTATTCCAGGTTATGAAATTATGATCTCTTTTACAGGTTAAGATTTCCAAAAGTTATGTGATTATGTGTATGATGTGATTGATATTTCTTTTGTTTACCCTTAATAATCATTTGAGCTCACCCTTTCGTGTTTTATTTTCCCCAGGATATAAGGAAATGTTTTAGGTATAAAAAAAGGAAGATCTTTATAGGAGATGTTGAAGATCTTTCATCAGGATTAGAAGATTATATTCCGAGTTTCCAAAGACACTAAACTATAAGATCCTTGTGTGTGTGTTTTTGTTATGTACTAAGTATTCCGCAAATGTAATGTAATGTCCATGTACGTCAAGCTTCGGTTCTCTTCACAACCAAAAAAAAGGACAGGAAATAAAACATCACAAAGATAAGTGTCTTTTTATTACTGCAACTCATAGTACATATACACAAAAACAAAAGCAACATGGATCTAGAAGTACCAAGAACAAAAGTAATCCACTAGTTCCGCTCCTATCCACCTGCTCTTGAAGCTCTACTACCTTGTCCACTGCACGGATTTTGCTCAAGCACCCGCCGCTGCTTCTGCCTCGGTGGCTCCTCCAATCCTGCAGATCAGCTATGTGGGGGTCGGACAGTCACGTGCCAGGTGACCCTTCCTGCCACATTCATAACACTTCCTTCTCCTCGTATCGCTGGATTTGTTCCTCTTGGACCTCTGCATCATCTGTCTACTTCCCATAGATGACTCGGCTTCTGGTCGAAAATCCTGCGGCAAAGGCAGCACCTCCTGAACACGCTCGAGGTGTAGAGCCACAGGTATAAACTCCACCCTGAAGATGGTCTCAAAGTATCCCCATGTGATGGTCATATCATCGCAAAACTGGAGCTTTTGGCTCCACCACCTGCCTGCTACTGCCGGAAGGAGGCTGGCAGCAAAGATCACCATGAAATTTGCTGGTGTACCAACTATCCTGAAAACTCCCACCACAGCCTCTAGCCAATCCTCAGCCGCCTGTGGGTCCGTCTCTCCCCTGAACCTGGGTGGCCTCTGGCGCTAGAACACATGCAGCGTGCTCAAGCGGCATGCATCTTCTACTGCTGGGGCTGGTGGCATCAGTGGCCCAACTTATGGTAGTACCGCTGGTACCTCCGCTGGTGCCTCAACTGCAAGAGGGCCTCGTACTAAAGCCTGGTCGATCAGCAGGCTGTCAGTACGTACATCTCTTGTGGCTCTAGATGATCGTTTGTGGAAAGGAATCCGGAAAGAAACATACGTGAAATGGTCAACGGATTTATACAGGGTGAGCTGACCTGGTTTGAGCTGTTTTAAGGAAAAACCTTTGAAAACACACACGCAATCGGGGTTTTCATGCACAAAGTCGGAAATCTGTTGTCAAGGTCCTGGTGTATGGATACGTCGGCCGCCTGCACCAACACTGGACTCCCTGAACTGAAAACCACACATGGTACCCATAACACTATTGCTTCACGGAAAAAAAATTCAAAGTTATAAGTTCTTCGGTAGAACTGACTCCTTTGATACCAATTTGTCACGACCCGTCCTCGGGACCTGTGCCGTGACTACCCCAAACCTGCCTTCCATAAGCCAGGGCTAGCGACTAGCACCAATGTCATAAATCACGATAACTGGGAAGGCATTGCCTTTATAAAATTAAACAAAACACCACAGAGTACATGCGGAAGTAATACACTAAGTACAAAATAAAGTGCTGAAAATTAAAAGAGCCAGAATACAAACCCAACTGAAAAGTACAACTACAATAGAAAGGAAGTACAACAGAAAAGACAAGCATATGGAATAAAAGAAGCATCTCTTGGGTCGTCCACCTTGGATCGTACCTGATGGGTAGGTACAGATAGCGCAGCTCCTGGATCATCCACCACAGATCCTACAAGAAGGGTAGGTATAGATAGCACAACTCATAGATCGTCCACCACGGATCCTACCTAAAGGGTAGGTACAGATATCACTCCATAATTCTCTCGCCCGTCAACCTCCTCTGAGTATCGTCTCGCCATGAAGTACACCTCCGAATACTGACTCATCATGAGGTCCACCTCCGGGTACTGTCTAGTCCTGAACACTCGGCCTCCGTCAATGCTGCATGTTGTCTGCAACCAACACAATGAGGTGCAGTTATAGCCCATGCAGGGGTGAGTATACAATACTCAGTAGGGACCCCAAGACCCTCAAGGTCACACTAAATCCAACAAGGATAACCACACAAAATGATCTCAACAGATAACCCTTACTTTAGTATAAGCCCATACTTATACCTAAGTTATCAAGTAACCCATCTCAATCATGAGGAAACACAAAGGTTATGAAATCAACAGATAACCACTACCTAGGTATATTCCCATACATATACCTAAGTTATCAAGTGACCCATCTCAATCATGAGGTAAACACAAAGGTCGTAGACTCAGCTCAAACCAGGATTTTCATTATCGAAACTATAATTGTTGAAGAGCCCCATCTCTGTCGAGTACAGTGATCCTGTCACAACTCCGAGGTACTGCTCACTAACCTAAGACTGCTGAGGTACTCCTCCTATCAAGTACCGTGGGTTATCCACCCAAACACAGTAGTGCTTCCCGCTGGGGTATGCCACCCAAACATAGTAGTGCACACCCACTAATAGCCGGAAGAGGTACTCTCCGGTCGAGTACTGTGGGTATGAACCCAAACATAGTAGTTCTCTTTCTGCCATGGGTCTGCACCCAAACAAAGTAGTGCTCCATCCACTGGGTTAGTCGACTCACTCCAAGTCGACTCGGTCAAGCAGTCGTCAGGTCTCAGCCGGCTACACAGTCTCTGTACTCCGTACGCTCATCTCCAGGAGGGTCCGCTCCACGAGCTACTGTTCAATACTCCAAGTATCAAAATGACCCACTAAGAAGTATCTCAAGGGACCGCCTCATCATAGAGGTTTCAACACAACAGAAGGCGCGTTAATCGGGCACCCAGTCTGTGAGTTATTAGTCTTTTCATCCCAGGGGCCCGGTTAGTTTCGTGTGCGAACCATCCCGGATATATCTCAACCGTACCCAGAACTCTCATAGGTTATACTCATAGGGACCGTTTGTCAATGTGATCACCAATGCCGCTGACGGTTCGTCAAACGGACATCTGGTCTGAAAGTTATCAGATTTTCCGTTCCAGGGGACCGGTTGGATTTCGTGTTCAATCCAACCCGGCCACTATCCAATTGCATCAAAATCTTAGGTGAAGTATTCCAAAAGTTCCATCTCATCAAGAGGAATCCAAAAAAGTCAATGACATGTCAATCGGACGTCCGAAGCTCATGTTATAAGCGTTTCCACTCCAAGAGCCCAGTTGGTTTTGGGTTCGAACCAACCTGGACGTACCCAAAGTTCTCCAAAACCCTGAGTGTAATATACCGAAACGACTGTCTCTATCCAAAGATCGCATCGCGACTGACGGTACGTCGATCAGAGGTCCATAGTCCAAGATATGAGCAAAATACCAAAAGTGGTCCGAAAATGGGGGGTCTGGGCCCGGTCTGACTCGGCCCAACCACCCCCCCGGGTCGGCCCCAACCGGGTCAACCCAAACCATGTCTATTTCTGGCCAATTACGGCGCGGCCCGACCTAGTGGGCGCGGCCTGGGTGGCTCGGCCCACTGCGGCCGGTCCGGCCCGGGGCGGCTCGACGCTGGCCGAGCGAGGTCGGCTCGGCGCTGGCCGAGCGGCCGCGCAAAGGGGGCGGCTGCCCCCCTTGATTTTCGCCCCCCCCCCCCCCCCCCCCCCGCGTGGGGGCCGTTCCTTGCCAGCGGACGCGGCCCAGCGCCGCGTCCCCCTCCTCGGTCCCACGCGGCCGCGGGACCAGCTGCCTGCCGCCGCCGTGCTAGCGTGGCGCTCCGGTGGTCCATTTTGCCTGCGGTCTTCACCATCGGTAATCCCAGAACCGGCTCTTCACTGTGAAGTCTTAAAATTGACATTGCGGACCCATTTGTCATCGCCCGTCAATCCGCGCACAACGATCAACCAGAGAAGTCTTTGAGTTGCCTCTGCGGCCCCGACTCCGGCCGCGGTTTCGTTCGGCCTCAATGGCGCGGTGCGACAAAGCCGCGCTTCTTCGTCACATTATTTATTGTTTCTGCATGTTGTCGTTGCACCGTGCCGCCTTAGTTCATGCCTCAAAGACCACAACATCAAAGGGGGGAGGAGGATCGGCCGTGTTCAGGCGGTTTGACCACCTCCCGTTAAAATAATAATAGGAGGCCAGAAAATTAAACGAAGCATGCAAAGAATTAATTATGAATAAAACCAAACCCATAACTTTGATTTATCGGGGCACACATTCGTCACAGGGGACAATGATGATGCCGCACGTCGAACTTCATGGAAAACGGCGTCGTGGGGGTCGGACGTAGATTCCGTGGATGTCAGGGTGCATCCGAGGAGGAAACGATGTCTCCTCCCTTGTTGCGGAGATGAAGAAGAAAGGTACGTTGTCGTTGGCGATGACCACCGTGGTCGGCGACTTCTCCCTTGTCGCGGTGGAAGAAGGGGATCATCGGAATTCTTTGTTGATCTTCGCATTCTTCAACGAGGAAGAACATTATTCAAGTCTAGAGTATTTCTCCCCAAATCATCTCACACAACAAAACAACCAAAATAACATAAGGTTTCCCTTATTTTATTCCTCATGTCATCTCTTTCAAAATTCAAAATAATCCACGAATTAAATAACGCGTGTTGACCGATTAATGAGGTGTTTAATAAACCAAACAAAAAATAGAGTTGACTTGGAATTAATTGGGGGTGCATGTGTGTTACTCAATTTAAGATGAGTTTACAAAATTAAAGAGGGAGGTGAGGAGTTATAAAAAAAGTGAACGGATGGGGCTCATATGGGCCCCACCTCTCCTTTATTCTCCCAAGGGTGGTGAGCAACCCAACGGGTCCCATTCCAACTTCCGCTCCTAGGAGTTAAACCACAATATCGAGGGAAAAAGTGTTGTGACACAACACTTAAACAACTTATCAAGAAATAAAAAAAAATTGTAAAACAATGATATTTTTATTCCTCACCTTTTTTTAACAACTCCTCTCGAGCAAACACAACTCTAGATAGGGTCTTCTTAAGCAAAAACCGGCATTGCAAGTTCATCACTGCCCTCAGATTTTGATTCCGAGCACCGGGTCAGAAGTTAGAAAACCCACTCATTTGTTCACTTAACTTACCCGAGCTAAACTTAAGAAAATGATTCCGAGCACACCGGGCCTCGGAATCAGGTGTCGTCGGAAGCCATAGACTCGAAAAATTGCAAAGAAATTAAGAAAAAAACTTCCTTGAAATTTCCGGGTATACAATTATTTTCAAAATCCTTGAGTTAAAAACGTTCATGTGTCTTTATGGATTGATTTTAGAAAGGCTCCAATTTGGTTTCCACTTTGGGAAACATATAAAAAGTGTTATAACATAATAAATTTTGTTGAAAAAAAAAGATAGATAGAGAACATCATTTGTAACCAAATTAGATGCTATATTTTTACTACCTAGGGTGAGAGGTTTCAATTATTAACCCCATTACGATGGTGGGTTTTTTGGATAGAAATATTAATGAAGATGACACAGTTATAGAGGGGTGAATTGTATGTTTAGAAAAAATTGTTATCAAACCAAAATTAAACTTAATTTAAAAGGATTTCAACTAATTCAATTCACAATACCACTAAATGTGATAAAAATGTGAATTAGCATTGGCCCTAGTACTAATGAAAAATATAATACTAATTGGGTCTATTGTGATAAGTATCATAATCATAATGATTTTGATATGTATATCAAAAATTGTATTTAAAGCATAATTGTATCTTGAATACATATGGTGGTCAGAGTAAGGGAATAGATGATCATACATACAATGGTTACAATAATAAGAGTCTTACAATAGTAGATGATTCTACCATATAGGGTATAGAGTCTTAAGATCTAATATAAATGGAAATGTATGTATTTTTGTTGAAACAATTAAAATGATATTAAATATTAAAAGATTTAAAAACTAATAGATTTATCTTTCTACTACAGTTATAGTAGAAGTGTAAATAATAAAGTTCTTTTAACCCAAAGTGATGTTTATCCTTTAAACTAGGGTAGAGGTCTCATGATTTATACATTCAAGAATGTTCATCATTACCACACTAGGGTAAGCCCTAGATAAAAAGATCGACTTTAGTCTGTCTACCTGTCCCTGGTAGCCCTTGAATAAGTAGGTAATCAACACCTCTACATTCCTACCCTTAAAATCCGTAGATATGTGAATGATCCACACATGTCTTTCTAACTACACCTAAAATCACTCGACCATAATCACAATTGATCAATATTTCACAAAGAAAATAAAAATTACCTAAAGATACAGTTACTGGGAACAATCTATTCTCGAATTGTATTCTTGAAAGCTTTCTCACAAGATAGTGATTTTAATAGAGCTCTCTTGGGGTATCTCTAGATCTTTAAATGCATTTTGAGCTCAATAAAATGATCTAGTATTTTTATCCTTCATCCGAAAATTCATATTTATTCTCCAATGGTTATATTATTCAGGAAAATTCAGAGAGACTTGGACTCTTTTCACTTCAACAGTCATATTAAAATAGAATACACAACATCATTTTAATACATACGAAATTGCACAAGATCATTTTAATTGAGATGCATAACAGATTTCATGACATCATTTTTATATGAAATATTTCGTATTATAAGAATTAACCTTTTCTATAAATGATAAAGACTGATGATTTTCATAAAGAAAAAAATTGGTGGCTACGATTGAAACCATGATATGTAATTACGATAGATATCATGTTTTATAGTTATAATTATACACATTTTATGATTGAAAATGTGTCATGCAGTCATGATTTTAAACCAGTAATGATCTAATACAATGCATATGAATACAATATAAAATAATACATGCAGTTACGATTTAATATAATACATGCAGTTGCGATTGTATACAATACATGTGGTTACGATTGAATAAAATACATTTAGTTAGAAAAAAATATAATACATAGTATTCAATGTAAATAAACGTGGAATGTATTTAGAATAAGTTTGTGATATCTAAAAAATTAACAGAGAAGTCAAAAACAAAACATTTGACTCAAACTATCCATTTTTGGAAATTATAAAACAAAATCATAAAGATAAACTAAGAAAACTTATTTATCTCTGAGTATTGAAAATCTTCTAAGAATAATGGTTAATATTAATAATTACTCATTAGGATAAAATTATTCATAAGTATTTTACTCTCTTCTCAAAAATATATTACTCCAACTTTCCTAAAGACACTCCACCTTAATAAAATATTCTTCCTTTATTGAAATTTTTTCCCAATATAAATCATTCTCCCATTTTGTTATTTTCAAAAAAGGGAAAATCTTGATAAAACAATAAAGGGTTAGATAAAAAAACATATGATATAATAAAGTTGAAACCATGTATTAATTTTATTTGATAATGAAACACAACAAGAAAACAAAAATAAATCATTTCCCCTCATTTTCCTTCTCTTTGAGATTGAAAACAACTAACGTCATCTTTATGAATTATTTTATTCCATACATTAGGTAATATAGAGATTATAATTCTTCATGAAACATTTATTCCTTTTATTTAAATAATATTTCTTGATAACAAATACATTCCTATAGAATCCTATTAATCTCTTCCTGAGATTTGAGCTTTTCTTCATGAGCATGAAAATCATTTGTTTGGATTCTACAAGAATTCTCTTGGATTTGAAATATTTTTTTCAACAAAATGTTATCATTTATAACATCTGATATTTTAACCTAGAGATTCTCAAACTCTTCAGAGTGAATTTATTTGGATGTACATGGACATTTTTATGACTTCAATTTCACATCCATATCACTGATCAACCTTCTGTAAGCCGAATTGAGATCATTTACAAGATGCCATATTTGCTCAATATCTTTCTCATGATATTTTAAATTTTCATCAATGTAATATGAACACATTAGAAAATTATTACAATCCTTGCTATGGTAAAGTGAATGTTCTTCAATAACATTAAAAACAACTTTGAGTTTCAAAACCCTGTCCATAAATATCCTGCGAGAATGTGTTCTTTCATAATAGATATCTATAGTAATTTCTATCTTTACATCCATTTTGGGAAAATATAGAAAGATATTTTTGAGTATATTAAATTCATTCTTGATGTATTTCAAACCATTTATTGTATTTTTTTTCAAAATCAATATCTTTATTGAAATATGGGATCTCACTATAATGAGGTTCCTATAGCCACATTCTCAAATTATTGATTATTATTTTTATCAGATTCTACCTCTTCATCATCATTATCTGGTATTGGAATTACTTTCATGGGTATTGTCTTATAAACAACATCATTTGATGATAGATAATCTTGAGATGGAAATTTGGAATATGCTGCTTTTGAGGATTCTCTGGGTTTTTTTATGAGAGGAGGTTTTATTGTTAACAACTTCATCTTGATTTTAATTTTCTTCACCTACCTCATTTTCTTCTTCTTCCTCTTATTTTTCATATTCCTCTAATACATCATGGATTTAATTACCTCTCTTTCAGTATATCAATATACTCATTAATTTTCATTAGTTCACTATCATCCACTAATTCTTCTTCCCTTTCTTGATTGACAATTTGTTGAGTTGATTTTTTTCCAACTATTTTTTTTAATTTTTCTTGAATATATTGATGATATTTCATTTCATTTAAAATATTATTGACACTACATTTCTCACAAATTTTCCAAAGACTATTGATATCAATGGCCTATGCCTTTCTATTATTCCTCATCTTTTTCTCCTCTATTTCTTTGAGAGTATCTTCAGTATGAATCTTTCCATTTAGGGACTCCTCATGATCTTGTCTATTTTGGGGTTCACCCTTTTTCCTTTCTACCTATATATTTCTCCATTCTGCTACAACCTCAACATGTTATGATTTTTTCTTTTATGATTTATTCGGTGGTTTAGACTCATTATTATTAATTATTGAAACAATCTATTTCAATTTTTTTCATATTTAGAACTCCCCAAGCTATTCATTTTTTCTTTTCAACTATATGAACTTTTTAAAATTTCTTCGATTCCAAATTGAGTAGTTACTTAAGACACTTAATAAAATTTTTGTTGATAAGAGAAATATAGAAACTTTTCTACTTTGAATTAATTTCATCATTGCAAATATTCAATCATTCAAAAAAAAATTATCTTGATTCTGTGAAACATAATAAACTGAGATTTCATTACTATAGATTGCTATTTCTCAATAGTCAAAAAATTAATCCCATGATATTTAATTTCCTAATATTCACTAAATATTTGAGGACATAAAAATTATTAACATTTAGGGATTCCTTATCACCATTTACTTATACTAAAAATAATTTCATCTAAAGAGATATTAATCAGTTTCTAGCCAAATAGGATTCATCTTTCTTTATCTTTGTGAACATTGAAATGAGATTCCTTTGCCTTTTTTATAAAAATTTACTTCCAATTTAGGAAATCTATGGGATTGACATAATATATATATATCCTTCACATGGAACTCCTACAAAATTTGGGTCATTCTTTACCGAAGTGGTTTAATTCTTCACATACATTTTAATATAAGATTTGAGTTTATCATATATTTCCATAGTATTAAATAATTCCAAAATCTCCTCAGAGTGAACATGCTCTTGATAGGATCTTGTTCTTTCAATAAAATTATACTTCCAACATTGGAAGTCAATAATTCATTGAAATGAATAATAATAAAAATCATAAAAAACATGATAGATTAACCTTTCACATTGAAATGTCATAGCCAAGAAGTCCGTCAAAGAAATTTGATTAGGATATGAGGTAGTTTATTCTGACATGAAAATAAATAATTTATATGAAAGATAAAAAAATACCAACTCTACTTATGGAAACAAATAGTATAAACTATTTGAAGGTAAATAGAGCTTTAGTGATCTTCAGTCAGAAATCGATTTGGGATGAGGTAGGGGTGCCTTTATATAGGTGATGGAAATCCGATCGTTGTGATTCTATGACTCAGATTATATCATAGAAATACAATAGTTTAAATAAATTTCAAACTCCTACGGTCATTTCATAAAATATTATCATATTCAAGATGAATTCGATAATATATTTAAACAAAATGAAATAACTTCATTACATAATATTTTGAAACGTAATAGAATTTATATAGTTTAGAAATTTCTTTATAACAGTATCCGGATAGATGTATTTGTTTTAATATATGGTAATTTCTAAAATAGAAATTGGAAGTAGTGAAATATAATTCAAATAGGATATATATTTTTAAATATATATTGAATACAATAATTATTTTCCTTACAATGAACTACACAAGAATTATAAATACTATAAAAATGTAAATTTGATAGAATTTTAATAAAAGTTATTAAATACATGGAACCTATTAAAAACATGAATATGATTAGAAGCTTGAAAATGATTAAAGACATGAAATTGGTTAGAGACATGAAATCAATTAAAAATATGAAACTGATTAGAAACATGAAACAGATTAAAAAATGAAACTGATTAGAAACATGAAACTGATATATTCACCCCCTTTGAAATGGAGTAACTTAATATAAGGTAATGGTTTAAATAATAAGTAGATGTAAATGATTACATTGCAGTGATCATACCTATATTCGGTTTAATGTATTAAAATCTATTGAAAGTTAAATGTTTGTGAAAAATATAATCTTGTTGTTCTTGTGTTCAGATGAATTATATAATGATATCTCATTTAATTTTGTGATCCCTAAGGAATTGGTACCTAATATATATTTTCTATACAAGAGACTGATGTGCAGGGTTTTTTATTAAGGCTATAAAACTAGTTTTATCACATAGTATCTGAGTTTTTGTTAAAAAAAATTCCATAATCTATAAGTGTGTGTTTCATCCCTAACACTTGAGCATATAATCTTCCCACTTCTACATATTTATCTTTAATAGTGGAAATTTCTACAGAGTGTAGTTTATTACATGACCTATAATCTAATGAACCCTTTATGAAATAGAAATTTGTAGATATTATTTTCTTATCCATTCATAAACCACCAAAATAAGTAATCGAAAATATTTTTAAAATAAAATAATTTTTAGAATAATAAAAAAGTCTTAAGTCTATATTTAATTTTAAATAGTGAAAAATTCATTTCACTAATTTTAAATGGGAATATTTTGGAATATATTGATATCTTGCGGATAAGTATACAAAAAATATTTTTTCTGGATGACTAGTTTTAAGTATATTAAACTTCCTATCATAAAACTAAAAGATTTTTGATCAGCTGGTTTCTAAGATTTAATAAGATCATAGGTATTTAAGGTACCTACTGTAGTAATTATACTTTTAGTTTTTTCATATCCAAACATTTGTAGTAAATAATTAATATACTTCTGATCAGATATATCGGTTCCTTAATGTTTTTGTGAAGTTTGGAAATCCTAGAAAGAATGTCAACTCACCCATCATACACATATAAAACACATATATCATATGATTTGAAAAGAAATCATTTGAATATTGATGAGTTGATTTGAATATAAAGTCATAAACATAAATTTAAACAATCTCACTTTTTTATTTACATTAATTATAAAAAGGGATGGATCAAAATTTCACTTAAAAAATTATTTTGTAAAAAAAGACTTTTTAATATATCAAACTAGGCTCTACGGGCATTTTTTTACAGCCATATAATGCTTTGGTATGTTTGGAAACATATTAAGGATGTTTTTTTCTTCCAAACCTTGGACTAATTCTACAAATACATCCTCCAATGCATATACGTTAAGGGAATCACACTTCACATCCATTTGAAATTTTTTTAAAAAAAACTAATGAAGAAAAGGATTGTAGAATATGAATAGATTCAATTATAGCTACTGGAGCATTGGTTTCTTCAAAATATATTCCCTCTTACTGATTATAACCTTTAGAAACAAGTCTTTCTTTATTTCAAATTATTATTCCATTTTCCTCACACTTTTTTATGAACACCCACTTCACTCTAATTACTATGGTTTCATTAGGTCTTTCAACCATGGTCTAGAATTTGTTCCTTTGGAATTCATTTAGATCATCCTGTATAGATATTATCCAATCTTCATCACCTAAATCTTTATCAATACA
Source organism: Viscum album (assembly GCA_963277665.1). NCBI lineage: Eukaryota > Viridiplantae > Streptophyta > Magnoliopsida > Santalales > Viscaceae > Viscum > Viscum album. The sequence continues at coordinate 123,771,015 of OY728126.1, forward strand.
TTTATGTTCTATCTAGGAAATAAATACTAGATTATTTACTTCCTTCCTTAAGTAACTTCTAGTCCTTATTGGTGGATTTACATCACCAATGATACTATCAGTGGGATGATTATTTAGAAACAAATGATTTGAGTTTTGTAAAACTTTTTCATCAACATAAGATAGAAAGACTTCTAGATTAAATACCTCAAAAATATTTTCATGATTATTCTTCTGATTGTAAGAATCTTCCATCAAAGGATAATAACTAGTTTTTGATAACACATTTATGGATGAAGGTTTGGGTTTTTTAATAACACAAGGATTGGTTTTATAAAATTTAACATGTAGTATTTCCTCAATAGTACAATAAATTTTATTGAAAACTTTGTAATCTTAGAGTTAGTGGAATATCCTAAAAATATTCCTCTATCATATTTGGTTGTGAATTTTTGTATGTTTTCTTATTTATTCATAATGAAAACATTATATCCATATATTCTAAAGTATTATACATTAGGTTTTATCCTAGTCCATAACTCATAAGGTGTTTTATTTTGAAATGGACTTATTAAAACTATATTTACAGTATAACAATCACTACTCAATAATTTATCCAAAAAATGTTTTTCAATTGAATATTCACTCAACATGGTTCTTGTTATCTCTTAAAAAAATCTATTTATTCTTTTAAAAAACCATTTTGTTGAGGAGTTATAAATGATGAGAAGTTATAAGTAATTTTTTTTACTGAAAGAAGTTTCAAAATTTTAATTCTCAAATTCTTCTGCACGATCACTATAAATAGTAATCAATGATATGTTTTCCTATTTTTAACATTGGCTGTCAAAGTTTTAAAATAAGAGAAGGATTTGAATTTTTTTATAAAATAAACCAATGTAAATCTAATGTACTAATCAAATGAAACAATTATATAGTGTTTTCATCTAATATATCCATTTTGTGTTAGAGGAAAAAGATCAATATGAACTAGCAGTAACACATCAGAATTTTAGACATCAGTTATGGATTTAAAACTAGACTTATGTTGTTTGATATATTTATAAGGGTCATAGACTCTTGAAAAATTAAATCTAAGATCTGGAAATCATTAACTAGTCCTTTCTTATATATATTTCATAAGTTCTTAAGCTTAAATTGTACTAATTTTCTATTCCAAAACCATGATAGGTCTTCTATTTCACTAATACAAGGTATGTCTTTGCGGCTATGCTCTTCTATGTTTATAGTGAAAATATTTCCATGCCTATTGGTAGAAATAATACATTAATCATGGAAATTTTTTAATACACATTTATCATTCCTAAAATTCACAAGGTAACCTTAATAAAATAATTGATTTATTCTTAAAAGGTTTTTTAAGTCCCTTCATTAAATAAAATTGGAAATTAAGGCTTTTCAAATGAGATCAATATTACATATACGAATGATCATTCCCTGGGAATTATCACTGAAGTTAACCATTCCATCATTCATTTCATTGATATTTTCAAATAAATTTATCTTTCTATGAATATAATGTAAACTTTAACTATCTATGTACCAAATACTATTGTTTTTCATACTCCATTTATTTTCCTGAAAAAAAATTATATTTTCAAAATCAAAACATTATGGGATCTGGATATTTTTAAAAGTAAAATATTAGAAATTAAAATTTTCATAGAAATGTGTGCATTATTAAAACCTTAATATTTAATTTTACTTAAAGAACAAATTTTCTCCCAATGTCCCCCACATTGACACTTAGTGTAAATAGGGGTTCTTTTAGGAACACAATAAATGTGACTAAAATTTGGTATTGAGTAAGAATAACTAACTCCGGAACTATTCCTAAGAGGATAAATTTGTGAATAAATTTTATCAAAATTCTCTTTCCAAGAGTTAAATTTTGAAAAAAAATCAATCATGAAATATTTCAAATTTTTTCTAATGAGTAATTTTTTTCCTCATAGTCATTAGTCTGATGATTTCTATTTTCCTCTATAAAATTACATAGATGTAAAATTTTAGAAATAATTAGAAAGATTACCATTTTTATAATTCACTTATGCATTTTTTTATAAATAAATATAATTTAAAAATATTTTTCATCAAGTTCTTTTTGAAATATCTGATAACTTTTTTGTTAAATTATTTTTTCTAGAATTTTCCTTACCAAGTTTCTACTTAATCTTTCTATTTTCATTTTCAATTACCATTGAAAACCATGATTCATTTTCAAACATAGGTCATATATCTTCTAGTAAGGAATATTCTTCATCTGAGGATTTAGAATTTTCTTCATTAGAATAATTAGCACTTAATGACTTATTTGTTAAATATGTAATAGTGTTTACCTTATCCATTAGACATATCTTTTCAATAGGTATTCAGGAAATAAGACCAATATTATTTTATCAATAAGATTAATTATCTATTGATTCATCATATGATTCTCCATTAGTTATACTCCAAGTATTATTTTCCTTCAATACATTCTTTCGATTATTATTTTCACAAATGTTGTAATTCCTCTCTAAATGTCTATCTTAATTGTCCTTTATTTAATTTATAGGACAATCATGTCTGATTTTATTAGATTTAATGCATCCATATCATGTGAATTTAGAATATTTCTTATAATTCATGTCCTTTTTCATATATCTATATTGAAATCCCTTCTTTCCAAAAATATTTTTCATCCTACGAGCAAGAATGGATAACTCATTTTATGATGATTCAGATTCACTTTAATCCCCCTAAAAACAACTTTCTTAGAAGTTTTTGACATAATAACTTTCTAAAGAGTTTTCATTTTAATATGGTTTAAAGTACCAATAAAGGAAATAATCTAATTTTTCATCATTAAAATATTAACATCTTTTTTCTATCTATTTTCATGTTGTACGATAGTTCCAAATAACTAATTGACAGTAATAGTTTTAACATTCCTTATTTCATCAATAAAAATTCAATATAATTCCAATTCATTAGAAATTATGTCTACAATCTTATCCACACACATCTCATCTTCTATACCTTTTTCTCCCATTGACTGTAGACATTTTACAATAGTCATGAATCATTGTCAAACATTAACTATTGGTTCTCTATAAAAGAAAACATAACTATGATAATCTTACCTAATAATGTCTCTTCTTGTTTTAATACATTTTGATGTTCAAAAATGTGTAACTTTTTGTTTATTCCATTTTTTGTTACCTGCTTCATAAGAAGATATATGGAAATATATATTCATGGTTATAGAACAAAGAAATATATTTTTTACATTACAATTAGTTGTTATTGTTATTTTCATGACTATTTAATGTTTTTTCTTCTTAATTATGTATCTTATAATCACGAGTGAGTATTGAAAAGTTTCTAACAATATTATTTTTAACAATGTTATAAGTTTCTTCTCTCCTGTAATCATAATCATTCCCATCAAATATAGTTGTTATTGTAGTGTTCAGATTAACTAAGGATCTGAAATTTATTCCTATCATCTTTCAAAATAAAACTTTTCCACTCCCCTCATTAGTTTATTATATATTTATAATCAAACAGTTTATCAAAGAAATAAATCTAACTTTTACGATAATAAAGTTAAAATAAACACAAATTGGAACCCTTTTCTAATATAAATGTGTATATTAGTATTTCAATGTCCTTCTCAAACACAAATTTTTGGATCTAAATATGTTTGCAGATGTCACAATACAAGAGGGGGTGAATTATAGGTTTTAAAACTTTTGTTATCAAACCAAAAATAAAAAATGTTTAAAATGATTTAAACTAATCCAATTTGTAGTATGTTTAAATTTTATAAAACTATGAATTTGTGTAAGCCCTAGTACCGATGACAAAGACAATCATAACTAGATCAGTTATGATAAGTATCGTAACAATTTTTTTATGATAAGTATATTACATGTTTTATTTAAAACATAATCATATCCTCGATGAAGATGATGATCAGAGTAAGTGAATAGATGATCATAATTAAAATGGTTATGATAATCATAGTATTATAGAACTAGATGATCCTACTATATAGCATGTAGAATCATAAGAACTAATAAAACAAGATATGTATATATTGTAATTGAAACAATTACAACGATATGGAATATGAATAGAAAGAAAAACTAAAACATTTATCTTTCTATTAGAATTACATAATAAATGTAAAGAATGCAATTATTTTAACCCAAAAAGAAGGGTATCATTTAACCTTTGATAGAGGTCCCTTTATTTATACTTACATGCTAGTATGCCATACCCACACCAGGGTAAGCACTCAATTTGAATATCATCTTATATATATCTTCCTATCCCTACGATCCCTAGATTATATAGGTAATAAGAACCTCTATATTCCTAGCCTAAGAATCTATCGATCTGTAAAATATCAGCATGAATTTTTATGACTATACCAGGTATCCCATGATTGTAATTACAATTGATCAGTATCACACAATGAAAATAAAAACTCCACTAAGATATAAGTGCTTCACAAAAATATTCAAGACATGTATTATTTAGATATTTCGCACAATGAAGTAATTTTGATATAGCTCTTGCAGAGTACCACTAGAACATCAAAAGGTTTTTGAGCTCTGTTGAATGACCTAACATTTACATCATTCAATACAATGGTCATATTCATGCTCTAAAAGATATATTTTTCTAGAAAATTCAGAGGGACTTGGACACTTGGCACTTCAATAGTCATATTAAAACTAAATACACGACATGATTTTAACAAATAAAAAATTTATGACATCATTTTAATCAAAATACATAACAGATTACAAAAAATAGTTTTTATATAAAATATTTATTTTTATAAGATTTATTATTTACTAGAAATAATAAGTTTAAGACCAATGATTTTCATTAAGAAATGAATTTTTTGTTACGATTAAAACAATGATATGAAATTAGGATAGATATCGTGTTTTATAGTTATGGTTATACTCCATTTAAGATATAATATATTACATGAAATTAGGATTAGAAAACATTCAAGATTGAACAAAATTAATAGCATTTTAATAGAAAATAATACATATAGTTATGATTGAATATAATACATGCGGTTGCGATTGAATACAATACATTCATTTATTATTGAATAAAATACATGTATTTATGAATGAATATAATAAATCATATTTGACGTAAATAACCATGGAATTTATTTATAATGTTTTTTTAGTTACAAAACAACATTAAGTGATAAGTAAAAAACAAAAAATATTACTCAACAGGGTTTGGTTTCATTAATAGAAACCTATATAATTTATTCGTTCCAATGTTTGTTAGTGGACACTTGTATTAGAAAACACATCTAATTGATTGTTTTATCCCCAACACTAAATGCACATAAAATAAATTTTGAATGTGTGGGAAAATGATCTATGGAATATCCCTGTTATTTGAAATAACCTCCTCTAGTGATTGTTTATTGAACAATTGGGAAATAATGGCTTCACCATAGGTCTCATAGCTTCTTCTTCACTAGATGAATCTTACATGGACATGTATTCATTATCTAGTGGTGTTTTCCTCAGTTATTATTCAAAATTATTTGGCTTCAGTTATATTCTTGTGTGTCCGTCAACTTTTAAGTCTTATTTTTTAAATTATTCTTGAGAGGATCCAAGTAGATTTTTAAAGCACCCATCATCCAGATATTCTTCTTTGTACTGGACACCTTTTTCTACTAATTACAGCTCTAGTTTCCCTTCTATGCTGTCTAATTTAAGTTCTTTATCACTATACAATGATAAATTCTTCTCATAAAATCTTATAATTTCATGATAGTGGGATTTTGAGTTGAATGCATATAGTTAATGATAAAATTAAAATGATTATAGGGAAATCTCTACCCCACATATAGCTTATCCATAAGATCTTTCTCTTGAAGGTATGACTCCAAACTGGTTTCTTCGGGAGAGGGAATTAGTTCCATCAATTTTAATTTAAATCTCATCATGTTCACCTCATATTCCACTTTCATGGAATAGTTAATTAATGATGAATAATTGTTTTCAATGTAAAGGGGGATAGTGTTCAAATAAATTTTATAAAATTTGAAAAAGAGATTAAAAGGATTTTTTTCAACACCCTAAAGTGGATCAAATTGAATTACATTCTTTTCCATTAGTTCCAATGTTGAAAGATCATATATATGAGATATAAAATGTTATTTAAGTGTTTATTCCTCCCCTTTTATGTCTTTTTGCAAACGAAACAAATATTCTTCTAATAGTTATTGGTTTTAGTTTCCTTGCTCTATTAGGGACCATAGAGTGGGAAACATCATTTCATTTAACTCCCCCATTTAACCTTGTTGATCCTTGAGTTTGTGGTACCATAACTTAGAACTAGTGTTATATACTTTAATTTCCTCAGATTTTAGTTCTACTTCACTTGGATGGTGTGAGGTTATATGATTTCATTGTAATTATTCTCCACTGGTGTATTAGATTTCATCCTCTCCCTTTAGTGTATATAAAAGGTCTCTCCAGCTGTGGTCCTTGAATGTTCTTCTCCTTGAGATCCTGTGGGAAGAGATAATGATTATTATTAAATAGTTTTCTAGATGTGGTTTTGTGACCTCATCAATTTGTATATCATTCTCTATAAATAAGATATATAGTTGGTAATACATTATTTAAGAATGGACACTCAATTATATTTATCATAGAATATGGGGAAGAAAAAAAAGAATAAAGAATACAAATGAAAAGAAAATGGAAGTATAACAATAATTATAAATGTGCATGTTCTAGTAAATACTGAGTCCAAATACATAATAATGGATCCAGTAAATGACTTAGATATCACAAGACTTAAAATCAAATAGAATTAAAAAACATAGAATGCAACATAGGGATAACCAGTGTTGATTCACAAGGATATGTCCTTGGAGGAATCACTACCATATCAAATAGTTTTTTCTCAATTGTGAAAGAATAAATATTGATGAAGGGGGATGATGGGTGTAACATGAAAGTAAATGAAAATACAGAATTAAAAGAACTAAAAAGAAGACACCCCTTGATTTGACCTTATATATCCATCATTTTCTCATCTATTTTATCTTTAAAGTCACTCTATATGAGTCACAAATGGATATACACATATTTACATAATCGATGGTGTGATTAGGAATCAAAATATAGGAATTCCCCAAGGGATCACCAACCAATATCCTAAATGGACTATAATCATGAATCAATCCACAAATCAAACCATTGGTAACAATTATGAATTAGTTATATTTATAATTGAATATGAAATTATTTTGTAAATGAAAATGAAAATGAAAATGTCTGAAGGATAAAAATTAGATAAAATTTCCACCTTATCTAATAAAATATCCAATTTCATTGAATAAAAACAAAAATTCAAAGCCCGGTGTGTGGAAATTGTTTCACTGGATTCTCCTAGTTGGTGGCAAGTGGGATGAATTTTAATCATACATAAGATATTGTGAATCAAGATCTGTTTATATTAGATGAACATAAGGAATTTTGGAAGTGGAGAACAACCCATCCAATAGATGAACAAAAAAATAATAACATTGAAAATAAATAATGTAATACAAAATCTAAAACTTATAAACATATTATAGATTCCAAGGTCTCAAAAATTTTGTAATGGGAGAGTGGAAACATTTATATGAGTAATACACTTCTCCATACTCCTTTAGGTGTTTTAATTTAGAGATAACGGTTTCTTTATTTTTCTGGCTAATTACCATGTGTCTCATCTCAAGGGTCTGAATTATTTATTAGGGAATCTTTTCAATTCATATAGCTTCATAGTACACTAAAACAATCACCATCTTCTTATTTGGTAAGATGATTTAATATTTTACATTATATTAATATAATCCCTTATACGGATGAACTGGGGAAATGAAAATTGATTTGAGATCGACCTTTTCTATTTTTGGAAATGTTAGATTTGATCCCCATGGGCATAAATTTGGCGAACTGTCGAAGTCAAATTTTCTTAATATGTGAGGATGTCATATGATGCCTTAAAGTATAATTATCATTAATTTATTATGATCTGGTCAGATTAGGTGTTACAATGAATTCAAATAGTTAATTTTTATGCTTACTAGCCATATTCATATGATCCTTCCAATGATGTTTTCCAAAAGCATCACATGTTTTTCAATTTTAATTCACAAAACAATAAATATGAAAAATCATATTTATCAAGGTATTCTAGGTTTATATTTATTAAAACAAATAATTAAAAATAGCATGTTAAAACATTAATATAGTTTTTAATATTAATGTATTGATTAAATTTAATTCATATAAATGAATAATATATTTAAATCTAAATATTTATTCAATTTTAAATTTCAATTCCATATTTACTAAAGTAAAAAACATGAGTAAACTTCCTCAGATTTAAATAAATTATAGATTCTTATTGTTAATGAAAAATAGTTTAGAATTTTTGAAATATTGGCTCTCATCACTCTCCCCACACTTACACTATTACACTACTGACTAATAAAAATAATCAACCAAGTATAAATATTTTCCTATATATGTTAAAATATAACGAACTATGGGTGAGTTAAAATTGAATGTTCTTCTATATATAGTTTTTTAATTACACCAAAAATTAATCTATTACACTATTAGAACTAGAATTTTTTTTTGGATTTAAGTGAGGCAATGACGAAAATTTATATTGGAGGCTGGATATTTCAAACAATGGATGAATTTTTTCATTCACATTTACTAGGATGTGTATTTGATCCTAGGTATAAAAATATTTTTAGTAGGTTGAATTCTATGTATTTCCTGGTATTAAAATATTCTATGTTTGGGGGAGTAATGAGATCAAGTTTATCAAAAATATCAATTAATATTCAATAATAATTAACCCTCCTAGTTGATTTAAATTCCTAATAATTGCACAAGTTATATGATTTCTATCATGATCCTAGAAATCATAATAACTTATAAACCCTATAATACAACATTGTGGTTGAGTATGTCATAGATCAAGGATCTAGGAGTAAGGATGTACTCTAAATGCACTTTCTTTTTTTTAGTTTTTTAGAAGAAATAAAAGAGTGGAATACTATTAGGGTGTTTATCTTTATGAATTTTACAATACAATTATACACACATAGGATAAACTGAAAAATAAAGGGGCTGATGTTTAATCACAAAGGAACTTTATTAATTGGGAGTCATCCCCACCCAATAATCATGTCATAATTAATCATTGATTACAAATTTGTATCATAATTATGGTAAAAATATATATAGTACAAACCTTCTTCTGTATATCCATCCCATATCCTACATAGTGAATAGGTAGTGAACACATTAAACTAAGTCATCCACTATCCCAAAACCCAGATCCCATAATATGTTGTAGATCCCTGAATCCTCAAAAATCCAATTTTATAATTTGTAGGCTAGGAGAAGTGAGAAGAACATGTTTTGGTAAATTTTATAATACATAATAAATTGGAGTAACATAAATGATGACAATCATTCAACTCAGATACCCCTTATCATCATATCATGTATAAGAATGAAACATAAAATAATTTAAGAAATAGGACTCAGAAGCTTGTGAAATCTCCATCGAGGACTAGCCCATGATTTAATTCTCTATAACCAAGGAGTATAAGATAAAAATTGAAGGAGAAAATATAGAAAACATAATTAATTTAATTGAATTAAAATTCAAATATACCCATATGGTAAACCCAAATTACAGGGATGCAAAGGATGTCATGGGCTTACCAATCAAATATAATTAAATACCTAAAATGAAAAAATGGGTGATCAGAATAATATCTCAATTATATGGGACTTTAGAATCAGTATCCTAGTACCTGTAATGGTTTTAGAGTTTCCCTTAAATCCAAAAAAATATAAATAGTCTTGATGGATGTAATTAGATATGTAAAAATTCTAATACAAATAGAATAAATATAATAATGCCAACACCCCATTATTCAACTACTGTAATCATTAATTATATCACTACTTTGACCCATTATCCAAATTCCTTATGTCATCCAAAAAACTAAAAACTATCTCACTACATCAGTGGATTGTATGGACATCACACTTGGGGAATTCCAAATTCTAATTTACCACCACTCCATAAATCAATTCATTAGCATGACTCCTTACATTGCTGAAACCATTGTACCCAATCACATATTAGTGATCTTAAAAATTAAATGTAAATTATTTTAGTTGTGTGAATGAAAATAATTTAAGGATAAACATGTGATAAAATCAACCCATAATCCAATAAAATACCAAAATTTCTAGAATAAAATATAAAACACAATTCTAGTTGTATGGAATCAATTATACTAGTTTTCATTAAATGGGTGATCCTAAAGTTTTCCCCTAATCATGGATGAGGGTATGTGAATCACCATGATTTAATGATGTAAGAACATAAAGTAATTTATTGAGAAGACAATAACACAACACAAAAATGAATATTACATGAATTAAACATAAAAATGATGAAAAATTTATAATTAAAAAAAGTTGAATACTTAATAATGGAATATGGGAAGTATATTTTTTCAAATAATTATCATATTCTTTATCCTCTATGAGTCTCAGTGCAACAAGATCGAGTTCTCTATTCTCTATGATAGTCTCCACATGTATCAGCTCGAGGGTCTAGATTATTTAGATGGTAATATTCATGATTCTTATATCTTCATAGTTCATTCCCATGATTACCCAATTCTTATTCAGTAGGATGAGTTCTACTCAGATTGTCGAGTGATGTTCTTCTAGATTTTCCTAAACACTGGAAGTGGAAATTTACTTTAAGTTTATCTTTTCCATTTTTTAGAATTTTATGTTTTCATCTTGATGACCAAAAATTTTAAAAGGCTTTTAAGTCATAAATTTCAAGGGAAGTAATGCTATGTGAATTTTAAGTCATATAATGAAGTCTTATGTTGGTTGGTGAAGTCTTGTGGAAGATATGTATGATGATGTTGTATACAGAGTAAGTTGAATTCATATGATGGTAGAAAGTCAAAAAATATTGCAACTAAAATATTATTATCAGCTCATTCATTTTAAAAAAATTCCATGTACTTGGATACATGAAAATAACAATTCTCAGTGTAGTCCATGTTTAGATTAATTACATATATAAAAAATCTAAAAAATCAGGAAAATTATACTATTAACACATTAAGATCATTGTGAATTTTTGTACGGCTTCCAATCAATTATAATAAATTAATGAAACATTTAAAAATCTTGATTATATTTATTAAACAATTCAATCTTAGATTAAAAAATTAATAATGAGTTAATTTTCTGAGTATTATATCATTTTGGGGGTTATATTACAATGAAATGTATTTGAAAAATTTGGAAATATAATATCTATTAACTCTCTAAAAAAACAGTATTTCACACCTGGGTAATACAATGAATTTAACTTATTAAAACAATTTCCTCAACTAGATTAAGTTACACAACCAATAAAGAATAAAATAAAATATACATTTATTTATTTGAAATAACATGCCACCTATATTAATCTAACACACTAATGTGCCTTAATATAGGTTAAATATTTTTTATAAGAGTGAAGAAAACATGATTTTTGTGGAATTAAAACATTTAAAAGGGGAACTTTTAATTATAACTCTCTCTAGTCCCTTATATCAATGGTCCATTTTCCGACTCCATGATACAAATCAAATTCTATTCTAATTATTCAATTATTTCCTTCTTCATTTGGGTTAAATATACCTCTAATCTAAATCCTTTACATGTTTCAAAATTAGGAACTTATTTAATTTACCTTAAACTTGTTTTTTCAATTCACTTGTTGAATGTATATTAGAATTTATTACTTAGACACCCATTGACTAACTATGTAGCACAAGATTTTGGGGTCCTAATTCTCCATTTTAATCTAGTTCTAAACGAATTATTTGAATAAGTTTTCATTTGGATCCATGGGGTTTTCATTTTAAAAAAGCATAGGTCACCTAGTTATAAGGTCAAAAATAGAGTTCCCTAATTTTACAATTATAAGTCCATAACAACTATTTCTATTACACTCATATTCATTATTCAAAAACAAAATATTAAATGAAAATTTGGTAGGAAAACTAGAAGTGTGTTGAAGAAATGAGGGGTGTGTGAATTATTGTTTTAGTTTATATATATTTATTTAGCATGAATTTAACCAATATTATGTTTTATAGTTATGATCCATTCATGTAAAAATAGTAACTCTCCTCGCATGTTGTAAATAAAAACAATGATGTATTGTGGAACAATTTTCACAAGCCTCATCCCCAATGAGAGAACCTACTCCTTATCATGGATTTAATTTTTTTAGTCCTATATTTTTCACTATGATCAATAAAAAATTATAGTTTTTTAGAGGGGACAAAAATTTACCCAATAGTGTATCCCTCACAAATATTATCCCCAGTATTTGTACACTTGTTGCCATAATTTTATAAGGATTGGCATATCTTCTGAGTCACCCGAATAGAAAAACATTTTATTCTCCAAATATCAATATTCATAACTTCATCATCCATAAAATTATTATCTTGGTACCTTAGATTTTGGTAAAATCATATTTGATACCAACTACTTTGAATCATATTATCTTTAAATTAATGATGGTGGATTAATGGTAAACAATTTACTAAAAATTATCAAATACAATATCATCCCCAATCAACCAAATTTTCTCAAATATAGTTACCTATTTATATTACAAAACAGTAACTGATAAATGTGGGATGTAAATGGGATTTTATTGGATGCACTGGATGACTTAATGTATCAGATTGAATGACTTAAATACCATCTATAAATATTTGTATTTTACTCTATTAAATATCCAAAAAAAACCATCATAAATAATATTCAACTCTTCCTTAAAACATGTCTAGAATCAAAAACTCAACATTTTTGAATAATGAATATTAAACACAAATATTATCATTATAATAATTAATTTTAATTCAAATATTTATTTGGAGTCACCTGAATTCTTTTAATAAATTTTACTAATTATGTATATGCATTTGGTTCTGGCATTATTTAGTTTAACTCACTATCAATATCAAACCCCTGGTTCCACCATATGGATATCACAACATAAAATTATTATTTATTTTGTCTTTAATCATATTTATGGTGCTCTTATTATACCATCATATTTTTAGCATACTTTCACTTCATATGAAAGAAAATTATTGTAACTGTTGTACTCAAACATCTTAAAACAAACTATTTTTATAAATTTAAACATTGGATATAGAAATACTCATCTATTGGAATCAAAAAACCTTCTTCCAATGAAATCACAATGATTATTTAGGATAACTTACAAATCATCTTTTGATGGATATACAATTCATCTATTAGTGATCTTATTGACATTTTTCAAGACTCAACCCATCTTTTTACAAACCTCGGTAATTTGTCTATCCATATTATCATAACATTTCTCAAATAAAAAAAACCAATGCTCCCCATTATAGGAAAGATAAATGTTTTTGAAATAATTACATGTTTTAATTAAAATAAAACTATTTACAAGTGATGTTAATGCACTCCCCCTCAATTACATAACTTTACATTAACTACATTTTTATATACCCATTTTATGATAACATTAGAATCATTACAATAAAAGATATAAAATTTTATATAATATATTATTAAAAAAGTGATTACCCCCCCCCCCCCAATTATAAAATTAACTCATGAAACAACTGTGGGTACCCAAACATATGTTATGATGAAGGAGAACATGGGAACTGAATTTTTATCCTTAGTTCGTTAATCCTTTCATTTGTGATAAAATAATTGAAAATATCCATAATTTGATATTTTTTTTGAAATATTCTCAATCAAAACTTCAATAGTAGTAAATATTACTGTAATGAATGGGAACATCTTCTCAACATGTATTTATTCGATGTGTTGAATTGAGTTCCTATGAGAACAATTTCACAATTATTATAACAAAAAAATCAATTTATTACCACCTTTAACTTTTTATTATTTCAAATAATATATTTTTCACACCACTTAAGTTAATGAATGGGTGGTGAAAACATCTTATTATTCCACTGTACTGAAAATTTCGATGTTTTTCTTCTTCTTATTCAATTAAACACAACATTTTCCTTTAAATAATGTACCTATGAATTATTGTTTATGGTTATAGAAATGAAGGTCCCAATTGACATCCACGAACATGAGTAATTTCAACAAATAAAATCTTGATGTATCAATAAAAAGATTAATGATCCTTTTATATGCCTCGTAATTGTTTTTGTAGCCATCAAGTGTGGATCCTATATATTACATTGATACTAGTTTGAAGTATATTTGATTGAATCGTTTAATAGATTTATATAAACTCAAATTTACTCTAATAGATATGGGAGAAGAATCTTAGTTAAAATATTCCATGTAAAAATGAATACATCCCTAGAATTATTTTCCCATTATTGGTTATATCATCTATTTTTTATATCTTTTAGCTTAATATAAAAACTATTCTTTCCAAAATTTTAAATTTTAAATAGTTCGGTCATTTGTTATCATAACTCCTATCATGAATAATCGTTATCAACTAGAAAAGATTATATCATCAATAAAAATAATGACATACAGAGTTGTGAAACTTTCCACCTTCACATATATGTTACTATTGACTTTTCCTTTTAGAGAAGATTAATAAATTCAAGAAGAAATCCTATTTAGAATAACTAGCTTGCAAGGAATGTTTCAATGAATAGAAATATTACTTGAGTTTACATACTAAACTTCGATCCAAATAATGTATGAATCTATATGACTGTTCAATAAAATAATATCTTTTTACTTATTTATTCAGAAACCCTTAATTTAAATCCTCCTAATAGAACATATACTTCATATTTGAAAAAAAACAATAAAAAACATTGTATTTTAAGAAGTCTTGTAACAAGAGAAAATGTTTCTAAAAATCAATATATTCAACCTATGATTACCCATTCAAACAAAACTTTTTTATTTCTCAAAAATATAACCCTAATAATTGATCTTGTTTCCGAACACCCACTTAGTTCCGATGGTTTTTTTCTATTTTTGGTCTTGGGACTAGTTCCTAGGTGTCATTCTACTCAAAAAAAAATCCAATTAATCAGTTACTCACATTATCAATTCATTGTGATTAACTTCTTCTGATACTAACTGAGGTTCCACCAAAGATATGTGTACCATTTGATTCTCCATGCTTAAATTTCTCTTTTATAGACTAGAGCTTCACATCTTCCTAGGATATTACCTTATTTAGAATTATTTTTTAATGTTAAAAATTTCATGGATCTATTTCTAGTATAATCTTAATAATTAGAAGATTTATTTAAACATGTTATTATTATTATAGAATCATTAATTACATATTATCACTGGTTATTCTGAAATATTTTTTTAACATTTATTGTTTAATCATTATTATTACTTTTCTCTTCTTCTATTTATTTGGAATTATATTTGTCAATTTTAACATCAAATTTTTTGACAATTTTATCTGAAAACTTGTTATAGAACATGTAGCTCCTTCTATTGGTTATGTTACCCAAAAAAATCAATTATTCATTTTTTCATTCACTTTTTTCATGTTTAAATTCCTGATCATCATTAGGCAAGGACTTCCAAACATTTCAAAATATTGTATTGTTGATTTATTCTAATTACTCATATTATATGGGTAATTTCTATTCCCAATTTTATAGGATATCTATTTTGAACATGTAAAACTAAACATAAGGATTCTATTCAAAATCATATATGGATTTTATATTATGCAACCATTATCAACCCCAAATCAACTAAACATATTTTTTTCATTTTTCATTCTGATTTTATTCAGGTGTGTAAGGAGTTATATATTGATACTATATTGTAGGTTTTTATAGGTAGAATTTCAATTAAGTATAAGTAAAATTACTTTATATATCAATTGTTTTTCTTCTTTATATATTATCTATGTTATTTTTTATCTTACCACATATAAACCATGACCATTTTTACAATAATAGATCTATATTTCAAAAACATAACACCAATTGTTTGGGTTAAGTGGTCAATACAAGTAATAAAGTAGATACCACATTTCATGGATTTATGCCTCATTGGTTGAGATACACATTAATATTTACAATTAATATTAACATTGGAATTAATTTCAACTCTTTTATGTTTTCCTTCAATCATATTTTCATTCTGGCAAGCTATACAAGTAATGAATTTTCTATTATCAGTAGAGGTAAGTCTCATAGAACATCCTCCTTTGAATTTTTCACATGTTTTCTTAGTTATGATAAAAAAGTATTCTACTACATAACTAATTCTAATAATTTTCAAATAGGAACCATGGGATTATTTTATTTATAATTTGAAATATATTTATTTCTATTATAACTCCTTTGCAAATAATTCTTATATCCTTCATGCATTGAATGATGCAATAGTTTCACTATAAGAAATTTTTTTTTCTATCATCGCCTAATTAGAATAAACATAAAAATTTATATTTAACTCATTCCAAAAAATGAACTTCGTTGGATTTTAACATCTAATAATCTAAGAAGACTATGTCACTTCTATTTAATTTTATGGAACTATCGTTACCAAAGGTAACAACTCCTCCATTGAAATATTAAATGTTTCTTAAAACTATAACCTCACAAGTCAAATGAGAGTAATGTATGTTTACAGAATTCATATTTTCTCATTCCATCAATATTTTTAGGTGAATTCAATAATTATGTATTTTTTTATTAATATATTTTCACTACTCTTTCTATATTCTAGTGAATAACACCAATCTAGGAAGAGTTTTCATGCATTATTTGTCACAATAACCAGTCTGACCATATCTACTATAGTATTATTCATGGTATTAAAAAATATTTCTTAATAGAGAGTTATAAAGATATAATTATATCTTCTATGAGATATAAACTACCATATTTTGAAAAATATTTTATTTTCTTTGAATGTTACACAACTCAACTCAACCCTTTTTTGGATAAGTGATAAGTTTTTCTATATGTTGTAGACTTTATGGACATTATTTCTTCCAAAATAGTAATATATTTCAAATATCTGCCCTCATTAATTATTGAAGTTATATTTTTTGATATTTATTGGTGTTTCATCGATATATATGAATTACTTATAATTTTGAAATTGACAATACTATTTTTATTGGTCTCTGTATCTTTAATTTTTTTAAAAAAATATACTATAACTTTTCTTCTCAATCCATATAATCTCTTTTTTGGTTCAAAATATTAATATTTAATATAAATAAATTTTTATTCATTTTTAATAGAAAAAAATTTTTCCATTTTTTTTGAAATTCTTGTGAAGATTCAACTTCTAGTTTAATTTATTTATTCAAATCACCCTTCATTTTTTATTGTTCATTCAACCTCAATATAGATATATTTTATCTTTTCACATTTAAAACCTTCATAGTAGGATTCTTATGTTTATCATTTCACAATTTCCTACTATTCAGAAACATTTAGATTGTGGTTACTAATTTACTCAATGTAAAAATTATCCATTATGATGAAATATTCCCCCAACATGAGTTTTATATTATAATTTATTTTACAAAAAATGATGTAATTTCTTGAATTTAGAATTTTTCTTAAGATAGGATTGATGTTTTTATTTAAAATGTGTTTTAAGTATATTAATTTTCCTTATTTATATTCTTCTTCTTATTCTTCACTATATGTTTCCTTCTATTTTACATGATCCATGATGTTTATGAATTTCCAAAAAAATATTCATTGGATGATATTGATTTTGATGATTCCCCTTCTAATTCCTTGTTAATAATTTTTATTTTCTTCTTATAAGTATACTTATTTGTGGATATAAATGATCTTATACCTTTTTAATTCCATGTATTTATTCAATTATGTTCATCAATCTCATCTTCTTAACATTCATTAGTTTTATTCATGGGAAAAGTAACATAAAAATCACCAACTCCACTGTACTAAAAAAATTTAAATGTAATCTTACCATTGTACTTCTCTTTATGCATTATGAAATTATTATAGATAAAATAAATTATATTCTTATTCTATTTATCTCCTTCTCATTAATCATCCAGTTCATTAGAATGTTCTACTTCTAAAACATTAATTTTGAGTTTTCT
Organism: Viscum album; assembly: GCA_963277665.1. Lineage (NCBI taxonomy): Eukaryota > Viridiplantae > Streptophyta > Magnoliopsida > Santalales > Viscaceae > Viscum > Viscum album. Next base: position 123,789,264 of record OY728126.1, read on the forward strand.
CATTGATTCAAAATAAATATATTCCTTTTCACTTTTTTTAAATTACTAATATTTACTCCAATAATATACCATAAGGATATTTTTAACATCATCTAGATAAAATCAATCTATATCTTTATGGGTTTAGATATTAAGAAAATTTATATCTATGAGGTTCCCTACCAAAATCTTCACAGTAGTTGAGTTTGTTAATATAATTTATTTATATGATTAGATTATCTTTTGAATTGGTTTTAAATTTAAATTAGAATATATTTTTACCATTTAATCCAATAGTGGTCGTTGGAATTAATTTCACTTTGAAATTGGACTTAAACTACTATCAATCTTTTGATACTTATTGTTTCATAAAAACACTTTATTTGCTCTGACAACGGAAATTAGTTATTAAATTAATTAATTCAACTTATATGTTTTGAATTTTTTAAAGTAGACATCATTTTTGAATTCGAAGTATCAAATATAGCTTAGGGTGAAGTTTTGGTTTTTTTCTGGAAAACATCTATTTTTGATGAATACTGATTCCACTAAGTAGTACTTAAGAAACTGATTTTTCGTTTAAATGAAATTTTACCACCTTTGTGTTTTGAATTTCAAAAATCCGACATACATGGTTTTCATTAAGAATAAAAATTTGGTTCAATGGGATTAAAATAATTTTTTGGTGAATATTAACTTTTAAGTTTTTAATCGCGATTAGAGGTAATTAGTGTCGTTTAAGGTAAAAATAATGTTTTAATAATATGAGATGAACGCGACACATGTCTTACCCTCAATTTATGTCTCATGTCCGACCAAGACAATCCATGGGTCGACTTGGGGACCCCATGGAGCCACTTTGGTTGGGAAATGACATAAATAACTTTCTATTTAATGTTAAAGTAAAAATGAAACAAACATGAGATGTTTTAATAAAACAATTTTTACATGGGGTTATACAAGTCAGATTTTTGACTATCAATATTAATTAGAAATATAAAATTATTTCCTACATCATGATATTTTTTTTGAATTTTTAGACATTAAATATATTAAAATATTTATGACATCATGATGATGCAGCGATAACCTCATTAATAATGGATTTAAATAAAATGAAGAGATAATGTAAAATATATGACCTACACATGTCCAAAACCTATTATATGGGTATATTTCGAACCCTTATCACCTTATCCTTGAATTATACCATTGTGGGACCTTTTGAATCCGAATCTCATTTTAAAATAAAGGAACATTTCTTTACTTTCCAAGGGTGCCCCTCCTCTCCTCTTATAAAAGGCCCCCACCTCTACCTCCTTACCCACACTTCCAAAGCCTTTGTCTCGGCCTAACCCTACCAATTTTATATCTAAACATCCCTCTATAACTCCTTGAAGCCTCACTTTGGGCAGAAGTCTTCCCAAGGAATCCTTTGATCTCAAACCAAAGGGAGTTACCTGATTTTAAGGTAATGTCTTCACTTGAGACCTTTTGTTATATTTTTCTTCTCCATCCCCATAAACTCTATTAATTTATTTCTATTGTAACAAATCTAGTATCTTCAATATAATATTATGTTGATATAATAAGGATTTGTGCTACACTTACACACACCTTCGTCTAATGGTTAAAGAACATACTGTTTCTGTGGTTGGTGATTTTCTACCTCACGAAACGATGATTGTTCAATATTCTTTTAACACCTTTAAAGGTGGCCATTATGATGTCACATTATTTCATATATGATATATATGGTATTTATGTTTACTATATTCTTCTGTGTTTTATATTTAAAACATACCTTTATTCTTTTCATGTTGTGTAAATGCGATAATTTCATATGAGGAAGTGTGGACTACCGCCCCCTCAAGTGATGTGACTCGTACATGAAATACATGGAATGTATAAAGAATGAAATTAATAAACATATGTGACCTATATAAAATATATATTATACTGTAATTATAATATATATATATATCATTTATTGTTAATTCCATTAATATGACAAAAAAAATGAAAGTAGTGTTCATGCGTACGTACGGCCTACCGTCTCCATGAACGGTGCTTTTCGTTTTTTATCTCCAAATGATATGGAATAGAATAAAATGAATATTTAATGTATATATATGATATTTTAATCGTTAATACTATTCTGGAAATTATTTACTTATAACTACATGGGAAATCATTTTTCAAACAAGTTCATTTTTGACTCATGTACCGAACATCGACAAAAACGTATGATATGAACTAACATTATTAAACAATTATTATAACATTATAATATGTGATATTAACTGAATAATAATCTTTAAAGGAGGTACTTAGGCAATTATAAATTGACCAAAGTTTATTATTTGGGAATACAACGAAACAAACAAGACAAGTCGGACTTGAGGTAAGGGATCCTACTCCTCTCTTTCTTTTTAAGTACACTCTTTTATGTCATTCCGTTTAAAGCTCATCATTATTGTTATTGGGATGTTATTTTATATTACTCTTACTATAATTTTTATGTTCATATGATTAGAGACCCTATTCTATCTCATCAATCCATTTGGGAAGTTTTAAGTGGCGCCGTTAGGCTGCCGAGTTTTCGTAAGGGATTTTTCATCTCACTTTTATTCCCGTGAGATTTATGCTACATTTGCCACAATTTCCTTTGATTGGTGTACGTACTACCCATTATTTCACAAATTGTGTAATATAATTTCATTTATGAGTATTTAAATCAATTTTATATTGTCATTCTTTCACGGGGTGTATGTTTCGAATGAAACCCACGTCGGTAAGGGAACCTTTCACCATCCTCTTTTTAAAAGACTTCTTTTGTTATGGTTTTTAATTCAAATACTATTATGTTGGGATATGTTCTTCTATATCCTTATTGATTTACATTTTATGACCAAGTGATGAGATACCCTTTTTATCTCTCATCAACTATTTTTCGGAATTTTGAAACGACGTTGTTAGGCTATCAAATTTTTGCAAGGGAACTTCTTAGCCCAAATTTGATTCTTTGGTATAAACTTTTACTCCTTGAATATGTAGTTCTATGAATACGTGTGAATAACCTCTGATTATTTTACACTTAATATCCACTTATATTTGGTGTATTCATTTTTCACATGTAATTATGTAATTGATTTATGCTTAAACCAAGGATACCGTCTTTGTAAGGGACTTCGTCTCAATCTCCATTCATTGAGGCATATTTTGTTTTATACACAACCTTATTTTATAAAGTGTATAAACCCCTTTTACTTTTACGTTTATCCAAAAAGGAATCTTTTTATATGAAGCGTTTTACTAAACGACAAAAGGGAATGTTTTTGTCGTACGTATGCGGCAACAACGACTTCTCTGCCACCGTGACCATTATTTGAGTTTCGGCTTCCTCTACAAGCCATACCTTATTTTTAAAAGAAAAATAAATACCATGCTTTACTTTTCTTTTATTTTGGTATTGAAAATGGTTTTCATAATGTTTTTTATATCAATGGGTTTTATTGATATCTTGTGATTGAAATGTGGAAATGTTATGTTTCCATTATGCATGTATTATGTGGTACGATTATGTTATGGTTCTTGGGAATTATTATGATGACGGGTGGTTCGGTGATAAACTAAGGGCGGGTGAGCCCGATACAGCTCTCCAATGCATTGGGTAATGCGAAGGAGTGAAACTTTAAGGTTTCTCCAAAGATATTTAGGGAATATACTGTGGTGGGTATTCCAAATGTAACCAAGAGGGTTAATCCCTACGTAAGAATGTTATGAATGCCTCAAGTTGCCTTTTATGTCTTATGATTTCTATGATTTATTCATGATTTGATGAGGTATGTTAATGTGCCTAAGTTTAATGGGTAAAGTATGATTTCATTCTTATATATATGAACTTATGTTTCCTTCAAATATTTTTTTTATCCCTTACTGAGATTTTTGTGTTCATCCCAAGTTTTTTGCAAATGGTTTTTCACAGGTCAAGGGAAAGGTACATGATATGATGACATTGTCAAGGAAGTGTCAAGAAATAATCAATGTTTTATTTTAAATATGTTTCCGATGATGGGAAAAAATGAATATTATCTTTATGTAACCACTTTTTTTAAATGTGGAATGTAATGAAAGTTTTATGATCTAATTCTCTAAAACTCTAAACCTGAAAAGATTTTGAATGTGTAATCTTGTATTAACTCAATATTAAGTAAGGTTTAAGGATGGGTCATTATTTTTGGTATCAGAGGATGGTTTAGATAACTTTAGGGATTAGGAGTTTATGTTAGACACATGATTAGTCCCTATATCTATCATTTCAGTTAAATCCTTGTTTTATAAATTTTTCAGGTCACGTAAAGTAGGTTATGAATGGATGGAGAAGGTTCTCAAATTAAATTCCTATCTCTTCCTGATGACGTGCTTGCAATAATTATTGCAATGTCATGTTCGGATGACTGTGAATATTTTTCAAGCATACAAATAACTTGCAAGATGTTGTTTGAGATATCAAACACCTCCACTATACCTCGTTATCATCGTGGATCATGGGTTGTTTTTAGACAAATAATATTTTCACAATATTCTCATATTTTCAAGAAAGGTAAATATTATCAAGGAATTTTCAAATATTTTACCTTATCACAAGAATTTGAAGCATATTATGATTTTAAAAATGGTGGTGAGCAAGGAGACCCTTACGCAACCTATTTATATTTTCTTTTAAAATATAGTCTCTCAGCACATACTTATGGTATTTTAAAACGACCAATAATATAATGTTTCAACTCAAATTCTGTCCAACTATTTTATATAAATCGTGTTTTATCAGATTTTTTGGAATTATATGCCATACATGATTATTTTCCAAAACTGTTTTTCTTTGAACACCCATATGACCCATGTTGTAAAAGGTGTATTTGGACGGAGGAAGTAAACAATTTTGAAAGATATTTCAATCATTGTTGTAATGCATGGGACCTCTACCAACGTGAGCAGGATGATGATGAAACCGAGTGGACGCCATGATCAAGGTATGATGTTATTCATTTTGGGAGTCATTTTGTTTTATCTTATGGTGGTGAAATAAGACTTCAAGAATTAAGATGTTGAGATCGTAATGAATTTGGATGAAAATGAGAGGTATAAGGAAACTATTTAGGTTAAAACATGTTAGGGTTATTTTTGGAGTTTTATAAAAAGGACAGCATGCAGACTGTGTGACAATGCGTCACGTTGGACAAAGCTGCGGGAATCAAACCCACAACCAATGTGTGACTGGTATTTATCGCCTACCATTGGACTACGTGAAGTCCCTGGTAAGTTCGACTGATTCGTTTTAGTTAGATGATTTTATGAATGAAGGGTAAGTTTATTTTGGGTTATCTATGGAAATTTATTAACCTATCATGGAGGATGTGTGATTAGGTTAATTACTTTTCAATACGAGACATTAAGAGCAACTGATGTTGTTTGGAGATAAATGTTAGGATTTAACTTGGAAGACTATGTGACTAAATCCTTAAAATATTTGGGTTTCAATCTTTGTTTGGTTTAATTTAAAGAATTTTATGGAAAAATTGTTTATCGAATGGTCCTCGTTGAACTTTGGGTTTTGTTGGAAAAATTTTGGAGATTAAGAATATATTCTCTTTTTATAAAGGGTTATCCTTTTCTGGATTATCTAATCTTGTACTAACATTTTTTATTGGTTTTGGTTAAAGACTAAAGACATGGGAAGTATATAGTTCTCTTTTGTGGATGAGGTGATTTTCTAGAAGTCGATTATAGTACTCTTAATGTGAACAAGTCTTCCTAAATACCCATCTTTTGGAGAAAATATGAGTTTGTGTAAGGAATCTAATAAAAGTTGAAAGTCAACATGATAAGTGATTATGTTTCCTTATGAATAAATTCCTCAATAAAAAGTAATATAAAAAAAATGTTGTCTATTAACTTTTCCTACTAGGGAATAGAATACCGTTTAACCCATCACAAGTTTGTGATTTTCTTGTGGTTAACTTTCTCCTAAAGATGTTTTCTATCACTCTCCATCAGAACATGACCCTATGTTTTCTCCTCCATGCCCATGTTTTCCTACATAGAATCCTAGTATGGGTTAACTCGGGTGACCTATGTACTTATCTCTCTTTATTTTAAAGTGATTGTTTTACCGACTCTTGTTCCGATGTGGGACTTTCAATGATGTTTCCATGCCCAATTTTAAAATTGCGAGGATGCAATTCCCAAAAGGGGGGAAAGATGTAACACCCCAGGTGAATAAAGACTCTGAAATTTTTATATTTATCCATATTTGTGAATAAAATATTAGTATTACTTTAAAGGGGATGCTATGCTCGATGGAGTACCCAATACGCAACAATGAGTTTCTTGGGAATCTTATGTTGCACTCTAATAATAAAATAATATTATTTTAAATGGTAGTTAACGCCTAGCCGTTGTAATGGAGGGAATGAATAGAACTAACTACAAAATGAATATATATGTTTGTCAAATATTTTTACTCTTTACAATAAATATTAGAGTATTAAAAATGAGAATGAATCCAATTTTAAGCGTAGGCATTCTAATAATCTTTAAAAGGTCGATTAACCGCCTTTTGAAGGCGAACCTCTTTTAAATCCACTTTTTGACAATTTTATGTGTTATATTTGACAAAATAAAATTCTTATTTAGAATCGGGACATCAAAATTTACTTTGTGTAAATTTTTGGTATCTTTCTGATAAAGTTCATTTTTTATGAATAGTGAAAAATGTTGTATTTTAATTCAAAACCACTTTTTAATCTAATTTATTTATATGATTATATTATCTTTTGAATTTGTTTTAAATTTAAATTATAATATATTTTTACCATTTAATCAAATAGTGGTCATTGGAAATAATTTCACTTTGAAATTGGACATAAACTAGTGTAAACCTTTTGATACTTATTGTTTCATAAAAACACGCTATTTTCTCTGACATCGGAAATTAATTATTAAATTAATTAATGCAACTTATATGTTTTGAATTTTTTAAAATAGACATCATTTTTGAATTCAGAGTATCAAATATATCTTAGGGTGAAGTTTTGGTTTTTTTCTGGAAAACTTTAATTTTTGATGAATAGTGAAACCACTAAGTGGTACTTAAGAAACTGATTTTTCGTTTAAATGAAATTTTACCACCTTTGTGTTTTGAATTTCAAAAATCCAACATACATGGTTTTCATTAAGAAGTAAAATGTTGTTAAATTGGATTAAAATAAATTTTTGGTGAATAGTAACTTTTAGGCTTTTAATCGCGATTAGAGGTAATTAGTGTCGTTTAAGGTAAAAATAATGTTTTAATAATATGAGATGAGCTTGACACATGTCCTACCATCATTGGATGTGTCATGGCCGACCAAGACAATCCATGGGTCAACTTGGGGACCCCATGGATCCACTTTGGTTGGGAAATGTCATAAATAACTTTTTATTTAATGTTAAAGTAAAAATGACACAAACATGAGATGTTTTAATAAAACAATTTTTACATGGGGTTATAAAAGTCAGATTTTGGACTATAAATATTAATTAGAAATATAAAAAGATTTCCTACATCATTATATTTTTTTTATAATTTTTATACATTAAATATATTTAATTATTTATGACATCATGATGATGCCGCGATTACCTCATTAATAAAGGATTTAAATAAAATGAAAAGATAATCTAAAATATAAGACCTACACATGTAAAAAACCTATTGGATGGGTATATTTAGAACCCTTATCACCTTATCCTCTAATTATATCACTGTGGGACCTTTTGAATCCGAAAATCATTTTAAAATAAAGGAACATTTCTTTACTTTCCAAGGGTGCCCCTCCTCTCCTCTTATAAAAGGCCCCCACCTCTACCACCTTACCCACACTTACAAAGCTTTGGCTCGGGAAACCCATTCCCATTTTGTATCTCAACATCCTTCTATAACTCCTTTAAGCCTCACTTTGGGCATAATTCTTCCCAAGGAAGCCTTTGATTTCAAACCAAAGGGAGTTGCCCGATTTTAAGGCAATGTCTTCACTTGAGTCCTTTTGTTTTATTTTGCTTCTCCAACCACCTAAACTATTTTAATTCATTTCTATTGTAACAAATACAGTATCTTTAATATACTAGGATGTTTATATAAGAAGTATTAGAGCTACACTTACACAAACCTTTGTTTAATTGTTAAAGAACATATTGTTTCTGTGGTTGGCGATTTTCTGCCTCACGAAACGATGATTGTTCAGTATTATTTTAACACCTTTAAAGGTGGCCATTATGATGTCACTATGTTTTATATATGATATATATGGTATTTATGTTTACTATATTCTTCTGTATTTTATATTTAAAACATACCTTTATTCTTTTCATGTTGTGTAAATGCGATAATTTCATATGAGGAAGTGTGGACTACAGCCCCCTCAAGTGATGTGACTCGTACATGCAATACATGGAATGTATAAAGAATGAAATTAATGAAAATATGTGACCTATATAACATATATATTATACTGAATTATAATATATGTATATATATATATCATTTATTTTTAATTCCATTAATATGAAAAAAAATGAAAGTAGCGTTCATGCGTACATACGGCCTACCGTCTCCATGAACGGTGCTTTTCGTTTTTTATCTCCAAATGATATGGAATAGTATAAAATTAATATGTACTGGATATATATGATATTGTAATCATTAATACTATTCTGGAAATTATTTACTTATAACTACATGGGCAATCATTTTTCAAACAAGTTCATTTTTGACTCATGTACCAAACATCGGCAAAAACGTCTGATATGAACTAACAATATTAAACAATTATTATAAAATTATAATATGTGATATGAAATGAATAATAATCTTTAAAGTATGTCCTTAGACAATTATAAATTGACCAAAGTTTATTATTCAGGAATATAAAGAAACGAACAAGACAAGTCGGACTTGAGGTAAGGGATCCTACTTCTCTCTTTCTTTTTAAGTACACTCTTTTCTGTCATTCCTCATAAAGATCATCTTTCTTGTTATTGGGATGTTCTTTTATATTACTGTTACTGTAATTTTTATGTTCATATTATGAGATACCCTATTCTCTCTCATCAATCCATTTTGGAAGTTTAAGTGGCGCCGTTAGGCTGCCGAGTTTTCGTAAGGGATTTTTCATCTCACTTTTATTCTCGTGAGATTTATGCTACATTTTCCACATTTTCCTTTGAGTGGTGTATGTACTTCCCATTATTTTACTCATTGTGTAATATAATTTCATTTATGAGTATTTACATCAATGTTGTATTGTCCTTCTTTCACGGGGTGTATGTTTCGAAAGATACCCATATCAGTAAGGGAACCTTTCACCCTGCTCTTTTTAAAAGACTTCTTTTGTTATGTCTTTTAATTCACATACTATTATGTTTGGATATGTTATTCTATATCCTTATTGATTTAAATTTTATGACCAAGTGATGAGATACCCTTTTTATCTCTCATCAACTATTTTTCTGAATTTTGAAGTGACGCTGTTAGGCTGTCAAATTTTTGCAAGGGAACTTCTTAACCCAAATTTGATTCTTTAGGATAAACTTGTACTCCTTTAATATGTTGTTCCATGAATATGTGTGAATAACCTCTAATTGTTTTTCACTTAATATCTACTTATATTTGGTGTATTCATTTGTCACACATAATTATGTAATTGATTTATCTTTAAACCAAGGATACCGTCTTTGTAAGGGACTTAGTCTCAATCTCCATTCATTAAGGCATATTTTGTTTTATACACAACCTTCTTTTATAAGGTATATAAACCCCTTTGACTTTTATATTTATCCAAAAAATAATCTTTTTATATGAATAGTTTTACTAAACGAAAAAAGGGAATGTTTTTGTCGTACGTATGCGGCGACAACGTCTTCTCCACCGCCGTGACCATTATTTGAGTTTAGGCTTCCTCTACAAGCCATAACTTCTTTTTAAAAGAAATATAAATACCATGTTTTACTTTTCTATTATTTTGGTATTGAAAATGGTTTTCAAAATGTTTTTTATATCAATGGGTTTTATTGATATCTTGTGATTGGAATGTGGAAATGTTATGTTTCCTTTATGCATGTATTATGTGGTACGATTATGTTATGGTTATTGGGAATTGTTATGAAGATGGGTGGATCCATGATAAACTAATGGCAGGTGAGCCCGATATATCTCCCCAATGCATTGGGTAATGCGAAGGAGTGAAACATAATGGTTTCTCCGAAGAGATTTATGGAATATACTATGGTGGGTATTCCAAACGTAACCAAGAGGGTTACTCCTTACGTAAGAATGTTATGAATGCCTCAAGTTACCTTTTATGTCTTATTATTTCTATGATTTATTCATGATTTGATGAGGTATGTTAATGTGCCTATGTTTAATGGGTAAAGTATGATTTCATTCTTATGTATATATGAACTCAGGTTTCCTTTCCATATTTTTTATATCCCTTTCTGAGCTTTTTATGCTCATCCCATGTTTTTTTGAAATGTTTTTTCACAGGTCAAGGGAAAGGTACATGATTTGATGATAGTGTCAAGGAAGTGTCAAGAAAGAATCCATGTTTTATTTTAAATATGTTTTTATTGATGGGAAAAATGAATACTATCTTTATGTAACCACTTCGTTTAAATGTGGAATGTAATGGAAGTTTTATGATCTAAATCTCTAAAACTCTAAACCTGAAAAGATCCTCAATGTGTAATCTTTTATTAACTCAAGATTAAATAAGGTTTAAGTTTGGGGCCTTGTACTGATAAAATATGTATAGTTTGAGGTAAGCTATATTGTGTTTTTTAAAATATATCCCTGGATTCGTGTGAAACAATTTGGAAGAAAAGAATAATTAATTCTATAATATATTGTTACATATGAAATTATATAGAAAATGGGATAATTTTATCACCAATTAATCTTACCTTTTAGTTTTTATCATGTATATATTGTGATTCTTGTTTCATTGTTAAGAAAATATATACTTGATGTATCACATGTTTTGAGACCTGAAATAGTTCTTCTAGAAGAGAATATTTATTATCAGGAAAATCTATTTTAGATTATTTATCATAGAGAGTATGTGTTATGGGGTATGGTTACTAAGCTGGTTAACATTTTATAGAATAACCATACTATTTAAGTAGTAACATAATAATTTTAAATTAATATACGATACAAATATCGTCACCTTTTATAATGAATTAAATTATGCGGAATCAATTTATTTATGGTGAGAATAATGTGACAACCCATGTAATTCTAATAATAAATGTAATTTCTTATTATTATTCCTGATTATATTTTATGGATTTATATTAACTACAATATTTTTTAGTATTTTTTCAATTGAAAAAAAATATTTTAATTATCACTAAATTTTTTTGGTGTATTATAATGTTTTATTTTATTGTTAAATATCTAAATTTCAGAATTTTACTTTTACGAAATCTAATTATTTTTTTTATCCAAAAAAAATATATCATAAGGTTATTTTCCATGTTTCTTCATAAAAATTTTATGTAATATGAATGGTGTAAAATATTTCATTCTCAATTACCATAACTTTTCATTTGTTTAAGTATTCACAAGGTACCTTTTAGTTTTGAATTGTTTTTAGTGTTACATAAATCTCTTTTTTTGTTCATAAACCAGTCAATATCATGAGAATGAATTCTATAGTGTATTTTTTAATAAAAAAAATTTTATGTGTAAAATGTATTTTCAAGAAAAGACCATGTTTCATTGAATTTTTCATACTAATATTAAATGTAATTTTTACCCCCAATATAAATTGACTCCAATAAAATGGATTCGTTATTTCGAATAATATTTTTTAAATTATTTAATAATTTAAATTTCATAATTAGTGACAAAATATTGTTACCATAGATGAACTTAGTTTCTGTAGTAATGGTTGAAAGGCTTAAAGAGGGGGTAAATATGATTTAAGGTTACAAATATCTCTAAAAATTACTTCAATTTTATTAGAATACTGTATTTAGACTCCAAATTATCGTAAATTCTATATTTTTTCCATTTTCTTCCTTTTCTTTGTGAAAGAAATATATAAAATTTCTAAGTTAAGATTATTTACATGAGTGCCACTCCTATCAAATATAAATAAACAGACCTCTCTACTAACCTATTATACAAAAACATTTAGCACTTTAACTTTAAAAATATAAACAAAAATACCTTACCAACATCCTTAGACACGTCTTAAGGTCTTTGGTCTTCCCAAAGACCAATCTAACAATTGTTAAGATTTTTTCAAAAGAGATTGTCAAAGGAAGAGGTATATGTTATATCCAAGATATTTAACTTTTAATTCTTATTCAAAATCATTTAAATATATCCTAAGAATATTAATATAATAACACAATAAACATTAATATACATAAATTTTATTATATTTATTTAACAAAAAATTTCTATTTTATATTCATCTAACGGAAAAAAAATGTTGCTTGGGTGTACGTGCGAACCACCACCTCAATGAATTGATGTGACTCAAGATTCATTACCAGCTCATGTATATTATTATAATTATGGATAAAATGAATAATTATTAAATTTATTAAATATTTTTAACTCTTTAATGAAAAAATATTATATAAATTTTTTATCTCTCTTATATTAGAAAATGGAAACATCGTTCATGTGTATGTGAGGATTACATGATTCATGTATGACCTGTTTCTTTTTTCATAACCACCTTACATGGATGGATATAAAAATATATTTAATAAATAAATATAATTTTAATAACATTATTAATATTATTAAAATATTATAGAAACATTTGATGGTCTCTTTTTACCTCGACCAACACACGGTAGCTATTTCAGACAAAACAACCCCAAAACGTCTGATGAGTACTAAACTGATTTAGTAACTAAATAAAACATGATAGTAAATGAAATGAAAAATAATAATTATAATTAAATCTATGTGAAAAGGGATATTTATCGATTAAATAATTAATAAAGTTATATTATTTAATTAATTAAAATTAAAATATGGAGAATCGAGACACAAAGTATTCTATTTTTATTTTACACCTCATTTTAAAGTGATTAAACTCTTTATCATACATTTAAAAATTATTTTAAATATATCAAAAATATTATTATATTTATTTTAAATATTTTTCAAATATCATTTGAAAATATTTTTTAATATCTTTAAAATGTTATAAGAAGGAATATTTTAAATATTTTCCTTAAGAGTCATTTTTGACTATCATTATAAATATAGGAATATAAATTTTTTTAACATCCAACCGTTAATAGTTTTTCATAAAACCATGACCATTATTCATCAATAAAATTATTATATATGTTTTTAAATTTTTTCCAATAAATTTTTTATTCTCATTATTCTGATATTTCTTAGTTATTTAAAAGTTATCAAAACAAAAGGATAGTTCTTCTTATTTCAATAAGATAACTGAAAGTGATTTTTCTTATAAGATATAATGTTAATCTATATATGATTTATTATGTAAATATAAAACTTTATGTGTTTTATTAATTTTATAGTTCTTTTAAATTGTATATGATTATGGATGGATATAATATACCCCCCCCCCCCAATATATTGGGTAGTGATATATTTTTTTGAGGAGATACATTGGAATTAAACGGGTATGTTATTCTATTATAGGGGATCCTATAAGGGTTATTATAAGGATAATATCTAAATATTATTAAAATATTATTATATTATTTATATGAGTATAAATGTATATATTTCTGATATTATGAATTAATAAATTTATTTTATGACAATGATAATGGTTTTGAACTTTTAAAGGTTATTATTTATTTTCAAGAAAATGTATTCATGAGTTCTTATATTTTATTATGAAACTATCAGGGTTATGAGTTTACAATTATTCTTGATGAAAGATGTTTTATGAAAAAAAAATAGGAAAAAAAGTTGATTTAATGAGTAGTAACCATTTATTTGAGTTTAATGTTTATTTTTTAAAATTGAAAATCTTCTAATATATTTTCATTTTTTTAAATGAGACTAATGATTTTACAATATTTTTATATTACATAGAAATATTTTTTTTATCAACCCAAATTATTAAATACATTTCATAGGGCCTACATGTTTATACTGACCATAAGAAATTCAATAGTGACACATCAGGAATGAAGAAAATGTGTCATGAATATAATTAATGTTTTGGTATAAGATATAGTTTTAATAGAAATATTACACTATGTTGAAGTGTCTAAATTATTATGTAATGGTTGTACTAATTATCTAATACATTCAATATTAAAATTACCTGAAAGGATGTAAAATGAAACCCTTGTTATTATACTCATAATTATGGGTTATTTATGTTATGAGTTTTTGAAATTATCATTATTGGTTCTTAAAAATGGTGAGGTTTCACTTATATTTTATCTTGTCCAAAAACTAGTAGGCCTTATTATTATTTTAATTCTTTTAGAGAATATTTGAACAGATTTTCTAAGTACTCCTCATCTAACTCTTCATATTCATGCATGGTGGCCTTTTTTCAAATTTTAAATCTGGTTTCTCTTTTATGGTAGACGAGTTAAGTTCATCATCATTCTTTATGGATAACATATACTTTGTAAAATTAGGTATTTGAAGATAGATGGAGTTAAATTTAAATTCAAGTTGTTAACAATAAAATGAATGAGAGTCCAGTGAAAGACCAAATATCTTTGGTTGATTTGTCATGATATATTTGTTAAGGTATACCTCAATGATGGTTTAATTTATAGAAAAATGTTGTTTCATTTATTCCTATTCAAATCCCAACATCTCGGATTTTTCATCCTCCTACAAGGAATAATCAAGAAATGGTGAGTCTCTATTTTAAAAATAAAGTGGGTCAGTACATGACTTTTTTATAAAATTTAAAACACTAATGTTTAAGGATTGATAATCCTAATGAATTTTTTCATCCATGAATGCCTTGGGTAAAATGAATTAAATATGAGGGATAAAATGTTTATCATGTGTTTCTTCCTCCCATTAGATATTTTTTCATCAAAGCATATTGGTTCTTCTTATTATTATTCTTCGTGTTGATTTATTTATTCCATTAGTTATAATATGGTTATGTCCACCAAAGAAATCATTTACTTTGACTCCCTTTTCACAATGTCACTTCATGATTGGGTCATCCTATAATAGAGATTTGTTAATGTTTTCATTAATTTCCTCTATTGTTGGTTCTTATTTACTCATATGGTGTGAGGAATATAGTCTGATTATTAGTATTCTCAATTAATGTTATACATATCATCCTCCCATCATTTGGTGTGTACTAAATGATGATCAATATATTATCACAGAATATTATCCCCCTTAGGATCCTTTAGGATTATATATTGATTAGTATTAAATGGAATGGATATGTGTAGTTTTATGACCTCCACGGTTAGATTTTCAATCTATTTAAACTCAAAAAATGATGGAATTTGATAAGAAAAAAATAATAGACCATCAGATGAGTATTTACTATCTCATATACATTTGTAATTATTTTCTATTCATTCATTTATTTTTCATTTTTATTATGTTTTATTTATATTTTTCTTCATCATTATCTATGATAAAAATCATTGAGTAACAATTCCACAATAATGGATTACCATCCATATGAATTCCTCCCATTGTTTGATTTTTTATGATAAGACATCATCTGGAAAAATCATATGAATCATATTAAATGAGTGTACAATATTAAACAATGATTTTAGACTTCTTACAATGTACATAGACTTATAATAGGACTTTTTTTTTGGATTTCCTATGAGTTTATTGTCTCGATCATATGACTTTTGATAATGAGTCTATGACTTAATCATATGACTCCATCATAAGACTTCATTCATCTATATCATAACAATTTACTTAGTTTGTGAATTTATGGAATCATATTAATTAAAAAAAATGTGATGTTGATTTATTTCCCATTAAAAACATTTTTGTTTGAGTCTTTTCAAAAAAAATCCATGTGGGTCAAATCCAAAACACAAAAAATTGAAAAGGAAAATCAATAACACATATTACATTATTCAAAAAAAATTATGGAGTTCTTTAATAAATTCTCCATTTGAAAATAATAAACGTTAATAATAATATTGAAATCATTGTCGGAATGTCGTGTTTCTAGAAGATTCAAGATAACCAATTGAAGACAACGGGGGCCTCAAGCATTATATATTAAATATGATATAAGAAATATATAGTCTTTCTACTCAATAAATATTTTCGAGAGGTGGATTAAGGTTCATTGATGTCTATAATGATTTTACATATCTCATATTTTATAGGGTACAAGAACATATCCTTTGGCCTCAACTTCATTAGTCTTGGATTTTGTATTTCTATTTTCAATTTCAATGATAATTCATTTATTATTCATCTCTCTGGTGATTTCATCTCTTTATCCTAAATTATTCATTCATATCCCATTCTTAAGTCATGTTAATTATTAATATCTTATATATGATGATATTATAATCCAATTATCACCTATTGGAAGAATCCAATGATAAAATTCCACACTCTTGGATTGGAATTTCTATTTTATTCTGAAAATTTGTGTGTTTTTGGGTTAATGTGATGATTTTACCCAATGATTCTTATTCTAAATTTTTATTTTACAAAACTAAAATAATTTCCTATACTATTTTTATAAACATTGATGTATGATTGGGATTAATGGTGTTCATAGTGTATACATTAATGATTGCTCTATAAATTAGGGTTTGGTGGGATGATCCATTATAGAATTACCTATATGTGATTTTTCTTCAAACCATTGATACAATATAGTTGTGTGTTGCTGGTTATTAAACACAGGGTGTGAATTAGGATATTAAGGCTATCAGATAATGAAGGGTCACAAACTCTAAATCTAGGGTAGTCTCCTTTAATGTATTTATTTTTTTATACATTTTTCTTTTTTTATTTTTGTATGGATAAAACCACCCATATGTATTTATAATTTTAAAAATGAAAATTATATAAATATAATATTTAATATAGTGATAGTAAACCCTCTAGGACTATATAGTTGAGAGATAACCCAAGTCATCCTGTCATGCATTATTGTTTTTTTAATTCATTATGATTTCAAGGCCCATGATAGCCATTTCATCAACTGGAATAACATTAGGGGATAAAATTGATTATCATTCATATTGATTAGGTCATAAAACCACACCATGAAAAACTATATAATACTAATCATCTCATATCCTATCATTATTATTGGGGAGTTAATATAGATTTTATATTCGTTTTTTTATATTTTTAATTTGAAATGATATTGATACGTGACATGATCTAGTTGGGATCAGCTCATTAGTTTTGATCTATTTGTTGAGAGAACATTATTGAAATGAGTCAGGACTATAAGGATCATTGAATATGAGGAAATAGAGTTTTTCATAGTCCCATTGAATAATTATTTATCCATATAATATTCTTCTACTAGAGTTTCTATATGTAGTGAACATATAAATATAATTTATTTTCATGAATTCACATTTAATAGAATTATTTTTCCAAATTCAAATAATTTTAATTAGCTCAAATAAACAAATAATAAATTTTATTTTGAAATAAAAATTGGGATAAACTAACTTGTTCTTATGTTTCATGTATCAACAAGATAGGATCTTAACCAATACATGAGAGGTTTTTGTAATTCTTACTATAATTTCAAACACAACGGTGTCACAAAAGATCAGTCCACCAAGATAGTTTTTTCATTTTCCTTCAAATATCGACCACATAATGGCTATATAGTCTTCATCATGGAAAGTGACCAAATTGAATAAATTTTATGGTTCCTTTCTATAAATTGTTTTCTCTTCCTCAAGAAGCACCCAACTAAAAAATGAGATCTATATAATAAAAAAAATCATGTAGAGAAACTCTCTAAGTGTTTTGGGAGAGATTCATGTGGTTAACATTATCCTACTCACATAAAAATTTTAAATTCCATAATTTCATAGTATTCATTTTACAAAGGATTTATATACAATTAATGAAACCCACTTGAAGATTTATCTATAGGAACGATGATAAAAAAGTTATCACAAAATGTAAAAGAGATGATAGAGATGATTTCCAAAAATTCTCGACAATTAATGAAAATTTCTACAACTATATGAGTTCATGATATATAATGTTCTAACTCATATTCACATGAAAAAAATTTGGAGTATTAACCTCTCTTGTGAGACACTTATCATTCAATAATGTCTAGGAATTATCATCTACCACACCCATATGAGTGTAGTAGAATTTCTTTTCATCAGAAAACTTTATAAATGGTTGTAGTCAAGTACAAGGAGTGAAAAATTGTAATTCTATATACCAAAGGTACTAGAAACATCATTCAATTAAAATCCAAGTATATCAACAGTAATCAAACATTCAATATAGAGTTGGAAACCAACAACCATAAGTGATACTTTTCCTCTATGCCTTTCAACAACCATTCCATCTCCCAATATTTATAAGGAATGCATATCTACCACATATAATCTATCAACAAGGAAATGATAAATAACCCTCATTAAAGGACGTTTTAAAATAGCTGGTATAGTAACAAACCAACAAATAACTCACGGTAATCCATGGAACTAGTAAACTCCATTCCTAAAAATTCTTGGCCCTAATGGAAATTTTAGTTTCATGGATGGAAAGGGAAGTGAACATCCCCACATGGAAGATAAAATTGGAATTTGACTACCCTATGAACTTGAATAATCTATCCTTAGAATCAAATTTGATTAGGAGATAACTATAAGGACACAACCAACGTTTTAATTACAATGGAAACACCAATATAGATGACCCAAATTAGCCCCAACCTTCCATACCTTCAAGTAAATTTTCCAAAAAAATATTCCAATGATAAACACAAACAATAATAACTGCTAAAAAATCCAAGAGACTGGAGATTTGAATCCTTTTTCTGGATTCCATCCACAAAATATTGGGTATATAATATTTCTCAAAGTGATTTATACTAAGAGGATGAAACATCAAGGACATGAGAAGGTATTATTATTTAAAAATGTGTTTTCTATAGTAACCCTATAATTACCTAGAAAATATCATGACCGAATTAATTTCACTATCGGTTGAACCATCAGTAAACTCACATTTCGTAACACATTATGTTATCTCAGAGCATTAATTAATCTCATGACATAATCTATTTATTATTATCTATAGATATGATAAATGAATACAAATAGGGTGGTTATAGAGCTAACAAATTAAACCACCACCTTTCTAGTATTATTTTTAGTGGATGTTCAAAAAATAATGAAATAATTAATTTTCTATGGATGAAGAAAGAGGTAAGTCTCATTCCCATCTCAATTTAGGTCATCCCTTTATTAATACTCCTAAAACCATTATAAATGTTTATAAAGGAATAATATCAATGGTGTATTGGTATGAAGCTATGAAATTTAGTATTATATATTCAATGAAATATTATCAAAATGAAATATCTATTTTTATAATGAACCATTATAAAATTCCCTATTGTTTTAATAGATACATTATATATTTTTTTAAAATAATTCAACATGGAGAAGCCCTAGATTAATTTTTTTATTTTTATTTTAAAAAAAATGTCTTAAAATTGAAATTTTTTTGTCCTAATGTATAAAATGAACCCAAAATAAATCTTTAATAAGGGAAACATATCAATCAAGAGAGAGACCACTAGTCTATGAACTAAGCTAGAGCTGTGGGTTTTCATTTTTTTTTGTATCTTATTTAAATAACTCCAATGATGGAACACTAGTCCATTAGTGATTGAGCCTAATATATTAACATTAACCACATTGATAAATTTATATTCATATTTATTATTCTATTCTATTTATCACTCTATAAGTTATTTATTACTTTATAATATAACATATTTTAACTATTCTCTTCATTGAATTCATTCTTCTCCCACTCTATGTTATCTACATATAGGCCACCTGGTAATTTTATACTAGATTTGATGGTTAGTAGTGGGATAATTTAAGAATAATAATGTATATAAAATTACACTAATTTCTAAATGAAATGGTTCTAATGATAATTTAATTTCACCTTTTAATCTGAAATTCTCATGTTAGTTGGAGTAATGTTGTCTTATATTTTAAGAGAAATAGAAAGTGATTGATATTGAATAATGATTAAAAAGATAAGTGATGAGACAATATATGTCCATATCATTAATTTAAAATTATTATTTCTAGTTACTTTTTTGGTTTTATATTTTCTTGAAACAAATTTATACTCTTCACACAAGTTCATACCATTAAAAAGTGAAAAATAACCATCATAATTACTCCTCTCCAGATAAAACTAGTGTCCCACAAAATATTATATTTACCTAGATTCAAAAAAAAATCTCTAGAGATCCCGACGATAGGATTCTCCTCAACATTCTGATTATAGCACATGAACTTATATTTTTTCTATATTGGTAATATTAATACAATTATATTTTTTTAATTATGTGGTTTTGGGTTCATCTTTAATTACCCATTTATTTGTGCATATCAAAAACATGTAATGTACCCAACGATCCTACACATGATGTTTATGGAAAACTACCCTATTTTTGGAAGATAGAGGGGAATCATAATAGTTTTATTGACTTTAGGCATTCCATTTATTAATATGTATCTATAGTATTAAGTGGTAGTGGAAGTGGGGAGGGAGGGGTATGATTTAAATTTCATAATCCACCATTACCACAGAATCCTTTCACTGTTAGGGTTTAGTTAACGAGTTAGAGATCCTTTTGAAGATATTTTTAATAGATTATTATTATCCTTCATAAAAAATATTGTAGGATCTGTAGATACATTTAATTGGATTTTCCCATTCAACTAGTTTGTTTATACAAAATGTAAATTATGTTCTAACCCACTAAAATGTACACCAATGAAATCTGTATATTTTTTTAGAAAATTCAGTTCTCATTCTTTCATTTTGTTTTCAAAAAAAATAAAATCCAAGAATCTTATGATTTTTGGATTCCTTGAAATTGTTTATTTTTTTTAAAAAAAAGTGATCAATAATACTAGAGAATTAAGCATCAAACTCCCTTTTGAATGAACTGAGCAACCCCTATACTGAATTATTTACTATAAAATTAAAATCAAAGAATAATTAGAGTAATTAAATTCTGATATAAATCTCATAGTATGGACTCCATAATAACATTTCATTAT
The DNA here is from genome assembly GCA_963277665.1 of Viscum album. NCBI lineage: Eukaryota > Viridiplantae > Streptophyta > Magnoliopsida > Santalales > Viscaceae > Viscum > Viscum album. The sequence goes on from OY728126.1 coordinate 123,810,594, forward strand.
ATGACTCCACTATATTAATTTAGTTTTCTATTTCATATTAATACAACAAGAATGATATTTTTTAGAATTATACATATTCAAATTCATATGATTTGAATTTAGTTCCCATCATGAACATAAAACTTTCAGAACATTCCATTTTTTCTATGGGGATTAAAACTAAAAATTCCTAAAATGGAATATTTTGACCTAAAATTAATATCCCTTAACCATATTAGAACTAATTTATAAGTATATCACTTGATACAACAAGTGGTACTCTTCAAACTTAATAAAATTATAAATATCATGGGAAGGAACCATGAATCTAGGAAAACTGATAAGATTCTCAAATAAAGAATCAATATCCTTGAGCCATGACATTTTGGGATGATCTAGTGAAATAATGAAAATGAGATCACACAACTGAAACACATAGAGGATGATAGAGAATATTATAGAAAGTATAAATATTTTATATCTCTCCCATTATATAGGATTTGAGGCCTTGGACTTAGACCTCATCTCTATTAGTCTAGGATTTGGTAATACTTAATTAATTTTCCATGTTAAATCATTTTTTCCATATTTATGTGTTTTAATTCTATTATTCATCAATTATTAATGTTTACACAACATTTATGTCATGGTGATTCTCAAAATATCATCTTATATGAGAGGATACCATAATGGTCACCCATTTGATAAAAGCATTAAACCAGATCCTATGCACAACTATTTTTATTTTGACTGTTTATTTGAGAATTTGGATTTTTGGTGTGATGAAGAAATGATTTTTCCTCATTATTCCACTTCCCAAATTTTATTTCACACTACTAAAGTAATTTCTTCTCCTATTTTTATGACCATTAATGTAAAATTGGGATATTCGGTTTTAGAATTGGACGGTTTAATGACTATAGTCCAATTAAAAAAATGGATGGATGATCACTCTGGAATTATATGAGGGTAATCTTTATTCACATTATCATTGTAGTGAGTTTTGTGATGTTTTTTAGAACACATAGAGAGTGAATTTATATATTAAAGCTATGAGACATTAATTGAACTCTAAGGTTGAATCTTAGGGTGTCTCCTTTCATGTATTTATTTTGTTCTTCATTTACATTTACTTTCATTCTTTATGATTTCGACCAAAAATATTTTTCTTGATTTAAAAAATTAATAAAATAAAATAAAAAATCAAACATTCTAGGATAGTGAGTCTTCGAGGATAATAATATTGAAAAAAAACATTGGTTATCCTTATTTTTCATTCCTATTTTTTAATGGCTCACAACAAACTGCTTACCAACATTAATTTTTGATGTCCTTAAGATCTTTATTTAACTTTTGAAAATAACTTATCACATGATATTTTTGGATAAATCAAATCAAAACTGACTCAGGAGTGGGGAGAACATAAATTTTCATGTGTTTGAATATTGTTCACAAAATTCATTGCTACTTTTTTAAAATTTATTGATGATTTGATTTGAAATATGAAATTTGAGGTTGTTCAAACTTCTTAATATATATGTTTTGATTTACCATTTCACTATAACTAGTTAATTATTCTTAAATATTCAATCTTTTTAATAAATTTTTTATTATTTAATTTATATGATTTGGATCTGAAAAGGAATTACAATTTTATAATATTAACAATTTTGTTGTTGAGTTGTTTTTCTATATTTGAATTCATTTATTATTGTATAATAATTTATAAATTATCGATGTTATATAAACAAAATTAATAATTTGTAGTATCTAATGACTATATATATATATATATCCATAAACATATAAATCCTCTACAAATATCAAATATTCATATGATATTTATATGAGCAGCCACACCCTCATTTCTATCATGAGATAGGGCTTCCAACGGAGGATATTTAGATGGGGGATTCATGTATGCCGCTTGTCCAACATCATCTCACCCTCCCCTCATTCTTTCACGTATTTCATCCCCATTTCCCCTCTACTTATTCCTTATCAATTATGAATTATTATTACCCTTCATTCCATTAATCCCTTTATCTTCTTCTCTTATGTATGTAGTCAGAGCTCCTTGTTGAATCCCCATCGACTCTCCCTCTTCTCATTCCTTCTGGTTACTACATTTCCGACCCCATTCTATATTAATGAGATGGTTTTATTTGGGACTTGTAGGTAGATATATGTCAGTGTACTAGGTTCTATACTTTTGTTAGTTCTCATATTTTTTCAATTTCCTCATTCATGGAGGTCTTTTCTTCTTTAGTGTGTCGATGGTGCACTCTTTTCCCAGTTTTGTATTTAACGGTCGAGGATGGTGGTTTTCGGCAAGACTGAGCTTCTTCGTGGAGTCCCTAAAGTTGTAAACTTCGATATGGATATTTAATCCTTCATTTATATCTCATTCAGTCTACTATTTTGGTTTCAAGAGGCTTTGGGATGTGTTATTTTTCTGGTCAACCATGTCCTAGAGTTCAAACCCTTCATTGACATCAATTTGTGTCGTAGTTGTGTCATATATTTATATTAGTCTAATCAATGAAAGGGTTTATTTCATACTATTTTTGTTGTTTATTTACTAGTGAAGTTTGATGTACCTGATGAAATTTGAACATGATACGAGGTCTGTGACGGATATAGAGATCATGTCAATGACTTAGGTTTGATTCATTATTGTGCATGATTTTTGTCTCGTTTGATGTTGATTCTGAGGGAAGAATATTTTTATGGATTTTAGTTCGATTCAAATGTGAAATAAATATATGAATATATTTAGGTTGATGATTTATCTAGTGATAGTGTTTTGATGATGTAGTGGGGTGAGTGTCAGTGGGTTACCACTGATAGTGGAGGTGATGAAGGTGAATGTCTTTTAGGGTTGTGGGTCTAGGAGGATCACCGCTCCACATATCATGACTCATGGTGGTTTGGTGGAATTTGTTTTATAGCATGGATTTTGAATTTAAAATAAAGATTTCTCGGTTTCATGTTATTATAGAGATCTATAAGATATTGGGATTCAAACTATGTCTCTTAACCTTAGAAAATCACAAGGTTCGAATCCAATTTTCATCAAAACAATGAATTCTAGCAGTCATCAACATCATTTCCACACAAAAACATCCATTACTTTTCGAAAATTATAGGAAGCATATTTTCTATAGACGTAATTATTTTCATTAATTTATATTGTATATTTATAAAGAATATACCCATTTTAATTAATCACCCCTAAAATTCAATATGAACTCATATTAAATAATTTATTCCATAAATTCCAGTAATTTTTTATATGTGTCATTATCTTATATTTGTGATAGAACTATAATATTTTCCATTTATGTGGAATTAAATCATTCATTCATTTAAATTTATACAATTATAATATGATATAGAAAAATTTCATCTATGTTTTAAAGAATATTGCAACATTGAACATTTTTTTGTCCATTGCAGGTTTCATAAATTAATATAGAGATTCCAATGATTTCTAACAAATATATGAAGTAATATTTCGGTCAATTTAATCCATTTTTTTTATATTATGATATTTTTTTAAAATATAAATCTTTTCCTATATTTCTATTAAAATAAACACGTTTTATTTAATAAAAATTAGTATAAGTGTCACCAATGTAATTTTATATGGAATTTAAGGTTTACAAATGGTGAAGGATAAAGTAGTAGTGAACAAGATGGATGAATCCCAAAATATTGTTGTTATGTTCAATAAACAATTAAGGGTGATGCTCTAGGTATTGAACTAACATTAAGGGTTATTTCATCAATGGACATGTGACAATATTATCATATTTCAATTATAATATCTATATTAAAATTATTATTTAATATATATTCTTCAAATAATTAAATTTAACTCCACATAAATTAATCTCCCTCACATTTATCATTTTCATACCTCCATATACCTCCACCATCATATCGCATATTGTTTAGATTCAGTATATTGAACAATTTTGTTGTTGTATTTACTTATTTGTTTAATGAATCAGTATAATGTGTGGATTCCTATCCTTCAAAAACTAATATTTCTAAATATTAATTTATCAATACCTATATACTTAATAACGAAATACCTCTTATGTTTCTCAACTCGTTCCTCTCATTCATCTATATCAACAATATATTTGAGTTAGGATGAATAAAAATTTCAGAACAATAAATCATGATGAAAATTTTCAAGAAACATAATTTAGGATATGATCATCTTCATATGTTGTTCGACTGATCTTACTACCTTCGTGTTATCATAAAATGTTGAGTTTTTATTAATGGTGGAATTATTTTGAAGCTAAAATTATTGAATCCTATTGATAATATTATTATTTAAGGGTAGAAAGAAGTACAACATAGACAAATGATTTTCATGGGCATGTACCTTTTTATTTCTGATTAGAAAGTCAATGTGTGATTTATGAGAGAATACATGTGATATATTTTTTAAAATTTGATTCATGTTCAATGAATTAGTGCATATATTATTTATTATATTCTATTAGCTATTATGGTCTATCCTTTTCTCTCTATATTTTTCATATATTATATTCACTATATAGGATTTTGGATGGGATTATCAGTATGTTCACTAGATGAAACAATAAATCTTTTTATAGAGAGTTCGATGAATCTATTCTTTACAATTTAAAATATCCATTCAGTATTGAATTTTGTATATTAAATAAGGTGTCTATATAAAAATATAACTAATCAAATTCCATGTTTATTTCTAATGTATTCCCACTATAATTTTGGATTCAACATGTATGATAATCATATCTTTCTATAGATGCTTATTTTTTATTCTCAAGATGATGCTCTTCTCTCAGTCAATATCACTATAATATGAAATAGGGTGATACTCTAGACAGCTGTAAAAATTTTGTTCACTTTTTTATTAATTATTTTTTGGATTAGTACAGAATTATTTGATCTCTTTTATTGGATTTTGTTTTCAAACATAAATACCCCTTTTTATAACATTAGTATGTTTTATAGTACTTAAAAAATATGAATATTTTTTCATGTTTTAAAAAATAATGACTATTTAGAAATTATTTATCATTAATATATTCTATAAAAAACTACAAATTTGTTAAAAATATTCCTAACATTTTAAAATATTATTTGGAAAATATTTTTCCAATAAATATGATGTTCTATATATTTATTTTGTTTTTAACTCAAAGTCCTTGTTTTTTAAAACTAAAATATGGTTTCCTTAATCCCTTCTCAGATGATGTAATTTCATGTTTTAGAATAAAAAGAAATTCTGATGACTTTTTCTGTATAGATAAAGAAGATTTTGATATCACAGTTACACTGTGGTAGAACTGAAGTTATTTGTTTAGATGAATTTATCATTTTAGTTGATGACCTAGACTATGATCTCCATAAATATATAGTACAATACCAAGGAATTCAATGAATTAAAATTATACTGTATTTCCATGGAGATTTTTCATTAGTTTACATGGACATTCTAATTACAACACACACCCTTGAATAAAAATATGAATATTCTCCTGATGCTACCATAGCAGAATATATAACATGGAAAATCATATAAATAATAATCAATTCAATTGTGTCTATAAAATATATCATCTAGAAATGTGTTGGTATTGTATTATCAGGATTATGACACTCTTTTCGATATGTTAGGGTGATTATCAAATTGACCCAGGTTATTTATTTCATAAATATTGTTATAATTATGTTTTTGTTTCATTTTGTCTTGGTGAGTATCAATGTATTAATATAAAGTTTTCTCAATATAGATATATATACATTTTAAATTTATATATATATGTTTTGTAATTATATATTTATAATTATATTTCAATATATATAATTATATTATATAATTATGTAATTATTTTTGATCTATTTTATTTTTATACATATACATATACACACATATGTACAAATTTGCACACACATGTATTTCTATGGAGCATATACATTCCAAAGATTATATGTACATTATAACATGTATATTTTTATAATATATATATATATATATTCAAGTTGCAATTACATTAACCTATAAACATATATTGAAACACACACACACACAAACATGTATATGCATTCTTTCATTTTTATGTACATTATGACATATGTATATATGACCTATAAAATAAGAAATATTATTATATATATATAAATTGATATATATATATTGATATATATATATATATATATAATAAATATATAATTCTAATGTCTAAATCTAAAATATTGAATATTTTTTCCAAAACATAATAATTATATATATATATATATCATTTAACATTTATATATTTTTAAACCTCATTTTCTATAATGTATGAGGTTTAATTAAGCTTAATGCATTGAAATTTGTTTCATGAGATTATGCATCAATAAGGATCCAATTAACAACACTAACTAATAGTTTCTCAGAGAACCTATAATTCATATAAATTATCATAAACCCCATGGTTCTCTGTGATTAATGATGTTTATTAAAATATTTTTGAAAAAAACTTCTCTAGGTGAAAATAACATTTACACATTCCATAATGAAGTTAACTTAGAGAGAGTAATGATGGATCATAGGAGTACATGTGAAAATTTAGTTTATTAAATTATTATTTCTGTGTTTAACTGTATAGTTAAATAATTCCATCTTAATATGCATCTTTCCATAGGAACATAATCACCTCATGTAGTGAAAATCTCACCTTTGGATGTGATATTTACTTATAAATCACTCAAGCAGGATGTGGAAAATGAAGGATCCATTTTCCTTGATACCAGGGTTAACTATATAGTTTTTAATACAACATTTTCAGGGTTCTACCACTCCCAATCATTTTATCATCATGTAAGTAAGGTTTTTATGGTTTCTTCCCTATTCTAACCTAGTTTTTTTGTTTTTTGTTTTTTTGAAAAAACTGATGATCTATAGTATGTTTATTTAATCCTTTTATATATTAAGTAATTTCATTTTTATTTTACTCATTAATAATTTTTACCTACTATAGATTTTATAGGTACATTTTAATTTCACTCCCTTATGATTTTGATCAAATCTGTGTGAATATAAAGTGATTACATACTTGAAAAAATAATTTAGTAATTTATTTATTGGTATATATTATTTATCTAGCTGGTTTTTTTGTTAGATGTAAAATTTTCTACGAACTAAATACAATAATATTTTCATTCATGGTTCCACTCTTATTTTATTAAATTTTTCTTCTATGCTTATAATTCATTTCTATTATAATTTATATGTTTCGTACATTGTATTATATTTTCTAATTAAATGACTGTAAAAGAACTTGCAAATATCTCTTCTTAATGAGAATTTTAATTGTTTCATATATAATATCATTTTATCTTACATCCAAATATATAATATTATCTATCCATTGAACATAAAGTGTTCTATGTATTATCATGGGATTTTTGAAATGCTTTAGAAATGGTCATAATGAAATGTGATGTTTCTAGAGCTATTGATATAATCATATCGCTAATTGAAATCATTATCAAAATTATTTGTCATATTATGTTGTATTTTTTTATTCAATTGAGATTGCAACAATTAAGTGAATTATTTAAATTTTCTTACATAGGAACTCCCTTTTGGAAATATCATAATGATGCAGATGATGTTAAATTTTTTTTAAGCTATCCACGTTTATTATTGTCTGATATGAGTGGCTATGTTTTGGTGATAAAACTAATTAATAAAATGATAGGTGTCCCACAAAATTTAAAAATTATTAAAGATAAGTCACACTATTATTTCTTTCGTAATAAATAATTCTGCTAAGATAACCTTTAATAAATGTAATCTAAACATTATACCTATTTTATTTTAAATTCTATAAAATTATAGGTTTTTTAAATTTTTCTAAATTTGTAAACAAGTCTTATTCAATAGTGTGGTCCACTATTAAAATTTTTATGAAATGAATTTTTTTTTAATTTTTCAAATTTCATTCCAAATAATATAAGACATTTATTGTAATTATAATTCAAAAAAACCAATGGGTGTTGGGTAACCTATCAACACCATCAGTTAGTATTACATTATTAACATTTATTTTCTATTTATGGTGTGATTATTCTCCTAGATAAATTATTATAAATATTAACTAAAAATTATCAATGTTATTATCTTTGGGGTTCGATGTGTTCATTCAATTCAATATGTTTTTCCATATTTGGTTTGTTTTCTATTACCAATATGGTTATATTGTCAATTAAATTATTTTTTATTTTGTTACGAAAAATTTACGTGGTTCTCAATTGTTTTATATTTCCATTTTGTTTCTTTTATTTTTATATTTTATTATTTTTATTATTTTTAAAATACAATAAAATTAATATGTATTTCTTTAATTTATTAAATTATACTTATATACATAAAATTAATAAAAATTTCATCAAATATACAATTTTTGAATATATTTAATTAGGTGTATATTTTTTTGTTAGGTTTATAAATTTCTATTACATGATTTTCATTACAATGTCTTCAATCCTCATTATATATATATATATAACTCTCTCAATTTTAATATCACAAGTTATTTCATTTATCCAATCAATATTTTCTAAAAAACAATAAAAATTGCGTTATATTTTAATTTTTTTATTTATATACAAAATATTATATCAAATTAACACACACACACACATTTTTGTGTACGAATTTCTAATTAATAAATATATTTTTTTTCAGTGAAATAGCATCATTAAAATAAAAACCTTCTTGGAAAATTTATCTAACCTCAAACACACATATTCACATTCCTTATTCATTTGTATTTAGAAAATTTTTATTCCCCCTCATCACACACCATGAAATCATGGAAAAGAAAAACTCAATCTTACCATAACTGGCCACATGGAAGCCATTGAATCCTCTCAAAAAGTTAAAAAACAGATGAATACTCTACATGAAATCTCAGATCTATGGGTGTGGGAGGTGTTTTCAATGATCTATTAAGAAACCAAGTTATTTGAAAATAATTCAATATTGGACCATATACTAATTTCACGTTTTAGTGGTTTCCCTTAATCTAAGGCCTCAAATTTGCTGATAAAATATTGGTGGAAGAAGTCTAGAAAACACTAACAATCCCTTTAATTGAGGTGTCAAAAAGATCGAGTTTATGATGAACATTAAAAATAGAAAATCCAATGGACAAAAATCATAAGAAATGAATGGATATTGATAGAAAAGAAATTATACACAAACCAATATGAATATTCTATAATTAATGAAAACAAAAAATTAACATGCTTATAAGTATATTAGTTATATATAAACACCTCAACCACGGTAACCAAGAGATGGTGGTTACTTTGTTACCTTGGAACTAGAAACAAAATTGTTATTAGTATTGGTAAGCTAGATACATAGTTTAATATCATATTACATTTGAAAACATAAAATGTAAACATAGTGGAAGTAAATATTTTTCATCCTTGAAGACATTCAAATATTATTTCATCATAACCTAGGGAAAGAAAAAAAAATAAGGATGTGATCATATGTGTAATATGGTTTATGTATAGTTCAATCTATCATGAGTAATTGTGGAATAATAAATATAGAATGGAAAATAATTAAAAAAATCTATTAAATAAATAAGTTTAGAATGAATAATAATATGATAGGATTAAATAAGGATCAAATAATGCCACATAAATAATCGCATGATTTCAAAACATATCCATGGAGGAAATTACAAATCAAATAATCATATGTACATTAATAACTAATTTTTTAACTATGGAAGGTATAATTTTGGACATCATCAACTTATTGTCAAGGCCTCATACCATGATATATAGAAGAATTTGATACGCCCTCAAAAAAATAGCCAAACTCGTTTTTATCATGTGACCTAATGATGTATTTATGGGATCTAAAAGGCCCCTCTAATAACTTAATAATTCTAATGCATTAATCATGTGACTAAATAGTATTACATAATCAATATTCCTTTCGGATCAATAATTTTTCATATTGGAAGAAATATCATCTGGAATTTTAATACCTTACATAGTCAATATGATCATACCAATTTTAGAGAAATAATGAGTATGATTCCATTAAAACATATCACAGAAAAGAACAAATAAACTAAAGGGTTTTTTCCAAATTTGAATACAAATATCATAAGAAGTTCATTAAGGAAAACTTGTGTAAGATAACCTTTAAAATTTAAAATTCACTTTTTAAAAATAAATACTTCCATAATATATTAAAAAATATATTATAAAATAATTATGGAAAATTTAAAAGTATGTTTTAGAGTATTTGGTGGTTATAATGGTGGTAAATTCTATTTAGATCAGGCATATAAAAACCAAGATTCCTTTTAATTTTAGGGAAAAAATTCAAAAATAACCTCATTAGAAAAATGAGAAGAATATTCAATATAATCCATTTTGTTAAAAACTAAAATTTGGCTAAAAATATCTTTAATAAGAAATTGGTTAAAAGTAAAATAATTATTTATAAAAATTTATGGAAATATAAACATGGAAGAAAATTATTCTCAACCGAGTAGAAAAACAAATTTGACATTCTTTATAAAATATTTTTCTTATCTTGGGTATTTAAATGAGTAAAAATAAAAGAAAAATAATAATTTAAAAAAATAACTATAAGACATAAAAATATATTGGATTTAATATATAAATATAAAATAACTCTCCCATTATATCCTGAACTGTAAAAAATCCTAACTAATGGTGATATTATTAAATTAACCCTTACCGCATTTGTAACTTTTTAATGATAACCCCCTGAAAGAAATAACTTCAAATTAAACATTAACTACCACGAATATAAAGAGATACAGGATATAAAATATCAACTAAAAGAAGATAAACCTCATAAAAAGCCTCATAATAAAAAATATTTCCCAATAGAGAATAAAATTTAGATGAAATATTTTATAAATATCAAACCACATTAATATGTAGGCGGGAAGTCCCTCCTTTATTTATTATAATGAAAAGTTAATAAATGAATTTATTATGCATGTCAAATGTAAATCTACATAAAAAAATTGGAAATAAAATAAAAATAATCAAAATACATTACACACAAAATCATAGAATGTCCAAGATAATAATGAAGGAAAATAACCAAATGAAAAGAAAATGAGTTATGAAAACCCTTACATAAGGTTCAAATCATCACATATGTTGTTCATCCTCCTGAATAATAAGATCAAGTTAATTATTTACTTCCTTAATAATTGTTTCCATTTTTATTTTTGATTTTATTTTATTTTATTCCATGTTATATTTAAATACTCAATCAGTTAAGCTAACATCATATGATTTCATTATATTCCATTCATATTTACAAAATGACATCGGTAGTATAACCATGGAAAAATATGTCATTATTCTATCATCACAAGAATAATAGTCATGAAATAATTATCATTTTATATACATTAACTATTTTTTTTAAAACCAAACATGAAATATGGTCATGAAAAATGAACTACATTACAATCATGGATATGGTAAGATGTAAGTACTCATGAGTGATATTTCCATTTTTCATTGTCCGGGATGGAAATAATGTAAGTATTATTTTGACACGTCTTGGCATGAATCACTCTATTAATAGTAGATGAAATAATTGGAGACATTTTCTCATGTGGTCCTTTACATACACCAAAGGATTTTGACTTGAACCAACAGCCTATAGTGTGTCATCAGGGAGACTACTACCTCATATCAGTATCAGAAAATATTATAAATAACATTCAATAATACATACTAGTAAATAATCCCTGGTAAAAAGTCATTAAATATAAATATGGGTGTAATAATGTATAAAGTGTAGCAAAAGATCAAACACCAACATCATACAAACAAAACAAATCACCGACCAGGCCGACCATATATAAATGAGTAAATAATAGAAATGTACATAAACGTACGTTGATTTACTAGCCACCAAGAGTCGTATCACATAACCATCTCCCAATGTGTTTCTATGAAATCATACTTGATCAGTCTTAGGCCACAAACCAAATTGTTCCTGTAACTAATTGAACATATGCACGGACATCCAAGTGCAATGGAATACCGAGTTAGATGTAAGTACAAACCTTAGTAGGGAACCACCAACATGGTCCCATATATAGAAAATAAATACATTATATATATATATGAGTTATTCATTAGGATAAAAATAATAATAATTACTATAAAAAGTAAACTAAATGATATCCTTTGTTCAATACTTGTTGTCATAAGTTTATAATTGTGCAATGTGATCATCCAAGCTGAGACTCAACTCAAAAAAAAAGAATAAAATAAAATACATAGTTGGCCATTAGGTTCATGAATCGGGTCAATTTTAAATAGAATAAAAAAGGTATTGTTTGGATGTCATGCCACTCAATCATTGGATAATCAAGTTAATCCTTAGGTCCGTAATCCTAATCGGCAGTACATACTTTGGGCCAAAATGGAATTACTCTAAGATTTTTTTAATTTATATAGATAAAATGAATACCTGAGTAATATAACCAAGGTATGAATGTATAATGAAGATCAAGGAAATAATAATTCCATTTATCCTCTAAGAATATCCATGATATTTAGAATTACAGGACAAGTATCACATAAGGAGTAATATAATTCAATTTTTTCTATGAACCTATCCCATTAATTCTATAAAGTAATCAAAGTATCATGAAAGGAATAATATAATCACATTCACTCTATAATCCAATCAAAAGAATTTATTTTCAAAATCCATGTACATACCCTAGAATTATATAAATTCATTTTCCCAATGAGCCTTTTCATGTCATTCTGTTTTGGGATCCATGTATGAGCTATGAAATAATTTAATTCCATTCACATTAAGAGTTTTTCCATATAATTCTATATCAAAATCGAAGTATTTCTTAGTGCGCCATAAAATTTCATTTACCCAATGATCTTGTAAAAGGAAATCCATATTATAATCCATGTATCACCCAAGGAATAAAATAATATCATAATCTCTATTATACCATCCATATAATTCAATATTGGAATATGATTATAGCACATGTCACTATAAGATGGATCCTACCAAGTACATATGGGAATCCTGATGAAGTAACAATCAATCAAAAGGGCATATAAGACATATCCCAAAAAGTACCTTTGAGAATTCCCATAATAACATTATATTGTATCCAGAACCATTTAATAATGTCTTGGAAGAATGCCTAAAATCATAGATTCAATAAATAGTAACCATATGAAAGAATAAATAAAGGGTGGTGTTTTTTGAACTCTCAAACACATCATTATTTCAACATCCCTTTAGTATTATGTGTTGTTTGTGGATTATAGGTGCCACATTTTTCATCTCATCCCAAACACATAACACACTCATTCATGTCTTGTCGATCATCGGGGAACCTTTTAGGGTCCCCTAGTTCCATACACTATAGTGGAATCCCTGTTTAAAACCATTTGGTCCACAAATAAATAAATCAATCCCTCTTGGGATCCCGTAAGCCAAGTCATAGTATTAGGTCACCCAAGAAAATGGGAAATTGTTTACCTTTTCATTGTAAAAATGTGAGGACAACCATACCAACTATACAGGGTCTTTCCACAATAGAAACTCCAATGATATGGGAGACGATCCAATCTCTATTCAAAGGTCTCCCTATGGGTTAGTTTAGACACCCAACCCCGTCTTGGTCTACCTATTGTCTTCCAACTATGCTTGTATAAATTTTGGGATGTCTTACCAAGAGTAGTCTCACCTCAAAATAGGATTGGAGGCTACTTTATGTCTCAAGGGACTAAGTCTCACCCACTATGAGCCAATGTATTAAAATAATTCTCAAGGACTATTAATATAATATAGTGTTTATCGACTACAATAATATTTTTTACTAAATTAAACAACCACTAGTATAAATTAAATAGTAAGAGATTCCCATCGGGGAGAGCCTACAAATACACATAAAAATATAAAAATTCACTTATAACATAGGGAATGTTCAAAATAACTCCTACATTTTGGAAGTTTTTAATCATTTTTTCTGATGAATGAAAAAAATTTCCATGGCTCGTGAACTATCATCTGATACATACAAAGGTAATTTCCACTAAGAAACCCACTATAAATTAATTAATCACCAAAAAATATCATTAATTAATCAAGATTAATAAGTTATAAATAATTAAACAAAACTAACTACCAATTCATAAAGATCAAACCCTCCCTTGCTGATCTTGTCACACAAGAACTACTACCAAATTCTCACTAATAAACCATGATACATCATTAACTTTGAATTGTGACTAATATCTAAATAATTGATTAAAAACACACAATATAAAGTCAATTTTTAATAATTAATGTTTTATAAATTCATTATAGTGACATAATTAAATAAAAAATAGGTGGTGAAGTGTAAATGACACCATAGCCCCCTATTCCTAGGAAGATGAAAAACCCCACCACTGATGTCAGATAAAATAATGATCAATAGTCAATATAAAGAAAACCACTAAATGAAGAATCAAATAACAGTGGAAGAAGGATAATAACACAACAAAATCCAGTAGGGTGGAAGACATACCTCTAGTATTATAATGCATCCAATGGCCCTCAATTATTACTACGAATATGTGGTGTCTTCCATGGAGGAAGTGAGAGTGGGTAGGGTTCATCAAGGGGTGGGAAGATTTTGGGTGAAATGAGGGATTAAAAGTGAAAACATATCTACTATATGAGGGGAAAATTATAATTTCTCCATTTTAAAGAGGTGAATTGTTATGCCATGTGGTTAGGAAAACCATGAACCAATAATTAGGGCTCACTACTCAATATACTTCTAATACACATAGTTCTCCCACACCACTTGCAAATAGTTCTCCAAAAGTGCAGAGTTTATACCACAAATAACTCTTATCCTATATGATATCAGTTAAAAAATTAGACATACCATGTGACATTAAAAACTATCCCATACAGTTAGGCTACACTATTAGCACTAGTCTAGCACCAATCAGGTGCCTTAGGATGCAATCTTCAAAATTTCCAACTTCATCCGATAATCCCCAAGAATTATTCTAAATCCAATAATCCTTTATATCATTAAAAATCTTATAAAAAATATTTATATGAATTTAAAATCTAAAACTTCTATTCTGAATCTCAAATCAATATTTTAGCATCCCATCAACTGAAAAATTAAAATTCCTTCTAAATATTCCATGTAATAAGTATGGGTTTTTACAACATACCCATCTTTTTAATTATCATCCCCTATAATAAGTGGTGGTCATACAATGTAACAAAACAAACCAATCTAATTTTGAATTCGTACTCAAATAGCCACATTGTGTTCTTCATTCCCAACATGCCTCCAAGCTCAACTATGAAACATATGTTTCTTTCCCTTCCAAACAATGGACTAACCTCATAACCAATATAAAAATAATCAATATGACACTTACTTGATTCCAAGTAACCAATACATTATTGTGTTTTCACCTCCTTCAAAAACATCATATGGAACTATTCACTATTGGTTCTCTATTTTACATATACAATTCAAAGCACCAGTATTTCCATAGTCATAATTATTTGAGAAACACATCCCTAGAATCTTAATGATGCTTTTGATATGTTTATCATCTTTCTACACATGACCACACATGAGGATTCTAACCTAGGTCCTTGATTTAATTTCAAATTTTCAAATTCCTATCAATAAAGCATAACCTATTCAGGGTGGCTTTTCCAAATAACATATATAATGTCTCATGTGAAAAAATATTACCCAATGAATAGGAGGTCTATATAATTCTAGGCCCACCCATCATTGTAGAATGACTATATTGTCAATGGATATGATGTTTAATGGTCTTTTAAATCAAAAAAACAATAATTATCTAAAAGAATCAATTTATCCCATGTATTTTTGGTAACTACATTATTTGATAAGGTATTTATTCATTTAAAAAGATAATTTCATTTGTAAAATTTATATTATTTATATTCATCCCCTTATAAAATTTATCCCTAAAAAATTTCATTTCTTATACTAAAATATACGGGAATATTTCTGTTTGATTACCTCTTATAGGTCCCATGATTCTCTATTATTCTTTTTTTCACAAAAATACTATGACTATATCAGTTTTCTCTTTCCATATAAAATTTTCGGTATGATCTAAGACCTTCACCAGATTCTCCTCGTATGAATGGTAAGTTTTCAATATTATCACCACTAGATTCATTTCATGTGATGGATATGGTGTGTACATACTTAAGAGGGATACATGGAACACTTCATGTATATAGTATAGGTTAGGTAGGAGTAATAGTCGATAGGTCATGTATCTGATACGGTCAAGGATATCAAGGGTAATGATTTATCTTGGACTAAGATTTCCCTTATTCCAAAACCTCATTAATTTATTCTATGCACAAATATAATGGAAAAATTTATCTCCAACCTCATACTCCATGTCTCATTGAAGATTATTTTCAAATATTTTCTATCATGTATTTTTAGATTTCATATGCCCCTAAATGCATTAAACCAGCTTTGTTTTCAGCTCTTAGAAAATTTGAAGTCCTATCAACTTTCTCTCTCCATAATCTTCCCATAATATTATAGTTTGACACTATTTACCATAAAAATCCTCATAAGGATCCATTTTAATTAAATTATAGAAACTACTATTATATGAAAACAACACTAGGGGATGGTCTTGATCTAAACATCAATGGAAATCAATTGAACATTATCTAATAATACCCTCTACAGATTGAATGGTTCTTTTAGACTAAACATAAATATGTGGCTAATAGATAGTGATGAAGCTCAATTATGTATCCAAATATAGCTGAATCATTATCCAAAACCTATATGTAAACATTATATATTGATCATATAAAATAAATGCTATAACTCCATCCAATCTAACCACATTCCTAATGTATATCTTTGTGAGTTGGCTAGGAGTGCAATATTTCATAATAGAAATTTTATGCATTGACTTGGTTAGGTGATCAACTATAACCCAGATGGAATTATTGTATTTTGGTGTCATGGGGAGTCCTACAAGTCAATCCATTATTTTTTTTCCCATTTCAATTTTTGTATGAGAAATGGTTTTATCATACCCTTTTACTTATGTCATTATTCCTTGACATGTTGTAATATAAATCATCGAGATATAATTTATACAATCTCCCTCTTTATGTTATTCCACTAGATATTTTATTTAAATATATATGCATCTTATTACATGTGAGATTAATAGTTAATAATTATCTTTGTTCAACATATATAATTTCCCTCTTCCGTTCTGATTTATATTGGAAACATATCAGTTTTCCAAACCTCATAACTCTATATTCAGTAATGTTTAACTCTGGAATATTCCTAGCCTTATTCCATTACACCTCATTATATTTATAGTGTTAATTAATCATATCAATAATTAATTGTTGAGAATTTTGTTTAGAACTGTGGGAGAAATATCTTCTTCTTATTCCCATGTCAATCATTTTTATGTCAAAAAATATTGGATCTCTTTCAATTCTATTCATGGATAGGGTTTTTAGATCCTTTCTTACCAAAGTCTCAACCACATTTTTTTATTCCCATGATGGTAATGGACTAAATGATCATAATCATTGGGTAGATCTAACCACATTAATTCGTTCATATTAATCTCTCTTTTTTGTGATTATATATACTTGATGATTTTATAATCTGTATATATGTCGCACTTCTTCTCATAGAGATAGGGATGCCAAATATTTAATGTGAAGATCACTATTTCCAATTCTAGGTCATGTATTGGGTAGTTTTGATCATGAATCATTAATTATTTATATGAATATTATATAATTTTTTCATCTATCATGATTTAAAAACCCAATACCATTTTTGGATTCAAAAATCCTTCCCCAATGATAGGTAATATGAGTACAAGTTTGGTGATTATCATCTTCGTAAACCATTTTAATATATCTATAAATTCCTCAGTCCATATTAACATTTCATCATTATGATTTATCTATGTTAGTAGTATTGAAAAACATGAGAAGTGTTTCGGATATTGATTAATTATGTATATAATCGATGGAAAATATAGATTTCTATCACAAATTATGGGTCATGCCAACCATTAATTTCATTGGTTTTTTGAATAATCAATAGATATCAAATTTATGGTGATAACAAGCCCCCATAAAAGAAACTCTTCCATATCAAAAACACATCTTCTATACATTTAAAATAACTCTTCATTTCACAAATCCCTTAGTAAACCATTCAAATTCACATCATGTTCCTCAATACTTTATGTGTATTTAAGAATGTTATCGATAAATAATACAATAAACATTCCTAGGGAATCCCTAAATCCAATATTAATAATGTTCATGAATATTGGTGTATATTTATTTAGTGAAAATGAAATCAATGTGAACAAATATTTATCTTACTGTATATGAACAATAATGTTTGGAATATCCTCATTCTTCATAGTTACATAACTATATCTCGACCAAATGTCCCCATTGGGGAAGTATTGAGATCCATATAGTTGATTGAAAATGTTATATCTCAATGGAAGAGAATACTTGTTCTATATCATGATATTTTTGGGTTCATGATAGTCAATTAAAAGAAACATTGACCCAACATTATTCTTAATATAAAGGACCAGTTCACCTCATGGTGATGGAATTTTCCATATAAACCATTTATCCAGATTCTCCTACACTTGGTTCTTCGGTTAATTCAATTATCTAATATCCATTCTCAGTAGACTGTTAGATATTTTAATAATATCTAGGTATAAGATCGAATGTGAACTCTACCTCACCACATGGAGGAATGCTAGGAAATTAATTAATAAATCCATCCACATATTCCTTTATAATGGGTATGTCATAAAAGGTGATCTTTTCTATAGTCTCTATTATTTGGTCTAGATATTATATCCCATGAGGCAATAATAACCCTAATTAAGATGTTGAAAAAAAGGACAATCATCATTTTCCTTTAAATCATATAAATTGAAGGGTGATTAGTGATACATTGGTTGATTTCCTTCTCTCAAAAATTTATATTTTATTTATACAAGGAAATTAAATGCATGCCTAGAATAGCATTGAAATCTTCTAAAGGGAGTATAATAAAATTTTTTGTGAAATTAAAGAAAAAAATTGATAGGGGGATTTATATACTTGGGATGAAATAATTTCCGCATTTTTCAATATAATAGATATCTATACTTCCATGTTTTATGGTGGTTTTTGAGTATTTATACTAAACTTGTGTAATATTAAATAATATATAGAACTATGGATGATAATCCAACCATTTCCTATTATATTTTCGTTGTAATAATTTTCTTCATCCAAACAAACCTATGGAAGATAATTTTAGAACTATTAAATATATAAAAGGATAACTAGTAACATTTAATGGATAAATCATAAATAACATATAATCATCAAACTATGAATTTATATGTTTCAAAATATGTTTTCCAAGATCTATTTCATAACATAAGGTCTTATAGTCATCTTCACATTCAATAATGGTTCAATTGATCTTGAAAATTTACCAAAGGATATAACCTAAGAGTGTTAAACCTGGGGTTCATTAATTCCTATTGGTGTGCTCTAGGTGATGATTAATTCTAGCTCAATGTTCCCATTTCCGGTTATTACAACTAGGTAAAACTATTCTAGTACTACATCTAAATATATTATTAAAAAAGGGAAGTATTTTATTGGAAACAACATACTCTATAATTTGAGAAAATTATGTATGTTTTCATATGTTTAGTCTTATCCAAAAGATTGTCACTAAATTTTTATAATATTAACACCCAAAAATAACTAAAAACTTCTTGGATACAAAATATGAAAACCCATATATTTAAAAATCATTATTTCATAATTAATTACATAATGATACACTTAATACAACCCTATAACTTCATGATAACTAGTTTGTTTTTGTGATTAGGTATATAACATGACATCATGTAAATTAAAAACAATAACACTAATTAAGAACTCCATAACATGATATTTTATTTCATTAATCTTATAAAAGTGCATAGGGTTACCTAGGATCATACACAACAATATGGTGAGCTATAATGATTAGTAAGTGAATAAAAAAAGCATAGAATGGGGTACAATATTACATGTTATCCAAGAGGAATATCAAGGTAATATAAGTGGGTGATAATAAAAAAACATGAATAGTGAGAAATATATAACATGATAAGATCATGGAAACCCAAAAATATATAAAAACATAAAATATGATATAAGCATATTACAACTCTAACATCCAAAAAATATCACATGGTAGAAAATTCCCCAAAATAGACATGGTTCACTCCCTAATCCAATATATAATATCTCATTAGAAAACAATATTACCTAAGGAATTACATGGATATATCACAATGGGTCCACCCCTCACATTCATATCAGGTAAATGTATAGGTTCACTACATAGATCATACAACTTAAGGATTTCATTAAACACTTTTAATCCCTTTATTATGATGTTTTGATACATATATGGATTTCACAAATCAATTAAGGATTGAAAACTCTAGATAAATACCCTTGAGTGTAAATGGGGAGGGGTATTAACCACACAATTATTTGGAATGAGAAAACACACAGTAATTTTGATAGAATAATGATAGTACACAAAAGATTCATATAATTGATTAATCATAGTGAAATAAGTATTTAATCACCTTGAAAACATAATTAAATTAAAAGGGATGTGTAAGAACAATTCCCAATATGAATAATTGTAAATAAAAATCATAATATTCAAAAGTTGATTGATTAATGAGGACAAGGATAGGATCTATAACCTTTAAAGGGTACTTATTAATACTTGGGGGAACTTATTAAGAGCTTGGGGAACCAGGGGATGGATACAGATAGGTACAAGAAAAGTATATTCCTGATAAAAGAGTAATAAGTGGCGTGTAATGTGAGGTTGGGTGTGTTATTTATGGAAAAAGAGAGGATAATTATTTATTAATATCTATACCTGGGTTTTGGAATCTATATGATAAATTATTAAAAACAAAAAACCATCACATTGTTTTTTACAATTACTTTCTATCAAAGTGGAGTGGGATTAACTTATTTATGATTATAATAACCAAGATCCTTAAGATAATACCCTTGGTTACACTAAAGTGAGTCATATTTATAAATAATTTATTTAAAAAAATAAAATAGAATATTTATTCTGGAAGATTAATTAAGAGTTCATACATTTATTACAATTATTTTAAAACACAATATTTTAATGGGGATACAAGATTTGGGCAATGAATAATCATTATAGTTTTTGTTACATCACGTTTGGTCTATTATTATTTCATAATACATATCATACAACATTATAATATTAAATTATAACCCAAAATTTTGATTGCCTAATAAAATTAATAAAAATTTAGTATTATATAATTTTGACATGAATATTTCAAAAATAATATTTTTTAATATAATTCACCAAATGTGAGAATTTATTCTTTTAAATAAAATTTCCCATTTATAAAATAATATAGTTTTTTTAAAATTACAGTTTTATTACGAATATATAAATAAATTTTGACATTGTAAAATTATATTATCGTTTATATGGAATAAATATTATTTAACAATAAAATTTTATTAAAATATAAGTTTATTTCCAAAAAAAATATTACACTCATTAAAAAGGGTGTCGGGATTAAAAGTATATATTTATAAAAAATAGAAACAGTGTTTAATCGTATCAAAATATAATTTTCTTCAAGATTATTATTTAATCATTATAATGTAATCAAATATAAATATTATCATTAAAAAAATTCGTAATTTTTTTGCTCTAGATACATACCCCCTTTTTACACCAACATATTCCATAAGATTAAGGTGTGTCATGGTGATAATTTCCTAGGGAAGTTCAGGGAGCATGGTTTGGGATGTGATCTTGGTGACATTTAAAAAATCGCATAAACGTTTTCACTCATGATTTAATTATTGAATCAAGTATTAGGTAGGGTCAATATAAACTCTTAGTGTCTTAAACACTCTTGTATGTTCCAATAAATTGTCTTTATAGGGCATGATCTTAATGGTAGAGGGTACCTATCCATATGTCTATGTTGATTGGACTTTATCATTACCCTTAATATACTAACCATAATGGTAATTGTACAACATATATATTATCAACAGTTGTCATTCTAAATTTTATTTTAAATCTAATAGTCAATAACTGTCAAATAAAAATCCTTTTTAGTTTATGAATATTCCATACCTGCATTACTTTATAAGACATTTATTCGTTAAAAAATGGAATTTTAATTGTAAATTTTTTGGCTATTATAATTAATGCCTATAGTATTGGTTTGAATTAATCTGAGAATTTGGCCAAGCATATCCTCTCAAAGTTTCAAAATGAGTGTGCAATATGTCTTATTTTTAATCCACCATGTAACGGTCGAGTTAATACCCAGTCCCACCATTTTGGAGTCATTATCACTAAGAAAAACTATTCCAAATCCACATCCACATGTAGTATTTAGACAATGATACAATTACATGGAAACTACAGTCATTATACTTCACCATAACATCAGTATATTTTGATAAATTTAGAGTTATCCATAGTGTTAACACTAAATTATTCTACACCCAGTCCACAAGAATAATCATTCATTTCTTGAATGCCAATTATAGCATCCCATGTGTTTTACACATATTATTACAATATTTTTGACAAAAACATTCTATAAACACAACCCAATGATTGTGAGGATTAGTTTCTCTGGAATAATTTGTCAAAAATACATCAAAAAGAAACTAAAAGGAAAAATATTTATTTTAATATCCTTAATGAGCTCATAAAACTGCATTGGATAACCTGGGGAATACATAGATTTCTAGGGTGAGATATAAATCACTGTAAGTGAATAAACTTGATAATAAAGAATAAATGTGAGTCCAATGACATAACATGATATCATTATAGAGATGCATGAATAATCACATGAGAGAATAAATTAAATAACATAGTATCATTATATCATGGTAACAAAGGAAAATGTAATCAATATAAAACGTGAAATAAGCATACACCAAAGATCGCCACCAATATAACATCACCTAGTGGACAATGACTTATTCTAGATTCATTTTACTCCCTAATCATATATATATCATCTCATGATTAAAAAAAATACCTAACTAATTGGATTTCTATATGTAAAAAATCATCATAACACAAATATATGTATATATATAATTATGTGTTCTATAAAAGGAAATCAATCTTATGGAATAAATATAATAATTACACATTGAATGAAATGGGTTGCATTTTTTTCCTAGTATCATAATCCAATGAATTTTCATAATGATTTCAAATTAAAGAAGGAATTAAATATTTTTTTGTTCGTATCAAATTCTGTAATTACAGGTCTCAAAAGATGGTGTTCATGGGGATAAATGGTATGACAAAGGGAAGATAATTGGTTATAGAAATTAACTTTCAAAACAATTTTATAAGGAATTGGTTAAAGTATTCCAGAGAAGGAATAAGTATGGTATTTCCTTAATATAATGAAATCATTTATTCTAATTAGAAATTTATATTATCACTATATATAATTAGGGGATTAAAAATTTCCACTTAATATCATTTATTTTTGAAGAAGTCATTTGAGAAATTAATTTATTGCATGTATTACACCCTCAAATGAATATATATTAATCTAGGTATATATGTAAGAGACATATATAGAGAATTAATTATTAATAAATTTCATCAAATATATATATATAAAGTGAAATAGAAAGATAAAGGTCATAACCCAATGAAAAATGGTGGTTCAGAGAGATCCATTACACTATATTCCATAATCATTCTATAATTGGTTTTAATGTTACATATAATGAAGTTAAATAAATTAAATACCTAATTAATAACCTTTCAATATTTTTTTATTCATTATAATTTATTATGTTCATTGATAACCATATCTATGAGATATAATGTTTCATTTCTCTTTTTTGAGACTGTTATTTTCAGGGTTTCAATATCGGATCACTTGTGGATAATTATTGATGTTCATATAAAATAGGAAAATAAATACAAAAGTGAAATGAAATTGTATTAATGTATTTATTTAAATTTAAATTATCCTAAATATATTTTATTTATCTAACATAGGTATGAATCACATAGTAAAAAATAACGTTATGAGGTTTGTTCTTAAGCAGCATTACCGACTAACATAAACTAGTTTCATTTTAGTTAATATTATGTTTTTATATTAATTTTTTTAATGAAATAAGTTATTATATGTTTATTATCATATTTTTTAACCATAATAATATTTTTATAGAAATATGTTAAGGCAGTAATTGAAAACAAAATCTCATCATCAAATGAGGTAATAAAATGACATAATATAGAAAACTATTTTGTATTAAGAATAAGAGGTGAGGAGAAGAGGAAGGATGGTATATATTCTATTATAAATATAATATATATATATATATCTGATATTATAATTATTATTCCATTTTTGATGAGTTTTTTGAGTAAAATCTATGAGAAGAAATGAATTTTAAATGGGTAGTTTGGAAATATTACCTCTTGAATATCGTCTGCTTCAAAAACTCTTTAAGGCACTTGAAATTGGTATTTTGGTGAGACAATAATGATTGTAAAGTATGTTTGGGTATTAAGAAGTTAATTGAGAGGAAATTTGGTAATATACAATTCTTAGAAGGTGTGAGGAGAATAGGTTGTGAGGGGTGGTATTTATAAGGTGAGGAGAGGGGTGTTTTAAATACAATATTCATTACTTTATTAGTGTGGATTAAGACTATAAATAGGGACAAAAATAATGAATATATATATATATATATATATTAAATGGTGCGTATTATTTCTAAATTTTATTTCATTAAATCATCCATGACTCAAGAATTCATATATTTAGCTTATAATTTTTATGCCATATTTTCTCGTATATTTGTATTCAACAAAAATTAAAATATTTTAGAAACAATTTCACACTAACAATTTATTGGATCATATATTCAAAATATTAAATTAATTTTTTGAATTCATTTTCTAAATATGATAATTAAAATATAAAATAAAATCCATGTTTATTTGAATAATACCAATTTTAAAATTATAATCAATTTTTAGACCCATAGAAAAAATATTGAAGTTCACATAAAATTGTATGATAATTATAATACATATCAATTTTCTTTTATAATCTCTTGTTTCAAAAATAAAATTAATTTTTAAATATTATATATTTTTTTCAAATAAAACTTATATGAATTTAAAAAATTCAAGCACTAATTTTATCATTTTAAAAAAAATTATTTACCGGTACCATGGTTAAAATATATAATTTTTTTATTTTATTAGATACCTAAATATTATTTTACACTTCCATTGGTGATGTTACCTTATTAATAGTCTGGTTACTAAACCTATTGCTCATATTATTATTCTTAATTTCAGATTAATAATCCAATAGTTAGATTAATTTTCCAACTATTGGATTTTTAGCATTCATATGGGATCCCTAATTCATATAATTATCATGAATTTAATTCATTATTGATTAACATCTAATTTTTCTCTATTATATATATAGATATATTCATTTTAAAAATTCATATTGCATTACTAATATTCTTCTATATATCTACAGTGTTCCTGATTAGTGATTTTTTCTATGGGATCAAGCATATCAAAATTTTCTTATTATAGTTATCTTATTTTCGTGTTTTTTCCCATTGTAATATTTTTATTTTTTGTTATCATATTTAATCTGTAAATGTAATACTTAAATTTATACAATAAAATTTAGTTGTTTTTATCATGAGTTCTGTGTGTATTATATAATATTACATTACTAAATCTAACACACACACACACACACATATATATATATATATATATTCAGAAGGGAAATTCAATTTATAAAATTATTGGTTGTTATAATATCCTTGTGTCATATTTTAAAAATATTTCTTGAAATAATTTGATTGTGTATTAAGTCTCGAAGGAAACTAAACCATTATGATCATTGATAATTTATTATTATTGAATTGTATTGAATATTCATCTTCTGAGATGTAATATTTATGTTTAATGCTCTTGGATCATTTTATGATCAACCACATAAACAAAGGATGGTATGCATGAACAAAAGATTCACCTTGTGAACAAAGTACTGACTCTACTAAAAAATATATATCTTAAAAAGGTGAAATGCTCTAATCACCCTCTTGAAAACTCTAATACAAGAGAAAACCCAATTTAAGGGATTTCTAAATCCAATACCACACACCATCCCTTTAATTAATTGATTATAACCATAATAATTAGATTGATGTAGTGGTTACTAATGTATTAACTAGTGTTCTGTTTTCTCCATGACCATTTGGTGAGTTTCATGTTATATATAAATATATTTTCAAATTGAACAATTTCTACGTAAAATAATGTTTTTAACATTGAAAAAATGGTAGATTAGTGATTGGAGAGTGATTACCCCACCAAATAGATATTTCTATATTGGATATTCACAACTTTATTTTAACAATTATTTATTTTTAATTATTCATTAACTCATAAACATTGATATGAAATTGCAATTAATTATCATCCTCATTATTTATAATTTATATAAAAATTTATTTTATTTTCTTTTATCTTAGTTAATTCATGTTGAATTTTTGAATTATTTTATACCTTATTGAGTTTGCTTGTCTCTATGAGTTTGACCTCAATACTCTCATATTGTATACTTTTATTTAGAAGCTGTAGTTATTATTTTTGATATGTTTATAAATTATAAATGTGAAATTTTGAAAGAATTAATAATTCCCAGTTTGAAATTAATCTTTTCATCATTATTATTGGGTACTTGGGCTTAATATTAATCATTAATTCAATAGATTAAGTTAATCAAATTCTTATTTTATTATATTTTTTATTTTAGATATTGTTTTTCATTTGTTTCCTTTTATGGGATTGGGTGTTTTTAATTATGGTTTCATTTTATATAAAACCGTGTTACCCACATATTCTTGGTAATATAGAATGAATATTATTCAAAAGAAAATGATGTTGTCAAGTAGAAAGAACACAATAAATTTGGGTCCCAAATTCACACTGTAACGAACCAAACATTCATTAACAAAAATTCTTCTTGATCTAATTAAATGTCGTATAATGGTTATATAGAATGTGAATTTTTTTAATGTTTATGGATTTTAAAACACCATTATGAATTGTGACCATTTATAATATAATCGTTGAACAGTGATCACATGATTATTGTCACTATAGGGCTTTTACAAATCAAATTTACGTAGAAAAAGGAAGTGATGGCCTCATCCAATAGAATTTCCCCGTAGGAAGCCCATTTTTTCGGAGCTCAAAATGGAGGTGTCATCATTGGGCTTCGCTCTTGACCAAACCCCAGCTTATCATGAACACGTTAAGCTTGAGCGGAACCGACTATGGGAGAAGTGGAAGTTAATAGAGATTACCACCCGAGATATGTTATTCGAGCCACCCCAAAAGTCTATCACCATCGCACAACATACCCTTCAGTATTATGTGGGTGTTATAAGGGGTTATGTAACAAGAACCTAGAACTATGGCAATGTAAATTATTTTCTAATGAAGAGTGCACATTCATTTTATTATAGTAACTCTATAAATCATTTTTAAAGCACAAATATCATTTTTAGTTAATATTCAACTAAAAAATCTCTTTTTATGTATTAATGGATTTGAAAATTAAATGTTATTTTAATAAAATATTATTATTAAATTAATTTTTATTAAATATGATTGATCATATAATTTTATGAATTCAATTGTAATTTTTATTAAGGTTTGAAAACTATTTTTTTCAAAACCAATGAATTTTAGGTAAATGTCAGTTTTTTTAAAGTAAAAATTAAAATATTTATAAAATTATTTAGATAAAATTAATATTATTTTTGGAATTCGGATGTTTAAAATATAAAACGGTGAATTTTTCATATTTTTCTATGACAATCCAATTTTTGGTTGAAAATTACATTCTGTTTAAATATATAATGTGTTTTATAACAACATAATGACCCAATAGTGACGTAATAAAATGAAATAAACATTATGTTTGACCAATATATGTACTATCATTAAAATAATGTGATTTTAGAATAGTTTTATATATTTTACAAAGCTTTTGTGGACCCTTCAAAACATATAAAACATTTTTCCATTTCAAATTCATTTCTTTGAGAGTGTGGCTGACCTTCACATAAGAAATCCTATTATTTTAAGAATTTAGGTCATTGGAATTATAAAATATATTTTTCTAATCCTACTAGGAAAAAACTATGAGCCAAAACCATGGTATGGTTTGTGGTATTGATTAGTTTAATGTGAGATGTCCCAACTCAAAATAATAAAGAATTCTCTCTCCTTTCCTATATAATCCCAACCGACCTCCCACTTCTTATTCACTCAATGCCTTGGGAGTTTGACCAACCCCATACCTCCTCTCTCTATAATCCTCCAAAGGATCCTCAAGCTCCCAATAAGCCTCTCTCAAGCCTCTCCCAAGCCTTTGGGATCACACATCTAAGTAAGGGATTTATTCCTTTTTCATTTTTTGACCAATTTTCATTAAATTGCTATGCCCTTTTATTTTCAATTTAAAATGTTGTGGAATGACATAGAACCTCCCCCATAATATCCTATTTATCATTGTATGATGTGAGACACCTTTCTCTCTCATTAAAGCCTCCCATGTACACCTGTTACCGTGCTGAAATTCCGTGAGGGATTTTTCTCTCCACTTTTACATCCAAGTAATACTTTTGTATTATGCATCTAAATTTGATAATGTTTGTTGAGAAATTTATCCATATGACACCATTAATGTCCATTTCATGTAAATATTATGAGAGACCCTTTTCTATCTCATCAATTATTTTCATGAATCCTTATGTCATGCCGTTATGCTGCCGAAATTGCACCGCGTTTTTCCATGCCAATATCATTGTGTAGTGAATACCATACCCATGTCTCTATCAAGGGTATTCACCTTTATTAATAAATACCAGTTGAATGGTACTTTCATGTATTTATTACACATTAAATAATATGGTAATAACTTATGATGTTGATTGATTCCATGTTAGATGATCCATGTGGCACACTTATGCATGAAATGAAATGTTTAAGAAGGGTGCAACCTGATAGCGCTCCAATGCATTGGATAATGTATATTATCAATATACATCATGTGAAATGGGTTTTTACTCATTATAATTCATGTTCTATGTGTTATTACTTGTTCTTCATGTACAATGAGGGTTTACTCATGCTCTATGTGCAATGAGCCTTGGCTCATGCTAATTCCATGTAAGTGTTGTTTCCGCATTCCCTTGTTATGATTATCATGTTTTATCATGAAATTTTGTTTATGATTCTCTTGGGCCCCATTGATATGCCTATTGTCTAACATGTATTGTATTCCTCATGTTATTCTATGTTTATTACCTTACTGGGCTTTAAATATCATCATTTTCTTATGGATGTCCTCAGGTTATCCCATGCAATGCTAAATACGAGTGAATGTAGTAGTCATGTAAAGGATGTTTTAAATAAAGATTTTGTGTGTTTTATGTTCTAAGAAGTTATGTATTGTTCCTAATCCTTAAGTACACCAGTCCTCTAGATCTTCTATGTTGTATCATGTGATGCTTTTATGTAATAAATCAGGCATATGTGTGTAATAAAAAGCAGGGTTGTTATAGTTTGTGTCAGATGGAGGTTTAGTTATTTTTGGGATTAGGATTAGAAAACCCTAATGAAGACTTAGAGACAATAATAATTATAATAAAAGAATACCTATGTATTGGTGATTATTTGGTATGTGATTTATCAAGAAAATACATCCATGTCTGGATAAGATCAGGTAGAGGCGGCTCTGGCATAGATGTATCCTAGGGGTAAAACCCAAAAACACTGCATTGAGCTAGACTCGAACAGGAACTTTTGCATTGAAATGGACCTTTCTGCACTCCTGGTTACGACACTCCCAGGGGATATGGATTGGTAAATTAATAAACTTAGTATTCACCCATATTAAGGGAATTAAAATAAGTTCCTCAAATAATATATGTTTTAAATTAGATCATGGATAGCATACATTGAAGTATATGGATTCATAAGTTTTGTAAATAAAATTTATTTATAGGTCATCGGTTTTGTCCTTGGATTACCATTTATGTGTTACCCCTAACATTCCTTTTATTCCAGCCAGTGGCTGGTAATAGGATGACTCAGGCTAACAACTGATATGAAAATCAATGTGATGACTATGCAAATGAGATGCCCAATCTGATGGGAGCGGAAATCACAAACTTTTTCACACTTCTCTCTCAGTTAACTCAAGAATTGAATGGAACCATGGTTCAATAGTAACATTCAACCCCCCCCCCCCAATGAAAGAACAAGTCACTATTGAGAGCTTCATGAGACAAAGTCCTTCTACTTTTAATGGATCATCTGATTCCTCCATCTCCGAACAATTGATCAACTCCAATGAAAAGATATTTTCCATACTTCAGTGTTCTAAAAAAGAGAAGGATCTTCTAGCTACATATCATATGGAAAGTGTAGTCTATCAATGGTGGACATTGATAAAAAATATTAATTTGTCCGAGTATATGATGAAAAATTCACAAGGCATGCATGATATGCCTCCAGCTTTGTCGTTAGCCCCAAATGCAAGGTTGGGAACATCATTGGTGGGATTAAACCTAGCCTATAGAAAGCGTTGGTGATCCAATACTTCGGCAGCTATATGGAAATTGTTGGATGCGCCCTCATGGTCGAAATAGAGATCGAAGAATCTCAGTGGAATCATGGGGATAATAAGAATAAGGTGGACTTCAATTCTGGTGGTCTAATTGATAAATTCAACGGTGCTAAGAATATCCATCACCCCACATTCCAAAGGTGCAGAAAGAAGCACCCCTGGAAATTACCTGCAGGGGACGAGGAAATGTTTTAGGTGTGGAAAAGAAGGGAACCTAGCTGTTAATTACTGAAAAGAAAAACCCACTACTTTAATAGAGGAGAGGAACACACCGTTCAAACCTCAATGTGTTCTTCATTGCTACAACATCAAAGAACCAGGGAATCTTGGAAATCATTACCCTATTCTGAGGAATTTCGGAGGCAACCAACAACCTCCAAGGCACCAAGGGAGATATTTTTGCATCACTACTACCTAAGTGATCCCTGAAAATGAAGTGGTGACAGGTACGCTAGATATTAATTCAAGAATAGAAAACATACTTTTCGATTCAGGATTTAAACATTATTTTATATTCCAAAATATTAGTATAACAATTATAGAACCACCACAAATCAGGGAAATAAAGAAGTTGGTGAGTAAAAAAAATAGGGAAATAATTTCATCCCATGAATATAACTTCTCCCCAGTCATAATATGCTGATTTTATTTCCTAGCGAACCTCGACATACTCCCTCTAGTGGAATTTGATGTAATTCATAGAATGGACTGTATTTCCTTATATAGAGATAACATAAATTATTGTGAGAGGGAAATCACTCTCCACGTGCAGAATCAACCCCTGATTCTATAAAAGTGCAAGAGGAAGATAAATCTTCTTTAGCTCCATCATCTCAAGTGTGTAAATTACGGCTCTATGATCACACATATCTGGCTCAAATTATTGAGTCTAAGGAGGAAACAATCCTTGAAGACATGACTATTGTGAGGGAATTTTCGAAAGTGTTTCTCGAGGAATTTTATGGCCATCCTCCTAGAACGGATTTTGAATTAACAATGGATCTTATACCTTAGGCATTTCCAATACCTAAGATGCTATATAGAATGGTTGTTGGGGAGATTGAGGTGTTAATGAAACAACTACAAGAGAATCCAGATAAAGGTTTTATATTCCCATGTGATTCACCATGGGTTGAACCAGTTTTCTTCTTCAAGAAGAATGATGGTTCAATGCACCTTTGCATCGATGATCGTGAGTTTAAAAAATCACAATAAAGAACAAGTATCCTCTCCCATGAATTGATGACATGTTCTATTAGTTCTTTGAAGAACATAAATTCTTGAATATGGATTCATGGTCGGGATATTATCAAGTAAGGGTGAAGAAGGAATATAACCCCATGGCTAATTTTCATACAAGATATGGGCACTATGAATTCAAAGTAATGCCTTTCGGACTCACCAATGGTCCAGCAATCTTTATGGACTTGATGAATAGAGTCATTAGGGATTACCTCAACAAATTTCCGGTAGTCTGTATAGATGATATTATGATATACTTCAAAACCAAGGAGGATCATGATGAGTATTGATGGACTATACTAGAGACCTTGCGGAAGGAGAATCTCTATGAGATGTACAACAAGTGTGAGTTCTGGATGAAGGAGGTCTCATTATTGGGCCATATCATCACAAGCAGTGGGATATCTGTGGATCGCTCCAAAATAGTTGTAATTGAGGGATGGTCGAGGCCAAAATTGGTTATGGATATCTGTAGCTTCTTAAGGTTACATGTATATTATTAATGATTTGTGAGAAATTTCTCACGATTTTACAACCCTCTTACCAAGATAACTCTGAAGTGAGTAAAGTTTTCATGGTGTGATTAATGAAAATAAAGCTTCAAGGAGTTAAATAAGAGGCTTATCATTATGCCCATTCTGACATTACCCACATGTGGAGAAAGTTTTGTGGAATTCTGTGATGATTTGAAGAAGGGAATGGGCTGTGTGTTGATGAAAAATGACAAATTCATTGCCTATGCTTGAAGGAAATTGATATTTCATGAGAAAAAATATCCATCAAATGATTTGGAATTGGCTGCGGTTATCTTCACATTAAAAATTTGGTGGAATTATGTATTTGGGGAGAAGTGTGAAATATATACGGACCACAAAAGCATCAAGTATATATTCACATAGAAAGAGTTGAACATGCACCAATGATGATGGTTAGAGATAATCAAAGAATGTGACTTCTCAATCAATTACCACCTTGGGAAAGAGAACAAGGTGAAAGATGTTCTAAGTAGAAATGACCCAGCAATTCTATCAATTATGAGAATTGATAAGGAAAAAATCCTCATATATTTGATGAACATGGACTTTGCAATCATAAAGAAAGGAACATCATCAATCCTTTCACAAATGATTGATCAACTATCTCTTTTAGAAAGGTTAAAGGATGATCAAAAGAATGTTGTAGGAATTCAGAAGAGAGCGGAAGCTATTGTAACACCCTAGGTAAATAAAGAATAGGAAATTTTTATATTTATCCCTATTTGTGGAAAAAATTTCAATATTAATTTAAATGGAATGCTATGCTCGATGGCTTACCCAATACGCAACAACGAGTTCCTTTGAAATCTTACGTTGCACTCTAATAATAAAATAATATTATTTTAAATGATAGTTAACACATAGTTGTTGTATTGGCGGGAATGAATAGAAATAAATAAAATACGATTATATATGTTTTTTAATTTTTTTTACTTTTATCAAATAAATTTTAGATGCTTAAAATACAAATGAATCCAATCTTAAGCATTGAATACACTAGTAATTTTAAAAGATTGTTTTACCACCTTTTAATGGAAACCCATTTTTAAATCAATCTTTTGACAATTTTATAAGCTCTATTTTTCAAAATAAACATATTATTTATTATTGGGACATTGAAATTTACCTTCGGTTAATTTTTGGTATTTTTCTGACAATGTTCATTTCTCAATGAATAGTGAAAAATACTGCATTTTACATCAAAACTGCTTTTTCATATAATTTAAATATATGGTTATATTATCTTTTTAATTTGTTTTAAAGATTAATTAGAATATATTTTTAACATTTAATACAATTATGTTCATTAGGATTAATTTCTCTTTGGAATTGGGCATAAACAAGTGCCAAACGTTTCATGAATATTGTTTCAAAAAACCCCGCTATTTGTTTTGACAATGGGAATTATTTTTAAATTAATCATTGAAATTTATGTTTTTTTAATTTGGTAAAATGGATTACATATTTGGAATCAGAAGGTCCAAATTAGGTAATTAAG
Source organism: Viscum album (assembly GCA_963277665.1). Lineage (NCBI taxonomy): Eukaryota > Viridiplantae > Streptophyta > Magnoliopsida > Santalales > Viscaceae > Viscum > Viscum album. The sequence goes on from OY728126.1 coordinate 123,844,851, forward strand.
ACTCTTTTATTTTTGAACATTATGAATAGTAACGACGGTAATTATCTTTAATTATCTTGATTAATGAGTAATCAGGTAGTTAAAGATAATAAAATAATATCATAATAATAAAAAATGACCACAACATGTGTCCTAAGGCTACTTTTTGTCTCATTTCAGACCATGGGATGCCCTGTTCCAAACTTGGGGGGGCCATGGAATCACTTTTGTGAGAAAGTGACTTTTTATCTTTTTATTTTTTAAAGAATGTTAAATGTAACAAAGAATGTATCACCTGAGTAAAATATTTTTACTTTTGACTACATAAATGATCTTTTGGTCTATAAATATTAATTGGAAATAAAAAAATATTTTCTACATCATAGTATTTTTTTTATAATTTTTATACATTAAATAAATTAAATTATTTATGACATCATGATGATGCAGCGATGACCTCATTATTTAACGATTTAAATAAAATGGAATGATAATGTAAAATCTAAGACATACACATGTCCAAAAACCTATTTGATGGGTGTATTTCGAACCCTTATCACCTTATCCTAGAAAAACATCAATTTGGGACCATTAAAATCCGAAACTCATTCTAATATAAAGTAACCTTTCTTTACTTTCCAAGAGTGCCCCTCCTCTCCTCTTATAAAAGGCCCCCACCTCTACCACCTTACCCAAACTTCCAAATCCTTTGGCGTGGCCAACCCCTTCCCACTTTGCCTCTCCACATACCTATCTAACTCATTTAAGCCTGACATTTGGCAGAATTCTTCCCAAGGAAGCCTTTGAGCTCAAATCAAAAGGAGTTACCCAATTTAAAGGTAGTGTCTTCTCTTGTGTTCTTATGTTTTATTTTGCTTCTCCAACCCCCTAAACTATTTTTATTCATTTATTTTGTAACAAATACAGTATCTTAAATAAACTAGGATGTTGTTATAAGAACGATTCTAGCTACACTTACACACACCTACATCTAATGGTTAAAGAACATACTGTTTCTGTGAAAGGTGAATTTCTGCCTCATGAAATGATGATTGTTCAACATTATTCTAACACCTTCAAAGGTGGCCATTAAGATTATAATATATTTATATATGATATATAATATGTTTATGTTTTACTTAAGCTTCTTTATTTTTCATTTATGGAATACCTTTATTGTTTCCATTATGGGGAAACACGATACCTTCATTTAAGGAAGTGTGGACTACCGCCCCCTCAAAGTGATTTGATTCATTAATACCATATGTGGTACGTATAAAGGATATATTTAATGATATTATATATTATACCATACTGGAATTAAAATACTATTATCTATCATTATGTTTTAATTCCATTAAATATGAAATATAAATGGAAGTAGGGTTCATGCGTACGTACGGCTTACCATCTCCATGAACGGTACATTTCATTTCTTATCTCAAAATGTTATGTACTATTATAAGTACATATATATAATGGATATATATGTAACATATTAAATCTAAATTAAGGATATAATTCTGGAATTATAACATATATATATATCTTTCATTTTGTTTTAATTCCATTAATATGACAAAAAAATTAAAGTAGCGTTCATGCGTACGTACGGTCTACCATCTCCATGAACGGTGCTTTTAATTTTTATCTCCAAATGCTATGTAATAGTATCAAATGGATATATACTGTACATATATGATATTTAAAACATAAATACTATTCTAGATATTATGTACCTATAACTACATGTAAAATTATTTTCCAACAAGTTCAATTTTTGACTCATGTTCAAAACATCGACAAAAACCTCTGATATGAACTCATATTATTAACCAATTATTATAAAATTAAAATATGTGATATGAACTGAATAATAATCTTTATATTAGGTCCTTAAGAAATTATAAATTGACCAAAGTTTATTATTCAGGAATATAATGAAACGAACAAGACAAGTTGGACATGAGGTAAGGGATCCTACTCCTCTCTTTCTTTTTAAGTACACTCTTTTATATCATTCCTTTTAAGCTCATATCTCTTGTGATAGGAATGTTATTTTATATTATTATTACTGTAATTTTTATTTTCATATGATGAGAGACCCTATTCTTTATCATCAATCCATTTTGGATGTTTTGAGTGGCGTCGTTAGGCTGTCGAATTTTCGTAAGAGATCTAACCTCTCTCTTTCTTTTTAAGTACTCTCCTTTATGTCACTTCTTTTAATCTCCTCTTTGTTATGATGGGGGATGTTATTTTATATTCCTCTTTATGTAAATATTATTTTAATATGATGAGAGACCCTATTTTATCACGTCAATCCATTTTTGGAAGTTTTAAGTGGCGTCGTTAGGCTGCCGAGTTTCCATAAGGGATTTTTCATCTCACTTTTATTCCCGTGAGATTTATGCTACATTTGGAACAATTTCCTTTGAGTGGTGTGTTTACTGACCATTATTTTACTCATTGTGTAATATACTTTCATTTATGAGTATTTACATCAATGTTGTATTGTCCTTCTTTCACGGGGTGTATGTTTCGAAAGATACCCAAGTCGGTAAGGGAAACTTTCACCCTCCTCTTTTTAAAAGAATTATTTTGTTATGTCTTTTAATTCACATACTATTATGTTGGGATATGTTCTTATATATCCTTATTGATGTAAATTTTATGTCCAAGTGATGAGATACCCATTTTATCTCTCCTCAATTCTTTTTCTGAATTTTGAAGTGACGCCGTTAGGCTGTCGAATTTTTTCAAGGGAACTTCTTAACCCAATTTTGATTCTTTGGGATAAACTTTTACTCCTTGAATATTTAATTCTATGAATATGTGTTAATGTCCTCTGATTTTTTTACACTTAATATCCACTTATATTTGGTGTATTTGTTTGCCCCACATAATTATGTAATTGATTTATCCTTAATCCAAGGATACCGTCTTTGTATGGGACTTCGTCTCAATCTCCATTCATTGAGGCATATTTTGTTTTATACACAACCATCTTTTATACGGTTTATAAACCCCTTTGACTTTTACGTTTATCCGAAAGGAATATTTTTTATTCAATGAATTTTACTGAAAGACAAAAGGGAATGTTTTTGTCGTACGTGTGTGGCAACAACGACTTCTCCGCCGCCAGGACCATTATTTGAGTTTTGGCTTCCTCTACAAGCCATTCCTTTTAAAAAAAAGAAAAATAAATACCATGTTTTAATATTCTTTTATTTTGGTATTGAAAATGGTTTTCATAATGTTTATATATCAATGTGTTGTATTGATATCTTGTGATTGAAAAGTGGAAATGTTATGTTTCCTTTATGCATGTTTTATGTGATAAGATTATTTTATGGTTCTTGGGAATTGTTATGAAGACAGGTGGTTCTGTGATAAACTAAGGGTGAGTGAGCCCGATATAGCTCTCCAATGCATTGGGTAACGTGAAGGAGTGAAACATTAAGGTTTCTCCGAAGATATTTCGGTAATATACTGTGATGGGTATTCCAAACGTAACCAAGAGGGTTACTCCCTACGTAAGAATGTTAAGAATGCCTCAAGTTACCTTTATGTCTTATGATTTCTATGATTTATTCATGATTTTATGAGGTATGTTAAAGTGCCTATGTTTTATCGGTAAATTATGATTTCATTCTTATGTATATATGAACTCATGTTTCCTTTCCATATTTTTATAACCCTTACTGAGCTTTTTATGCTCATCCCAAGTTTTTGAAATGTTTTTCACAGGTCAAGGGAAAGGTACATGATGTGATGATAGTGTCAAGGATGTGTCAAGAAAAAATAAATTTTTTATTTTAAATATGTTTCTGTTGATGGGAAGAATGAATATTTTCTTTTATGTAACCACTTCGTTAAAATGTGGAATGTAATGCAAGTTTCATGATCTAATTCTCTAAAACTCTAAACCTGAAAAGATTCTCAATGTGTAATCTTGTAATAACTCAAGATTAAGTATGGTTTAAGGCTGGGGCCTTATAGTTGGTATCAAAGGTCGGTTTAGATAACTTTAGAGGTTTGGGTATTCTCTAAGCATAAGTGACAGAACCATAATGGATAGGATTTCAGAAAGAGTCCTAGTTTTAGATAAAGTGAATAAGTAAGTATATCTTAGTGGTTATCTTCCTCATTAGTACATGATGGTTTTGTTGATATAATCACACTGACAGTTCTATTTTTAGTGAATGGATGGATCTAGCAGGCACCAAAGTGACAATAGGTTTGAAGGAAACTGTGGTGGTTCTCTGATTAAGAGACTGGATGAAATGGGGTATTCAATGAGGAAACTCGTTATTGTTCTAAACCAACAATCAAGGAGTCGTGATCATCCACTTGAACCTTTGTATGTTCTGTAATGCATCATGTACGAGATGACCAATCGATGTGGAAGTTCAGGTAATAATTATAAAGGTAACCATTAGGGTTTATATGATCCTTACTTTTGAGGTAATTATGGGTTATTATATGATGGAAAATGAAAGGAGTGAGATAAACTTGAGGTTAAAATATGTTATGATTATTTTTGAAGATTTTATCTCATTTTGGGGAATGTTTTGAGAATTATATAGTTTTGGAAAAAGGAAAACATGCAGACCGTGTGACAACCCGTCACGTCAGACAAAGCTGCGGGAATCGAACCCACAACCAAAGTGCGACTGGTATTTAACGCCTACCACTGGACTACGTGAAGTCTCTGGTTAGTTTGAATGATTATTTTTAGTTAGATGATTTTATGAATGAATAGTAAGATTATTTTGGGTTATCAATGGAAATTTATTAACATATCATAGAGGATATGTGATTAGGTTAATTACTTTTCAATACGAGACTTTAAGAGTAACTACTGTTATTTGGAGATAGGTGTTAATTTGTACCTTGGAAGACTATGCGACTAAATCCTTAAAATATTTGGGTTGCAATATTATTTTGGTTTACTTTGAATAATTTTATGGACAAATTGATTATCGAATGGTCCTTGTTGAACTTTGTGTTTTTTTTGGACAAATTTTGGAGATTAAGAATAGATTTTCTTTTTATAAAGGATTATACTTTTGTGGATTATCTGACCTCATAATAACAATTTTGATTTTGGATTTTGTCTAAAGACATGGAAAATATATAGTTCTCTTATGTGGATTAGGTGATTCTCAAGATGTTGATTATAGTACTCTTAATGTGAACAAGTCTACCTAAATACTCATCTTTTGTAGAAAGTATGAGTTTGATTAAGGAATCTAGTAAAAGTTGAAAGTCTACATGACATGTATGTATGTTTCATTATGATTTAGTTAAGATCAAAAATTAATTCCTCAATGAAGAGTAACTTAAAACATAAATTTTGTCTGTTAACTTTTCCTAGTGGGGAATCGAATACCGTTTAACCCATCACAAGTTTGTGATTTTCTTATGGTTAACTTTCTCCTAGACAAGTTTACTATCACTCTTCATCAGAACACGACCCTTTGTTTTTTCCTCCATTTCCATATTTTCATACTTGGAATCCTAGTATGGGTTAACTTAGGTGACCTTTTTACTTATATTTCTTTATTTTAAAGTGATTGTTTTATTGACTCTTGTTCCGATGTGGGATTTTCAATGTTGTTTCCAAGCCTAGTTTTAAAATTGCAAGGACGCAATTCTGAAAAGGGGGGGGGAAGGATGTAACACCCCAGGTAAATAAAGAATATGAAATTTTTATATTTATACCTATTTGTGGAAAAAATTTCAATATTAATTTAAATGGAACTCTATGCTCGATGGATTACCCAATACGCAACAACGAGTTCCTTTGAAATCGTACGTTGCACTCAAATAATAAAATAATATTATTTTAAATGATAGTTAACACATAATCGTTGTATTAGAGGGAATGAATAGAAATAACTAAAATATGATTATATATGTTTGTTAAATGTTTTTACTTTTATCCAATAAATTTTAGAGGCTTAAAATACAAATGAATCCAATCTTAAGCATTGAATACACTAGTATTTTTAAAAGACTGGTTTACTACCTTTTGATGGAAAACCATTTTTAAATAAAACATTTAACAATTTTATAGGATATATTTTTAAAAATAAACATATTATTTATGATTGGGACATTGAAATTTACCTTGGGATAATTTTTGGTATTTTTCTGACAATGCTCATTTTTCAATGAATAGTGAAAAATAATGCATTTTACATCAAAACTGCTTTTTCATATAATTTAATTATATGGTTATATTATCTTTTTAATTTTTTTAAAGTGTAATTAGAATATATTTTTACCATGTAATACAATTATGGTCATTGGGTTTAATGTCACTTTGGAATTGGGCATAAACAAGTGCCAAACTTTTCATAAATATTGTTTCAAAAAAACCCGCTATTTGTTTTGACAATGAGAATTATTTTTAAATTAATTATTGAATTTTATGTGTTTGGAATTTGGTAAAATGGATTACATATTTGGAATCATAAGACCAAAATTAATTAATTAAGACTCTTTTATTTTTGCACATTATGAATAGTAACGACGATAATTATCTTTAATTATCTTGATTAATGAGTAATCAGGTTGTTAAAGATAATAAAATAATATCATAATAATAACAAATGACCACAAAATGTGTCATAAGGATACTGGTTGTCTCATGGACGACCATGGGATGCCTTGTGTGAAACATGGGGGCCCCATGGAATCACTTTTGTGAGAAAGTGACTTTTTATCTTTTTATTTTATAAAGAATGTTAAATGTAACAAAGAATGTATCACATGAGTAAAATATTTTTATTTTTGTCTACGTAAATGATATTTTAGACTATAAATAGTAATTGGAAATCTAAAAATATTTTCAACATAATAATATTTTTTTATAATTTTTAGACATTAAATAAAGTAAATTATTTATGACATCATGATGATGCAGCGATGACCTCATTATTTAACGATTTAAATAAAATGGAAAGATAATGTAATGTCTAAGACCTAAACATGTCCAAAACCTATTGGATGGGTGGATTTCGAACCCTTATCACCTTATCCTCGAAACACATCAATTTGGGACCATTAAAATCCGAAACTCATTCTAATATAAAGTAACATTTATTTACTTTCCAAGAGTTCCCCTCCTCTCATCTTATAAAAGGCCCCCATTTCTACCACCATACCCACACTTCCAAAGCCTTTGGCTTGGCCAAACCCTACCCACTTTGCCTCTCCAAATCCCTATATAACTCCTTGAAGCCTAACTTTGGGCAGAAGTCTTCCCAAGGAATCCTTTGAGCTCAAATCAAAAGGAGTTACCCAATTTAAAGGTAGTGTCTTCTCTTGTGTTCTTATGTTTTATTTTTCTTCTCCGACCCCATAAACTATTTTTATTAATTTATTTTTTTAAAAATACATTATATTAAATATACTAGGATGTTTTTATAAGAATTATTCTAGCTACACTTACACACACCTACATCTAATGGTTAAAGAACATACTGTTTCTGTGGATGGCGAAGTTCTGCCTCACGAAACGATGATTGTTCAACATTATTCTAACACCTTCAAAGTTGGCCATTAAGATTACACTATATTTATATATGATATATAATATGATTATGTTTTACTTATGCTTATTTATTTTTACTTTATGGAATACCTTTATGGTATCCATTATGGGTAAACGCGATATTGTCATTTAAGGAAGTGCGGACTACCGCCCACTCAAAGTGATTTGATTCGTTAATACCATATGTGGTACGTATAAAGGATATATTTAATGATATTATATATGATACCATACTGGAATTAAAATACTATTATGTATCATTATGTTTTAATTCCATTAAATATGAAATAGAAATGGAAGAAGTGTTCATACGTACGTACGACTTACCATCTCCATGAACGGTACATTTCATTTCTTATCTCAAAATGTTATGTACTATTATAAGTACATATATAATATTTATATATATGTAATATATTACATCTAAATTATTGAGATCATTCTGGAATTATAACATATATATATCTTTCATTTTGTTTTAATTCCATTAATATGACAAAAAAAATAAAGTAGCGTTCATGCGTACGTACGGCCTACCGTCTCCATGAACGGTGCTTTTAATTTTTATCTCCAAATGCTATGGAATAGTATAAAATAGATATATAATGGATATATATGATATTTAAATCATAAATACTATTCTAGATATGATGTACCTATAACTACATGGAAAATTATTTTCCAACAAGTTCAATTTTTGACTCATGTACCAAACATCGACAAAAACGTCTGATATGAACTCATATTATTAACCAATTATTATAACATCAAAATATGTGATATGAACTGAATAATAATCTTTATATGAGGTCCTTAAGAAATTATAAATTGACCAAAGTTTATTATTCAGGAATATAAAGAAACGAACAAGACAAGTTGGACTTGAGGTAAGGGATCATACTCCTCTCTTTCTTTTTAAGTACACTCTTTTATGTCATTCCATTTAAGTGAATATTTCTTGTGATTGGAATGTTATTTTATATTAATATTACTGAAATTTTTATGTTCATATTATGAGAGACCCTATTCACTCTCATCAATCCATTTTGGATGTTTTGAGTGGTGCCGTTAGGCTGCCGAATTTTCGTAAGAGATCTAACCTCTCTCTTTCTTTTTAAGTACTCTCCTTTATGTCACTTCTTTTAAGATCCTATTTGTTATGATGGAGGATGTTGTTTTATATTACTCTTTCTGTAAATATTATTGTAATATGATGAGAGAACCTATTTGATCTCATCAGTCCATTTTTATAAGTTTTAAGTGGCGCAGTTAGGCTGCCGAGTTTCCATAAGGGATTTTTCATCTCACTTTTATTCCCGTGAGATTTATGCTACATTTGCCACAATTTACTTTGAGTTTTGTATGTACAGCCCATTATTTTACTCATTGTGTAATATACTTTCATTTAGGTGTATTTAAATCAATGTTGTATTTTCCTTCTTTCACGGGGTGTATGTTTCGAAAGATACCCAAGTCGGTAAAGGAACCTTTCACCCTCCTCTTTTTAAAAGACCTCTTTTGTTATGTCTTTTAATGCACATACTATTATGTTGGGATATGTTTTTCTATATCCTTATTGATATATATTTTATGTCCAAGTGATGAGATACCCTTTTTATCTCTCATCAACTCTTTTTCTGAATTTTGAATTGACGCTGTTAGGCTGTCGAATTTTTGCAAGGGAACTTCTTAACCCAATTTTGATTCTTTGGGATAGACTTGTACTCCTTGAATATGTCATTCTATGAATATGTGTGAATGTACTCTGATTGTTTTACACTTAATATCCACTTATATTTGGTGTATTCGTTTGTCACACATAATTGTGTAATTGATTTATCCTTAATCCAAGGATACCGTCTTTGTATGGGACTTCATCTCAATCTCCATTCATTGAGGCATATTTTGTTTTATACACAACCTTCATTTATATGGTGTATAAACCCATTTGACTTTTACGTTTATCTGAAAGGAATCTTTTTTATAAAAAACATTTTACTAAACGACAAAAGGGAATGTTTTTGTCGTACGTATGCAGCGACAATGACTTCTCCGCTGCCGTGACCATTATTTGAGTTTCGGCTTCCTCTACAAGCCATACCTTTTTTTAAATGAAAAATAAATACCATGTTTTACTTTTATTTTATTTTTGTATTGAAAATGGTTTTTATAATGTTTTTATATCAATGTGTTGTATTGATATCTTGTGATTGAAAAGTGGAAATGTTAGGTTTCCTTTATGCTTGTTTTATGTGATAAGATTATGTTATGGTTCTTGGGCATTGTTATGAAGACGGGTGGTTCCATGATAAACTAAGGGAGGGTAAGCCCGATATAGATCTCTAATGCATTGGGTAACACGAAGGAGTGAAACGTTAAGGTTTCTCCAAAGATATTTAGGGAATATACTGTGATGGGTATTCCAAACGTACCTAAGAGGGTTACTCCATACGTAAGAATGTTATGAATGCCTCAAGATACCTTTATGTCTTATGATTTATATGATTTATTCATGATTTTATGAGGTATGTCAAAGTGCCTATGTTTTATGGGTAAAGTATGATTTCATTATTATGTATATATGAACTCATGTTTCCTTTCCATATTTTTATAACCCTTACTGAGCTTTTTATGTTCATACCATGTTTTTGAAATGTTTTTCAAAGCTCAAGGGAAAGGTACATGATGTGATGATAGTGTCAAGGACTTGTCAAGAAAGAATCAATGTTTTATTTTAAATATGTTTCTGCTGATGGGAAGAATGAATATTGTCTTTTATGTAACCACTTTGTTTAAATGTGGAATGTAATGCATGTTTCATGATCTAATTCTCTAAAACTCTAAACCTGAAAAGATCGTCAATGTGTAATCTTGTAATAACTCAAGATTAAGTAAGGTTTAAGGCTGGGGCCTTATAGCTATCATAAAAGTTAAATCCACTGATTTCAATGTTAATGAAGAAGTAATTGTGAGATTTAGGAAAATATTACGTGTTCTATCATGTCTGGAGCTGAAGAAGGAAATATTCGATGATCCACATTGTTCAAATTTCTCTATTCACCCATTAAGGACAAAGATGTTTCAAGATCTCTGAGGGAATTATAAGTGGGATAATATGAAGAAGGGGATTTCTGAGTATACAAAAAAGTTCCTGGTGTGTCAGATAGTGAAGGCAGAGAGGAAGAAGTCTAAGGGGATGATGCAACCATTTCCCATACCAGTATGGAAATGGGAGAACATCACCATAGACTTGGTCATCGAACTTCCGAAGACATCCAAAATAAATAATGCAATCTAGGTTGTTGTGGACCATCTCAAAAAATATGAAAACTTCATTATAATTTTGATGGGATTTCTCATTGGATCACCTGGCACAGATAAATATCAGCAAAGTGGTAAGGCTTCATGGAGTACCACTGTCTATTCTAACTGATCGTAATCCAAGATTAACTTATATGTTTTGGAAGATTCTTCAACATGCTAAAGATACTGAGTTGAAAATCAGTACTGCTTATCATCCTCAAACTGATGGCCAATCCGAGTGGACTATCTAAACACTTCATGACATGTTGAGAGTGTGTTCTATGGACATCAATGGAGGATGGGACCAACATATTCCACTGGTATAATTCTCCTAAAATAATAATTTCCAATCGAGAATCTGAATGGCACATTATGAAGCCCAGTTTGGGAAGAGGTGTAGAACACAGGGATGTTGGGATGACGTCGGTGAGCGTAAGCTTCTAGGACCAAAAATGGTTGAATAAATGATGGAGAAGGTAAAAACCATTTAACAGCATATCAAGGTAGCCACGAGTCTATAGAAGAGTTATGAAGATAACCATCCATGAGACCTTGAGTTTAAATTTGGAGACATGGTATTTCTACGCATATCTCTATGAAGGAAGGTAATGATATTTGGAATGAAAGGAAAGTTAAGTCCTAGGTACATTATCCCCTTTGATATTCTTGATCGTGTTTGGGTTGTGGCCTATCGACTAGCCCTTCCACCTACCATGGAAAAATTAAATGATGTCCTTCATGTATCCTTCTTAGTGAATTACATAGCATACCCTTCACATGTACTCTCTTAAGAGGAAGTAGAGCTAGAGGGTAATTTTTCTTATGAGGAGAAACCATTTAAGATCTTAGATCATAGAGAAAAAAGGTCCATCAAATAAAACAATGCACCTCATCAAGGTGTTGTGGAGAAACAACATGTTTGAAGAAGCAACATTGGAATTGAAGGAAGTGATGAAGAAAAGTCACCCACGTCAGTTTTAGTGTGGGAAATGTAAATTTCCAGGGCCAAATTTTTCAAGGGGGAAGATTGTGACGACCCAAACAATCATTAATGAAAATTCCTCTTGATCTAATTAAAATTATTGTTGTGGTTATATAAAATGTGAACATCATTGGTATTATGTTTCTAGATTTTAAAATATCATTATGAATTGTGACTGTTTCTAATATAGTCATTGAATAGTGATCACATGATTAATATAACTATAGGACTTTAACAAAACCAATTTACTCTGACAAAGGATGTGATGGCCTCATCCAGTATACTTGCCCTGTACGAAGCCCATTTGTTGGAGCTCAGAAAGTGTTTCAATTTTTGGTCTTGGCTCTTGACCAAGCCCAAGATAATCTTGAACAAGTTATGTTTGAGTAGAACTAACTACATTAGAAGTGGAAGTTAATAGAGCTTACCACCAGAGTGATGTTTTCTAAGCCAGCCCAAGTGTCTGTCACCATCACACACCTTACACTTATATCTTATGCGGGTGTTATAAGGGGTTATGTAACAAGAACCAATCACTATGACAATGTACATTTTTTTATAAGGAATTTACATTGATTTTATTATTGTTACTTTGTAAATAATTTTTAAAGCACAAATAGTATTTTTAGTTAATATTTAACTAATAAATCTATTTTGATTAATTATTGAATTTTAGAAATAAATATTATTTTAATAAAATATTATTATCAAATTATTTTTTATTAAATATAAAAGATCATTTAATTTTATGAATTCAATTTTAATTTTTATTAATGTTTGAAAACTATTTTTGTCAAAAACCCATGAATTTTTGATAAAAGTCTATTTTGATTTTAAAAGTAAAAATTCACATATTTATGAAATTATTTAGATAAAATTAATATTATTTTTGGAATCCGGATGTTAGAATTATCCAATGATAAATTTATCATAATTTTCTGAGACAGTCAAATTTTTGGGTAAAAATTAAATAAATATTAAATATATAATTTGTTTTATGACATCATAATGACCCAATAGTAAGGTAATAAAATAATATAAACATTTTTTAGTCCAATATATGTTTTAGAATTAAAAAATTATTATTTTATATTTTTTTATTTATTTTACAATGCTTTTGTGGACCCTCCAAGACTTATAAAACATTTTGTCTTTTTAAATTGTTTTCCTTGAGAGTGTGACTCACCTCCACATACGCAACCCTATTATTTTAAGAAGTTCGGACATTGGCCTTATAAAATATTGTTTTCCAATCCACTTTTTCAAAAACCATGGGAAAACCATGGGGTGGTTTGTGGTATTGATTAGTTTAATGTGAGGTCTCCCAAACCTAAATAATAAAGAATTCCCTCTCCTTTCCTATATAAACCCACCCAAGCTCCCACTTCCGCTTCTCTCAAAGCCTTTAGATTTCGACTAACCCCTAACCATATCTCTCTAGAATCCTCACAAGGTTCCCCAAGCACCCAATAAGCCTCTTTCATGCCTCTCCCAAGCCTTTGGAATCACACTTCCAAGTAAGGGATTTCTTTCTTTCTCATTTTTGTCGAATTTAATTTTATTTGTTATACCTTTTTTTCAATTAAAATGTTGGGGTATGATTTATCACCTCCCCCATACTGTACACTTTATGTTTGGATGGTGGGAGAACATTTTCTCTCTCATTAAAGACTCCCATGTACTCCCATTACCATGCTGAAATTCCATGAGGGGTTTATCTCTCCTCTTTTACAACCAAGTAATTCTTTTGTATTATGCATCGAAATTCCTTTACGTTTATTGGAACATGTATCCATATGAATAATTTATCTCTCATTAAATCCTCTCATGTACACCTGTTACCATGCTGAAATTCTGTGAGGGATTTACCTCTCCTCTTTTATATCCATGTAATTATTTTGTATTATGCATCTAAATTCGATTTTGTTTGTTGGGACATGTATCTATATGACCCCATTAATGTCCATTTCATGTACATATTTTGAGACACCCTTTTCTATCTTTTCAACTATTTTCATGAATCATTATGTCACGTCATTACGCTCCCGAAATTGCACTGCATTTTTTCAAGCCAATATTATTGTGTAGTGAATACCATACCCTTGTCTCAATCATGGGTATTCACCTTTATGTATATATACCTATTGATTTTTACATTCATTTATTTATTCTGTATTACTTAATTATGGATTAACATATGATGTTGATTGATTCAATGTTATATGATCCATGTGGCACACTTATGCGTGAAATGAAATGTTTAAGAAGGGTGCACTTTGATTGCACTCTAAGGAATTGTGTAGGTATAGTATCACGATACATCATGTGAAATGGGTTTTGACTCATTATAATTAAATTGAAACAAGGTTTTACTCATACTTTATGTTCAATTAGGTTTTACTAATGCTCCATTTGTAATGAGCCTTGGCTCATGATAATTCCATGTTAATTGTTGTTTCCAAATTTCCATGTTATGATTATCATGATTTATCATGACATTTTGTTAATGTTTCTATTTTTATTTATTGATATGCCTATTCTATAACATGTATTGTATTTCTCATGTTATTCCATGTTTATTACTTTACTAGGATTTATATCTCACCCTTTTCTTATGCATGTCCTCAGGTTATCCCATGTAATGCTAAGTACGAGGGAATGAAGTGGTCATGTAATGGAAGTTTTCAATAAAGATGTTGTGTGTTTTCTATTCTAAGATTTTATTTAATTTTAGTAATCCCCAATTACACTTGACCTCTCAATATTATATGTTGTATCAAGTGAAGATTTTATGCAATAAATCGGTTTTAAGTGTGTAATAAAAAGAAGGGATGTTATACGATCCTTGATTAAAAATTCCTCTATAGAATAGAAGAAGACTTGATTGATGTTTTGGAACACATATATTGTATTTTAGTGAATCCATAAGATTTTAAAAGTAGAATTATGTTTGATAGAATATAAGACATGCAATTTTGAGCCTAAAAAACCATGGAATACATTTTTTAATAATGATTGTTATAACATAACCATTAAATTAGTGGGAATGGAAAAGATTTATTATATTATAAAATATATATTTTGGTTACACTCAATATAAATTTATTGATAAATTCTTATTAAATAATTAATAAATTTTTAGTAAAGGTATTTTATTCTTAAAAAATATGATTTCCACAAAAAAATAGTTCCTTTCCTTTATATTAGAATATATTAATATTAATTATTGTAACATTATGAAATTTTATTACAATGAAAAGGATATGAATTTTTGACTTAGTATTTAAAAATAATCATGGATATTTTTTTGGTATCTTTTTGAAAAGGAGGATTTTCTAGTGAATTGTTGAATTTTTTTATTTTCACTGAATTTTAATTTTTTTTTCAATTATTTAAAAAGATTCATTTTTTATAATTTATATAAAAATTAAATTAGTTCTATTATATTAAAAAAATCCAATTATGTTATTTGGAATAAAATTTAGGGTTCAATTTGGTATAATTTTTTTTATTCATTAAAAGACATTTTTTTTCTAAAAACTTATCTTCAGCTGCATTTTGATTTTAAAAATTAAATTAAATTTTGGATCTATTTTAAGATGAATCATTAAAAATGGATCTCGTATATGGAATCATGAAAGGTAATATTTTTAGACTTATCCTTTTTATTTTTTACCGTTATGAATATTAACTATAATAAATAATTATCACCAAAGTAAGGGTAAATCAGGTAATTAAGGTTAAAAATCATACGATAAAAACTAGAAAATGATCGTAACACATTCCTTTTTACTACTAGATTATTTTACTGAAATTTCCATATATGATTTGAAAATATGTCATATATTTTACACTTATCCTTTATTTTTTCCTTAATAATTTTTATGTAAAAGAAAAAGTCAAAATTTACTCTCTCATGATTTTAATTTCTGTAATATTTTTTGATAGGGATAAAGACAAGTAATGTTTGATTATAAATACAGATTTCAAATATAAAGGTTTATATAATGTCAATTTATTTTTTAATTTTATGTATGGAATAATTATCTAAAATTATTATTCAACAATGACATAATATTTATTCAAATAAATGGAAAATAAAATAAATATTTTTTAAAATTTTGAAAAGTAATATAATTTCATGAATTATTTTTCTCAATAATTTTTTAAATAAAAATAACATAATAGATATGTTTAAATTTATTGGCATAAAATTTCATCTTCCTGTATTATTTTTAAATTCAAATTAAATGAAAAATTTTGAAAAATGTTATTAATATTATTTTATAATAAATAAAATTATATTAAATGGTTTATATTTTTTTAAAATCCAATTTTCAGATATAGTTTTTATATTTGTATAAAAATATAAACTATGGTCCATTTATAGAAACTATATTGAACCATGAATATTAAAAACAGTGTTGTCATGATAATTATAAAAAAGGGTCAACAGTGGGTTAAACAAAGAGATATGGGTAAAAATATAATCTAAACATATGAAAGTTTTATTTTATGATATTATTTCAACCCATACTCGTCTGATAATTAAATTAAATCAGTTTTAAAATTTTTCAAAGAAAATTAATCTATATTAAAATAATATTTTAGGTTATTCCAAAAGTGATCCTCCCATCACTTTTAAAAGGAAACCCCCTATCATATTTTATTAATACATAAAAAATATTTTATTAAATATAATACTTACCTATATAAATAAATTACATACATCATCACATCCTAGAATAGGTTTTTATTATAAAACCAACCTAAGAAAGCATTTGGTGTATACATTAAGATATTATCTAAATAATATGTATAGTAATTAACTAATATTATTCCTAGATTTTATTATTATAACACCATAAAATATTTTTAAACAATATATAAATGATAAAACAATTATATTCCATATAATAATTTGTTATAATGTAAATTTAATAACCTAAATAATTCTCCAACCTCCGTTAAACAGGAAATGAATCCATTATTCGTGTTTTTGGCGGACTATCGCCTCATAGACCGATGCAATTTTATTCAATCACTTTCTAATATAGAAGGTTATAGTGATGGTTTTAATGTAAATATTTTATTATCATGAGATTATTTTAATTTTAATGTGATAATATATCACATATATTTTTTTTCTATTCATTGAAAAATGATAATTTTGTATGTGCATACATGTAGACCATCACTACCACAAAGTGATGTGATTTTTTTGCATCACAAAACCAAGTGGATGATATATACATGTTTATAAAAAGAAAAAAATATTTTATATTTGATATAATTATAATTCTTCAAAGATAAAATAATACTAATCTTATTTTCATCATGATCGTCGAAAAATACAGATATTACATGTGTATTTATATGACCAACCATCTCTATGATTGTAATGTAGTTAGTTTTTCATTAACATAATTCTAGGATATTTTCAATATTATAGTTGATGTATAAATATGAGAATTATTTCATTATTATTATTTTATAAATGATTGGTAAATTACTTATTGATCTTAATCAACTAACCGAAGTCATTTAATACTATGATCCAAATATCATGAAAATTATAACAAGAACTTAAATGATTAGTAAATTTTATATACAATGGTTTTAAATAAAAAAATAATTCATAATTAAATGAAAAAATTTATTAACAAATTATATAATTAAAATATCTTATTATTCATGAGTTAAAGAACATTTGTGATGAGTTGGACTAGATGTAAGAGATTTTTTCACAATTTCCCTTTGGTAGGACATATTTTAATTTTATGCACTTCATTTATATTATTTGGTATATATATTGCCTAATTTACTAATTATATAATGAATCTTTTATAATTCCTATTAATTTAATTTAGAGTTTATTTTACTTCATCTAGAGTGATTTTATTTGAATGCTACCAAGAGTAAATGTGTTTCTTAAGTCAGATTCCATTAATTAGTTTATACTTATAATTCATTATTATTGTTATGAAATAATTATGTGTGAATGTTTATCAAAATTATAATACTATATATTTAAATGTTTTTTGGATTTGCATATGTTCACACAATAAATTCACGGATTAATTATCACATTAAAAGTTATGATCTTTGGAGGTTTTGACTTTGTCTCAATATCTTTTTTAGAAATATTTCATATTGCGCACCATGATTTATTTAAACAGTGTACTTACTACCTCATGATTGAATATTTCATATTAAATAATTTATTTCCTGGGATTTATAGTTTCATATCATACTCTTTATTCCAATGACTTTTGAATCAAAATTTACAAATGTAGTAAAGGATTTATGTTTCTATCTCATTTATTTTTTAGATTGATTTTATTCAAGGATACTTTGGGGAAAATTGTATACAATTATTTCCTTCAAAACATACCTTTTATTGTACACTATTCATTAATGTGGTTTACATGTTTGGATTCAATTTCCCCACTTACTGAATAAAGAAACATCAATGAAGTTGTTTGTACGTAATATTCATCATGAATCTAATTTTACATTAGAAATATTTCTCATACATGATAATATTTTTCAGAAAATGTTTTGAAATTTGTTTTAATATTCCAAAATGATTTATTAAAGACTTTTTTCTACCATGTTTCATGTTTTACTAAATGGATTAAAAGGAATATTTCTATCATTTCCCAAGCGAGGTGCTTTTTAGCTTCTTTATAAAAGTGTGAAAGAAATGTTTTCTTCCAAAATATATGTATTGAAAGGGATTTCCCTTGTTCATCACTAATTAATTATTTTAATATTACATTAAATGTTTCCATGGTTTTTTTAAAATATAACGGTTTCTATAATATTTTGTGAAATTTCTATTTTGAAGAACTGATTTCAATGTTAAAAGGGTATTTTCCTCAAGAATTTTTTATAGTAATTTTATAAATATGTTTTATGAATTGTAGATAACTATTGATGTTATGTATTACTTATAATTCTATGTATATGTATATTAAATATAAACCTAGACCATTATCCATTTCTTTTATGGGGTAAATACATGAATTGAACTCATTTATCAAATGCCTTCTTTATGGAATATTATATGATTGCGACTTAAGAAAAGATTATGAACCCCATTTATTTCCGATAGTAATTATTATTTTAATGACATATGATTTATTTCTTTTTTATGAGACGCATAGTATTGTACAAGTTATGATCAGTGTTTACAGATAAATCTCCAATTCATTGGGTATTTATTTTGTCTCATGAGATGTTATATATGGTATTAGGGAGTAAACCTACCCCATTATGGACTTTGTCATCCATGGGATGATGTCTTGGATGTTAGCCTAGAATTATTCTAATTTTAGTTTATATATTGAAACCAATTAAAAGTGTTTTTGTGGTATGATGATACCATGATATATATATTATCCTCTAATATGATTATCCTACTGGGCCATGATGTATATATAGATGGCATAATAAATGTGGGTGTAGAATTTTAGGTTTATAAACATTTAGATTTTATCCCAAAATTAATTTACTTTAAATTTGTTTAAATAATTCATTTAAAAATCCTTAAAATTTTTTAAAACGTTAATTAGATAGGGACCTCAGTCCATTTCAAAAAGTATCATAATTAAGTTGATTATTATAATGTAATACACATGTCATAATCCAAATTAATCGTATTCATGGTTGGAACTATTATAATAAATTAAGTGTGTAAAATCTCATAACCGTAATTGTTATGATGATAAGAGTAAAAAAATACAATGATTCAATCATAAAGCCTACTGAATTATTTTGATTAATTGAAAATATCATGATTACAAAAATAAACATTACAAAGATAGTAATCACTAAATAGAGAATATAATGATGAATATTAAAAGGATTCAATTTCTATTACAAAGAAAAGAAAATATAGAAAATTAAGTGAATAAAATTCTTTTAAGCAAATTAGAAGGTTATCTGATTACCTTGGATAAAGGTCCCTTGATTTATACTTTCAAGAATGTCTATCTTACCCACACCTGGGTAAGCCCTAGATATTATTATCAGATTCTGTCTTGATATATATTCAAGCCCTCGATTAAGAAGATTATTGACACCTCATTTTTTCTAGCCTTAGAATCCCTTGATCAACAAATAATGGACACATTTTTCTTCCTATTCATAGAACCCCATGATCATAATAACCAAAAATTAGTGTTTCACTATGAAAAGAAAAACTCATGAGAGTGACATGTTTATAGAATGAACGGTTCACCACCTGACTTCAGAGTCTTTTATATAAAGCATCCATTTTGATAGATCTCTCGAATTCATCAAAATTTCAGCATCACTTCAGCTTTAATCTCATTCAAATGACACGGTATTTATAGGACAATGTCCCAACAGTCATATTTGATTCCAAAAGTCGGATTTTATCCTGAAAATTCAAAGGGTCTAAGAAACATGGCACTCCAAATGTAATTTTCTAACTATAATGACAATATAGATTCATAATACATTTTGAAACAGAATACAAAACATCATTTGGATTTAACATTTTTCCTTTCATTATGATTTTATTTAATTGATACGAAAAGGTAGAATAAAATAATCACTATGATTATAATAACTGGAGTCAGTATTATTGATATCACTATGATAAAATTTTCATTATAAAATCTTTGCAATCTATAGGATAAAATTATAATAAGTGTGTTTGATAAAAAAAATTATCTGTCTCATTGTGATAACAATAATTATATTTATATTTGTATTTATCAGTGTTTACAATATTTGTTGAACATGGTATGAAAATTTAAATTAGGAAATTGTAAAACAAAATCCTTAAATTATGTATGATAAAAAAAATATGGTTTTATAAAAATAGAGATTGTGATTTCCAAAAAAAATATTAATTTTAAATGAATCCTTTTGACTCAACAAACATCCCCCTTATATGAATAAACACACCATGATTTGAAAATAGATGATTACTTAAAATGATCATATTCATAAATGAACACTGATAAATATCTCCCTATATGTTTTCAAACTCTTCTGAATATAGTTAAAATGTGACTAATCTCCCCCTAAGGATAAAAACCTTAAGGATTATATTTTATAAAAAGGCATTGCCCTTATAAATGAATTCTTCTTTTAATTATAATTCTCTTATTATCCCCATATCAAATACATTCCCACATATAAAATACATTCCATCCATTTATGATTTACAAAAAGGAACAGGGAACATCATCTAAAACATGAAAAGGGGTAGAGAAGGAAATATACAAATTAATAAATACTTTTTCATATAGAATTAATGAATTAATATTCATCCAAATAATTTGTAAAAAAATAAATCAAATATATATATACGGTAAAATGATTTAATTAATGTTTCAAAAAAATAACAATATTTTAAAAAGAATTAGTTACCATTTCTTTTCCTTCTAATTCATCAAAAGGTTTAAAACAATATTCTTTATTTTCTTGAAAACTTTCCTATCTTCCATCAATTTATCAAGAGATCCCTTATATGATAGAAACATGTGATCTTGATTTTCAAAGAACTGGTCCTCATTAAGAATTTTTCATCTTGAGATCTAACTTTTTCTTCCAAGAAATGAATCATAGCTTCATGATATTTATTCTTCTTCTCTTGGACTTCAATCATATCAATCATTAATACAACTTGATTATTCAAATAAATTAAATCTTATTTAAATATAATTATATTTACAACTTAATATTAAATAACACCAATATTCCTTTAAATGTATTTGAAATGATCATATGGAATTTCGTTTCTCCCTAGAACTTCTTTCTATTTTTTTGTAGTATCACTGGCCAACGTATTGAATGTAGTTGAGACTCCATTAATTGGATTTTTGATATATTATGTTTTGTATTCATCATGGTTTATAATTACATCCATCTTATGAGACCACATCACAAATTTATTACAATCCTCCATGTGTTCCTTTGTTATTTTATTAAAAACATTTAAATCAACCTTGATCATTACCACTCATTTCCATAAAAGCTTTATGGAGTTCGATCGCTTGTTTTGATTGCCTGGAACAAAATTATTATTCATTTATATCCTTGAGAGACAAGAAATTTTCGGTTTAATTATTCTATGTGATTGAACAATTTATAGTTCAATTTTCAATGAGATTGTTTTTTCTGAATCAATATCTTCCCCACTAGATGGATGATATGCGGAATGACTTCTATCAGTATCTGCATCTGAATCCTGATTCGAATTTTTATCAGATCTTGCCTCTTCATCCTTATTTAATATTTTAATTATTTTTTCAGTGTAATCTCTCTAATAAACCTACTTTTATTAATCAATTTCGGGTTATGTAAATTTACATGATATTGATTGTAAATATCACACTAAAAATTTATCAGACTCTCATTCTTGATCAACTTATTTTTCTTTCTCATCTTACTCCTTTTGATATTTTTTATCCTATTCTTTATCAACCTCTTCATTTTATTCAACATCTTCACTGTGATATTCATATATCTCTCTCATCTTTGTATATTGGTGTTCTTATGAAATAGTATCTAAGAAAAAATTTTAACATGTTTATTCATAAACTTCTTTATTCTTTTTCATTTAATTTTCTTGGAAATTGGGAATGATTTCTTCCCCTTCTAGAATTAGTTCTCATATTCTTATACTGGAACTAACCTTTTCAATTATTTGACCAGATTTTCAATATAAATAATGTCTCCCTCTCTCTGTTTCAGTTTCATCATCTTCTCATCTACTTCAAGGGTTTCATATGTTCAGATATTTTATAATAAATCATATTTGGAGTTCAAACTAAATTTTGGGTCTCCCTCATTCCTTTTTTATTTTCTCATTTATCTACATAGCAATTAATATTGTACTATAAGAACTTTTATTCTTTGTATTTAGAACAATGTCTGATTTGGATTTACTTATTCTCTGAAACAATCAGAAAAATGTGTTTTGGGATACCTTGACCACCTCCCACTATCTCGTTAGAGTATCATCTAGAACATATTTAGAAAATTTCATATATTTTGAGTCAAAATTAATCTTAAATATATTTATTTCATCATCACTAATAAAGGGAACTCTCAAATTTCTTAGTTCTGACATGAAAGATTGTTTTAAAAACATTAAACTTTCAAAAATGAACCTTTTCATAATCACTAGAAACTTGATAAGTTGATATTTAATCATACGGGACTTCAAAATTTTTATGGTTAGAAAATTTATCCAGTAGACATTATCTTTCTCATGTTCACTAAATAATCATGGATAAAAACATCTGAAACCCTAACTGTTTCTCTATCTTCATTCTTGGGAATTAAAAAACCTTGAATCAAATGATATCTCAAAATAATTTCCTATGAAATACGGTTTTTTTCTTTTATTGTCATGGAATTAAAAATTTTATTCTTTTCCAATAATCTTAAAAAAGATTACTTTTACTTTTGAAAACATTTGGAATAGAGAAAATGTATCACAATCAAAAGTATTACCTAAGATATGAGGGTATTTATTTTAAATAAACTAATTTCTATATCATACATATGAAATGTCATATTCAACTCTTTTTCAACATTCACATTATCATAGAAATTCTTTACTTCATCTACAATAATTCGGCCTTCAAAAGTATTATGTTTTTCTACATATCCTAACTCCCATCCTTGAAATTGAATGAATCTTTTCGAATATTAATCTTACTTATCATAAAATAATCTAATGACTAATATTTCTCTGAAAATATCCATGGTTTTCAAATACATTATAGAAATTTCATTTGGTGATGTTTCTGATGATTTAGACATTGGAATGATGCAATTCTCTATGAAAAAAATTATCTGATGAAAAATTATGTGGAGTGGTAGAGCTTCAACTCAATGAAGATTAAATCTAATATGGGATAGGGAGGGGTCCCATTACATAGGAAATGTAAAGAAAGATATTTTAACATCGACAATTTATATTATATCAAAAAATATCTAACAATTAAAACTATTGTGTTTTTTTTCAAAAAATTATCCTCGTAATCAAGTTGAGTCTGATAAAATTTTTATAAAAATTATCGAAAATGAGAATATAATTGAAAATAAATAATTATGATAAGATATTATACTCTTCAAATTCTAAAGATATAATTTTTGGTATTGATTAATTTTTTTAAATAGTACCAAGAATATTATAACACGTACGATGAAAATATAAAGGGAGCATTAAAAAAGCGTATAAATTTTTTTAACAAGTATGATAAAAATATTAACTGAATAATAAAAATGAGTAAGAAAATATTTCAGTACGAAAAGTTTGTTTATGAAAAATATTTCAGAATGGAAAAAAAATTTACTGTAAAAATATTTTGATTATGAAAAAGAAATTCTTGTAAGAAAAAAAATGAGTATGAAAAACAATTTAGTACAAAAAAAAATTTTGATTATGGAATTTTTTTATAAACCATCAATCATATGTACTCCACCTTTAAAAAAGTGTACTTTAATGTAATGAGATGGTTTAAACAAGAATTATATATGAATTATTACTTTATAATTATCATTCTTTTCTTCTATTTAATGTATTAAAATCTATCAAAAGAAAATGGTTTTGTAAAAATATCAACCAGTTGATCTTGCATCCAAAAATATTGTAAAATGATGTCTCCTTTAAGTGTGTGATCATTATGACAGCGATTTCTAATATCAATGTTTTGTTCATGTGGGTGATGTTTGAGGTTTTTACATAGAGCTTTGAATCTACTGCTATCACATTGTAGTTGAGTTTTACTAAAACTTATGCCATAATAAGTGAGTGTGTGTAACATCCACAATAATTTAGTACAACAACTTTGAACTACCACATATTCAGCTTCATAAGAGGAATGTTATACTTAGTGTTTTTTCATATAAGACAAATAATTTAATAAATCATATAGTAAATGAAAAGTTTCAGACGTTCTTTTTCTATCAATTCTATAACCATCAAAGTTCGTATACGAAAATATTTTTAATTCAAAATCATTTCCACGGAAGTAAAAATTCCCAAATCCATTGTCCCTTTTAGATAATGAAAAATTATTTTCAAGGCTTTTAAATGGGATTATTTTTTATTTTCATAATATCATTAACATAAGAATACTAAAAACATTAATTCTGGCTAACTAAATGTTATGTATAGTAAATTTCCCATCACCCCTAAAAGTTATTTGAATTACTGGTTGTCCATCTTCATGAATTTCAAGAGTATTGGAGATACTGATTAGAGTATTAATACCATTAGTTTTTTCATAACCATAATATTTATGAATTTATTTAATATACTTATAATGTAATATATAAGTCCCTATTGGTTTTTGAGAAGTTTTAAAATCACGAAAGAATGTTAACACACCCATCATAATTATTTCAAACTCAAATTTGATAATAATCTCAAAGGAATCAGTTAAAGATATCTATGTTGATCTGAATTTAATGTCATCATGTTAAAGTTTAATGACCAAAACATTTTTTTCATTATTTATAAAAAGAGTTAGATCAGTAGTTCCCTTAGAAATTTTTTTAACAAAAATTATGTTAATCTATCATATCAAGATCTAATGGATTATTTAAGGATATATAACGATTTGGTTTGTTTAAAAAAACTCTCAAGATGTTTAATGTCTTTAAAACCAGGAGGTTGTTCAATAAAAACTTCCTTTTAAATATATTCATTAAGAAAATCCCACTTCACACCCATTTGAATAAAATTTGAAAATGAAGAACGTTGTAAAGGATAATAGTATTCAAATAGATTCAAGTCTAGCTACTGAAGCATTGGTTTCATCATAAACCCTTCCCTCATTTTGATTATATGCTTTAGAATCTAGAATTTATTTATATCTAATTATTATTCCATTTTCAATGCATTTGTTTCTGAAGAACCATTTTACACCAATTAAAGAGGTTTTCGTAGGTCTTTCATCCAAGGTCCTGAATTTATTTCATTTTAATTCATTTATTTCATCATTCATTTCTTTAATCCAATATTCATCACCTACAACCCCATTAGAAATTATAGGTTTAAGCTATGAAGGAAATGAATGAATTTTTACCTCATTTATTAAAGAACTTCTCATCAGTACAAGTTGATTGACATCACCACTAATACTATCATTAGTATGATTTTCAAGAAAGAACTAATTTTGGTTTGGTAAATATTTTTCACCAACATAAGATATAAATCATTTAAAATTGAATAATTCGGAAACAATTTATCGATTATTTTACTTATTAGAAGAGGCTTTTAACAAATTGTGATAATTAGTTTTGGAAAAAACAACAGGATATGTAATTTGGGGTTGTTTAAAAACAAAAGGATTAGTTTCATCAAATTTAATGTTTATTGTTTCCTCAATAATACAATAATTTTTTTTGAAAACTCTATAATACTTATTTTAGTGTATTATGATAAACAATACCTTCATTAGAGTTTGGTGAAATTTTATATAAGTAATCTTTTGTATTTAAAATGAATACTTTACATCCATATACATTGAATTTTGAAAATTTTGTTTTTTGGTCATTCCATAAATCATAAGGAGTTTTATTAAGAAATTGTTTAATTAAAACTCAATTTATAGAATAATAACCATTACTCACAGCTTCATCTTAATGTTTTTTTTGGAATATAATATTCACTCAGCATGGTTCTTTTAATCTCCGGAAGAATATGATTTCTTCTTTAAACAAAGCTATCATATCGAGGAGTTCTATGTGATGAAAAGTTATGTTTTATTCTTTACTTCTACAAATAGTTTCAAATTCCTAATTTATAAACTCTCCACCATGATCACTATGAATAGTTATTAATGGAAGGGTTTTCAAAATTTTATAATTTGGCTACAAAAATTTTAATATAGAAATAAGCTCAAATTTACTTTTCAGAAAATAAACACATGTATATCAAGTGTATTAATCAAATAAAAAGATACATAAATCATTCCTCCAATACTCTCAGTTAGTGTGGGGACTAATAATTCCATGTGTAGCAACTATAAAGTATAAAAAATTGAAACGTCTCTAATTAATTTAAATGTTGACTTACATTGATTTCCAAATTGACAAGGATTAATGAATTTTGAATAATCAAATCTATGTTCTGGTAGATCATTAATAAGTATTTTTTTTAATTTTATATGTCCCTAATTTTATAGTGTTCTAACCTTCCATTCCATAATCAATATTGATATTCTATTGCACCATGGAAAGGTTAGTCTTGTCTCAAAATGTCTTCTATGTTTAGTGCGTAAACATTCTCATGGAAAAGGGAAGAAAAAATGAATTCAACCTTGGAATTGTGTACTATGCTTTAATAATTCCTAAAATTCACTAAGTAAACTTCATCCCATAATTTAATTATGTTTAAAAGGTTGTGCTTAATATCTTTTAAAAATAAAACATTTTAAATAAAATAATTTCTAAGAAGAACAATACTACTTATACCAATAATATATCCTTGAGAATTTTCTCAAAGGAAACTCTTCAACAATTCATTTCAATAATCTTCTCAACGAAGACTTTTGTATCCATCATATTCTAGGAACATCTATTATCCTTGTACCATATTTTGTTTTGGTATATCCTTTGTTTTCATGAAAATAAAATAATTAAGTTTTCATAATCCAAACATTAATAGATCTAGAACTTTTAGAAACAAAAAATTGGGGAACCCTCATTTGTTTTAAAAAATAGGGTTTGTGGAATCCCAAATATTTAATTTTATTTAAGGAAAAATCGTATTCCCAAGACATCTAAAATGATAATTGGTGAAAAGGGGGAATATTTAAGAACAAAATAATTATTTCTAAAAATTGTTTCGAATGATTATATACCATTCTTAAACTAGTACCTTCTGAATGAAGTTGTTTATATATTTAATGAAAACCTTCTTTAATAATGGTAAATATTGTCCAAAGTTTCTTTATTGTAAAATTTTTAGACATTTTTTACAACTAATTTCATATCCAAATTAGTATTAGAATGAATAGTGGGTTTTGTTTCTAAATTTGTTTCTCAAAAATAACATTTTCAAACTCTTTTGAAATGATAACCTTCTAAAAATTATCTTCCTCAACGTTTTTAGAAGTAGAATAATTTTCAAAACATTTCATATCAATAAATTTAGATAGTTATAATGCTAAATTTGTCAAAAAAATTATTACAGCCTTTTCCATTACAAGTTTCTAAAAACTTTGTAGTTTTCAGTTTCAAGTAATTTTGAAAATCAAGAAATCACTTCATATAAAGGTAATTTATTATTACCACTGGATGAGATTGATTATTCATCTTCAAATTAGAAATTATTCACATCATGATAATGTGAATTTAATGATATGTTTGTAAAAGATTTAGTAGCTTGTACCTTTTACATGAAATAATGATATTTAATAGGTATTATAGAAAGAAGACCAATATTCTTTTATCTGGAATTCTCATTTTATTAAAATTCATCAAAAGAGTTTCCTCCAATAGTGCTCCTAGAGTCATTTTCCTTTATGACTTTATTTATTTTTCAATTATAGTACATTCTCTGATTCCCCTTATAATGTTTTTCCTTTCTATATTTTCATTTAATCATTAAGAAAACAGCTCTGATGTGCATATTTCTTGCATTCATAATATGTTAATTCATAATATTTTTTTCATTTCTACTTTCCTTTTATTTTTACTGAATGTTAATTCATTCTAAAAATCATGTTCATTATTTGAGCAAGATTGGATAACTTATTTTCTTAATTTTCTGACTCAGTTGATTCCTATTAAACTAAAAATTCATTTTCTTTGTGTACATAATTACATTCTCAAGATTCTTCACATTATTTTGGTTTTATGTTTATGTAAAAAAACTACTCCATTCATTTTCATTTATTTTTATGCATTTATTTTCAATTTGTTCTCATATTTCATTTGTGTTCCCAAATAAATCATTAAGAGTGACATTTTTAATTTTTCTTGACTCATGAACAACTATCCTTTTTTATTCCCTTTAATTTGGAATAATATTTGTGGTCATTTCAACTAGTATTTGATCATATATTCCATTCTCACCCATGAATTTTAAACTCTATCCAATTTTCATAAATCTTTGTTGTACCTTATAAACATGTTCTAGACAATGAAATTTTAATGCATAATATTCTTCCCTTAGCATATCTCTTTTTGTTTCAATAACATTAGATGTACCGAAATGAGTAATTTCTATGTCTTTTCAAATACTATTTGTTTCTTCACAAGATGAAATTTTTCTATATATATTTTTTGTCATAGAACAAAGTAAATTATTTTGTACCTTTTAATTGAATTGATATTACTATTTCTTTTGATTGGTAATGTGTCTAACTTCTATGTCAGTAATTCTCTAATCTCGAGTTAGCATAGAAAAATTATCAACACTACTGTTGATCAAAAAAATATTTAATATATCTCTCCAATATTCCTAATCATTTCAATCAAAAATTGGTGGTCTTGTAAAATTGAGATTTTCAATTGAACCAATATTAAGTCCTTTCATTATTAAAACAATACAAAATTTTTTTTGCACAGTACACGTTAGTTTAAAAAATATTCATAAAAAAAATTTATAAATTAAATATAAAACATTCTCAAAAGTGTTGTAATCCAACATATAAGAAGTGGAAACCTACTTTAATACCAAATATTGGATCGTAATGTATATGCAGATAGAACAATATAATAAGGGGTGAATTTTAGGTTTAAAAATATTTCATATATATCCCTAGATGAATTTTTTCACAAAATAATTTAAACTAATTCAGTTCACAAAACCTCTTAATGTATTAAAATTTCAATCAGATATGGCCTTAAGCCCGGTAATAAAAATATCATAATTGGGTTGATTACAGTAATTCAATCATGAATTCATAAGAGAAATTAATTGAATTAACTATTGAAATGATTTAAATTGACTAACCATATAAATGATCACAATCACAATGGTTATGATTTTTTGAGTTAAACAATACAACGATTCAATCATTATGTTTAATTAATAGTTTTCATTAATTTAAAATATCATAATTACAGAAATAGTAATTAAATAGATCATAATCACTAAATACAGTATATAAAGATGAATATTAAAAAGATTCACATTATATTAAAAAGAATCAGAAATGATAATAAATAAAAGAATAGAATTATTTTAACCCAAAGAGAAGGATATCCACAAACCTTCAATAAAGTTCCTTTGATATATACTTTGAAGAATGTATGTCTTACTCACACCAGGGTAAGTCCATGATATAATGATCAGTTTATATCTTGCTATCTATAAAATCCCTTGATCAATAAGGTGATCGACACCTCTGTATTCCTAGCCTTGGAATCCCTTGATCCACAATTTATTGGCACATCTTTCTTCCTATCCATGGAACCACTCGATCATAATCACCAAAAATCAGTGTCTAACTGAAAAAGAAAAACCATGAGGGTAATAGGTATGTAGAATGAGAAGTTAACAACCTGACATCAGTATCTTTTACATGAAGTAGTAATTTTACATAGCACTCGTATTCTTCAAATGTTAGCATCACATCAGTTTATAGATCATTCAAATGAACTGGTATTTATAGGACAATTTCTCAATGGTCATATTTGATTCCATGGTTTAGATTTAATCCAGAAAATACAGAGTGACATGGACACCAAGAACTCCAATGGTCATTAGGTAACTGAAATAATGACATTATCCCATAATACATATTGAAACACAATACAGTACATCATTTTGATTTAATAGTTTTCGTGTCATTACAATTTTTTTCTCGAGATAGAAACCATGAATAAAATGAGTATGAAGATTATCATAATGGGATTCAACATGATTTATATCATAGAGATTATATTTTCAGAACAAAATTTGACGAGGGAGTGTGAGAAAATTTTAATTGGTGTGTACGATAAAAAATTGTATCCATATCATTATGATTACAATGACAATAGTTATAATTGCATTTATCAGTGTGTACGATATTTATCCAACACAATATAATTATTATAAAAAAATTAATTGTAAAAAATTTCTTAAGGTGAGCATAATAAATTAATATATTCTCTTATAAAAAGTTATATGTTCATTTTCAAAAAAAAAGTAATATAAAAATCAAAAGAAGACTTTTGACTCAATATATCCATGAGCCTTCTCTTTTATGAGATCATTTTAGGCATTGTTATCATGTTTACTCTTTTACTGGGATTTACAACTCACCCATTT
The DNA here is from genome assembly GCA_963277665.1 of Viscum album. Classification (NCBI taxonomy): domain Eukaryota; kingdom Viridiplantae; phylum Streptophyta; class Magnoliopsida; order Santalales; family Viscaceae; genus Viscum; species Viscum album. Next base: position 123,875,943 of record OY728126.1, read on the forward strand.
CTTTTATATATTCTCCAATGTATGATATATAGTTTTATAATCTTAAAGGTATTTAAGATATCTCTAAGGAGAACAAAAATAATGATTTTGTGTTTTAGCTTTTTTGATGTTTTATGAACCTTGACTTCCAATTTGACTACCTCAAAATCATCAAGTTGTAATTATTTGGTGTTTATGTTAATAATCATGTAATAATATATGTAAAAGTCGTGGGTTACTATAGTTGTTATTAGGGAAAGCACTAGTTATGTTTTAGGATTAGGATTAGTGAATGCTTGTAAAAACAATGGGTATGAGTCTACATATACTATAACGTCCTAATGTTTTGGTAATAAAGAGATTATAATTTGTAAACTATTACATCCATATCTCGATACTATAAGTGGATATGGCTCTAGAATAGGCATACCATTGGGTAATAACCATAGATATGGTACATTGTTAATTGAATCGATCATCACCTAGTACATGACAAAGAGGTCGTTCTACACACCTGTTTCCATACTCCAGGGATATATGCTTTGAAAATTTACAAACTATTTATGAATGATTATGAAGGACCTGAAGATATTGTTAGGATATAAAACATTATAGAGAAAATACAATGGATAACCTAGATTTATAATGATAGGATCATAATTTTGGATATACTTATCGTTTATAAGTTATTCGTTCTATGTAAGAAAAATTTGAATTTATATGTTTATTAGTTTATGTATTCACACCTTTTTCTATTTTTAATTAATGTAAGGAATATATGTTAAACTACTCCAAAAAACATAACGATAGGAAATTTGGTTATTTCCATAATGATATTGGAAAATTTATTAGGGTAGGATCTTATAACTTCATGGAAATATTGGCTTAGATTATACATGCTATGAAAAGTAACATGAATCATGCATAACATAGTCCTTATCATAAGAAAACTCAAGTTGTGGTCAAGTAATTTATATAAAAAAGGTCAGATACCTTTAGTAGATATTTTGGTTTTGTTATTAAAAAACAATAGATCAACTCCTATGAAAATATAATATTTATCCTCTAATGTAGTGAAAAAGAGAAAACTATAATGGTTGTTTATTGCATGGATGGAGAAGCTGATCAATAGTGAACACTAATCAGGAACAAAAGGTAGAAAGATGATATTGAGTTCATATAATGATAAGAATTCAATAAAATATTTTCCAATAAATAGTTTCCTATAACTCTACATCTTAAAATGGAGAGAGAGTTCATTATACTGGAGAAAAGTGAATACGAGACTACCAGGGAATATGAGGGAAACTTCATCAGGCTTTCCCGATTCATATTCATCTTTATCTTTAATAAGAAAAATAATGTAGAAAATTTATTTAGTGGATTATATATAAATATATTACAATATATTTTAGATACTTTAATATCTATGAATAAATTTTTCATTGTTCTCTAAGGGTTGAGATTGATATTGTAGACTCTCAGTGTAATACCCCGTGATTTTAAAAGATAAAAATTATGTTTGATGGTTTAAAAGACAAGGAACTCATAGATTATGTGAGAATTTAATATCCATATACTTTATGACATATTTATTTTTAAATAAATATAATCTATTCATTATCTTGTGGTACACACAACCCTGATAATTGTGTGTTGGATAATATATTAAACAAGCAACACCAATCTAAAACAACCCATGATATATATAACCATTATAAAATATCAATTAAATTGGAAGGTATAAATAATATTAAATAATTTATGATATATATATATATACTAAATATAAATTATTGATAAATTCTTAGTAAATAATGAAACAGTTTTTAAAAAACAGATTTTATTTCTCAAAGAAAAGTTTTCTTCGAAAAGTTTTTTTATTAATTTTAATGAAAAGAATATTATACTAATTTTTTGAAATTTTATAAATATTATTTCATAAAATTAACTTCATTTTCTCAATCAAAATATAAAAAATTTCTCTGGGGAAATTTTGGGGCCTTTTTAAAAATATGGAATTTTTAACGAATAATGAAAAATGTTGATCTATATAAAAGTATAGATGATTATAAATAAATAAATTAATTTTAATTACCAATTATGATTTAAATTAACATAAATATTATTTATTTTTATTGAATACACTTAATTTCTTTGTGATTATATTTATAATGTATTTTAGTGTAAGTTTATTTTTATGTATAAAAATGAGTTTTCCCTGAAAGTAGTTTTAATGTACATATTATTTCACAATTTTAATTATTTAAAATAGAACCTAATGAGAAATGATTTAAATAAAACATATAGATTATATATAATTATAAATTAATGGATATTAATAGAATGATTATAATCAGAAATATAGTTAATATAAAATCATCTTCTCTTTGGAAAATACACGTCCCAAAAACTTACTTTCTCAAAGCTTCTGCAGGTTTTTTAGAATTTCATTTTTGACACTATAATAATATTAATTTCAAAGAATAAAACTATTTTTTTAAATAATCAATTGAAAATTTTATTAGGTTGATTTGTTAAAAATTTTTTGAAAAGATAATTATTTTTTGATGAGTGGTGAAATATATATAATTTTAATTGAAATATTCCTTGTAATTTTAAATAATTTATAAATTTAAAGTGAATATTCAATAGTTTTTTAAGTTAAATCAATTAAATTATATTTATATTTAAAAAATTTAGGTCAATTTAATCAATTTAAAATTTATACTCAGTATAAAATATTTATAAACTATTAAATATATTATCCGAGAAAACATGATTTCTTTTCATGTCACTACTGGAAAACTAACCTTTACCAACAGTTTGGAACCGTTGGTATAGGCCTCCAAAACGTTGGTATAGCCTATACCAACGGTTTGGAGAACCGTAGCCAAGTAAGCCGTTGGGATAGGTCTATACCAACAGTTTTCCGAAAACCGTTGGTATAGACCTATGCCAACGGTTTTGGAAACCGTTGGTATATGTAATATTAAATCTATACCAACGGTAATGGAACCGTTGGAATATAAATTCCAAAAATAAAACATCCGCTGGGATTTGATCCATGGACCCCACGTTTATCATTGAACGACTCAGCCACTAACATAACATGACTTTTGTGATCAGAATTACATAAATATATATATGTATTCTCATAAATATTTTAAATTTTGATTTATATAATGTTCTCGGTACGAAGGTCTGATAAAAAATGAAAGTACCTATACCAACGGTTGTTATAACTGTTGGTATAAACCTATACCAACGGTTTTAACAACCGTTGGTATAGGTCTTTGGTTGAGATTTTGATTCTGGGTAGCATGATGATTTTTGGGCCACCTATCCCAACGGTTTGGCCAAACCATTGGGAAAGGTGGAATATTTGGGGGAATGTCCCAACGGTTTGGCCAAACCGTTGGGATAGGTCTACCTTTCCCATCAGTTTGTCCAAACCATTGGGAAAGGTGGCCAATTTGGGGGCCTTTCCCAATAGTTTGGCCAAACCGTTAGGATAGGTCTACCTTTCCCAACGGTTTGGCCAAACTATTGGGAGAGGTAGACAATTTGGGGGCCTTTCCCAACGGTTTGGACAAACCGTTGGGAAAGGGGACCAATACCAACGGTTTTTGCAAACTGTTCGTATAGAAGCGTTGGAAAAGATCTAATTTCCAGTATTGTGTCAATGAGATTAATGTTAAATAAATAATTTCAAATTCCTTGAATTAAATTTATAAAAATGGATTAAATATTTTGAAAAGGACTAATTTATAATTTATAACAATTTCAACATAATTTTTTATAAAAATGAATAGTGAAAATATTAAAAATTATTTATCATTGTTAACGTAAAAAAACATATTTACCGGGGGTGAAACTAAAAATATAAGGTTTATAATGACATAAATGGTTTTCCAAAAACAATTGGATGTAAATATTTCTACCTTAACTCTTATAAGTTATATAATGTCACATATGGGAAGCATGTTTCATGATAAAAACATGGGTTTGATTGAATCATTTCAAAAAATCACTAGTATACCACTCACCCCGCTTATAAATGGCCACTCCCTATCCTTTCTTCTTAAAAAATTAAAACCCATTTGGATAGTCCAAATATATTCCCAAAAAAATCCAAATTCCCTGCCATCTTTCAATAATAATTATTTTAGGAAATAAATCCATCCGAGTAGGTATATTGTTGAAAATCCAAGGAGGATACACGAAAAATATGTAACGTTCTTCAATGAGCGTTTTAATTTTATTACTATATATGCATACTTAAATTATTCATGAACCATGTTTATATAATTTAATAAGTATATTAAATATAATTTTATGTTATTATTTTAATTAAATAACATAACTTATTTCCATCTTCCATCAACAGGTTTATGAAGTCATCATTCGTGTGTTTGATGGATTACCTCCCCGCGAACTGATGCCATTCATTTTTTCCATTACTGCCGATCAGGTTTTGGTATGATGATGAATATAATAATATTATATATATATATATATATATATAATAATTATACCTATGGAGCCATTATATCATATATAACTTTTTTCATTCCATTCTGTAGGGGGTACGATAACTTCGTTTTTGTGTACGATGGACTACTACTTTGTGAAGCGATGTGATTCATTTTTCACTAACACGTTACATGGAAGGTAATAAGGTAGAAAATAATTAATATATGTGATATAAATGAAATAATTGTTAAATTAATGGAATATTTATCATTCTATAAATATAATATATAAATTAATTTTTAACAAAAAAAATTTATAACATAGTTCATGTATGTTGGGACAACCGCCATCACGAAATGATGTGACACTATTTTTGTCACCACACTACATTAATGATATATATAAGTATATTTTATAAAATAAAATGGTATATATGATATAATTATCACTGCCCAATGATAATATATTACTTACATACTTCCCATAATGATAATTATAAAATTGAAATGTTACACATGCATAGGTACAACCCACGATCTCCATGATCGTAAAGTACATCATTTTTGAAACCCATATTTAATGATTAGTGTTAGAAGTATAATTCATGTATAATTATTATTATTATGTAATTATTATTATTATTTATATATTTTAACTATATAATATGAACATGAATTAGAACATTCATGACAAATCACGAAAGAGAAAGAAAGAAAATTCACACCTCAAGCAATGTAAATAATGAAATATTATAAACGAATGGGTGATAATATGTTAAAAAAGGATTTTATATTATGTTATTAATATTAATACTTTTATGAAATAGGTTAATAACATTTTTAAAACCTCTATACATGAGTTTAAATCTCAATCATTGAAAAGGATGTGTGAGGTAAGTGTTTTCTCATCCAACTTTTATCTCTGTGAGATATATGCCAAATTCCCCACCAATTTCATTTTTTGGTGTATATACTGAAAATTGGTGTATTTTATGAATATTATAGTTAATTTTATAGGAATTAATATTTATATTTTATGATATCTATTTCATGGGGTATACAATATTAAAGTTACCATAGAGGTAATAGATTTTTTCCCAATTTTCTTTCTTTGAGATGTATGTTATGTTATACCGCTATCTTGTTTCATGTGTTATATATACTTCCAATTTGATATGTTACATAATTAATATACTTATTTTCATGATATTATATGTTTCATTTAATGTTATTATTTTATGGGGATTAGGATTCCATGTTACCAAACTAGTAAGAGTCTTATGTTATAATCTCATCGTTAATAGAGACTAATTACAATTATTTTTTCAACGATGAGATATTATAAACCATTTCTCAATATACTTATGAAAATTATTATAATAAGGTTATTCATGATATTTAAATTTAATATTACCTTCTTTATACTCTTTGGTGCATAAAATAATTGATAAAATATTTTTTTTGTAAATCTGATAATATATCTCTATTTGGTCAGAAATCTATTTATTCAAAAACAATGTTTAATAAAAATGATTTCATAAATGTTTTATACCCTCCACAGATTTTTATAAAATAATATTTTAAAAATGTTTATCCTTTTAAAAAAATTCAAATGGAATATTCATGTCATTTTTTCAAACAATGCCTGTTTGGATTTTAATAAAAATATGAAATGGATCTTCTTATTGTTATTCAAAAAAGGAATATTTCTAAACATTTTATAGAGAAAAAAATTATATTTAACTTATAAAAAAATATTTAATTATCCCTTTAGTTACCAAATATTCATTGAAGCTTCCTTTTCAAATTAAAAGGATATTTGTTAATACAACTTTTTCTTAATATTGTAGAAATTCATAGCTTTTGAATGTATATTTAAAATAAAATGATTTTGAAAATGATTTAGGTATTAATTTTTTCATAATGGAAAGTATATTTTCATCAACAAAGGTTTTAAATGATTTATTTAATGCTTTATTTATATTATTCTATTATTTTTTGTAAATAAAATGATTTTCACAATATTTTTCAAATTTTTAGTTTTTAAAAAATAGATTTTTAAAATAAAATGATTATTTTCATAAAATTGTATTTAATAATTTTTTAATTGTATTTACATTCATCGAAGTAAAAAACTGTTATGGTTACTTATTCTCCAATGAGGATATTTTGTAATCTCTTCATCTTCATTCTTTATTTGTATTTATTAAGGTTATTTTCAAGATATTATTACAGAACATGTTTATTTTCCAAAGGTTAATCATGTTTTGAATATATTTTTATATAAAATATTTATTTTTCAAATTTTAATAATGATTCAATGAGTTTTAAATTAAACCCATTTCTTTTCTATAGTTTAATAAAGATTTGAAATAATAAGGTTTTTTCTATGAGTTTTATAATTAAATGAAATCCCAATATACATTATCCATTTTATGATTACTGGATATTTTATTTGATGGGTGTAGCTAGATATTTCAACATTGAATTGTTTAATGATTATGTTCTTCATTGAATAATAGTATATGTCAATCATATGGTTATTCTATTTTCAAAGGTTATATAATTATTTTTTAAGTGTTTTATGATATTTTTATTCCAAGATTGCATCAAATTGTATTTATGATTTCCATGAGTTTTTAATATTTATAATGAACAAGATTGATATCACATTGATCATGATTTTTTTTATTCTCAAAACTATTCCATTTTTTAAATCCCTATATTATGTTTCATTAATTTTTATTCAGGTATTGATGGGTATGAGTTCTTTTATTATTTTCTTATTCATTGTGGTTATGTTTTTAAACCAGTATGAACTTCTTATGTTCATTAATGTCACACAATTGTTAATTATTATACTTAACCATTTTGAGTATTTGATATCAACTTTTAAATGTTTCATCTTCCACATTTTATAATGAATGAAGTTGAATAAATTATTTCTAGAAGGTACTTGATATGGTTGATGATGATGACTTCATGTGAAATGATAAATCCTTCCTTAAGTTTGAGAAAAGATCATTTAATGACATGTGTATTGTTTATATAGTAGTTTTTCCCAATTCAATAAAATAATAATCCTAAATAGTAATTTAAAATGTATGGCATCCATTTTTTCCTTTTGATATTGTTTAGTTTGATTGGAAAAAAATTCGTTAAAAATGGGGTGATTATAAACACTGAAATGATCCTAACATCTTTTATATGGGAATTTCACGGTGAGGGAGTGTACCACTGGGCTTCATATAATAGGATGCCCAACCCATTCCAAGATTGTGGCATTAATTTTTGTAGTGTGGGGGTTTCGAGGAAATGTTTTTAGGGAACATTGGTATTGGAGGATATAAAGGCATGATCACTATAGAGAAAGTTGATTACGGGTAAGTACGAGGCCGTTATTAAGGCTCTAAGGGGAAATGTTTCTTGGATTTGGTAATCTCTTCATGAGAACAATCCCTTCCAACATCAGCATTCTCAATCAATTTTGGGAAGAAGGAATATCAATTTTTGGTCTAATAATTGAGTAGGTATGTTGTGTGGATACCCATTCTGTATAAATATTAGCATTTCCTTCAATCAGGTGAGCCAACTACCTCTATTTATTCATGAAATACATAACCTATAAGAATGAGACATTTTTTATGACATTGATATATCCTGGTAATGATACCATCTAATTTTAACTGAAGGGAAAACATTGGTTTTCTCGACAAAGGCTTATAAGTATATTCTCTAATACGACATTGGTAATAATTTTGTTGTGGTTTTATAGTAGGATAATAATATACCCATGAAATATAACTTTTGGTTTTGAATATTTATAATTTGTTCATTCCCATGGATGAAGTAATATTTATCAAGGGTATTTCAATTTCTACGAGGTATTGATGTTAACAAAATTCCAATATGGAATCTATGAAGCACTTATTCATTGAGAGTGAGTGGGATTCGATAGTGTAAATTTTTCTTGGTAATTTTATGGGTCTTGAAAGGTATCTTATCACTTGTTTTAGTTTACAAAAAATTTCATGCAAGGTGTTGGTGTTAATGAAGATGAGAAGAAGATCAGAGATGTTATAATGGTTGTCGAATTCTGAACTTTTGGAATGATATAAATTTTGTGCACATGAAAGGAATTATTAGTTATTCTCTAGATATTCATTTTTGACCCAATTGCTTAGCAGTGGAGTTAGTACTCTTTATTAAAAATTTGTATAGTAATGGACCCTTAAAAACAATCCTTCATTTAATTGGTAATTAAAATTCAATTTATAAATCACATGTGGTTATTAGAGTTAGGAGATAGATATGTTGCAATCCACCTGACATTGGTATGAATCTCAATGTGGATGTGTCAAGAAATCTTGGTTTAATAAATGGTGGTGGATTTGTTTGGGATCACACTGGTTTTGTTCTCATGTCTTATAGAAGCATCTATGCTCATGGTAGCTCTATCACGGAGGAGGATAGTTATCTTATTAGTGGGGTGTATATATGCATTGCTCACAATATTCCACTATCTTTCTTAGAAACTGACTCAGCTATAGTTCATGATGTGAAAAGGAATATATTCCCTAAATTCTTGTGTATCACATCCGAAGGGGTTAATGTCATATTGCTAATGATGTTGGCTTTCTCCTCACTTGGAAGGAGGTCAAAAAAGTGGTGAATTTTTAAAGCTTCCAGCGGTACCCAGGAAGTGCCTCATATTTTTTTCTCTATCATGGGATGCCTTCCCCTAGAATACATGGATATTTTTTGGCTGGATGCCCTTGGATTTCATTATTTCAGACCCCCTTAATTTACATTTTTGTTTTCTCTTCCCGCCTTTATTCATGATTAATGTTAATTGTATTGATTAGGATAATGAAAGATATATTCTTTTTGTATTAATATTAAAATTTTATGATTAATGTATCATATAGAGGATTATTTTTTCTGGGAACTATCTTAACATGTGCAAATCATTTTGGTTTTGGTTAATATATTAATATTGGAGGAGAAACAGGTTATCACGTTTTTGTTTATACAGTCTTTAAATGATTATTTTAGTGCTTCATGCATTAATAATGAATCTTGGGTGCTCATAATTTGGAGAAAAATATGAGTATATGGTGTAAATTGACAAATGGATGAAATTTCACTCATTATTTAACTATATTTCCTTATTCTCTTAGTCTGGATGGAAAATAATTCCTCAAATCAGGGTAAAGGGTCTTGAAAACAATTCATAATAGTAACTTCATTTTTGATGAATCGATGGTCTTTTTTATCATCACAGATATATTGTTTTGAGGAAAGTAACATTCCATTGATCATTTAATTAATTTTTATGATTTAATTCGATCTATCTCTATAATTATTTATACTTTCCTTTTATTTCCAAATCTTCACTTAAAAATTATGTTCACCTCTTTGGAAACCTTGTATTTTGGTATTCCATATTATCTTTTTAATTTTCATTATCAATAATTACAAAGATGTTTTATTAAAAAAATTTATGAGGTGGGATAAAAAAGAATATATTTCATATTCCTATCCTTTGAATACTAAGATAACCTTCAAATTGTGAGGATTCAAGTTATTAAAGGGGGTAGGATGTATCAAAGCAAAATTTTAAATGATTAAAATTATGTTCAATGGTATAAAAAACACAGAACACTAAGCATAGAAAAGAATGTAGCACCCTAAGACTTGATTATATATTACTTTTAAAATAAATATAATCTATTAAATAGATTTTGGTATACACAACCCCTATGTTTTTATGTTTTATATCATATTTAACACGCAACACCAATCTCAAATGAACCATGATATATATATCCATTATAAACTAGTAGTTAAATAAAAGTGTATGAATAATATTAAATAATATATGATATATATATATATATATCCCAACAAATACACATTATTGAAAACAATTTAGTACATAATCAGTATATTTTTAGTAAAATGATTGTATTCCTCAAAAATATATTATTTTTAAAAATGTGTTTATTTTTTTTAAGAAAATAATATTATTATAATTTTTTGGAAGTTTTATTAAATTTATTTGATAAAATTAAATTCATTTTTTGAATTTAAATTTTAAAATTCACTTTGGATGAAATTTTGGGACTTTTTAGAAAATATTGAATTTTCAGTGAAAAGTGAAAAGTGATGATATTTGTAAAACTATCATTTCATTTTTATAAATTTTGAAAAATAAATGGTGTATTATGATTAAAAGTAAAACAAATTATTTATTTATATTTAATTCAATTAACAACTTTTGAGTCATCATTATATCATATTTTAGAATAATTTTATTTTTGGGTTTAAAAAATGGTTTTTTTCTGAAAACTATTTAAATAAAAAAAAGTCCCCATTTTAATTAATTAAAATTAGCATAATGAATCATTATTAAAATCAAAATAATATTTTATATATCAAAAAATATTAATTTTTATATATTCAATTATCATTATAAGACATATAGTTAATATAAAATCATTTTTTTATTCGATAATACACTTCAAGAAAATATGATTCTTAATCGCATCTGTGTGTTTTGTTTTAAATTTATTTTTAAAAAATTATGAAACATTATTTGAAAAAATAAAAATTATCTTTTAAATTATCACGTCAAAATACTATTTTCCTGAATTCTAGTTAATTTTTTTAAAAAGATAGTTTTTTATGAGTTTTCACTAATACTAAATTTTAATTGATAATTGCCTTTTAATTTAAATTATTTATAAAGATAATTTATATTTATTATTGTTTTTAAAATAAAAATTTCTAAATTATATATATATATATATTAATAAAATTTAAGTCATTGGAATCAATTTCATATGGAAATCAGATATAAAAAAATTTTAAAATTTTAATCATTTTCCCTTTAAAAACTCGATTTCTCATCACATTTACAAAATTAATTTTAAATTTAAATTTTAAAATATTGTAAATTTAATTTAGAGAAATTTTTTCCAAATTTTGAATAAGAAAATTTTATAATTTAAAATAATATCAACATAGTTTTTATCCAAAATAAATAGTGAAGACGGTAAAAATTATTTACCACTGTTATTGTAAAATAACAGACTTACTATGTGATTAAACTAAAATGATAAGGCTTAAAATTACCTAACCACTTTTAAAACACCCATTTAATATAAATATTTTGACCTAAGAACATATAGATTCTATAATATAACATTTTCGAAGCTTTTTTAATGTTTTAATCTTGGTTATGATAGAATCTTTTCAAAACATTACATGTGTGCCAGACACATCACTTATAAAAGGTCACCCCCTATCCACTCTTATTAACACCGCCAAACCCATTAATATCATCCAATACCTACCCAAATCACTTAATAACTTACATTAACTGATCTTAAAATCATTTTTTTGAATAAATATAACCTATAAGGATTTTTATGCAAACCCCAAGGTTATACCTGAAGAAGAGGTAACATTTTTCCAAAGAGCATTTTATTTTTATTTCTTTATCCACCTCCTTAAATTATAATCAATATATTATTATAGAATTAATTCATTATATTAAATTATTTTATATGCTATTATGTAAATTGAATAATCTATATCATTTAAATATTCAGCTAAATGGGTTATGAAATCATCATTCATGTGTACGAAGGACTACCACCTCATGAACTATTGTCATTCCTTTTTCCATTACCACTTATCATGGTTGGGTATGATGATGGATAATATATTTAAATATATATGATATTTAAAACATAATTATACCTCTAGATAGATAATATTATATAGAAATTTTTATATTCCATTTCTTATGGGATAAGATATTGTTGCTAATGTGTATGTAAGACTACCGTCTCATGAAGCGACAAAATTCATTTTTCACTAAAATGATACATAGAAGGTAAAAAGGGAACAACTAATGAATATTTGTTATTTAAATGGAATAATTAGAGTGTTTATGAAATATTTATTATTCCATAATTATATTTTATACTTATATATTTTACACTAAGAATTTGATAATGTCATTCGTGTATGTGTAGACTACTTCTTCCATGAAGCGATGTGACTCTTTTAATTATCACCACACCATAATGATGAAAAATAAATGTATATTTAAAAAATATATTTTATTTATGATACTATTATCACTATTGAAAAAAAAATATTTCTTACCACCTTTCCATAATAATCATTGAAAAATTTAAAGGCTACTCATGCGTACATATGGCATACCATCTCCATGATCATAACGTTCATCATTGATTAGAACTATCTTTCATGATTAGTATTAAAATTATTATTGACATATAAATATGATAATTATTTCATGATTACAATTTCTGTAAATCATGTAACTTAGTCATATTCACAAGAACCATGTCATTCATAACAAACCATGAGAGAGAAAATAAGGCATGTACCACTCAAAACAATGAAAATAATGAAATATTATTAACAAATGGGTGATAATATGTTATTCAAGGACCATATATGATATTAAAATTATTAATATAAATATTTAATAATTTAATAACATGTTTAAAACCACTCTACCAGAAGATAAATCATGATGAACTAAAAAGAATCATGAGGTTATGGTTTTCTCATCTCACATTTATATCTATTTGATATATTCCATATTAACAACTTATTATTATAAAGGTTTTTATATATTTCCAATGAATGAATTTTATGATTTATATCAACAATTTTATAGGGATTAATATATCAATTTTTTTATATATCTTTGATGGGGTATGCGGTTTTAATGATACAAACGTGGTAATTGTTTTTTGTCAATTTTTCTTTATTGAAACGTATGTTAGGTTATACACCTATAATATTTTATGAGGTGTTTATACAACCCGTTTGACATGTAATATCATGAATATATTTACTTTCATGATATTATATGTTTCTTTTAATTTTAATATTTAGTGGGGATGAATATTCAGAGTTATCAATGTGGTAAGAGTCTTATGTTAGAATCTCATGTATAATTAGGGTTGTTTAGAATTACAGATACAATAATGACATCTTACGATCAATATATCAAAAAGATCGTGAATTTTATTCTACTCTTTTTAGACATGTCATTTACATGTTATATTGTTATTTTACCACTCTTTGTTACTTAAAATAATTGATAAATTGTATTTAAGGAAATATGATTTTATAAATCTCTTTGTTCATAAATACATTTTATTCCAAAACAATGTTTTCTATAAAAGTTTTCAAAAAATTTTAACTAGTGAAAATAAAATATTCCATACCGGCATTTTTTATGTCAATTATCTATAACTGACATGTAAACATATAAAAGTTGTTTTATCACATAAGTTATTTTATAACCGACATGATAAATCATGTTATTTGATTTTCTCACATCCATTATTTTATAACCGATTTTAAAAACTATTTTTTAATGTCCTTTATTTTAAAACTGATGTAAAAAGTCAAATAACACGATTTATCACATCATCTATTTTATAATCGATGAAAAAAGATGTTTATCGTGTTGGTTATATAATAACTGACATAACAAACATAATAAAAAAATATTTTATCACATTTGTTATTAAATAACGGATGTGATAAATCATTTATAAAATTCAGCAAGCCCCGTATTGTGTCATTTTGAATTTTTTTGATCGGGCGACTATGACTCATCTCTCCAGTGCGGAAAAACTAGTAATGATTCTTTGAACTCATGCCCTCCAACATCATTTTTTTCAACATCATTCACCATCTTTATTGTAACTGGATCCATCATATCAACTCATAATATTCATGTAAGCCTTACATGACTCGATTTCATTTTTTATGTTTTGAAAATACCTTACATTTATGTTTTGTTATTTCAATTTTTAAAATATTGCATTATCTTGGATTATTTTCTAATATTGCCATTACGTGAAATGTTTTTTGTTAACCCTTCTCCGAAACTGTTGGGAATTAATATCTATGTTACGTTTGTTAGCTAATTTCATATTTAAATACGAAATCCCAATATAGATATCATGGAAACATTGGATATATACCATAGCACTATTGTCATTTTATATAACACATTATTTTTTTAGATTTTCCATATTAGAAAAAAAAAGAACTTTTTCCATGGTGATTTGTAATGAATATGTACCGAGTCATCCTATAGGATTTTGGTCATCTATTTATTTAATTATTTTCCCATGTGGTTTGGTTTTATGTAATAAATCAATTTCTCTTGATAATAGTATATATTATCACATAGTATGTTGATGCACGGTTTTTTATTGATATGGAACTGTATTCTATAACTATTTATTATTTGCAAAGTATCCCCCAAAAGAACCTGTCAACATACCTTGAATAGGATAATTTCATCACCTTTATAAGATAATTTAGGTTCCTTTCAAGGCCTCTAAATTGAGTATAATATAAATCCATTTCAAAATTGGATTTGAAAATACCAATATCAAAATGCTACTCAAATCGATTTCGACCATACACAATTCCATTTTCCACAAAAAACACAACAATAACGTTCAAACTCATACATGTGATCATCAAAATTACATTAAATGAAGAAAATATTTTATTACACAAAAAAAATAACTTTATAATTTTCAAATACTCATATAATTGTTGTATATTATATTTCAAAATTGTGTAACTTTAAAATTTTGATTTATTTTATTTAATATAAAATTGTTATATCTAACAATATTTTCTTTTTAAAATTATTTCCATGCATATCTTTTTCAAATACACATATAATTGATTTATATTTCAAAAAAAAATACATTCAAATTATGATATATTTCATATAAATATAATATTGTCTTATCTTAATATGATGTATAATTTGGAAATTTCTTTATAGGTAATAATGAGTCAAATATGGATTATGTAACATTGAATGAGTAATGAATATGAGGAAGGTGTTGATGCCTTTTTGGAATTTTCTAATCTTAATGTTCTAAGAAACGGAATTTTTTTTGTCCATGCCTGAAATGTTTGAATATGAATAAGTTGGAAAGAAGATAGATCAAAGATGATATTATTTATCATGTTTTTAATCTGAGGTACAACCCATGGATTTGGCATCGTGAAATAGGATAGAATGTCAGATGTATTAACGATGATGATTTCCAAGATGGAAACTTCAATGAAATTGAGGAAAAGATGTGTGGTATTACAGTATAACAAATTGAGATAGAAATGATAATTGGGTGTCTATATGTTGATGCTGAGAACCCATTGTATATGTAAGGATTTTACAGTTTTATCGGTGGTGTTAATAATGATTAACCTAGAAGAGAAACATGGATAGAGTGACATGATGTTTACAGAGGTTCTACAATGGTTGAAAGATATTATTCAAAAAGACAATGATCTTCCATATTTACATTATAAGGGAAATAAAATATTTTTCCTCAAGGGATTAGGATACATGAAAATATATTCATGTTTGAAATACTATATGATATATAGGAAGGAATGTGAATTTCTGTTAGAGTGTCTAATATGGGGGACATCATGGTTTAAGTTAAAAGAAAATTCACATGCTAATGTAGAGATTACAGAGATACCTATAAGTTATATTGGTATATTCCTATAATTCATAATTTCTAACATTTATTTTTTCATTAACATGATGAAAAAAGGTTAAGATGGCATGATGGTGAGAAGATATGTGATGGAAAAATACGTTATCTGTCTGATTGTCCCCAATGGATGAAAAATTTTGAGCATTATCCTACATTTGGAAATGATATTAGAAATCTATAACTTGGGTTGTTCATAGATAGAATGAGTCCATATCAAATCCTTGGTAGGACACATAGTTCATGGCCTATTTTATTGGTAATTTACTACCAATATTCTAATGTTTGTATGGAGCAAAAATATGTCATGTAGAGTATAATAATATATATTCCAATGCAACCTAGGAAAGATATTGATTTTTCTTGTCACCATATATTTATGATATGAAAATTTTATTGGAGGATGGTATTAAGTTTTATTATTCTTATGAAATAGAATATTTTCAACGGTAAGAAGTTCTTATGTTCACTTTAAATGACTTCCCAACATATTGAAATTTTTCTGGATATAATGTTAAGGGGCATAAAGTGTGTCCAATTTGCGAAAAACAGATTTCATATTGCCAATTTCATCATGGGAGGAAAATAGTATACATGGTTAATAGAATGTTTTTTCTTATGGATCAATCTTAGAGAGGACTAAAAAAGGCATTCAATATATCACAGGGATTTGATATTTCTCCAAAACCATTATCCACTAATGAGTATTTTGAAAGGGTGAAAAACCATGACGTGACATTGCGAATGAAAAATAAATCTGGTAATGATTGAATTAATTGGATGAAAAGGTAAATAATTTTTTATCTTCCATATTGGAGATATCATAATGTGAAATATAATGTTGATGTCATGAATGTGAAAAAGAATATATATAAAAGTTTGACTAGAACATTGTTAGATATTAAGGGAAAGAATAAATATGGTTTGAATGAAAGATAATACTTACTATCAATGGGAATAAGTTTTTATTTAGCTCCCACTCTTGATGGAAGATGAGCATTTCTTCCCCTAACTTATCATACATTATCCAATAGGGAGAAAATTATCCTTTTTAGTTTCTTTAGGATATCAATATTCCACATGGTTATTCTTCAAAATTTAAAAAATCACTTCGAAGGATTTGAAGTTCAAAGGTATGAAATCGCATGATTTTCATGTCATGATGCAACAACTTATACCAGTTGCATTGTGTGGAATATTCCCCTTCCATGTGAGAAATACTATCATGAAGGTGTTTTATTTCTTCAATTCAATTTGTAATAAGGTGATTTATATGGATTCTTTGAACATTTTCTAAAATGATGAAATTTATATACAATGTCATTTGAAAATGTATTTTCCCAGATATTTTTTTTGACATAATGGTGCACTAAATGGATCTTCTGGTTTGAGAAATAATGATTTGTGGACCTCTATAACATCATTGTATGTATCCTTTGGAAAGGTATATGAAAATATTAAAGGGTTATGTTAATAATTCATATCAACCTGAAGCATACATTGTTGAAATTTATATTTCTAAGGAGTTTGCATAGTTTTTTTTAAGTTACATGTCTGTGGTGGAGCACATGGGTTTTCCTCCATCTTTCCATGAATGAGTTAACAATGAGCTAAATTGGATTCATTACTTGAAAGTAAAATTTTTGTCAACTGAACATATGAACAAGATTCGTTTATACTTCTTGAATAACATAGTTAATGGTTAACTGTATATCACATTGCATATTAATGAGTAGAAACAATTTCATCCAAAGAAGAATGAATTATGGATTTTCAATTATAATAAAAAAAACATTTTCTCCATGGTTTAAAAAGACCCTTCATGGTAGATCAGATGTGTGAGATACATTAGGATGGTTAATGGGTGGTCAATGTTAAAACGTCAAAATATGGTCCAGGTATGACATTAATGGCTATACATTTCAAACAATAGCTCAAGACCACAAAAATGCAGTTCAAAATAGTAGGGTATTGTTGTTTGTAGATTCAATGAATATTTCGAGTTTTAAAGACCAAAATCAAGTTTCTGCATTAAGTTCATTTTATGAAGCCGTTCAAGAAATATTGGAGGTTAATTACTTTAAAATTAAAGTACATGTTTTTAACATAATATGGTTTATCGGTAACAACAGTGTTAGACAAGCTGAATTTGGAATGACATTTGTTAATCTGATTAGATTGGAAGACACACTGATTCTTTTATAATGGAAACACAAGAAAAATAGATTTCCTAGGTTATTGATCAACTAGATATGCAGTGGTTTATAGTTTTACAAGATAAAATTAAATATGTTGGTGAGGATAAACATGAGGAAGGTGATTCTTTATGTGAAATTCCTACTTCCAGGGAAATATTAGCAGAATATATTGATGATCATGTTGTTGAAAAGGTGTGTTCCATACAGTATGATCAAGATGAAAGATTTTGGGAAAACAATCCATTTGTGAATTCCTAATATTTTATATAACATATGTTTATTACTCATACATAATTAGTAATTTCATATAATGTTATATATTGTAATTTTTTTCATTATTAAAATGTGTATTAAAATGAATAATAAGGAATTTTTATTTATTTTAGTTTTGTTTTGTTTAGTTTACCATGATTTCCATTAGGTAACTTATATATTTATTGATTTTTTTGAATGATAATTACATTACTATATTTACCTTGTTTACCACATTTTACCATGCTAACTATTTTTAACTTATATATTTATTGATTTTATAGAATGAGAATTAATTTACCATGTTTTCTATGTGTGCCTGTTTACCATGTTTACCATGTTTACCATTTTTACCATTTTTTTCTTATTTATTAGGCTTTACCATGATTACCATGTTCACCATGTTTACAATTACGTGACTTAGTTCAATTTTTTATTTTTTATTCATTAGTATTGAAATATTTGAATTTGTATATTTTTTAAATAAAGTTTTATTTTTTGAATTTATGTATAATAACATATCAATTAGTTGATCAGCCACATAATTATGGAGATGAGCATCATGATCATACATCTGGGTGAAACATTCACATGCTCTTACTGATGATCCTCATTCATCTTCATGTGCTACCACAATGGAATAAGAGAGTTCAAGAGTTGGTAAATGTGGTAGCGCACGTTTACCAAATCTACCACCTTCTTTTTTCCAGGACTAGAGGATATTGGTAGAGTTTAATTAGAATGATATTCCTAGAGGTCCAAATGAAAAAAGATATTAACAGTTTTGTATCAACTCATGGTAAATGATATGTTATAGTTTTGTATAATGATTTGAAAGGTGTGGACAAAGTGACACAATCTTAGTTGTGGGAGACAACTTTAGTAATATCTTTTTCTATTTTTTTACTAATATTTAATTGTTTATTTTATAATATGTTTTCCCTCTTCTTTATCAGATGACATTTGATATTCCAAACACTAGAGGAGAAAGGAAGAAGTGTTTATTGATGGCTAAAAGTAGATGGAGTGATTTTAAATCAACCCTCACAAAGGATTTCGTTATTGGTCATAGGTAACAAGACAATCCATGTCATATATATCCTTTTAATGATGAAGGCACGTGGAAAGAATTTGTTGAATATTGAAGAGAATAATTGTAACATCCTGAGATTTTATGAGATATATTCTATTTAATTTCTTTCATATCTTCTGTTATATGCTACACCAATATTATCATGCGCTATACGTAATACCTTATTAGCTTTCATTATACGCAACTTTATTCTTGGATCGTGTTATACACAATTTCAAGTTCATTTGACCATATTTATTCTACGAAATATTGAATATATATATATATATATTAAATGTATAAATAAAATATGGTTGGATTCTATTATACTCAACAATAATGGAGTCTTTCACTACACGCAACCCTGACATGGCTTGTGTTACACACAATCACGACCTTCCTCGATAGCATGTGTAGTACGCAATATCAGGTTTCACTAAACAACGATATATTGTTATAATATTATTATGGACTAGACATTATGAATAGTAGTAACTAAATTTTTAATTTTATGACATTATAATTCATCTTACACATTTTTTATAACATGGTATGGGAACAAAATAAATGTTTCAGGTAAAATAAGTATTTTTCAAAAAAAATGCAGTTTTGTCGCCTATTGATGATGAGCCCACATTAAATCTAGTTTGTGACATGTTTATAAGTTAAATTTGAAAAAATAAAATACTTTTTTGGAATCAGGATATTAAAATTTAAATTGGATAAAATTTTCATATTATTCTGATAACTTTCATATTTTAATGTATAATAAAAACACGCCATATTTTTATTAAAAACAACTTTTTTCATCGCAAAAATTTATATGGCTGAATTATAATATTGAACTGTTTTAAAGTATAAATATAATATATTTTTACCATTTAATATAATTCGTGTCATTTCCATTAATTTTATATTGAATTCATTGGTAAAAGCATTTCAATCTTTGACAATGTTTTAACTTTTAAAACCCATTTTCTTAACAATGAGATTAATTTTAAATTAATTACTGCAACTTCTGTGTTTTGAATTTTGAAAAATGGATTCCATATTTGGATTTAGTAGGTCCAAATTATGTTAATAGGTTACTTTTATTTTTTTTTACATTATGAATCGTAACTACGGTAATTTTTATTTACAACAGTTAAAGGAAAATCATGTAATTAAAGGGTAAAAATAATATTATAAAATTACCCTAACACCTGAAAAAATTCTATTGGATGAATAAAATTTGACCCATATCACCAAAGGGTGGGATTAAATTCATTTTACGGATTTCTGACCATAAAAATAATTTAATTATTATTAAACCAAAGAAAGTGACAACATGTCACTCTCTTAAATATTATAAGTATAAAAATATTAATTTAGTGTTAAATATCATGAAAATTATAACATTAATAGTATCCAAAAATCTAATAATATTATCTATGTCATGAGAATTTATTTATAATTTTTAGGGATTAAATAATTGTAATTAATGGTGACACAATAGTGATGCAAAAATTGTTTATTTAGTTAAAAAAATCACTAATATTGTTTTTATTAAACTCATAATGACCATAAAAGGAAAAAAACCAGACAAAAACATGTTGTTCAAGTACATGTAAACCACTAAAAATCCAATGGTCGAATATTTGACCATTTGGAGCCTTAAAAAAGTGATTTTGACACTTATATTATTTTATTTTAAATGATTTCAATGTTGTCACCTTCAAAATATAGTAAATATAAAAATAAAAATGTTTTGATTTTAAGATGATAAATTCTAGTAAAAATATTATTATTAATTTTATTATATTTATCTTAATTATAGGATTTTTTTAATTTTTATGCAACTAGTATGTATATTAAATGATTATACAAAAATGATGTGGAAATTTTTTTTTATTAAGAGAAATATCAAATAAATGGTTTTATAAAGATTAAAATAAATATTATATGAACATATTAATGTCCTCCAAAAATTTAATACATTAATATTACATGATAGTAATATATTAAAATAAATTCGAATATTTCATCAGTGTGGATTATATTAAAATTTTAATAAATGAATACTGTCAAAATTAACACTATTGTTATTTTATAAAAATAACATATTATAAAATAGTTTAAAATTACATAAATATTTAAAAATTATAATTTGAAATTTATATGGTTTAAAATTTCATAAATTACCCAATTATGGATAATTAACAACATATAAGTACTTATTTATTACAATTTAAAATTTAGAATCTTATAACCACAAATAAGATTAAATAAATTAAATAAGGAAAAATCAAGTTGATAAGGTTTAAAATAAATTTCAAACATGACTAAATTTTATTGGTTGATGAGATTACAACCGTTTCTCATCTAATATTCTAATATGAGTTATTTTTTGAGATTTTTAAGTGGGGTTTGATTTATTATAAATTAATATTTTGAGGTTTCCAAAGGTGCCCCTCTCCTCCCTTATAAAAGGGAACCTCCTCCCTCTCCTCTTTCTAACACTTTGAGCCTTGAATATCGGCCAATCCCTGCCCATTTCTCTTCTCCACTTCCCTATAAACATTCTGGAGGTTCTGGTCTTCTCAAAAGTCCAACTCTAGTCCCTTAAGAGGAAGCTTAACGGAGGTTTGTCGAAGAAGAGGTAATCTCTTCTACTGATTCAATCAAGTTTCCTTCTTCATCAACTTATCCTTATTTAGTTGTTTTATTATAAAGTAATAACATCAATATTAGTAATATAATTATATGATATTATAAATATGAAACAACCCCATTTCACCTTCTATTTATCCTACAGAAAAAAGAAATCATTGCGCGTGCGTACGTACAGAATACTGTATCCAGGCCGTGGTGTAATATGTTTTTCCCCCACCACCTTACTTGGATGGGTATAATGGTGTATAGAATAACTATATATGGATATTATAACATCATAATAATTCTGAGATATTATATCATCCACTCCAATTCCATTCAATAGTTCTGAGAATGATATCATCGCTTGTGTATACGCACGGATTACCGTCTCCACAACGTGATGAGATTCAATCTCCATGTTAGCCATTAATAAATGATTATAAATTATATATAATGAATATTAATGGTATATATAAAATAATAATACTACTGGATATATTTATATGTTAATTACTAACTTCTATTCATGTCAATAATAAAAGGAAAACAATGTTTATGCGTATGTACGGCCTACCGTCTCAATGAACGGTGTGTTTCATTTCATTTATCTATATTATATATATATATATATATATATATATATATATATATACTGACTATATATGATATATAAATCAAGTTTTAAATTCTGGAAGATAGTAAATAATGATATAAGTAATAATAATATTGTTGGTGCCAAAATATTGCACGAAAGGAAGGAACGGAAAAGAAGGCTGGCCCGTTGCCTCGCGAAGCACCCTCGCGAAGCACCGCCGCGAAGGACCGACGCGAAGGGCCTTGATCATCGCGGCCTCGCGAAGCTCCAGAGGCGGTAATCATCCGCGAACGCATTTGACGTTCGTGAGCCGCCGCGAATCTCCAGAGGCGGTAAACCTCCGCGAACGCATTTGACGTTCGCGAGCCGCCGTGAAGCTCCAGAGGCGGTATTCTCCGCGGACGTTGTTGACGTTCGCGAGCGCGCCGCGAAGCACCAAAGGAGGCGTGTGAGTTCTGCTTCGTGGCGCCCCTTGCCTATAAATACTGGACTCCCCCTGAGTCCTAGAGGACGGACAATCCGACCTTTCGTCTTCTCCTCTCCCGAATCACGAAGCACTCTTTGCCCCGGGAATCGTGAGCTCCGCGAGGTACTTCTACTTCGCGAGATGCCTCTGCATTGTCTCATTTTGAGCCCCTCTTCCTAGAGGGATGCCCTTCGCGAAGCTCAAGGGCATTTGCGAAGGAAGGGGATTCTCAAGGGAACCCGAGAAGCCGTGGAGCGTTTATGCTTCGCGAAACACCCAACCCATGCTAGTGATCCCAATGCTAAGGCAGGATCGCTACACATCACGAAGCACACTGCTTCGCAGGACCCTGCATCGCGAGGCACCCCTTCTTTGCGAGGCAGTGCTCCGCGAACACTGTTCAACTTCACGAAGCACCTTCCACTCACACCTATGCCGCATGCTAAGGCCAAGGCACTCCACTTCGCGAAGCACGCTCCTTTGCTTAACGATTCCTCTTCCCGTGCGACCCTCCAGGTTTGCACGATGTGATTTCAAAGTCCCATGGACAATACCACCCGTAGAGTTGCTTCGCCTAATTCTTCTTTGGATAGGCACGGTAACGGCTATTGATTCTTCACATAGCCACGCTAACGTGGACCCCTCGATAGTTCATTCCACAACCCCACTTAAACATGGCCTTCCTGGTACCTGCCCTTCCCCAAGGACTAGAGGGTACCAGTTATGTAAGTCCTAGGAGTGTGGAGTGAACCCACCTCGTCCGAGCTGCAGTACGTTAAACTGCCAAGCACCACGTCCTCAACACATGACGTTAAACTGTGACCCGACCTCGTGCCCCTTACAAAGGGCCCCCCCCAGCTCGAACATTCTTTACACCACTCGTCTGCATGGGAATGGAATCACCCATCCACAAGGGATGATATCCTCCTTATTGGAGTGGAGTATGTTCATGGGAGAAGGGCGACCCTAGTTCCCCAACGAATGGTTGCACCTCTGCATCTCCGTACTTCCCCACTACCAAGGTCAGTGGAGGGCGTGATAGGGAACGAGGCACCTCCCATCATTGGACCAAGGTCCATCCTTCCCGCGCTTTTTCGCACCATGGGCCTCCATCCTAGAGTAAGTCCCAGCAGCATGGGCCGCCTAACGCGTAAGACCCTCTTCGTTTCTCACGGACGCATCCTTCGCGACGTGATCGTCAGGTCCTTGCAACCTCTTGTTTCTCACACCGAGCATGACTCACGTGGGCTTAGAGTGAGCACCGACCCTGAACCCCACCCCTAGCGAACTACGAGGACTTTGATCCATGTCATGTCATGGTACGTAGGAAGCCTCCATGAGGTTCAAGCCACATTGCTCTGTCGTTCATTCACGTCGAGTTTCGCCCGCGTCCAGCTTGACGTTAAACTGTATGCCCCTCCCTTTGTCCTGCATGACATTAAACTGCACACCCATTTCCACCTGAACTACGAGGTCTTTGATCCATGTCAAGGAATGGTACGTAGGAAGCCTTCCAAAGGTTCAAGCCCACCACCCATTGGACCAAGGTCCACTTTCATGTCGGTTCGCCAACAAAACCCAACCCGAACTACAATGTCTTTGATCCATGTCAAGGCATGGTATGTAGGAATCCATCCAGAGGTTCAACCCACCACTCGTTGGACCAAGGTCCACTTTCACGTCGGTTCGCCGACATAGCCCCATTTGAACTACGAGGTCTTTGATCCATGTCAAGGCGTGGTACGCAGGAAGCCTCCATGAGGTTCAAGCCCACCCATCATCATTCACGTCGAGTTCTACCTACATCCAGCACGACGTTAAACTACAATTCCAGTCCGACGACAAGCCGTTGTGACTAACCCGAACTATGAGGTCTTTGATCCATGTCAAGGAATGTTACGTAGGAAGCCTTTACGAGGTTCAAACCCACCATCCAGTCGTTCCGACCTCATTCACGTCGGTTCACCCCGTCCCGCATGATGTTAAACTGTATTCCACATTTCCAAGCCCATCTCCCATTGGACCAAGGTACCTCATTCACGTTGGTTCACCGACACCCACTGCCCGTCATTTATACATGTCACGGTTCACTACCGTCCTGCATGATGTTAAACTGTATTCCATAAATCCTTTGAACTACGAGGTCTTTGATCCATGTCAAGGCATGTTACGTAGGAAACCTTCCCAAGGTTCAAGCCCACCATTAGTGGACCCATGGGCCTACTTTCACGTCGGTTCACCGATAAAACCCTTTGAACTACGGGGTCTTTGATCCATGCCAAGGCATGGTACGTAGGAAGCCTTCCAGAGGCTCAAGCCCACTACTCATTGGACCAAGGTCCACCCTCACGTCAGTACACTAATGATGCCCATCGGACCAAGGTACACCTTCACGTTGGTTCGCCGACGACATCCATCGGGCCAAGGCCCACCTTCACGTCGGTTTACCGGCACCATCCCGAACTACGCAGACTTTGATTCCCTGCCACGGGGATACGTAGCAAGCCTCTTCAAGGATCAAGCCCAACTTCACTGTCGCCCCTACGATGGTCCCCATTTCATTCCCCCTCTAATTCATTCATCCACCTACAACCCATCTCGATTCTCGCCCGGACCATCATATCCTGGTGAGACCATGTCGGTACACTCTTCCTCACAGCCGCACATGGGCTGGCCCCGATATCGACAACCCTTCAAGGAGAATCCCTCGATCTGATCTATCCTAGCTAATGCTCTGTTTGGGTTGATCTGTCTCTGCTAGACGTTAAACTCGCGACATACCCTGTGTTAAACACGGGAAGCTGAGGAAAAGCTCAGATCTGTGTCTATGGAATATAATTCCCCGCGCTCGATGTGGGATGCCTCGAGCTTCCATGCCCTCGAGAAGCCCTGTGACCAGGGATAACAGACAGACATGCCAGGTTCCCCATCATCCATACACGCTACTGATGCCTCAACATGACTACTGCCCCGACTGAAGGTTTCTGCCCTGACCGGACCCTTTGGAATGTCTCGTCAGAAGCAGTGTAATTAACCGGGGTCCATGGAAATATGGCACTAGGAAGAGTTTCACGAACTACGTATTAAATCTATGAGGGAGACCCGGACTAGGTGACGAGTTCTGAGGAGGAATCCACAAGAGGAAGAACTGTCATCCCCTCATCCCGTTTCTATCATGGAGCAGACGTCCCTGAATAAGGAGCGAATGCCACCCGCCTTTGGAAAGCAGGAATGCAGGGAAACACAACTGCGTGTCCTCCTCCTCCACAGACGGGCAGATGCACGGGCCACGGCGAAAGCGTCGGAAATAGAAATGGTGAACCTGACGTGAAATTATTCTCCTAAATATGGAGATTAGTAGCGTTCGAGACACCAGTAGATTGACATGTCACCGGATCCAGATATTCGGCGCCTGGTCCCACCAAGAATATAGTGGTCCTGTCGTGAAACTCATCGGATGTCAGGGCAGTAGAACTTTGGGCACTCCATTCTGCAACGTGTTGGCGTGGATCCTTATTACAGACATGGAGAATGGAAGGACGATGGGGCACTGGCTGTCAATCCTTTTCCTCTCAGTACTGATGAGTTGATCCCTTCATTTCTCAGGAACCAGGTTGCTGTTACAGAGACGCGATCACCATCTGCCCCTCGCCCACGCAGGGGCTGGGGAAACACCGCCACGACCACCCCACGTAGCACCGATACCGCCATGACAGCCGCCACATCACGGAATACGGGGCGCCCACGTCCCCTTTCCCCATCAGAGGTCATCCAGCGAAGAGTGATCAACAACCTCGTGCACAGGTATGAGGAAGAAGGGGTCATCCCAACTCGGGATATGGCCCGCCTAGACCTGGAGGCCTCTAAGCCCTGCCGTCAATGCCGCCCTAACAGGCCACGCAGGGAGCCCCTGCTCCCCACCCCAACGTTCAACCGTTTCGGGAGCTTGTCTCTGGAACGCCTTGACGACTCCTTGCCTTACGCTGAAGAGGTGGGCGCCGTCCGACTCAGCCCGCTCAGGGTCCCGACCCGAGGGCTCCAGGAGAAAGCTCCAGCCTGGCCGCGTCAGCGCCGCCGTCTGACCCCGCAGGATGAGAAGGCAGGCTACGTCCCCGCACCACCTGCGCCAGCACGCCTGACCCGACATCAGCGCCGGGCCCGGGCTGAGGATGCTCGCCCAGGTGCGTCAACATCGACAGCTACAGTGGCCCGAGCCACCGCCGACGTGCATCGTGAATCCCCTGCATACACTGGGAAGGGGAACTCCTTCACCCAACCAGGATCGAGACCCCAACCGATCCACGGGCAGGCTGGGTTGACTCTCCGGGTTGCGGGACTGAGTGGTGATCGCCGCGAACTAACCCGCGGTGATGTCACCCTGTACGGAGGTCCTCCCCGCACCACTACCCCACAGAGCATGGGCCTTCCCCGCTCCGAAGTTCTTCATGGAGGCATGCCTCGTGCTACCCCCATCCTGAAGGAAGACCTGCCATGCGGCAGTGACGCTCAGTGCAGAAACCTTTCCCGCACCCACTATACAGGGTATGGAGTCCATCCTCCTGCCCCCGACCGCTGATTTGAAGGGACCATCCATATGGTCCTTCATCAACGTGGAGGCCCTCCCTACCTCCGCTCTGCGACCGGCGAAGGTCCTCCTCACCCAAGAAACTCGAGTGAAGGTCAGCCTCGCTCCACTTGCATCGACCATGGAGGTCCTCCCCATGCTCCTTCCGGTTCCAACAGGGGCTCCGCCTATATGGGTGATGTTCATTGAGGTCCTCCCCATGTACCCTTCGACATTTGCCCCAGTGCCCCTCGCACCCCAGCTGTCTCGAGTGGGGGTCCTCTCTTCCATGGCGCCACCGCCACCCCGAGACTGCTTGGTGGGGATCAACCCTGTCCCGAAGAGCCACCCCGGGGTAGGAGAGCAGGTCGTCGCCGCCACAGGAAGAACCCTGGGAAGGCCCAGGTGGAGATCAAACCTGCCCTCTTCTCTGACTCTAAAGAGGAATGCGACTCCGTGATGGAACCTTCTCCCCGCTCCCCCATATCAAGGATTGGGGCAGGAACCAGACGTGTTAGCCTCATTCTCCCAAAATTTGAGGTCCACCAGATTCCCATCTCCCTCCACAGGTACATCCAAGAGGAAGAAATCTTGGGAATTCCGCAGGTCTCGACCGCGCAATCACCGCCTTTGTCACCAGAAGCACCCTCTACCTCTACCAGAGATCACAGAGAGTTATTTTGGGGGCCAAAGACGGTAGAGAGACGACAAGACTTGTCGTCGGTAGCCGCGACTCCTGTTCCAGAAGCTTTGGTTATTAGCCCGTCGTATCGTGACATCATGGCCAGGTCACATCACTCTTCGGAGGGTGGCCCGGAATTCGGCGGCCAGTCAGCTCGTTCGCCGTATTCTCCACCACCGAGCTTACTATCCCAGAGGTCTGCCTCGGTACCGCTACCGGTCCCTCAGCCGCCCCTGGTTCATGAGTGGGGCAACACAGGGCCAGACCCTGAGTCCAAGGCCAGGAGATTCTGGAGTATTCTCGCAGCGGATTACTTCCCGGAAAAGATCTGGCCGATGGCGGCGCTGAATTTTCACGTACCGGAGTCCCTTACCCCTGAAGAAGTGGGGTGCTTTTGTCGAACCCTATGGGCGACACACATCCACCTTCATTACGAACGGGTGGTGTACCCCAGAAGTCGAGAGCACTTTGAAGAAATCGGCGAGCATTTCCTCCTAGTCGATGCGGCCGCACTCCTTGTGACCCAGCACCCTGAGTCGCCAGGCCACCAGAGCACCCTTCAACGAAAATGCATTCAGAGTTTTAAATCACTCCGCAGAATTGTCAGGGAAGCCACCCCCCATGTGAAAGTCCGTGGTTGGGGACACTATGTCGCACTCCTCTTCGACCCTATCTGACGGCAGCCCGATTCGCTATGCGACATCGAGGACATGCCCTCGAGAGAGGTCGCGGTCCACATGGCTGACGTCGTGGACAAGGAAGATGATCTTGAATTCCTTGATGGAGACTTACCCCCCGAGGGCGTACCGCCACTGCTGGACCCATCAGGGAGAGTTACCCATCAGTAGAGGAACCTGCTAGGCCTCCCCGTACCCACCGAATTGATGGTACTTGGTCGAAACACTGGCAAGGGTAAAGAGCATGTCGGAACAGTCAAGCACTCCGACCCGTCCGCCTCTGTGTAGAAAACGGACGAAGATCCCGAGAATGCCACGTTACACCAGCTGCTTGCTGAGCAGAAGAGGCTGGTTGAAGAACTCTTAGCTGAGGACGCCGCAGAGCGGCGACCCGACTATGGTAATCCCAGGCTGGGGCAGTAGGGGCAGGAACAATTTCCCCCCGGTGAGATGCCTCTGTGAAACCCTGATCATGCTACTGCCGCAGATAGGGCAGAAGCCGGAACGTATGGCAAGAGGGCGCGATACGTCTCGCCAAATCCCCCCGAGCGACGGGGCAATCTGAAGAATCTAGTCCGGGTTCCCCCGGTCGCCCTGCAGGTCGTCCAGCCAGTTGATCCACGAGCGGCCGAAGTCGTCTACCTTGTTGAAGAACCCGACAATGCACTTGTGGTTAGGGAACCCCGTCAAGATAGGGACCCCCACCCGGATGATCTTATCGCGGCGCTCACAGCCCGCCTCGAAGCATTGGAAACGCGACAGGTGGCGGTCCCACCGGATGGTAAGCCTTATCCCGTGTGGGTGGATGATATGCCAGCACCTTCGAGTTTTGGGAACCCCACTTTCTCGCCTTTTAACGGGATAGGGGACCCGCCGCAGCACTTGGCTCATTTTTCTTCCAGGTGTGGCCCCATGGTGGGGACCCCGGCTCAGCAAGAAGCCGCCAAGCTCCGATGTTTCATATAGACATTGGAAGGTATGGCATTCGTCTGGTACAGCCAGCTCCCTATCGGATCGGTGACCAATTGGGAGGATCTTCGCTGGCAGTTCTCATACCAGTTCAGCTCCACCACGCGGAAGACCAGCATTGTAGACCTCTTCAAGTGCAAGCAAAGGCCTGATGAGAGGGTTGCAGATTTCATCGCTCGGTGGAAGGGACTTACGTATTCCCTCGATATGCCACTAGCTCAGGAGAAAATACTGACGATGTGTGTGGGGAACGTCAAGACAGAGCTGGTACCCTCTCTGATTACACAGAACTACCCTGGAGGGTTCATAGATTTCTCAGACAAGGCTCAACGCCTTGAGGAAGCCCTAAAACAGGCCAGTCATGAACGTTTGTTGCCCCCTATGATCCCGGCCAGGAGGACCGCCAGGGCTGAACCCGCCGTGGTGGCCCAAATAGAAGCCTCGAGGCAGCAGGAGTTACTGCCGGGGGCACCACCCCCGCAACCCCGCAGAGGTCCTCCACCTCAAGCACAGGATCCTGCCCATCAGTGACCGCCTCAGAACCGAAAGGTTCCCCCATGCAATATGCCATTGCCACCTAAGCGAGACAATCAGGCGCCGCCTCCTCGGTAGGCCCCCCCGGCCCCTCGTCAGGGTCAGGCCCCCAGGGCCCCCTATCCAGAAAGAAGGTACCAGACTTATTCATTCAACGAAAATTAGGTCCCTGGCTACTTCCGAAGTGCTCTAGAGCAAGGGATTGTGCGTCTGCCTGAGTGCAGAAGGCCGTCAGAGGCGAATCTCATTGATCACCCCAACTACTGCCCTTATCATCGGATCCTGGGGCACACCCTCAAGTAATTCTATTTGTTTAAAGACTGACTTCAAGACCAGGTCAACAACAACATAGTCAAGTTGGGCCCAGCACCAGCGCAAGTGGCAGGTGTCTTTGCAGGGTCAGAGATCGGCAACGACAGTGAAGGCGAGTGGAAGCAGGCCCCCAACAGCGGATCCCAGAAATACGATGACTAGATGGCCCAAAAAGCTGTCGTCTATGCCCATGGTATCATCCGGGCATGCCTGAAGCAGTCAGAACCTTCAAAAGAAGTAGCTGGTGCCTCCGCATCGTCTTCACAGTCGGCCTCTTCCCAAAAGGGCAAGCAGCGGTGACGTAAGAAGAAGCAACGCACACCGCCGGTGCCATTGTCATCCATCACTCTCGGTGACTTTATGCCCCCTGAAATGGGGATTCCTCCCCGAATCCGCCCAGCGGTGGATGAATCCTCGAGCGACAACCAGGGGTACGCTTCGATTAACACCGTGGAGCTGGTAAAGCCCTATATGACCCCCAGCGAGGGGGACCGCTAGGAAAACCTCCCCAACATTTCCAGCCGATGTCAATGTCAGCGGAATCGTAACCGTGCCAGTCATCGAGGTACGTCAGCAGGCACTTTTGGCCAAGTCGTGCACGCTACTGAGACCAGGCAGCAGGCTCAGCGCAGATCTCAGCACGCGCAACCCCATCAAACGCCCTCGGCTCTACCTCCAACGTCGTTCGTACTACTGGATCAGGGGGAGATGCCTCGTTCGTATCACAGTCAGACTCGCCTGGCTACAGGCCAACCTCCGCTGTCTGATCCTAGTCCAGCGACTACTCTCCAGGCTTCTACTAGTAGGCAGCAATATGTACCCAGTACTAGTCGATCGCCGATTCAACCAGCAGGACCCGCTATGCCTCCAAATGCCGAACGGCCTCCTGTAAGCAGAGGTTTGCGTTTGGCACGAAAGTATGATGTCCTAAAGCACCTGGCCGACATTCCGGTGAGTCTTTCTATCCTTGAGGCCCTTCGCCTGTCATCTGAAATGTGCGAGGCACTTGCCGATGCCCTAAGGAGCCCCCTTCAGTTTGAGACGGAGGTAGCAGATGCAGAAGCCTCCCATATCGAGACGATTGAAAACGCCGAATGTCAGGCGGTTATCTCGTAATCCGGGGAAGATGAGGACCCTCTTATACAAGGGCACATTCGCCCGTTGTACATCACTGTCCACTTCAATGGTGTGGAAGTCTGTCGCTGCCTCTTTGACAGGGGTTCCGGAATCAATCTAATTCCGACCCGGACATTGCGAAAGCTGGATCTGTCTGAAGGTGATTTAACTCCCTCTGACCTCAGAATCCAGGGGTACGACAGGACAGAGCAAACCCCAGTTGGCAAGATCCGCCTGAAGACTCAGTTCGGTGGCTTAATTGCCAGCACCGAGTTCATGGTTGTCTCTCAGGACACAGCCTACAATGCATTGATGGGTAGGCCATGGCTCCATCTGCATGCAGCGGTCCCTTCGTCATATCACCAGTGCCTCAAGTACTCTCTCAACGGTCGAGTAGGCATGATCCAAGGAGACGTGTCCCCGTTTTCTTCTTGTGAGGCCCGCTATTTGGATGCGGGTTATTACAAAAGTAAGGATAAGCAAATCCTGGTGAGTGAGGATGAACCCGACCCGGTCACAAGTGATCCCTGGGCAAGCATGGATGACACCTACATCCTCCCGATCCACCGGTTGGAGGCCACGACCCCCGACATGGGACAAGTTTTTGTTGTTTTCGGGTATGCAAGGAAGGCATGTTCCCGTGTCCAAGCGACGGCGGAAAATCACCTCGTACTCCTACATCAACCAGGCTCAAGTCATCCCGGAACATCCTACCCTTGTACGGTACTGGGACGTCAAGCTTATGACAATGGCGGTGTGCCATACGTGTCTCTTCCTCCGGGATGGGATTAACTGACTCAAGCCGACACGTCACCACTGCTTTGATATCATCAAACGTGGCCCTTTAGGCTGAAGGCCATATGGGATAGGGTCGACTGCCTTCATTGCTATGGTCTCGATGGCAAGCGAGTCTCCCGATGTGATGACCGCTGCTGCCCAAGCCGGCACCAGCTGCCCCTCATATTTTGATAGCCCAGAAGTATCTTCCGTCGCGGGAAGTCCCCCCACGGGTGGGGAGGAAGACCTGGAGGATGCTCCCCCCGCCTTTGAAGAAGGAGTCTCTACCATGGTTGATGAACTGGTACAGGTGAACCTTGGTAGCGAGGCAGATAAGAAACCCACATTGATCAGTGCAACCATGTCCCCCGAGGAGCGGCAGCAGTACGTAGACTTCCTCAAACAGCACTGTGATGTGTTTTCTTGGAGTTACAACGAGATTCCAGGGATAGATCCCCAGGTATCCGTTCACCGTTTGGGCCTCCCGGCAAAACAACGTGGGGTTAAGCAGCCTCCCAGGAAGATGAACCCTTCTCATGGTGCTATGGTTGAGGCCGAAGTTGACAAGCTAATCAAAGCCAACTTCATCAAGGAGGTCCAGTACCCCAAGTGTCTTTCCAACATTGTGCTAGTCAGAAAGAAGAATGGGCAGATCAGAGTCTGCATCGACTTCCGCGATCTTAATCGCCACTGCCCAAAGGATGAATTCCCACTCCCGGTGACGGAGTTATTGATTGATGCCACGGCCGAGTTCCAAGCCCTCTCTTTCATGGATGGGTATTCCGGGTATAACCAGATCCGGATGGCCCCCGAGGACGAGGAGTCCACTTCCTTCAGAGCTCCCCAAGGTACCTTTTGCTACCAGGTTATGCCATTTGGTTTGAAAAATGCAGGTGCCACTTATCATAGGGCCATGCATCGCATATTCAAGCCGATTCTCGGGACATTGGTGGAATGCTACGTGGATGACCACGTAGTCAAATCATGTCAGCTCCAGGACCATCTCAAAGACCTTGAGAAAGTGTTCGGTTTCCTCCGTTCCCGTCACCTGAAGATGAACCCGCTGAAGTGTGCCTTCAGGGTCACCTCCGGGAAGTTCCTAGGCTTTGTTGTCAGATACCGAGGTATCGAGATCGACCCGGAGAAGATCAAGGCCATCAGACAAATGCCTCCCCCGAGCAACATTCGGGAGCTTCAAGGCCTTCAAGGCCACTTAGCCTATATATGCCGATTCATCGCGAATTTGGACGGCAAGTGTAAGCCCTTTTCCAGCCTCATGAAGAAGGGTGACGCCTACGAATGGGATGAGGAGTGTCGGACCGCCTTCGAGGAAATCAAGCAGTATCTGCTCCAACCTCCGGTCTTGATGGAACCTGTCTCTGGAAAGCCGCTAGTCCTTTATGTGACCTCCCTGGAGAGATCCCTCGGTGCGCTGCTCGCCCAGAAGAATAACGAGGGTACTGAGAACAGTCTCTACTATCTCAGTCGCATGCTTCTCGATACGGAGGTCAGATAATCCCCTATCGAAAAGAGATGCCATGTGCTTGTCTTCACTGTGCAGAAGTTGCAACATTACCTGCAGCAGCACAAGGTGCAATTGGTCTCCCGGGTAGACCCACTGAAGTACATCCTGAACCGCCCTATGCTGACTGGCCGACTAGAACGGTGGGCAGTGATCCTCCAGCAGTTTCATATCATGTTTGTACCTCAGAAGGCCATTAAAGGATAGGCGTTGGAAGACTTTTTAGCTACCCATACAACCTCCGCGGATCAATCCATGGACCTGGATTTCCCTGATGAGACGATCCTCTCAGTCGATCATGCTGTCCCATGTTGGAAAATGCATTTCGACGACGCCTCCCAGAGCCCCACCGGTAGGAGGCTCAACGATCCCAAGCTCAACAGAGTGGGCCTGGGTATTGTCTTCATTACCCCGGCGCAAGCCATCCTTCCATACTCGTTCTTGTTGTCAGAAGGCTGTACGAACAACGAGGCAGAGTACCAAGCTCTCATCACCGGCCTCGAGTTTGCCCTTGAGATCCATGTGCCCCATCTACATTTGAAGGGAGATTTCGAGCTGGTAATCAAACAGGTTAATGGCGACTACGTCGTCAGGAAGCCGGAGCTCGCACCGTTGCATGAGTACACCCTCTGCCTAATGGCCCAGTTCTCTTCTCGACCAGAGGTTACCCATGTCCCACGGTCGCAGAACGGCCAAGCGGACGCCCTGGCTGGCTTAGCCGCATCGCTCGCAGAACCCGAGCAAGATGATTTGATCATACATGTGGCCCACTGGAGAGTCATTGCCCCCATCACCCAAGAGGACCATGATAGCCTGAGGGTAAGTCATCTCACCACTGGACCCTCCACGTCAGGGGCCCCGGGTTCGTCAGACATAGTGGTTGAAGCCACTCCCGACTGCAGAGCACCTTTTGTCGAGTATCTCCAAAATGGTCAGCTCCCAGACGACCGGGCTGAGCGCGAGCGAATCCGACGCCGCGCGCTGCAATTTACCCTCCAGAGTGGCCCTAGTCTTGAACAAATCCTTTATAAGCGGAGTTTAGATGGTTTCCTCCTCCGTTGCATCCAAGGAGGGGAGATACCTCAAGTTATGCAAGAGGTTCACGCCGGTTCCTGTGGCGCCCATCAAGCTGGGCCGAAGCTGTCCCATCAAATCCGGAGACTGGGGTGCTTTTGGCCCTCTATGATCCATGATTGTATTGGATATGCCAAGAGATTCCACGTGTGCCAAGTACACGCCAACTTCTTGCATCGGCCGCCGGAGCCCCTCCACCCCACCAAGTACTCTTGGCCATCTGCGGTAAGGGGACTTGATGTAGTGGGACTGTATCCACCGGCAACAGCCCACCAGTGTTGGTTCATCCTGACTGCTACAGATTTCTTCTCCAAGTGGGCAGAGGCAGTTCCTCTCAAAGAGGTCAAGGCCCGTTCCATCGTTGACTTTGTGAGCTCCAACATTATCCACCGGTTTGGGGCACCTCACGTCATCCTCACCGATAACGGAACCAAATTCCGAGAAGCTAAATTGAAGAAATTGTGCACCAAGTACGACATCCGGTCGAACCATACCTCCCGCTACCACGCGCAAGCGAATGGACAGATCGAGGCATTCAACAAGACCCTCTCTAACATTCTGCTGAAGATAGTTGGTCAGAACAAGAAAAGTTGGTCGGACAAGCTCCCCAACGCCCTCTGGGCTTACCGGATGACGACTCACAACTCTACCCAGGTGACCCCATATTCCCTGGTGTATGGATCTGAGGCCGTCCTACCTATTGAGATCCAGCTGCTGTCGTTACGAACTGCAGTTTATAACCACTAGACATCAAATGAGGTACCTGAGATCCGTCTAGCCGAATTAGAAGCACTGGACGAGAACCGGCTTCATGCCCTGCACAATCTGGAAAGGCATCAGGATAAGATAGCGAGGGCCTTCGACGAGAAGGTTCGTCTCCACTCTTTTCTACAGGGCGACCTGGTACTGGCCCTTCGAGCACCAATGATTCCTGGTAGGAAACCACCCAAATTAGAACCCAAATGGGAAGAGCCTTATATCAACCATAAGGTGTACCCCAATGGAGCATACTCCTTGGTGACCACAGATGGAGAGCGTATAACCCCTCCCACCAATTCCAAATTCCTCAAGAGATACTTTGCCTAGGGCAAAAAGGGTCCTGCACGACCCTAAACTGCAAGTTGGTCCCGCATGACCTTAAACTACATCTTCGTCCTGCAAGACGATAAACTATGAAATGTTCCCGCATGACCTTAAACATCACATTATGGTCCAACATGACTCTAAACTGTAAAGTCCTGCACGACTCTAAACTACAAGATGGTCCTGCATGACCTTAAACTGCATCTACGTCTTTACTGCAAGACGTTAAACTGCAAGCCAGTCAGGCCTTCCTGACTGAGGCTTAGCCTCAGGCCCCTTGGCCTCCTCGGGCCCTGGCCCCCATCCTACAAGACGTTAAACTGGAAGCCAGTCAGGCCTTCCTGACCGATGCTCACCCTCAGGCCCCTTGGCCTCCTCGGGCCACTGGCCCCCCGTCTTCACCACGAGACGTTAAACCGCAAGTTGGTTTTTTTCCCCGACTTACCCTCTCGCGGGATTGTATGGTATAGTGTAGGACTACATCCTCATTCGCGTCGGATTACTCATCTTACCGTACATATCCCTAAATGATATGCTTCCCATCATCCCGCATGACATTAAACTGCATTTCTAGAATTACGTGTGGCTTGATTCCCATCTTTATGGGATACGTAGGAACGCTCGGACGCCTCGTCTTGAGCCCATCCCAAAGCTTTTATCATCCACTATTCCCCATGGGAATAGTTTCCTTGGAGGATCTTTGTGTAGAAAGGAGTAGGCTTTCTTGGCCCCGCTCATGCAACCCCGCTCGCACAAGGATTGTAAGGGTCGCACCATGTTCCCACTCCCGTTTTTCTATCCTCCCACGTCCTTACCGCATGACGCTAAACTGCATGGCCTTCAAGAACTACGTATGGCTTGATTCTCATCCTCATGAGATACGTAGGAATGCCCGGACATTTCGTCCGTTGGCCCAACCCAAATGCCAAAATCTTCCCCTTGGGTCAAGACATGGCAGGGTGCGCACTTTTGCCCCGACTCACATCGAGCAAGCCTCGACCCGGCTGCACATCCCCCCTGGAGATGTTTGCCTCTTTCGTGGATGGATACTGCTATGCTTAACCCACTCCTTGGATGGGATTACATCATTTTTCACACCCAGAGGGACCCCCAAGAACGGCCTGGATACTACGCCCAAGGGCTCTCCTACCGATACGGGCCAACGCCCCTGAGGGTTTTCAAGCAACAAGCCAATACAAGTCCCGCGTTGCGAATTTGGTCAGCAGTCGACGCTCATTTGTTGCTCCCATAACGGGTCACCATAGGAACGTTGTGTTTCGAATATGGTCAACAGTGTCCTGGATCTTCGGGTCCACCCGGAGATGTCCCAGACATCGAGTACAGTGATTCATTCTGCCCCATCCCGAGTTGACAAACTTCCCCCCGGGTGGTGCTAGCGATCGGGCCCATGGCCCCGATCTCTCATAGGGTTGTACGGTGTGTTGTGAGACTATGTCATCATTTACGTCGGCTTCTTCGCCATACTGTACGCCTCCCCTTACGAGGCCCAGCCTCAGGCCCCTTGGCCTCCTCGGGTCCCCGACCCCCGTCCTCATGTTAGGCGTTAAACTGCAGACCCGTCAGGCCTTCCAGACCGATGCCTGACCTTAGGCCCCCTGGCCTTCTCGGGCCCCTTCTCCCAACCTCTTACCCAGGGTGTATGGCACGGTTTAGGACTACGTCCTCATTCACGTCGGGATCGTACCATGCCGTACGCCTCCCCTTACGAGGCCCAGCCCCAGGCCCCTTGGCCTCCTCGGGTCCCCGACCCCCATCTTCATGTAAGACGTTAAACTGCAGACCCATCAAGCCTTCCTGACCGATGCCTGACCTTAGGCCCCCTGGCCTTATCGGGCCCCTACGACCAACTTCTTACCTGGAGTGTACGACGTAGTGTAGGACTACGTCCTCATTCACGTCGGGATCATGTACCATGCTGTACGCCTCCCCTTACGAGGCCCAGCCTCAGGCCCCTTGGACTCCTCAGGTCCCTGACCCTCGTCCTCAATGCAAGAAGTTAAACTAAAAGCAGGTCAGGCCTTCCTGACCACCATCAGGACCCTTGGCCTTTCTGGGCCACGACCCAGGTCCCCTCTTATAGGAGTGTACGGCGTGGTGTGGGACTACGTCCTCATTCACGTCGGCTTCTTCGCCATGTCGTATACCTCCCTTGTATAGGGGTATATTACTCCCCTTCTCGTCCCATATGACGTTAAACTAAATTTGTAGAACTACGGATGGCTTGATTCCCATCCACATTGGATACATAGGACCACCTGAATGTCCAGGATTCGGTTCCAGCCCCATCTCTCAGGAATCTTCATCCCATCTTGGCCCCTTGGCCTATCCTTCCTCTATGAGGGGATTATATGGTGTGGTGTGGGATTATGTCCTCATTCACATTGGTCTCGTAATGACCACGCCATGTACCTCCCCCTACTGAGATGTTTCGTCGATCCCTTTTCGGCGGTTCACCAATGTGCTTAAGAGTACTCTGGTTTGTTACCTGGAACGCCAACCTTTACTCGGACACGTCCTCACCCACTTTCCAGGCTTTGTGTATCCCTGCATCAGGGCTTTCAGCATCTTTCACGCCCAAAGGGACCCCCAAGAACAGCCCGGATACTACGCCCAAGGGCTCTCCTACCGTTACGGGCCAACGCCCCCGAGGGTTTCGGACAACAAATCGATAAAATCCCGTGTTGCGAATATGGTCAGCGGTCGATTCTCGTTTTTTGTTCCCACCTCAGGCTAACGCGATATGGACGCTGTGTTTCCAACATGGTTAACATTTTTCCTATATCGCCATGCCAACCCATTAAGACCAAAATGTCGGGTACACGATTCACACCCTTCATCACTCGCATGTCCAAGTAGAGTCTCAGAACTCTTGGTACCTTTCCTCTGTGCACGTCCGCGCGTTGGGGGAACAAGCTACGTCAAAGGTGTCCTTTGGGGCTCTCTGCCGACTCCCCTTTGATGGACGCCCCATGTATTGCGATGAGGATACCCCCTTGTTTCCCACACCGAGTTTAACTCACGTGGGCTTAGGGATCGGGTTGACATCTGTGCTTACTCAGGAAGTTGTCACCATCCACGGTCCGAGCTCTAAGACCATAAACTAAGATTCTCATCTGGAACTACGTTTAGCTTGATTCCTATCTTGATGGGATACGTAGGGATGCCCAGACCCCTTGTCTTTGGGTCCATCTTGAGTTTAGCTAATTCACCTCTTTGGTCCTGCCTTCAGGACCCCGACCACGGGACCGCGTGGCGTAGTGTAGGACTACGTCCTCATTCACGTCAGGTTTGCAATAGCTGCACCACGCGCACCCCGTTCTGAGGGTTATCCCTCCTATTCCTTGTCATGCATGACATTAAAAGGCACCTTTCAGAACTACGTGTGGATTGATTCCCATCCTCATGGGATACGTAGGACCACCCGAATGTCTAGGATTCGGGTCCAGCCCCACCTCTTAGTGATCTCCTGATCTCCCGGTCACCTAGGCCACATGGTCTATCCCTCTCCAGGAGGGGGATATGTAGGAATGATACAAGGTTTTGGGCACCATGCCCACTTTCCCCAGGAACCCGCCATCTCTTGGTTACCCTCAAGTAGAGTCTCTTTACCCCTTGCAGTGGTTCACCGAGGTGTTAAGAGTACTCTGGTCTAGGACCAAGAGTGTCAGATTCAACTTGATCAAGTTCCTTCCACTTGTCAAGCTTCGTGTTCTCCTCTATTAGTGCTTCCACCACCTTTCACATCCAGAGGGACCCCCAAGAATGGCCTGGATACAACGCCCAAGGTCTCTCCTACCGTTACGGGCCAATGCCCCCGAGGGTATTGGACAACAAATCGATAAAATACCATGTTGAGAATACGGTCAGCGGACGATGCTCATTTGTTTTTCCCCATTCCAGGCTAACGCGACAGGATGATGTGTTGCGAACATGGTCAGCAGTAATCCTCTGTCGTCACGCTATCCCCTTCAGTCCTCGAATGTTGGTTGCACGATTCACATCATTTTCCACCCCATCATGTCCAAGTATAATCTTGACACATTTGGCGCTATCCCTCAGTGCACCTTTGCATGTCAGGGGGACAAAGCTGCAATATGGCGTCCTTCGGGGCTCCCATCGTACGAGCTCTAAGACCACAAACTAAGATCCATTCAGAACTACGTGTGGCTTGATTCCCATCCCCATGGGATAGGTAGGACCGCCCAAACGCCTTGTCTTCAGGTACAACCCATTTAGGGGGCCAGTCTCTCCCCCGGTTTCACCTCTTACCTCTATATAGGCCCCTCGTCCTAAGGATTCCCTCTCCGAATGGTGTACAATTTGATGTGGGATCAGGTCTCCGTCAATTGTGTTTTATAACACTGCGCACATTTCCTGCCTAGCATCGTCTCTACTATGTCTGCACTGCATGACGATAAAATGCATGCTTGGTCCTATAAAACGACCCTAAACTGTGACATTATCGTCCTGGCCGCACGACGAAAAACGGCACTGCATTTTGGTGACCTTGTTGTAGAGGAAATCACGTTGGGTATTGGCCACGTGCCAAGCCATTTTTCAACGCCCATCACGACTTGATCCTTGTGGCGACATCACGGCCTACTATTCTAGCCATGTCGCTTCACAAAAAAACCATTCACCTTAATGAACAAACAAGATTTATCAATTTCCGCTTCTTTTAGTGAAAGGGCCATGCCCGCACTCCCCTTTTCCCCTGATACTGGTACCCTACCATGTCACCTTTCAGAACTGTGTATGGCTTGATTCTCATTCTTATGAGATACGTAGGAGCGCCCGGGAACTTCCCCACGGGCCCAGCCTAACCTTTGTGTTCGGTCCCTCGACTCGAGCATTTCCCTAGAGAATCCATGGTAAGTAGGGATTAGGTCCTCCTTTACGTCGGGTTTTCATGCCATGTGTCCCCTACTCCCTTTACCCATTTATGGTCTAAGGTCCATCAAGAACTACGTAAGGCTTGATTCTCATCCCTATGAGATACATAGGAGTGCCCGGGCACTTCCCCGTGGGCCCAGCCTAACTTTCGCTTTCGGTCCCTTGACAAAAAACCTCTCCTAAGGGGGTTGGGCGGCGTGATACGGGAATACGTCCTCATTCGCGTTAGGTTTTTCAGCGCACCGTACACACCCCCTATTCCCATTCACGCCAGGTGTATGAGTTACTCCACATTGTGCCTCTTATGTATCTTCCCATCCATGGTCCGAATTCTACGACCCTAAACTAAGATCTCCCTATGGGAAAGGAATCTGCTCCCTCTCTCTAATACGTTTCGTTCTCGTATTCAGATGTGTTTCGACAAAGTACCCGAAGTGTTGGACTTTCATACGGACATTCCCTTCGTCCCACGGCCAAGCTTCGTGAGCTCGCTATTTGGATCCTCATCCTCTTCCACATCAGAAAGGACCCCGGATGACATGGATACTAGGCTTAAGGGCTCTCCATGAATGCTGGACCTAAGGGCCCTTCAATCGTTTCGGGTCAACGTCCCTACGGATATATGACAACATTTGTGACATGGTCCCGTGTTTCGAACATGGTCAACGGTCGACCCTC
Source organism: Viscum album (assembly GCA_963277665.1). Classification (NCBI taxonomy): domain Eukaryota; kingdom Viridiplantae; phylum Streptophyta; class Magnoliopsida; order Santalales; family Viscaceae; genus Viscum; species Viscum album. The sequence continues at coordinate 123,918,110 of OY728126.1, forward strand.
ATTTGTCTGTCCCCATTCTAGGCTAACGCGATAGGATGCTGTGTTGCGAACACAGTCAACAGTTATCCTCCGTCGTCATGCCACCGTCATCGTGATCTGAATCTCGAGTGCCCTGATTCACACATTTCCACCTCCTCATGTTCACGTGGAATTCCATCAGACTCGGCTCTTTCTCTTCGCACATCTAGGTGCACTAAATGATCATGTTAGTGTCACTGGGACGGTATACACCGAGCATCCCTTTTCCCTAACCTGCCCCTTTCTGTGTCAGGAAATTCCTATCACTACTGCTTGTTTCCCACACCGAGCACGACTCACGTGGGCTTAGTAGTTTTGGCGGGATGTGTACCAACACGGTCAGTCTCCTCCTCGTCCTTCATGATGATAAAATGAGCTTCCAGAACTACATATGGATTGATTCCCATCCTCATGGGGTACATAGGAACGCCTAACCACTCTGCTTAAAGCCCATCCCAATCCTCACTCTTGGTCCCTCGACTTGAAGAGTTTCCTCCGGGGGTATGTGGTATGATTTGGACTCCAAGTCCTCATTCGTTTCGGTTTCATATCTATCGCGCCACATGATTCCTTCCCTCTTATTCCACGTCCTATCGTATGAAGTTAAACTACAGGAGTCTATGTGTCCTCAACGCATGACATTAAACTGCGGTTCTACCCTGAACAAGTTCAGGATGCCCCAAGATCCCATTGGGAAGTGACAGATCCCCTTGCGAGAGAGGCCCTGTCTAAAAGAAGGAATGATCCATGATCAAACCGATGTGCCCATCTGGTGTACTCCCACCACGGTGGTGTAACTACCTAAGTGTTGGATTCTGTTCGAACAGACCATCGCTCCATATTCCACGCTTTGCGTGCCCCTTATTCAGACCATCATCCCCTTTCATGTCTCACGGGACCCCCTAATGGCCTGGTCTCATGCCGCATCGGCTCACCTACCGTCCTGGGCCAACGTTCCGGATGATGGGTCATACTTGGAAGGACCCCCTAACAGTATGGATTTTTGACCTATGGTCCGCCAACTGTCCTGGGCCAACGACCCGAAGGATTGATCAACAACATTTGTGACATGGTCCCGTGTTTCGAACATGGTCAACGGTCGACCCTCATTTGTTGTCCCCATTACAGGCTACCGCAGTAAGGGTACCTTTTCTCCTCCAAGGTTAACAGTTGTCCCTTATTGTCACGCCATCCCCACAATGTTCCGAATCTTGGGTATCGTGATTCACACTTCCCATTTTCATCTGTTTGGACCGATTTCAGTGCCCCTGGCGCTGCCCTGTTCGTGCATGAGAGCATGCTGAGGGAACGGTAATTCGTCCATCCTGAAAGTTCCTTCTCCGATCATGCCTCTCCCGTCTCTCAGAAATCCGGACTGGTAATCCGAATCCCGGACATCGGGCTCGACCCACGTGGGCATGGGGAATTGTCGCCGAACATCCTGTAAACATTGTAGGGATGTAACAAGGCAATTCAATAGTGGAAATCGTGCGCGCTATGACATTCAAAACAAAGAGAAAATTTTGAAGCACGAAAGTACCAATAAAAGGTTTATGGGTTTGTTACAATACTCGGGGGTCGACTCCCCCCATGGACGGGTTGACCCCGTCAAAAGAGCATTGCAGCTCCGCCACCCGTTGGCTTGTGGAATCCAAGGCATGCTGCCGCTGAATCAGCTCCCGCTCCTCCTCAGCAGTGGTGGGGCGTAGTTCGTCAGTCCTGGCTTTGGCCCTCTCTACGCCAGCTTCAACGACAGCCATATCTCCAGAGGTCTGCCTCATATGCTCTTCTGCATCTGCCAGCTGGGCCTTCAACCGTGAGACCAGCTCAGATTGTGCATCAAGAGAAGCTGAAAGCTCATCTGCTCGGGTCTGCATCTGTTGAACCTCGCCTTCAGCCTCCTGTAGCTTCTTGATACTGGTCTCCTTCCTCTGCTACCAGCCCACGCTGATCCCACGATCATGCTCCCGGATCTTCTCAGCCATAAGATCTCGGACGAGTGCGTGAGGACGTTGGGCATCCACTCCCCCAGTGCACAGTTCGCGCAACCGCGAGCGGTGCCTATCCATTTCAGCCATCCATTTCCCTTAGGGGTGTCCTGGATAAAGCGCGTGATCAGATTCCATGACAGACGGTGGACTATACTGCTATCTTCCTCGTCGGAGGCCGTTTCGTCCCAGTCTGCGCGGTTGGCAGGCTCGTACGCGGGATACGTCTGCAGGAAATCCTCGGCAGGATCAACGTCTGGTGTTGAATCCAGTACGACACCTGGCGCCGAAACAGGCGTGACAAGACTGGGACCGACTGGTTCATCCTCCTCCTCGGAGTCCACCTCAATGACTTCAGGAACAACCCTGCTGGTGGTCCCGCCAGTGATGATGTGCATCGCAGCTTGAGGAGATGGCAGGACTATCGCCACCATCACCAACATGCCCCTAGGAGGGACGCCACCAGACATCCCGACCAGTCTTGCCGCAGCAGCCCACGCTAGTCGAAGAACTGTACAATAGAGAGGTACAAACGTTAGTTGGCATGGTCTACATGTGGCAACGAGGATACCGGTAGAGGAGACTTACAGAGATCGACCTCCTGGTGCTTCTCTTGAGCCGGTACCGAGGGGACCCCGAGGCGAGGCCCTCCGTATACTGTTGGAAGGTCTGGAGATTCCGAAGGAGCCACCTCAGGCACTCTGGTCCCACCAGACGCGGAACTGGACGCAGCCATAGGCGCAGTTTCTAACGGTCCCGCATCATCACCCACCAAGGAGCGAGAACGAGGCCTGCGAACAAGTTCCTCCTGCATGGCTCAAACATTGGTGAGAAGTCCATAGTGACCCGAGAACTTGTCGTAAGGAAAGGAGTTCGGAATGCTACCTCGAGAGCCTCTGCGGAATCATCAGATTCTGAGCCTTGGTCTCCGACCTCGCCCTCCTCCAACGGGTTCCCTCCTCCAGCCTCATCCTCCCGATAGGAGTCCTATGATTCCTCCGGCAAGGGGAAGCGCTCCCTCAGATCGGCAGCTGATAACTATGGGGGGACTGTCTGATTCAACAGTACCCTCACTCGGTCTATCATTGGGCGAGGGACACCACTGGAGTGGACGTAATCCTACAGCTCGTCCAGGTATTGTTCTACCTCTACCGGAGACGCCATGAATCTAGCCCGGACTGGGCCTATGCCCGGTAATTCCATCCCGTGGCGATTCAGGTGGGCCCATATCTCCAGTGGGCTGAGGAATTGCCGGTTGACATCCCAAATGTCCCAAGCTTCTGGGAAGATGGCATCCTCTGCCATGTCAATATGACGCAGGTGCTTCCCCGGAGCCTGAGTGGATAACCTACGAAATCCCCTCGGTGGCCGCCACTCTGGATGACCCTGCTCTTCCGAAATCACCGGATCCACTGATGTCGCCATACCCTCGGCCGGTGCGGGTCTCGCTGCCATGGCAGCCCCGCTACTGCGAGCGGCCCTAGCTGCCCTCCGACTCCGACCTTGAGATAGAGGAGGCCCACCGTCACCGACCCGGATAGTTGGTTGCTTCAGCATCTCCCCTGGGTAAGCAGCCTCCCAACTGATGGCGTACTCCTTCACCAATCCGAAAGCGCCTGTGGACGGAGGCAATGAAATACGCATCTTTCTATCTTCCCATGTGAACATGAGCCACAGCTGCCTCATCACACACGGGTGCTCCTCGTGACGCACCTCCCATTAGACCTACGGGGTCAGCCGTTGGAGGCACCAGAACTGCCTCGCAAACCGATGTGGGGTGTACGGTTCATAGAGCGGCTCACGGTCTATTCGCGCCACCAAAACTCCACCTCGGAAGGCCAGGAGGTAAGCCCGATGTTCTTCTGTTCCCTGTCCATCATCAGTAAGCATCCCGGTCGGCAATGGGAAGGGTTGGAAGTTGAACTCATCCACCCTCCACACCCGATTCAGCACCATCGGAATGGCCAGCTTGAACGGGATGCTCCCGACCGCGTTCAGGATGGAGGGGCGGAAGTTCGATCCCGGTGGAGAAATGGGGTTTGGATACTCATAAATCCCCATGATATGCGCTGCGATCCACCCATACAGGAGGTGGAAGAGCCCGCATATCCTGGGCGGCTTCTTGCCCTCGTTAATATGCCGCAGCATTCTGTACAGTTTGGTGAGCATCAGAATCCCCAGATTGATCCGCTGCCCCATGGCCAACATCGATGCCATGATAAACGAGCTGGGTCGTACCCCCATGCTTGTATCTCTCACCGGTAGGATCCAACCACAGATTAGAGCCGCGATGAACGCTGCCAGCCTGACTATCGGCTGTTGTTCAGTGCTGACACTGAAACCCCAAGTCTTCCATTGGTTGTCCTCCAAGACCCGCCAATATGAGTACCCCTTGCCCCGTTGGGCCACCCTCGGACAAGTTCGAGGCCTCGGAGGGAACTCTCGATTCTCTGGGATATTCACGAATCATTTGAACCACCACCTAAAGTGGATATCCCTCTCTTCCTCCTTGTCCTCTCCAGGGACGAGTGCCTTCAGCACCGACGCCAGTCGCGGCATTTGCTCCGTATCCCCCACACGCTGACGACGGGGAGGAATTCGTCATACATGGCCCCCAAGATCAGGACCCCAGAAATCTGGTGGACATCTCACATGTTGATTCCCACCTCCCCGTGATACAGGTGAAAAGTGTTGGTCCTAGATGACCATCTACTCAGCAATTCCTGCATCAGTTGCTTTGGTTGGTAAAGGTGGAATTGGGAGGCCCATGCCGCCTCATACAACCCCACTCTCCTCATATCGGCCCCAAACGCCTCGCATGAGGCGCCCACCAAGTAGGCCCATGCCCAGTCATCGGTAAAGTTTCCACCCTGGCGCAGGTCCCACTCATCGGACCATCCCTTCTTCGAATCCTGCAAAGCTGCCTTCAGTGTGGTACGGTAGAGGGGAGGGGAAGTCTCCGGCTGTAGTGGCTTCCCGTCAATGTCGTTCACATGGTTGTAGAGTCAGTCAGCGGTAACGGGTGTGTAGTTCTCTTATGCGTGACCATCGGCAGCCCTGAACCATTGGTGCTGGTATGGTATGCTCCTGAACCAGCAAGCTGGTTCGACCCTACTCGCCTCAGGGATAAAGACGTAATCCCTCAGCCCGAAGTCGTACAATGGCAGTTTCTTGCACTGCGGATAATCCTTCTGACCCTCTGATAGCAGATCTTTCAAAGAAGTGTGGTCTGAGTGGCTTCAGATCATCTCCCCCAGGCCTGGACATTTGTCCATCTCATCCCGACGAGCAGCATCTGCAAGTACCCCCAATACAGCCTCTTGATGGGCCATTTTAACTCTGGCCCTCAGAAAAGAATTTTTTTCAGCTGGATCGTGAAGCTCTACCATGAAGCTGAATCGCGAAGCCGGATCGCGAAGATCGGTCGCGAGACCAAGCCGCAAAGTCTGGCCAAGGCCGACAGGCAAAGGTTCGCTTGGCACGGACGCGGAGTCGGAGACCCGCGATTCGCCACGAAGCTCGATTCGCCGAGGGCTGTCGCGGAGTACACGGAGCTTCGCGAAGTTGAGAGCACAAAAAGACAAGGATGGAACGTGAAGACAAAAGAGGTCGACCCCCCTATTTATAGGCGGCGACCTCGGAGCATCGCGGCGCACCTCACCCGCGCGGATCATCACGGCGTGTTCGGATCTGTGGCCCCGGTCAGCACCGCGGGCACCCTTCGCGTAGCCGCATAGCGAAACACCGACAATTTTGGCGATTTTCCCTCAGACTTCGACCCTTCGCCCTCCGCGGATCCAAGTCTGAGGGGGGGAATTTTTTGACGCCAAAATATTGCACGAAAGGAAGGAACGAAAAAGAAGGGTGGCCCGCTGCCTCGCGAAGCACCCTCGCGAAGCACCGCCGCGAAGGACCGACGCGAAGGGCCTTGATCATCGCGGCCTCGCGATGTTCCAGAGATGGTAATTCTCTGTGAACGCATTTGACGTTCGCGAGCCGCCGTGAAGCTCCAGAGGCGGTAATCCTCCGCGAACACATTTGACGTTCGCGAGCCGCCGCGAAGCTCCAGAGGCGGTAAACCTCCGCGAACGCATTTGACGATCACGAGCCACCGTGAAGCTCCAGAGGCGGTATTCTCCGCGGCCGCCATTGACGTACGCGAGCGCGCCGCAAAGCACCGAAGGTGGTGCGCGAGTTCTGCTTCGCGGCGCCCCTTGCCTATAAATACTGGACTCCCCCTGAGTCCCAGAGGACGGACAATCCGATATTTCAGCTTCTCCTCTCCCGAATCGCGAATCACTCTTTGCCCCGGGAATCATGAGCTCCGTGAGGTACTTCTGCTTCGCGAGACGCCTTTGCATTGTCTCGTTTTGAGCCCCTATTCGAAGAGGGATGCCCTTCGCGAAGCTCCAGGGAATTCGCGAAGGAAGGGGATTCCCAAGGGAACCCGGGCAGCCGCGGAGCGTTTATGCTTCGCGAAACACCCAACCCATGCTAGTGATTCCTATGCTAAGGTAGGATCGCTACACATTGCGAAGCACACTGCTTCGCAGGACCCTGCTTCGCGAGGCACCCCTTCTTCGCGAGGCAGTGCTCCGTGAACACTGTTCCACTTCGTGAAGCACCTTCCACTCACACCTATGCCCCATGCTAAGGCCAAGGCAGTCCACTTCGTGAAGCACACTCCTTTGCTTAACGATTACTCTTCCCGTGCAACCCACCAGGTTTGAACGATGTGATTTCAAAGTCCCATGGACAATACCACCCGTAGCGTTGCTTCGCCTTATTCTTCTTCGCATAGGCACGCTAATGGCTATTGCTTCTTCGCATAGCCACGCTAACGTGGACCCCTCGATGGTTCGTTCCACAACCCCCTTAACCATGGACTTACTGGTACCTTCCCTTACCCAAGGACCAGAGGGTACCGATTATGTAAGTCCTAGGGGTGTGGAGTGAACCCACCTCGTCCGAGCTGTAGGACGTTAAACTGCCAAGCACCACGTCCTCAACACATGACGTTAAATTGTGACCCGACCTCGTGCCCCTCAGGAAGGGTCCCCCCCCCCCGGCTCGAACATTCTTTACACCACTCGTCTCCATGCGAATGGAATAACCCATCCACAAGGGATGATATCCTCCTTATTGGAGTGGCGTATGTTCATGGGAGAAGGGCAACCCTAGTTCCCCAACGGATGGCTGCACCTCTGCATCTCCGTACTTCCACACTACCAAGGTCAGTGGAGGGTGTGATAGGGAACGAGGAACCTCCCATAATTGTACCAAGGTCCATCTTTCCGGCGCTTTGTCGTACCATGGGCCTCCATCCTGGAGTAAGTCCCAGCACCATGGGCTGCCTAACACGTAATCCCCTCTTCGTTTCTCACGGATGCATCCTTCGCGACGTGATCGTCAGGTCCTTGCAACCTCTTGTTTCCCACACTGAGCATGACTCACGTGGGCTTAGAGTGATCACCGACCCTGACCCCCACCCCTAGAGAACTACGAGGACTTTGATCCATGTCAAGGCATGGTATGTAGGAATCCTCCATGAGGTTCAAGCCACATTGCTCGGTCGTTCAGTCACGTCATGTTTCGCCCGCGTCCAGCATGAAGTTAAATTGTATGACCCTCCCTTTGTCCTGCATGACATTAAACTGCACACCCATTCCCACCTGAACTACGAGGTCTTTGATCCATGTCAAGGTATGGTACGTAGGAAGCCTTCCAAAGGTTCAAGCCCACCACCCATTGGACCAAGGTCCACTTTCATGTCGGTTTGCTGACAAAACCCAACCCGAACTACGAGGTCTTTGATCCATGTCAAGGCATGGTACGTAGGAAGCCTTCCAGAGGTTCAAGCCCACCACTCATTGGACCAAGGTCCACTTTCACGTCGGTTCACCGACAAAGCCCCATTTGAACTACGAGGTCATTGATCCATGTCAAGGCGTGGTACGTAGTAAGCCTCCACGAGGTTCAAGCCCACCCATCATCATTCTCGTCAAGTTCTACCTACGTCCAACACGACGTTAAACTGCAATTCTAGTCCGACAACAAGCTATTGTGACTAACCCGAACTCCGAGGTCTTTGATCCATGTCAAGGCATTGTACGTAGGAAGCCTCTACAAGGTTCAAACCCACCATCCTGTCGTTCCGACCTCATTCACGTCGGTTCACCCCCGTCCCGCAAGACGTTAAACTGTATTCCCCATTTCCAAGCCCATCTCCCATTAGACCAAGGTCCCTCATTTACGTCGGTTCACCGACACCCACTACCCGTCGTTTATACACGTCAGGGTTCACTACCGTCCCGCATGACGTTAAACTGTATTCCATCAATCCTTTGAACTACGAGGTCTTTGATCCATGTCAAGGCATGGTACGTAGGAAACCATCCCAAAGGTTCAAGCCCACCATTAGTGGACCCACGGGCCTACTTTCACTTCGGTTCACCTATGAAACCCTTTGAACTACGGGGTCTTTGATCCATGTCAAGGCATGGTACATAGGAAGCCTTCCAGAGGCTCAAGCCCACTACTCATTGGACCAAGGTCCACTCTCACGTCGGTACACTGACGATGCCCATCGGACCATGGTCCACCTTCACGTTGGTTCACCAATGACATCCAATGGGCCAAGGCCCACCTTCACGTCGGTTTACCGGCACCATCCCGAACTACGCGGACTTTGATTCCCTACCACGGGGATACGTAGGAAGCCTCTTCAAGGTTCAAGCCCAACTTCATTGTCGCCCCTGCGATGGTCCCCATTTCATTCCCCCTCTACTTCATTCATCCACCTACAACCCATCCCGATTCTCGCCTGGATAGTCATATCCCGTTGAGACCATGTCGGTACAATCTTCTTCACAGCCGCCCATGGGCTGGCCCCGGTATCGACATCCCTTCAAAGAGAATCCCTCGATCCGATCTATCCTAGCTAATGCTCTGGTTGGGTTGATCTGTCTCCGCTAGAAGTTAAACTCGTGACATACCCTGTGTTAAACACGGGAAGCTGAAGAAAACCACAGATATGTGTCTATGGCATATAATTCCCTGCGCTCGATGTGGGATGCCTCGGGCTTCCATGCCCTCGAGAATCCCTGTGACCAGGGATAACAGACAGACATGCCAGGTTCCCCAGCATCCATACATGCTACTAATGCCTCAACGTGACTACTCCCCCGACTGAAGGTTGCTGCCCTGACCGAACCCTTTGGAATGTCCCGACAGAAGCAGTGTAATTAACCGGCATCCATGGAAACAAGGCACTAGGAAGAGTTTCACGAACAACGTATTAAATCTATGAGGGAGACCCGGACTATGTGATGAGTTCTGAGGAGGAATCGACAGGAGGAAGAACCGACATCCCATCATCCTGATTCGATCAAGGAGGAGATGTCCCTGAATAAGGAGCGAATGTCGCCCGCCTTTGGAAAGCGGGAATGTGGGGCAACACTGTAACACCCCAAGATTTCATAGTGTGTTATTTCTTCAAAATAATTCAATAACTTGCACTACACGCAACACCGAGTTCAATTACACCATGACTTACCAAAAAAAAGTCATTAAAAGAGGTCATGAATAGCATTAACTACATTTTTAACTTTATATAATCCTTATAATTTTAGAATCCATATTATGAGTTTCTTAGTCATAATGCAAGAACAGATTCATTTTCAGTATTGCACTTTTATCAACTTTAATAGTGAAACCTTTTTAAATAAAATATTTTAAACTATCTGAATAAATTGGGACATCAAAAAAATTTAAAATGAAACATATCAAGCCTCCACGGTACGCTTTCCTTTGAATAAAATAGTAGCGTGTGTTGTACGCAACCTTGAGTTTTAACACACGCCTCAACCAATCAAACTAGCCGTTATGAATAGTAATACCTAAATTTTGAAATTATATATATTTTATATTTTAAAATGGACTTCATTTTTGGATTCGGAATATCGAATTTAGCCTATGGTGAAATTTTGGTACTTTTTGGATAACTTTCATATTTTGATGAATAGTGAAAATTACTAAATTTTAATTAAAAACAACTTTTTTAATCAAAATAATTAATAGTGATAAATTATGAATTTTAGTAGTTTTAAAGTATATTTAGAATATATTTTTACCATTTAATATAATGTTGGTCATTGGACATAAGTTTACAATTAAACTGAACATAAACAAGTGTCAATCTTTTGATAGTTATTATCTCTTAAAAACACGCTTTTTGTTTTGACCGCGGGAATTAATTTTAAATTAATTTCTGCCACTTCTGTGTTTTGAATTTAGAAAAATGGATTCAATATTTGGAATCAGGATGTCCAAATTGTGTAAATAGGTAACTTTCATTTTTAGACATTTTGAATAATTACTGTGGTAAATATTTTATTTACCGTGGTTAAGGGTAAATCCAGTAAATAAGGGTTAAAAAATAATATTATAATAATACAAAATTAACCTAAAACGTGTTCTAACCTTATCGGTGGACACATACCCGACATGAGCATCCTTGGGTCAATTTGGGGACCCCTTGGAGCCACTTGTATGTGGTAGGGACACTTTATATTAATAAAGTTAAAATAAAAATAAAAATGGCATAAGCTTACATCTTTTAGAAGAACAATTTTTACATAGGGTTATACATGTTGGATTTTTGATTATAAATAATCATTAGAAAGATAAAAACACTTCCTACATAATGATATTTTATTTATAATTTTTAGACATCAAATAATTTAAATTATTAATGACACAATAATGATGCAATGTTTACCTCATTAATAAATCATTTAAATAAATAAGATTATAATGATTAAAATATTATATAAAACCGGTCCAATTATTATTGGTTGATGTTATTTAGAATATTAGTCATCGTATCTTTGACCTCAATTATTTTTGGACCATTATAAACCGAATATAATTATATTATAAAGTAATACTTTCACTCTTTCCTAAAGAGCCCCTCTTCTCCCTTATAAAAGGAGACCACTTCTACTCATTCCTCACACCTCTCAAGCCACTTGGCTCGTCCAAACTCTGCCCAACTAAGCTCCCCACATCCCTATCCTCCTCCTTGAAGCTTCCCCTTAGGCAGAAATCATTTCAAGAAGTCCTTTGGTTCCAACCAAAGTGAGTTACCTAAATTAAAGGTAATGATTTCTCTTAAATTATTTTCCTTTATTTTGCATCTCCAACCCCCAAACTCTTTTTATTTCCTTTCTTTTGTAACAACACCAGTATCCTCAATATACTAGGATGTTGTTATAAGAAGTATTAAAACTACACATACACACAACTCCATCTAATGGATGATGAACATAATGTTTCTGTGGATGGCAAACTAACGCCTCAAGAAACGATGATTGTTCAAATACATCTTACCGCCTCTCATGGTGGCCATTATGATGGCACTGTAATTAAATATGATATTAATGATATATATTTTATATATAAGCTTCTGTAATTCCATTTTATTTCATACCATTATTCGTTTCATGTTTTATATACATACGATAATTTCATTTGAGGAAGTGCGGACTACCGCCCCCTTAAAATGATATGACTCGTTCATACCACACATGGAACTTATAAAGGATGGTGTTAATGAACTTAAGTAACATATATAAAATATTATATTATACTGGAATAGTAATATACCTATGTATCATTTGGATTCAATTCTTTTAAAATAAAAATTAAATGGAAGTAGCGTTCGTGCGTACGTACGGACTACTGTCTCCACGAACGCGGTGAGATCCATCCTCCATCGTATCCATTCAAGTCTTATTCTCATTTTAGGGTTAAAAATAATGTTAATATCATTATAATTATGAATAAGATTTAATCTATCCATTACAAACATGTCTTACATAACCAAACATTTAAGAAGAACGAATTGATTATCACCTGAAATGACGATAATACTAAGATATTATTAATAAAGCAATGTTAAAAGATCATATATGATATCATATTAATGTATATGATTCTTGTATAATTTAATAACAATTATTTCACCATTATACAGTAGGTTAAACGACCCCAACAAAGGAAAAGTACAAGGTAAGGGTTATTTCACAATCTCTTCATTATCCGAGGTTGTTTATACGTAATAATCTACTGGGATATCTTTATCATCTACATCCATGTTTCTTAAAAATGTATTTCAAAACATTTTTACTATTTACAAGAATATGGGTTAAAGTCATTTATACCCTTGTTTGACTTTTTATAAGAGGTTTATAAAGGAATCTTTCCGTCGTTTTCAAAACAAGGTCCTTTTTAACCTTTTCGACAGAATTGAGGTAAGAATGTTTTTTTTAACTTATACGGCGGGTGTGGTTATTTTACGCCGTTATAAAATCTTCAAAGCTTTCCTTACAAGCTTATAAGAATATTTTCAAAGAAAATGTTTTATTTTATATGGATCTTAAATGATTTCAAAATAAAAGGAGATACTTCTTTAAAAAGAATTTTGATTTCATCTACGTCAACATCCTTTGATGGATTTTAAGATTATTTGAAGTTGATTTATTATGATACAAAACTTCTATATTGTATTGAAGGATTTGTGATATGTTTGACTATGGATGTGCTATTTTTATACCATTCATAGTTTATGGTGAAATTATTGACATTTCGTATGCTAGTTTTAATACGGATGTTTATGTTATGTTTAAACCTTTTCATATGGGAATGCATTGGACTTAATAAGTGACGGGTGGAGCCCGCTATAGCTCCTCGATGCATCGGTAGGTCTCATGAGACAAACTAGTGTCTTGGCACAAGGCCTTGACAAAATATTATTTGTAGTCTTGGCACGAGGCCTTGGCTATTTGGTTATGATAGTCTGGCATTATGCATTCTAACATTATGAAAGTGGTTATTGATTTTTGCATGTGATTATTCGATTAGTAGAATATCCATGTGAATAAGTAAATGGCATTATTTCATTTTATTTATGCCATACCGTGTTTAAAGTTCATGTTTGAAAGGCTTTTGTTTTAGTTATACATTGCCTTAAAAGTTTATTCTTATTTATGAAAGTTTCCGCTATTTTGTTATCCTTACTGGGCATTTGAGCTCACCCCTTTTATATGTTTTATTTTTCCCAGGAAGTGAAGAAGTAAATTATGAATGACCTGCAGGGATATTATGTGGGGATATGAGTGTGGATTATGGAGACATTATGTTGTTGTAGTAGTTTTTCATTTTATGATGTAATGTAAAACCTATGAATATATCTAGTGTTTCCAAGGCTACTAAACCAATCGGTCTTTCGAGATTTGATCTTTCTTGTGATCATGCCAATGTTACGAAGTAATGCACCGACTCTGGGTAGCTGGGGTCGGGGCATTACAGTTGGTATCAGAGGAGGTTTAGTACAAACCTTGGAAGCTAGATTTAGATAAACTCTGATTAGAGCACGTAGACCTAAGATTAACTTTGAGGATTAGTATAGAAGAACTTCCTAGAATTTTGGTATTGTAGAGATTTTGTGAGTTTTCCGAGAAATACATCCCTGTCTGGATACGAGCAGGTAGAGGCGGCTCTGGCACAGATGTACCTAGGGGTAAAACCCGAAAACACCGCTTTGAGCTAGACTCGAACGGGAACTGGTGCACGACAACGGGCCTTGCTGCACTCTTGGTTACGACACTCCCGGGGGATATGCTTAGGATAACTCTCATTTTCTTACAAATCATTATGAAGGGTTTATGAGTATATACTTCCTCAAAGAAAACATTTTTATGATTATGGATTATATCCATAAATAGTTCAATTTATGTTAAGTGTTTTATAAGTATGGGATTATGTATTTTGATTCATAAACTGATCTAGTTTATGCCATTGTTTAGAAATGGCGCCCATTAGAATGAATGAGAACTCCAGAAATGCACATGATCCAAAGAGAAGGAAGGATCATATCTTTCATGGTCTTAAGCTAGAATTTATAAGAGAAATATTCTCCCATGTATTATCATCATATGAAGAAATAATATCATGTATTGATAAGATAAGTAAAGAGTTTACTGAGTCCTATGGCTTTGAAAGGAATCAAGAGAAGAAAAGGATGGAAGAGAGAAAGATGGATAAAGGGAAAAGGGAAAAGAAGAATTTTCCCATATGTGGTAACTGTGGAAAGAAACACCCTGGAACTTGCCTGAAAGGAATGGGAGTTTGTTATAAGTGTGGAGGAAAATGGCACAAAGTACGTGACTGCAAGGGTAAGAAAATGGTTTTAAATGTACAATGCTTCATTTGCAAGGAGTTTGGACACTACGCGAACCTATGTCCCAGTCATCAGACTATGACGCAAATGATGCTATTGGATAATAATCAAGTTATGATACTACCACAGATGAAGAGGAATGATTAGAGTTCTTATGTTGATTATGTCAATTGAGCTTTGTATCAACAATGTACTTGTTATAATAATTATGGAGTATATAAGGATTGTACTGCAGTACTATTTCATTAAGGACTTGAGATGGTGTGGAACAAAGAAAAGTGACTCAGTAGCAGGTTAAATGTTTGGAAAATATATGGTTGAGAGAATGATAAACCATAATATGGTTCAGATACCGAGGTAGTGATTTTGGAATAATTCATGATTGATTTGGATAAATTATATTGGATATTCATGACTACCTTGGAACTAATTAATGATTTGTATATTCCATCATTGTTGGGGTTTAAAACATTTTTTGGATTAATGAAGTATATCCAGCATTCTATATGGAATAAGGTAGCATGAATGTAATCAATAAGGAATATGGTAATACATGATGAAGGTATTCATATGCTATTACGGGGTAAAAAGGATCTATATTATGTTTACCTTACTTATAAATGTTGGACTGTGAGTTTGGATAGAATTATTTTGGATAGTTCTTGTTTGGATTATTTTGGATTGCCATAAAAGGACAACCCGGAGGTCGGGCGGCAACCCGTCGCGTCCGGCAAGGCTGCGAGACTTGAACCCGCAACCGAAGGGCGACAAGGGTGTATCACATACCACTGGCCCACGAGATGTCCTGGATTAAATAATTTAGTTTTTATTAAAAGATCATTTAGATGAATTATAAATTCGTTTATTTTGGAACCCTATACGAATAGTGTAAATAGAATTTTTTTTACATTCTATTATCTTTTAGAGTGAAAGATGAGTATGTGGTAGAAATTTATTAATGGATAAAACTCTAATTATAAAGTAAGTATATCTCCCTATGATCTTAGCCAATCTCATAAATAAATTCCTCAATATTAAGAAAAGAAACTTAGAACAAAAATGTTTTCCTAGATGGTACCTTAAATCATCACTAATTTATGGCTTTGGGATTGTTGGCATTTTCATAGCCATGTTCTCTACCACTCTCCATCAGATAATTGATGGTTATATTTTTCTTCCATATCCATATTTTCCTACATGGAACCCTAGTATGTGTTATTTTTGGTAATCTTCATACTTTCGACTCTTTATAGAGGCCTCGTTAATTCATTTTTCGATGTGGGATTTCAACTAAGATATTTTGAAACGTCAAAAATGTGTTATCCCAATACCCTATATTTTGTTGAACCGATGGTACTTCAAATCATCATAGATTGATGAGTTTAAGGACCTCAATTATAAACTTGTTTGTGATTGATGACCTCAATCACAACCTATAAATATTTACGTTTTTCCTCCGATTATATGTCTCTAATTGCCACCAATGTTCTCCTAATCAAGATCATAATTTGGTGGTGACCCTTTCATTTCTTCTTTCCTCATATTAAGACTAAATTTTAGTAACCCAATTTCCGATGTGGGTTTTCTCACAAATATATTATCTATTTTCAACCTTTTATTTTCGAAAAACAATTTCAAATTGCGAGGACGCAATTTATTGAAGGAGGGGAGAATGTAACACCCCAAGATTTCATAGTGTGTTATTTCTTCAAAATAATTCAATAACTTGCACTACACGCAACACCGAGTTCAATTGCACCATGACTTACAAAAAAAAAGCCATTAAAAGAGGTCATGAATAGAATTAACTACATTTTTTACTTTACATAATCCTTATAATTTTAGAATCCATATTATGAGTTTCTTAGTCATAATACAAGAACAGATTCATTTTCAGTATTGCACATTTATCAACTTTAATAGTGAAACCTTTTTAAATAAAATATTTTAAACTATCTGAATAAATTGGGACATAAAAAAAATTTAAAATGAAACATCCCAAGCTTCCACGGTACGCTTTCCTTTGAATAAAATAGTAGCGTGTGTTGTACGCAACATTGAGTTTTAACACACGCCACAACCAATCAAACTAGCCGTTATGAATAGTAATACCTAAATTTTGAAATTATATATATTTTACATTTTAAAATGGACTTCATTTTTGGATTCGGAATATCGAATTTAACCTAAGGTGAAATTTTGGTACTTTTTGGATAACTTTCATATTTTGATGAATAGTGAAAATTACTAAATTTTAATTAAAAACAACTTTTTTAATCAAAATAATTAATAGTGATAAATTATGAATTTTAGTAGTTTTAAAGTATATTTAGAATATATTTTTACCATTTAATATAATGTTGGTCATTGGACATAATTTTACAATTAAACTGAACATAAACAAGTGTCAATCTTTTGATAGTTATTATCTCTTAAAAACACGCTTTTTGTTTTGACAGCGGGAATTAATTTTAAATTAAATTCTGCCACTTCTGTGTTTTGAATTTAGAAAAATGGATTCCATATTTGGAATCAGGATGTCCAAATTGTGTAAATAGGTAACTTTTATTTTTAGACATTTTGAATAATTACTGTGGTAAATATTTTATTTACCATGGTTAAGGGTAAATCCGGTAAATAAGGGTTAAAAAATAATATTATAATAATACAACATTACCCTAAAACGTGTCCTAACCTTATTGTTGGACACATACCCGACCATGAGCATCCTTGTGTCAATTTGGGGACCCCTTGGAGCCACTTGTATGTGGTAGGGACACTTTATATTAATAAAGTTAAAAAAATGGCATAAGCTTACATCTTTTAGAAGAACAATTTTTACATAGGGTTATATATGTTGGATTTTCGATTATAAATATTCATTAGAAAGATAAAAAGATTTCATACATAATGATATTTTATTTATAATTTTTAGACATCAAATAATTTAAATTATTAATGACACAATAATGATGCAATGTTTACCTCATTAATAAATCATTTAAATAAATAAGATTATAATGATTAAACTATTATCTAAAACCTGTCCAATTCTTATTGGTTGATGTTATTTAGAATATTAGTCATCTTATCTTCGACCGCAATGATTTTTGGACCATTATAAACCGAATATAATTATATTATAAAGTAATACTTTCACTCTTTCCTAAAGAGCCCCTCTTCTCCCTTATAAAAGGAGACCACTTCTACTCATTCCTCACACCTCTCAAGCCACTTGGCTCGTCCAACCTCTGCCCAACTAATCTCCCCACATCCCTCTCCTTTTCCTTGAAGCTTCCCCTTAGGCAGAAATCATTTCAAGAAGTCCTTTGGTTCCAACCAAAGTGAGTTACCTAAATTAAAGGTAACGATATCTCTTAAATTATTTTCCTTTATTTTGCTTCTCCAACCCCCAAACTCTTTTTATTTCCTTTCTTTTGTAACAACACCAGTATCCTCAATATACTAGGATGTTGTTATAAGAAGGATTCAAACTACACATACACACAACTCCATCTAATGGATGATGAACATAATGTTTCTGTGGATGGAAAACTAACGCCTCACGAAACGATGATTGTTCAAATACATCTTACCGCCTCTCATGGTGGCCATTATGATGGCACTATAATTAAATATGATATTAATGATATATATTTTATATATAAGCTTCTGTAATTCCATTTTATTTCATACCATTATTCGTTTCATGTTGTATATACATACGATAATTTCATTTGAGGAAGTGCGGACTACCGCCCCCTTAAAATGATATGACTCGTTCATACCACACATGGAACGTATAAAGGATGGTGTTAATGAACATAAGTAACATATATAAAATATTATATTATACTGGAATAGTAATATACCTATGTATCATTTGGATTCAATTCTTTTAAAATAAAAATTAAATGGAAGTAGCGTTCGTGCGTACGTACGGACTACCATCTCCACGAACGTGGTGAGATCCATCCTCCATCGTATCCATTAAAGTCTTATTCTAATTTTAGGGTTAAAAATAATGTTAATATCATTCTGATTATGAATAAGATTTAATCTATCCATTACAAACATGTCTTACGTAACCAAACATTTAAGAAGAACGAATCGATTATCACCTGAAACGACGATAATACTAAGATATTATTAATAAAGAAATGTTAAAAGATCATATATGATATCATATTAATGTATATGATTCTTGTATAATTTAATAACAATTATTTAACCATTATACAGGAGGTTAACCGACCCCAACAATGGGAAAGTACAAGGTAAGGGTTATTTCACAATCTCTTCATTATCCGAGGTTGTTTATACGTAATAATCTACTAGGATATCTTTATCATCCACATCCATGTTTCTTAAAAATGTATTTCAAAACATTTTTACTATTTACAATAATATGGGTTAAAGTCAGTTATACCCTTGTTTGACTTTTTATAAGAGGTTTATAAAGGAATCTTTCCGTCGTTTTCAAAACAAGGTCCTTTTTAACCTTTTCGACAGAATTGAGGTAAGAATGTTTTTTTAACTTATACGGCGTGTGCGGTTATTTTACGCTGTTATAAAATCTTCAAAGCTTTCATTACAATCTTATAAGAATATTTTCAAAGAAAATGTTTTATTTTATATGTATCTTAAATTATTTCAAAATAAAAGGAGATACTTCTTTAAAAAGAATTTTGATTTCATCTACGTCAACATCCTTTGATGGATTTTAAGATTATTTGAAGTTGATTTATTATGATACAAAACTTCTATATTGTATTGAAGGATTTGTGATATGTTTGACTATGGATGTGCTATTTTTATACCATTCATAGTTTATGGTGAAATTATTGACATTTCTTATGCTAGTTTTAATACGAATGTTTATGTTATGTTTAAACCTTTTCATATGGGAATGCATTGGACTTAATAAGTGATGGGTGGAGCCCGCTATAGCTCCTCGATGCATCGGTAGGTCTCATGAGACAAACTAGTGTCTTGGCACAAGGCCTTGACAAAATCTTATTTGTAGTCTTGGCACGAGGCCTTGGCTATGTGGTTATGATAGTCTGGCATTATGCATTCCAACATTATGAAAGTGGTTATTTATTTTTTCATGTGATTATTCGATTAGTAGAATATCCATGTGAATAAGTAAATGGAATTATTTCATTTTATTTATGCCATACCATGATGAAAGTTCATGTTTGAAAGGCTTTTGTTTTAGTTATACATTGCCTTAAAAGTTTATTCTTATTTATGAAAGTTTCCGCTATTTTGTTATCCTTACTGGGCATTTGAGATCACCCCTTTTATATGTTTTATTTTTCCCAGGAAGTGAAGAAGTAAATTATGAATGACCTGCAGGGATATTATGTGGGGATATGAGTGTGGATTATGGAGACATTATGTTGTTGTAGTAGTTTTTCATTTTATGATGTAATGTAAAACCTATGAATATATCTAGTGTTTCCAAGGCTACTAAACCAATCGGTCTTTCGAGATTTGATCTTTCTTGTGATCATGCCAATGTTACGAAATGGTAGGTATTGATGTGTTATTTATATGGGTTTGATGGTAATATTGTGGTTACAAAATGGTAGGTATTGATCTTTTATTAAATGAAGAGTATTTACTACTTCCTAAAGGTGAAGAGTATTACTTATGTTAAAGTACTAATGGTTTACTTGTTGTTTTGAAAAACTAATAGTTTTGATTCTTTGTGTTTCCCATACTAAACTTCTTATTCTCATCCCAAGTTATTGAAATGTTTTTAATAGGACATAAAGTGGAATAGGGTCAATGTTGGTATCAAGGAAATGTCATGCTGTCTAAAACATGGAACTAGACATGACTCTTTTTTTTCAGTATTTTTAATTTTATTAAAAAATGGAAACTGTGTTGATGTGTCTACATGTATAATTCAAGTTGTTATGTATAATTAATGACCTAAATCTATAAAACTCTAAACCTGAAAAGATTCTAAATGTGAATTATTCATTTAATTCAAGATTATGTAATTTTTTAAGGTAGGGTCATTATAGGTGTTATTAAAAGTCAGTTTAGGGAACTTAAGGAGTTATAATATAGTTAAATTAATATCCATAAATTATTTTCAGCTTATGTTATGGTTGAAATGATATAGCATTTACAGATTTCCATGTTTCTTCACCTACGATATTTATGTGTTTGAAGTGGTTTTCCAGAGAGGAAACAAGGCAGCTATGTTGGGAAGACATTATGAGGAAGACAACCTTCCAAATCAGCAACCTGATATGGTCAGAATCGGAACATAACAGTTGGTTGCAGTGATGGACCAACTGACTGAGGCTATAAATGGTGGTGGTATCCATGCACGAGATCCTCCAGATCAAGCACAGAGGAACACGTCAGTAGTGGATCATTTCATGAGGGAGCATCCCCCATTATTGAGAGGATCATATGACCATGTACTAGAAGAAGGGTTTATTACAGTACTGGAGAAAATTCTTGATGTCATGGGTTGTTCGGAACATCAAAAGGTTAGTGTTTCTATTTATCATTTTGAAGGTGAAGCTGATCAGTAGTGGTCAATGGTAAAAAATATCATGGATAGTGAGGATATGATGCACTTGTTAGGGATAAATTCAATGGTATGTTCGTTGAGAAATGTTTTCCTAATTTGGTTCGACTTAGGATGGAAAAAAAATTCTTGGAATTGAAGGAGGATGATGAATCAGTGGCTGTTTACAAAGGAAAGATCACTCGACTGGAAAGATATGCTCCAAATTTTATCTGAGATCATGATAGTAAGATAAATCAATTTTACTTAGGACTAAATCCATGATATTGAAGAGAATTATCCTCTCATGAGTGAAAAAGTTATGAAAATCTTTTTTAATGTGGGGAGAAGGTGGAAATGTAGTTTGTCGATGATCTGGTCTTATTTGACAAACAATAGAATAAGAGGTCCAGTTGGAAGGAAAAGGGAAACAATTCATCAAAGAAGCCTTGAGCTAGGAAAACTAAATTTCCATCTTGTGATAATTGTGGTAAAAAGTATCCTAGAGAATGTTTTTCATAGTCTAGAAAGTTCTTCTAGTGTGTCAAGTCTGGTTATATTGCTTGTAACTGTTAGAAAGATGATCAAGAAGGAAATGAAAGTCCATCGGTAAGATGTTTTAAGTGTAATGAAATGGGTCATTAAGAAAATGAGTGTCCAACGAAGAATTCAACTAAACGAAAGAAGCCGAACTACAAGCAGAAAGGGGTGGTAAAATCCTTTGTGACTACTTCTGCAGAGGTTGGGCCATCGAATGATGTAGTAATAGGTACACAGGTTGTTTGTTCAGATTATGCCTATGTATTATTTGATTCTGGGTCTACACATTCGGCCATTTCTAATAATTTTTCTAGTAAATTGGGAATTCCATCTCATGATATGAATAGTAAAATTATGGTAAAAACACCTAGAGGAAATGTTGAGACAAAACAAAATTATAAGAACCTCCTTGTCCTTGTGTGCAGAAAGAATCTACCTAAAAACCTTATTGTTTTGCCTCTAGTAGAGTTTGATGTTATTTTGGGCATGGATTGGATGTCTGTTTATCATGCTAAGATTGAATACAGAGCTAAAATGATTTCTTTTTAGAAAGGTTTTTTGTTTGTATACAAGAATGATCCCTTGTTTTTGATAACATATCAGGAAGCTGATAAACATGTAAAATATGGAAATGAATGTTACCTTGCACATATTGTGAAAATAAAGGAAATATTCAGATTAATGATGTACTAGTGGTAAATAAGGACCCTGATGTTTTTTTGGATGAATTTCATGGTATTATACAAGATCGGGAAGTTGAATTTACTATTGACTTAGTTCATAATGAAAATCCAATTTCAAAACCCCCTTATTGAATGGATCAAATATAACTTTTGGAGTTAAAGAAGAAATTGTAGTAGTTATTAGGTAAAGGTTTCATTCAACCTAGCACATCATCATGTGGGGCTCCTATCTTGTTTTTTAAAAAGAAAGATGGTTCAATGATACTTTCCATTGACTAAAGAGCATTGAATAAAATAACTATTAAGAACAAGTATCATTTTCCTCATATAAATGATTTGTTTGATCAGCTCTTGGGAGCTCATTATTTTTCGAATATTGACCTGAGGTTGGGGTACCATCAGTTGAAAGTAAAGGAAGAAAATATTCTGAAGACTGAATTTTGTACTAGATATGGCCATTATGAATTTGTAGTTATGAATTTTGGTTTAACCAATGTACCTCCTGTATTCATTGATATTATGAATAGAATTTTCTGTGAGTTATTGGATAAGTTTGTGGTTTTGTTCATTGATGATATTTTGGATTATTCTAAAAGTAAATCGGAACATGAAATTCATTTTATGGTTTTCCTAAAAACCATAAATTAAACTCAATGGGAAATTCAACATTTGTGAGTTTTGGTTAGAAAAAATTTCTTTCCTTGGTCACATTGTTTTAAAAAATGGAAAAACTGTTGATCCTGCTAAAACAAAGGTTGTTGAAGAATGTCCAAGACCCACAAATATAACTGAGATCCGTAGTTTTCTTGGTTTAGCTGGTTATTATCGGAGGTTTGTTGAGAATTTTGCACGGTTATCATGTTAAATGACAATGTTAACTTGAAAATGTGTTAAGTTCAATTGGACAAAATAATGTTATGATTGTCTTAAGGAATTGAATAGAATTTTGGTGAATTCTCATGTTTTGGCACTGTATTTCAGAAACTGTGAGTTTTTTATTTATAGTGATGCTTTGTTTAAAGGACTTGGTTGTGTCATTATACAGAATGATCAGGCAATTGTTTATGCTTCATGAAAGTTGAAACCTCTTGATTTAAATTACCCTACACATGATATGGAATTAGCTGCTATTTTGTTTTCTTTAAAAATTTGGAGGCATCATTTGTATGGATTAAAATGGGAAATTTATACTGACCAAAAAAGTTTAAAGTAAATATTATCTCAAGAAACAAATGAACATGAGATAGAGGAGATTGATATAATTAATCAATGATTATGATTTCACTATCCTTTACCATTCAGGAAATGAAAATAATTTGGCTGATTCTTTTAGTCGGAAAAGTAATGATACATTAACCATGTAATGTTTAGAATGAGATCCTTTGGTTTTTGATTTTATAAACTTAGGAATAGAATTTGTTAGTGTAGGAAATTATTCTATTTTGTTTCAGGTGTAAGTGAAATAATCTCTATTAGACAAAATAAATCAAGTGCAGAAGGTAGACAGTGAGTTACAGAAAAATGTAGAGTTGGTTTAGAAGGGTAAGTTGCCTTATTTTAATTTGGATAATGATTGTGCTCTGTAGTTTGCAAAACGATTATGCATGCCTTGTGATTTCAATGTTGAAGAATGAGTTATTATAGGAATATCATTGTTCCCCATATTCAGTTCATCCTGGGAGTAAAAAGATGTATAGAGATCATTGGGAGTATTACTGGTGGGATGGAATGAAAAGAGATATTGTTGATTTTACTGTGAAGTGTTTGACTTGTCAGTAGGTTAAAGAATAGTGGCAGTTACCGAAAGGGATGCTTCAGTCTTTACTAGTTCCAAAGTGAAAATGGGAAAACATATCCATGGACTTTGATGTGTGATTACCAAAGATATATCAAGGTAATAATGCAATCTGGATCAAGACTGAACGATTGACTAAATCTACTCATTTACTTCTTATTCAAGATACTTTGTCTCTACATCAACTTTCTCGGTTGTATGATAAAGAGGTAGTCCGGTTTCCTGGTGTTCCCCTCTCCATTGTATCTGATCATGAACCCATGTTTACTTTTAACTTTTGGAAAGGCCTTCAGAAGTCGTTGGGTACTGAATTAAGTTTTAGTACAACTTTTCAACCATAATCTGATGGGCAGTTGGATTGAAAAATTCAGACCCGGGAAGATATGCTATATGTTTGTTCACTGGATTACCAGGGAAGTTGGGACCAACATCTTTTTTTGGTTTAATTTTCTTAAAATAATAGTTTTCATTCCAGTATACATATGGCTCTATTTAAGGCATTACATAAAAATTGTTGTCAAACAATAGCTTTTTGGGATGAAGTAGGTGAAAGGAAGCTAATCGGACCAGAATTGGTAGATGAGATGGTTTAAAAGGTTCAGATAATTTAGAATAAGATGAGAACAGCTCAGAGTAGGAAGAAAATGTTTGTGGATAACCGGAGGAAGGATCTCTCTTTTGAGGTATGTGGTCATGTCTTTTTCAATGTTTCTCCATGGAAAAGTGTGATGTGTTTTGGCAAGAAGGGAATGTTTAGTCTGAGGGTCATTAGGCCTTATGAAATACTTGATAAAATTGGATCAGTTACATATAGAGTGGATTTACCTCCATGTTTATCCCTGGTACACAATTTTTTTCATTTTTCAATGTTGAGAAATTACATGCCAGATCTATCTCATGTTTTGAGTCCAGTGGTAGTTCAGTTGGAAGAGAATCTCTCTTATGAGAAATAACCAGTCCAGATTCTTGACCGAAGAGAGAAAGTGTTGCAGAATAAGGTAATACATCAGGTAATGGTTTTGTGATAAAACCCATATGGTTGAAGAGGCAACGTGGGAATCTAATAATGCTATAATGGATAAATACCCCCACTTATTTGATAAGTGAATAAAAATTGGGAGGACACAATTCCCAAAAGGGGGGAAGGATGTAACATCTCAGGTAAATAAAAAATATGATATTTTCATATTTTTTAATATTTGGGAATAAAATATTAATTTTAATTTAAAGGGGGTGATATATTCTATGGCTTACCTGATACACAACAACGAGTTTCTTTGAAATCTTACGCTGCACACTAATACTTTAATATAATTATTTTTAAATGGTAGTTAACGACTAGCCGTTATATTGGTGGGAATGAATAAAAATTACTAAAATATTATTATACATATTTGATAAATGTTTTTAAATTTATCCAATAAATGTTAGTGGCTTAAAATGTTAATGAATCAAATTTTTAGCATAATTACTCTAATATTCTTTAAAATGTCGATTATCACCTTTTAATGGCGAACCATTTTTAAATGTAATTTTTGTCAATTTTATATGTTATATTTGACTAAATAAAATTCTTACTTAGAATTGGGACACCAATATTTACTTTGGATGAAATTTTGGTATTTTTCTGAAATTTTACATTTTCTATGAATATTGAAAAATACTATATTTTAATTCAAAAGTACCTTTTAATATAATTTATTTATATGGTTATATTTTCTTTTTAATTGGTTTTAAAGTGTAATTAGAATATATTTTTACCATTTAAACCAATTTTTGTCATTGTAATTAATTTCACTTTGAAATTGGACATAAATAAGTATCAAATCTTTTGATTGTTATTGTTTCTTAAAAACACGCTTTTTGTTTTGATAACAAGAATTAATTTTAAATTAATTAATGAAAATTTTATGTTTTGAATATAGTAAAATAGACCCCATGTTTTAATTTGGAATATCAAATATATATTAGGCTGAAGTTTTGATATTTTTCTGAAAAACTTCAATTTTTGATGAATAGTGAAACCAAAAAGTAGTAGTTAAAACTAACATTTTCATTTAAATGAAAATTTACCACTTCTACGAATTTAATTTCAAAAATCCAACATAAATCTTTGTTATTAGTAAGTAAAATGTGGTTCAATAAGATGAAAATAATTTTTTTTCAAGAGTATCTTTTGATTTTTATTTACTTCGGTTAATGGTAAATAGGGTAATTCAAGGTAAAAATAATATAATAATAATAGAAAATTAACTTAACACCTATCCTAAACATATTGGATGATTCATGGCCAACAATTCGCATCTTTAGATCTATATCGGGACCCCATGGAGCCATTTAAGAGAGATAATGACATTTTAGATTAATTAATTTAAAGTAAAGCTAAAAATGTCATAAACAAAAAAAATTAGTAAATTAATTTTTAAATTAGGTTATATATGATATAATTTCGACAATAAGTATTCATTGGGAATCTAAAATTATTCCCTACATCATAATATTTTTTATAATTTCTAGACATCAAATAAATTAAATTATTTATGACATAATAATGATGCAGTATTTACCTCATTAATAAATGACTTAAATAAATAAGATTATAAATATTGAAATAATATCCAAAACATGTCCATTTATTATTGGATGATATTATTTAGACCATGAGTTATTTTATATTCTACTATAATCATTTTTGGACCTTTTTAAACTGTAGATAAGTTTATAATAAAATAATTGTTTCAAACATTCCTAAAGAGCCCCTCCTCCCCCTTATAAGAGGACACCACTTCTAACCAATTCCTCACACCTCTCAAGCCTCTTGGCTTGTCCAAAATCTGCCTAATTAACCTCCCTACATCCCTATCCTCCTCCTAGAAGTCGTACCTTAGGCATAAGGCACTTCAAAAAGTTCTTTATGTACAAACCAAAGGAAGCTACCCAAATTAAAGGAAATAGTTTCTTTTAAATTCATTTGTTTTATTTTGTTTTATTTTACTTCTCCAACCCCTAAACACTTTACATTCCTTTATCTTATAACAAAACCAGTATTTTCAATATACTATAATGTTTTTAATTAAAATTATTCAAACTACACTTACACACACCTCCATCTAATGGGTGAAGAACATACTATTTTTGTGGATGGCGATCAAACGCCTCACAAACTGATGATTTTTTGATAATCTCCTACCGCCTCTCATGGTGGTAATGAAGATGGAATTGTATTTATATATGATATATATTATTTTTATTCTTTCTTTATGCTTCTTTTTTTTACATTTATATCTTGGATTTAGGGTTTCTATTATGGGAAAACTCAATAATTTAATTTGAGCAATTGCGGACTACCCCCCCCCCCCCCCAATGATATGCCTTGTTAATGCCATATGTGGGATGTATAAAGGATATTGTTAATGATGTTATATATTATATTATACTGGAATTATAATATAACTATGTATCATTTTGTTTTAATTCCATTAACGTACGAAATAGAAATGAAAGTAGTGTTCATGTGTATGTACAGCTTACCGTCTCCATGGACGGTGAAATTCATTACATATCCCCAAAATGTAATGTACAGTTATACATACATATATATACTGGATATATATGATGTATATGATATCTAAATCATGAATATCAATCTGGAGATAATGGACTATTGACCACATGGACAGCAAGAAATTATATGGTGTTCATTTGTGACTCAGGTACCAAATATCGACAAAACAACCATTTTTAACTTAAATGATAGAATAATATTTATAACATATTAATAAGTAATTTAAAAGGAAAAATAAAATTTAAAAAGGTTATTAATAAAGTATAAATTAAATTCAGTTTATTATTCAGGAGATTAAATAATGAATAGGTCAAGTCGGACATGAGTTAAGGGACTTCGTCTCAATCTCCTTTCATTGAGGCATCATTTAATTTATACACGAATTTCTTTTATACAGTGTATAAAACCATTTGATGTTTCATTTCATTTAAATGGAATATTTTTCTATGAAATGCTTTACTAAATGAAAAAAATGAAAGTTTCTTTTTCATGTAAGCGTTGACAATGACCTTTTCGTCGCTGCGAGTATTATTTGATCTTTCCCTTCCATAACAAGGCATAATGATTTTTAAGGAAAATAAATACCATAAACCTTTTTAAGTATTTTGTTATTGAAATTGATTTTTTTAAATGGATTAATTATTTCAATATCTTGTAATTATTTCTTATGATTGTAAATGAAAATTTCTTAGTGAAATGTTTATATTTGCAATATTATATGTGTTATGATGGTACTTATACATTTGACGGGTTGTTACATGATAAAACAAATGATGGGTGGTGCCATGATAAACTGGGATGGGTGGTTATGTTATAACCTCTAATGCATTGGGTATGGAATTTGGCTGTATGGCTATTCCATTTAGTGATATGCGTGGAAGTCGATCATGTGGTTATTCCATTTTAGTATGTTTATGACCCAAGTTACCTTTATATGCTATGTGTTCTTTATATGGGTTTTATGGTAATCTTATGGTTACAAAATGGTAATTATTGATATTTTATTCAATAAAGTGTATTTAATACTTCTTAATGGTGAGATGTATTACTTATGTTAAAGTATTCATGGTTTACTTGTCTATTGAAACAATAATAGTTTTTTTTCTTTATGTATCCCTTACTATGATTTTTATGCTTATCCCAAGTTTTTGAAATGTTCTTCACATGATATAAAGTGGAATAGGGTCATGTATGGGATCAAGTAAATTTCATGTTGTCTAAAACATGGAACTAGACATGACTCTTTTTTTCAATAGGTTTTATTTTTTGAAAAAAATAAAACTGGGTAGATGTGTCTAAATGTATTATTCAAGTTGTTATGAATACGTTATGACCTAACTCTCTAAAACTCTAAACCTGATAAGATCATCAATTTGAATTATACATTTAATTCATGATTATGTAATGTTTTAAGGTATGAACCTAAAAAAGAACCCATGAATTAATTCCACTTCTAGGGATTCCTTTTCTATTTAATCTTATTACACTAAGATTAAGGTATTGAGTCAAGTTTCCCCTAAGATACAGTATGAAATGTAACAGACCAGGGGGGACACCACAGATAAGGTGGCTAATGATAGAGTTATTATGGATAATGTTATTTATAAATATTCCTCACATTAATGAGATATGATTATAACAATGAAAACTATAATTAATCTTAGGATAATGTTAAAAATGGTCTATGTGGTAACATACCATTAAACCCGGATTATAATTTTTTAATCCCAAAGATTCACTTCTATAGACATTCAATGACACAAGGATTATAATTTTTCCTTATATACCATTTTTAACACCATGAAAAATGGTATTGAGTCCATAAATTAAATTTTAATGGTATTGACTCCATTATAAATTCTCAAGGTCGGAATGCCTCTGTGCAGCCCCCATATGCTATTGATTGCAGGTAGACGAATATATATCACATATGAATTAAAAGGTATTGAGTCCATTATATATGACTCTTCATGTGCCAAACCATCGGCCTTAGACTACTATCTTTCAGGAATAAATTTATCTAATCACTAAATAAATAAGATAATGATTGTGGAGTCGCACCACTAACGATGTTTCAGTTTTCCTAAACATTTAATGTTTACATATCCTAACCAATGGAATTAGATAATTTTGAATAATAAAATGAATGAAACCAATAGTATTAATCAAATTACAGAAATTCCAGATGACACAAGAATTGTACATGTGAAAGTAGACGGTTCAACATATTGATTGGTATGAGTATATTCCACAATATGGATATTACATTACCCTCTTCCCTGGTTTGTATATTGATTCCTTTATAGTTTTTCATTCTAGTGATACCACTGATCCTATGTTGGGGTTCCATGTCCCCTACCCCAACTCGAGTGATTGATAGAACTCTATTAGCCTATCTAATTATGGGTAGGAGAGCATTTCCCAGTAGCTATTTCCTACCATGATCCACTTCCAATGATCATCTACTAAGTGCTCCTATAGAACTTATATAAGCTCCCATCTTATCAAACGATCGGTACTCCACTATGGGAAAAGGACAATGAAATAGCTTATGTTCAACCCTACAATGCTTAATAAAACTATTCAGAATGATGTTCATATACTTGTGGCAAATATCATAAGTTGATCTGACCATTGCGTCCTTGGTAGAAATATTAATATCAACACTTATTGACACCTAAAGAGGAACTCCTAGATCATCCAACTGAAACACATTTCCCTTCACTCGAGGCCTCCAATGGGTTATCTTTATTGATGAGATAATGATTCATCAAATAAAAAAATCTCACAAAATGGTAATTAACATTTGGAATGATATCATACTAAATCCTGTGCTGAAAAAATGTCTCCCTTGATATATCATCTACTTCCTATATAGGGGGAAATAATTCTGGTCTGTGAAGTAACCTTCATGGTCCATTAAACACATCCTCCTCTATATTAATTTTATGATGTCCCAAGACATTTTTTTATCAAAATATCTAGATAAAAGTAACTCATATATTTATCCTTGAATCCATTATTTGTTAGCTCTAATTATTGTCCAACATGTACAATGGTCTCCCCCAAGCACCTAGATGGTCCTTATAGAATACCAGTAGCAAGTTTCACCCTTATCACCAATTTTGTCTATAGGTGACTAAATATTCTCATGAAAGACTCGATCCAGAGATTTTATACCTAAGGGTCAACCTCCCCATTAACTTTGGTGGGTAATGTATCTAAAACTATATCTAGGTATCACACATCGAAGTGAAATTGTGATTAGTCAATCTCAACACTGCTCCCAATACTAATAGAGTACTATCACAGAGCCGGTCATCTATTAGATTCCCCATTGTTTAAGGAAGCTCCATCTACACTATATTTTGTGTGTGTTTTTTACTATTCTCACACTGAAAAAAAAGATAATGTTGAAGTATTTTCTCTACATGGGTCAAAACACTCATTAGATAATTGGGATCATAAATATATCAAACTCTGAAGGACAGCTACAAAACATAAAACCATAGATAAATGGTTTCATCAACTCTTTGTTGAGAATGTTAATTAATCATATTTTAGTTGAAAAGATTTTATTCTTATTTTTATCAATCATGTTATATAATTTCTTATGCAATTAATGAATCCCTAAAATGATAAGTGAATGAAAGCATAATTTCCTTCTATATCACTATTAGAGGTTCCTTATTCCATATCGAACCATGAGTAAAATCACATAAAATTGTCACATCACTCAACATGTTCATTACCAAATGTGAAATTACATCAAAAATGTCAAAGGAATAACTCATGAAAAATAATTTCCTCCCTGGAAACCTGGTTTTTCCATTCTCATTGGTTAGTTATTCTTATGAATGAGCTCATTACCAATCCCCAACACATCCAATTCTCCTATCTACCAATCCTAAAACTATTATTGTAATAGAAAAGACTAAAAATGATAAAAAAAATTTGACAACCTTGACATGAATCTTCTGTACGTGACAAATATCGGACATCACAAGAAATCAAGAAAACCTCCCCATATTCTATAAGAAAAAATAGTGATGAATGGCTAATATATATAGTGAGAGGCTATAAAATTTCATACAAAATAATACCAAAGTGGTAAAATATCATAAACAACCAATATAAATCTATTCAAATATATAATTAGGAAATTACCAAAAACAATACTAACCAAATTAAAAATATCATTCCATATTGTATGCCAAACTAAAATATAAATAGATTATCATACAAGTAAATAACCTAAAGAACAGCTCTAAATAAATTCTACCAAAACTGGTCTTGAACGCCATGCTTAGTCACATATCCATTCTCTTATCTCATCTTACCAATGAACCAATCAAGCATAGGGCCTCATACCCTTGTCCGGACATTAATCTATGATGTCTTCTTTGATTATAAAGGGAATCCTAAATAGGTTAGAGTAACACATAGTGTGACACCTCCAATGGTGTCTAAAAAAATCTAGTCTAAATTTATATTTCATTTAATAGTATGATTTTAATTTTCATGAATTAATTAATTTAATGTCGAACATCATATTATCATGCTAACACTCAGCTCTAGGTTGACACCTGGGGTATGACAAACTTGATTCAATGGAGTTCCATATATGTCTACCCATACCTACCATTATCCAGAATGATTTCCTTGACAAGGAACCATGAAAAGGTACATTACCCATTCCATGGACCACTTACCTAACACACATGACCAATTCCAGGTATATCTCTCATCTTCTATGGGTTTATGGAAATTATGTAAATTCTCAATATAGAAAGGATTACATTCCCAAGGAGAATAAATAATGCTAAGTGTGGAGTAACCATTTTAGGTTTTATATAACGATGCGCCAAGAACGGCCAACAGAAAAACCCCTAACGAAACACTAAAAATGACATGTATTATGACATATGACACATTTTTTAATTCATTAAATTTACTAATTCTCATTCTTCATATTCCATTATGTAAAATAACAGTTCTTGTCAATGTAAAATTGTGTCTTCCAATTTCAAACCAATTATACCGTTATATGCTACACTATCAATTCAAGTTTCAATTGTGTCAATACCAATTCACATACTGATAGTTTCAAATTCTAATTCACAAGTCATGAGAAGAACAAATTCAATTCACAATTCTATTAATTCCTTAATCAATTTCTCAATCAAGGTATAAGGAACTAGACTCATATCATCCATGCTCTAACCCATGTTTATAGATAGGAAAACCTCTTTGGTGGCCACAGGATTATGGTCTTTATCACCAATGGACCCAAAAAAATATGTGGAAGGTATAACATTGAGGATTTGATAAATTTCAAAAAATTATAATTAGAAGAGGTCACACACACAACATGATGACACTATTATACATGTTACAAATATAATAAATCCAATGAATACATTTGGGAGATTTTTCAAATCACACACCTCAATAAAAATAATATTAAACCAAAAACATGAAATTTGGATGATTGTAATCCACCATAATACCGTATGAAAATGGATAAATACACCACATCAAGTCTATTAGAAGAATATCAAAGTGGAAAGTAAAGGGAATTCAATCATTTTGAGCAGAATGTAATGAATCTAGGTGTTTGAATCGAATAATGGACTGAGAAATATTTTATTCAAGGTATCTTAAAAATTACGTAGACATGAATTAGGGTTGGATTCCTGGAGAGATCCATTTCGGAGAAAGATAGCCCATGAATGAGGATGTAAAATCACTAAGTAGGGTTCAGTCTTGATAGGTAGGGTTGGAGGACAGATCTCGTTGGAGGAGGAGATCACGTTTTGTGGAGAGATATGTTCAAGGAGGAGAGATTTTGTTCAACAGTGGAAGTGATCCCATGGGTTCTTGCTCGGTATGTAGGGTTCGACGGAGGAGAGATCTGTTCCACAGACAGATCTGTTCACGGGATTTTCTCAACGATTATTGGGAGTTTTTTTCCAATTGTTTCTAAAAATCTTTGGGAAATATTGTCTAGTGAAATGGTTTGATTAAACCATTGGAATATATTTGAAAAAACCAATCTATTCCCAACACTTTCACAAAACTGTTTGGAAACCCATCGAATTATCCATTATTTCCAACGGTTTTATAAAAATAGTTGTTAAAATTAACCATATTTATCCTACCCCAACAGTTTTATTTAACTATTGGAATAGGTTACATAAACATATTGTTTTATCAATCCATTTGTACGAAGTTGTTTGTATAAGAAGGATTTCCACCAGTGGATGCTTAATATTTTTAGAAACATTGTATAACATAATTTTAATAAATCATAAGATATCAAAAATATCATTTTATAAATGGAATCATATCATAATAAAATATGTAGGGTGATTTAAAATTCATTTCATGAGAGTTAAACCGTGGAGGAAAAATATAATTGAAAATAAAAAAGTATTAAAAAAACCAATTAATATTTGTTATAAAATATTAAGTAAAAATTATTTTCAATATAATTTTTTATATGTTTAAGTGATATATTTTATAAAATACATTATGAAGTGTTAAAAATAAATATCATTTAATAAAAAAATGATATCTAATATAACTATAGTGGTATATGGTGATAATAAATTTCATTATTATGCCTTTTAGTAAATTTTAAAGAAAACATCAGCTAAACAATGAAATGATTTATTTTCATAAAAGATGTAAAGGAATATATGAACAATTAAAATGGTAAAAAATAATTTTATTCAATTAAATAAAATAATTTTTATACGAGAAACATGTTCATGGAAGAGAAGATTTATTGGTAAGAATGAGAGTTATTCTTACCAATGTAATACTTTTAATTTGGGAAAATTTTTAATCAATGAAGTAAATATTTTTTATAAGAAGTAATTTAATTTGATAAAAGGTGTAAATGATATATAAAATATGTTAATTATGGGATCTTAAAATATATTTAAATGTCGATAAAATTATGAATTATTATGACTAATGAATCAGAAATTAAGTTAATAAAACCCTTATGATATTAGTAATAAAAGAATTAGAGGATTTTTAGAGGAAGGTTATGAAATCTACATTAAAATATAATGAAATAAAAGGTATTTTTATATTTTAATGTAATTAGTAATTGAATATATTATATAAAGTAAATGGGGGTTCAAAAAACTAAACATCCCCCATAGAGTTGAAAATAAGACAGAGAAACATGTACCGTGGTCTGAATTCATTCTCCACACATGCCTAAATTCTAGAATAGTTAAATTATGTTTATTAGATATGATATTAAGAAACCTATTCAACTATATTTAATTTAATATGTATTAACTATTATAAAATTATATTTATTTATTCTATATATTTTTCAAATTTTTTTGGGAAAATGGAATCAGTGTCGGCTTATTGTGGTAGTTTTAACGATTAAATATGATATTTTAAAATTAAGTTAAATACAAAAAATAATGATTAAAAACAATAAAATCATTATTTTAGTATTAAATTATAATAGTTTTAGTATTTTAATCTTTATAGGAGTCCATGGTATATATTTTTATTATTGTTCAAGTTGGTGGTCAAACTATCCCAAATATCAATATTTCATAACTTGATGGGTGAGTATAGTTATGAAATTGTTTATTTTGACAAAATATCATCATAACAGAATGATCGTTGTATTATTTATATTTTTTGATGTTTGAAATTATATTTTATGTTTTTTGGTAAAATTTGTTAAATCAATATGAAAATGAAAAATTTTACTTTGTGGTGGAGGTAGTCCGCACAATAAACAATTAACATTACTTTGTTTTTATATGAAAATTGTAAGGAATAAATAATTGTTTTTAAATGAATATAATGTATAATAATGATAATATTTTCATCAAATAACTATTTATAGGATAGGTTTGGAAGGGAAGTAATATGTCAAAATTGATATTTATTAATTAATACTCACTATGGGTCCTTGGACTTTCTCTTGAAAGTATCCTGGGAAATGAAGGTATTAGTCTAGCATATTGTGACCAGAGGATAATAAAATTATGAAATGTTCATAGGTGGGTAAACACTACATAGTTTTAGGAATAAATTCTAAATAATGGAGTTGTAATGGTGGGTTCTATATTTCAACTTTTATAAGTTATGAAAAGAATAATTTTGTGAATAACATGTACTTTTCAAGGATATAATTACACTATTCAAGGGGAAAAGACATAAACAGTAAAATATAATATATATTTATTTGATATTAGTTTTTTCAAAACCTCGAAAAGATATTTCAAAAAAAATTAAAATTTTTAGAACTCATTTACCCTTATATTGTTTCTTTTACCTTTTTTATCAGGGTAACTAGTTTATACCCATGTAAATTATTTTTCATTTAAAATTTAAAATAAATCATCTATTAAAATTAATTGTTTTATGAAATTAAATTTAATCTCAATTTGATATAATTTAATTTATAATTAACTTTTAAATTAAAACATTATATATATAGAAACTATTTGGTAGAAAATATTGATTCCACCATTAGGTGATCATAATATTATTTAATATTTATTACCAATTAAATTTATTTTAATATAATTATATATATATTTAAAAATTATATTATATTTCTTAATTAAAAAAATTAATTTTAATTGGTCGGATATAGGTTACACAAAATTAATAAAAAATCATTGAAATTAATAGTATCACTACTTTTTCTAAAACTAAATTTAATCTTAGTAATCTAATTTAAATGCCTAAAAATAACATGAGTATTTTTATATAATTTTTATCAAATAGTTAAATATATAGAATCAATTTTAACATATAAAATTTCATAAGTTTATATAATAGTAATTTTCATATTGGAGGACTTAATGTGAAAAAACATTATTAGACAAATTGTATCTCCAATAATAAATAACTTTGGTTATAATATCATTTTTTATAGTTTTTATAAATTTTTTAATTTTTTACACTCTCTAATTGAATTGTTATAAAATGATGGTAATTTTAAAAAAATATTATTAAGGTAAATTGGTTTTCTTTTAGTCCAGTGTTGCATGCAAGATAACTACTCACACAGTTTTTAATGAAGGAAAATATTTACTAAAATCATGGGTCTCTATAGTGTTGAGTATATTAATGAGGTGAATTGTGAAATATTTCAGTCACTCAAAAATTGAAGATTTTTATTTGTTAAAATGAACATAATTTTACCGATATATACATGCCTTATAATACTGGACTATCCCGGTCAATACATGTAGAGGTGTAAATCAAGACCTATTAAATTTATAATAGTTAAGGATATTATTTTAGTTCAAGTATATTCAAAAAAAGATAATATACAATAATGGAAAATATAATACTAATAATGATATATATATTTTTATATATTTCCATGTAATTAAACATCATCACTATTATTTTTATTTTCATTAACTAATGTTCAGAAAACAAACAAGCACCAGATAATAAAAGAAAATGGGACAAATATTATGGAGTTCCGAAGTGGTGAAGCCCAAGGTCATCCCCTCTCACTTGGTTATTCCCCTCTAAGTTATGGTAATCCATTCTTGAGAAACAAGTCATATTATTCCCTTAAACCGCCATAGAGAGAAAATAGAATGCCACATTGTTACCCTCAAAGAAAGAATAAAGGAAACATAAATTATATAAATTCATTTGTTATAATTTATTTACATGGTATAATAATTTTAGAATTTTAATAAAATAATAGAAGAAATTATATATTCTATATTTACCCACAACATTCGAGAAGTTTGTTTTGGCCTCATAAGGGAGATAACATTCCAATAAAAATGATTAGAATTATGAAAATGATTTAAAATGCCATTTATTGTCTACCATCATTTCCAGGATTCGAACACTATATAAAGACATATAATTATTGAATGTGATTCAATGGATTTAGATGTAATAAAAAAATCATAGGTTTGAATAATTATACATTATATTGGTCAATTTATCTAACTCTGAATCATGGGTGTTGGATACAGGATGTGATAAAATATTTTTTGTAAAGTGAGGCATTTGAAAGAAAAAATAAAATTGATTGAGTGATATGTTGGACAATTATTTGAGAATATAGAAATATTTTTTTCACTCTCTAAGAGGTGAGTGAATCGACCTCCTCAAAGTGGATATTCATTATTTCTAGAATAATATTGTCATATTCAATCAATTAACATAAATTTCATTTTTTGTATATTTCTTATAGAGGGAATCATTTTAATTTATAATAAATAAAAACTATTGGTTAATTTACCTTAATGAACCTTTTTTATTTTTATTATGACATTTATAATGTGTTATATATATTGGATCTCGATAATACTATGTAAAATGTAATGTATAATAATGTGAAAATTTAAAATTTAAAATCAACATATATTTTGCATTTTCACCTAGGCTATATAAATAAGATTCATTTCCAATGAATTTTAATTATGTGTTAATATATTCAAATTATTATGAATTATTTGATATAAGTGAGTCATATTTATTATAAAAAATATCTGAATCTAGTTTAAATGATAAATGTAAAGAGATTTTGATTTATTAGAGCTCATAAACACTATTCTATTCCATCTAATAAGTAAATTATCTCATGATGAATTTCAAAAATTCATTATCTTTATTGATTACTTTAGTACGTATGTGAATGACTATCTTATGAAATGAAGTTCTGAATCCATTATAATTTTCAAAGTGCTAAAAATTTTGTGTAAAATAAACTTGTAAAATTTATTAAAATATTTCCATCTCTTTTGGGTGGAGAATATTTGAGAAATGAAATTAATGAATATTTGGTAGATTATGGTTTTGTATATCAAAAAACTAAACATGGTAAAGTGTAGTTAAGTAGTCTATTTGAAATGATAAATCAAACATTGTAGGAAATAGTTTGATCAACAATGAGTCATGTAGAGCATCATGTTTATTTGTAGGTTTATTCTCTATAGAATTATTTATTTTCAAAAAATTATGTTCTATAAAAGGTTATTCAAAATACCACATATGAGATATCGACTGAGAATATAGTTACCCAGTATTTTTATACCTAAATATTACATCATTTATATGAATATTCAATACATTTCACAAATACTAATCCAAGTACCATAAAGTTAATATTTTTGGAGACTAGATACACAATATTCTTATATTATGGAATATATCCAATATATTTGATAAATATATTACCATTTTTTACTCTTTAAAGATATACCCTACTTAAAAACAATCTTCATAACCGAGTGAAAGGAAAGTTGAGATCTGATAATCAGTAAAGTTAAACACGGGGGATATCAATTGATGATCATATGATCTCAAAAGATAATTATAACGGTATAAGATCATAAATATAACCTACAATGTTAATTATAAATCTATCATGGTTAGAAAACAATAAACAGTATCATTTTTAAATACATTTATCATAATAATGGGAAATCATAATAAATCAGTCATGAACCATAATATAATGACATATATGTGTGGCACCAGCATAAGTAAAGAAACCAATTCATATGTCTAGGAACAAATGAGACAATAAAATACATACAGATCAGGAACTAATACATTTTTCCAACAGTTGATCAAGCACATCAACATGTTTCTTATAGAGGATCAATCACATCGACTTGTTTCCCATAATTATATCATGAGATATAATAATTTACCCAATAAATAAGCAGAATATATAATTTAGGTACCACTCATCACATAATAAAAATTATTTGTATTTGTTCCCTAAAATAATTAAATAATAATCAAATCATAACATAATAACCCATGTAAATAAAATGGGTTTCAAAAATATATCATCAATCCATCTTAAAATAACCCATAGAAAAATATGGTTTTAAGAAAATTCTCATCATCATAATCAAAAACAATCCAGATAAATAATATGGATTATACAATTAGATCATATTCCCAGTAAAACATAAGAAACTCCAATTATTTTTTATTAAAGAACAGGACTTTCATAAAAATATCATTAAAACATTCTTGGGTATAATATCTTTTACACTTTGAAAACAAATACTTTAAAACATAAAAATTTGAAAATATTGTGAAACTAATTTCTATATTAAAATAACCTTAGAAATTTATAAATTTATCTTTATATAATTTAGTTTTTATTATGTTGTGAAATTGTTTTCAAGTCATAAAAGTAAAAAAAGAAAACACTCCATTAATATTATTTTAAAAAAGTTAAAAAGTACCTCATTTGGAAAAAAATATTCCTCTTAATTTTTTTTTAAAAAATCCAATCAAGTGTAAAAATTTAATTAATAAATCATTGTATAGTATTAAAAAATCATGAAAACTTTTTTAGGAGACATGGACGTAGAAGAGAGCATTTTTTTCGATCAAAGAGATAAATAATGTATCTTTTCCTAAAAAACATGTTTTGGTATCTTTAATTCTTAAAGTGATGAAAATAGATGGAAAATATTTATTCTAAAGGAATAACCATAGGATAATAAAAATTATCATATTATATATATTAATATTAACAAATTTCATCTCTAGAATTATTTTAAAAACAATCCCGATATACAATGAGATTTTTACCCAAAACTCTTGCCACTGTACTAACGTTTGAATCATAATTCCCCTGAAAGAAAGGAAATTATATGAATATGTAAATCACCCAAAAAATTATAAAAATAATACCAAAATAAATTAATATGTATTATATATACTAAATAATATAAATAAGTGGTGAATATGGCACATGACAAATTTAAATAAAAGTGAGACACAAATCCCTTACCACAAGTCGTTGCTTTATTCATTCATGTTTGAACATAATATATAATAAATAAGGGTCATTATAAATATATTAAAGAACTATAATAATATATATCTTATCATATATGATTTAATTTTAACCTTTTACCACCAATTGATTAACAATTCTGTATTAAAATTATTCTTCTGGGTGATATCTTTTTTGTTTTCATGTCTGTTTTCATTTGGTGGTTTTTGTACATGTATATTGATTATACATTCATCATATAAATAATTTTAATAATGATATAAATATCATATAAATTTTTCATATGAAAATTTAGATTCATCCAGAAAAGTATAAATAGAAAAATATATTACACCATTCATGGATATAGTTGGTCGTACATACACATGAACAGTGTTTCCATTTTTCGACGAATGAACCGAAATAAAGGTAAATATTAATTAATAGTTAATAAATAAATATTATAATATATATATATATATATATATTATTATATAAATTAAATATATGATTATTAAAATCAATTTTTAAATATAATAAAAAAATGTATCACATCACATTTTGGAGCTAGTAGTCCACACATACGCATAAGCAACAATATATTTTTTCAACAGATTGATAGATAATATGGTAGATGTGGTATTATAATTAATGAGTATAATTAGGTCAGAAATATAATATAATATATATATATATATATATATATTTTTGTGACTGTGTTTGTATTAAATTCATCATTATATTCATCTCTGAGAGGTGGCGATGGAAAATAAATTTCACGGGTTTATGAGTTGGTAGTACATTGTACAAACGGTCAGTAGTTTTGTTTCCCATTTAATAGAAGAAGAGAATTTTATAGGTTATTACATTAAAATAGTAACATATTTTAATATTTTTTATACATATATTATTAAATTATAAAGTATTAATATTATTTTAAGGAGGTGATAGAATAAATAAAATAAAAATGCTCGGTTAAGAACGATACTTATTCTTCGGACATCCATATTAGGTTATCACCAAAATCCTTCAATAGAAGGTTTCATAATCAAATAAATTACTACAAGAATTAATAAGGGGTGTAAGTAAGGTTTTTTATTTATTTTATTAATAAAAATAATATTTATGTGTGGATAATAGAGGACATGAGATGTCCTTCTACAAGTGGTGGAGGGAACCCACTTGGAAATTTCCTAAAAAATAGAAAATGATAAAGTGATTCCCAGAAAAGTAATTATATGTGTCCATATATTATAAATTGGGAAATTAAAAGGTATAAATACGTCTATACAATAGGATTTATATACATTTCATTGGAAAACATTCCTTATCATTTGGTTTAAGACTATAGTAAACCAATTTTATCGTTAGCTTTATTAATTTTTAATATTTATATAATTCATAATTAACAAAAATAAATTGAAATTATATAATTTTAATTATTATTATTCCAAATATTAAATCCATTTTCCAAACATAATTCACATATGTTTCATAATTTAATTTAAAATTATGCTCGTAAATGTGATGAAAAAATGGTTTTCTTATGAAAAAGTGTATATTTTTATAAAAAGATTTTATATAAAAAATATTCAAGAAAATTGTTCCAATGACCTAAATTGGATTAATAATAATATAATTGAACTAATTTTTATTTAAAAATATTTTTAAACAATCTTTACCAATGTAAATTTTTGATATGAAAATAAAATGATTAATAAAAATCTGTATTTTTTATTTTTCATTGCAAAATAAATCATTTCAGAAAAATCTCAAAAATAAAATTTAAGATATTTTTGAAATTTTTATATAAAAAATTATGATCATTTTCTTAAAAACATTATTAAAATTGTAAAAAAATATTTTTAAAATATGTGTGGAAAATGTGACAAAACAACTTTATAGGAAAATATATTTTTTAAGCATAAAACATGAATTATTCTTAGCCCATGCTGAGAAAAAATATTAGATGATTGATAAAAAATTTATATTGAATTTATAATATCTAAATTTCATTAAAATAATTAAAAAATATTGACTAATTAGATTTATTAAAAAAACACATTATGCCTATAAAAACAGTTTTTCATAAAAACACTTATTTTACATTAAAATTATTTGTATATTTTTTTCTAATTAAATGATAATAATTTAATTTATTTTCTAAATGGATAAAATATATAATTTTCATAATTTAGTTCTTATTATTGATATATTTTGATTTAATTTCTAGGTTATAACTTTCACATTAAATAATAATAATTTCATAGTATAATGTGGTATGTTTAAAATCAGTGATGCATGTAATGTATGTTATTAAGGACATAAAATTTATTTAAATATATATATATATATTTATATATATCATAAAAAGTCAGGGTGTTACATTCTACCCCATTAAAATTAATTTCATCCTCAAAATTTTGTTACTCGGATACAAACAACTAAGGATACTTTTGCCACATCATAACCTCATGTTCCCATATATCTTTAATAAATTGGTGGTTTTTCCACAAAAAATTGACCAGGTGAGTGGCCTTGTTTCATAAAACATTTTCACTATGATCCAGAATCTCCACCATTTATTCCTCATACTAAATATATTTCTCTTGTGGTATAATATTTGACATCAGTTCACATGAAGGATTAATTAAATGGTTGCACGACAGAGAAATGTGAAACACATCATGAAATTTGGAGTGGTTTGGTGGGAGTGCCCAGATATAAGTAATCATGCCTACTTGATTAAGAATATTGAGAAAATCAATAAACCTAAATATTATATTTCCTTTTTTCTCGTAATATCAAAATCGTCTTCTATTGATAAATTAATATACAACCCTTCTCATTATCTTAAAATTATAAATCATGTTAATGATTCACAACATAGATTTTTTATCAACTTTGACCTTCCTTGATGTGTTGCTGAATTGATATAACATTCTCTGTCATTTCCTCAACTATCTCTGGTCCTAATAGATTTGTTTCCCAAACTTTATCCTACTACATTGGATATTTACACTTAT
The DNA here is from genome assembly GCA_963277665.1 of Viscum album. Lineage (NCBI taxonomy): Eukaryota > Viridiplantae > Streptophyta > Magnoliopsida > Santalales > Viscaceae > Viscum > Viscum album. The sequence continues at coordinate 123,961,276 of OY728126.1, forward strand.
TTCCATAGAAAGATTCATAAGGACTCATCTGAATTCTCGAGTGAGAGTTATTGTAAAAAAATCACGTACAAGAAGGTATTGATCCCTACCATCTATCAAATATATATAACATTATCATATCATATCTATTAGGGTTTTAATGGTCATATTCTGATAACTATATTTCTATGGATTATATACCATATTGAAATTCATCTTTTTGTCAAGTTCCTACTGAAAACATCATAAGAACATCATGGTATACCTCATAAACCTATTAGATAAAATGGAATATAGTACTCCATGCAACACTTCCACTTTATAAATATATATCATAAAAAGATAATCCATAGATAAATTTTATTGAATAGAAATAAATTGTACTATATTTTTACTGTAATTGACTACAACCCAAATAAAATTAAATCCTTTAGACATTTTGGGGAGTCAGACAACAAAATACGGGGGGGTTTCCCATTTCCATTCTGGTATGGGTAATTGTTGTAGAATCCCATTACACTTTTTCCCACATCCTTAACTTTCTAATAGACCAATAATTGATATATATTATTTTCAATATCTCTCTTCATGTCATAATACTAGAAATACTCTTTATAATCTAATACATCCGTGTATATCCATAATGAATTAGGAATGAGGAGGTATGTTCTTACTCTAATAGTCCATTCTTAAAATATGGTGTGGTAGGAACACATACACAATAACTAATCCATTTCATTCCATAAAAATAAAATTTGAACTCGATAACATTTAGAACAATCTTATACATTTCTACGTCTTAAATTTATGCCTCATTAATCTTCACATAGATTTATGTTTGAGAACTCATTTGTGAATGATAACATTGCTCCCCTTAATTTTAAATTTCAGGATATATCCTTCAGAAATCCATAAATATCAGATCTTTTTTATCCTAATCATAGATAACATAGAATGATACTTTTGAATCAAAGTATATTCACCTCCCCCCTATGGTATAAATGTATTGATCGATCATAATCATAAATTAGTTTTGAAAATATTTTATGATTCATATTAAACTTCATCATGTGAATATATACTTTAATTTTTTTTATCATTATATATATCACACATGTCTCTATAAAGTTAAATTTTCTATATCATCACGATAAAATTTACTGAAACTAATTCTAAATCCGGTGTTGGTTAATTTTAATCATTAACATTCAGTTATAATGATTAATAAGTTATCCCTATATAGTTCCGCATTAGAATTCATCCCAATCCATTATCGGATGAATCACTATAGATTAAAACCCATTCTTAATTTTTGGGTAATGTAATAATTGGTTTACTAGCAAAACTTCTCTTTAGTTCTTTGAAATTTTCTTTATATTCATTTTTCTCTAAGAAACTTGGATCCCTTTTGACTTTTCTTAGTTAGTGGATTGCACATTATTTTGAAATTGTCCACAAACCATCAATAATATCTATCCAAAAAACAAAACCATTGGATCTTAAAAACATTGGTTGTTATGGGCCAACATTAATAAACTTATGTCTTTGATGGATCCATGTATATACCCTCTTTTGAGATTAGATGGCCAAAAAATGGAACCTTTTATAGTCAAATTTCACAGTTGATAAATTTTCCATACAACTTATCCTTTCACAGGGTGTTTTTTTTATAATTATCAAGTGATCTTAATGTTATAAATTTATTTTTGAGTATATAATAATTTCATCTATAAATACTACCACAAAACGATCAATATAAACTATAACTACTCCTTTCTTTAAATCCATGAAGATAGTGGTGGAATTTGTAAGACCAAATGAAATATTTATAAATCAATTGTGTATTTCCCTTGTATGGAATGCCTTCTTGTATATATCATCCTTATTGACCCTCAAATTATGATACCCAAAATGAAGTTCAATCATAGAATGGTATTGAGTTCTTAATATCTTATTAAACAAGTAATAAATATATGGTAGAGGATACTTTCTCTTGATTATGGTATTTTTAGTTCCTAATAATCAATGAATAATCTCATTAATCCATATTTCTTCTAAATTAAAATAAAATATTCACCCTAAGGTGAGACACAAGGCCAAATTAATCCATTTTCAAAATTCCCTAAGTATTTCTTATTCAATTATTCCAACACAATTTGGTCCATTCTATATGGGGTCTATGAAATAAGAGTGCCACCAGTTTTTAGTTATACTGAGAACAAAACTTCACAATTTGGTGGATGATTAGGAAACTTTTCTAGAAATATATGAAAACTAATAAAAAAATAGGCATAATATATATATTGAATTTATCTCCAATCGTATGAAATAAATAACCCCTTTTAAGAAGAATCATTGCCCAAAGAATGGATACAATTTCTATTAGATATTTTTATTCATCTTCACACTAAAAAATGAGTATGGATTCATTTATAATACAAAATGTGACTTCCTTTCCTTGGGAATTGATATGGGATCCATATACATAAATCCAATCCATTCCACGAATCCTATCAAATTCAATGAAAGGGATAATAACAATATTTTCAGGAAACTCTTTCGCACAAACATCAATAAAATATGAACTATATACTTGAGATGATACCATCATATCATTATAATATTTCATCACTAACTCAATATCTAATCATTGAGCTCATAATTCAATATCATTTTCAAATTCCTTAAATATTAAATAGTGGGTAGATCTAGAAAAAAAATATTAGTTTCCCTAGAGTAGATAACATGTATATCTTTCACCATGATATCCTCATTACCCACTTCGACAGTCATGATCCAATGAGATTTTCCATTATCATTGATCTTAAGAGGTTGTTGATACTGATAATCCTTGTAATCCTTAAAATTCATGAACTAGTTGGAATAATTCCCATAATTGTTGCATATAATGCATAAGAGGATGGTTAGAGAATTAGTGGTCATCTTCTAGTCTTCTATTGTGTCACCCGGAATATTCATTAGCCTCTAGAATTCACAGGATTTATGGCCTACCCTTCCACATGTAAATCACCTCCTAGTTCCATTGATTTGTTTCCATTGATGTTTTACCCACATTTCATTAATGTAGACAGATGTATTTTCTTAACACTATTTTATTTATTTGATTTTTCATGATACATGATCTTTGATTTCTTATCAAAACCATGGAAATAGTTGGAATCTCTATTTTCCATTTTTACCATATGTTCCCAAAGAACAATTTCATTGTAGTTACTATGGTATCTTATATTTTATTCCTTCTAGATACTTGGTTTTTGACCACTAAATAATCAATCAAACTTCGATTCAGGTTGGATGATAGTACTAGAAGTGTACATCATAAGGCATGAAAAAAATTTCCACATAGAAACCAATGGATTCATTATCCTTATACATGATCTCATTTTATTCATTCTAAATTTTTGTATGAAGAGTAAAAGTAATGCACTTATTTAAAAATAATCTCTTAAACTCATCACACTCCATGGAGTTAATTTATTCTTATTGTATCATATTATTAATAAGTGTACACTATTGATATGATTCACCTTCCAAATTATAGATAACCAAAATGACTTTTTTATTCTCTAAACACTAGAGAACAAAAATTATTATTTCAATGGTATCATTACAATACCCAAAAAACTAATTAATCGGTGTAGTCATTAAATCAATGTGGGTATTGACTTAATAAGGAAACAACATAATGTTGCCACCTTTTTTTCTCATTTTGAAGTTAAAAATGATTAGGAGATTCATATAGTAGTGTAAGCATAAAAATATTGTTTTTTATTTCATATCCTACAAAATTTGGTGGTTTTGGTGGATAATAATTGCATTTTCCATTACTCATTTTTTCAGATCAATTTCATTAGGTTTCATCCATTTACTATAATAGAAAGTAAATGTGTGAAAAATAATAACTGTAGTGTTAAAACACATAATCCTGAAATATTTATATTATTTATAAATATTGACACATTGTTTTCATACTATGAAACCTTATATTTAAAATATGTCATTCATGATCATCATCTATTCAAATCCTTTGTGTTCTCCTGTAAAGAGTTTGTGAATTTCGAAAACATATCCATTGTGAGTGTCGAAAAATGTGTGCAATAAGGCTCATTGTCTTGTACCATGTGAATATTGAGTCAAATACCAATACATGTTTTTTGAGTTATTGTCCATTTGTAAAACTATTCCAGACAGGCATCTACTTAATGTATCCAAACATGGTGTCTGAACGCAGATCTTCTTTTTAGCTATGTTTTTATTTTTCTTGTGTTTTTTAGGAAAAGGGGGACTTTCTAGAAATTGTTTAAGAACACATTGTGTACATTATGAGTACACTCTGTGTACTTGGTTACCACGAGTAGTTGGGTGTTGGTTTTGTAGCGGCCATGCACATGACCTTGTGTGGTGACCTGGAGACCACCTACTACGGGGTGTGGTGAAGGAAAGTAAGTACCATGTTCTTATAAAGTACAACCCATGTACATTCTTTTTTCATTAAACGTACTAGGGTCATGTCTAATTGATAAAAACATATTATAGGTCTATTTTATCTGAGAGAAATGGTATGGCTGCGATCCGGCTCTGAGATCTCAATCTACTGTTTGTTATCCGAATAAACCACCATTGATTTCATTGGGATCGCCTCAGTATGCTCTTCCCTCTTCTAGAGCTTAGTTTCTTGATTTTACTTCTTTTAAGAGTTATCTTCACTTGAGAGTTTTTAGCATTTTAGTAGATCTGCCATCTTCTTGGGTGATTCAAGGGTTGAGGTTCACTTATATCGATCCAAAAACACAGAGGTAGGTGGTTTGTGCCATTTTATTGAATGTATTTGAGTTATATGTGCCAAAGTTCCCAATACCCTTGAACGGATTATTGAGTGTTTACTGTTTTGGCACCGTTATTTTCCTTCTATGATTGTAAGTTTGAATAGAGGTTAATTGAATGAGAATAGGGTTAATTTATATGCTTCGAAAGTGTTTTACAAAAGCACGTTTGTTTATGACCATTTGGAATTGCTTATCCTGTTAGGCTGCCTTGTTGGTTTCTAATGCCTAGAATTGTGGGATGGTGTGATTTTGTTATCTTCCATGCTGTTATGCTATAGATTGTTAACTAAGAAGTTCACGAGGATTACATTGGATGATATGCATTTCTATTCTTATTTGACTTACACAAGTCCATGATAACATGGTGTACTGGACCATTGGGAGAATAGATGTAAGGGATTCTCCAGAGAGTCTATTATTTTTATTACGATGTGAGACCATAGTGCGAATAGATGTAAGTGTTTCCTCCTAGGTTCTGTATTTCCTTGACATGGGCCAAAGGGGTAATGTGACGTAAGATCTTCCCTAGATCACCTTTTCGTGTCCGATACGAGACTATAGGGGGAATTGATGGCAATTGCTTCCCCAGAGAATCTATAATAAAGCTAGACCAGAGGGGTTAGACTGTAAGGACATCCCAGAGGGTTACTTGTGTTTGCTAGGTAGGACCAGAGGGGATTAGGAAATTCTTAAATCCTTGAGGGTTACCGGTTTGTGTTTATCTTCTTACCTTCCATGTTTTTTTTGAATTCTTTGAAACTATGTAATTGTTACAGTTGGGTACTTCCTTATTTATTGCTTCTTTTGTTTATTTCCTGCCATATATATTCACTGACTATTAGGAACAAATTTATTATTGGATGCCTACTGGGATTTAGTCTCACACCCTGTTTTGGTCATGCTTTTGGGCCCAAAAATATTATATTGTTGTGGGTATAGATAAGGGAAATTGCCCTTATACTTTTGTTACTTGACTACTTGGAGCTGGAGAGCATGTTTCGAAGATTTGTCTTACGATGTAGTGGATCTGTTTACTAATTTTCTTGTACATTGGTTTAGTACTATATTTTTATCATTGGTACATGTTTGGATGCTTTCCTAGACCTATGTATGATGCATTATTTTTATGTATGTGCTCCAGCTATTTATTTCACCAGTATTCTTCTATTTCTTTTTATTTGATATTATTACTACTTCTTCTATTGTTATATATTTATCTTATGTTGTCTTAGTATGCCAATTAATGTTTAGTTTCCCCACTATCACACCCATGTCCCTCACGTCTAGTCGGCAACCTCTAGCGTTTGGGGAAATGCAGTTGAGTCCAGGTGACAAACCGGGTACAGGGTGCCTCTGGGCGGATTCCGGAACTGGGATGTTACAAAGTTGTTTCAGAGGAATTCTTTTCTCTAGACATACTATTTGGAGCCTATATATAGGGATAGTAAGGAATTGGAACTTGGTAATAAGTTGTTCCTGGGAGTAGCTAACTTATGTACAGGGAAAATCCAATCTACCTCGTTTATTGAAATTTTTCTTCTTTTGTAATTTTTTTAGTTGATTTGACTTCACCTTGAGTGATTCACATGTTTTGTGTTGTTATTGTTGATTTTATTGAGGTTCTATTTCTGTTTCAACCCGATGATATGAGGGTATTCTCTCTCAGTGATCATATAGTAACTTTATAGGAATCATATATCATACATTCTTGTAATGGCATTTAGGGAGCATTAGCAATTTCATGTTGTTGTGGTAGGTGTTGTGATAGATATGCATGTTGATGTGATAGATGCCTTGATAAAAAATACATGTTTTTTGATATGGTATTGTTTTTGTAAGGTTTTGTTCTAAAGAAGGAAATACATTTGTTCTTGAGGTGTTATGGGCCCTCATGGACTGGAATTTGGTGGATCATTGGACTATTATGCTTGTTTTTGAAATGTATATGTTTTCATGATTTGATTAGCGGGGAGTATGGAACCTCATGGATCATAATTTGGCACTTTAATGTTCATTTCATTGTTTTTTGGGCTTCAAAGTTATTTATAAGGCCTACTATCCAGAAAAACCCAAAACACATGGCTTGTAATATTGAATACACTTCAAGTGTTCTTCTATTTGAGAAGAATTTTTTTTCTTGAGTACATGACGTGTACCGCATGTTCACGTCGTGTTGTCTCTAACCGTGTCTCAGACTATGTGGGAAGGGACACGGGGTATGGAATATTTGTTAGGACACACATTATACTGAATGTACACTCTGTGTTGTAGAATAGTGTAACTGGTCGTGTCACTAAAAACATGGGTCAGTTGAGTCTTTTCTAATACACACCATTTCCATATGGAACACGCCATGTAGTGTGATCCGTGTATCCGACCGTGTCACTAACAACACGGCTCGGTGAAGCTTGTCGAGTACACGTCATGTCTGGCCCCAACACACCATGTAGTCTTGATCTAAGAGAACTTTGTGGCCTAGATGTGTAAGGGAACATGATCAAGTGAAGAGGATTCATGTACACATCATGTGTAAGGACAACACGCCTTGTATGGGGTTGTTACACGACCAGTTTTGGCAGAGGTACACACCCAAGTGAAAGGATAAAGGGAACACATCGTGTAGGCATTATACATGTCGTGTATTCATGTTTTGAAAAACATGAATGCTTTCAATCCAATGTTCCCTCCTTACTAATATAATTTTCAATCCTTTATATTATTGATCTAAGGTGTGTTCATGACCTTGTAGAGTCATTCCACCGAGACATCCTCCGGTTGTATGTCAGTTATAAGGAAATGATCAGACACCGGACAAGACTGATCAAGGACTTCCAGTAGGTAAATCTATTGTGCCAATCATGGCACCATCCATAATTCTGGAAATAGGATCTAATGCAATGTTCTGAGAGGGCTTAATGAGGTTCATGCATACCTTCCGCAGAGTACCACATCCTGCCCCTTATATGGAAGAGCTGATGTGGGTTTTCTAGCAGTAGCATCCTCCCGCCATCACAGGGGAAGGAGGACCTCAGGCTGCAGAGTCATAGTTAGAAGCAATTCTTTCCATCTTCGATCATCTAGAGACACCTCTATAGAGGATGGTCAATCTCTCTACGTACATGATTTGGAAATTCCTCCATGAGATGGTGGGGTGTGATCTCAGATGTGGGACCGCATCAAGTTATGGATTGGGATGACTTCTAGTGAACTTTTTATGACTACTTCTATCCAGAGACTTTGAGGGCCGATCGAGCCCAAGAGTTAATGAGCCTAGACCAGGGTACTCTCTTAGTTATGGAGTACTCTTCTCATTTAACAGAGCTATAACGCTTCATACATATTCATGGAGGTGATTAGTTATTCTGGGAAAAGAAGTTTGAGGATGGTATGAGGCATAACATCCGATCTCCAGTGAACATCTTCTAGTTGTCTTTCATCACATCTATCGTCAACCATGCACTGATCATGGAGTCGAATTTTAGGGATTCTGAAGTTGTGATCTAGGTTGGTTCATCATCTGGAGTTAGTATTCCTCTTACTTATAGAAGGAAGCACTATAGGGGGTCTTCGCGTGGTGATCCAAGGAGGTGAGACACTTCTTCTAGTAGCATGGTGGTGTGCTACAAGTGCGGGAAGAGCGGTCATTCAAGGACACATTACCTAAGAGTCTCAGTGGAGTGACGATCTTGTGGCAATATGGGTCATCTTCGGTGCTTCTATCAAATTTTATCACCAAAAGCTGGTGACATGGGGTTCTCCTATGACTCCTCGTGAAAGAGTAGCACTACTAGTTTCTTACCAGTCTAGGAAATGGAGTTCTTATAGATGTTTGAGCCGAGGTGGAGGGCGTGGTTGTGGTATTAAGTCACCAATATTTCGGTGACAATTGGGTGGATTAGCTCAGAGTGGTCAGGTAGGATCATAGTTATGTAATATAGGTCATACTTTTCTAGTAGAGCAGACCCAGTATGGGTAGGATCCCGAACACTCTACCGTTCCAGGTAAAATCGTAGTTTTATCAGTTTTAGCTTCTATTGTTTTTGATACAAGGGATTCCCATATATTTATATATGTTGCTATTGTGGAGATCCTTGGGATATATATCTTTACTTATATTGATGTCTTGACATTTGATACACCGTTGGGGACTAGAATGGATGGTGTTTGTCAGTGCAAGGAGTTCCCTCTTGAGGTCGGTGGGTTTCCCTTCTTATGGGAACTTTATGTCATAGATATGATAGGCTATGATGTCATTATCAGAATGTATTGGTTACTTCCTTTCCAGGAAATTGTCAATTTATATCATCGTAAGGTGAGTTTCATATCACTAGAGGGTATGTTGTTTCTTCATAATGGTGAATGGTATGTCCAGGAGAGAAGAGCAGGAACCGATCATTATGGGTTGGGAAGAGTTATAGATCATATTGCTAGTCTATATCGTGATGACCAGGGGACTTCACAGATAGACTTTCCTCTAGGGGTGAATTGTTTTAGGGATGTCTTTATAGAGGACTTTTTAGGTTTTCCTCTAGAGCGAGAGGTAGACTTTTCTACTGAGCTTGTTCTAGGAGTGACATTGAAGTCCATTCCTCTTTACAGGATTGGTACACCAGAGTTACAGGAGATCAAGAGGTAGTTGGAGGAGTTGTATGAAAAGGGTTTTATCTGACCCAATAATTCTCCTTGGGGTTCTCTTGTTCTATTTCCGATGAATGAAGATGGTACTCTCCGACTTTGTGTAGATTATCTGATGCTAAAACAATTGACGGTCAAGAACCGATATCCCTTTCCAAGGATTGATGATCTCTTGGATCATCTTTGAGGAGAACGTGTGTTATTGAAAATTGACTTGAGGTCCGGTTATCATCAGCTACATGTTAGACCATCTTATATACATCTTACATATTTTTAAAGAAGGTATGGTCTATACGAGTATGTGGTTATGTCGTTCGGTCTCATGAACGCACCTGTAGTTTTCATGGCACTAATGAACCGAGTGTTCCATCCATACTTGGATTCCTTCATTGTGGTCTTCATGGACAATATCTTGGTGTACTCTCACACTCTACATGACCATGATACACATATTGAGATCGTTTTTAGTTCACTAAGAGAGAATTAGTTATATGCTTAGCTCTCCAAGTTCCAATTTTGGATGGGTTAGATCCACTTCTTGGGTCATGTTATCTCGGAGATAAGTGTATCAGTAGACCCAAAGAACGTGAGAGATATAGTTTCCTGGGAGCAACAAAAGAATGTCTTTGAGGTACAGATTTTTCTAAGGCTGGATGGATACTACGTATGTTTCTTACATGACTTTTAACACTTAGTAGTGCCACTGACGTGCCTGAATATAAATGATGCAGAGTTCTATATGTCAGATTCTTGTCAGTTATCCATTCAAGAGCTAAAATAAAGGTTGACTTCAACACCAATACTGGTTTTTCTAAAGTTGGAAAAGAGCTATACTCTATACTGTGATGCATCAGGTATCGGTCTTGGAGAAGTTCTTATGCAGGGGGAAATTGTTGTTGTGTTTGGGTCTTGGAAGTTAAGGCCACATGAGAGGAATTACCTGATGCACAATCTTGAGTTGGTTGTAGTTGGTCATGCCTTATGCAATTGGAGAATATACCTTCTAGGAGATCATTTTTTTTCACCGACCAAAAAAGTCTCAAGTATAACTTCACTCAATGTGAGATGAATTTGAGACAATGAAGGATGGTTGATTAACTTCAGTCTTTTGACTTTGAGCTAGCCTACACTCTTGGAAAATTCAACGCAGTAGTTGATGCATTGAGAAAGACGATTCAGGTAAAAAAAAGTTAAGGATGGGAATAGTGAGTGGATGAAAATGGATCTCTTCTCTGAGATTCATTTCGAGGTGCATGACAGGTAGAGGTAGCTGTTTATTTCTTCTGTAGTTATTACCTCTACTCTTCTTGATCTAGTGCGAATGAGGAAACTATTAGATTCTGAAGGCCTAGTCCTATAGGAAATTGTGTCAAGTGAGGACTCAATTCTTAGATGGACCACTGGAGAGGATCGGTTCTTGTGTTTCTATGGGCACGTATGGGTGTCATCAGACATACACGAGGAGCTGATGCGGGACATTCATTCCTTAGTTTGGGCAGTTCATCCTGGTGTCACCAAGTTGTATCGTGATCTACACCATGAGTATTGGTGGCCAGCTATGAAGAGAGATGCTGATAGTTTCTTGATGAGTTGTTCCACCGGTAAGCAAGTTAAGGTGGAGCATCATTGGCCAGCGGGGCTGTTTCTATAGTTACCCATTTTCGAGTGCAAGTGGAACGATGTCGTGATGGATTTTTTTATAGGTTTACCGAAGTCGCCTTGAGGGAATGATTTCGTTTGGGTTTTCATTGACAGACTCACGATGGTTTCTCACTTCTTTCCGGTCAAGGATACTTTCAGTGTTGATGAGATGGGATGGTTTTACATTCGAGAGATAGTACGTCTACACTATGTTCCACAATCCATTGTTTCAGACAAGAATTCCCCTTTTACTTCTCGGGTATGGCAGATATTACAGAATGCTTGGGTACACAGGTACATTGGGGTACATCTTACCCCCCCCCCCAAATATATTTCCAGTTCAAGCGTACAATTCATGTCCTTGAGGACTTGCTTCATGCATGCATCCGGAATTTTGGCGGTTCTTGGGAGAAGCACATACCTCTTGTGGAGTTTTCCTATAATAATATTTTTCAAGCAACTATTCAGATGGCACCTTATGAGGCTTTATATGGTAGGCCATTCTGATAACCTTATGTTGGCTGGAGGAAGGAGAGGTAGCTTTGTTGGGAAATCATCTTGTCCTGGAGACCATAGAACATATAGAGTTAATTCGATAGAGGATGGAAACTGCACAGTCTCGACAGAAGTCTTATGATTATTAGTGAAGAAGACCTCTAGAGTTTGAGGTCGGGGATAAGGTTTTCCTACATGTCACGCCAAGGTAGGGAAACTGGAGGATTACGAGATTAGGTAAGCTTTTGCCAAGGAATTTCTGACCATTTGAGGTTTTGGGAGAGAGTTGGGCCAGTTGCCTATCGGTTGTTGTTCCCTTAGAGGTACCAGGATATGCATGACATTTTCCACTTTTCTCAGCTTCGACGTTACTTCTCTGACCTGTCTCATGATTTTAACCCCTAGGAGGTTGAGTTAGAGGTGGACGCCTCATTCGAGGAGCATCCTCTCAGGATTGTTGATCGTAGTACAAATGTTCTCTATGGACCGTCTATTCCTCTAGTACGAGGGCTATAAAAGCACGAGTGAGTATATGATGAGACCTAAGAGAGGGAGACTAATGTACGATCATAGAGGACAGAGCTTTTTGAGGATTCTTCTTCTACTCCGCCTTCCTAGGGAAATTCAGGGACAAATTCTTTTAAGGTGGGAAGTTTTTCATAACCCAAATCTTCTTTTTAGGTATGTTTTCCTTTTTCTAGTGTTTTTAGGACTAATATGAGTTTTTAGAAATTTCTTAAGTACATGTCATGTACTTTATGAGTACACATCATGTACTCGGTTACCATGGGAAGCAGGGGGCTAGCCCTGTAGCGGCCATGCACACCACTGCGTGTGGTGACCTATAGACCTCTTAATTAGTGGGCCGGTGAGGGAAAGTACACGTCGTGTACATATAAAGTACAAGCCATGTACATTATTGTTTTCATTAAACTCATTGGGGTCACATCTAATTGATAGAAACCCCTCATTCTTGGTCTTGTTCATCTGAGAGAAAGGGTATAGCTACGATCCTTCTCTGAGCTCCCAGTCGAGTTTCTATAATCTGAATCGACCTTCGTTGTTTGTGTTGGGATCGCCTTGGTAAGCTCTTCCATGTTATAGAGCTTCGTTTCCTGATACCTCCTCTTTCAAGAGTTATCTTCAGTTGATATTTTTTAGTGTTTTTTAGATCTACGATCTTCTAGGGCGATTCAAGGATTGAGGTTCCCACATATTGATCGTACAACACCGAGGTAGGTGGTTTTTTCTTTTTTATGGAACGTATTGAGTTATATGTGCAAAAGTACCCAAAACCCTAGAACACGGTATTATGTGTTTACTGTTTTAGCCCTTTTATTTTCCTGTTATGCCTATATGCTAGAATATTGGTTAATTGGATGGGAATAGGGTTAATTACATTACTTTAGAAGTGTTTACCCATGCATGTATGTTTATTACTGTTTGGTCTTGCTTATCCTGTTAATCTTCCTTGTTGGTTTCACATGCCTAGAATTGTAGGATGGACAGATTTTGTTATATTCCATTCTATTATGTTTTAGACTATTAGTCAAGTGGTTCATGAGGTTGAATTTTGCCGATACACATTGAAATGCTTATTTGAATTACACAGGGCTGTGAGAACCTGGTGTAGTGGAGCATAGGGAGAATAGACATAAGGGATTCTCTTTATTGTCCTTTATTTTTGTTACAACGTGAGACCATTGGGGGAATTGATATAAGTGCATCCTTAGGGTGTATTTAGTTCCTCGATATAGGCCACAAGGGGAATGTGACGTAAGTTCTCTCCCAGAGTGCCTTTTAGTTACCAATACGAGACTACATGGGGAATTGATGAGGGGAGCTTCCCCAGAGAGTCTATTCAAAAGCTAAACAAGAGGGGTTATACTGGGAGTACATCCTAGAGGGTTTCATGTGTTTTCTAGGTAGGAAAAGTGGGGATTAGGCTATGAGTGAATACCATAGTTTTACCTGTTTGTGTTTATCTACTTACTTTCCATGTGGTGTTTGAATGCTTTGAAACTAGAGAATTTTTAATGTTGATTACTTCCTGGTTTAATATTTCTTTTGTTTATTTCCTGCCATATATATTCCTTGACAATTAGGCACAGATCTCTTGGTGGTTTCCTTATAGTATTTAGTCACACACCCTATTTCGGTCATTCTTTTGGGAACAAATAGATTATATTACTCCAGATATAGATAATGGAAATCTCTCTTCTTCTTCTAGTACTTGACTGCTTGGAACTAGAGAGCATGGGACCAAGCTTTGGCTTGCGATGTTGTGGAGTTGTTTACTGTTTTTCTTGTACTTTGGTTTGGTACAATATTTTTAGCATTGTGACATGTCTTTCTTCTTTCCAAGACATATGTATCATGTATCATTTTTATATATGTGCTCTAGCAGTTTATTTCTTCAGTCTTCTGCTATTTCTTATTGTTTGATATTATTACTACTTCTGATGTGTCACTCTAAAAATGAGCGCATAGTTTCCCCACTATCACACCCAAGGCCCTAGCTACTAGTAAACAGCCTCTGGCATTATGGGAAATGCACTTGAGGCTATGTGACCAATCAGGTACGGGGAACCTTTGGGAGGCTTCCGGAACCAGGATGTTACACAGTGATACAATTTCATAGAAAACCACTCATTCTAATGTTCACGAAAATTAGATGACATTTTCATATACTTTGACTTATTCCTAGGGCTCTCAATAAATATTTCACATACAAGTCGCCATATATTGAATAATTATTACCTTGTTACCAACTATTGAGACCCAATATTTTCATTCATAAATATCACATCTTTTTAAAAGAATATTCAATATATTTAAAAAATAATATCTTGAGGACCATAAAATTTTGTTTTCTTTGGAAACTAGATACACAGCCTTCTTATTTCATGATTGATTTTCAACATCTCCCATAATGATCTTCCCATTTAGTACCCTTAATATACATATCGCACATAAAATAATTATTAATATCATGGGGAAATGAATCATAAAAAATATTGATCTTAGATTATCAGTGGTGGAAAAAATATTAGGAATCAATCGATGATCATATGAAATCATAAGATAAACATAAATGTATGATATAATAAATATAAATTAAAATTTTCTTACCCAATATATAATAGATTAGAAATATAAAACATTATCAATTCAAAATAACTGCAACATAAGAGTGATAAATCAACATAAATCAATCATGAAACACTAGTTCATTTTATACAAGTTTGGCACCAACATAAGTATAAAAATAATTTCTTATGTCTAGGTTAACTATAAAGGCACAAAAATCATAATAGAGCAGGAATTAACACATGTTTCCCATGGTGGAACAATCGTATTGAGTTTTTTATCATAACGGATCAAGAAGATCAAATTTTTTCCATAGAGGATCAATCCCAAAGACTTATTTCCCATAATTATCTCATAAAAAATAATATATTACATGATTTATTAGAAGGATATATAATTTTGGTCTCATACATCACATAATCAAAACCATAGATATTTGTTTCATAAAATAATTAAACATTCACCATATCATCATAACATAACCCATACAAATAAAATTAGTTCCATAAACATTCCATAAATCCATCATAGATTAATACGTGGAAAATAAATGGGTTTAATAAACATATCATTATAAAAACCCAAAACTATAAAGAGAAAGAATAAGGATGGTAAAATTGGAGGATATAAAAATTAAAACACAAGAAACACAAAAGTTTTTTCTCATTAATGAATATAAATTACATAAAATATCACTAAAACATTCCTAGGGAAAATATCATTTGCACTTTGAAAATGACCTTTTCAAAACTAAAAAGTCACAAAATATTGTGAAATAATATTTTATTTAAAAATAATCATATAAAATTATAATTTAATCTTTTAAATCATGTAGTTTTCATGATAGTGGGAAATTTTGATCATATTCTACAAGATAAAAGAAAACATTTTTTTCACATTATTGCAAGAAAGTATTAAAGTACCTCATCTTAAAAATAGAAAAAATATTTATTTTAAATCATTTTTAAAAAGTATGATTATATTAAAAATTCTTTTAATGAATAATAATAGTTTATTAAAAACATTCTTAAAACCATATTTAGAAAACATGATCATGGAAGAAAACAGGTTTTGACCGAAGAGAGAAATAATGTTTTTTTCCATAAAATAATTATTTGTGTATCTTTATTTATTAAATATAGTGAAATGAATGGAAAACAAATATTTTATATAAATAACACAAGTCTAATAAAATTTATGATATTTTAGATAGTTATATCAATAAATTTATTTATTTTAATCATGAAAAAAACAATCTCGATAAATAATGAGATTATGACATAATTCCCTTACCATTTTGGTAAATTTTGATTTATAATCCCCATTAAAGAAAAAAACTGATATGGATGTACAAATACACATAAAATTAATTAAAAACTCATAAAATAAATTAATTTTCTATATATATACAACAGAAAATAAAAAAGTGGTAAATGTGGCATGTGTCTCATAGAAATAAAATTGATACAAAAATCCATTACCTTAATTCTCGACATTCATTGTAAACATTATAACATACAATATAATAAATATTATTTTTATACATATATTATATAACCATAATCGTATATATCATACCATATATGGTTTATTATTTACATTTTAATACCCATTTATTAAAAACACTATTAAAATTGATGTTCTGGTTAATAACGTCTTCATTTTTCATGTATGTTTATTGGTTTGATTTTATTGGTCCTTATAATTTGATTATATTTCCACAATAACTCTAATATTAATCATTTCATAAATATAATATAATTTTACTATATAAATATTTATATTATTCCACAAATTCATAGATATAAAAATTATTTAAATTGTGTATAGAGATAGTAGGTCATCTATATGAATGAACGTTGATTCCATTTTCTAATAGATGGAATGAAAGAATGTGAAATCTTAATTATAACATTGTGGAAATTTTTATTTATAATATATGTAATATATATATATTAAATATATCCTTATTATAATCAATGTAAAAAAATTCAAAATGTATCTCATCTCATTATGGGGGTGGTAGTCTACATGTACACACGGGCAACGTTATTATTTTTCAACGGGTTGGTATGTAAGATGGTAGAAGTGAGATTATAAGTTACTAAGTGTAATTATGTATTGAATATCAAATATATACATTAAATAAAACATTACATTAATTTATTAGGGATAGTGATGGGAATGCAGCTGCATCTGTTCGCTAGGTGGTAGTCCAACATACACATGATCGACGGTTTTATTTCTCATTTGATGGGTGAGGAGACTGATATAATTTTTAAAATTAAAATAATGAAATATAACTATATATTAGATTATAATTTTTTAATATTATAATTTTTTAATATTATTTTAAGGTGATGTAATAGGAAATAATATAAAAAATATCGGTTACGAATTATATCTCTTCTTCGTACAACCTCTTTAAGTTCGTACCAAAAGCCCTCCTATGAGAGTTTCATAATAAAACCAAAAAATATTGATAGATTTAAGGGGATTAATAAATTTTTTTGGGTGGGTATTTTCTATATTAAAACGATATTTATGTTTTGTGAGAGAGGATAGAATATGTCATTTTATATGTGAGGGTGGGAACCCACTTGTAAATTTCCAAAAAGAATACAAAATGATAAAAATATTCGCAAGATAAAAGATTTAAAATGGAAATATACTATAATTTGGGATGGGATAAGGTACAATTATTTCCAAACAATATAATTTATATGATTTTCATTTCCAAAAATATTCCAATATTTTTTTTAACCCCCAGTAAACTCATTGTAACATTAATTGTAGTAATTAATTTTTTATGTAGTTACTATTCATTATGACAAAAAATTATGTTAAAATTATTATATAGTACTAATTTTTCTTATTAAAAATATTTAATCAATTATAAAAAATTAAATTCAAAAAAGTGGAATAATTTAATTTTAAATTAAACCTGAAAATGATATCAAAAAATGGTTTCCTAAAGAAAAACATTCCATAAGTATAAAATGTTTTCTTTCAAAATTAAAAACTATTATGATACAAATGAAATAAATTATATTAATAATAATATAAGTTTACTAGTTTTTGTTTTAAACAATTTTAAAACAAAATATATGTTTTTTATTTCATTAAACTAAAAGTCAATTTTTAATAAAAATCTGTATATTTCACTATTCATTGAAAAATTAACATTTTCATAAAATAATCAAAAATTAACTATAAGAATATTTTTACATGTTGATTACAACATTTAATTTAAAATTTTCTGAAAAAATATAAATTATTTTTAAAAATCATTCTAAAATAAGAGTGAAAAACATGATAAAACTTGTTTTTAGAAAAAATACAATTTTAAAGCCTAAAAATGGATTTATTCTTATCTCATGCTAAATGGAAATATTAAATTAAAGATAAAAAATTATTGAATATATAATATATTAAATTAATTAAAATAATTCAAAAATAGTGATTAATTTAAATTATTAACATAAAATCAAATAAAACATATAAAAATAGGTTTCTAGAAAAACATTATTTTTTACTTTCAAATGATTTTTATTTTCATTTCTCATGAATTGTTGACTAGTGAATTTATTTTATACATGTATAATCCATCAATTTTCATAATTTAGTTTTTCATATTCATACCCTCCAATTTAATGTCTAGGTTGTAACTTTCACATTAAATAATATTATTTTAACACTGTAACGCAAATCATTTAAACTCAGCGTTTCACGTAATGCAAGATATCAATGATATTAAATTTATTTAAAAACAAATTTTTCATAAAAACTCGATGTTTTATAGATAATTAACAAAATTTTCCTTTTCAAAATATTTTCAGTTTTAAGGTGTGTTGAACTCTATCCTGATCACTTGTCCTTTTGGTCAATCATAAGGAGTTATGCGATTAAACAATGTGGTTATTTTAATGTTTTTATATTAATTAGATGGAGAATTTTTTATTTTGATAGCTAGATATTGATTTTGGTAATGAATTATAGGATTAGTGGTTTTTTATGTATGTTTTGGTTTTTTATAGGTAAGGAGGGTCTCAAGAAGGATAAAAGGAATTATACACAATGTCATTTTGTTGTAGGGGAGAGTGGGTGCCCAATGGGTGCTCACCTAACACCTAGTGTGTCAGGCAAGGGTACCCAATTAGACTATGTTGTGTTTTCTTTTGAAGGAGAATACTTTTTTCATTCCACCTTATTCCTTTTTCCCCTACATCCACACTTCATTCTTGGTTATCTACAATAGCCATGATTAACTCTTTTTTCCTATTTGATGTATTCTTATCCTCTCCTCTGATCAAATGAAGTATTGTTGATTCATGGGACTTTAGGATTCCAAATCCAAGGTATTTCTCTTATAATTTATTCTTCTTCCATGCCCTTCTATTATTCACTTCTCCCTTATTATAACTAGTACCGTTAATTATATAATTTAGCGTATTTATAGTGAAATCCTTTCTAATTATTAAATTCATTTCATTTGACTTAGAGATGGTGTAAATGGATAAATTTGAGCCTCTTACTAACTTTTCTAATAAATTTTTATTTCATTGTAGTTTTTTTTTGTTTCTTTTTTTGGTATTTTATTTAATGTTTTTTATGTTTTTTTATTGTATAATTTTATATATTAATAGTATAGTTCATTATTAGGATTTCCCCTCGGTTTATGTGAGGTTTTGGTTATTTTCATAGTTTGGTTATTATGGTCTCTTGAGTAATTCATTGATGTGATTATGGGACAATATTTGGCTCATTTTATGGGTTTTTGAGGATTTTGTTAATGTTTATAGTTCTATAATAGATAATAGTTGGGGTATCAACTCTTTATATGAATTTCCAGGCTATACCTAGAATATTTATACCAATTTTTTCTGAATATAATAATTAACAACGATATATGATTTTTAAAAATATAAATGAGTGAGTTTTTTAATGTTATTTATTTATAAAAATATTATTTATTTTATATGTGGATTTTATAATAAACATTATGTTGGGTGTATTGTTAATTATTTTTCATCCAATTCATGTTTTAAAATAAAATGAAAATATTCTTAATTTTTTATAATAGTGCACCATTTGAGCATATAAAATTTAGGATGTTGTACATTTTCATTTATCACTCACATGTATTATCAAGATCTTATATAAAAATAATAACTTTAATTATCATATTATTATTATCTGACTGGTAAATCATAAATAAAATCAATTATTGTTTTATAATCTGAACTAGATGGTTTAATTGTATTATTATTTAGAATTTGGTGAAACCTCAATGAATATGGCTTGAGTGATGTGACTCGTACTTGTTAATTATATTTGTTCTTTACTCTTTATTTTTTGACTCCTAGGGGCCATTTAATCTCATGATAAACTAATAGAGTTATAATTCAGCGATGAAATTTTAAATCTGATTTAGAGTGTCATTGGTGGTTATGTGATAATGGGGTTAGTTAGGTGGAATGTAATTATAGCCCTATTATATTATTAACATTTACTTTCATGATTAAGTCTAAATAAACAATGGTGGTTTCACCATTAATTATTTTAATTTTTTGAAATTAAAAAAATATTATATTTTGGAACGTAAAACACTGTTAGTGACTTTATAAAACCACTCCTCCTATGTTAACTTGAACATAAATAATTTTTTAAGCATACATTTTCAACTAAATTTTAAAATCATATTTTTAGAGTAATTTTTATTATGTGATGTAAGTAAAAGTATGAATCTATTCGTTAAATTATAGTTTCACCAATTTCATATAATATGTTTCCTAAATAAGATTACAATGATAAAAACATAATTAAATGGAAAACACACCTTGTGAGTTATAATATTAAATATGATTCTTATATTTATATTTCTCTTAAATAAGTTATAACAATAAGATTTTATTTTGAACAACAATTCACCAAATCTACCACCTAGTAAAAATTAAGAAGTTACACATGTAATGATTAAATTCTCTTAAGATTTGATTTTAAAAAAAATAAATTTATACGTATATGAGAAAAATTACATGGAATGATCTTCCAATTAAATTACATAGAGAACATGTTGTTCTATAACTTGATATTTGTATTTTTTTAAGTATCAAAATATAATATTTTCATGAATTGATCTCCATGAGATTATATAATTTTTTTTTCTTCTGTTCATTTTAAATCACATTTTATTATTATTGTGGTAAATGTTTATATTAGATAACTTGTTTCTACTATAAATATAATTACCATGATTAATGTTATAGATGATTTTTTCATGATCATGGATACTACTTTGATCACTCACAACAATGATAATAGAGTTTTTCTTATTTACATATTAACCTATAATATAAATAATTTAGGTGGGTAAGTTTCATGGGTTATATTTTTTATCCCAGAATGAATTTAAACTTTCCACTATTCTACAAGATAGTATAATGTTATATCTCTGACTTCCCCTCCCATTATTACTGATGATATGGGAATTATCCAAAACATTATATACAACCTCCACAATTAGTGGTACAAGAGATTATCACTGACTTCCATGGTATGGATTACATGTGTTTACCAATTAGATAATGGAATAATTCAATACTCTACAAAACTATATTCAAATGTTGGTTATTTAACAATGCTGGGTAGTAAGCATACATCAAGCATTGACCTGAGGTAGGTACTATTTAAATATATGATAACACCCAATGTATGATAATGTATATACAGGCCCTCTTAGTAGAGGGTTTTTTGGACTTTTAATTATTCACAAGGTATGGTTTCTATACCATTATTAATGATTATTAGTAATATTTTTTATGATATATGTGTATAAATGGGTAGTAATTTCCTGGGATTAACCTAATTCTTCAGTACTGCTTTGAGTTGTTTTATTGGTTTCCAATAATGTATGTATATTCTCACAACATAGATATATATTCCGATGGAAATGTATTTTTTCTGTATTTATATTTAGGTTCCGTATTAGTGATAGAGTGTTTGTGACTTTTCTAGACTAAGATATTGTAGGATTTAGACATTTATTGAGTTCGAAGCTCACGTTGAGTATTCTATGGTATCTTGTGGATGTGTTGAATGGATGTAAAAGGGTTTTTGGTTTTTTTTCATGAGGCATCAACATAGGAATCCCCCCTTTTAACCCTTACGTCCATGATTGGTTCATAATATTTATATATAGTTTATTTCAGTATTTCCACAGTTTTATACTCTTCTTTCAATATTTTTATTGTTTTGATTAGAATACATGAAACATATAGCTATTATATTGAATTTCGTTCTTATAGTACAGATTACAAGTACACTAATGGTGGATGATGATGATTTATTACATTATTCAATCAACCCTAATGATCATGATAGATATTTGGATTTCCATATGTTTGGTTATCTCTTATATTTTATGGGGAGAACCCACCTTCCTCAAATGTTTTATTTAACCATAATGTTTATGCCAGGAAAGGTCAACTGAGAGATTCACATGAGGTGTTATGAAGATATGATCCAAACATGGGATAGTTATTTAGGTCATATATATTTCTTGATGCATATGTGAGATGCATGAAATTTTATAAACTTGAACCTAAATAATATAAATGTTTGTTTTTTGGTTATCCCAAAGTGAGGGTGCGATGTAATTTCTATAATTTTTTAAAAAATAATGTGTTGTTGCTATAAATATTGTTCTTATGGAAAACAATTATTTTACAAATAATTCATAGAAGTAATTTTAAACATCATAAAGATTAATTCCAACAAAATAATGTTATTCCATAGATAGATGAGTCCAAGAAAAAAATAGTTGTGGAATATTAATCAAATAATTATACCCAAAAACTATGAAGGACTGATAGATTTCATCTTGAATCTGATATCAGTGACATATCATGGAATAATTAGATTGGCCCCAGTGGGGGTATCTATTAAATCTTGGTTGTAAAAGAGTTATTTTCCTAGGTTGTTTTCGGGTTTCTTGTGTGAATTATTTTTATATAATGGTCCTATTTTTAGGGTTTGGTTAACTTTTATGCTACAAGTGAGGTGTCATATCCTTTAGTTTAGACATGAAATGTTGCAATTTGTACTGATTAGTAACAATTGTGTTTACTGTGGTTGTATATGAGGCGTTTTAAAGATAATATTTCCATGTTGTCAAACAATCCTCTTTTTTTGTATGTTTGAGTGTTTTTTGTTTTTTCCCTTGGGTGGTGTGTTTTTTCATGCCTAACTAGTGATGAAATTTGTTCTCAGGAAAAATGCATGATCTTTTCTAGGTCACATACCTAAAAATGTAATATTCATGTTTATCTATTATGTGTTATTTTTTAGGAATGTTTGGTTTTTGTTGGTAACCCGTTGACTGATATATTTCTCATCTTTTCCCAATACACTATAAATTGGACTTATCGAAAATTATAATTATTAAGGAAAGGTGATGTAACAGTCATATATGATGATCCAGCATCCTACCAAGATTCCAAGATTTTTTCTGAATATTAAAAATTATTTAAGGTAATTGAATCTGAAATATAATCAATATATATTAATTATGTTTGTAACCCGATACATCTAATTGAAGGGGTTATACCCATTGGGTGTAAATGGGTATTTTCACAAGAATACTGACATGGAAGGTATATTTTATATATTAAAATATCTCTTGGTACATAAAGGTTTTAAACACATTCAAATTGACTATGAAGAACCAATTATCTAGTTTTTATGAGCAAATCCATTAGGTTTTTTTAGTAATTGATACATATTTTGATAGTGACATATATCAAATGGATTTAAAAACCATATTTAATTATCTAATTTTTTTTAAAGATGTATATATATATATGATATGACCAAAATGTTTTGAAGATCTATGAAATGATGCTAAGATTTATAGGCTATATGGATCCATTTGAATGTTGAAACAAGCTTCAGAGTGTAAGAATATTATTTTTTATGAATCTATCAAAGATTTTTACATTAAAAAATATGAAAATATACCTAGTTTATATAAATAGGGTAGTTCATGAGGATTTTTATTTCTACTATTCTATGTGGACAACATACTTATCATCAAAAATAACATTAAATTATGGGAATTTTTTTGGGATATTTCTTCTCAATAAAATACCTTAGTAAAAAATAATATATACATTATATGAATATTTTTAAATATATATCCAAACAAATTTATAGCCTTATTTAGAACACATACATTAGTAACGTGTTAAAAATTATTTACAATGAAAACACTAAAAAGGGTTAATTAACAATGTTATATAGAAAGAGCCTATCATTGACTGGTTATCCTACAACTATTAAATAACAATAATGCATTATTAAGAGTAACTATTTTTCTATTTTTGGATCAATCATGTATGTTGTGTTTTTAACTCGTCCTAATTTATCTTATAAGAGTATTATGAGTAGATACCAATAAAAATTTAGTGGAATTTATTAGGTAATTATGAAGAACACACATAAGTAATTAATAAGAACTATGGATTAATTCTTAGTATTTTGTAGTAGTGAGGTGATTGATGTAAATGGTTCCAAAAATTATAATTTATAAATAGGTAATGACATCCTTATACCTTTGTTGGGATTTTTTTTCCTGAATAGTGGAGCAAGAAGATGGAAAAGTTCCAAAAAATTGGTAATTGTTGAATCTATATCAGAATCCTAATATATCACAATTTCTAATATAGCAGGAGAATATATTTATAAAAATAATTACATTAATTAGTTAGTATTTTTCCTAATAATCTTGTATCCAATTAAACTCTATTATTATAATAGTTTTGTGATCAAACAAGTTAACGAACTAAGGTTTCACCAAATATCCAAACATATTATTCATAATTTATATCTCATTTGAAAGATAATTGATAAAATATATATTAATATTTGTCATGTTAAAATAGAGTATAATATTAAACAAATCCTAATAAATACATTCATTCTATAAAACTATGAAAACCACACTAGTTTTATTGGTATTAGATTGATGGATAACATTATTAAGTATAAGTGATATATTTCTAGTGTTTTGCCCAAAACATATTCAAGTTATCTTTTCTTAGGAAAATATTATATCATTTATTTTTTATTAATGGAAATACATTATCAGTCATTTATTTTTTATTTTATATAATAAGGAAAATGATATGACAAAAATACCTATAATATATGTATTACTAGGTTATCCTCAATCGATGATCATTAATTGGGATGTGATGATATGTTAAGACTAGTATGAGTAAGATCGCTTCTATAGAGATTGAATTGATTACTAATGGGGTATAAGTTAGTGAGATTGTATTTAGATTGACCTATATAAAGTACACCGCATGGATTTTTATATATGTGTCATTAGTGATACTTAAGTGAAAATTTATTATAGATCCTTCAACTTAAGGCTAAACAATAGGTCCCATTCTTATAAAGATTCATAATTTGATATATATCAAATGTCATTGAGAATTTTGAAAAATATAAGGTATTTGGGTAAGATTCTAGTCTAGTGATGAGACATAATTAACCATTATAGGACGTATCTATCCATTTGAGGGATTATGTCATTAAGGACTGTAATTGGGATTTTATTAAGTAAATAAATTTCAATGATTCTTTAATTAAATATTATATAATTAAATAATATTTAATTAACATGGTAATTGAGAAAAAATATATAAGATATATGGGATTTACATTATCAATTTCTCATGCTGAATCTTGATGTCAAGGAAAAATTAACATTTCTAATGGACGTTTGAGGGATTATATCACACCCAATCACTTTGTAATTTTCGAAGAAATGACTAATGGCCTCATCATCTCTTTAATGCATGGTGGTCTTAGGTTTAGATCATGTTTGTGTGGGTTACTCCTCATTAAATTTTTCTTCAAATTTATCCATCTTATTTATTACTGAGGTTTGGTGGTTGTGGGGTCATCAGCTTCATCATGTAGTCCTTCTAACGATATCATATGTAGGTCATGTGGTAGGAATTGGGTTGAACAGTGAGAGTTTGTTTGCAACTGATCTTGATTATTTTATTCAACATCACTCAAATGTCATGTGGTTTCTTATAATGGCCACTAATACATGGTAGTAGCTATTCATTGGGTGAAGGTGGATCAGGGTTGCCCGGTTGGATTTGATTATCAAAATCAGTCTAATGGTATTCAATAGTGATAGTCTTCAATGGTGGTGGTGATGAATGATGTTTGTCGACAATGTAGCTAGTGCATGAATTAGAAAATATATGATCCTTCTTGAGGTTATGGGCATTATATTTATGGAATTTATCCCAAGGGAAGTCATCTATGTATGATTTTTACCCTTGGATTTTTCACATGTGTGGGGGCCTTTGGACCATGTATTTATGGGATGTAGGAAGCATGACTGAAATATGAAAAATGATTTGTCTCATGAAGATTGATGTTTAGAGACAGTTTTGGGTTGGAGGCCTCATTTTAAGGGATTCTCCTGTTGAAGTTTATCATTCATCCTTCGAACCCCATTATAGGATAGAGGGGTGCCCTACGTTGTGTCTTTCTCACCAGGAACCAGCTTGAAGATGTAATGAAGATGGTATGGGTTTCCAGTATAGGGCTATGTAAGAATAATTTTATGGGTGTCTCAAAAGAGATATGGGTGTTCTATATCCAATCATCAATCCCTCCTACCACTCCATTTATGAATGGGTTCCCTACCTCATTGTGTCAATCCAGCATGATACAACAACTTATGGTAGGGGAAATGAGTTTTTCGGACTAGAATCATGTGGATATGACTGCTGGAAGTGGTTATATTGTTTGATAGGTGATGGGAAATTCTTTATACAACTCACTCTAGGAATTTGGGAAATATTTGGGCCTTTATTCCAATGGGTATTTGTGTCATGAAACATTATGTATTTGGGTTTTTAGGCCTTCGGGTCATGTAAGGGTTACATGTCAACCCTGTTTAAAAGATTATTTTTGTTTCCCTAACAATTGGAGTAATGAACCCAACCAATTTGAATTAATTATATTTATAATTTTGGAAAAATTTACAAATGGACCATATATTAATATCTAATATAATGATCTTTGTGATTATTGAACTAATATGATTAGCCTTTGTATAAATATTTCTATGTTTCTTATAAACACCAATATATATATTTTTATGTGGTTTCAATATTTAATTATGTTATTTTTATTTTATTAAATAATTAAAGTGGTCTTATAATATATATAATAATCCTTTTATATTTTTAATACATAATAATGACTAAATAGAAAAGCCCAAATGATATTTTTCCTTAGTCCTGTAGTAATGGTCTTTTAAGGATCACTAAAAGAGGGACATGTGTATGACTACACTAAAAAGTAAAAATAAGCACTATATTATAATCTTTAAACACATTCAAATGATTATTAATGTTCCTCACAATGTGGTTTGGGACTTAGAAACTTTTTCAAGTAATTTGAATCATCAAACATTCTTTAGAGGTTATTTGTTTCACCATTATATGTTTGATTTTAGAATAGGTTCTATATACTATATGTAGTGATTCATTTCTTATTAATATTAAGGATACAGGGTGTAGTCCTCGTCCCATTGAAATAAATAAATTTTAGTTCACAGAGTTCTTAATTATCCCTCTTTAGGGATATATTCCCATTTTATATATTTATTTATTTTTATGTACTGATAGATTCCAAAGTAAATATGAATTTATCAATTCAAGTTTGATTTAACCACTCCAAAGCATTTTATACAGGTTTTTTTACTTTATTTTTATTTTATTGTGTTTTTGATTTACATGTTATGTTCCTATTTGGCTTTTTTTAATTATTTTCATTATGTACCATATTTTCGTAACATCATTAAAACCCTACATGCTAGGCCTATATGTTGACAGACATTGGACAACCTATAACAACCTAGACATAATCACTCAACAATTATATGATTTATAATTCATATTAAAATAATTATATTCCGAATACCTTTATGCTTAAAGATTTAGAGTATTTGTAAAGTACATTACATAAAAAACCAACACATTTCTCTTAGAGTACATTTTTTCCAAAAGAATAGGTTCTCAAAATGATATATTTGATTCCTTTAATAAAAATCATAATAATTAAAACATTGAAATCATTATTCTTTTTAATCATCCTTAAACCCTTAAAAATAATTGGAATATTTTGTATGAGAATATAAAACTTATAAAGGGTATAAAAAATAAGGAACATTTGATAGGCCATTGAAATTCAAGAAAACCACATTAAATGGTTTTTATATCAAAAAAACATTTAAATATTATGAAATCAAAAATAGATATTCAATAATTATATTAACATAATCTCTCATATATATGATATAAAAATATTTCTATAATACACACTCATAAGAAACCATAACGGAAATTGAACAATTATTAATGTTTTTTAGGATCTTATATATATATCACCTATAATCACCTGTAATCACCCTTATAATCACTTGTAATAGAATAACATAACTATATAATTACAATTTTTTTGAATAAATCATTACCAGAAGCATTGAGTTTATGTAAAACCATGTCTCTTAAAGGGTGTTCAGTTTTGACAAAGGTTTGATTTTTCATTTTGAGAAGGGTTCAGTTTCTCTAGCGACTTTCATATTTTAATTAAAAGGGTTGGAATACCTAAAAAGATACTTTTTAGACATTGTTTGAGTCACTAAAATGTATTAGGATGTCTTATGTGAGTTTGGTGATCTTTATATGTGATTTTCACATCCAGAAAATGGGTTTAGTGTCATCAACTTCCCTTCCAGAGGCCGACTTCTAGACAGTGTCCCTCTAGGGGTAGGCGGTTCTACCTAGGCTCACTAGCTCTCCGATGATCCTCCATCCATCTGGTTGGTTCATTTTTTATTTTTTGAATAAATTTAAAAGGTTATTTTACTACCTACCACTTCTATTCATAACCCAAAAAATGGACAGGTTTGATTCTATTTCTAGGTGTGTAAAAGACCTCCTCCAATATCCCTTGGCTAACGTGGATATCCTAAATTTCTTGGGAATTTTTTCTTCTGATTAATGGGTTAGACAACTTCAATTATGGCTACTTATACATTACCTTATATTTATATTTTAACTTACATCCAAGTGGTTTCTAACTAATTATGTGGTTTATTCCCAATTTTCATATTTTTTTTGGTTCCAATATATCTCTCATTTTTAAAAGAACCAAAATTTGATATATGATGAGTTTCTCACTCTGAGGATTATTTTGGTGGTATACATTCTTTTAAATTAAATTAATGTCATCATAATTTTTTGGTTGTGTTTTCATGTTTTATTACCATCATTGTGACCTAAAAATTAAATGTTGTTAATAGATTCACTTTTATGCCTTGAGAACCCCCTTTGGATTTAGTAAAATATATGTGACATGGGTAGACCTTTTTTAGAACTATTAATGTGATGGTTTAGGGTAGCTCTATCGAAATTTTTCAATTATGTTTGGTGTTTTATGAATACACTTGTAAATGAATAGTTTTAATTTGAATTGTGGTTTTCCAAGGATGATCCTCAATAATCAGTGGTTTTCTTATCCATGTAACAATTTAATGTAATTGGGAGTTTAATTAAAACATGATATCGGCCCTTGAAATCCTTAAATGGTGTTATGAATTAAATAATGTTTAAATTTTGACTTAGGTGTTAAATTTTTTTATATGAGAAATAGAATTAAATTTTGAATCTTATATTGAAATATCTTTTTTATATGATATTGTAAGCAATGTCTTGTAGGCATTGTTTGGATACTGTGTGATAATGACAGGTCTTTTAAATTCCCATAGACTCATATTAAAGAGGTATAAATCCTTTAATGATTTTGGATAATGTTAGAGGACTCACTTGGATACCATGGGAGGATTCCTCATTATATCCAATGATATCCAAAGATAAATAATTCCTTGAGCTTCAATGGATTCCTCACTTATTCATCACTATGAATGCCTCAGGTGCAAACACATTGGATTAGGTAGATATATTAGCTATTTAATATCATAGATTAATGTAATGAATTACCCTAGGGTACCCTTATGAATTATATTGTATGATATCCTCATATTCATCTTGATCATATGAGATGAAATGAAATGGTTATTTATTGGATTTTGGTAGAGTCTAATACTCTAAATGACTTTAAATAGAAGTTCCATATATTCATTATAGAGAATTTGGAGGTTTAATTTCATAGATTCAATATAATTGTAATGATAATAATGTCTTGGATGATTTCTATGGATTCTGGATGAGATGATGATATGGGATTTTTTAGTGAAGACCTCATGGACTCCCATGTGTTTTCTTGATTTTTGATGCATTAGTGATGCGACATGAAATTGAGTTGAGACAGGTTTTTTCATTGATATAAAATATACTGATCACTGATGAAGTTAGAGATGATAGCCTAGTATATCCTCTTGAAACTTGATGTTTGTCTTTATCATAGTAATTTGTTCAGCTTATTACCATTAAAATTATATTTATTTATTTCATACATTTATGATTTACATACATATAATGGATTTAAATTAGACACTATTACTAGTGTCTTACTGAGTTATACACACACCATTCATGGTTTTCCAAGCTAATTGGGGGCCTGATAAGATCCTACTTGACTACAAGTTATAATTTTTGGGCTTGACCAAGGTTAATTATTGAGGATTTTATAGTTATGTTGGGGCTTGGGTGCTATAATCTGTGCTAGATATCGTGAAATATATGGGTTATATTTCCTTTTATTTTTATTCTATTTTTTGGTTATTTTTCTTAACTTTTTTATTATGAATTTCTATATGTATTTATGGAACATCATCTTGAGATTCAATGGGTTGAGCTCTAGTATTTAGTATCTATGTTTTATTTGTTTATCTAATATTTTGTGTATAATTTATTTTATCTCCACTATTATTATATAATACTTTGAGGACATATTCTCACTATGGTTTTTTAATTGGACCGATCTACTATTCACTAGTCTTTGGAATATGCGGATGTGTGTTTGAGGCCATGCGGCACAATAGGCCAGAGCACCGGCACAGTAGATTTTGGTTTGGGTCATTTCAAAATAGTATCATATCTTATAGTTTGTTATATTATTTTTGAAAGGTATAAATGAGACTAGGATGTTGTCAGAGGTTGGTAACAAGCATATTCCTAGGTTATTTCGCACCATGTATAGTGGAAAATAAGTTTCCAAGGGTGGAAATTTTCATTCCGTGCCTTTACTTTTATATTTGATTGATTTCAACGTAAACTGGATCACTTGGGTGTGATGTAATTAATTTATGGGTATATTATCACCCGGTATGATATTGAAATAGGACACATGTATTTTTCAGCATCATTCTATTTTCATACGATTTATATGTAATATCTACCTTTTTTGTGATTAATGGTCACCTGGTAGTTACACGTGTCATGCATACTATCTAATTATTACATATGACTTTAGGTGATTTATATTTTCTTATGGATTTAAAATGAATCATATGGGTTGGTTATTTAAAGTGTCCACATCCATATATATGGTTTTTATCAAATATAGGTGTATGTAATAATTCTTCTTCAACAACCCCAAGAGTAATCCCAGGTACATATTAGGTAGATTTAAATGAATTCATAAAGTAATTGATTTGGTATAATCGGGTGCCAAAAAGAAACCTATAAAAAATTACTCCATAACTTATCTATGGAGTTCTATATGGCCCAAACTGTTAAGTGATATCTAAAAAATGATGAATATTTAATTATTTGAATTTACATAAAAAAATGGGATGTTTTAAATTTCAAATCCTGGATAATGTAGGATTGTGACTTATTACTTTTGAGTTTATATGGTATTATTGAAATAGGGATTCAATCACAACTTAAATAGTGTTTTACATTATAACTTTTTATTGATCATTTATATAATGGATTCCTGGGGTTAGAATTTGAAAACATAAGTAATTTTAAAATAATAAATTCATAAATATATATTATATGTGTTACCTAAATGAAACTAAATGTTGTTTTTGGTTAAATAATATGGTTTGAAGAAACCTAATAGGTGTTTTCCCTCATAGGTTGTGAATGGAAACATATTTAACCTAATATGGGAATCTTAAAACTAAAACTCCTTTAAACGATGACATTACCTAAATAGTGAGGGAATTTGAATCTTCTAGATAGCTGGTTTATGTACTTTAGTGGAAGTTGGGTCTCACAGAGTGCCCATAGCATGACCTTGTGTGATGATTTTTGTAATTTTGCATGGGTTGGTTGAGTTACAGAGTGATCGTGGGTTGTGAAACATTTATAGTTTGTGTGTTTCTTTATGTGATATCCTTGGGGTCTTGTTTATAGTTTTGTCCTCTTACCTATAGTGATATATTGAGACATGTTGGGGTTGTTTTCTAAGGTTTCTGGACTATTATTTTCTTTCGATTTGGCTAGGTGGAATGACTTAGATACCCTTAGATGTGAAATTGGTTCTTTATATCTCTACACATAGTGATTCATGTTGGTATCCCACAATGGGGTTAACCCATTATTCTACTTTTGAAAATATGTGTGGATTTGAATGATGATTTTTTCCTGTGTAATTGATAAACAAGATCTTATATCGATTGTGTCGTTTTGGTGATTTTTATTCTTTGGGATTTGGGAGGAAATGATATAGGTGTTTTATCCCCTTTAGTATTGAGACTATTTTTAGAAGATATGGTCATTAAGATGCAAAGAAAGTTATCTTGGTTGGTTGGATGGAGGTATCATTGAAAATCCAAGATAGGATAGTCTTTGATTAAAGATTCATGGTATGTGAACTGGGATAAATCCAACAAATGAGTGGGGTTGAGAGGATTAATGTTTAGGAAGGGAAATCAATGATGAATTCCTTGATAAGGGTTTGATTAAGGATATTGAGTTACCTCATTTATTAAGGGTTAAGAAGACAAAAGATCTACTACTCATTGTATCTAGTATTTATTCAATATAAGGATCATTTTTATGCATATACCTATGGTTTTTTATGTTTTATGGTATGTGGTGTGAGTATTTAAATGCTCTCTATTGTAATGATTCTAGGATGGCTGTTGATCTTTAGGTGAGTTGTGACATGGTGAGGTGCATTACTACACATGGGAGTGTGTCACAACATTGTCTGAATCATGTTTTGTGAGTCTTGGGTTGGAAGTGGTTACTAAAAGAGCATGTGACACTTGGTTTTACATAGAAATTAATATAGGAAGCACCAGTTTTAGGGTTGTCGATCCATTAAGATGATGAGACCAGGTGTCTTGGGAGTGAGATTTTTTTTTTGTGATCAAGGTTGTGAGTGTTGGCTACACATGGGATTTATTAGTTGTGTTTGGTAAAATTGTTTTTTCACTGGTTCATGGTAAATCAATCATGAATTTAAGGATCTTAAGAGATGTGATGATATTATGGTCTTGTCAGACATTGGTTCATAACTTTTTGATAGATATTTTTGAAACCATAATGGTTTTGATTAGACGGTCCACTCAAAGTGAGGTGGATGAGGAATTAATAATGGTTTTGGGAATTGATGGTTAGGTATTTTATGAGGTTTATGACATTTCCTTTGAAATTTTGGTAATTATGTAAACGAATGAGGTGAAATAGAACTTTTGATCCAAATTATACCTACCATGTATTTCAGGGATTAGTGTTTTGGGAGAACATATCTAAAGAATTTTATTTTTTATGTTGAATCCTAGAAATGATTCTCCCATGGGTTGTTTAGAAAAATACTTTTGGTTGGGAGTTCATCATATTCTATTTGGGGATTTGACCCTCTTCATAAATAAGGTTTTGGTAGACATTGTGGATTTAATTATTGTAATCCATAGATGAGTTTTCGATAATATATTATGTCTTATGCTCACGTTTTACTGATATGGACATGATTTACAATTTAATTTGGTTATGAATGGGGCGTGGTCCATTTAGATCAGGAGTTTAGTTGCACAACTGATAGTAATGACCCTCCTTACACAGAAACATCAAATCAGTTTTGAAAACATTCAACCCTCGTATCTGGGTTTCATTTTTTTAGTGATACTAAACATTGGAATGATAATATAATTACTTTGATAATTATTGAAATATTTTTGCATGTGATATTAGATTATATTTGAGTGTGTACATCAGTTTCAATCATTTTAGAGGATAATTAGGGTGTCACTTGTCGATGGGGTGTCGACGCTGATGGTAGAGCATAATGACGAGTTCTGTTGTGAGTGGTTCAACTAGGTAGTTTAACTAAAGGCCAGTTTTGAATCCAGTAATATTTTTATAAATTCATGGGATTCTATTGAAGGGAAAGGAATCATTATTGGTTTCTTTTGTAATGCATTGGTAGGTTTGTTTGATCATTGGGTTGGTCAGTAAATTAATGTTCATGTGTTAAATCCACTTGTAAGTGGACATGAAAGGTTCTGTATGATAGTTCGGTTGATATCGTGATATAAATCATAGGGGAAACCAATTTTTATAGAAATTTAGTATAGGAAATGGTGAAACTAAAAATTATGGTCTTGGATCATGAAACAAAGAGTTGTTCTGGATTTTGACTAGGGCCCAGACCGAGAGTTGGTGCTGATTCCCTAGGGGTGGTTCAACTCAAATTTGGAAGGGGTTGTGTAGAATATTTCTGAGTTAATAAAACCATATAGAAGGTTTCAGTTTGTATCTTGATAAATAGAAATTATTTAGTATTTGGTGCACTGGCGGTTGGCTGGGGGTCCCATTAGTTAATTTTATGCTTATAGACCAACATGTTGGATGTGGTGTGGTGTGGATAACACTATGAACTATTTGACCATTTAGTGATCATTTCAATAAGTTTTTATTTAATTTTGTGAATAACTTGATGATGAACCCAATGGTTGAGGGTTAGACTCTTGGATAACATCTAGTATAAAATTTCAGTTTTTCTTTTTCAGTAGGAATTAAATAGTTCGAGGTTCCTAACCACTGATTTGGGATGACAATTAGGTGTTCGTATAGAATTTTTATACTAGGATAAATGAAGGTAGAATACTTGGTCTATGAGAGTCCAATTTTATGGCCTGACCAAAATGTTTTAGTACTAATGAAATGTCTTATTAGTTAAATATTCTGGAAAGAGTGATTATTTTTCGGGATGTGTTTCCAGGTGAAGTTGTTATTGTGTAGTCCAATGACATCGACCTAAGGGGTGTGATGTTGGTTGATCAAGAGTTCAAGGAAGTTTTCACTGGTGGGGTTTCAATTTTTTTTGAGTTCTAGATCATAAATCTGGTTCACATGGAAATGTGGTTTAAGAGATGAAACTGGTTGAAGTAGTTTTGGAATGACTATAAGTAGTGGAGTGTGAGTGTTTAATTCATGGTTAAAGGCATAATGTTACATGGGTGTATATATTTGTAAAATAGATCATATGGTGTGGATTTTATAAAACACTATGTCTATATGGGAGTTTGGTTTAGAATTTTGTTTTCATTTTTTCATTTATCAGAGGGTTCAATTTCTATACTAGCTTTTGGGTTTATATTTTTAAGGAATTATTAACTCCAAAACTGAGACTTTGTGGAATTTTATTGAGTCCCTCCAAGGGTTTGGGAGGTCTCTAGTGAGTTCATGAAATTCAGAAGGTGTCAATGGTATGTTAAAAAATGAGATTTTATCCCACTAACTAATTATTGTCCTTATATGGAGTAGAAGGTTCTTCCTATTATCACTAGCATGATGATGGGTTCCTAAATTTTTTTAAGAGGGGAAATGGTTCTATACCCCCCCCCCCCCGTGCATTTCTCTTTCTTAATAACCCAATTAATTTTAGTTTTTAATTAATTTCCGAACATGTTGGAGTCGTCATCTCCTCTCCCATTGAAAAGGTGGTTCTCCTCCATTTATTGGTAATTTTTACTTCCTTCCGATGAATTATATAGTTTATAGTAATGATACTCAACCTATCCATTCTATTCATCTTTTATGTTTCTTCCATGATATGTAACACTCTTTATGTGGGTTATCCCCAATTTTTAGGGTGTTTTTCTACTTCATTGATTTATATCATCCAGGATCAAACCAAAGGCTAGTATTGAATGAGTGGGTATATCAGAGGTTTTATAAGCTGGTGTAATTTTTTCCCTTAAATTCATGTCATCATATTATGTTTTGGGTTTTCTTATCACACATTATTATTGGATACTTAAGTAAATTATTTAATTTAGTTGCTAGGTTCAATTTTATGGCTTTGTAAACCCCTTTGTACAAAGTAAAATATTTTTTCCGTGGGTAAAACATTATATAAACCATTAATTTTTCAGGATAGGAGTATGAAATTAATTTTTTTTTGTTTATTTAGGATTTATGTTTGAACTAAATGGGTTTAATTTGAATTATGGTTTTTCTAGTTTGAACATTAGGAACTGGGGATTTTCTTCTTCCTGGTACTTTTAAATGTAATTGATAATTGAATTAAATCAATATTTTGGCACTTGAAATTCATAAATAATGTTATGAATTTAATGATGTGGAAATCTTGGGTTATGTGTTAATATTTTTTATATTTTAAATGAAATTACATGGTGAATATTGGTTTAAAATGTTAAATTGTTTTTTGTTAAATTGGAGTTAATGAATTGTAATAATTTTTTCTTAGAATGAAATGCCTTTGGAAGTACCTTGGATTATTATGAAATGTGTAGAATTCCTTGAGTGATCATGGTTTCATTAGGGGACTCACTTGGATTCCCTGGAAGGATTCCCTGTTGAATACAAGGATATGAAAATCTAAGGAATGATATGAGTAACATTAGTTTCCTCACTAATTCATCACTATTAATTCCTTTAGGTGCCTTCACCTTGAATTTATGTGATGTATTGGTTATTTAATCCCACTGAATAATATTGTGTATTCCCACAGGTTTCCCTTATGAATATCATTGGATGAGATCCCCATATTTTACTTGATCATATTGAATGAAATTCCATTAGTGTAGACCCAAATTTCAGTTGAGCTTTATACTCTTAAATATTTGGATTATTGGTTCCTTGGAATTAGTTTAGAGAATATTGAGGTTGGATTCCTTATAATATCTTAGATAGTAATGAGATTAATTCTTTGGATGATTTCTATAGATACTTAATTACATGATTATATTATATTTCTTGATGGATTTCCCATGGATTTCCATGTGCTTTCTAGATTATGGTTTTCTTAATTATGTACCTTGGATCACAAGTAAATAAATGATGTTTCAACTAAGTTCATAGCTACTTGTGATGGAAAAAAATTAGCTGGCATTCCTAGTTTTTTTTTTATGATTCTAGACATGACATGATCATAGTTATTTCCTCAACTTATTTACATTACTACATTATTTATTTATTTCCCATATTAATTATTACTAGTCACATAATGTATTTCCATTAAATTTTATTGGTGAAAGTCTTCTATGTTTTACTCTAACCTTAGTGTGCCTCCATAGAACTTGGTTATCCAAGCCTATGTTACTTGGTCATAGGGTACATGTCATGGATTCATTGAGGTTGATGCTTGATGATTGTCTACCTATTTTAAATATTGGGAGTTGGGAGTCGGGATAGAGCTTGGGACTTAAATGGTTTTGACTATCATATAGTGTTATACCTTTTGTTTCTTTTGGGTTTTGGTTATTGAACTGATTATTATATATGGTAGTCTATATATATATAATATCATTTGAGATTGAATGAGTTATGATCTCTTATTTTTCAATTGCACTTAATTTTTTTTATCTAAAATGTGGTTTTTATTTAATTTTACATCAATTATTAGTATACTCTAATATTAGGTAATAGTCTCCATGTGGGTTTTTATAGGCCTTTATCACTAGTTGGAAACCTCTAGCATATAGGGAGGCACACTTGGGGCTATGTGGTGCACTAGCTTACAGAATTGGTAAAGTGGCTTCTAGGTCGGGGTGTTATAGGGATTATATATGTACCCCACTAATCATAATCTATAATTTATAAGTAAAATATTATAAATAAAACACATATGAGATCTCATTTAAACCTATAAGCAGGAGCATTAATGTTAACCCAAGAAAATAAAATTATTTAAAAAGAATGGGTTAATAAATTTTTTATTGAATGAAAAAAATGAAAAAAATGAATAAAAAATGAATAATACTATGTAATAACATAATATATATTAATACATGAAACAATAGTGATATATTTGAGATAATTAATTGAAAAATATTAAATTGAAAAATTAAAATAAACCCCTCACTTCCTTTAAATATTCTTCAATATGGATTTTCCTCTATAAAAAACTATACTATGATATTATTTATTATAAAGATAAAATATTTTTATTAATTAATTATATATATGTATATTAATTCATTTAATATCACATCTGAATCATATTTAATTTCTCATGTCCATGATAATTCATGGTTTAATTTTGATAGTTGAGGGAGTTCAAAATTATATTCTTTTGGAATTTGTTGTCATAATGACTTGAGAGTTAAATAATACATATTAAATTTTTATTATAGAGAAATAATATCCATAGTCATTATGATTTTCACTTATTTTTTAAATTACATCACCCATATATGGTTTAATTAGAAATTGTGAATTTTAAAAATTTGACATTTACAATGTTAAACATGTATTTAATTAAATGTCTCAATTATAATGATGATACCACATCTGAATAAAAATATATATATAAAATGAAACAATATACCATTTTGTGTGATTTACCACCCATTTTAATTGATTTAATCAAAATAAAAAAATAGTAATTAAATAAACTATTAAATTTAATTAGTGGACAATAATTCAATCCATAATTATATATAGTTATGTAAGTATATATCAACAATGAAGAATATCTTCCATTGTTTTTTGATTGAATATAAAGTTTAATAATTGTAAAAAACCCAAAAAATAGTGGAATTGAATCTCTATATGTTTCTAAAAAAGAAAGAAAATAAAAAGACAAGGAAAATAGTGGAAAATTGGAGAAAAATGGAATTGAATTAAAAGGTATGTATGATAGAGTTAGTTTTTATGTTATATAACTTTTAAGAATGAACATTTAATCATAAAAGACTATTTTTTACATAATATATGATCTAAATGTATTTTATACTTCATAAATTAGAAAATTAGAAAGTGGTATTCAACTGAAAAATAATGATAAATTGTACTACCACCATTCTTCAAAATAGTTACTTTGATCATGTTTTTTGGGTAATTAATGACTTTATGAGAGTTTATGAAATTAAAGGAGAGAAAAAAGATGATTTTATAGAGATATTAAATTTAATAAATTTTTTTAAAAAGTAACATCCTAAGAAGAGAGAGTAAAATCCCAATTTATAAATAAAATTTGGGGGTGCATTCATAAATATTCATTTCTCTGGGTGTAGAAATTTTTTAATCAAGTTTCAAGTGGCTCATAAATGAAAATTATATTATTTTTTAGATCATTCCTCATCAAAATATGTTTCACAAAAATTATTTTGGATATTTAAAATAATTTTTAAATAAGTTTAATAAAAAATGATTTATATAGATTTTGGAGTTTATTATTGTAATTTTTTATTATAAATATCTAGATAATTTTG
Source organism: Viscum album (assembly GCA_963277665.1). Taxonomy (NCBI): domain Eukaryota; kingdom Viridiplantae; phylum Streptophyta; class Magnoliopsida; order Santalales; family Viscaceae; genus Viscum; species Viscum album. The sequence goes on from OY728126.1 coordinate 124,000,666, forward strand.
TAATTAAGAATATAATACTTATATAAATTTTTTATTATCATTTTTTATTTGAATTATGAAAAATAAATTATCTTCCATATCATATCATGATGTACCCATTTTTTTCTTTTCTTATGTTTTACAAGTTGTGTGTCCACATCAATAAGTATTTCCATATTTGTCTTTAACTAAATATTAATTTACATTAATTGAATAATATTTATATAATATTTGGAGTACATTTTAATATATTAAAAATTAGATAATTTTCTAATATTTTAAAAATCATTATAAAAAATATTGTAATAAGTAAAATTTCACTTGAACACACATTGTTATTTTAAAAGGATATTAAGTGTGTTATTAAACCTAACCAATTTAAATTAATTTATTAACCATAGAAATTTATGTGTTAGGTATTTAATTTTTTTTATATATTACTTGAATTTATTATATATTAAATTATTTTCTAAATTGACATTTAATAGAGGATTATATATTATGATGCTGACATGAACTATTTTTTTAAAAGTAACTCAACTTTGTTGCTCAACAACTAACCAAATAGAATTTAAATATTAACCCTTTAAATAATAAATTCTTATATATATCATATTATAATATTTTTATATATTTTAAATTCTTATAAATTATTCAGAATATTTATAAATTTAACAAGTAATAGAAGTCAATCTAAATAGAAACACTTATTCAATTAAATTGAATTTAAATTTAATTGTATCACCCAACATATAAAGAGATTGAATTCAAATATTTACTATCCAAATAAATCATTTAAAAATTTAAACACAAAAATTGAATTAAAATTATCATTTATAATTTTTAAACAATATTATTTTCAAATAATAGTGATTATACAACACATTTATTACATATTATCTAATTGTGTTCTCATAAAAAATTATAAGCCTTCTATTGCTGAAATAATAATTCAAAATCTATAATTAATTTTATTAAAATTTATATATTACAATTAAAAATTATTTTTTAAAATAAAACTCTTAATATATTAAATATATATATATAATAATAGGTCTTTTTTGTAACTCAAAAAACATATTCTTGTTTCATACCATGACATAATATTTTTCTAAAATGGATATGTCATTATATATTCAATTAAATAATAAAAATATATATATATAAAACATCTTATAATAAATTAGATAAAATAAAAATTATTTTATATCTTTTGAATAAATAAATTATTATACTATGGAATAACAATTATATATATATATAACTATAAAAAATATAAGCCCATAATATATATTATAAAATTGAAAACTGATATTATTTAAAATTATATTGATACTAAATTATCCTCCCATTAAATAAATTTTATCCATGTATTTTTTTACTAATTGGTAATTAAGTGTGGAAACATTCCCTTTATGTCATCTTCAAATTCTCAGGTTGCTTCTACAACCATATGATTTTTCCATAAAATTTTAGACACAAAAGCTATTATATTTTAAAACACCTTCTCTATAAAATCAGTAATCTGAACTAGTTTTTCATTTTTGGAATGATTCCCCTCCATGTGAAATAATTTAGGGATTAATATATAGGATTTATTAGGTACATATTTACTTAATAAGGAAACATTATGCACACGAGATAAACTCCAAGGTCTGGGTATATAATAAACCACTTGTCCCATTCTCTCCAGAATCTGATAATGAAAAATAAATCATGGTTTTAATTTTAATTTCTGACCAAAAGACATCACACATTTCCATATATATATATAAAAACCTAATCTCTTACCAAAAATAATAATTCCTTCATTTAATTATCCACATAACTCTTTTTCTTACTTTGAGTCCCCCTTATTCGATGTTAAATAATTTTATCTTTTTTAACCATTTCATCCACTAATTGTGTTTTAAATAAATTGATATCTCCAACTTCATCCTAAAAAGATAGAAATTTAAACCATGTTTCATACAATTCTTCAAAAGATTACAACTGTATATTGGAAAAAAAGATATTATAATAAAAATATTCATCCAATATATTATGTTAATCCCAAATTCCAGGATAATATAATGAATAATAATGAAACATATCTTCAAATGTGTGAACCATTAATTTTAATTATCCATTAGGATGGATGAAAATATATACAAAAAATTATTTAGATTCCTAATGACTTTTGAAAACCCGGTAAAAAAATGTATGTAAACCTTGGATCATGATTAGACATAATAAAAATAGAAACATTAAGTAATTTTACTCTCTATTTGAGTTAGAGTCTAGATAGATGATATAAATAAATATTTTCTCAAATAAAAAAATAGATAGATTTTGTTAAATATTAATTAATAACCCTTATTTCATTACAGCCTTAAGATGAATTTTTTAATCCTGTGATTTAAACTATATATATATATATATATACTCCCATTTCTATTCTGGAATTGAAAGATGTTGAAGCATTCCATTCCTATGTTTTTAGTTTCCTTTAACTTGTTGATAAATCTATCATTTCCTAGTAAAACAAGAAATATCTCTATACAAGTATGAACTGCCCTTATCTGTTGACTATGGAGAGTTGTGAGCCTCTATCCATAATTTATTTTTTAACTAAGATTCATTCAAAAAACCTAACCAAAATCAAGATCTTAAAAATCATTGTAATTAATATTTAAATCATTTCGATTTTCTTCCCTTATCAGTTTTATATTATCTTATAATCCATGGTATTCTTTCTAAGCCTACCATGCTCTTTTTTACAAATATTATTTCAATCACACTTATTCTAAAATAGAATAGTTTTATACCTTCAAAATCTCCAATTAAGTTTTCATTAAATCATTAACTAATGTATTATGCTCCAAATGTAAAATATGTAATGTTGCAGTATCTTTTTACTCAAATAATTTTGTTCCTTATTGTATTTAACTAAATGTTGATGATTTTGGAGTTTGTGTCCTGGAAAGATATTATTTGTATTTATATTACATTTATATATATATATTTCAATATTATTAAATATTTTATCACATATTTGTTATTCTGCTAATTTACATTAATGTGACTAGGCCTTATAATATCAATCCCATTGAAAAGTCCATAAGTAGTTCCCTGTTATGGTGAGACCATTGATAAAAAAATTCAATATTTCTAAACTTTTTATTATGGTAGTATGATTTCATATAATAGGACACATATGGTGTAGATTTTTAGTTGATATTACTCATAAGAAGATAAAACATAATCTCATGAATTTCGCACATGATAATCTCCACAATGTGAGATTATAAGGAAAGACCCACCATTAAAAATTCCACAAGTTTACATGTCATTTTATATTATTATTTATTATCATGTAAAATGATCCTTATCCTTTAAGAATATAATTAATACATATTATTATTAGTGTAATTCGATGTTTCTCTGATGGAATTGTGACTTCATTTGGGAAATCATTATTTTCGAATAGTTTCCAATAGGATTTTTCATTGAACTAGGAACAACCAATGGTTATATATCCATATAGACTTGCTTTCCAAAGGAAGGTTCTCAATAGATATTTTTACATGTGATTCTTAGGAACTCACATTGGTCTAGAAGATGGGAGGGCAGGCATATCACATCCTCTTGTTGGGAATTATTGAATACTCCGGGAATCTATTATATATTTAAGATATTTTTGTGAATCATTCATTAATTACCAAGTATGATGTGGGTTATCCCAGTATATGAAATCAGTTATTAGTATGTGTGGAATTTAGAATCATTCGTATGTATTCGAGGTTCTTCCTTAGTAGAGATATATATTTGTATCTAAGATTCTCAATTAATGGTATCATCTTTTATACTTCTTAGATATTCTTTGGTTGTCATTATAATGATGTTGTTTTCCTACCCACACAATAGGTCGCTCTGGAGTTTATGTCTATCCAAGAAGATGATAGTCACTCTACAATTGATCGTCATCTAGGGAGACAGAATTTTTTATGCTGATGGGATTGAAACCATATATGATATTCGTATATATCCTTATAAAAGGAATCTAAACCCACATAGTTTCATGTCTCTTAATGGGACACATCATAACTTTTAAGTTCATGTGATAATGACCAAAATATACCTTTTAAGTAAATGTGGTAATGACATCTATACGGAAGATTCCATGTCAAAATTTAGTGTGGAACCTATGCAAAAATTTCCTAAGAAACCTGTAAGGGATATGAGTTTCCAATTTGAATTAGACCCTACTCTGGATATGTCCCAAAAGAATAGGGGTAGTTTATTATGATGGTTTTTAACCTCATGGAGGCTTCCTATTTTTCCCCTTTGGAAGGGAATCCATGCTTATGTAATTCATTTGTGAGGACCCATGACTATAGAGGCCCTCATGGTTATTTCTCATAGGGGAGTATGGACCTTTAAGAAGATAGGGTGGGGATTATTTCTAAGAAAAATATACCACATAAAGGGAACATGGGAGATGCTTTCACTCATTGTGATTTTTTGGCTTAACTAAGTGTTTACTCTTGAGTAGGATACCTAAATAAAATAGATTATAATTAGGGATTATCCCTAAGGAGGATGCACATTGAGCATAGACCCCAATTGTTTTTCCTATACATCCTGGTTGAAATTAATCATAGTTCTCATATTTATATCCATTGAGATCAATTTTTTTGTTATCGTGATCATTATCATCCTCTAAGCCCATGTATTTTATGCTCGGTGAGAGAAAAAATAGGAAGCATAAGATTTATGAAACCACATACTTTTCCTCCATTATGGAATGGGCAGGGCTATAGCTAAAGAGTTTAGAGCTATGGAACATCCCTCTCTTCACTTCAAATTGAACAAGAGTCCTATGTGAGGAAATAATGAATGTCAAGGAAATATAGGTAGAGAGGATCAAGACTTCAACCTCTCACAGGAAAGACTACGGGCTTACACCATGATGGCTACCCTATTGAGGTTTGGTTGGGGATTAATCCAAAAGAGTATGCCCATTTAATTTTTGGTTGGGGATTAATTCTAAGGAAGATTCCCATTTATGATTCAACCTATCATAGGAGTTATGTAATATGGTCTTATGAGTTTCTTAAAGAGTGTATCAACTCATGTTAACAATGAAATTCAAGAAGAGATTCTCAACCTGCAACAAAATAAAGGGGTGAAGAAGAGTGTGTAAAATAAACTAATTTCGAGGAGTGTGGAGGAGTATCTCCAATCACATTATTCTATAGGAAGAAGTTATGTTTATATAATAAGCAAGCCAATGTGTCCTCAAACTGGCCTAAAAATTTCTCAGTGTGACTCTCCATTCTTCATGGGGTTTGGTGATAGAAGCGATGGGACTAGCCTAGTGGGCCAAGATAGTATCCTAATAATAATCTCGATTGGGTGAGAGGGGGGAATCCTCTATGGTATGTGACAATGAGTTCTTGCAGGTGGTTCACATAGGTACTTAATGTATGTGGGCCACCCGATTCATTTTCTCCCAGTTCTACTTCTCTCAGGTACTTCAGTCAAGTTGGTATCCCAAATGTGGGTCACACAGGTGGCTTTCTCAAGTTCTTGTCTAGTGCTTCTAATGAGTGAGGGCAGACCATTATGTGTCGAGCATGAAATGATGGAATCGGTGGGGAAAGGAGTTTTGTGATGGGACACCTCTCCTAGATTTATCTTCTAGGATTTCAATATTCCTACATGAATTTAAAGTGGAGGGGTCTATTTAGAGTCCCTAGTGGACCTTCTTGATTATTCCTACATGGATAGTCCTGCATGGACTCCTAGCTTGGTGGTCCTGTGTGAATGTCGTTCACAGATGACCTATGTGGTGACGCCATTCCTTTATATTATTTTATGTCTTCTGATCACCATAACTTTTGATCTCTATGTCTATTTATGATCTGCAACCATTCAAATAGAATATCTCGAAGAGATATACACTCCTGACATGGTGAATATCCCAAATATTCTCATAAGAAACTCAAAATATTAATTTTGATTCATTGACACCTTTTCATCATTGATCATGTAAGTACACACCCAACTCCTAGAGAAGGTCTTTATTATTATCCCTCATTGCGGAGTACAGTCTTGAAAAATGGAAATCCAACCATGAATTATGTGGAAAATTACATGAAACACATTATGTTGTGTCAACAGATATATTAAATAAACTATGATTCCATATGTTCGTAGTGAGGTAGGATATATTAGGTTCATTATGAATGATATATTATTATGGAATAATTCATCAAAGTTTTCTTCCCTTTCACCTTCCTGAAAATTGATATCTCATCCCTTTGATTAAAATAGAATGGTTACATTAAATTCCATGGCCATAGTGTACTGAAACGTTCATTTCATAAAATCAAAGAAAGTCATGTCAAGAATACTGGTTAATGAAAAGAGTATGAAACTGACTTGAAGAGACATAAATAAAAATGAATTATTTTATAGAGTGATCATTCCTATATGTTTGTTGACATTGAGGTTCTAAATTCTTCTTATTTCATGTCTTTATGTGTTACTATGTGCTAATATTATACTTTCTTAATAAATGAAAATTTTCACAATGAAAGAAACCTAGAGGGTCACAAACATAGATTTTATATTGATCTCACATAAATTATACATGAATATAAATTTTGATGTAAATATTATTTTCCAATCTAAGGAATAATTTTTCTTGGAACCTCGAGTATCAGTTGCTAAATTAGGTATGAGTGCACTCGCACATTTGGATAAACATCTACAGGTCGGATCATGAAGAAGGGATCAATGGATCTCATTCAATCAAACATAGAGGCGGTCTAAGAGAGTCTTGAAATGTGTCATAACTCGCTTTTTGAAAGACTCACTCTTCCAAAAGGATGAAATCTATAAAGTCTTAATGAATTAGTTCCTAGGGTTTCTCAAATTTGGGGATCTATAGATTGGATATATCGTTCAATTGGGTGATTTTTTCCACTTTTTATTACCATTAGATGAATCGATACAATGTTCTTGAAGTATTGGGTCCCTTCTTCATAGAACTGGTACTCTCAGATTACATTATTGAAGTATGCATTTTAATCTTCCGAAAGTAAAAATTCATACAAGTATGGTTTATGTTACTTGGGACCCATTAGATACTATAAAACCCAAAAAATCTCTGTGAAATAGTCATGGAAGTAAAAGATTCAATTATAATGGAAAAGGAAACTGAGAAAGTGTGTTTTATCGATTTCACATTACTACTAATTATAAGATTGAAATGTATATGTAGATTGCTCTGTTACAAGAGGGGTGAATTATAGGTTTAAAAACATTAGTTTTTATCCTTAATAAAATTTTTGTTTTACAATGTTAAAAAAGTTGAATTCACAAACCCTATTTAGTTTCCAATAAAGAAACTAACATTCTTAGGATCTAATAAAGTGGATCTTATAAAGAAACATAAACAAGTTTAATTAGGTAATGATTCTACCTTAAAGTGTACAGAATCTAAATTAGAATATGTACTAAAATAATAAATTGTATGGAAGTTACACTTTATATCTATAAATAAATGAAGTGGAATTTAAACAAACTTGTAATGAATAATAATTTAAAAAATATACCTTTTAACACAAATATAATGGTATCTAACAACCTTGGATAAAGGTCCCTTGATTTATACATTCAATAAAGTTTAACTTACCCATACTAGGGTGATCCCTGGATACGATGATCTGTATCTTTTTTGATGTCCTTGAAATCCCTTGATTAAGAAGGTAATCACACCTTTGTCCTCCTATCCTCATAATCCCTCGATTTCAAAAAAACAATAATTATATTTACACAAGATATGCTAAAAAACTTTTTCATAGCTGATCAAATTTTTCACAGTATTCGCACAAAGCAGATCAAGAAGATCTCTCATATAGTATCAACATGTATAGTAGTTCCACATGAACATTGTAATGAGAATATTTTAAATGAATACAAATCGATGGGTATTTATAGTCATGAATTCCAATTGTCAAAATCCTCCTCCGACAGTCATATTTCTCCAAACAATCAGAGGTACCTATACTTGTGGAAATCAATAAATAGTTACTTTGTAATAGGATGGATGACATCATTTTATATAAAATATTTTAAGAAACAACAACTTGTTTTGGATCAGATAAAATGAAACTCAACATTAATTAAATATGATAACTTTAACAAATGAATTTAATCAGATTCATAAGATACTTTTATTTGGGGTCTAAAAAATATTAACAATTGGAGTATAAGAAAACTAATAATTAGATTCTAATTTTTGTTAAAATAGAAGTCATATTTTTTATGAGAAAAGGATTCTAATTTCTATGAAAATTGTATTCTGATTTCAATGAAAATCGGAGTCTTAATTCTAAGAGAATCATAGTTTTCTTTCTGAAATAATCGATGTCTAATTTTTTTATAGAATTATAGTATTATTTCTAGTATAATCATAGTCTGATTTCTAAGAAAATTGGTGTCTAGTATCTGAGAGAATCAGAGAAAAAATTATAATGAAATCAGATTCTCAATTCTATAGATATCAGATTATGAATTCTATAGAAATTGGTATATCAATTATTGGAAAATCATATTCTCAATTCTATATAAATCTGATTCTCAATTCTAGAGAAATTGGATTCTCAATTCTAGAAAAATCATCTTCTCAATTCTAGGGAAATGGAATTTTAAGGAACTGTAATGTTCCATGTTAGATAAGGATCCAATTTATTGACTTAAGGTAGAGATGTTTAGGTTTATTAAAGAAAAAATTAGTTAAGAGATTTAATATCTTTGGTAAATTCTAAAACATTAATATATAAAGATAATTTTTCATATGAAAATGTTTCTTATAGAAAAAGAATTTTCCTTAATAGAATGTGTTAGTGAATTTAAAAACATAAAGGAAAGGAAAATTCATAAGGATAATTATTGAAAAAATAATATCCCCCTCTTTGGAAAGAAAAAAAACGATTCATAAAATAATATAAGGATCTGAGGTTTTCATTTTTGAGTTCAAAACGTAATACTTATCTCCCTTTTTGTTTATGGAACATGATGAATGTGACTAACTCCCATTTAGGTTATGAAATACCTAAGTATAATATTCTTGTCTTTTATAGATAAATAACTCCCCCTCACTTAATAATACATTTCTATATAATTCCCCTCATACTTAGGATTTCTCTTTCTTTGACTTAATATTCTATTAGAACATTATTTTCTCCCCCTTTGTGATTTTCAAAAAAGGAATATAGATGAAAATTTTTATGTGAATGTTTAGGAAATGTACAGAATAAAACAATTAAAATAAAAAATTTCATTAAAATATCAAATGCATCCAAAAAAATCATTACAACAAAATATTATATTTTAAAATAAAATTATTCATCCTTTTTTCATCTCTGGTTTCAGCTTTTTCAAAGTTGCCTTCAACGTTTTCAATTATTTGTGATCATCCTGAACCCTCTTGAAAAAATCTTAATGATCCTAATTTTTTCATTCAAGATATTTGATTTTATATTCTTAGCACTTAACAATTTCTCATTGAGAATTGATCAAAACATCATGGACAATGATTTTTTTCAGCCAACTCTTCTCTGATTCCCCTCTCCCTTATTAGATTAAGAGAAAAAGAGTTCATTTTCCAATTTAGATCTTTGACTTATTGTCGGTGGCTAAATTTCCCTTCATTAAATGACTCTGAAAAACTTGTTGAGATATTCTTATCTTGTCATATGATTTATGAAAATAATCCTTGACTATGTTAGTGAAATCATAAAAAAATTTAAGGTCATATATGACTATCTTCTAACACTATTTTATTTATTTTCACACCTTCAATGAGCCTCATAGGTGATCTGAGAGATCTTGAACTCAACTTCTAGTTTTATAAACAATTACATAAGAATGTCTATTAATTATGTCTTCTAATTGACTAATTCTTGATTCAGTTGACATCTTGAATCAATGATTTGATAGAAAGGGATGGAGTTCACAAGATTCTTCAAAGACTACACCACAATATCATGTCCTAATGAAGAGGAATATTCTGAAACATATTCTTTTATTGGCGAGGCATGTTCATTTTTCTCATCTTATTTCTTCTTAAATGTACTAACAACGTCCTTCTATATTTTTTCAACAAAATTTCTCATTGGTGTATCGACAAAAACATACATTCCTTTCTCTTTATTACATATTTTTTCTCAATATTTTGAGCCTCATGCTCTCTATCAAAATCTTAGACTAATCTACCATCATCAACATCACCATCTTTATTAATGCATTTATCAAAAAAATATTCATCTTCTTGGTCACTAAATTCGTTATCATACTTTTAATCAACATGTTGAACAATATTTTCATTACTAATTTCATCGTCTAAAGGGACTTTATTAACCTCATCTTGTGCAACATCATCTTTCCAAATAGAATATCCTTCTGAAATTATCTTTGTGGATGAAGTCTGGGATGTTCTTATTGACACATTGTTAGAATGTCTCTCCATATCTTCATATTCTTCTACCATTATTATCACATCTCCTCTTTCCCCCCTCTTATTATTATTCTTTTTGAATTTATTTTTCTTCAACTATTGTATTCATACCTAAAAGATCTTTCTCAAGGTATATTCCCTTAAAAACATAATTTGTAATGTTTTTTCCTCTTAGTTGCATTGGATTTTGATGGAGTCTAGGAATAAGATATTGATCTTGGATAAGATTTTAGGGTACAAAAAGATTTGATATTTGATGGTTCCATTATTAATGTTTTTTATGGTTAAAAGAATATTATTACTGTGGTTTATCTTTATTAAATTCACCAGGAATTTCATCATAATGATATTGCATATATTTAGAGATTCTTTATCTCCCTTCCTCATAATCAAAACTCATTGCATCCAATGGGCTACTGATTTGTGGTTTTGCTGAAAGATGTTCTATATTTGGATTCTTCACAACCTTATGAACAAGGCACTCAATAGCCTTAATTTTATCAAAATAACCTTCCTTATCATACAACCTATTGGAGAAAAATATTTCCTCTCATTTGATGGGTATATCCAAAATAATTTCATCTTTCTTGTAAGATAGAGAGTAAGAATTTCCATAACTCTTAAAGGTAAACATATCATTTCCACCATTTTCATAAAACTAAATTGTATCATAAAACTCTATAAATAAATCATCAAACATTGAATCCTGATATTTTTCCTTTTCTATATATAAAATTTCTCATCCATTCATCATTATAACTTTTGAAATCAATGTGTTATACATGGAAAACAATTTCTGGTCTACTAACCTTTCCATGTAGATTATCCAATCATTTAGTTCTATGTTGGATTTAATTGGAGTTTGTAAAGAGATCTCAAGCACATTCAGAGTTTAAGATGAATAGGAAAATGAAATGGCGCACTTGAAGGGTGGCAGATCATCGGCGTAAAAACACGTAGAATATCGATATGGGATGCCAAGAGGGAGTACCATTATATAGGCTTTGTGGTGACGGTTCATCATCCAAGGTTAATTTAATGGTTGAGATTTAATTGATTTGATATGATGGTGGATATCAATTCCATAGAAGGATTTTTAGGTTCTGATCTTTTGAGGATTTAAGGACAAAAAATTAGATTTAAGAAAAGTGATTTCGATATGGTTTTCTTAAAACAAGATTTAAATAACAATAAATAAAAAACAAGTATAATGATATAAGTAGGGAAATTTACATTCGGGATTACTGATAAATAATTAAAATTATTGATAAGTTTACTCTTAGATTTTTTTGGTAAAGAAAAATACATAGGTTATTTAAAAAAAATATGTTCAAAAGATTTTAGGTTTTAGGAAAAAAATAGGAAATGAAATATAAAATAATAAACATATGTACTCCCACTATTAAAAGGAGTATCTTAATGTTAGGATATAAGTTTCAAAAAAAAAATAATATGGATGATTACCTTACATTTATCATTCCTAAATTTTTTTTAATGTATTAAAATCTATTGGAGGGTAATGGTTTTGTAAATATGTTTGTATGTTGATCTTTCATTACGATAAATTGAAGTATGATATCTCCTAGATCATTATCTCTAAAAGTTACTTTCATTCATATCATATTAATAATATTTTGAAAGATGTTTTTATTACCATTTACATTTTTAGAACATCCACTATTCATGTACCATGTATCATTGTTTGATCTTCCTTGGTTTTACTGAAAATAAAATAGGCAAACCTTTGAAATTCACACATTAATAGATCCAGAAATGTTATAAAATAACATCTAAGTTATCCAAATTTTCTTATAAAAGTTGGATTTATGAAAACCCAGGGATTGGGTTTTGTTTACATAATAGTATTTCTACCAATGCCCACTACATTGACACTTAGTGGAAAAATGATCACTTTGGGGGAAAACATATTTATGAATGAAAGCAGATTTTGATAGAGAATAACTAAACCCATAACTATTTCAAAGAGGAAAAATTTATGAGTACATTTTATCAATGTTTTTATAACCAAATATAAAGTTTGATAAATGATTTTTTAAGGAATATATTTCAGATTTTATTTTGATGAATAAATTCTTATGCACTTAGTAATTAGTCTTAGAATTTGAGTTTGTATCTAATAAATTTTTCTTAAAAATAACTTTTTCACAATCCTTATAATGCTTATCCTTTTTATACTTTATATCCTCAATGTTTTTTGGAAAGAGTTTCAAAATCAAGGGTTTTCTGATCAAGATCTCTTGAAAGATCTTATGCTTATTTTGATAAAATAGAGATTTTAGAATTTTCCGTATCAAGTATCTTATTGATCCTACTATTTTCAATATCATGTAAATTGAAAAATCTAGATACTTATTCAAAATAAGGGAATATATTATCTTATGATGAATAATATTTTTCATCCAAAGATTCAAAATATTATTCATTTGGATATTTCACACATAATAAAATGATGAATAAAGATTCAACAATTTTACCATAGCAATGAGACATTGATTTTTATTAGGGATTATGGATATAAGAACAATATTCTTCTTTATAGAAGATTCAATATCAAAATATTTATTAGAGGTGTCTCCACTACTGGCACTCCATGAATAATTATCTTTTGGTACATTAATTCCTTTATACTTATAGTACTTCTTCTTATTCTATTCAGAATGTATATCCTTTCTTTATTTTTTTTAAGCACATGACAGTCTGGTCTGATATATCCAGCCTTCTTACATTCATAGAAAGTCACTTAATATTATTTTTTATCTATTATGTCGTTCTTCTTCTATCTTTATGGGAATTCATTATTTCCATAAATCTTATTCATCCTTCAAGAAATATTGGCTACTTCATTACTTAATGATCATTATCACTTGAATTTAATTTAACAACTTTCTTAGACTTTAACGTAGTAACTATTTCAAGGGTTTTGGATTTCATTTGATTGGAAGAGGTTTTAAAATCAGCACTCCCATTCTTCATCTTAATATTATCGGCACCTATTTTCATTCTATGTTCATGTTGTAGAAGAATCATGAAAAACTCATCAATATTAACTATTTTAACATTCCTTGATTCATCAATAGAGGTTCTCTTATATTCCCACTCTTGAGGCATGATATCAATAATCTTTTCTAAAAGCATCTCATCATCTAATCATTTATCTCCCGTTGATTGTAAGCTGTTGAAAATTGACATAAAACTCTGTTGAACATTGAATATGGGTTCTCTATAAGGAAATACAAAACCATGGTAGTCAAATCTAAGCATAGCTCTTATAGTATAAATAACCTTGGATGTTCCAAATTGTGTAACTTCTAATTTTTTCCAGACTCTATTAGCAGCTTCACAAGAAAAAAAATTTCTATAGATTATCCTAATAGTAGAACATAATAAATTATTTTTTACTTTAAATTTAAGTAGATACTCTTGTTTTTATTGATTGGTGTATTGTCTGATTTACATGTTAAAAATCTTTTAATCACCAGTTAACATAACAAAATTATCCATATTGGTATTGATAATTAAATTCTTCTTATTATCTATCTAGTATTCATAGTAATTTACATCAAATATTGGGTGTCTTTTAGGATTTATGTTTTCTATTGATCAAATTTTAATTCCTATAATTCTTAAAAAAACCCTTTCTACAAAATGGGTTTGTAGAAAAGGTTTATAAACAAAGATTTTATGAAGATAGGTTTAATAAATACATGAACACGTAAAATTATGTAAGAAAATAGGTGAAAGAAAACTTTTATGCAAGTATAATTATTTCAAATACCTACTATGATACCAATTATAGGATCTAAATTTATATATAGATTGATTAATTATAATATTGGGGTGAATTTTTGGTTTAAAAACATTTGTTTTTATCCTTGAGAAATTATATGCTTAATATATTTAAACAAGATGAATTCACAAACCCTGTGTAGTTCTTAATAAAGAAACTAACTATCTTAGGATCTGATAAAGTGGATCCAATAATGAAAATTAAACAAGTTTATATATGTAATTATTCTACCATACATCAAATAAAATCTAAATCAGTGTTTGTAAAAAAATGAAGTGTAAGAAAGTTACACTTTCTATATATTACAAAAATGTAGTGGAATTTAAACAAACTTGTAACAAGTAACAAATAACACAGTGTTCTTTTAACCCAAAAATATGGGTATCAATCAGCCATTTATTAATGTCACTTGATTTATACTTTCATGAATGTCTATCCAACCCACACCATGGTAATCCCTTGATACGATGATCAGTATTTGTCTTGCTATCTTTGCGAGCCCTTGATTAAGTATGTAATCAAAACCTCTATCATCTAATCCCCAAATGCCCTTTATTGTATACAACAACAATCCTATTTTCACTAGGTATATTGAAAAAGTTATTCACAAATGAACAAATTGTTCACTGCATTTCCACAAGGCTGATCGACCTGTGCTCTCATATAGTATCTGCATATCTAGGAGTTCCACACAAACATTTTAACGTGAATATTGTAAATGAATAAAAATTGCTGGGTAATTATATTAATGAATTACATTGGTAAAATTCCTCCTCCAACAGACATATTCCTCTGAAATTTTGAACGAACTTACACACGTAGAAATCAAGCAACTGTTACTTTGTAACAAGTTTGACGACATCGTTATATATAAAAATATTATGAGTAAAATTATCATGTTTTAGATCTGATAAATGAAACTCAACATTAAGGAAAGATGATAATTTTGATAAAATCATTTATTCATATTATTAATATATTTTAACCTGGAGTTTAAAAAATATTAAAAATCGGAGTCTAAGAAAACTGATAATCTGATTCTAATTTTTTTGAAAATCATATTCTGATTTTTATGATAATCAGAAACTGATTTCTATGAAAATAAGAGTTCGATTTCTATGAGAATGGGAGTCTATTTTTTGAGTGAATCAGATTCTGATTTATAAGATATCCAGAGTCTGATTTCTGAGAGAATCAGATTCTAGATTCTAAGAGAATCAGAGTTTGATTTCTAAGAGAATCGGAGAGTGATTTTTGATGAAATCGGATTCTCAACTCCATAGAAATCAGATTATAAATTCAATAAAAATAATATTATCAATTATATAGATATAATATTATCAATTATATAGATATAATATTATCAATTCTAGGGAAATTGGATTCTTAATTCTAGAGAAATCAGATTATAAATTATTGAGAAATACGATTAACAAATATTGAGAAATCGGAATCTCAATCATAGAGAAATCTGATACTAAGGAACTATAAGGTTCCATGTTAGATAAGGATCCAATTTTTTGACATAAGGAACTAATTTTCAAGTTTATTTAGGAAAAAATTAGATATTTAATTGAAGATCATTGGTAAATTCAAAAACATTAACAGATAAATAGAATTTTTCTAAAGAAAATGTTACACAGAGAAAGAGAATTTTCCTTAGCAAAATGTGTTTTTGAATTACAAAACAAAAAGGAATGGAAAAGTCATAAGGAATATTATTGACTCAAACCTATGGGAAGTGGATCTAAGTTCCACCCTAACTGAGTCGGTAACACATTCCTTCCCTAGTGATTTCATCCACAGGAGTGTAGAGTATGAGAATTATCCCTAATATTATGTGGATTGTAATACTGTTAGACATTCCATATATATCTATCATAGGAATATCATATGTGATATCAGTAATTTGGGAGTCCATCTATCCATGAACGGAATTAACAAGGTTAAGTGAAAGGATGTGATTGAAGGTGACCCTCAAAAAGAGACAAACTAAGACTCTGCTGGGAAGGCTCAATTGATTTTTTACTAGCCTTTTTCACACCATATTACTAGTGTAACTCTACTAGAAGGGCCTTCATAACAATATGATAAGGATGAATATGCCTTGAAGATTTCATATGGGAGTTTATCTCTTCATTATTATTATGATATTTTTTCTACGGGGCTTTTTACACTATAAGGGGTTGGTATTGGGGTTGAAAGTACTGCTTTGGATCTTCATAAGAGTTCATGGGTTGATATGGTTTCTAAAAAGGAAGGTTTCAATGTTGAAGATATGGGGCATGGAAAAGATGAGGATAATGATAGACAAACTAATCAATTTATTTAATATAAAAAACATTCTAACATACAACTCTAGTTAGAAAATAAATTGGTTTCTTCAAAGTATCAGAATGGAAAATGAAGTTTGATTTAGCTCATCCACCTATGGTGATCCAAGATAGGCCTGGATCTACCTCCTAGAACATTGAACCTACAAATTTGATCTACATATAGGATGAAAAGGGGATCCCAGTTCAGTGCACCCTAATAATAAAGTTGTTTCTTAAAAAACTCATGGTAATTGTTTGTTTATTTTTTCATCTAATGTAATTCCTAGTAGGTCAAATGGAATGGGGTAGAGTACTTCTTATAAATCAATTGAGGAGAGTAATAAGAATTGTACTTATGATGCCTTTAATACAAGTGATCCAAAATATAGGAATGGAGACATGACGAAGGGATGGAATTATTTGTTTGTTATATCTCCCAGAAATGCAGCTAGAATTGTTGAATGGAATTTAATGGGGATGAGTATCTCTATGGGTACTCTGGTTGAAATTAAGGGATTCATAACCAGGTATGTCAATCAACTAGTCCTCATAGCCCAAATATGGTTCTTATTGATAATAGGACTATTTATTCCATAATTAATTCTAAGGTACCGTATAACGGTAAGATTCATATGTACAATTCCTTTGATATTATCCCTTCTGATAGTATTAAGAAGGATGGCCAATGGCGTGTTTATGAGTCCAAAATAGAATAATTGAAAGCGGCTTCCCATGACGAATTTTCTAATTATGAGGTGGTCAGTGGAAGTAAGTTAAATCATGGATAATGGGGCATCATCCTCATCAGTGTGGTCGATAGATCACAAACTATGTCATGAGCACTCAATATCTTGCACATTAATGGAATTTTTAATTCACAATTGGTTTTATCTAGACTTGGGTTTTTCATGATCTTTTTTCGAATGAGGTAAATTTATTTTCTGAAGCATCCTCCTCTTATTTATTTTTTTATATTTTAATAAAGGGTATTACTCATTGACTTGTTAAAAAATATTAAATAAATAATTTATTAGGTAACATAAATATTATATATTTATTCACTAGACTATTATAGAATATATATAAATATATATATATAATGTATAATGATTACAAAAATATTTATGTGATAATTCAATATATATAGATGATGATGTGTGGATCAGGTTTTGGTTCTGATGATAAAAATTTAACTACCATACTATAAAATAATATTTATCATCGTGCAAAATAGACCATACCATGAGAATGATTAGTAATAATAATAATATTTCATATAGTATGGGGTTTATTATGGGATTAATATATAATTAAGAGTCTTTATGAAATTAATTCATATTAAACCATAGACCTAGGTTTATAAATACTCTAATATAGACAATTTTTAGTTGGTTGCTGTGCTCAAAATTTTTTGTAACATCCAATAATTTTGTAAAAAATGACTATAAATATATTCTATAAATGGTTATATTTAAGAACAATGTTCATGAATATTTTATAAATATATTTTTTTCTATTATACAAAAGTTCGAGAAACATTCAGCTAAGCAGTATAAAAGGTAAGTGGTTTTTCTTGATGGATTTTATATTCATGAGTTATAATTTTCCCTATTTGATCATAGTTTTATATGATATATTTATCATATAATATGATGATACTATAATTACTTATCTCTCTATGGAAATTAAAATTTTTAATTCAAATATTTATCCATAAGTAATTTCATTCTCAAAAATAATTTCTTTTTTAGAATAATTATCACCCTCTTTAGTCACAGTTTTTCATTGATGTTCATATTTTCTTCTCCCACCATTTTAATTCAATATAATAATTTTCCTCTTATAAAAAAACTTTTATTAACAAATATTATGATTTGGTATTGGATAATATTATTTTAAAATTTTCCAAATGTTTTTTTTCAGGATTATATGTTTTACTTTCCACATCACGTTTCCTCTAAAAAATACATAATATTCAAGGATCCATTATTATTGATCCTTTTTAAATGTAACATTCTTAAAATATTTCAATTCATTTTTTTATAATTACTTTTGAATTTTACTCGTAACTTTATCTTCTTTGAGCAAGACAAAAAGGTTTCCCACAAACTCATACAGGTTCTATCACTATAAGATCATCATTCATTACAAAGCATCATTCCCATGTTTTTAAATGAATTTTTGAAATGAGTTTAATTCTTGGTTATTTTGAATAGAAAAATAAATATTATCAACTTTTTTAAAATTAAATGTTTTATTTTAAAACGGAATTCTTATTTTTTAAATGGATTTTAAAGGATTGACTTTTTATGAAAGAATTTTTCTGCGTTTCTTTATCTTATATAAATAGATTCTGAAAGAATATATCTATTATTTAATTTATTTTATGAAATCCATTTATTAATTCTAAAAGATATTTGTTTAGATTCAATTTTTTTAATTTAATGAAAATATTTTTAAGATATTTTCAAGCCCTTAAAAAATAGGGTTATTTCCTCTCATTTTTCAAGTGATTTTTTAAAAAACATTTAAAAATTGTTTTTCATTTATGTGTACATCCTTAATGTTCCTTAGGTTACAATGGGTATATTGTTAATCCATATACCAACTTCTTTCCCTTGATGTATTATAGAATGCTTTGAGATTGTTTTTAATGAAACCCATCTCTTTTTGATGGATTAATTAAGTGATGTTTATATATGAATTTTTTTCTATTTTAATGGAACACATATATATGGATGAATATTATTATAAAGGTTGGGATCCTATATAACCCTAAAATATATTTTTGGAGGATATATATCTCCTAATATAATAATGGGAAATGATTAATGGTGCTCAATACACTATGAGGAACTAAAAGTACTGCCAAATCCACTATGGTAAAAATAAAGAAGTGCCTAATCCACTCTGGGAAATTGGATGTAATGTTTGATCAGTTATGGTAAATAGGTTTTGATTAGTTATATACTATGGGAAAAATTATGTGATGCAAGATCCTTGATGTTATGATTATTATTCTTATCAGTGTTCTGTATTTCTACGTTAAATACCTATGATTGTGTTACATAGAACTTGTTGATTATATCATACACTTTTTACATGATATATGTTTGTTCATTTGACAATAAATTTCTTTCTATCATGAATTATGGAAAAATATCATTTGTCCATGATATTTTTAATAAGATATTTCTCCTTTACTCATGATTTCCCAAATTCTTATGATCTACCCTTTACTAATATGTTGATGATTTTTCCCTTACTATTTTTTTGATCATACCCGTTTATTATTTTTTGATTCCCCATTTTATGAAGATGATTACAAAATATGGGAATTCTTGTAGGAGGTATTGTGTGGTTCAATTATGGAGAAATGTACACAAGTATCATAAAATATATTACTTATGTAGTTGAACCCTAAATGTGACTAAACCTCTAATTCTTGGTATTGTGTGTTTATTTTGTGTTATAATGTTTATATTATGGAAATTATATAAAATAAACATATGTTTAGATAAATTCATTTCACTTAGTATGAAATATTATGTGTATAGAATGCTTTTTATAATTGCATGTGGGAGTGTGGTACTAGGGTGCCTCAGTTGGTATCAAAGTAGGGTTTAGTAGTTTTTTAGGATTAGTTTAGTTATTTAAGAGGTTATTGTGAGATTTATTTAGTGAAATATATAAGGATATATCTATGTGTGGGAAAATGCCTTGAATTTTTGGTAATGTATATATTGTGATGTTTCCATGAAATTATATCCTTTTCTAGATACTGTAAAGTGGATATCATTGTCGAACATATATGAACTTAGGGGTAATCACCCAAAAAAAATTTGTTGAGTGTAAACATGATTTTGAATCAATGAATGAAGAGTGGGCCTAAGACTGTACACCTAAATGCAAAATCTTGAGGGATATTCCTCGATCAATAACATTATCTTTATAATTAATATGAGTAAGTCGTTTCTAGGATGGTTTTTTCATGATATTAGTTTTTATAATTATCTTATGATTTTAAGCTTTCGTCACTCATTTTAACCACTTTTGGTTTTATTAATTGTTGGGATAATGAGAAATTGAGTTAATAATGGGTGTGATGGGAAATGTAGTGATTTTCCTAAAGAGAAACCAAATGATATATGTGGTGTAAAAACTAATATGGTGATTCTATTAAACTATACTAAGATATTAATAATAACAAATATAATGTTCAGAACTTTAATGAACCAAATAAAGGGTATCTTGTAATAAAGTCATTCATGCACAATTTCCACCCTCTATTAGAGACTTTTCCAATCAAATTATTGCTGATAAATTGATCTATGTATTTAAAGTATATTTTTCATTATCTACTTCTAATAATAGGGGAATATTTTATTACTATTTATCATGTAGATGCTGTAGAAGACCAATGTTGGACACTCATTAAGAATATAGTAAAAAGAGAGTAAGTAGACTCTCTATAATGGGAGGGTTTAATGAAAATATTATTAACTAAATATTTTCCTTAATATCTTCACATTAAAATTGATTGATAAATTTCATAAGTTAAAAATAAGTAGTGTTAATCAAGTTGTACTTATGAGGATAACTCCAAGAGAATCATAAGGTATGCATCTATATTTATTATTTCCCTTAAAAGTGAGACCAGGTGATTTTTTATTTTCCTAAAACCAAGAGAATTTAGTGTTTATGAAGAAGAGGTTTTAAGTGTACCTATGGTGTAAATAGAATCTCGATACACTAATTTTTTCAAAGAAGAAAAAAAAGATGGGTTTTAATGGATATTCGAATAAAAAATCCTATAAAGTGTATAAAATCAATATTATACTTTCAATAGGTGTGGGAAGAATCGCCATTTAAATTTATTAAAAGGGATTGGAAGGTGCATCAAATATGGGTCGGTTATCCATCAAGATATTTGGTTTTAAAAAGGGATAAAAAGTTTGGATAGTGTAATGAAAAAATATAAGGTTCCAAATAATACACCCCCACACTTCAGTAATTTAATTGTAAGATTTATTATAATTATATCAATAAATACCCCAATCCATAAGTTTATGGATATAATAAATGAAATTAACCTCTTAATCAAATGAATATCAAATGTATATTTAATAAAAACTACTAAAGTTATCCCCAAAAACAAAGTGCTGTAAGATACATTAATCATCAACTAAATAACTATGAGTTTCAAATTTGATTCTTGTTACACCCACTCATTTGCATCTACAATTATTTTTATAAACATAAAATTTTTACCCAGATAACTAGATGTCTAATTATAAATAAAAAACTCGTGGTTTTTTTTATTCATATCGAGTAAACTTTTGTGGGGATATAGATCTTATTATCCTATCATTTAAAAAAATTATGTGATTTTAGAAATGTATTGGATTTTTCTACATAAAATATATATAAATCAATAAAATATGGAAATTATAATTCATATATAAAAAAAACTTATGATTATCTATCAGTTCATGAATAACTGTGAGGACTCATGAATAAATAATTTTATTTTAAGAATTCTAATACCTAATCCTGGGGTATGTTTGTCTAAAATGATTATAGAAACTCAATATTAATATTGACCTATTATGTGGAAAGAATACATATTTCTTAAATTTTAATGTTTTATATCACATTAGAAATTACATATTGGTTCATGTTAATCTTCTAATTACTAAAATATATTTTCATTTGTTTGTGATAAATAAAATTAAAATTATTCAATTTATTTATGTGTGAGAATATATCACCCAGATATTTTGGAATTTAATTTTTCCTCTAAATTTATAATATATTTGATATATTGTTGGACACAAAACATTGAAATAAAACAAACCAAAACATATTATATGAATAATAATAATAATAATAATAATAGTAATAATCTATATTGAAAAACTATTTGGCCAAAAAAAATATTATAGAAAATATAAAGATAGAGTTTTAAGAATTTCTAGAAACAAGACATCCAAAATTGACTTTGAATATTCCAATACTAGTAACATTCCCCAAACCAAGAACCCAATTTTTTAAAGCATCCACAAATCTATTAATTTCTCTATATATATGAGAAAAATAAATAAATATGAAAAAAAATATTCTATATATTCCTCCTTGTCTACTATAAGTTAATTTGAGTGGGAAAATATACTTAGCTTGATAGTTTTCATGATAATATATGAGTCTATCTCAAGCTAATGTCTACTCCAATTGTTTAATATCTGAAATATAATTTCCATAGTCCATCCTTCTATTTCAACCGTATAATTGAAAGTCATTCCATATTATTTAGAGAATCATGAGAGTGGACTACATATAATGTCCTTAAAGATTCCACCACCTCCCATCAGTCTTGGATTTACCTTTCAATCTTCATACTTTTTTCTATTGATCTAATCTATAATGGGTGTCTGTAAAATAATATTAATTTATCCAATGTATGTTTTCTGCCACCCTCGAATACCCAACCTATTGTACATAGATAACTTATAAATAAAGATTCCATCAAAGAGAATATTTGAGTTGGTTTCTATGATAATAGTGGAAACAACACACCTTATATTCATATTGAGATCAATTTAATGGCCTTTAAATCTATTATCATTTCCATTATATAAGATAATATGTATAATTTCATCCACCACTATCTAGAGAAGGTTCCTAATTTGTGTGCATTCCCATTCACCAAGATTATATATAGAACTTCATCCACCATTGTCTAGAGAAGGTTCCTAATTTATTCCAAAACATGTATGTTTTATTTGGAAACAATTGATCTTAATCAATTTGAATTAAAAGTATAAACCTTGATTGGGTTATAAAAAATAATCCAAATGGATTTAGAAAAACGCTAGAGAATAAAAATATGATCAATGGTATATTATCCAGATCGACAAGAACTGGACATGGAATAATGATTAATTATAATATTCATAATATACTCAGATCTGGGAAGTTTATTTTGAAGAACACTCTAAATTATAGTATATTGAGAGATAGAAATACATTGATTTCAAAATTGATTCGAACTAGAATTCATTCCAATGTGGCTACCTATATGGAAATTTTAAAATAACTTATATCTGAGATATTCATTCCTCGTTGGCTCCAAGATTTGGATAACTTTTATGGGAATAATGTAATAATCCTTAAAATTGTTTGAAAAAGGTTTAGGTTAATTTTATACAGAGGGAATAATTTTATCCTTGATGCTCCAACAAAAATCTAAAATCATTCCATGAAAAAACTCAATTGGATGACTACTAAATGAATTATATTTCTAAAATTTGAGTCTTCAAGTTTTGGAATCTATCCATATTCATTTCATAATCAAGATCTTATTAGATTTTTTATACTATGATAGATAAAGGAAATGAGATAATTCATCTTACCAAAATAAAATACTTCTATAAATCTCTATTTTATAAAAAATGATTTGATTTTTCATTAAGAATCTTCCATAAAAACAGTTCTAGAAGAGAACCATTGAATAATGGAAGATTATTGATTCCCATGAAATCTTCGTTTAATATTTATAGAAATTATTCTATTTGACCACCACATATTTTAATTCATAGATATTTAATCTCTATATGGTGTTATGAAGCATTGGTTCATGATTTTAATTAATAAATTATACCATATGTAAGACATAAAGAAATATACAAGTTATTTCTCATGCTTCCACTATGGCTTGTCACCTCATGTTAGGTGGGATGTCAGTTTTTCCATTCATGGTTTATTCCTTATAATTCATCTTATAGTTTGGGTCTCCCTCATAGATTTGGGTAATATTGATGAAACTCATTCTCTAGGCCATCGATTAATTACACCAGTTTTGTATGGATATTCAATGATTATTGATAGGGTAGAAACATTCAGTCAGGATATCAGTCATGTTGGGAATTGATGACATGTATGGATGTAATGAAAATTGGTCACCATTATTCTTCCTCATAATAGGTATCTCATGAAGGCATCAAAGGTGGAGAACCCAAGGCATCCCATATCGATCACAAGGTACCCAACACAAAAGGTGTCTATCTTCTAAGGCTTTCACCTTAGGACTCCCTTGTTTATCGTGAGGTAGCTATTAGGAACCAAAAGTATAACATCATGTGGAGAAATAGTTTATTAATCAAAACACCCCATAGAGTCTTACTAGGGAGGTGTGTATTTACTAGGGACCACCTCGAAATTCTTCTGAGGTATGGATCAGAACGTTGGTGAAAGCAGATCCATATGATGTAACCCATAATGGGAATATGTATCACCGTCGTGTTAGATGGATCTGAATGACCTATGGAGGTATATTCTAGAGAATTTTCCCATAATTGGAAGATGTCACATATGAATGTACATACATAGGAGGGAGCACTGAGGAGGTTGATTGAAACACCCCTAGAGATGGATCAGGCTGGTGCAATCCTAAGAGGGAGCACCTTGGTTTACCATTAGTTTGGATTCTACCTCAAAGTGGAATCCTACATTCCTTTCTTAGAGGATAGGGAAAAAATTATATTTATTTTCACACCACAGTTTAAGGTCATGGGACAAGATTGGTCCATTCAGTTTAAAGTCATGCGGTAAGGATTCTCATGTTGGGGAAAGTGTGCTGACGAGGGATGGTGTGGGGATTGTACATGAAAACTTCTTGATGGATGGATGTGGCCATGGTAATACCTAGATAGATGTGTTAGTTGGTTTTGAATTGTATGGTGGATTATTATGTATCCCAGTTGGTTAGGAATAAAAGCCCACATACTTTAGCAAGCTTGGGGATTATACTCATGAGGATAACCATTGGGTGGATGTGGATGGGATTCATTGATGATACTAACCTATAAGCCCAATTGATTCATACTTGGTCTGAGAAGCAAGAGGATGTATTAGACTTGATTCTCATCTACAAAATATTCGCCTACGAGAGATGATATGGGGCATATGCATGGAAGTTTCCCATAATGTTTCCATTTCATGTGAAGAAGATCTCAATCCATGTGAGGTGGATATCATTCCATGTGATTCACATGTAGAAATTCATATGATTTTGGAACATGGTAAGAGGGGATTACATATGTCAGTCTCTATAGTATTGGGGTTTCATCCCATAGATTAGGGGTAGTGGAATCCCATGATGATCATACATGGTGCATCATGTGTGAATTATAGAGGATAAGACTATAGTTTTACATCATGTGATGTGGATTTTGGAACATGTATGTTTTATGTCATGAAACATGGACATGGGGGACTCACTCCATACCCCTTTAACTTAAATAACCACTAAACACGAACTATTGTTAGGGGTATGGATTTAGTAATTCCATGTTTTAATGATGGGGAAGAGTGGTGGATCATAAGTTCCACATTAGCATGCCTATGATTAGATGAAAAAAGCATCAGAAAACTTATGATGAGAATAAAAAGGAATGTGGGAATATTGGGACACATTAAACGTATATTGGGCCACATGGATGTATGGAACATGTCACATAGGTACTAGAGATGCAGCTGAATTGATCCTGTAAGGATATGGAGTCATTGAGAACTCATCTTTCATGAAAAGGTTTCATTGGAACTAAGGCAACATGGATAGTCCTTAGAGATGGGATTTTTAAAGAATAGGACCACGTAGAAATGTGATTCACAAAGATCATATGATTTTTAGATTTTAGGGTCTTTGTGAAGGAGTAGGCTTCATGAAAAATAGTTA
Source organism: Viscum album (assembly GCA_963277665.1). Taxonomy (NCBI): domain Eukaryota; kingdom Viridiplantae; phylum Streptophyta; class Magnoliopsida; order Santalales; family Viscaceae; genus Viscum; species Viscum album. The sequence continues at coordinate 124,027,014 of OY728126.1, forward strand.
CCCTACCTCAAAAAGAATTCTTGTCTCAAAAAAGGGGCGGTTCGTGAAGGATTAATGCTTCATAAATCCTTAAGTGCCTCATAAGGTCTTACTCCTTTGTGAAGGGAGTATGACTTAATGAAGGGAGTCTATACTATAGTAGTTGGATTTTAGGAGAATACAAAATGGGGTTTTGTTATGCTCTGGTACCCTGGATAATACATTTCTTCTTTGGTTCACATTGCTTAGCTGATTAAAAAATTCAGAGTAATTCAGAAGATGAAAGGATGGGTTAACCTTATTAAATGATGGGAATGAGGACGGTATTTATTGTAAATGTGGGATAAAAAATATAGTAATCATTTTGGGAAGAAATTATGGTCTTTGAGAAAGGGTTTGGTTCAACCGGATTTCTGAAGCACACCATCAATTGTCATTGCGGTCACAAAGTGGTATTAGACTCATGGTCCGAAAGTGGTGATGGACTTCTGGAGGGCACTCTCAATGCTTCACACGTATGTGATGTTGAATAAAACTTTTTGAGGTTATTGTCAATGATTTTAATAATTTTAAATGGGGATTCTTGGTCCATGAGATCCACAATCTTCGAGAAGAGGTCAAGCTTCATGAAGTAGACACTTAAGAGGGTTTTGGGGTCATTTTGTCGAAGATGTTCTCCAAACAACTACTTCTTCTTCAACTATTACCATGACAAGTACTTTTATTCAAACATATACCCCCCCCCCCTTTAGAATAGAAGATGGTGGGAAAAGGAAGGTTGGATTATGGGGTAGAATTTCCAAAAAAAATACCGTGTTCCCTGTTTTTTTGAAGATCACTCATGATGCTCATTTGTGAAACTGACATAAAATGATAGCAGGCGTGAATGCCATTATGAAGCTCGAGTCATTATACACGTATAAATATTATGTGTGGGGACCTCAAAGGAACTTTTTTTGTTAAAAGAAGATATTTTTATCTATTTTTTCAAGGCTCCTAATCTCAGTGAATGTGGTCCACCAATGCTCCCTTAGGTAACTAGACCATGGACTAGTGCTCCATGAATGGTGCTTAGAGAACCGGACACTATGAACCATATCTTCACAAAGTGAGAATGGGGTCCTAGAGCTCTAAAAAATGGCTTCATAGATACTCTTCATGAAAAATCTTTTTGATTCAAACAAATTTTTATCCAAATGGTTTCTATGGAGGTTGCATAGGAAGTCAATCTGGATGCTACTCAAAGGGAAGATATGGGAAACAATATCATGATCAAGGATTTCATTCAAAGAACCACAGACCACTAATCATTACTGAGACAACTATCAGGGGATCAAAGGGAGTATAATTTTTTCAATAGGATGCCACTTTTTGGATTTTACTGAGATACAATGTCCTTATTCTGGAGGTATGTAGGGATGCTCCAACATACCAGTTCAAGGGAATATCGGAACAATACTAGTAGCATTGGGCTACTATAGGACACATTGGGAATGATAGTGTCCCTTTCACAGAAGCCCATATATACAACCATTTCAATAATGTTAATGGGTAAAATTTGAAGGATGAGTCATCCCATCGATATTATGAGATGATTCTCCAAGAGGGATTGGGGTATCCACCTAAGGTATGGATTCATGGTTGCAATTTTCACCAGGGTAGAAACTTCATAGATGAATGGGTCTATGATTATAGAGATTTCACATCAGGCTGATAATTTGAGGTATATCTAAAGTCATTATGGATTTTTTTAGAGGAATGGGATTCGCAGTTCCATGTTTACAGACCACAGGAGATCATTCCTGAGCTATAAATAAGATAGACATTAGGGACCAACACATTCCATCTACATCACTGGGAGGTTGGAATCATTCTTTGGTACCATCAGCAAATATTTGGGATCTAGATCCAAGGGATGATGTATGTTGAATTTCTACCTATGAATAATTAATAGGAAGACAAGGATAAGCTTCTGTCTCCAGTGATTTTTTTGGTTGAACCTGGTACAAGGGACTAATGATGAGAATTCTGGGACAAGGGACATTCCCTTAAATGAATGGTTTAGATACATCTTGAATGAATAAGGAAATATGCCCACTAAAGAGGATGATCTATAAATTAAGTTACCAATGAGTCTATCCATATTCCCTAGGGGATACCAATGGGGAAATAAGGGATCATACTAGTAGATTCAAGAAGTTATAAAATTGTATTTATAGGGCCATGAAATCAAGATTGATGTTCAACCCATAACCAGGTTGGTGGGATTCATCACTATTCTCATCTATGTTTGGATTCTCCCTATGAGTTATATACACATGGGGGTTAGGTCAAGAACCATTATAATGGTGTTGATGTTATGGATGGGGAAGCTTTTTATACATGTAATTCTAGTGTTGGAAAAGTTATAAAAATTACATTATAACATTATTTATGGGAAGAAACTACTATGTGTGTGTGTGCCATTTCATTTTATTTATAGTTGGGTGGTCACATGCATGGGGGGTATGAGTCACCAATTCCACTTTATCCTCACATGAAAACAATCTATCTGAAAATTTTGAACATCACGGGGAGTTAGAAATTCAAATTGGGTTTTAAGTAAGTGATGAACAAGGTCATGTTGGTGGAGAACTTTTTCATTCACTCGTTCTCCCTACCAACAGGGGTGGTGAATGATGGTGGTTCCAGGACCACGAAATTTTGATCACACCTCCTAGAATTTTCAGGTGGGGTATGGGTAGGTAGAATCATATATGATCTGGTTTTCAAGCCATACTATCCACACCAATTATCAATCCAATTCTACTATCTATAGAGTCTTACATTGAATGTGTAATACAAGGTGAATCATTAGTGCCTCCCTTGAGTGATGAGTTATCTATATCTCATGTTCACATGTAAGGTTGTAAATATGATAAAGGAGATTCCTACACCAATAACTATATATTTTCTTACCCATGACTCCACAAAATGTTCGGAAAATGAACTCACTGGGGTTATATTGATGTTGCGGCAGATTCAAACCAATGAAGGCTCCACTGTGAGGTTATGTATTAATGATATAAGACAAGAATTATATCATTTGATCTAGTCCAGTGGGTAGGAAAAAGGAAGTGGGTCTAGTATTCCATATTCCCAAAGAGAAAGGATCTTTAGGGAGAGGAAAAACACCAGATCGAAGGCTCCTAGGAAAGAGATAGTATGAAGCAAGTGGGTCTTCTAGAGTGATTCTGGTGGTTCATGTTCATGGACCTAGGAAATGAGTGCATATCATGAATATTCCAAAAAACTCCATGTAGCCAGATGCCTGGGAGGCCTAGGGAATTCACATGTAGATCACAACTCCTCATGGGGTGTGTTATTATCTCATTAATGATTGGTTATTTCTCACTAGGATGGGCCATGAAAAGGAATTTTTACACAATACTCAAACCAAAGTGATGCGATAAATGGTGGAGATTGAAGATATATCCTACTCCTGATTTATTGTGCATCCCTTGACTGACCAGGTGATGACACTATTGAGCATTTCTCCCCGCCAAAAAACATTGTGATCCATGAAAATGTTATTTAAGGTGAGGAATTGGATGACTCTTGGGGGAATAAGCATACCAGAACTTAGAAGGGGATAAGCATTCTACTGCAGGCCAGGTAAAATCACTGGCCTTTTCATGATTTTTAACACCTATCAATCTTTATGTTCATTTTCTATCTATTTCATTACTTATAAGGGAATTATTGAATACTAAAGAAGGGGAAGTCTGTGACATACATCAAGAAGAGGGTGAGGTAACCTCAACTCATAAAGGGATGATTGTGCGGGACCTCTGGGATATTGTGGTGATGGGACATCAACCATTAACCCTTAATACTAAAGTATTCCCCACAGAGGATATAGTGATTATTGCAGAGTATACCATCCTAGTAGAGAAAATTGGGGAGGCTAAGATGGTCGGGTCAACCATAAAGGCACCTCTGGAAGGAACTACTGAAAACATTCCCTTGAAAAAGGGGGGTGAGGAAAGTCCCACAACAATATTGATTAAAGAAGTCGTGATCACTGAGCTAAGAAAAGAGGTTCCACTAGAAAAGACTACTGGAGATAGGTGTTTCATGGAATAGAATGAAATAATGCCTACAACTATTCTAGCTATAAGATTTTTGGTGGTTGTTCATGTTGTAGTATAATTACCATAAATTAATGTTTCTTCAAAAACATTGACAAGGGAAGAAACAATGGATTTTATGGATAAGGAAACCGAGGAGGATTCATTGTGTGTGTTTACCTAATTATTTCCACCAACGGAATCTAAAGGGGCCAAACCTGAGTTCATGACACCTATAGAAGAAGACAAGGGATATTGGATGATGGATTCCACCTCTATGATTCTATGAGGTGTAGTATAATCTTTCGTTATAGGTGTAGAGAATAATGATGAGTTATTCCCCATGATGGTCTTCCATCTAATCATGCTTGACGATTTGAAACTGGAGGACCCAATGAAGCACATATTAACAATCTTTCCTCCCCATGAATTGGCACCACCAAGAGATTTTGGGGATTCTATCCCAACATTATCTAAGTATAATCAGATGTTATTCAATAATGAATGTTTAAATTTGCATCATTTCATCACCCATATTCAGATAGCTGAACTTCCACAATGGGTGGGATCTATCTTCCATTGGTTGGTCAGTCTAGGGGCCGATGGGATGTATTCTATCACTTTTCATACACTGACTCAAGTCTTTCTCACTAAGAGGGCATGCATGTAAGGGTATGATATTTACATGGATTAGAGGTAACACGTGGATGAGGGATCCTAGGCACTGCAGAAGGATGAGAAATAGATAGCCTACCTAGAGGGGATGGAACAAGAGCTCGTGATGGCTGGTACTACATAGGCTAAGACCACTAACAGTCTGAAGGCTCAAATGGATAAGTCTAAGGCCATGGAATCTGATATCGAGAAGCTAGAGGTTGAGTTACGAGTGGAAAAGGACCTGTAGTGGATCAGGGCCTGTGATGTTCTCTATAAATCCTTTTTAGAGAAGGGAAAAATGAAGATGTGGTATGATTACTTTGAGATATTTCAGGAAAGTTGGTTCAACATGGGCACTCAATCAGAGAGGTAGAGCCATAGAGGCACATTTTGTTAAGGGAGATGCTATGATATATTGATGAAAAACTAAAAATATGTCATTTCATTTTTATATTCAACATAATTTTGTTTCTATCTTGTCTTAATTCAATAATATTTTTGAGAAAACTAATAACCAATCCCTATGATCATGTGATTCTTGCTCAGTGCTAGAAAAAAGGTATGAGCATGTGATTGGTCTTCCTATGACAATGCGTGGACAATCATGAAAACACTTGAGTTCTGCCATTGTTGACTGACCACTGAGACTGCTCAGACTGAGAGAGGTTGTGGTTGGAGATCATGGATATTAGAAAAACCAACTTTCTTTTACCAATGTGTGCTAGTGTATGAAGGGTACAACACCATGGGAATTTAATTTGGCCAAAAAAATGGGAATGGGGAGTGTGAATAAAAATTCCAAAAATCTAGAATACAATCATATGGGCATGGAATTATAGGATAACTAATTACTATGTTTGAATCATAGAATCAGTATTCTTATCTTGAAATGGGGGCAAAAAAATTATTTTCCACCACTACCCATGTTTGAAACTCATAACTTGTCTCATAATTTCTTCCATAGTATATTGGTACGTTTTCCTTGGATGATGGGTGAACCAATATGGAATGAAGTGAAGCCATTAGGGGTTCCCTTCAAACATGTAAGACGATGAGGATCCAAAATAGTGGCATGTGATGTGTAGGAATGGAGTGATGGAATGTTCGAATTGAATCTAATGCTCCTAGAATTACACCACCATGTATAATAGAAAATTTGTGTTAGGGTATTGGTTTTAATGAAAATAAAATAAACGTTCTAGGGGAGCACTATCTCGGATGTAGAACAAGAGCTGAAGTAATAAGATAAATGTATTAGCTAATCAAAACTAGTGGAAGGGGTATTAGGAAGGGGCTTAAGACACCCTATAGTTTTACATCAAGTTAAAAATGATCATTAATAGTTGGATTTACATCATACGGTGAGGATTTTGGACATGCAGTTTAATATCATATGGAGAGGAAGGAACATCATACAATTTAACATTATGCGATCATGATGCATCTCACCATTTAACATTAGGTGACCAGGACATATCTCATAGTATAACAACACCTGATTGGGATGTTCCAAACAGTTTAATGTTGTACTATTTGGACCATAGTCTCTTAGTTTAATGTCATATAGTTTGGACATATGGAGGGAGGATCTCCAAAACATGTATTTGTTCTATGGTGCAGTGAAATACCGAATGTGAATAATGGCCTAGGAGGCCTGTTTCTACACCACACATTCCCAAGAAGGCTCACCCACAGTATAAATTCATGAATTTTGGACTTAGATTCCTAGTTTATGTTTATGGATCTTGTGACTTATACCAATGGTTTAAGTTAATTTTTCAAGAGCCCTGGACTCTTAGTTTAAGTTCTTCGATTTTGGACTAAGGTCCCCTTTCTGAAGCTTGACCACATCTGTACACACACTACAAGAACTCCTAATCACACAGGAGTCATGCTCAGTGTGAAAAAACAAGGAATAGTAAGGGGGTTTATGGACATGTGGATGAATGCATTTGGGATGACACCAAATGAATTAGATTTCTTCTATGATATAGGTAAATTGAAAAGAGGTAAGTTGAGGCTTACAAAATTTGAATCAAAGGTGAATAATAGGTAGGGATTAACTACTGACTATATTTTAGACATAGGAATATCAACCACACTAGTCCATAATGGGGTGAGAAAATATAGAGTTGAATGTTGACCATGTTCAAAACATAGGATCTTCCATTTAGTACTAGATATCCTTTATGGTGTTGGCCCAAAACATGAGGTGAGACAAAATGGAATTAGAACATCACCACTAGGGGGTCCATCTGTATTTAAAATTTGATGGATAAAAAAACCAATGAATACTCGAGGTATAGAATGGGGAGTATTGACAAGTGTGAATTAAACCTATTTTTTAGAAATAGTATAAGGTTATACTGTCTGGACCATGGATACTAGTTTAAGGTCTTATAGTTTATACCATGGTGATTATTTTAGAGTAATTTCATTAGAAGTATAGGGGGGACATTCTCTCCAAGGGTATGTATGGAATGAAAGAGGTAAAACATAATGTGAATGACACTAAGAATAATCACATACCACATAGACACGTTAAGAGGAACATTATATAGTTTAAGTTTCCTTATTCCGTTATTGTAATTAACACCAAAGGGCCAAAGGGAAATTGAATTTTTGGATGGGCCTGGATACATGGATTCTAATTGTCACTACATATCCCATAAGGATGGGAATCATTCCCCACATAGCTTTGGGACACTACACAGTAAGAGACAAATGTCAGTAAGGGAAATCATATCTAATGATGGAATTGAAGCATCCCATGTTCAAAGCATGGGGTATCATTTTTCAAGAATATCACACATATTGTATGAGGCATCCCAATTATAAATAGGTTAAAATCATCTATATTTAAGAATAATCCTGATCTCAACAACACATGATGAGGACGTTAGGCCATGTAGAGTTAGACAACTCAGACTATAGGGGATGGAAATAGTTTAATGTCATAATGCTTGCACTTGTTCTGAATAGTTAAAGGTCAAATTGCATGGACCATAGGGTGGATATTAGATTAATGACTTAAATCTCAGACCATTGGTTCTTAGTTTACACTCATAGAGTTCTAACCATGGTGAAGGGCTCCTCAAATTAATATATGAAACATCGAGGAGTAAAAAATGTGACGTGAATGTGGGACAAGGAGGCTCAAACGACACACCATGAATTTTGGAGAATAATTGTAAAAATTTTAGAGTCATGATTCGTGTATTACTCATATATTGTTAAAATTCCCAATTCTTGGACCATAATTAGGGTCATGGGGATGAAATATTATTGAATTTTTCAAATGTGGCCGATGAAAAAAATATCTCGGCATTGCTATGTATCCCATAAGGATAGGAATAAATCCACACGTAGTTTTGTAACATGGTGTGGTAAGAGACCATCACTACTAGGGGTGATTCCTCCCTGATGTGGATATTGGAGTCATCACATGTTCAGGGCATGGGGGAACATTTATTAAGAGTCCCACACTTATTGTATGAGGAATGCCAATTTAAAGACCTGTAAACACTATCACATACATGAGAAGTATAATGATCTTTTCCAGGGTAATAATGTAGTTTGAAGTTATGCGTTGAGCAATACTGGGGAATGAATTCTGAAAGGGATTTTCATGGAATGATAGTTATAACCCAACATAAATGAAGACCAAGGTGGCCCATGTCACACAACACATTACCAATGAAGACCTATTCATATTATAAATTCATGTCATTGGTACATTGACTCTCAAATTAAGGTCATAAAAATCAAACCATAATAGGGAAATTGGGTCGAATGATTTGATGGATTTGTGGTCAGGCCCAGATATATGAATTATGGGTATCAATTTATATCTCAAAAGGAATGGAATCATTCCACACATGGTTCTGGTGGTTGATGAACATAGTTTAAGGTCATAAGGGATGAACAAAAGTGGTGATCAGTTTAAAATCATGACGTATGAACTAGGAAAGGACAATTTAAAGAGAATTTGTATAGTACAGGATATGGGTGACCCAACATGAATGGATCCAAATAGGATCAAACAGTACACATACAACTTGAAACATATTTCATACAGTTTAATTTTGTAATTCCTAAACCCTGACTGAGGCCAAGGGGGTGCAAGGTTGATCGATTATCAACTGGTCCCAAACACTAAATGTTTGGTAATAACAACATATCCCTCAAGGGTGGAAATCAAGAAATATGTTTTTCGATAATATTCATGTTATATGACCAATTCCAAGGGAGACATCCTCTTGAGTTTGAAAATTATGATGGTGTATAGTTTCTCATCATGCAGCTAGGATGATAATTGTTATATAGTTTAATTTCATATAGCTAGGACGTGATGAGGAATTTAGTTTACAATCATTCAGCTATGATGTTGGTGGTTACACAATTTTAGATCATGAAAATAGAATTATGTTATTAACCTTTTAATTTCATTAAGGGGGGACCAAAGATGCTATACATTTTTACATCAAGGAGCAATGATAGAGGGGAGAAAGTGTTTCTAAGGGGATCTGGGTGGTGAATAAGCTTTAACCCGATGTGAATGGGGACCTAGGTGGGCCAATGAAATACAAAAAACTCTTTAGGAAGACTCAAACATAGTTCAAATCATGATTCAAATACTTTAACTAATCATATTAAGGTGACAGAGTTCAGATAAAAAAATACCTTTTACTTTATGTTCATAAAGATATATCCATATGATAGCTATTAGTATAAGTTATTAAAGCTCAGACAAGGTGGTTAGTTTAACAACATGTTCCAGAGATGCTAAATTCATATGTTAAGTGCTACATGAGAAAAATAGCATTGGTTGGAGGAGTAATATTCTCTACATCCATGGTGATCAAAGAGTATGCACTATACAGATATACCTTTTGAATTATATGAGGTCCCTCCCACTTCGGCTTCAACTTTGGTGGCTTCCTTCCAGGTATAATTTTCGTTTTGAGAGCCATCACTTTGTCACCCTAGTGGAAGGAGAGGAATTGAACCTTATTATTGAACTCCCTTTTATCCTATTCTTGTTCTTGCCATGATTATGTAAGGCATTGAACTTGTTCTCGTTAAGGGTTTCCAAATCATCTAGATGGACGTAATTTTTTCTTTCTGGAATATTTTGATCATATAAAACTATTTTTATCAATGAGAACTCAATCACGATTGGAAATAATACCTCTGTATCATATACTAATAAATATGAAGTCACATGGGTTGAATTCCGAGTCATTGTCTGATTTCCCATGAGAGAATTATGGATCTTTTTCAGCTAAATATTCTTGTTTTCTCCAACTATTTTCTATAAAATATTTGAGATGGTCTTTCTTAATTACTTGATCTATCCATTTTCTATTTCATGGTAGTGGGAAGCATGGTTCGACAAAATTTTGTAGTTAGCGTACAACGTCTTTAGCTTAGTAGCCCCAAAGTTGGTATCATTTTCCTTGAGGATGGAAAGAGGAACTCTGAATTGGTGCATGATGTGGGACCTCATGAATTCAATCATCGATCGGGAGTTGACATCCTTGAGTGTAATTTCTTTTACCTATATGAAGGACAATTCCATCATGGTCAGAATAAATATTCACTAGTGAGTTATTGTTGGTGGATAGAGTCTCACAACATCAAGTCCTCATGTTGAAAACAACTAAGAATACTTGGTAGTATGAAGGGGGTTTGATGGTAGATGCATGAAATTATAATGAACCTGACATGCATGGAACCTCTTGCCAAACTCAAATATATCATAGACCATGGAGGGATAAATATAGCCTAGCTCATGAATTTTTTTAGAGATTTTCCACCTGTCCTAATCGGAACCATAAGGCCTGGAATTAACTTCTTACATATACTTGGGAATCTCATATTCATGAATGAAACAAGGAATAATTTCATCAAACCCACATTTGTAGACAGTATTCTTAAGGTTTGGCGCACTCTGGAGGGTTAACTATGAAGCACACAAATGAATTATCTCATGTTCATCTCTATCTAGTGGGAGGATACAATGCTAGAGATACTTGATGAGAATAGATTTCCAATTGGAGGTTTCTTCAATTGTGGTGTGGGTCTAGATGTCCAGATGAGGACGCACTGATGGTCAACTAGCTTACCTACTTGCAGCCATCATCATCTAGAGTGGTGGGTGCAACGACTCTCTGATGCGCCACATTAATGACTAGATCATCATAATAGGGGTCTTTAAAATATGTGAAAATATTGGCTAAAGAATTATATTATCTATTCTATGACTTGGGAACATGAGTCACCTCTCATTGAGAGGGGAATTAGGCCATCAATTGGTTAGTTCACTCCATCAATGAAATCAGCTCTAGATTTATGATGATGTATTCACAATTTATTATCATGACAACTAACTCAAAGTATCCCTTCACATGGAAGTGGGGGAAATCAATCTCAAGGGGCTTCTCGAGACTAGTAATGAGAGCATGATACTCTGCCTCATTATTGTTGCATCCTTCTAATAGTAGGAATGAGTAGGGAATAACGTCCTATGTTGGGGAAATGAGGATAATCCCTAATCCCAATCTATTGAACTTGGTATCATTGAGCCTTATATCGGTATGGTTCCAAGAGTCACCATCAAAAATAATTTACAAGAAAAGAATGATATGATCTACTAAAAGGATGTCCTCATCTGGTAAAAATATATCTTGAGAACCTCTTCAAGATCTGGAGTGGTAGCCAGAAAGCATTTCTATGCCTGAACCATAACATATTTCTTTATAATTAGAATTATGTAAAACTACTTCAGGATCACTTCCCAGTATTCCAATCAGCTTGCTAGCATTGGTAGATTCAACATATACATTTGAGTATCCACGTAGGACACCATTTGTATCTTGTGATGGTAAAAATATTGTTTAAACTTTTTCATTATGAAAACCAGCACGATGCATCTCTTATCGATAGGGGGATATCTATCCTCTGTGTTGATGATCCTGAAACGTATGGAGTATAAAATTGTCTCTATGCCATCATTATTCTTTTAGTAGAAAAGGGAGTTGAGGGACCATTCCAAGGAAGTCAAGTAGAAGTCCAAATGCTTCCTAGATATGGGAAGAATCAGAAATGGTGTATATAGCAGATATTTTTGGATTTACTTCAAGAAAATCTGGAATAATTCATCCCAATGAAATACAGTACCATTATTCATCACCACTTCATTGGATTTGAAAAGGGATAACACTTTCAAGCCATATTCATGATGAATTGATGTATGAAGGCTATGTGGCCATTAAGAGATCTGATATCATAGTCTTTTATAAGAGGATGAATCTATCTAATGGAAATGATCTTCTCTAGGATGATTGAAACATCTTTGTAAATGAATACAAAGCGAAGAAAATTCCAAGAGGTAACCCCAAATGCACACTTTAAGGGGTTCATTTTAAATGTTGGGATTGGAGGAAACTGAACACTTTCTAAAGATCTCTAAGATGGTTCTGAATCTGGTGGAATTTAACTAAAAATTATCTATGTAGCATTTCACTACCATTTTGAGTATTAATTTAAAGATGTGGTATATTGATCACTAATATGTGGCTCTTTCATTCTTCAGACAGAAAGATATTACCAGATAGAAGAAGGTACTTTGAGGCACTATAAAGGCGGTCGAATCTTCATCCTTAGGGGCCATCCAGATTTGGTTGTACCTAGAATATCCATCCATGAATGAGAGATTAGGGAACCCAATTATAGAATCAATCAATATATCTTTCACTATAAGGAGAAAATCATCCTTTATAAAATGGTAGTTGAGTTCCCATAAGTTGATACAGTCTCTGATCTGCCCATTCATCTTGCTGACTAGAGTGATTTTTGATATCCACTTGGGGTAATGAACTTCCATGATTAATATTTCATTGATAATATTATTTACATTATCCTCAACCCTAGCACCATGAAATGGGTGCATTTTCCTAGGAGGCTTATTGAACTCGTGATGGCTCTTTGGGAGACCAAGATAGTTGATGGAAACTTGAGGGTCTAGTCAGGGAATCTCATCAATACTCTTAGAAAAGACATTGTGGAATTGCTTCAGGAAATCTACATATTGTTTTTCATATTGGGGCATAGCTACACTTATCAGTGTTAGTATCAGATCTATCTCAGTGCCAAGGTTCACCGGAATCAAATCATAATTTTTGGTGGACACACCATCTTAATATGTGGGTGGAGATTCTTCCAAATCCTATTTGTCATATAAGGAAGGGTAATCGGTGGGAGGATATAGTATATCCCAGCTAAATGATTCTGGATGAACGTTGGTGCCTACTTGGGCGGACGTGGAATCACCTCTAGAGGGCTCCTGCTCTACTAAAACAATTGCAATAGAGGTTTTCAATATAATTCCATAAGTACTTTGACCATAGGGTATATGATTAATTTTAATGTAATAATGGTGGTCCATCTTCTGGTGATTGAACTTGTCATATATAAATAGTAAATAATGGAATCCAATAATATCCATGTGGTGAACATCTCGGTACTTTATAGAGGTGGGGGATTTTGGTATCACCCGAGCCGGCCGGTGTGAGAGTATGGGGTAATCGTACAATGTTCATTTTTAATGAAGATGTTACACCCCTCCCTCTCAATAATGAAAAATAAACTCCTCATATTTGGTGTTATGGCTTATAACTGATGAATTGGTAGGATGAACACCTCATTCAAATCAATCCATGGGATGTATTCCACGATTATACTCTTAACCTCATAGGTCTTAACCTACTTATCCTTTCTCTTGTAATATCCTACATACATATATAATGCTTCAAAGGATTCAAAGGGGGATGAATCACCCTGAGGCATTATTAATTGACCATTGATGGGGTACTTGAACCATTGGTGATACAAGGAGGGAACTATTTCATGTTGAGGAAGTTAGATACTTCCCATAAATGAATTGTAGTTGGTATCTTGAGAGAAAACCATGAATTCATCAATTTTTACCAACCCTTAAAATTTTTTCTTCAATTGAATTATGGCACTTTTTCAATTCATAAACATGAATCTTCAGTTCAAAGGGACTCATGTCATCTTCTATTAGTATCAACTTTCAGAGTGTTTGTGTAAAAATGAGATTGAACCTAGAAACTGTCTCAAATTGATAACAGTGGATCTCCACATTTTTTGAACTAACCTATGATGTAAAATAATAGAATTACCCCTACAATACGTATCCCTCATCTTCTCTGTCGAATGAGATAAAATTTTGGCATTCTGCTGGGTCAACCTACTATACATAGTAGGCTTCAACAAACACTACTTCAAATTTGAAATGTAGGGGGATTTTCATGGCCTCTACAAAGGCCTCATGCATTTCCTTATACTCGTGGTGATCCTCATGGATTGATATACTTGAAGGAATGATGGAGAGATGATTTATCACTTCATACTTCTTTTCCAAAAACACATTTCTTCCCAAAGGGCACTACTGGAAATCCATCCTTTCCCAACGGTTCTGAACCGTTGGGAAAGGCTGCAAAACTGTTGGTATATGTTATACCAACGGTTCTGCCAACCATGGGGAAGTAAGCCATTGGGAAAGACTTTTCCCAATGGTTTACAAGGAACCGTTGGGATAGGTTAGAAAAAATCAACCTACCCCAACGGTTGTGCCAAACCGTTGGGAAAATCCTTTCCCAACGGTTTGGCCCGTTGGAGTCCCATGAATATTTTCTTTCCCAACGGTTCTACCAACCGTTGGTAAAAACACCAATTCCAAAAGCTATCCCAACGGTTTGAACCATTGGGATAGTCTGTTTTTACCAACGGTTTAATGAACCGTTGGTAAAAACAGCTCCATATGGGCTATGCCAACGGTCTTTGCTGTGCAAATTGCACAGCAGCCTGCAATTTGCACAGCAGGTCTGTTTTGGGCTCATTTTGGCACAACAGGTCTGTTTTGGGCTCATTTTCAATTCAATTTTCATTTTCAATTCAATTTTCAATCCAATTATTGTAACTGTAACACATATACAATGCATACATATAGAGAACAAACCAACACATTTAAATAAGGCAAACCAACCAACCAACACATATAATGCATCCTGGAAATATACTCATCCATAATTAAATTAGAATTCATAACATAATTATAAACATACATAATTAATTTAGAATTCATTTTAAAATCTAGATGACAATCATATGTGGAATCCGGAATTCAATTCATAATTTGATTGGTTTTTTGTACACCATATATTTTTACTCGAAATCATATACATTTTAAACAAAATACATACACCTGGAATGATACTGGTCACACCGTGCCTCGGATTGAGGCGAGGTTAACTCATGCACGTCATAAATGACACATTGATCGTTGTCCTAAAGTATCAACATATTCTGAAATCGTTTGGTCAGTTTTCCGTATGCCAGTTGTTGTTTTCACATAAAATGAAGTGTTTTTTAAATAAAAGAGAGGAACTTTGAATGGTGCCCACCACACCGCGCCTCGGATTGACGCGGGGTTGACTCTTACACATCACACATGACCCATGAATTGTTGTTCTAAAATATAATCACAATCAGAATTTGTTTTCTTGGTTTTCCATATGTATTTAAAATGTAGTCCATTTTAGAGAATATAGATACACTTAGAGTGGTCTCGGCCAAAACGCGACTCGGATTGAGGCGCGGTTGACTCATACACGTAACATATAGCCCATGGATCGTTTTCCTAAAATTTCATTAGATTCCGAATGCGTTTGGTCGGTTTTTCATATGTCAGTTGTTTATTTCACTTATAATGTTGTCCCTTTTAAACAATAGAGACGCAGTTAGAGTGGGACCGGCCACATCACGTTTCAGATTTAGACGGGGTTGACTCGTACACATCTCAAATGACCCATGAATCTTTGTCCTAAAGTATCAACACAATCTGAATGCGTTTGATCGGTTTTCCGTATGTTAGTTGATGTTTTTCACTTAAAATGACGTCCTTTTGAAACAAAAGACATACACTTTGAGTTGTGCCGGCCACACCGCACCTTGAATTGAGGCGGGGTTGGCTCGTACACGTCACATATGACCCATGGATAATTGTGCTAAAGTATCAACACAATCAGAATCTGTTCGGTCAGTTTTCCGTATGTCATTTGTTGTTTTCACTAAAAATGAAGTCCATTTTAAACAAAATAGAGACACTTTGAGTGGTGTCGGCCACACCGTACCTCGGATTGAGGTGGCGTTGACTCTTACACGTCACATATAACCCATGGATCGTTCTCCTAATGTTTCAACAGAAACCGAATGCATTTGGTTGGTTTTCCGTATGTACTTAAAATACTGTCCATTTTAAACAAAAGAAAGTCACTTAGAGTGGTCCTGACCACACCGTGACTCAAATTGAGTCCGGGATGGCTCGTACACGTCACATATGACCCATGGATCGTTTTCCTAAAATTTCAATAGATTTCGAATGTGTTTGGTTGGTTTTTCGTCTATCAGTTGTTTATTTCACTTATAATATTTTCCGTTTTAAACAGAAGAGACACATTTAGAGTTGTACCGGCCACACCGCGTCTCGGATTTAGGCAGGGTTGACTCGTACACGTCTCAAATGATCCATGGATCGTTTTCCTAAAGTATCAACATCATCTGAATTCATTTGGCCGGTTTTCTGTATGCCAGTTGATGTTTTTCACTTAAACTGGCGTCCTTTTGAAACAAAAGACATACACTTTGAGTTGTTCCGGCCACACCGCGCCTCGGATTGAGGCAGTGTTGACTCGTACACGTCACATATGACCCATGGATAATTGTGTTAAAGTATCAACACAATCAGAATCCGTTCAGTCGGTTTTCCGTATGTCATTTGTTGTGTTTCACTAAAAATGAAGTCCATTTTAAACAAAATAGAGACACTTTGAGTGGTGTCGGCCACACCACGCCTCGGATTGTGGTGGCGTTGACTCATAAAGATCACATATGACCCATGGATCGTTCTCCTAAAGTTTCAACAAAAATCGAATGTGTTTGGTCAGTTTTCCGTATGCCAGTTGATGTTTTTCACTTAAAATGATGTCCTTTTGAAACAAAAGACATACACGTTTAGTTGTGCCGGCCACACCGCGCCTCGGATTGAGGCGGGGTTGAATAGTACATGTCACGTATGACCCATGGATCATTGTGCTAAAGTATCAACACAATCAGAATCTGTTTGGTCGGTTTTTCGTATGTCATTTGTTGTTTTCACTAAAAATGAAGTCCATTTTAAACAAAATAGAGACACTATGAGTGGTGTCGGTCACACTGTGCCTCGGATTGAGGTGGAGTTGACTCGTACACGTCACATATGACCCATGGATCGTACTTTTAAAGTTTCAACAGAAACCGAATGCGTTTGGTTGGTTTTCCGTATGTACTTAAAATACTGTCCATTTTTAACAAAAGAAAGTCACTTAGAGTGGTCCCGACCACACCGCATCTCGGATTTAGGCGGGGTTGACTCGTATACATCTCAAATGACCCATGGATCGTTGTCTTAAAGTATCAACACAATCCTAATGCGTTTCGCCGGTTTTCCGTATGCCAGTTGATGTTTTTCACTTTAAATGATGTCCTTTTGAAACAAAAGACATACACTTTGAGTTGTTCCGGCCACACCGCGCCTCGGATTGAGGCAGGGTTGATTCGTACACATCACATATGTCCCATGGATAATTTTCCTAAAGCATCAACACATTTCGAATGCGTTTGGTCAGTTTTTCATATGTCACTTTTTGTTTTCACTTAAAATCTTATGGAAATTCATATAGAATATTTTTATATCATATTTAGTATGGATTAGATTTTAGTTGATCGTGCTATGAAACATTTCAGAGCTAATAAAATTAAGGAAGGTGGAGGGGCTGTCCGGGGGGCTGTCCTGGGGGGCTGTCCGGTGGGTGTCTGGGGGGCTGTCCGGGGACCAAGGAGGAGGGAGGGGGGTTGTGCGGGGTCTGTCCGGGGGGTGTTTGGGGGATGTCCGGGGGGATGTCCGGGGTTGTTTAGGGGGCTGTCTGGGGGTTGTTCAGGGGGGTTGTTAAGGGGCTGTTCAGGGGTTGTTCAGGGGGGTTGTCCGGGGTTGTTCAGGGGGCTGTCCGGGGGGCTGTCAGGGGGGTGTTTGGGGGGTTGTCCGGGGTCCAAGGGGGAGGGTGGGGGGGTTGTCCGGGGGCAGTCTGGGGGGTTATCCGGGGTCCAGGGTGGAGGGTGGGGGCTGTACAGGGGGCTGTCCATGGGGCTGTTCGCGGGGCTATCTGGGGGTGTTTGGGGGGTGTTCGGGGTCCAAGGGGGAGGGTGGTTGTCCAGGGTCCAAGAATGAGGGGGGTTGTCCAGGGAGTTCTCAAACACACAACCACTAAAAGACAACAACATCCATAAAAACAGACAATATATAAAAATAACTCAACTCCAATACTATACTACGAGTCTAGATAAAACCAACAACTAGAATAGATTAAACATCAAATCTCAGTAATATAAGTGAAAAATGTAACGGATCAATATGTCCCACATCAGCATCACCATCACCATCATCATCATCATCATCATCACCCTCGTCATCGTCCTCCTCATCGTCCTCACCCTCCACAGCGCCCTCCTCCTCGCCTTCGCCCTCCTCCTCACCCTCCTCATCTCCCTCATCTTCCGCATCAGACTCCTCGCCATCATCATCTTCAAGATGGACATCGGCCTGACCACCACTGGAACTGCCACCTGGTGCACCATATATAGAATGTATCGATGACATGTATTCATCAATCGCTGGGCTGGCCTCTGCTAGAAGTGTTGGATGTAGAACTTCAATAAATTTCTTAAATGCACTGTTTGCCCTAGCAGACTGTTCTGCCGTCTCTGTGGCCCTTTTCTCAGCCTGTTCTGCCTGTGCCCTAACGTGCTGCAGCTCGGTGGCACTACAACTCGTACCTGAGGCAGGCCAATACCTCGTTGGGGCTATCCTAGGTCGGCAGCGTACTCTGCCAGAATGATCCTCTCCCAACACCTGATGTAAGTGATCAGATGGCCCAAAATTGTCTGCTTCTTGGGCATCGAGGGCCTCTAAAGCATCCTGTTACAAATATAAATATATTATTAAGTTACAAAATAGATATTAAAATATAAAATCAACAGATTAAAACTTACAATCTGTTGCTGAGTCGCTTCGTTGACAGCACTTCCATCCTTTTTTCATCTACTCGAGCAAAACAGTTTTGTGCGAGGCACACGTCCTTCAATATTTTGTACTTGCCTCTACAATGACATTGAAAACAAAAGTTATATAAAAACTTTAGCAAATAATTAAATAATTGAGGAAACAAAAGAAAATGTAAGTCGTAAAGAAAACTTATAAACAATTGTCATACCTGCTGCCTCTCATGATCCGGCATCGTCGTGTGTCCCAGTGTATGGAGGTATTTTTTTGCATCAATGTTTTTTTTTTATTTTTTCTAGATGATTCCTAAATAAAATTCGATAATGAAAAGGATAATATTAATGCAAAACTTGAAAGTTATTATTTAAATACCTCAAATGTAATTCATACCTTAAACTGGGTACTCGTCCAATGAGTAATCATCTGACTATACTGCTCTATTGGACAATCATCCATGACTGGTACCGCCTCTAACTCAGTGCCAACTCTAGCACGCCAGCCAATATACAGCTCATGCTTGTAGGCTCTCCAAAGCTCGCCTAAATCCTTTAGACGTTCCAGTCGTGCACCCTCACCATCAGGAAAATTAAATCGAAGCTGAAATCAAAATATTAATTCATATAAATACAAAAATAATTCATGGCATTAAATACAACAGATTTTTTTACCCATATCTCTACCCAAGCTCTATCTTTGACCTCATGTGGCAAATGTCTCCACGACAGCGGGCTGATGGGAATGATGTCGGAGTATTTGGCAACCGTCGCCAGAAAACTCCGACATTGCTGCCCTGTTTTCTCAACCATCTGATTGTCTTCATTATATTCCACCATAACCTGTGTGCGACGGTTCCACACCGAACGCATGCGTGTACGGCCCCGCCCCCGCCTCCTGTCAGTAGATGTATCTGTCATGAAAGAAAAACAAATATTTTATCAAAACATGTTATAATGAAAATAAATATTGTTATAAAAATTTGTTAGGGTTTTATAAATATACCTGCGCTAGTCTGATCAATGAGTGGTGCCGGATCCACAGAACCTGATGGAACACCCTCTGGTGGAACAGGAGTCGAAGACGATGGAATATAAAAGCTCGGAGAGACAGAAGTAGAAGGAAAAGAAGATGGAACAGCTGTATGACCTGATGCTGACTGGGGAGTGGGAATCATCATGGGATGTGAAAATGATGGGGCAGAAGATGCAGAAGGTAGCGAAAACATGGGAGGCCTAAATACCCCGTGTGTCCCTAACGACACACCGGGATCAGAATGTGGGAAGGCTGAAATGTCAGTGGGAGGGGCAGGGTCTAGTCGGGCATGCGCAGCTCTACGTCCACCTCTGGTACGAACCCTCCTCGTACCACCGGCCTGAGTATTGGACCAGTACTAGGCTCCTCGTCGAATAAATGTCGACGTAACAGTGGATCCTACAAAAAAGTTTACAAAAAAATTAATCACATGACATTATATATTCTGTAAATATATATATATATATATATATATATATATATTTGAAATAAAGTACTCACTGTAGGCACTAATGGTGGAATGCCCATCTCCTCCATCCGAAGATTATTCTCCACCATTTTTTTCTTCGTCTCTCTTCAATTGGCTGCATTTCCTGCATTTGAAAACAAATATGTAATTAATTAGAAAAAGGAAATTAATGTGTAAACCAAAAAACTAAATATATGAGGGAATGAGGGGATTCATTGGTAATTTAACTATCAATTTTTTTAGAAGATCATGAATGAATTTAATAAAACATACAAGTTGTAATGTTCACCAAGTTAGAAATATTGTTTGATTTGGTTTGAATACAGTTCAATTCCAAATTAGAAAATGCAATTCAAATAAAACAGCAACCAATAAACATTGAAAATTCACATAACGGTCAAGTCAGCTAAAACATATTTGTGATCAATACTAAATAAGTATGAATATTACCAACCTTAACAACCCAACTCGAGGTAAACCAAAAGAATTGAGAATATGGATGTATGATTCTATATATTTCCAACCACAACTTCAGGTTCACAATCAACTCTGACAATTGAGCTATTGGAGTCATCAAAAGAAATAAATGGATTGGTTCCAATGGCAATAGGGATAGTTTCAATTCCATCATCAGCATCATCAAAAATATGTCTTGGAATTACTTCAACTATGACACCAAATTCAGGTTGAAGTTGATCTTTTACATAAAAAACTTGTTTAGCCATTGATGCCAACACGTATGGTTCTTCGGTAGCAAGAGTGTGGGTCATATTAATTACTCGAAATCCACAATCATTAATAAATGTGCCATGTCTCGTCATCGAATCAAACCAATGGCATTTCATCATTGTGACTCGTCCATGAGAGTAATAATCCAATATTATTATTTTCTCAACGACTCCATAATAACCCACATTTTCAAGTCGCATTCTACCATCTGATGCACTGGCATAACAATCTGGTGTGGCAGTAACCATAATACCATCATGTTTTGTTCTCATGTTTTTGGCTCGTTCAGTGACAATAAATCTGTACCCATTGATAACAATTGATTTACAGTCACGAACCACGGTATTAGGACCAAAAGCCAAAGCTCTTATTTCAATAGAGACAGAGTTAGCAGAAAAACTCAATACCTGCAATATAAATGACAGTTAAACTTAAGTAAATATTGAAATAATTAATTTAAACAGTAATATTTTTACCTTCAATTTTAACCAAGCAGAAAACTCTTTTCTATGCAAAGTCTCTCTCCTTCTCAAAGATAAAGAACGATTCTTCCTATTTATCATTGTTTTATGTTCCCTGTAGATAAAAGAAATATGAATAGTTTAACAGATATATAAGTAAGATATACATATTCAATTTTGTTACCTGATATAGTCATCGAACAAATCACAGTTGAACAAAATTTTGCGATGTGCCATCTCCCGCTCTTCATGGCTTAATGTCTTCAATGTATATGATCCAGGAATTCCTCCTGTTTGAGGAAGTGATGGAAAACTGGGTTCAATTTCCTCATATTGTTCTTCTTCATTTCTCATTGGTCTGTTCATTCTTGTAGTAAGATCAGACAAATACATCGAACAGAAATCCATACATTCTTGAGCTAAGTAACCGTTCACGATAGAACCTTCGAGATGATTCTTGTTTCGAACATAAGACTTTAATGTTAACATATTTCTTTCAGTTGGATACATCCAATGAAAAGAAACAGGTCCTCCGAGAAGTATTTCAGTTGGAATATGGACAGTCAGATGCAGTATGCATGTGAAAAATGATGGGGGAAATATTTTCTCCAACTCACACAAAATTAATGGGTCATCTGTCAACATTGTTTGCAAGGAAGACTTGGACAACTTCTTAGCACAAAGATCTCTAAAAAAAATGGCACAACTGAATAACACCCACCCTTACATTATTGGACAAAATCTGACGAATTTCTATTGGAAGCAACTCATGAAGTAGAACGTGATAATCATGAGTCTTCAAAGATTTTAGCTTCAACTCTCTTCTGTTGACCCATTTAGATATGTTGCTTGAATAGCCATCAGGAACTCTAATAGTCTCTAATACTTCCAGAAATTGTTTTTTTAGTAGGTGTCATCACATAAAAAGCACATGGAAGTTTCCATTTATTTTCACTGATACACACAAGATGCAATTTTGGTCTGATGCCCCAATCCACTAAGTCACGTCGAGATCATAAATCATCTTTTGTATTCCCCTTGACATTTAGAAGAACTGAAAGCAACATTTCACATATATTCTTTCCAATATGCATTACGTCTAAGCAATGACATAGCATATTGGTTGACCAATAAGGCAAATCAAAAAAGATACTCATCTTCCTCCAATTGTAACAGGTTTCTGTGGAAACATTCTTTCTCTTTCCAGATTTCATTTGACCCTTCCCAAACGAAAAACTGAAATCATTCAATTCATTAAGCACATCAGTTCCAGACATACACTGAGGTGGATCATCAGTCTCTATAGTATTATCAAATCTTCGATGATTCATTCTGTATGGATGATCCTTTGGCAAAAATCGTCGATGTCCCATGAAACTGAAACTAAAAGGATGTTTCAGTCTTTTGGATCGTGTATTCTTCATACAAACTGGACATGACAGTTTTCCCTTCGTGCTCCATCCAGACATCATTTCATAAGCCGGAAAAGCATTGGTCGTCCACATAATCGCAGCACGCATCTGAAATATGTCTTTCGAACATGCATCGTATGTGCACACACCCACATCCCAAAGAGTTTCATCTATTTTATTAATGGTTGCATGTATACATCAATATCAATGTCGGGATCAGAAGGACCAGATATGAGTTTACTCATGAAAGTGAAATATTTTTTCATACACAACCATGGGGGAAGATTATAAATGTGTATAAAAACTGGACATGTGCTGTGCAAAGTAAGCATCTGCCCAAACGGATTAAAACCGTCGCATGAAAGACCCAGACTCACATTACGCACGTCAGCTGCAAAATCAAGATGTCGAGCATCAAATCTCTGCCATGAAAATCCATCTGCAGGATGAACCAACTCATCATTAGTCTTCTTTCTCTCGGTATCATGCCATCTCATTTTTATTGATATGCCATCAGACATAAAAAGATTATGGAGTCTGGGGATCAATGGAAAGTGTCACATTACTTTCTGTGGAATGCGGGATGGTGTTCCATCAGATTTTTACTTCCAGCAGGATGTGCCACATTTTATACATTCATTTCGTTCAGCGGTTTCTTCCCAGAATAAACTGCAATCTTTCAGGCAAGCATGAATTTTGTTTCTTGAAAATCCAAGTTATTCAACTAACTTCCATGCCATATAGTGGTTTGAGGTAATATCTGCATCATCTGGAAGTAAATCCTTCAAGAGGTTAAGAATGTAATCGATTGCTGTATTAGAAATCCCATACATAGTTTTTCCATGAAACAATCGGATTAAAAATTCTAGCTTTTTCATTTTATCGCATTGTTGATATACTGGAGTCGTGGCAGCATCATTCAATTTTTTCACCCTATCAATATCATCATTTTCACTAGATGCATCAGTTGTCCTCATATCGACGTCTTCTTGAGTCGAAATCCTTTCTTTTTCATGATGACGAATAAACGAAAACCAATCATCTAACAAATTCTCCATTCCAGTCCTTTCATTTCGATCATCACCAATTTGAGATTTCATTTTCTCCCCATTGTGATACCACACAAAGTAGTTTGCTTGAAAACCATTTTTGGTTATGTGGTAGATGACTTCTTCACGACTCAACCAAGGTCTACCAACACAATTAGAACATGGGCAGTGTATGCGACCACTATCTGAAGCATTGTGAAATGAAAAATCTATAAAGCTCTCCAAATTGTTTTGAAAATCGCTTGAGATACGATCGGTTTCATACATCCAACTTCTGTCCATTCTATAAAAAGAATTCATATAAGTCATTTTGTCATAAACAATTCAATAGGATTGAACTTTAATAGAAAATACATTTAAGTAAACGATAAAGGAAGAAAATAATCATGGTATCAACTACACATGTGAAAAAAACATACTAATGTGTTATTGAAAAAATGTAAAACCAACAAGAACTTAATGTGTTATCACATCAGAGCATGCCTCATCCCATAACCATATTAGTAGGGTATCCTCATATGTGATTTACCTTTTTGAATTAATATGAACTTCCTCACTAGGTACCTGAGTATATTTCATAGATATAATCATCTCACATCCTGTAAGGCTTCCATTATGTATGATCTGCAGAATAATTTGAGTGATCATGAATCATGCATGGGATCTTCCCATGATCACTATAGATTATGAGAAGGAATTATGATAGGTCACATGAAGAACATCAAAAACATATTTTAGATAATTTGAGACATAATATATTAAAATAATGTATAAATCTATGGAATTTGGGATAAAAGGATGGATGAAATACTAAAATATGGAAGACTAAGGTGAAGGAAATATATGTTGACCCTAATGTTCATAACATGCATCACCTATGAAATTTTATTACACTAGGAAATTTCATCATGTTCACAATACATTCCATTGGAAACCTATTTTGATCATTTGATGTCCCCTTGACATGTCAAATAAAATCAGATGGCACCCATGAATATGCCACCCTTGTAATGAAAAGCCTTTAATTCTCACCATACAGACTACATGTTTTCCAATAGATATGTATCTCCTTCTATATAGGGGAATCAATACATATTATCTAAGTCTCATATTAAATGTCAGGAATGCTAGATGGCTCCCTTAACACCCTCCAGGCACACCAACTAGGTCATGTGATGTCCTCAAATCATGTCACTATGGACATAAATCACCCTTCAAGACATGTCACACTGACTCTAGAGTTTCCCTCCTAGTGTGTCAAACATGTCTTTTGATGAAAATGGAGAAGATCACCGAAATAAAGAGATTACCTATAGGCATTACATCCATTATCATGAAATTGCTTCTAGGATCAACCAGTCAGGACTTGTGATGTGCTCCAAACATTCCTTCCTTGGTCATTAGAGAAACATCAGACAATCCATCTAGGATAGGAAAATTCATCAAAATGTTTATAGGATCATGTAATTTCCATTGGAAATTTCCAAAAGAAACCCTCTATCATGCTATGTAGATAGTCAAGGCATTCCATGTGGAAAACCAACCATATCCATAAGAGAAGAAATCTAAAAATAATAGAATCTATATGAATTTTAAAATTGTCCACCATTGGCATGTAAGCTTCTATAAAAATGGAACCATAGTGTTTATATTTTAATTAATGGAAAAATCAATTCATTAAAACAACTACAACAACTTGATTGAGATCAATTTTTACCTGTTCGGATGGGGGGTGTACCTATTCAGATGGGGGTCGATGATGTTCGGACGGGGGGTTCGCGAGAGCACGGGAGCGGAGGATAATTAGGGCTCTGTCTCGAATGAGGGAGAGCAGATCGTGGTTGCTATTTGGGAAAAACCTTTGCTAACGGTTTGTAAAAACCGTTGGCAAAGGCAACCTTTCCCAATGGTTTCAATAAGCCGTTGGGAAAGGGATAAGTTTAGCACCCCTTTCCCAACGGTTCTATAGAACCGTTGGGAAGTGGGTCACTGTAATTCCCTTTGCCAACGTTTTCAGTAAACCGTTGGCAAAGGATGAGTATACCAACGGTTTAATTGAACCGTTGGTATACTACCGTTGGGAAAAACCCAAATTCCAGTAGTGGGGTTTTTCTCTTTGGTTGGGGGTGTGACAAGTGCTTTTGAATGAACCATTGGATTCTAGATGGTGCTTGAAATTTATTACTTCTCATCGACTAACTCACCCAGAACCACTAGTGGATAACTATTGGATTGCTGTGTAATACCTCTATATAGACACATTTGATCATGATGTGGTTGTGGCTATTCTTCCCAATCAGTTATCATGGTCAGCTATGGTGGTGTGTCTGATGGAGCGGGCTAAAAGGATTGTTCCTACTGAGATCTGTGCGACACTAATTTTCTAGTCTGAGTAGAATTCATGGATTTTTATTAGTCACTATCAAGATCATTCTTGCAGTTAGCACACCCTTGTCTTCCTCTACGATCAAGTCGACCCAAGGCACACAGGTAACTCACCTAACATTACTCATTGTCAGAAACCATAAAGTGATCCACTAACTCAACAATGTTTATAGATGAATACTTCAAATCATCTTCATAGGATTATTCCTATACTGGGTAGACCTAGGGGTGATACCTATATTGGGAGGCATAAATTTATCAAGTGTGTGGGATGAATTTGACACCCATGGGTGAATTTTCTTTCCCTTACTCCATCAGTTCCTACTTCTCTGAGAGTGGAAGGTCTATGATGTGGAAGTAAAAAACATCAGCTAGAGAAGGAGTAGTGACATCAGGAGGTTCTATCTAGCCTTATCAGGTTTAAATGACATAATGGTCACGAGTTACTTCCCTATGATTCATACAGTCACCATACTTATGATTCCCACAATTTAAAACATATTATTATTCACCCACACTGTCATGGTCAGTCACAGATAAGCTGAATTCCACCTGTGTTGGGACATTTCCCAACTTGAACATACATTTATCCACTTGGTCTTAAATCCAATACTTTAAAACATATCATATTTTGATTATATGTCCATGGATCCAATTTTACAATTAGTGGTCAAAGTGATTAGTACACATAGCTTCATGGGACTTCTTTCATTTTGCATGTTCCAAAATCCCTTACTCCACCGAACTGAGGAAATAACTGATAAAATATTCATATTTCAAAGAATAGATATGGTTTCTCTTTTATGGGAAGGGAACTTTGGTATCCTAAACTTGATGAAGGGCTAGGTCCTGAAGAGGGGTTGAAACCATATTTTCTCATCCAGTCAGTTATTCTTAGTTGGTGGTGACTTCCAATTCTACATTGTGCAAGAAAAATCATTATAAGGTTGTTTCACTTTGTGAGGCTATACTGGTAGAGGGTCCAATAACTCTGGTGGCTCTGGGGCTCTACTTATACTATGGTGGCAGTCTCTACCTTGGTCATTCTTCTTGTAGGATTCCGGAGAGGAAATTGTGATGCTTTCTTAGATAGTTGTTAGGATTATTTCAAGAACTATTCCTTGTCATATAAATCCTAGAACCCACCAAGTATATTCTGAGTGATGAGGGTAGGTACCATCTCAGTCATGAAATTCCCTATGCACATCATTAGAAAATTATCTTGGGTCAGTGGCATATCAGGTGAATATGTGAGTCACATCCATTGGGAAACAATGTTTGTGACACACTCATTAAGAAGTTTCATTCACTTGAGGAGTTTTACAATGATTGTCTTGTTCTTGGTGGAGCTAAACTATTAGAGAAACTTCCTGTAAAACTCATCCAAAAAACTATGGACCCAATGGCTAACTGGTTGTACCAGAAAAATATAGGCACATCCAATTTCTGTATGAAACATTAGATCTTAGTGGCCTCTTTCAACTCTATGGTCCCCTACATAGGCCCACGCCTTGAGACGAAGTTGGTCAGATGTTGTAGTAGTTCAGTCATCCCATCGAAGGGGGTGAAGTTTGGGCTTCCAAAATCTGGGGGTTCTTTCATATCATCCACCCATACCAGATATGGATTTCCATCAGGTGGGATCACCACCTATTTTATATCCAAGTCTTCGAGGAAAGTGGTGAAAGTAGTTAGAAAATTGTCTTGGTGGGATTCCTATCTTAATGAGGGTTCTTGACTAATAGTGTGTTCACAAGCTAATCCAATTGATATACAGACTCAGTGGCTCATGGAGTGGGGTGACCAAGATCTCAAGGAGGGTAATTATGCTTCCTAAGAAGGTCTAGTGACTCATGTAGTGGATTGTTTTCATACACTTCCCCCTCTTCTATATCAGGATGTGTGAGCTCACTGGTCCAAACTGTGATTAATTGGTTGAGGAATATTTTTTCCTTCCCCTATATCCCCAGTGGATAAGGAATTAGATCATGTCGAGGATTTTTATAATATAGGATCCACTATGTAAGGAGATATTTTATGATCCCCTCATAATATGTGAACTGTTTGAAAAAATGATATGATAGCAGGATCAACCTCTATCATCAGTGTAACATCAAATGGATCAAAGGGTTCGAGATATCCCTTTCCATTATTGAAATTTAAATTGTTTTAGAATGATGAATAAGGATATCTATGGTCAGTTTCTACCTTTGAAGGTGGGTAATAACACCTATATAAGGGTATTCTCGATAAATTTTTCCCCAAGGGGTGGGTTCTCTTGGTCAAATCACGTGTCATCTCCCCCATCCTCAGAAAACTTGGGGACAACCATATTCATCGAAATGATACCTAGAGGCAGATCCTTCATATCAACGAGTATGTTAGGTTGTCATATGATAGGTTTTAATTGGGTTTCCACATATTTTCCCTAGTATCATATCTATAAATTTGGGGATACCTCTTCCAAGATAATATAAAACATGATGGGGCTCTTGAGACATCTTTGTTGAAGGGTATGTGGTATCCAAGTGATGTAGGGTAATGAGCCACTAAGAGTGCTTCCAACTCAACCATTTGGCACTCTTGAAAAATGTCATCAAAATTATATCATCTTCCATGGTAGAACAACTGATTGTCAGAGAGGTAGAAAAGTGTTTCCTGAATAGTGTTTGGATGAATGAAACCAAGACTAGGGTGAGGGACTCTAGAATGCCAAAGTTGGTGGTAGAAATTATCGAGAAAACCACTAATGAGTGATTAGATTCTAGGGTCTCACATATTATTTTTTTCTCATAATTAGTACCTTGCTATTTGTTGGAACAATCCTTGATCAAAGATTTCCAAAAGCTTAGAGGTGACATATGTGTGGTCGTTGTGATGGTTGGCTAGCCGGTCGAGAATCTACTGCATAAGTGGACTGTTCGCTACATGTTTTGTTTTCTCTGGAGGGATGTACCAACGACATCATTACATACCTATAATATGGGGTGTTTAATACTGCCTCATTTGCATGGGTAGTGGTGATATTTAGAGGGAATTCTATGTACTAATCACCTATCCCATTATATAATAGTTATATGTGATCATGGGTAGATTTGGAAAGGGAAACTGGTGATGATAGAAATGACTACATAGTGAAAGCCAAGAAATGAGCTATGATTTCTTCTATATACATGTACCTATGGAGGGATTTTTGGATCATGTATACCTCACCTTCTGAGATAAAGATATTTTATTTCCATGATCCTACCCCAGAAACAAAATAATGGGGTGAAGGCTCCATCACTGAATCTAATTCTAAATCAAAATCTATGAAGTGAACAATATTGAGAATGACTTGGTGCTTCCCAAAATATTACCTTTAGAAGAGTTTGTTTTTCCTTCTACGATCAAATGATTCTTCTTGGTAGGGTTGTTATTTTACTTGGGGAGGACCTATGTGATGGTGTTTTATAGAATGCGGTGGACCTATTCTTTGATTGGTTGGCATATGTGGTGGTAATCTATCTTAGTTGATGTCAAATCATGGAGGACCTCTACTTTGACTATTGTAAGAGTGGGGAGTACTGCTGCTTTGGTTATCAATGAAGTATGGAGGACCTATTATTTGGCTAGAAATAACATGGGTAGGACCTCGATACTAACTAGTATACCAAGAAGGACCTCTGCTTTGTTGGTTCAAAGCGTGAGGAAGGCCTTCCCATTTATCAATGTAGGCATGGGGAGGAACTATATGTTGATGAGATAGAATATGGGGTGGAATCTATACTAGACACTAAATACAAAGGGAGGTCCTCCTCTTTAGTATGTTGGAAAATAATAATGGACTCCATGATAACCATTGAAGGAGTGGGGAGGAACTCCATTATGGATGGTTGTGACATGGGGAGGACATCATGTTGGCTGTTGATTTCATGGTGAGGACCTCCATACTGATTTTCATTGAATAAGGGAGGACCTTATCTTATATGGATATTTGAGAAATGAGGACCTCCTCATAAGCTAGGTGCAATATAAGGAGGTCCTTCATTAGGACTGGATGCAACATAAGGAGGAACTCCATGTTGACTGGTGGGGGTGACATTAAGAGGACCTCCGAACAAAATCTCCTCATTAGATTTTTTCCATGATGGTTGCTAGTGTCATGAGAAATTGATAGAGTCAACTCTAACTACCTGTAGGGATGTTGAGTTCATGGTCATAGTCACGTAAAGATAGATACTTGTTCATCAGTTGCAGGGATCTAGTGGAACCGTACTATGGTGGAAGGGGCCACAGATGTATTGTAAAAATATGCCCCATGATATGAATTATCCTAATATAGTGGCTAATGTTAACTTCTGGTGGTCCAAACTGGGGCCGGATGAGTTGGTGTATTTTCCACTTATTCTTTAACCTGAGGTACCGATCATTATTGGCATAAAAGGGGCCTGAAGAGAGATATTATTGGTGGGTCCTAGGATGTAGTCATCAGTGGAGTTATATAGGCTTCCCCACCTCCTCATCATACGAGAGTGAGTCATAGGATCACTCTGTTTAGAGGCCCCCAAACCAATTTATTGGGTGTGGGGATTAGAGGCTCCATGTGTGGACCTAGGGGTAGTATTGATGAGTCAATAAAGCCTATAGGTCCTTGAAATCCATGTCCTTTATGGGAATAACTCCATCCTACTCATACCCATATATGAGGGCATCCATCACTCTTCTTCGAATGATCTTAGAGGGTGAGATAGGGCATACACAACTAGTAGTTTATGGGATAGTTTCCAACATGGAAGAGGTAGAGTCATTAAGTATTATAAAATTAATATATCTCTTATCCCTGTGCCTATGGGAATTAGATGGTTGGTTTCTTACATCATGGGTCCTAAAAATACTGAGGATTTAGCTGTCAATACATTTGTGAGTAAATTGATGCTCAATACCCCAATTTCATCCAATATTCTATTGTTGGAAGAGAGATACACACTGGTAGTGCCGTATACTAGGGTTCCAGACATTTAACTTCTCCAATTGTTATTAATTTCTATGTTGGCACCATTTTTTTCTTGGTAATGCATGACGTCTTATAGCAAGATCTAGTGACATTCATATCTACTAATATCATGAATGCTAATAGTCCCCATGTTGAGGATAATATATTCATGTTGGGTTCACTATTTCTGCATTTTACGGTTTCATTAGGGTATACATCCTAACATGTTTGAATCATGGTGGTATTGCTATTTTTGCCTTGAATTACATCTTTCAAAAGGTGGGAGACTTTCATCAATTTAAATGATGATGTCTAATCCTTGGTCAAAATGGGATAATGTGAAGTCAGGTTACCCTTCCTTGGATTCTTCCTCAAAATTTTCTGCCCAGTACTGGTTTCCCTCAAAGATTTGAGTCATGTTTGTGAAAATCATTACTAGTACCATATCTTTTCTAATGTCAGTTAATTACACCACTTTTGAATGTACATTACAATGATTCTTAATAGGGTACCAACCTTTGGCCATAATATTAGACACATTGGGCATTGATGTCTTGTCTAGACACTAGGTACATTGGTCACATATATTCTTCCTCATATTTTTGGCATAGAATGGTTGAATCTTATGTGTGGAACTCAAGGCTTCTTATACAAACCATGATTTATCTACTATAAATGGTGTGTATCTTTGATGTATTTCACCTTAGGCATCCCATGTTTAGAATTAGGTATATAGGCACATATCTTCCATGTTTTTCACCTCTATCATCCCATGTTTAGAAAGAGGCAGGTATTTGGAAACACAAGTTCATCAATCCTATAGGGACAATGTTGATTAATAAAAACACTACATAGATGTGTATTAGGTAGGTTTTCCCTTGGGATGGAGAACATTAAAAGATTACCAATGGATGGATCAAAATGGAGGTGGATTAGGATCTAGTAGGTGTGTACTAGAAATAGATGATGTCACATCATGAAGGCATATAGATCAATATTCCCTATGGTGGTGTACCCTTGAGATGTTTCTTATAAAGATAATATGTCAACTCATAAATGCACATTCCTAGGAAGGATAACCATAGAGGTTGATTAAAACACCCCTAGAGGTGGATCTTGGAGGTGCATCCCTATGAGGGAGCACCTGGGATTACCATTGGTTGGGATTGGACCTCAAAGAGGCACCCTACATGCCCTGCATAGAGTATAGGGATCAAATCCTATGTATTTTGATGCCAAAATTTAAGGTCGTGTGATAGGACCGGTCAAGGTAGTTTAACTTTGTATGATAAGAATGACGGTATTGGGGAAGGTGTGATGGCGAGGGATCATGTGGGGAATATGCATGTAAATTTCAAAATGGATGGATGTGGCTTGACGAAGATCTAAATTGTTTTGGTTTTTTGTTTTGTTCCACAAGGAGGATACCTATGTATCCTATTTGGTTTTGAATCAATGACTATGTAGTTTGGGAAGGTTGGGGCTTGTACTCAGGAGGATACCCATTGGGGGAGGTGGATGGGTGTTGTGGTAGCAACTAACCTCTATGAAAATGTGAGTCATGCTCGGTGTGAGGAAAACTAGGAATCAGTAAACCTGATACCCATGTCTCGAAATATGAACCAATGAGAGATGATGTGGGGATTACACATGTAAAATACCCTTAGAGGATGTCATTCCATATAAGGAGGATCTCATTCCATTTGAGTGGGATCACATTCCTTATGAGTCACACATGGAGCATCAGTTGATTGTGGAAAAGGGTAAGTGGGGCTTACGTATTGAACCCTCATTGGAGTTGGGGTTTCATCCCATGGAGTGGGGTAGGTGGAATCCCATGGTTATCATATGTGGGAAAAACAAGTGCACTATATAGGGTAAGACTATAATTTATATTATTTTCTAAGGGATTTGGTATTGGGTAGTTTTACTTCATGTAGAACAGTTATAGGGGATTCACTCCTTACCCGTTAATCTTACATAAGCATTACATATTCAACTTTGGGAGGTTCACAAATTTTTCAATTCAAGGTTTCAACAATATGGAGGAGTGGTTGATAACGAGGTCCACATTAGATATCCTATGCTGAGAAAGAAAAATGTATTAGTATACCTATGATGAAGAAGAAAAGGTAAGTGGGAATCTTGGGCCACACTCAAAGTAGATTGGACCAAAATAATGGGTGGCATAGGTCACGTAGGGTCATGAGGTGCTTCTGAAATAATCATAGAGATATGTGGTGGTTTTGGTCACTCAACCTTAATGAGGGGGTGTTAGTATAAGGGAGGTATCTTGGAGAGGCCCAGAAGAGGGTATTCACGAAGTATAGGACCTGGCATAGAGGTTCTTCATGAAGCTCAGATGCTTCATGTAGTGAAAGGGATATACAAAGGAGTAGTATTGGTGAAACAGGGTGGACCTAGCTCGAGATAATGTCAAAATTAGTAATGGAGTGTTTCATGGAGGTTTAAGCATCATGAAACCTCATGTTTTTTGTAAGGGATTCTTTCTTTGAAACATAATTAGGCCTTACTAAAATTCATCCACATCAAAGGTGGATGATTTTATTAGAAAACATTTTGGGGTTTCAAAAAGTTCATGTACCATAGTTGAAATAGTTTTTCTTATCTGTGATGCTCAAGTGGTTTGCGAATTGAGAGAAATTAAGAAGCTGAAAGGTTGTGGTAACCACACTAAATAATAGGAATTGTGCATGTATTTATAGGAAAGGGGGTTCATGAATCTGGGTTGTAGTTCATGAATGCTTTGTTGGACCAATGAATCATACCATCAATCCATTGAATGGTTGTGAAGTTGTGTTAGACTCACATAGGGAACCGTCAATTCTTCACATGGTTTCATAGTATCGTCAATATCATAGAGTCTTTCATCAACACTTCACGTGATTACGATGGGGAATTCTCAGTTCGGGAGCTCTACGATTTTCATGAAGATTTCAAGCTTTACAATGTAGACCCTGAAAATTTTTTTGGGGATGTTTTGTCTTATTTTTTCTCCATACTAGTTGCATCATCCTTATCTCTTTTAATGGAACAAATTTTGCTGCCATCATATGCTTCAAAATATCAATACCTTTAATGAGGAAAATCCTTTTATAAAGGGAGAGGGATTTTCCTTTCAAATTTAACATGTGATATTTAACACTATTTAAACATTCATTAATGTAATAAGTTGTAGTCATATCCAAAAATAAGGGTATAACCATATACATGGATAGAATAATTCCAACTTTAATGTTTAAACATTCTTGATTTTCAATTTCCTTAGGTGATTGAACTGCCGAATAAATAAAATCTAGAATGTAATCCATCTAATGTGATGATTAGGGATGAAAAAATAATGATTTAAGAGCTTCTTGATAGCCTCAATATTCTTAGATCCTTCTTGTTGAAATATAATTAAAATATAATAATAAAACAGTTTTTATGGTGCTAATAGATTTCTCCCACTTGAATGGATTTAATATTTACTTTTTTCAACCATGTCATGAAAGTTCCTACATAGGTAATACTCAACTATATTTAATAGTATAGAAGATGAAGTGTATCCATGTATAATATCTTACTAATAATAAAAATATCCTTTAGTATTTCAATTATACATACCATCAAAATTAATTTGAAAATAGTTGGAATCATGTGATTGAAAAAAATCACTAAATTCAAATCGATGAAGGGCCTCCATCATAAATTCCCAAATAATTGTTTCAAATGCATTATTGATTCATAGTTTTTGAGCAATGATTCTTGTTCTATTGTAATTACTTTGTAAGTTAATAAATTCATATGTAGTAAGAAGGTAGTCTTGTATCCTTCAACCATGGAAAAATCTATATTGATTGGTAGATACTACTTTATTAAATATTATAGAAATTTTAGAGTCTAGGATATTACTAAGGAAGTTGAAAATTAAATTGGATAACTCCAAAAGTCTAAATAAAGTGAGGTAATTTTTTTAATTAGACTTAGGTAAGATAATTATAAATTTGGAGCTATTTCCATTTAGGATGATTCCATTCCAGAATAAAATCTAGATCATATTTATAATATTATCCAGAACAATATCCCACTAAACCTGAAATAAAATATTGGTAAATCTATTGGTTATTGGTGATCTAACCGGATTTATAGAAAATATATAAGTTATAACCTCCACTAGGTTTTTAATCTAGTGAAGATCATATTATCAAAATGATCAATAACCCTATAGACGAAATTCATTAAATATTTATGGATGGACTGAGAACGACTGTTAAAATTTTCCTTAAAGTAATTAACAATAAGATCCTTGATTTATAGATTCCAAGTTATAATATCACTCATATCCTTAATATAGGGAATCGGATCATAATATTCTATAACCTTTTGGAGATCATTGAAAATTTAATTATTCTAATCACCTTATTTGATCTATTTATCCTTGAATGTTTCCATAAAAATTTCCTCCCTCAAAGTGGTTCTATCATTTAACGTTGAATTAATTTCAACCTCCCTATAAAGTTATAAAATTTAAAACTCTTATAAATAGATATTTTAAATATCCAAACACACCTATTATTAGGACACATTTCCCCCATCTATAGAATTTAAGACATCCTTACTCCAAGATTTATGTTTAGATAGAAGAACACAATATATTTATTGATGATTGAATTTTTATAATGTTGAATTCTATTCCAGTTATTTATGAAGTTTGAAAGGTAAAAGTTTTTAAATTTTATTATTTTTTAATTTTTATACTTTTAAAAGAATTATTTCAAAGTTGAAACATTTTTTACAACCTGTTAAGTCCATTAAATATTTTTTTATTTCATGAGGAATAAAAATAAGGCCATGGAAAATGTATTTACATTTTACATAAATAATATTTTAGGAATAAGTAATGAAGAGGAATAATGTGTTTTGGTTTGTCTTTGAATTTATCTGTTGTCATTTACACTTCTATGTTTTTTGGGAAAAAAAGTATCCAACCAATCCATCTAAAGAACTAACTCAATATTATACATGTGGTATAAGGACCTCAACCATATGAGAGAGGAGGTCCAAAAATACCACATAGAGTCAAGATTATTGGACCATCATTAATCCTACTAGGAAGCATAGGATATCATACATTCTGATGCTCCATGGAGTTAGGGGGCCAGTATAGGTGTGGATTAGCTCGTTAGTTGGTGTGTGGTGAGTTGTTGGTGTCAATCCCCCAATACCAATTCTCAGAATAATACCCGAATAGAATGGTTTTTAGATGTGATCGATCGATTACTACATCGATATAGGGAATATGAATTTTTTTTACAATTCACCCATCACTTAAGAAGTTATATATTAAGCATGGTAAGTCCGATCAGTTTTAACCAATCCATTCAATCATGATAGTTTATTTATATTTTACATTCGGATGTCCGAGTGATCTACATGTGCCAAAATTTATATACCAAAATATACAAAAAAAATTGAGACAAGTATTCAATGTCTCAAAAAGATGAAACTGATCATGTGAAGCACTGATATTTTACATGATCAAATGAACTGATCATGCAATCGATTGATCACCAAATCATCGTGTACCAAGAGAAAGAGAATGTGAGGTGGTGTGTGACTAAATTCTAGCTTATGACACATATCTTTTCCATTTTTTTATCACAATTTCATTGGAGGTTCATCTAAAAATACCTCTACGCTTTTTTCCATTTTACCAAATGAGTATAATAAAAAATCAAATCAGTAAGAGAGGGATAGACATAGAGAAACTATCAAAGTGAAGCCCCTTTTTCAGAAATGGAGAGTGATATTAACTCTTGTGTTGCCTAAAAATAAGTGAAAAATATATCTAGATCCATATAAAGCGAGGCTACACTTTCATAAGGATTTTCACATACAATTAGTTATATAAAGAATGTGTAAGTAGATACTCCTACTTTATTAGATGAAGAAGAAACAGAATTATTATATGATATACTCACATCATGAAGAAAGATATCTACTTGTACTAATATAATAAGGACAATCAGTTTGAGTGATTCTATCATGGAGAACCCACGAGCCTTAACGGTCTTACGAAGAGTAATCTAGGACACCATGTGCATTTTTAGAAAATAGGTTATCTTGATCCAATTGCACAAATCCTTTTTGAAGAGTTGATTAATGTGAATATAAATAGATTCATATTCTATTATGAAAATACATTGATAATGATGCATGAAATTATATCCATGAATAAAATCAATTTTTTGAACATATTTGGAGGAAGAGATCATGTATACCATTGGTAAATGAAGACATAGTATCATCACATAAAGCACTATCATGAAGTAATTTGTTTCCTCTAAGACTCATGAAGAAGATTTTTCTCTGATTTATATATTCATAATGGTGGTGTGATACTTTATTGAATTCGAAGAATAAAGTTGAGATATCCTCATGATATTAATTCTTTTTTAGGAGAGGAAGATGTTTCATTTTTTGTTTTTTGAAAATATTAAAAATATATTATACCATGAATATGATATGAAATATATGAATGAGAAATTAAGGGTCTAGTTGAAAAGAATCAAAGGAATTATTTTTGTTGTGTGAAGTAATAGTTGTGGTCAAATTTACAATTAATATCAAAGAATATTAATTCCATCATAGATGAAATGTTATAATTATTTAAGGTGTTAAAGGATGATTTTAGTTATATAATATAATTTCAGTGAGTATAGAATTGAAGAAGAACAAGAATAATTTACCACTTCATGAGAAGTAAGCATAATTTGAAGACCTGTTTATAAGAGGGTTTAGAGACCATTAAATAAATGATAGGATTCTAGAATAAACAACCAAATATTTTTAGGATATATATCAACAAGTGGGTGTCATTATAAATAACATTATTGGTATTATAGTCTAAATATATCATCTAGAAATGGAGAATTATAATCATTAGTGATCTGGAATTATGGGAATTTTTACTCCATGAGTTTTAGGAGATTAGTTGTAATCACTTTTATTTATTGTTGTAGAATCTATGTCTCATATTATCAAGAATACATAAAAAACATAGTCACCCAAATTATAGGAGAACCATGTAAAAATCCTCATGTGATTTTCAGTTCCTTCCTTTCATTTCATTTGGGATATGTGAGATGTTAAAGAATAAGGTATTGAGTTAATAAATAATCAAAGAGGTTGATTTCAAAAGAATAAATTGTAAAAACAACATCACTTAGTCACCCCTCCCCCTCTCAGTAATACATATGAACTAGAGAACATCATGGAATTTATATTTCATAGAATTAGAACACATACAAAGAGTTAATTAGTGAATTTTTTATTAACACAATCCTCAAGAACAATTACCCTACAATTAGAATATTAACCCAAAAATTACTAAACATGAAGGTTTGAGGGCCTCATTTTTTTTATAATGAAACTAGTGAGGATAGGATGATTATGAGATTTCATATTCAAAAGGCTTCTGGTTCGAACATTAACCCATTATTCTAGAGAACTAATCTTGAAAATGATATAATCCAGCATATTAGACACAGTTATATTAATTGATTTTTTATGTTGTCTGTATCTATCCCAATGAAGAGTAAATTCCACCATCTTATTAATATACATCAATTCCATAAATTCTCTACTGTAAATTGAATGGTTTGCTTCCCGGATTTATTTTTATTCTCCTAAGACCAAATTAGAGTATCCTAAAATTATCTTTAGACCTTGAATATCTTGATTGATATGTGAAATTTTCTCCCACAAATCCATTTTTCCTTAATGGAATATGAGATAATAAACAAAATATTTGAAGAAAATATTTCCTTCGAAGAAATTCTGGTGGTAATAATATTCTAACTAATGTGTACCATATTAAATCTAGTAACCTTATTAGAAATTAATACCCAAAGGTATTCCACTATTTTTGTACTCTTATTTATTCTTAAAAAAATTAAAACCTAGGGAAATAAAATTAATACCTCTGAGTGAGATCAAATGGCTTATGGGTTCAGAAATTCCAATAATCATAGGATGGTTATTTTAAATAAAACAATGAGGGATGTAGTGGTGGTTAGATTGTATATAAATTTAAAATTACACTATAAGACATTAATTTTTTATAAGGTTTGGATTATTACTTCTTAATGCTAGAGGGTGAATTCTGGCTACTAGCAGATAATTTCAATCTAACAACATTTTGTAGTAAATACATTGATTAAATGGCATCTAAATGTGGAGAGGGTGCCTCATTGGAATCCCCTTTTGTCACTTCACTTTTTTATAACATATTCATTGGTGTAATCTATGTTCACAACACTAAGTGAAAAAAATCCAAAAAGTTCTTCATTTTGTTGGTTCCCCTCTATGGGAACAAGGTTAGGATAATTCCCATTGTCACAAATGAGGTTAAAGGACTCTTTAATAATCTCCTGAAATTTATAATTTTCATTCTATTTTTTAGATTTAACGACTAAATTTTCCTATAATGTAGTCTTTATATATAAAATTTTGGTAGCACGATTCCCCTCATTAACTATCATACTGCATTCCTTACCCACTTTGGACTCATCCCCTATAATAATATTCTTATTTTTTTGGTAAGGTTACTAAAATATCCACCTCTTGAACACATTTTCTCTTCTACTGGGGTTGAACAATAAAATCTTGAACATACTATAAAACCTCTTTCTATTTATTATGAGTTTTAGATATGTTTCCAACAACAATAATTCTTTCTTTTCTAGAGGAATCATCTAGAGTCTTTAGATCCTTATTCGAGTTCCTATTGGGAGGAAATTATGTACCAGACACTTCCCTTATAGTCTATCATTCCTCAATATATTTGGATTAGGCTGTATTCTTAAGCATAATCCTTTGAAGTTGTCTTTCGATTGAAATCTCAGGGCTAACAGGTTTTATGTTTTCACAATAAGTTGGAATACATTCATATTCAAAATCCACCTTAATAATATCGTCATCCACTACTAGTGTAGCACTATTAGGCTATGAATTAAAAATAACATCATCCACAAAATCCTATACTAATATATAATATTTCCCATAATGGTATTTTTATCTAGTTGAGAGGATGTTAAAAGTATGAAATAATATCTTTCAATACCTGACGATTCTAACACACCCATATATTCTAATGAGACCTTGAAAAAATTTGTAACTTATTGTGTTTTTAAATATATGGTTTAAAATTAATATCCCAATTCAAGATACTAAATTTTCTCAGATTAAGATTATAAAAGTAGGAGTCCCATTTTTTATCTCTATAATTCATATTTGAAGATAATGTGAAAGTTTCCCTTCCAAATTGGATATTTTATTAATATTTAACATTTTTATCAAAATAAATTAAATTATCCTCTTTTAAAATATTATTATATATAAACTAATATATTAACATTTTTTAAATTATAAATTGATATGATATAATATTATGAACACTTAGAATTTTCATTTTTCAATAAAAATAGTTTTTCTTAATATTTTATATTTTCAATGAAAACATAAATTTATGAAATTAAAGATTTAAATTATTTAAAGACAAAAAAAATTTCTAACTCTGATGATAAATTAGCATATGATTTTGTGTTGATATTTTTTTGAAATATAAAATTTTTGGTGATTAGATAAAAATATCGACTTTTAAAATATTTTCTATTTTGTCACATTTTAATATATTAAAAATTGATTTAGAGTTTATCAAACCATATTTATTTAAAAAATATATCTATAAATTAAAATAATTCATTTAAAAATGTAATTATTAATTTTTAAAACTGATGTTAAACATTTTTTAACTTAAATAATATTTATTTAATAAAATCTATTTTTAGTATATTTCGTTTAGTTAAGTATTCTTATAGTAGAATTGGTTTTTAGAATAATTTTGAAGAAAAATAACACTTATTTTTTAATTAATAATGTAATTAATTTAATTTTAATCAATAGTATAGATAATTTTATCAAAAACTTATTTTTCAATTAAAAATACACCGTTCCAAAATATAGTTTTTAAGCGTAATATGCTCAACTATAAAAATTATTTTATTTAAGCATTAAAAAATGTATTTAAAAAAATATATTTCTGATTTTAAATCATTATTTTCAAATTATGTAACAAATACCATTTTATTTTTAGGTATTATATATAAGTTACATAACTAAAATTTAATTTTCACATTAAAAGGCAAAAAAATGGTATCATTTATAACTTTAAGTGTAAAAGACATAAAAAGATGTTATAAACATGTGTAAAAGTATTTTTTAAGATTTCCCAACCTTACCTCCTCCCCCAATCCAGTAATTCAAATTATTTTATCGAATTAACATTAAATAATGACATCACATTTTATATTTTTACAAAAATCCCTCTTCTCTCCCTTATAAAAGTATCCATCCCCACCCCACTTGTCTACACACATCATTCCTCTTAGATTAGACCATAATCTACTCAAATAACTCTTCAACACTTAAATTTACATCTTTTAGTATTTTTATCCTCAAAATACCACCTCTCAAGGACTTAATATAATTTGGAATGGAGATCTTCCAAGGAGTGAGGAAACTTTTTAAATTAATCATTTTTAAATTTCTTATCCTTTATTTATTCATATACTTCCTATGAATCTAATATACCCATGTTGATATAATAAAAATATTATTATAATTATTATAAAAAAAATTTTATGGTATATCAATTTTCTACCTTCCAACCAACAATTCAAAAATTGAAAATGTTTTTTGTGTTACGTACAAACTACCACCCCCAATAATAAAATGATCCATTTTTTATATCCTCTATACATGTATGGTATAAAGGGAGTATTTATAAAATAAATATAATATTTAAAACATTATTAAAATTATTAAAATATGAATCAATTCTTATCTTATTTATATTCTCTGGAAAATAGGAATGACATGTCGGTATGTGTGGACTACTACCTCTATGAAGAAATGTATTTCATTTTTCATCTAAAAAATTATTCTTAGTTAAATTATCATAAAATATAATTCACATAATTGAAAACATATAAATAATATCATTATACTTTTTTATAAATATATTATGCCAAAATATCACTTTCTTAACCATAATCATCCAAAGATTACAGCTTCTTATTTTTTGGGTCAGTTGAACCACCTACTTGAACAGTGTTACAAATTTATATTCTGGATGAATATGGAAACATAAATACTAGTATTATTTCAATTTAATGTGAAAAATAATGTTTTATGGGTTTATAAAGGTTATATTAATATTTAACTTTTTATTATTTCACCACCCTTCTGTTCAATAAAAATTGACAACAAAACATGAAACCAATTCCATCATTTCAAATCATAACTAAGATAGAGTGGAAATAAAATTTATAAATAATTATTATTATGAAAAATATATTATATTAAATTTAATTATTTTATAATGATATAAGATAAATTTAAAAACAACAATCAATTCCACTATTACAAGACTAGTACTAAATAAACAATTGAAGCTAATAACATCTGATAATGAGAATAAAACATAATGAACTAATATATTTGTAATAAATTATTATAAATGAATTTTATAAAATTTTATTAGTATTAAAAAGGTTTTAAAATATGTGATTATAATATTTATATTTTTTGATACCTGATGTTAGATTTTCTTTGACTTAGTGGGATTAAAGGTAATGGTTTTGTTTCAGACTCAAAACTTTTCTTAAGAAATATTTATTCCTCTTTGACAATTGTTTTACATAATGGTTTTATTATATTATATGATTATTTTATAATACCTTCTATTTATATAGAAATATAAAATTTTAATTTAAATCATTTTCATTGATAAATTTATTTCTCAAAAATAATATCATTATTATAAATAATTCTCATTCTCTTTAATGAAGGTTTATAAGTCATGTCTACATTTTCGATTCCCAATAATTTTATCTTTTTTATTTATGACCATAATTATGTGTATTTTTTTGAACTTCATCTATTATTTCTCCTCTTTTAAAAATTATTATTTTTATCTCTTTTATCATGTGGGTTTTTAATTAATATATTATAAAATATTTAGAAGTTATTCATTTCATGATCATATGTTTAATCTTCCACTCCACATTTACTCTAAAACATTTAAATATTTTTCATGGATAAATTATTGGATATGCAATTTAAAAGTTAAAATATAAAAAAAATCAGTTCACCTTTTTAAAAATTGTTTTTTAATGTGACCAATTGTAACGCCCTGGGTTTTTAATAGGGTCAGATATTCCGATGCAATTTGATTTTTTATTTGGATGATGGTCCAATGTAGATTTTGGATTTAAATAGTTAATTATGAGAGTTGGATCAGTTTTTTATGTAATTTTTGAATTTTTTTAATTTTCAAAAAAATTCTTGAGAGTTCAATTAGGTTTATGTGTGTCAATCCTCAAGAACCCCGATTTTTTGATA
Organism: Viscum album; assembly: GCA_963277665.1. Lineage (NCBI taxonomy): Eukaryota > Viridiplantae > Streptophyta > Magnoliopsida > Santalales > Viscaceae > Viscum > Viscum album. The sequence goes on from OY728126.1 coordinate 124,070,918, forward strand.
GAAAAGGGGAGGTGCATTCTTAGAACACAGTAAATGCTAACAATGCCCCTCTATTTTGAGGACCTATAAGGTGTGTCATAAAGTTTTAGGAACCATGAACCTAAGGGTGAATAGGGTAAAATTTAAATAAAATAATTATTAGAGGATTTCTACATGGTTTGTGCATGGTTTTCACACCATGTGCCTATCCCACACGTTTAGTTCCACATAGGTAGTAGGGGCACATAGTTGGTTGAGGGTTTAGCTAAATTGTTCATTCAAATTTCATGCCTCGTTAAAAATGGTGAAATTACTATATTTACCCTATAATGTTTTATACTTACTCTCCCATTTTTCTTGTTCATTTTCATGCACAATAGGGGGATCTCCTCTATTTTTACCTCAATATAAGCTTTGAAGATTGTTCTTGGTCCGAGATCCTATTCGAGATCTATCATATGGGTTGAATTATTGGTGATAAAGATATATATCCTCTTAATTCAATTATTATTTTATATTTCTGTTTGAAATGTCATTTACATGTGATCTAATATTCTATTTTCTAGGATTTTTTAAAGATTCTTTATTTTCATCTGATACAGCTCAAATTAGAGGTCTTCTACGATGAGTAAAGAAATATGAGTACATAGAAGTAATTTCATAGATTTATCCTAAATTATATTAATTTTATAGAATTTTTATTTAAATATTATTGTGTCGGGTATTTTGAGTGTGGCATTTTATTTAATGCTATTATTTTATATTTTTATCAGAGGATACCAAAGGGAAACTCCATGTCCATTTAACTATATTGAGCAGGAAATGGAAATATTTTTGTGAAATTTGGTTTTTTATTTAGTTGGGATGTAAATTATAGTGTATTAAATTAATTTAACTCTGATGCAATATGTGTGTTTCATGGGATTGTGTTCATATTTTCCCATAATACTTGGGGTGAAGTCGATCATTGGGATTGATGTGATGAGGTTACTCAGGTTAAGTAGGATGGTGATTACCCTTGCCACATTTGAGTGATGAGATTCACATATAGAAATATATTTATTCCAGATGGTGTGTCTTGGGTTTTATGGTGATTTACTCTCACCAAGGTATTATGATTGTGTCATTGGAGTCATGATCCAAAACGATAAAAACTCGGTGAGGAGTTATTCAGCACTAGATGTGGGTAGAGGCCACTTTGGTATTAGATCCTTAGGGGATTATGATTAACATCTGTTATGGTGGAGGGGATCATCATAGAAATTCATGGTTGACAGTATGTGAGACCATTAGAAAGGGGATGAGTATCACCATGATATTGAGGTCGATGGTTTAAGATGATGGAAGGAAGAATATTTCATTCCTTGGGATTTCAGTTTGATGAGCCGATAATGGTTGTTCAAACAAAAGTATGAGTGATAAGTGATATGAATATGGGGTGTGTCATTGAGATGCATTTTTTATGTGAAATGTTTTATAAGCGTTGTTGATTAGAAAGATTTTTCATTGACATGAATATGGTTGGGAGACCAGGTATCTCCAGTATCGGTGGTAGTGAATATATCATTCCATTTTGGTGCTGGATAATGAAATTAAACACTCCCTTGTGGATTTTAGGCACAATTTTTGTGGGTTAATTTATGTTTGAGTTGATGAAATTTATTTATTTTTTTCAGACACATAAATAAATATGGATTTAAGATAGTAACAAAATCATAGTGGTGTACTAAGTTCAAAATAAACCCTACACAGTCACCTTGGGACGCATTGAAAATTTTATGGCTTTGACATCAGGCAAGGGACCACACTTGAAGTTTGGGGCATAGTTAGTAGGGAAGCTCTATGAGTTCATAGGATGGATATAATATGTACTAGGGTTTATTTTATGTCAATATGGAGTAATTTTTGGTATATTTGAGTATTAACATATATGATCATCCTCTAAGAGATCATGTCTACTTTTATATTTTTGTTAAGACATGTTGATATTCTCTGTTATGTATAACTTGTTTGATTTTGGTATGTAATTAACACTTTTTATAAATGATTTATGTGAGTTTGAGTCATTTTATTTTTCATTTTTTTTTATTATGACAATCATCACAATCATTATCATCGTTATTATTTTTATCAATAGAGCATATAGTGTCCCCACTATCCCCTAATAGTGCCTCGCTTCTAGTAATAAGCCTTTGTCATATAAGGATGCAAACCTAAGTTTCAATGGCCCTCTTGACTAGAGTATAGGTTAAGTGGATCCAAATTTGAATCACTAAAAATGGTATCAATGGTATAGGTAGAATGAATGAAGAAATAGAATTTTATTTATGTCTAAGTGGTATTAAAGGGTAGTTATATAAATAGTCTAATATTAATGTTATTGTAGACCAAAGACTAATATCTAGTCAGAACATATTAAATTTATTTTTTGGGATCCGGATTCCCCATACATGGGGGATAAACTAGGTTTCTAGTTATAGGAAATGGATTTTTTTTAATGCTTTTACTGTTGAAATATTTTCCCCATGGGTGTTATGTTATTGGTTTATTTGGTTTTGAATCATGGTCTGGTATGGAAGGGGAGGAGAATTCATGAATCATGATAGACACTTTGGTTTACATGAAATATATGTGTGATTTTGATTATTACATGGAACCTATAGTATGAGAAAATGGGTTGGGATTTTTAAGGTCTGTGAAACAATCTAAACAATGTTCTCCAACTTAGCTTATTAATGGAATTAAAATCAACTATCTCTGGTATACAGTTCTTTATGAAATTAGTATGTGAACATATCTATTTATGGTGCATGTGGAGCCTAGATCTGATATGGGAATGAATAAATAAATAAATCGGTGACCTTTTTAATGTTTAAATAATAAGTTAAACATCATTTTCTTACATAGCTTCTTGGGGACATTCTACTCATCTCCCACCCTAAGGTGGTGGTTTTTGGTATTCTTATTATGTTATTCTTCACTATTATATAGGTATGTATGGGACGTGAGGCCGAATGATATGTTATTTGGGTGTGGTAGGGATTTTTATGGGTGTTTATATTTTTTTCTTTTATATCATTCCCTATTTTTGATATATAAACTATTATTTTTTATATTGATTTTGGATTATTGTTTTTTAGTGTGATGCCACATAAACATGATTAAATGGAGTGTTAGTAGGGTGTAGAGGTTTTGTTTATAGGGAATTAATATGGTGAGATCCTTAAGGGTTGTGATAATCATGATTCAGAGGGAGAGGCTCTAAAGAAGAAAGGTATGCCATAGAAGATGGTACAACTTTGGAGATGCTGAGGTGAGTAGATTAGGGCGTGCATGGCGTGGGTGGTTCAATGTTTTAATAAGGGAGGTTAGAGATCTTAGTCGTCCATGTTGTATCTGATGCATGAGTTTCAATTGAATCTCCCTACTTTATTTCAGGGTTATGTTGGATCATAGGTGATAGAAAAATATATCGAGTTTTTGAATACCATATTTGATTAGATTGAGTCATCCATAGGGAGGAGAGTGAATTTAGATACTTATATGCTCAAGGGATCATAAAAGTTTCAGTGGTTTATAAATTTACATATAGGTAGGAATGAATGGATCACATGGAAGGATTATAAGGCCAGGTTCATTGAGAAATTATTCCTATATACTTTAATGGTATATTGATCAAATGAGTTCAGAAATTTTTAGGATAGGGATACATCTATCATGGATTATACTGAAAGGTTCATGGACCTATATTGTTTTTTACTTTTTATGGTAGGTGGTGATATTTCTAGGGTGATGTGATTTGAGGATGGGTTGCAGTATTCTATCAGAGTAAAGGTAAATGTCTTTAGGGTGATCTCATTTTCTAAGGCAGTGAATATGAAATAAATTTCGAAGGGGAATATGAAAATTGATACCTATTCAATTTAAGTGATGATTTTAGGTGAGCATGGTAGTAGTGCTTGGGGTAGCTAGAAGAAAGGCCATGATGATCCTCGACAAGGTAGTCAAGTTGAATATTGAATTAGAAAATTGAGGATTGAGTCATAGATAGTGTGCTTCATGTTTGGGAATTTGGATTATGTTCGGACTCAGTGTGAATGGATTATAAAAGACTATAGAGAGTGTGAGAAGATGGGAATTATGGATAGATTATATCAAAATATTTCATGGATTGTTATGATTTAGGGACCAGATTAGATTTAGGGATCTGAGGTATGACCAAGAGTAGTACCAGGAGTTGATAGTCAAGATACTATTATGCATGTATGTCATGGAAGAGATAGAAAGAGTGAGAGAGAGAGTACCCTGTGGGGTCACTAGTTAGTAGTACATATATATCCAAAAGTAGGGAGGGGTTTTTTATTCTTTATTCTAGGTGTATGAATTTGATTTGGTAGGTTTAGAGTATGTTATGGATTTTAGGATGGTTATAGGTATGTTGTGATCGTGGGTTCTTCATTTTCTAAACATAGTAGATACTAGTGCATGAGTTTCTTATTTAAAAGATAAATTAACTACGATTAAGATAATGTGTGGACATTAAGATTGGTGTGTGTCTTATATGAGATGTGTAGGAATCTAAATATATTTTGGGGATGATTAATACATATGTGATGCGGGAACTTTTGGGAATCAATTTTGGTGCAAGACCTTGTGGGTGTCATGCATGATGTAGTTATGAATTGATAAATATATGAGTTTTAAGAATGATGACATATCATATGGGTATGTGTATGTCTAAAGGATGGTTCTTGGGACCATAATAATGCATTTAGATTATGATAAGAAGAGACTAGGTTGGTAATTCATCTATTGGGGATCCATAAGATAAATTAGTCATCAGCAAGTTATCGGGGTAGTCTTGGGTGATGGTTATGAGATGAGTATGTTTGGTATCATCTCACTGTAAGACTATATAGCTCAAGGATGAACCATAATAAGGTGGTGAGATTTTAATGTCTTGGGTTTTTTGGTGGGTCATATATTCTAAGGAAATTAAAATTTTTAGTTGTTCGATTGTCTAACATTGATTTGGAGATTAAATAGTCAATTCAGAGAGTTGTATCATGTTTTTATATTTTTTTCGATGATGGTCAATTCCTTGTAAGTGTAGGTGTATTTATTTTAGGTTTTAGGTTGGTCAATTTTTATGAACCTATTTTTTGGAAATAAAAATGGAGGCATATATTTATCACAGAGCTAGTGCTAATCATACACCACAACTGTGGGGACCTGTAAGTTATTTCACTTAGTTTGAGGAACCATTCACCTGAGAGAACTCAACTTTTTGAGTCACATTTTGTAAATTATAGAGGTGATCCACATGGGAAATACATGGTCTATCAAACCATGTTCTTAGCTCTCACACATAGTGCCACTGTGGTAGGGGTGTACTTGGTTTTTACTGGGTTTGGCCAAACTAAGAATCTAACACATTCACTGCATTAAAATGGTTGAAATTATGTTACTTAACCTCCCTTATTTTATACTTATTCCCCCATTTTTCCTCCTAATTTGAATGCACAGCAGAAGGGACCTCCTTCATTATTCCATCTAGATAGGATTTGGGGTCTCCCCTTGGTCAAAGTCCCAATTTAAACTTCATCAGTTGTGTTGGATAGCTAACAGTAAAGATATTAGTCCTATTACTTTAGTTCTTCATTTATATTTCCATTTGGATTGATATTTCCATCAAAGATCATATTCCCTATTTCAAGGGTTGTTTTAATATTCTTCATTTTATTCAAAGACAACTTAAATTGAAGGTCCATCCTCGATGAGTGAACACCTGTGAGAATATGGTAGGAGGTTCTTAGATTTCTCCAATGTTAAACATGTGATATGGGATGTATATTTAAATATAAATGAGTTGAATGTTCCAAGTTTGAACATTAATTTAATTATTTAATTTTATATTATTACTAGACAATGATGATGGGAAACACTATGTCTATTTATGTACATTGAGCTAGGTATGGTAAGCTCTATGTGAAATGGGTTTTCCAATTTTTTGGGTAGGATATGGCGGCTGATTAAATAAATTTAATTATGATTTGATATGAGCATTTCATTGGAGAAATTTGGTATTTGTTTGAGCTATTTCGAATGATTTTGATCACTCGGATTAAGGTATTGAGGTTCATTGGGTTTCGGTGGGGTGTCATTAACCATGTCTCGGTTGGGAAATTTGGTACACATGATGTGAGGGAGTTCCACCAGATGGTGTGACTTAGGTATGTTGGTGATTTACAATCATTGAGATAGGATGATAGTTCCATTAGATTGATTTTTACAAAGGATAAATATTTGGTTAAGTGGTTTTGACCACTCGATGTGGGTGGAGGCCTTTGTATTATTAGTGGATTAAGGGATAGTGATGGCCATAAAATATGGAAGATGTTCTTAGAGTTGAAATCCATGATTGATGGTATGTGAGGCCATTGATTGGGGAATAATTATCACCATGATATTGAGGATGATAAGAAAGGATTATGGAAGGGTGGGTATCATATTACCATTGGACACTGGGTTGACGAGGTAATGAATGTTATTCATGTGAAACTCTATGTTACTTGTGATATAAATATGGGGTAGGTCATTGGGATGCCTTACTTACTTGATATGTTTTAAAAGTGGTATTAATTGGAATGAGGTTTCGGTGATATGTATATGCATGGGAGACTAATGGTTATTTAGTATGAATCATAACAAATACGTCATTCCATTCTGAGGTTTCATAAGAAATTTAATTCTCTATTATGGTTGTTGAGTTCAAGTGAAGGGCATTAATTTATGTTTGAGTTGATTATATTTATTTATGTTTTGTATACACTAATATAAAATAGATGTAGTACATAAACACATTGGTGGTGGCTTACTAAGTTCATACTCAGAAACAACATGGGCCACATGGGACATGTGAAAATTTTATATACTTAACATCTTGTAAGGTATTAGACTCATGGATGGGACCTTAGGGAGTAGGATGCACCGTGAATGCATGGGATGGATGGTAGATAGACTAGGGTGTTCTTTGGAATCGACCTAGTTTTTTTCTTGTTTTTTATGAGTATGTACATATATGATTATACTCTGTGGGAATTTTTTTTATTTTTTTCAAGAAATGTAGATATTATTTATTGTGTATATATAGTTTTCTTTTGTCTTGTTATTGTTTATATTTATATATTCTTTTTCTATGCTTGAATTGTTTTCTTTAATATTGTTTTCATTATAATGAACATAATTTTTGTTGTTGTTATTGTTATTATTATTATCTCTATATGTTATAGTCTCCCTAATATCACTAAATAGATCCTCACTACTAGTCAGTAGCCTTTAATATATATGGAGGAATTCATAAGGCATATGGCCCTCTAGTCTGGAGCATATAATAACTGACTCATTGGTTAGGGTGTTTCACTTCTAACTTCATCTTTTACCATCATGGTACAAAAAATATAAAAATTATTTTACAGTTTGTCTCTCTATATATAATCACTATTCTTTATTAAGATTCATTTCCATGTTTCTTATAGTTTCAAAAATATTATTAACTATTGATTATTTTGAAAATAAATAGAAATATTTTTATATTTCCACAATGAAAAAGTATTATTTTAAAAATTAGTTCTTTATTCTAAAATGGATTTTAAAGGCTTGTGTTTATAAAAATTAATTATTCAGTGTTTCGATGTCTTACCAAATAATTTTTTTGAAAGAATATTTCTTTTATAGTTTTTTTATAAATCTATGCATTTTGTGTTAAAGGATAATTTTTATTAATATCAAAGTATTTCATTTAAATAAAAAAAATAAAGACTTTTGAAGACTTTCAAAAAATGGGGTATTTCCTCTCATTTCTTAATGATTTATCCAGTGATACTAAATATTTATTTTTTATTTCTTTTTAAATATTTTATGATAATTTTGTTACATAGTTTAAATTTTAATCCACTATCCAACTTCTTCATCGAGATGTCTTATGGAATGTTTTAAGAAATTTTTCATGAATCACGTCTATTTTCCATGAGTTAATTATGTGATGCTTGTGGTATGAATGTTTTCATCTTCTAAAAGAAAACATATGTTTGGATGATTGTTATTATATATATTGGGGTACTATATCACCCTCCAATGCATTCACTAAGATTTTATATCTCATGATAAAATAATAGGAAATTGGTAATGATGCCAGATCCAATATGGGAAACAATGATTAATGTCTTATATATTATGGGAAATATGAAGTAATATATGGTCTATAATGGGAAAAATGAAGTAATGTAGGATCCAATGTGGGAATTATAAGTACCACATGGTCCACTATGGGAAAAAGGTTTTCATTCTTGATCTGCTAAGGAAAACAGGATTTGGTTCCTGATCTAATAGGCTATGATTCTTATGCTTATTAATATGCCATATTTTTATTCAATATTCCTATAAGTATACACCATAGCTCATGAATATTATATCAAACTCTTTTTCATGGTATATCTTTATTCATTTGAGATTTGATGTCCTTATATCATGACATAATGAATACTCTCTCTATTTTTTTAGCTCTTTAATAAGAGGTTTCTCCCCAACTCATGTTTTCACATATTCTTATAAAATAACCCATGATGACATATGGATGAGTTTTTTCCTTACTGATTGTTTGATATCACCGCGTTATATGGTTTTTATTACATTGGTTAGGAATATGGGTATAACCTATGAGGAGACTAGAACAAGTATGGTTTTATTATGTGGAAATAGCTTATGTGGTTGAATCCTTAAATACACTAAAAATAATATTCTTAGCATTGTTTGATTATTATGAGATATAAATTTTATCTTATAAAAATGATATAAAATAAAGATATATCTATCTTGGATCATATCTCATGGTATCAAATCCTATGTTAAAATATTTTGTTTTTCTCACCAAACCAATAAGTGTGGGTCTAAGATGCCTCATTATTCCACCTAGAGAGTTTTATCTCAATGTAGAACTTATTTAGTGTTATCTCTCAAGTTTGATAGAATACCAAGCTCCTTCCTCCTACTATAAATCCATCAAGACCATGATATGATCCTTCCAAACTGAAGTGATCACTATTGTTTTCAAGGAATAAATTCATGATGATTAGTAACAGTGTGATGGATCCCAGAGTACTGTCATGGATTCTTTAAGATCAAAAGGACCAAATATGGATCACCTCTAGTGTTATTTTTATATAGACACACTGATGCGACAATTTTTCAATCAAATGGAGGTTAAAACGATCAATGTATTATTTAATGAAATAATTCTCAATATCAAGGAAATTATTGAAATTAAATTAACTTCCAATTAAATATTAAAAAATTTCTCTCTTATCGGTTCCTTCATTCTCAATAAATTAATATTTGGAATAATTCATTGGTAATTTCCAATTATCATCATATATGTATCAGATTATTCACTAATTTTGATAATATTATATATCTTCCACTACCTAATATGTTCTTATATAATATTTTTACCTTCTAGTAGTATTGGAGAGGTCACATTAAAATTTATAATTATTCATTAAAAATTGATATATTTATGAATTTAATTTTTTTAATTTCATTATCATTTTTATTGAAATAATAATTTCACGATATTTTATTCTTCTTCTCTGTTTTTGAAAATATAATGAAGAATGGGTTGATAATATATAAATAAAATCTGATGAACCCATACAGAGGTGCCGATAATTCTAGTTAGATATCACAAGAGTGTATGTTGTGTAGCCTATTAGTACACATCATTTATGTAACATACAAGGATTTAATGAAATATATTCTATGAATATAATTTAAATTCCTTAATATATTACATTACATGAAGCACTATTTTGATCATATATTTCATGCAACAACAAGCTTATCTTAAGTTACACTCAACATCGAGTTTCTTTGATGACTTATGTTGTATAGAATCCCATGTCTTACCAAAAAAACAATACACTTTTAATATTATTATGATAGATATAACATAATAATTGGAATATAGAAAATTATGATATTAAAAAAATTATGAAATTATAGTTTAAACATATTTAAAATGTAAATTCATTGGTTACTAATTAATTATAAATGGAAATAGAGAGCAATAGAATATTAAGGATGTGTATTTATGCAAAACTATATATATTACCAAAATGGGGTTTTATCTTAACAAATTAAATTAATCACTACTATTGAAAGATATTAATGTAATTTATATGTTATATATTTAATCAAATTTTTTGAAATTAATCTAATGTGTTTTATATAATTAAGATAACAATAAATCCAATTTTAAGTATAAAAAGATGTATTTTTTAAGGTATTTTTATATCCATTTAATGGAAAAATTTCTTTAAAACAAAATTGTGAAAATTATATAATTTTTAAATGAAAAAATAAAAATTAATTTTTAAAATTTTAATATAAAAATTTACTCTGGCTGACTTTTTGATATTAATATGAGAACTTTCATATTTTGATGAATACTGAATGGCACTGTATTTTGATTGAATACTGCTTTTTCATCTAAATCATTTATTATGTTAAAGGATTTTTTTAATTGGTTTTAAAGTAAAATTATTAATATTTTATACATTTTCAACCAGTTTAGTTAATTTTAATCAATTTAACATTGATATTCGATGTAAAAACCTTTTGAAATTGTCAAATTTTCTTTTTTAAAAACTCCATTCACGTCCCATATGTTCAATTAATTTTAAATTAATTTCTGTCACTTTTAAGATTTGAATTTGGAAAAATGGATTCAAAATTTTAAATAAGAAAAAGTTATAATTACTAATTGGGTCAATGTTGTTTGTTTCCAAAAATATTATTGAAGATAATTAAAATGGATTACAGTGATTAAGGTAAAAATGAGTTTACTTAGTAGTTAAATTGTATATGTAAGAGGCAATGTGACCTTGAAACATGTTTAAACAAAATTTTTTGGAAAGTATTAGACCATATATACTCATTTATATAATTCTTATAATGATTTTAGTCACATTATGTAACAGAGACCTCCCAATAGTATTTACCTTTTAATATTTACAAGAATGTCACTCCCCCTACTCTATAAAAAGGCACTCACTATACCATCTCCTTTATACATATAAATCCATTTGTATAATCCCCAACCTACCCCATCTATCTCTAAGAATAACTCTTATCAGCATAAAATCCTTTATTTGGGAAAAAATCAAGGCAATTAATTCATTTGATGCAAACTAAAAAGAGTTACCCAAAAAAGAAGCAAAGATTCTTCAAAGATCACTTTTCTTTTATTTATTTCTAAAACCACTTAAAAAATTATTATTCCATTATTATATAATATCCACATTATACTAAATATTTTTATATTTTTTATATTAAGATTTCAACCTACACCAACACACACTTCTGTAAAATGGGTAACGAAATCACCATTCATGTGTGTGGTGAACTACTGCCTCGCGAAACGATGTCGTTCGTTTTTTCCTTTACCACCTATTATTCTTAGAAGTTATTAAAGATATATTATTTTTATTTAATATATATTATATTTTATATGTATTTATGATTATGTAATTATTATATAACACATAATTCCATTATTTCTAGTTTTTGGGAATACGATAACATCGTTTTTTGTTGTGTGTACTACTGCATGCTCAAAGAGATATGGTTAGTTCACTCTTTACAAGAAATTAATTAAGGATTATTTTAATAAAATGATATGATATAAATGAAATATTATGATAATAAATAAATAATTATCTATCATTACATAAAACATATTATTTTCTCTTTTCTATTTCACACAATACAAAATTTATAACTTCATTTATGGACATGTGTACTACCGTCTCCTCAAAGCAATGTGATTTTTCCCTTTTCATCACCAAATCAAGATAATGATATATATAACCATATATATTTATATAATAGGATTTTTATGATATATTACTAAATATATAAAGATAAAAATTACTTAACTTCTTTCTATAATGATAATTGAAAAATGATAAAGTTACTCATATGTATATAAATCGGATCCATGATCGTAACATTTGTTCATTTTTCATAACCATATTTCCTGTATGATTTTAAAATTATAATTAATATAAAAATATGATAATTGTGTCATTTTTATTATTATTGGTATGTTTAAATAATTATATCATTGACCATAGTTGACCAATCAAATTGAGTTTTCATACATAATCTAAATAGTTCAAAAAATCCATCTTAAACATTACAGCTTCTGTAATGGTATATTACATATTAATAAGTGAAATAAAAGTAATAATAAACTTGGAAAAGGTTGTTGAGTTAATAAATAATTAACATCATTTTATTATTCATTATGATATAGGAAAATCATGAGAAATCAAACTCAAGGTAAGGGGTTTCATCTCAATTTACATTCCACTCAAACTTATTTGTTATTATGAATCTGATTACTTTTATAGGGTGTATATACTTCCATGTGAAATTTTATATAAGGAATTTCATTTATTTATTGGTCTTAAATGATTAAATTGATGTTATCTATTTTGTATGGTGTATCTACTACCACTTTTCATATATTATATCATGAACTATTTTATCTTCATAGTATATAAATGTTTCATTTAATGATCATTATTTTATATGTTTTACATTTTTAATGTTAATAAAGTGGTGATGAATTACTATCACAATTTCCCTTTTTTATCATGTGAGTTATGTTATAAAATTATGTTATTTTATATGGTGTATATAATTCATCTTTGGAATGTTATACCATGAATATCATTATTTCTCAGGATATTCTGCCAGGAAAGTTCGGGACCCGAGGGTACTTTGTCCCAAAAATTTATTAAGAAAAACAAACCATAAACAATGATACACAACTATGGAACAAGTGCCACCAAACATAAGACTGAATCTTAAATACACACACAATCCATAGCGAAAGCCCAAAAAAATGAAAATCTCATAGACCAGTAATTAAACATCCTAAAGGCCTACTGTAAAAACTCCAAAGACTCTGAATAAAAATTCCTTCATCCATCTGCCCCGCATACGCTAACTTTTGACTTCAATTAACCGCAAATCAAGGAATTTTCCATCAACATGCCTGCCACATGGACCATATCCCAAGGAAACACAGAAGTTCTCCCCCACATCGCATTGTAGTCATCGTCACTATGTGCCTGCCAACAGTCAATCGGGATCTGCTCCACTTTAGCGAAGCGGAGCAGTGAGACCAAGTTCATCGTCAAGATTCGACTTCCCAATGAGAGACTAAACCCATATGAAAGCCTCCACCCTTACGTCATCCACCTTCAAACCCACATAACTATCCAGATCTTCACCTGCACCCTGCCACACACAGAAGCCAATATACTCACCACCGTCATGCTCCTATTTGGAGAAATAAACCCAACAGAGCCCACATCATCAGACTGAAACAATTCGTGGTCCATCAGCTCTAGATGCTGATGGCCTGCATCCTAAAACCTGATCCCGAGTTCTGTTTTCCAACCTTGCATCCCCAGTCTCCAGTAGTTGCATCTCACCAGAATGTGCCCACCTGACCATCGCCACAGACTAAAGTTGACCCTCCCAATGGGATCCCACACCCAGCGCATCCCGAGGTCAAACCTGACCCAAAACCCTTGCCGGAATACACACTTTCCACTGACAAGTGACTCCCTTATCGATCTCAGCCACACCATCCACGACCCTTTTCTTGCACACGCCATACCACCTCTTCGACCTGCGCTGGGTGAAACCCTCGTCACGCTCGTCTACGGCCAGATCCAGTACCACCATGCCCCGACTCTCCATCGGCCTCAAGACCCACGAACTCACACATCTCTGCCATCCCTCGCTGCTCCACCAAGACTTCTCCATACCTCACCTCTCTATCGCCGCTTCTCACAACTCTGTCGGCTGCCGGACTCACCAATCCCACGTTTCCGCCAATCCTTGCCCATCCACTGCATCTCTGTTATGCCTCGCTTATCCATTGCCTCTCCTCACTTGTCCTTCATATGTTAGAACCATGAACCCTTGCATCACCATAGATCTCAAAAGAACTACCCAGATCTACCTCAAGACGAAGCAGCGCGCGCCCACGCCACCCCCTATTCACCATCGATTTTTTTGAATGCCTCCTTACTACAAGAGGGATTTCATTAATTTCCACCTCAAAACAACTACAAACTATCCGTGATATCACAAAAGAAGAAAACATTTGATATTGGATAACAATCTCATCAAATATTGGTACCTGAAACTGGTCACGAAATCAAAGAGAGATAAACTCTCAATCTGTAATGGATTTTTGGAACAATTTTTCCTTTTTTTATATATGTCATGTTATACACCTATCTTATTTTATAAAGTGTATATATTTTCTATTAAACATTTTATATCATGGATATTCTTATTTATGATTATATTATATGTTTCACTTCATGGATTATTTCATTTTGATTATGATTCAAATGTTTGAAGGTGGTAGGGGGAACTTTCAAATGTTTAAATATTAATTTCCTCAATATTTTTTGTAATGATATTTCAATTGTATTTCCATTAATCAATATCAAAAAAACTTTTTGTTAATTATCATCCACTAGGGATATTTTTTACTGATACCATTATCATTATTTTATTGAAGTATTAAAATTTTTTCAAAGAACATATTATGGAAGTATTTTCTCTTCTATAGGATTACCATGTTTCAATGAGATAGTTTTAGTTCCAATTTAATTTTTATAGGTTAATCATAATATAAAAAGATTGTTTTGGAATCCATTTATTTTCCATGGTTTTATCATGTTTCAATGATATTATTTTGGAAAATATTTCTTTTCCATCGTTTTATCTTTCTTTAAATATATTATTATTGAACTAATTTCTTTTCCATGGGTTATTCCTGATTCAATGAGATTGACAAGAAACCCATTTTTTTATGTGGTTTATAAATGGTATAATGGTTGTTCTTATGATTTTATGATGAAATTAAATTATTTATTTGTTATTATTTTATAATGGTACTTCTAAATTTCTTAGGTGGTTATGTGATAAACAATTGAAGGATGGTTCCATGATAAACCAATGTCAGGTGATTCTGTGATAAACCAATGATGTGTGGGTCTACTATATCCCTCTAATGCATTGGGTATGGATCTCAGTTTTATGGCTATTCCATTTGTACAAGTGACATGTATGGAAGTTGACCACATGGTTATTCTAATAAAAAGTATAATAGTGTCCCAAGATACCTTTATCTGTTTTATTTATGATTCATATGGATTTATATGGTTTCTAATGATGGATATTGATATCACATAGATTTTGATTATTGAAACTGATGTCTCTTTCCTTAACCATAATTTCTTATTTGAGGGTCTAGGTATTGATGGTTATGAGTTATTTTGAATGATATTGAATCACAATTATTTTTAGAGGGGATTTCAGTTTAGTTAACTTTATACATTTTGATGTTTTCATATGAGGTTATATTAGGAGTAATGTATATTGTAATAGTTATATAAGTTTATAAATGATCATAAGTTCAAATTATTAGTCACCCCATTGTGTTTTTATGAAATGAGAACATAACATGTTTTTTAAAGGTGTTTTTTAGGATGATTTATTTTTAACCCCTATGATAAAAATGAATTGTTTTAGGGAGTAGTTAGATTTAAGGTTTAAGGAATAAATTATGTCCTATATGCTTGGTGACAACCCATCACATCATGATAGGTGGTGGGGCTTGAACCCATGACCTAAGGACAACATGGTTTTCACACTCATCCACTAGCCTATACAATGTCTTAGTTAGAATGAAATTTTTTACAGGTTAATATTATGTAATAAGCTTATGTGATTTTATTTGAGGAATAATGGTTGATTTATCTTGGAAGAATATATGATCAAATACTTCAAATCATTCGGTTTAAAACTTAGTCTGGAAAAATTTAAAGGATTTTAAGGATAATTATTTATATAATATTTTAGTTTCACCTTTTCATATCACTATTTAATTTTTTAGATTAGTGTATCATTTTATAGTTTACTAATTTTCAGAATTATCTCACCATGTGCTAACCATTTTATTTTTTGGTTAATATCTAATAATATGTGTCATAGCTATACTGTTCCTTATGTGGTTATGTAGTCTTTAGAATATGATATTTGTGCATCTGGCATAAGAAAATTCATTTTTAATACTCATTGTTAGGAGAAAATGATGATATTTAGGTGGAAATTTTCTAATGTATGAAATTATACTCATCATTTAAGTATATTTCTTTTATTTTACTTGCTCAACATGGTATAATCTTTTTTTATCATTTGTAAAATGATATTAAAATAAAATATAACTTGTTACCATATTTTCGAATGATTTCAATGATATTTTCCACACCTATTTGCATAGTGGTTTTTTCATCATTGAATTCCTTTGGACCAAGTTTTTTATCACTGTATATATGTCCTTGGGAATTATTTTCCCTTTTAAGTCCAAATTTTAATTTCCCACTAATGTCCTCCCTATGTTCAATCCCTGTTATGCATAACATACGATGAACTATATATTTACCACCGAACTATTTCAATAGGATATTTTATTAACCCAATGTATGATGTGGGTTTCAATAAATGAATTCTAAAAATTTAAATACTTAGATAACCAAGATGAATTTTTAGTTAGAAATTCATTTTAAGGGGAGTAGAATATAATATCCTAAGATTTTATGAACTATATTCATTGAAATTAGTTTAAATTATTTGATATATTGTATTAGATTCAATATCATATTTATCTTTCATTACACACAACACCATGTTTATCTTGAGGTACACGCAATATTGAGTTTATTTGAGGCGTTTGTTACAAACAAGTCGGAGTCTAACTAAAAAATAATATATTATCAATATTATTATGATAGATGTCACCTACTCGTTGGAATGGTGGAAATTAATGAGATTAAATAAATTATGGAATTATAGTGTACACATATTTATAAATTCAATTCCTTTGTTACCAGTTAATTATAAATGAAAATAAAGACCAATTAAATATAAAGGACTTCTATTTATGAAAAAATAATTTTTATGACTAGAATGGAATTTTATCTTAATAAATAAAATTAATAAATTTTAGTGAAAGAAATTTAAGAATTTTATATTTTATATATTTAATAATTTTTTTAAATTCATCCAATATTTTTTTTAGGTTGAATATAAAAATAAATCCATTTTTAAGCATAAAAAGTAGTATAATTCTAAAAGGTAGTTTACTGCATTTTAATGTAAGGCTTTTTTTAAAATTAAATTTTGAAACGTATACATTATTTTTCACAAAATATAACTTTATTTCTAAAATCTAATATTAAAATTTACATTGGGTAAACTTTATGTATTAATTTGAGAAATTTAACATTTTTTTGAATCGTGAATGACACTGAATTTTAATTGAAAACTAATTTTCAACTAACTAAGTTAAAGTGATAACATATATTTTTAATTGGTTTTAATGTATAATTAGATCAATTTCAAATCATTTAAACCATTTTCGATCATTTTAATCATTTTATCATTGAAATTGGATATGAAAACATTATAAACCGTTGAATTTATCTCTTCAAAAACATTCTTTGTGATCCCGTATATGGGATAAAAATTAAATTAATTTCTACCACTTATATTATTTTAATTTAGGAAAATGGATTCCATTTTTTTAATAATCAAAATTTATAATTTACAATAAGTTCAACATAGTATTTGAAAAAAAAATATTACTAAAATAAATTAAAATTAACTACAATTATAAAGGGAATAATAGGTTTAATTAGTGGTTAAACTTTTATCTTAAGGGTAAAATGACATCAAAACATGTAAAAACCCCATTTTCTATAAATTATTATACCATATACCATATTATATATAATTGTTATCATTATTGGAGTCCCAAAATGTAAAGGAGACGACCCAATATTGTTTACCTTTTTATATTTACAGGAATACGACACCCCCTTCGCTGTAAAAAAGAACTCACCTTCCCCAATTGTTCACACCTATCAAGAACATTGAATCATACTAACCCCTAAAAAATAAGATTAATTTATATATACACACATCCTAGAATCATCACTTTTGGTAGAAATGAAACCATTTAAGTCTTTTGGTTCAAACCAAAAGGTGTTACCCAAAAAAGAGGTAACATTCTTCAACGATCACTTTTGTTTTATTTCATTCTCAAAAAACTAAAATTATTATTATTACATGATTGTATTATAAAATATAAATCCTGAAAATACTGATATGTTTTTATGTTCTGTTTTATACCTACACATACAGACACTTCTATTAAATATGTAACAAAATCATTGTTCGTGTGTACGACGTACTACCACCTCGCAAAACGATGGTGTTTGTTTTTCATTTACCACCTATTATGGTTGGGAATTATGATAGGAATAATTTTTTATTTTTTTATATATGATATTTATGATTTCTTTATGATTATTTAATTATTATATAACACATACCTTTAGGATTTCTATTTTACAAGAATAAGATATCATCATTTGGGGATTTGTGGACTACCACCTCATCAAAACGATGTGATTCATTCATTATTTATATTGAATTTATTGATATAGGTTTTAATAAAAATATATGATATAAATTATTTATTTATTATATTAATTTAATAATTATATATCATTAAATATAACACATCATTTTCTTCTTTCTATTTCGCACACTGAAAAAGTTATAATGTCGTTCAAGGACGTGCGGGCTACCCCCTCCTTAGAGCGAGGTGATTCTTCATTTCTCATCACGAAATTAAAATAATGATATATATAAGTTCTTATAATTAAATATTGTTGTTTTTTTGATATATTTTGTGTTCTATAAATATAAAAACTAGTCACCTTTTTTCTATAATGATCCTTAAAAAATAAGAACGTTACTCATGCGTACGTATGGCATACTATCTCCATGATCGTAACGTTGGATCAATTTTAATAACCATACTTCATGTATGATATTAAAATTATACTTGATGTAAAAAATATGATATTTATTTCACGGTTATTATTCTAGATATGTTAAAATAATGACCTCATTAACCATATTCAACCAATCAATGTCAGTTTTGACATAGAAGTTGAATATGGCAAAAAAATACTACATAAACAATATTGATTAAGTAATTTAATAAAAATAGTTTATAAGTGAATTAAATGTAATAATAAAAGTGGAAAAGGATTTAAATAATTTAAATAATTATAATATTTTTATTATTCTGTAATATAGTGGACATGCATAACCAATTGATCTCAAGGTAAGGGGTTTTGTCTTAATTTACATTCTATTGAAACTTATTTGTTATTATGTACCTAATAACTTTTATATGGGGTATATACTTCTCTCTTACATGTTATATGATGAATTTAATTTATTTAATTGTATTAAATTTTTAAATTTATGTTATTAATTCACGGATCTCGTGATTCAAAATATACTCAAGTAGTAAGGGATTCATATCTCACTTCTACTTCTGTGAGGCATATGCCCTTTTCACCACTTATCAATTTTTTGTGGTGTATCTACTAAAATTTTTGATATATTATATCATGAATTATTTTATCATTATTAATATTTAAATTTTTCATTTAATTATAATTCATTTATATTGTTTATGTTTTCAATGTTACCAAAGCGGTAATTGATTTTTATAATAATTTTTCTTTTTTGTCAGGTTTGTTATGTTATACATCTATCTTATATTATAAAGTGTATATACAACCTATTTGACATGTTATATCATGATTCAACTTATTTTTCATTATATTATACATTTCAATTATTTTTCATTCTTTAATGGGTTTTAAGAAATCAATATAAGCAAAGTGGTAATGGATTGTTGTCACCATTTTCTTTCTTTGAGATGTTTGTTACGTTATACACCTATATTATTTTATATGGTGTGTATAATACATATATAAAATTTAATATCATGAATATCCTTATTTATCATGATATTTTACTTTTATTTTAATGTTATCCCTTCATTGGTATTATGATTCAGATGTTTCTAGGATGTGTGAGTAATTTTGGAATGTTTAAAGATTACTTTCCAGAAGAATTTTTTAAATAATATTTTAATGGTATTTCTATTCATCAATGTCAACAAAACATTTTGATAATTATCATGAATTGAAAAAAATTTGTATTGATATCATGCTCATTATATTATGTATGGATTAATATTATTTCAAATTTATTGTTATGTAAGCCATTTCTTCTCCACGGCCTAACCATGATTAAAAGATATTGTTTTGGAACCCGTTTCTTTTACATGGGGTAATCATGTTCTAAAGAGATTGTTATGTAACCCATATATTTTCAGGGGTTAATCATGGTTCAAATAGATTGTTACGGAACCCATTTATTCTCTACTTTTTTTTCATGTTTCATCAAGATTATTATTGAACAAATTTTTTCTAGTGGTTAATCATGATTCCAAGAGATTTAAAAGAAACCCATCTATTTTACTTGGGTTATAAAAGGAATAATGGTTGTTACTATGAGTTTATGATTAAATTAAAGATTATATGTGTTATGATTTTTTAATGGTATGTGGACATTTTTAGGGTGTTTTAGTGATAACCTAATGATGGGTGGATCTATGATAAACCAAAGATGGGTGGTTCTTTGATAAACCAATGATTAGTTATTATGTGATAATACAATGATGGGTGGGTCTATGATAGTCATCTAATGCATTTGGTGTTGAAGTCGGTAATATGGTTATTCCATTTATAAGATAGAAATGTATGGAAGTTAACCACATGGTTATTCCAACAGAAATTATAATAATTTTCCAAGATATCTTTATATGTTTCATTTATTCTTATTATCGATTTGTAATGTTTTTAATGATTGGTATTGATAAGACATGGCTCATGATTATTAAATCTAATGAAACACACCTTTTCTATACTTTCATATTTGACGATCCTTTAATTCTTTTATGACTCACCGACACAGTATGATTATTTCATCAAAACCTTATGAACTATTATTATCATTGATGAAATTCATTTTTTAATTATTTTGTTTACACTTACTGAGCATTTTAGCTAAACCTTATTATGTTTATATTTTTTCTATTTTTAAAATAATGAAATTAAACAGGTAATTTCTAGAAGTGATACCATATGGATGAAGATTTTCTATTAATGTGGCAAATAAAATATGGATTAAGTAGGAGAAATGTTTATTGAAAGTCATGTGAATTGTTTTTGTAGCAGTTTTTCATTATTCTCTAAAACAATAAACCTGAAAGTTCCTCTGGGATGTAAGTGATCAAAGATTATTTTTTTATGTTGAATGGTTTTATGGAAAAATATTGGGTCATAATTATCAGCATCAAATCCAAAGATTTAATGTTATGGATTTCTGTATAAGATCAGGGAGTGTGATTTCTGGCCTGTTATAAAATACTAAATTATATTATACCTGAATTAACCATACAAAATTTAGGTTACCATTTAGTAAATAAATGTGTAATGTATTAATACATTTCATATATTATTTGTTCTACCCTAGAACGTGGTTATCTAGACTACACATAATGTAAATCACTTATATGTCATGTATTCCATGAGTTTTCATAGTAGAAAACTTCTAGTCAAAGAAGTTTCATGTATATATTACATGACGAGTGTGACTAAAAGACATGAAACGTTGATATCACATAGAAATTAACTCTCCTACAGAGAGTGTAACTCATAAATTTTCATGTATGATAGACATTCCTAGTACCAAGGAATGTGTCATGGATAGATAGTGAATAGAGATAAATACTGTGTAGTTGGCATGTACACACTGAGTGTCCTACCTATTTTTGTATAAAATTTAACTGCTCAATTAAAATTTTTCAAAGCATGTATCTGTATCAGTTATTCATATTACACATATTGTCATATGTTTTATAAATATTATTACATTTTTAACTAATTTACACATAATTTTTGGAACTACACATTGTGTACTCCATATGCATTAAAAGCATCAAATGTCACATAATTTAAATTTGTTTGTGTAGCATTTATTGATAGTAAATTTCCTACAATTACATAAAAGGAAATGTATATTAAATTCTATCTTAGAATACAATATAAGATAAGGAAAATTTTAGGTTGTCTCTAATAGGTGCATGTCTTATTTCATCAAAAGTGTACACCATGTACTTAATTAATTTTAAATAAATTAATTTTTCAATTTATATAAAACTAAGGTGGATGGGATTCTCAAGGAACATTTGGATAATAAAAATTAATAGAAATGAATTAATTAATTAATTAAGATAATTAATTGACTTGAGTGTGTTTATTTTAACTTGGAATGCTTTAAATGAAATCTAGTTTATTAAGGTGTAGTTGTTACATGCACGGGTGATCATTATCTTAGACTGAATTTTGTACGTGTGTGGTTTATTTTTATTTAATTATTGAATGAGTAGTTTCAAATTATTTTTATAAAATTAAAATGATGTCATGTACACTACCCCTCCTTCCATATTTTGTAAAGTCTTGTATTCCAATGGTTTCTTTTATATAAACACATTATGGTACTCTTCACCTAAATGTAATGTAAATTAATTTACCAAGAACATGGTGTTTTTTCAAGATTGAATCAAGGTGAAAATATCCAAGGTGATACATCGAAAAGATATGGAATGCTGGAACCAAATCCAAGTCTATCTCAAGAACTTCTTCTATAAGATTCATTGGTTCTTTCTTATCTACTCAACAAAAAATCAAAAGATGTATATTTTGATCATGACACATATTTATTTATTCATATGAATGGTTATTTATTTTAATTTTTTGTAGATGATATTCCATGATTACATAAATAAATGAATTAAATAACAAGATTTCCTAGATGGTATTAAATAATTATGTTATCCATAAAGATTAATTTTATAATAAAAGGTTTAATCAATTAATTAAAATCAACATGATATTAACAATACAAGTTTATGAATAATAAAAAAAACATTTACAAAATATTATATTAGATGAATCCTTCCATTAAAGGATTTAGAATGAAAATCATATAATTAATTATTGACTTGACCCTTGTCATGGAACTTAATTTTATCAGGAATGTATAATAATTTGATTAGTTTAAATTAATCAAATTAACATCAATAAAATTATCCCTTACTAGACTTTTTTAATCTTGGATGAAAGTGTTGAGGAAATACAATCAATGATTCCAGGGCATGGGAGTCCAATCAATAGATCAAATAGTTATAAACCCATAATTGGAAATACAACTTACCTAAATACCTTTAATTAATTGATTAAACCCTTATCTGAGTTGTGATAAGGGAAATATTGATTATTTTTCCTATAATATCTACACAAAAAGGTATTACAAGTCCAATAGTGAGGTTTTGGGTGGCTTAAAAAATTATTTGGACACTAATAATTAAATTAATGTCATCTTATATATATTCATAATCATATAAATTATTTATTTCTACTATAATTTTTTTAGTTAAAATGAATTTTCATCAACCACATTATCTATGAGATCAACTTTGGAAAAATAATATCTCCTATTTTGCAGTAACTTACATAAATAGAATAGCTGTATGAATGTTATAATATTCCATCAAAAGAAGTTTTATATGCTAAAAATACCAATTCATGATTTTTCTATTAAATAGGTTAGTAATGAAGTGATTGATATCTTTGAGAAACACTTGGATGATGAAATTTATGTCTGTTGTTTGATGTTTTCATCCATGGCTGGGGATATTTGAAAATATCATAAGGGAATGAATGTTTATATTATTCCTATAAATCCATCTGATATTCATCATGATAAATTTAGACATGAGTGGTTTAAGATATGTGTGGTTCTCTTCATGAGAAAACATCAAGAAGGTATACTAGTTAGACTACATGTAGTCAAGTTGATTAGATACATTAAGAGTCAAGAAATTTTATGTGTTAGTCTACCTGATGAATTGTGAATCAAGTTTATTTTTTCAAAACTCCATTAGATCATCTATATTTGTTTCTAAATTCCAATAATAACAACATAGATATGTCTCTCCCACATATCCTTACTCTACTTCACCATTTTGATAAGGACCTAATGAATAAAAATCATTTTCTTCTTATGAAAAACACGAATAATGAAAATGTGAAAATCCTTATGACTGAAAAAAATTATAATACTTCTTCATAACTCTCTTATAGGAGATGAAATATCATGGGGAAAAAAAGGATCTAGATTTTTTTCTATTTCACTTATAGAAGGAAGGGATACTTGAACAAAAACTTAACCAAAATAAAGAACCAAGGAGATCTCTTAGATGCATTCTTTGACGACTTTAATCTATTTATTTCTATAAATTTTGCATTATCTGAGTAATTTATTTTCAATATAGGTATTAAAATATATAAACCAAGTATACTCTAAAATATTTCAGGAGAAGAGTTGGATCTACTAATATCCAATAGTGCCAGACTTGATGTTGAAGCTATCATTGACTGTTATCTCACATTGTTAGCCAAAATGATTTTGGTTTTACAATATTATTATAATGTTCCATCAATTTCCAAAAGGAAAATTTTTCTTTATACTTTAAAAATAATTTTAGGAAAATGGATTGATGTCGATTGTTATTTTTTTTCTTTTGGTGGTTGTTTAAATGACTGCCAAATCATTACGAAGCAGTTTCAATAAATTACCACTAGATTTCATGTGAGGAAATATTTCAGGGAATTTCTTTAAAATATCATGCTGTTTTTATTCAATTGTCATGAAAAATTCTTTTCAAAATATTTTTTACATTTTTATAAATAGTTTTATTTTTAAATTACTGTTTCTCAAAAAATAGATATTTAGACAACCTCTAAATGAAAACAACATTTATTGGAAGTTTAAACTGCCACTAGTTAATATAGTATAAAAATTAATAATATTTATAGTTTATCCCCCATCATGAAAAACATAAAATATATCACAGAATTATATATACATTATAAAACATAATAAAAATAGTATTTATGTTATAACCAAAATATTTTAAATTTCATTAGTAAATTTCCTCCCACTTTATTTTCTATTATATACATCACTTCATGAAATTTCATGGGTATATACATAAATATTAAAATATATTATATAAAAACTATGTAAATGGAAAACATAATGAATAAATATAGTAGATATATGAATGATCAAAATGTAAGATATAATAAAATGTAGATGTTAGACCTAAGGAGAAATAAAAACATGAACATGATACAAGACATAAAACTGTGGAAATAAAATGATCATGAACCACAGTGACATATTATTGTGGTTTTAGAAATTTAATAATATTATATCATAATCTCAAGTAAATGAAAACCCTCAATAAAATCATGACATATTGGACTAGAATAATTTCTCTTGTCCCATAAAAAATAAATAATAAGTTATAATTTTTCACCCAATGTAATGTAGGTTTATATAATTTCAATCCATCCCATCACATGATACTAAATCTATATATATGTTGGTCACATAGAGAATAAATAGTCATATATCTATCAAATTTCATTGAATTATTAACCCATGAAAATAAAATGTGTTATATAAAAATGTTCTCAACATAAGATAAATCATTTAAAGAAAGAATCTAGATTATATAATGATTGTATATCTCGAGTAAAAGTAGGAAATATAACATAAGATGTGTCTATAGGGTGACAAAATTTATATTTTTCTATAATTAAAATACCTTTAAAATTACATATAAAATTATATAATATTTTTCAAAAATATTCCTTTTTATTTTCATAAGATTAAAACATTCAAAAATAAGGGAAAGTGTATTTTAGATTTATTTATCTTTATTTGACTTAAAGATAAGAATAATTTCACAAACAATATGTTAATGATTGCTAATAAGTATGAAATATAATATAAATCAATTAAAATAACATAAATATTGAGGAGGAATAATTGAAATTATTTGAAAATTTGGAGGAAATGTTATTTTAAATAATTTCATTATATATGTAATATATAAAAATTATAAAATAGAAAAATGTAATTAATTTAGAAAATAAATATTATGTTTCAAAATTAAATGACTTAAAAATATTTTAGATACATAAAAAAGATTTAATAACATTGATATGGAATATAGATATTCAATAAAAAAAGTGATCAATAGGAGGTTTCCCCTTAGTTTTCTACACAAGAAAACATAATAAAAATAACATGAACATATTTTAATAAGAAACAAAATTGATAATAAAATACATAACAAATTTTATTAATAATAATAAGTTACATGTACCGATTTTAGTTATATAACATCACCAACATGAAGTTAAAAATCAATCCTCTCAACCTCCTGATGATTTATAATCATCTTTATCTCTATCTCAACTAGCTCTTTCTGGAACATATATTATAATTTAGTTAAAAATATACTATAATTTTTATTTTTCTTTCAACATAAAATAAATAAAACTTTATTCTCCAAATTATTATTAAATTTTTCATGTTATATGTTAATGTTTTCAAACCATCGATGTAATCTCATTATGTACATATTGAGTCATCTTCTATAATAATTTAACTTATGCATGTTCTAAAGAGGCAACCTTTGCATAATAAATTCTTATATGATACCCCTATTCTTATATTGTGTTCTATTACAATTTTATTCTGTTTTCATCATAAAAATATCTCCTTAATATTATAGAGGGATAAAATAATTAAAAATTTGAATATATGTGGCCACAAATAATAAACTCAATTACCTTACAAAAAATATGAGATGGTAATGATCCAAAAATGATCATGTTCACATGAACTTGATGCTTCTTCCTAAGGGATTGATTGATAAGATCATCCTCAAAGAACAAGAAGGTGTGTATGAGGTTGGAATCCCATAATTATTTTCTTTTTACTTGTAAATAAAATATCATTAAATTTTTTTTAATAAAAATTAGAAAAACTATAGAAAATTGATTTATATGTCTCATAAATAATTTCAAAACAAACCACACCAGTCATTGATGAAATAAGACTATGAATATTCAAATTCAATTATGAATATCTTCACAACACCTCTAATTCTAATGTTTCATGTTTTTTCATCAAAAAAACTATTTGACCAGGATGTGTGAGGGATGATCTCTTTCATTCTACTTAGAGCATTTTTCCTGTATAATTATCAATTTTAAAAAATGTAAAATTTAATAATAATTGAATACATTTATATATATAACAATATGAAAATAAAATTATAGTATTCAATATTGTAGGCTTGTTATGGCGATGACTATTGATAAAAACATTTCACTCCTCTTGATTTACAAATCTAGGTAACTTATCATATATATACTGAATAATCAATGACATATCACTAAACTCATGCCATGATTTATATTATAAATACTTCCATTTATTACCCATTTTTTTTAATGTCTATTGACATGAAATAGCATTAGACACTGTGATGTGGAAGAACATCTATAAAAATATTAATTAAAATTATTTGAGTTTAATTAAATAATTATATTAAATTTAATCTATGTTGGATAATGTATTAAAATTACATTTATCAATGAACTAAGGGCCTCATTATTCCAATATAGACACATATCCCTCCAATAAGAATATGTCATGGGAATTTTCACTAGCTCACAATTATACTATCCAAAAATATAACTGAATAATCCAATAATATCCTCTGTTGGAACCCTGAAACTATAAAATGGTTCAATAATATTTATTCCATTTATATTCCACAATTATGAATGATCTATCTCTATATATATAATGTTTTTTATCTTAATTATGAAGGAAAATAATCTATTAGTATACCCAAATTTACTATGTGTTTTTACATTAAAATTATTAGAAATAATAATGAATCTCCAATTATCCATTTTAGGTGACATGAGTGACCACAAAATCCATCAATTAATGAACATCACATACACAACATGATGAACCAAAAATAATTTCTCAAGATTCTTTTGGGTGGGTGGATAGAGGGAAACTCGTCTACCATTGGAAGGGTGTCATAGGGCATTCCAAATGTCACTGAGAGGGAGATAGAGGGTGTACTAGATACCATATCTGATGGGTGGTAAGGAAAATTAAATGTTTTTTGGATAGTGTATGGGCTATATAGTGTTGGTTGACTCCTGTCACTAAATCATTTTTCCTTGAAATTTGTATTATTAAAAAAAGTAAAAAAGAAGAACTTATATTTTAAACAAGTATAAAATATATTTTTTCAAAATTATATACTTCATGAAAACACTCTCATAAAGAAATATAATAATATAATAATATAAAAATCAAATAAAATATTTACCACCATTTTATATATTAAATAATATATTAAATCTATAAAATTTATCCATCACATCCATTATTACAACATTATAATGCATTGGTCTATATTTAGGAAAAGATAAATTATTATTCAAATATAACTGTTTAGAAAAATACCACATTTAAAACACCAAAATATATTTCCAAGAGACTAAATTCACAAATATCTAAATACTCATGTTTGTCATTAATTTTGTAATATCTTTTCTTATGTGATTTTTGAACTTTGATTTCTTCCAAAAACTGAGTATCATGCTTATATTTATCCCAAAACATCATGTATTACATAGAAATCATTAAACAATGATAAAATAACAATATACTAGATAAAATATTAGAATGTAGGCATATTTTTTCCTTAGTACACATTATACAGGCATAGGATCGGGTGAGGTTCGGACAACGGTATGGTGGTAGGGCCTAGATGGTAAGCTGGGACAACAATGCTCATATGTTAGGGATATAATAGTGGGGTGATAAAATGGGGGGGTTCATATGGCGGTATGGGATGGTATAGATCATATAATGGGGCTCATATAGTGGGGTGGGTTGGTGGGGCTTAGATTGTGAGGTGAGATTGAAGGGCTTAGGAGACGAGGCTTCGATGGTGGGGTGAGATGGTGGGGCTCAAACAATGGAGTGCGAAGCCAATGCTTGATGTAAACGTAGAACCATGGGGAATTATGGTTGGTAAAACACATTTTTAATTTTCTATATGTATAGTAGTGTTTATTAAAAAGTAGACTCAATATTAAAATCATATTGGTTTTTAGTAGTTTTCTAATCCAAAACTATAAACAGACTGTAAATATAAAAAATGTTTTAGCGCATATGGATTTATTTTTAGATTTGGGAATAAATGTAATTTATTTTTTAAAGATAAAATTTTTATGTTAATTAATATTTAAACAATAGTCTTTAACTATTTTAATACACACAAAAAGTAATTTTAATTAATAATAAATCAAGTCTGATTGACTTATATCACACCCAACTATGGAATCACCGTCTAGTTCATGCGCATAAGCCTCCGCCCGGTTGGTGACGAATTTTAATTGTATCCCGGTGGCCTAGGATCAAATCTAAGTGGAGGCACAATTTATGAGGTTACTGTAGCAGTACTATAGCAGATACTATAGCATTACTATAGTAGGTAATGTTGCTGTATTGTAGCAGGTACTGTAGAGGAACTGTAGCAGGCACTGTTTGGCACTGTGTTAGCTGGGAATTTTCCCCTGTTTGGACCTTCGGGCCACCGATTTGGTCCCCAAATCCTTTAAGGAATTCGGGCCACCCAAGCCTTTGGGGCAGTAAGGCCTTAGGGCCACCTCAATTCCTTTGGGCCACCATTAATGCATATGCAAACTAGACAACCAACAAGAAACAAGCTCTATAAGAGGATGAGCATGGAGATTACACCATAGCAGAAGCTACACGGATTGCAAGAATGAGAGGGTATGGCACCAATTGTCCGGAAAAGACTATTTATGCATGGGATATCCTAGTCGAACAGCCCTATAAAGGTGGAGAGCTGATTTATCGATGAAGATTCTAGGAGGACTAGTTCCAAGTAATTATTCTAGGTTGTATGTACTGTTTGAAGCCTTCCGGAAATGAATTCCTCTAAGGCCTATAGGGCCTTGTAATACATTCATCTACATGAATTGTAAGGGTTCCACCTCTCACATTGAAAGGTGTATTATCAAAAACCAATAAAAAATGAAGGACTTAGATCCATTGGAAAAGTTGGACCATCTAGGTCATGTAAACGAAGCACGATTGATTAGATTACACCAAGATGTATATTTAGATTTTTTTTCTAAAACCACTTGGTGTATGTTTCTCTAGTATACAAGGTAATGTGTCTAAATCACCAATTAGTGGAATAGGTTAAAGGTATGCAATAATTCTTGAACTGGTTCATACAGTTGTATACAAACCATTTCTAGTTGCAGTAAGGGATGGATACTCCCAATTAATAACATTTACTAATGAAATTAGTAGATATATATATGTATTCTTAATGAGGTATAAGTTTGAATCATTTTTTAAATTCATTTAATAAATGAATAATTTTTAAAATAAACCTAATAAGAAAATAAAAAACTCCTCTTATACCATGGTGGATAATATCTTAACCAATATTTCATTGATTATCTATAGTAGCATGGGATTTCATCCAAACTCACCCCTCTTTATACACTAAAATATAATTGTATAAGTGAATAAAGGAACCCTAATTTAATATAAATGGTAGTATAAATGATGAGTCATTATAGTTCTCCACTATTCTTTTGGTTATATTCATTACAGACAGAATCACACATACTAAACAGTGTGATATTATAATGACCCACGTCGTTATGGGTTGTGATTTCCTAAGGGAATTTAAATTTTGTTTTGGTGATGGATTTTTCTTCATATCCAGGACTCTATTTGGGATTCAAAATATTTAAAATTTCCTTAAGAGGTGTTTTTAAATTTGGTTTGATGCTCATATGTACCTTGGTTTTTTGGGTCGACATAGAAGTAACCACTATGTCGTCATGTTATTGAAAAGTGTAGACACAATTCATTTATTTCATGATTAGTGGCATTCAAAACATGAATAAACATTTTGTATGACCTTCCAGAACATGATTTGGGTATCTAGGAGATGTTTTCATTACCCTAAATAATTCACATCGTTAATAAGGTTCACTCCATAAATGTATTTGTTCATTGAGTCTCCCTCTTCCTGGAAGAGGATTCATGGTTTGAACACCATATCCACACTATAGACCATTTCCTAAAGCCCCTTTTAGTTTCATTTTAATATTTTGACCTGGAGTCTTTTTTTAATAAACCATGGGGTTCTCACATTAATGGTTAACCAAATGAAAAGGGTAAGAAATCATTTTTTCCTTATTTTCCCCTTCCTTGATTTCCTATAAATCTAGTTGATTTGGGAGAAGTTATTTACATGAATTTAAGGTAATATACCACCCTATTTACCTATTTTTTCAATTTTCAATGATTTATTGACCTAGGTTCATATTGTTAAACATTTGAAGAGATAAATCATGGTGAAATCACCACACTTGATGGGGCTTTCATGTGTGGCTTATCGAAGAGGTCGATTGAGAAAATATTCATGTTTTTTCTAATTTTTTGACTTATGCTATGTTGTTTTATTTAGTTATTTGTGGTTTATACTTATTTTAGGTGATTTGTTTTGATTAATTGATGTTTTAATTTAAATATCTATATTGATTAGGAACATATGTGTGTCTGGAGAAGTTGGTACACTATTTATCTTGGTTTTAGTGTTGTACAAATGATTAGTGAGTTTGGTGTTAGTTATTCCTTTTTTCAAAATTGATTTTAATTTTTCATTTATTTAATTATGTGGAATTTATTTATGATATAGCTTCTCATGGAGTCATATAAGATCATTATGAGCTCATTATTGATTAATGAAACCTTTTTTGAGGTAGGTGGCCTTTATTTTATTTGAATATATTTTGTTAATTTGTGATTATATGTCAGTGTTTCATCACTAGTATTATCATCTTACATGTTCATGAATATTTTTTTATCCATGAGTTTGGATGTTCCCAATGGAATGAAATTTGGTTATTTATGAGTGGCATTAATGGACCCGATATATGAGATCATATAGTGGGACAACCATGACTATGGTGGGGTCCAAGTTGTGATGTTCTATGGGTTATAGATGGATTGTCTTACCTTGAGTGAGAAGGTAGTGTTTTTTTGGTTATGTACCCTCTCTTTAGTTATATTGGATGGTTGGATTCCTAGTATAACATCAAACATTGATGAAACCTATCCTAGACTCTTCAGGTATGGGTTGAGACTATGATATGAAATAACACTTGTAACATCCCAGGTAAATAAAGAATATGACATTTTTATATTTATCCATATTTGTGAATAAAATATTAATATTACTTTAAAGGGGACACTATGCTCGATGGTGTACCCAATACGCAACAACGAGTTTCTTGGGAATCTTACATTGCACTCTAATAATAAAATAATATTATTTTAAATAGTAGTTAACGCCTAGCCATTGTAATGGCGGGAATGAATAGAACTAACTAAAAAATGATTATATATGTTTGTCAAATATTTTTACTCATTACAATAAATGTTAGAGGATTAAAAATCTGAATGAATCCAATTTTAAGCATAGACATTCTAATATTCTTCAAAAGGTCGATTAACCGCCTTTTGAAGGCGAACCACTTTTAAATCCACTTTTTGACAATTTTATGTGTTACATTTGAAAAAATAAAATTCTTATTTAGAATCGGGACATCAAAATTTACGTTGTGTAATTTTTTGGTATCTTTATGATAAAAATCTTTTTTTAATGAATAGTGAAAATGTTGTATTTTAATTCAAAACCTCTTTTTAATCTAATTTATTTATATGATTAAATTATCTTTTAAATTGGTTTTACAGTGAAATTAGAATATATTTTTACCATTAAATCCAATGGTGGTCATTGGAATTAATTTCACTTTGAAATGGGACTTAAACTAGTGTCAATCTTTTAATAGATATTGTTTCTTAAAAACACGCTATTTGTTTCGACAGCGGGAATTAATTATTAAATTAATTAATTCAACTTATATGTTTTTAATTTTGTAAAATAGAAATAATTTTTGAATTTGGAATATCAAATATAGCATAGGGTGATTTTTTGGTAATTTTCTGAAAAACATCAATTTTTGATGAAAAGTGAAACCACCAAGTGGTACTTATAAAAACTAATTTTCCGTTTAAATGAAAATTTGCCACCTTTTTGTTTTAAATTTTAAAAAATACGACATAAATGTTTATAATTAAGAAGTAAAATGTGGTTCAATGGGATTAAAATAATTTTTTGGTGAATAGTAACTCATTAAGTTTTTAATCGCGATTAGAGGTAATTAGTGTAGTTTAAGGTAAAAATAATATTTTAATAATATGAAATGACCAAGACACATGTCCTACCCTCATTGGAAGATTCAAGTCCGACCAAGACAATCCATGGGTAAACTTGGGGACCCCATTGAGACACTTTGGTTGGAAAATGACATAAATACCTTTTTATTTAATGTTAAAGTAAAAATGACACAAACATGAGATGTTTTACTAAAACAATTTTTACATGGGGTTATACAAGTCAGAATATTGACTATAAATATTCATTAGAAAGATAAAAATATTTCCTACATCATGATATTTGTTTTATAATTTTTAGACATTAAATATATTAATATATTTATGACATCATGATGATGCAGCGATTACCTCATTAATAAAGGATTTAAATAAAATGAAAAGATAATGTAAAATCTATGACCTAAACATGTCCAAAACCTATTGTATGGGTATATTTATAACCCTTATCACCTTATCCTCGAATTTAATTACTGTGGGACCTTTTAAATCTGAAACTCATTTTAAAATAAAGGAACATTTCTTTACTTTCCAAGGGTGCCCCTCCTCCCCTCTTATAAAAGGCCCCCACCTCTACCTCCTTACCCACACGTCCAAAGCCTTTGGCTTGGCCAACCCCTGACGATTTTGTATCTCCACATACCTATATAACTCCTTGAATCCTCACATTGGGCAGAAGTCTTCCCAAGGAGGCCTTTGATCTCAAACCCAAGGGAGTTACCTGATTTTAAGGTAATGTCTTCACTTGAGTCCTTTTGTTTTATTTTGCTTCTCCACCCCCCTAAACTCTTTTTATTCATTTATTTTGTAACAAATCCAGTATCTTAAATATACTAGGATGTTTTTAAAATAATGATTCTAGATACACCTACACACACCAACATCTAATGGTTAAAGAACATACTATTTCCAGGGATGACGAATTTCTGCCTCACGAAACGATGATTGTTCAACACTCATATATCACCTTAAAAGGTGTCCATTAAGATGTCACTATATTTATATATTATATATATTATGTTTATGTTTTACTTAAGCTTCTTTATTTTTCATTTATGTCATATCTTTATGGTTACCATTATGGGTAAACACGATATCATCATTTAAGGAAGTGCAGACTACCGCCCCCTCAAAGTGATTTGATTCGTTAATACCATATGTGGGACGTATAAAGGATGGCGTCCTGATAATATATATGATATTATACTGGAATTATAATATAACATTATTTAATTATGATTACATTCCATAAAATACGAAATAGAAATGAAAGTAGCGTTCATGCATACGTACGGCTTACCGTCTCCATGAACGGTGCATTTCATTTATTACCTCTAAATGATTATGTAATAGTATAAATGAATGTATATAATGGATATATATGAAATATATGGAATATAAATCATGTATATAATTATTGAGATAATGGATATTTGACTACGTGAACAACTTGTAAATATAAGAAGTCCACTTTTGACTCAAGTACCAATGATCAACAAAACGACCATTATTAACATAAATAATTACATAATGTTCATAACATAGTAATAAGTGATATAAAAGGAATAATGAACTTGAAAAAGGTTCTTAAGCAAGTATAAAATAACTCAAGTTTATTATTCAGGAATATAAAGAAACTAACAAGACAAGTCGGACTTGAGGTAAGGGATCCTACTCCTCTCGTTCTTTTTAAGTACACTCTTTTATGACATTCCTTTTAAGCTATTATTTCTTGTGATTGGGATGTTATTTTATATTAATCTTACTGTAATTTTTATGTTCATATGAGGAGAGACCCTATTCTCTCTCATTAATCCATTTTGGAAGTTTTGAGTGGCGCCGTTAGGCTTCCGAATTTTTGTAAGAGATCTAACCTCTCTCTTTCTTTTTAAGTACTCTCCTTTATGTTACTTCATTTAAGCTCCTATTTGTTATGATGGGGGATGTTCTTTTATGTTACTCTTGCTGTAAATTTTATTGTAATATGATGAGAGACCCTATTTTATCTCATCAATCCATTTTTGGAAGTTTTAAGTGGCGTTGTTAGCCTGCCGAGTTTTCGTAAGGGATTTTTCATCTCACTTTTATTCTCATGGGATTTATGCTACATTTGCCACAATTTCCTTTGAGTGGTGTATGTACTACCCATTATTTTACTCATTGTGTAATATAATTTCATTTATGAGTATTTACATCAATGTTGTATTGTCTTTCTTTCACAGGGTGTATGTTTCGAAAGTTACCCAAGTCGGTAAGGGAACCTTTCACCCTCATCTTTTTAAAAGACTTCTTTTGTTATGTCTTTTAATTCACGTACTATTATTTTGGGATATGTTCTTATATATCCTTATTGATGTAAATTTTATGTACAAGTGATGAGATACCCTTTTTATCTCTTATCAACACTTTTTCTGAATTTTGAAGTGACGCTGTTAGGCTGTCGAATTTTTGCAAGGGAACTTCTTAACCCAATTTTGATTCTTTGGGATAAACCTGTACTCCTTGAATATGTCATACTATGAATATGTGTGAATGTCCTATGATTTTTTTACACATAATATTTACTTATATTTGGTGTATTCGTTTGTCACACATAATTATGTAATTGATTTATCCTAAATCCAAGGATACTGTCTTTGTATGGGACTTCGTCTCAATCTCCATTCATTGAGGCATATTTTGTTTGTTACACAACATTCTTTTATACGGTGTATAAACCCCTTTGACTTTTACGTTTATCCAAAAGGAATCTTCTTTATACGAAGCGTTTTACTAAACGACCAAAGGGAATGTTTTTGTCGTACGTATGCGGCGACAATGACTTCTTCGCCGACGTGACCAATATTTGAGTTTCGGCTTCCTCTACAAGCCATACCTTTTTTTTTAAGAAAAATAAATACCATATTTTACTTTTATTTTATTTTGGTATTGAAAATGGTTTTCATAATTTTTTATATCAATGTGTTGTATTGATATCTTGTGATTGAAAAGTGGAAATGTTATGTTTCCTTTATGCATGTTTTATGTGATACGATTATGTTATGGTTATTGGGTATTATTATGAAGACGGGTGGTTCCGTGAAAAACTAAGGGCGGGTGAGCCCGATATAGCTCTCCAATGCATTGGGTAACGTGAAGGAGTGAAATATTAAGGTTTCTCCGAAGAGATTTAGGGAATATACTGTTGTGGGTATTCCAAACGTAACTAAGAGGGTTACTCCTTACGTAAGAATGTTATGAATGCCCAAAGTTACCTTTTATGTCTTATGATTTCTATGATTTATTCAGGATTTGAAATACCTATGTTTTATGGGTAAAGTATTATTTCATTCTTATGTATATATGAACTCATGTTTCCTTTCCATGATTTTATAACCCTTACTGAGCTTTTTATGCTCATCCTATGTTTTTGAAATGTTTTTCATAGGGCAAGGGAAGGGTACATGATATGATGATAGTGTCAAGGAAGTGTCAAGAAAGAATCCAAGTTTTATTATAAATATGTTTCCGTTGATGGGAAAAATGAATACTGTCTTTTATGTAACCACATTGTTTAAATGTGGAATGTAATGCAAGTTTTATGATCTAATTCTCTAAAACACTAAACCTGAAAATATCCTCAATGTGTAATCTTGTAATAACTCAAGATTAAGTAAGGTTTAAGGCTGGGGCCTTATAGTTTGTATCAGAGGACGGTTTAGACAATTTTAGGGATTATGAGTTTTTTTAGACACATGATTAGTCCCTATATCTATTATTTCAGTTAAATCCTTGTTTTATAACTTTTTTCAGGTCAAGTAAAGTCTGTTACGAATGGAAGGAGAAGGATATCAAACGACATTCCTTTCTTTTCCTGATGACATGCTTGCAATAATTATTGAAAATTCATGTTCGGATGATTGTGAAACATTTTCGAGCATACAACTCACTTGCAAGCAGTTGTTTGTGATATCAAACACCTCCACTATACCTCGTTATCATCATGGATCATGGGTTGTTTTTAGACAAATAATATTTTCACAATATTCTCATATTTTCAAGAATGGTAAATATTATCAAGGTATTTTCAAATATTTTACCTTATCACAAGAATTTGAAGCATATTATGATTTTAAAAAATGGTGCTGAGGAAGGAGACCCTTGCGCAACCTATTTATATTTTCTTTATAATATAGTCTATCAGCACATACTTATGGTATTTTAAAAGGACCAATAATAGAAAGTTTCAACTCAAATTCTGTCTGACTATTTTATAGAAATCATGTTTTATCAGATGTTTTGGAATTATATGACATACATGATTATTTTCCAAAACTATTTTTCTGTGAACACCCATATGACCCATGTTGTACAAGGTGTATTTGGATGGAGGAAGAAAATTATTTTGAATGATCTCTAAATCATTGTTGTAATGTATGGGACTTCTACCTACGTGAGCAAGATGATGATGAAACCGAGTGGACGCCATGATCAAGGTATGGTGTTATTCATTTTGGGAATCGTTTTATTTTATCTTATGGTGGTGAAATAAGACTTCAAGAATTAAGGTGTTGAGATCGTAACGAATTTGGATGAAAAATGAGAGGTATAAAGAAACTATTGAGGTTAAAACATGTTAGGGTTATTTTTGGAGTTTTATAAAAATGACAACACACAGACCGTGTGACAACCCGTCGTGTCGGACAAAGCTGTGGGAATCGAACCCACAACCAAAGTGAGACTGGTATTTATCGCCTACCATTGGACTACGTGAAGTCCCTGGTTAGTTTGACTGATTCTTTTTAGTTAGATGATTTTATGAATTAATAGTAAGTTGACCTTGGGTTATCTATGGAAATTTATTAACCTATCATGGAGGATATGTGATTAGATTAATTACTTTTCAATAAGAGACATTAAGAGCAACTGATGTTGTTTGGAGATAAATGTTACGATTTAACTTGGAAGAGTATGTGACTAAATCCTTCAAATATGTGGGTTTCAATCTTAGTTTGGTTTACATTGAAGAATTTTATGGACAAATTGTTTATCTAATGGTCCTCGTTGAACTTTGGGTTTTGTTGGACAAAATTTGGAGATTAAGAATAGATTTTCTTTTTATAAAGCGGTATCCTTTTTTGGATTATCTGATCTTATACTAACCTTTTTGGTTTTGGTTTTGAGTAAATTCTAAAGACATGGGATGTATATAGTTCTATTTTGTTGATTAGGTGATTCTCTAGAAGTTGATTATAGTACTCTTAATGTGAACAAGTCTTCATAAATACTCTTAGTTTAAAGAAAATATGAGATTGTGTAAGGAATCTAATAAAAGTTGAAAGTCAACATGATAAGTGATTATGTTTCCTTGTGAATAAATTCCTCAATTAAAAGTAACTTAAAACAAAAATTTTGTCTATTAACTTTTCTAACTGGGAAATCGAATACCGTTTAACCCATCACAAGTTTGTGATTTTCTTGTGGTTAACTTTCTCCTAAACATGTTTTTTATCACTCTTCATCAAAACATGACCTTATGTTTTCTCCTCCATGTCCTTGTTTTCCTACATGGAATCCAAGTATGGGTTAACTTGGGTGACTTATGTACTTCTCTTTCTTTATTTTAAAGTGATTGTTTTAACGACTCTTGTTCTAATGTGGGACTTTCAAGGATGTTTCCAAGCCCAATTTTAAAATTGCGAGGAAGAAATTCCCAAAAGGGGGGAAGGATGTAACACCCCAGGTAAATAAAGAATATGACATTTTTTATATTTATCCATATTTGTGAATAAAATATTAATATTACTTTAAAGGGGACACTATGCTCGATGGCGTACCCAATATGCAACAACGAGTTTCTTGGGAATCTTACGTTGCACTCTAATAATAAAATAATATTATTTTAAATAGTAGTTAACGCCTAGCCATTGTAATGGCAGAAATGAACAGAACATACTACAAAATGATTATATATGTTTTTCAAATATTTTTACTCTTTACAATAAATGTTAGAGGATTAAAAATGCGAATGAATCCAATTTTAAGCGTAGACATTCTAATATTTTTTAAAAGGTCAATTAACCACCTTTTGAAGGAGAACCTCTTTTAAATACACATTTTGACAATTTTATGTCTTATATTTTACAAAATAAAATTCTTATTTAGAATCGGGACATCAAAATTTACTTTGTGTAATTTTTTGGTAACTTTCAGATAAAAATCTTTTTTTAATGAATAGTGAAAAATGTTGTATTTTAATTCAAAACCTCTTTTTAATATAATTTATTTATATTATTAGATTATCTTTTAAATTTGTTTTAAAGTGAAATTAGAATATATTTTTATCATTAAATCCAATGGTGGTCATTGGAATTAATTTCACTTTGAAATGGGACATAAACTAGTGTCAATCTTTTAATAGATATTGTTTCTTAAAAACACGCTATTTGTTTTGACAGCGGGAATTAATTATTAAATCTATTAATTCAACTTATATGTTTTGAATTTTTTAAAATAGACATAATTTTTGAATTTGGAATATCAAATATATCCTAGGGTGAATTTTTGGTAATTTTCTAAAAAACTTCAATTTTTGATGAATAGTGAAACCACTAAGTGGTACTTATAAAATTTGATTATCCGTTTAAATGAAATTTTGCCACCTTTGTGTTTTGAATTTCAAAAATCCTACATACATGGTTATAATTAAGAAGTAAAATGTGGTTCAATGGGATTAAAATAAATTTTTGGTGAATAGTAACTTATTAAGTTTTTAATCGCGATTAGAGGTAATTAGTGTAGTTTAAGGTAAAAATAATGTTTTAATAATATGAAATGATAAATACACATGTCCTGCCCTCATTGGATGAGTCATGGCCGACCAAGACAATCCATGGGTCAACTTGGGGACCCCATGGAGCCACTTTGGTTGGAAAATGACTTAAATACCTTTTTATTTAATGTTAAAGTAAAAAATGACACAAACATGAGATGTTTTACTAAAACAGTTTTTACATGGTGTAATACAAGTCATAGTTTTGACTATAAATATTAATTATAAATATAAAAATATTTCCTACATCATGATATTTGTTTATAATTTTTAGACATTAAATATATTAAATTATTTATGACATCATGATGATGCAGCGATTACCTCATTAATAAAGGATTTAAATAAAATGAAAAGATAATGTAAAATCTTTGACCTACACATGTCCAAAACCTATTGGATGGGTATATTTCTAACTCTTATCACCTTAGCCTCGAATTATATCAATGTGGGACTTTTTAAATCCGAAACTCATTTTAAAATAAAGGAACATTTCTTTACTTTCAAAGGGTGCCCCTCCTCTCCCCTTATAAAAGGCACCCACCTCTACCTCCATACCCACACTTCCAAAGCCTTTTTCTTGGCCAACCCCGGCCCATTTTGTATCTCCACATCCCTATATAACTCCTTGAAGCCTCACTTTGGGCATAAGTCTTCCCAAGGAAGCCTTTGAGCTCAAACCCAAGGGAGTTACCCGATTTTAAGGTAATGTCTTCACTTGAGTCCTTTTGTTTTATTTTGCTTCTCCACTCCCATAAAATATTTTTATTCATTTCTTTTGTAACAACTCCAGTATCTTCAATATACTAGTATGTTGTTATAAGAAGGATTCTAGCTACACTTACACACACCTACATCTAATGGTTAAAGAACATACTGTTTCCGTGGATGGCGAATTTCTGCCTCACGAAACGATGATTGTTCAACACTCATATATCATCTTAAAAGGTGGCCATTAAGATGTCAGTATATTTATATATTATATATAATATATTTATGTTTTACTTAAGCTTCTGTATTTTTCATTTATGGAATATCTTTATGGTTTCCATTATGGGTAAACGCGATATCTTCATTTAAGGAAGTGCGGACTACCGCCCCCTCAAAGTGATTTGATTCGTTAATACCATATGTGGGACGTATAAAGGATGGAGTTATGATACTATATATGATATTATACTTGAATTATAATATAAATTTATATCATTATGATTCCATTCCATAAAATATGAAATAGAAATGAAAGTAGCGTTCATGCGTACGTACGGCTTACTATCTCCATGAACGGTGCATTTCATTTATTACCTCTAAATGATTATGCAATATTATAAATGCATGTATATAATGTATATATATGAAATATATGGCATCTACATCATGTATATAATTATTGAGATAATGGATATTTTACTACGTGAACAAATTGTAAATATAAGAAGTCCACATTTGACTCAAGTACCAATGATCAACAAAACGACCATTACTAACTTAAATAATTACATAATGTTAATAACATGGTAAAAAGTGATATAAAATTAATAATGAACTTGAAAAATGTTCTAAAGCATGTATAAATTAACTCTAGTTTATTATTCATGAATATAATGAAACGAACAAGACAAGTCGGACTTGAGGTAAGGGATCCTAC
The DNA here is from genome assembly GCA_963277665.1 of Viscum album. Classification (NCBI taxonomy): domain Eukaryota; kingdom Viridiplantae; phylum Streptophyta; class Magnoliopsida; order Santalales; family Viscaceae; genus Viscum; species Viscum album. The sequence continues at coordinate 124,112,752 of OY728126.1, forward strand.
TCCTCTCGTTCTTTTTAAGTACACTCTTTTATGTCATTCCATTTAAGCTCTTCTTTCTTGTGATTGGGATGTTATCTTATATTACTCTTACTATAATTTTTCTGTTCATATGAGGAGAGACCCTATTCTCTCTCATTAATCCATTTTGGAAGTTTTGAGTGGCGCCGTTAGGCTGCCGAATTTTCGTAAGAGATATAACCTCTCTCTTTCTTTTTAAGTACTCTCCTTTATGTTACTTCTTTTAAGCTCATATTTTTTATGATGGGGGATGTTCTTTTATATTCCTCTTGATTTATATTTTATTTTAATATGATGAGAGACCCTATTTGATCTCATCAATCCTTTTTGGAAGTTTTAAGTGGTGTCGTTAGGCTGCCGAGTTTTCGTAAGGGATTTTTCATCTCACTTTTATTCCCATGGGATTTATGCTATATTTGCCACAATTTACTTTGAGTGGTGTATTTACTGCCCATTATTTTACTAATTGTGTAATATAATTTCATTTATGAGTATTTACATCAATATTGTATTTTATTTCTTTCACGGGGTGTATGTTTCGAAAGTTACCCAAGTCAGTAAGGGAACCTTTCACCCTCCTCTTTTTAAAAGACTTCTTTTGTTATGCCTTTTAATTAACATACTATTATGTTGGGATATGTTCTTATATATACTTATTGATGTAAATTTTATTTCCAAGTGATGAGATACCTTTTTTATCTCTCATCAACACTTTTTCTGAATTTTTTACGTGACGTCGTTAGGCTGTCGAATTTTTTGCAAGGGAACTTCTTAACCCAATTTTGATTCTTTGGGATAAACTTGTACTCCTTGAATATGTCATACTATGAATATGTGTGAATTTCCTCTGATTTTTTACACTTAATATCCACTTATATTTGGTTTATTCATTTGTCACACATAATTATGTAATTGATTTATCCTAAATCCAAGGATACCGTTTTTGTATCGGACTTCGTCTCAATCTCCATTCATTGAGGAATATTTTGTTTTATACAAAACCTTCTTTTATATGGTTTATAAACCCCTTTAACTTTTACATTTATCCAAAAGTAATCTTCTTTATACGAAGCGTTTTACTAAATTACAAAAGGGAATGTTTTCGTCGTACGTATGCGGCGATAATGACTTCTCCGCCGCCGTGACCAATATTTGAGGTTCGGCTTCCTCTACAAGCCATACATTTTTTTTATGAAAAATAAATACCATGTTTTACATTTCTTTTATTTTGGTATTGAAAATGGTTTTCCTAATGTTTTTATATCAATTTGTTTTATTGATATATTGTGATTGAAAAGTGGAAATGTTATGTTTCCTTTATGCATGTTTTATGTGATATGATTATGTTATGGTTCTTGGTCATTATTATGAAGACGGGTGGTTCCATGAAAAACTAAGTGTGGGTGATCCCGATATAGCTCTCCAATTCATTGGGTAACGTGAAGGAGTGAAATGTTATGGTTTTTCCGAAGAGATTTAGGGAATATACTATGGTGGGTATTCCAAACGTAACCAAGATGTTTAATCCCTACGTAAGAATGTTATGAATGCCACAAGTTACCTTTTATGTCTTATGATTACTATGATTTATTCAGGATTTGATATGCCTATGTTTTATGGGTAAAGTATGATTTCATTCTTATGTATATATGAACTCATGTTTCCTTTCCATATTTTTATAACCCTTACTGAGCATTTTATGCTCATCCCAAGTTTTTGAATTGTTTTTCATAGGTCAAGGGAAGGGTACATGATATGATGATAGTGTCAAGGAAGTTTCAAGAAAGAATAAATGTTTTATTATAAATATGATTCCATTGATGGGAAAAATGAATACTCTCTTTTATGTAACCACTTTGTTTAAATGTGGAATGTAATTCAAGTTTTATGATCTAATTCTCTAAAACTCTAAACCTCAAAAGATCATCAATGTGTAATCTTGTAATAACTCAAGATTAAGTAAGTTTTAAGGATGGGGCCTTATAACTCTTCCTTCCAACATCGAATGAAGTAGGTATGGTTTGGCATAATGGTGGATTTTTTATCACCGGATAACATAGTGTGTATATCTATGTTTGTATTTTGTGATATGTTTGTTGGGTGTATGTGTTTCTCAAACATGATTTCACCTATTTATATGAATTTCTTATATATCCATGTGATCAATGTATCACTAAGTATTTTTGAAGCATTGAGGGTTGAATTACTGTCATTGGACTCGATCCCTACCCATATACATGGTATGGGTGTCAATATACATGGATAGATCTTTTTTCTCATGATATATGTATCAGTTAGAGTTAAACACATGGTTCATTCAACAGTTCATAGAGGCTAAGGATTCATTAGGATGATTATGAGAGTTACGATTTCTGTCAAGAAGTTTACTTTTTATTTTTTCTTTAGTATTTACAAGAAAATGTTCCACTATTTAATTTATATATGATTCATGTTATTATATGTTTTCTACTTCTTATACTTTGTTTCAATTAATACAACATGTAAATAGTTTACTAACCTCTATTCTGATCTTTGGGGGCCTATGGGGCTCCATGTTTTGTATGTATATGTTTTTTATATGACCATTACATAGAAAGATCATGCTGAATGTTTGGTAAATTCAGGCATGACCCTTAGGAATTATCTTTATGGTCATAGTCTCTCTATGACTATCTTAAGACCTTGCTGTTAATCAGTATTCTTTGGAATACATGGAGGTGTGTCTAAGGTCATTTAGCGACCCCCACTCGGGTGTCATTTGGGAAATCCAGGTTAAGGAGTTAAATCAAACTAATATAGAAAAAAATATTTCAAATGAAATTTTGGGTATTACTGAATATATGATGTTGAATTTATATCTCTATAGATTTGATGAATTTATTAAGGTATCTTTAGTTAAGGAACAGGAACCTTGAGGCACATAGTGTATTTATATGGGATACCCCATATAAACATGGGGATATTACATATATGGACCCTTCGAAAAAAAGGTATAAATATCTAGATATGCTATATTTCTTTAGTGCGACTATATATCTAATAGTGATAGTGGGAGTGAGATAGGCTTTGATGAATTCATAGATAAGGGTAAAAACATGTTTCCACAATAATATATTACATAAATCTATATGGAAGAGTATGTCATGGAGAAACAAATATTACATAGGAGTGAAATATTGGTTATAAAACCTAAAAGATATGTTATTCTATTCACCAAGGAGGTTGAATCGTTATTAGTATAAAAAACTTTTAATGTAAACAATAAAGAAGATATAAATGCCAAAGAAACATCCAACTAAAAAAATCCATGAATTGTGAAATTTATTCTAACCATGTATGTATTTTTGTTGATCCTCCAATATATGTAAGACCTATTTGTTAAAAATGGGTATTAAATAAGAAACTGGACATGTATAGACAAGTCAATACTTATAATTAATTATATATTTCAAAATGGTTCAAATGTAATCAAGGAATATACTATTATGAAGCATTTTCACTTGTTCCAATGGTAAAATATATTATAATTATATTTTCCAAATCATCTTATCATGACTATGAAATTTGGAAACTGTATTTACAAACAACTTTCCTTAACATTTATCTTCAAGAACGTGTCTATGTGACACAATTAAAAGGTTTTTTTAATCCAGATAATTCCAACATAGTATTCAAGTTGAAAAAATAAATTTACTTATTAAATAAATAATTCAGGTGATATAACATTCTTTTTTATGAATCCACAGATTAATGTGTATTCATAAATAATGAATGTGAAAATTGTGTCCATAAATGGCTTAGTTGGAATGAAATCATTTTCCTAATAGTTTATTTTGATACCATGCTACTGATTGGAAATGAAATACCAGCCTTATAGACCATTAAAAACTGGTTAAACTCATACTTATCTATGAATGAATTAAGTGTATCATCATATATTCTCATGATAAAGATCCATTATAATAGATCCAAGAGGTTTCATGGACTAAGTCGAAGTACATAAATTTTTATGATACTAAAGAGATTTAGTATGAAATAATCTAAGAGATTATGGTTTCCAATTTAATGGGGAATTTTTATATATAATAAAATGTTTCCTTAGAAATATTAGTATAGGAAAATAATGGAATTTATTCCATAAACATCAGGTATTGGGTTAGTCGTGTATGCCATGCTATGTACTATTCTATACAAGGCCTTGGTATTTTAGTCTATATTTGTCTTTAATAAATAATTTTTTTGATATCATGTGAAGCATGAAACCATAAATTAATGTGAATAATATTTATACATCATAAAATGAATAATATTGTTTGGTATTTAAATTAAATATAATATTTAAAATAATTTATAATTCATTTAGAAAATACTATTGATCCTAGATAATTATGTTGATGACCTTTTTTAAAGATAATGGTTCATTTCATTTATCTTTTATTTAAAAATTAATTTAGAGTATTAAGAATATTAAAATTTATTTTTTCATAAGAATAAAATTAATTCATTGGTTATAAATGAAAATAAAATAACTTGAATGTAAAAATGAGATCTTTTTATAAAAACTGATTTTATGCACATAATGTTCTTTTATATTAATAAAATAAATTAATAAATATTGATTAATGATTTTATTGAAACTTAAAAATAATATATTCAATAAAATAAGTTCACAATCATTTAATAGTTTTCACAAGCTAAGGTATGAGAATAAATCTAGTTTTATACATAAAATTTCATTTATCTAAAAATAGTTTTCATTGCGTTTTGTGATCTTATTTTAAATTTAATTTACAAATAATAGAAACTTTATTTGATAAAATAATATCCACATTTTTAATCATCATCCCAAAATTTCTTAATAATTCCAGTTTTATTTTTTTATAGTGAATAGTAAAGATAGTAAAAATGTGTTACCTCGATTACGGACAAAAAGGGTTATTGAGGGGGTTAAACTAAAACATAAGGTTTAAAATATCAAATAAAATTGTCTAAAATTAACTTTATGAAAATATATTGACATTAAATTTTCTTAACTTTTAAATTTTTCCACTTTGTTTAACTTTCACTTGAATGTGACTTTTATATTTTAATGTTTATGTATTTTAAATAGTGTCACCCACCTCACATATAAAACAACACCTCCTCTCATCACTTATTCACATAATTGTATCCCTATATATCACAAAATCCCTTCACAAAGACCTTCATAAGTTATTTTACCATATTCTATAGATTTTTTTGTTCCTAAAATATCATTCTTTGAATGATTAATGTGTAATCAAAAGGATGTTTCCCAAAGAAGAGGTAATGATATTTACCAATTTATATTGAGTTTATTTCTAGATTATACTCCTCTAAATATTATATAAAAACAATAATTGATTAAATTATTATCATTAATATAATATATAAATATTAATGGTATGTTTATTTTCTACTTTCTTTTCATCCTATGAAAAATGATAACGTTGTTTGTGTGTGTGTGGACTACCACCTCCATGAAACGATGTGATTTGTTTTTTCATGTCCAACATATAGATGGATTTAATGAATATTTATGATATATATTAAAAAATTATTATTATTATTATGGAATTATTTATTATTATTTACATTTCTCTCTTTCCATTCATTGTAAAATGAAAACATTAATCATTCATACGTAAAGACTACCTTCTCCACGAAGTTATGTAAGTCATTTATCATCACCACCATATTTGAAAAGTTATAACAATATATAAAATCAATATATATGAAAATTATATCTTGAATAATATTTTTTATATGATTAAACATTGACCATGGTTCCAAAACCAGAACCTTCACCCTGAAACATGCATCGAAAATGGACCAAGTTGCACCTGAATATTGATTTAAATGAAAAGTTGTTAATTAATGTGTAATTAGAAATTATAAGGGAATTATATATTATAATATATGTATAATTATGGTTATGGTATATATTTATAAAAAATATTAATTTATTATATAGTAACTTAAGACTTTGTATATAGATATTCAAGACTTGACGTAAGGGTTTATAGTACAATCACATTTTCAATTAGGATTATTAATGCATGATTATCCTTTAGGGAAAAAGTATCCCATTTGTCTCTTAAACCCAATATATTTTTCCATATTCTAGTTTTTGATATATTTTTCTGGTTTTTATTCCATCCCCATATCTTTAGTATATAAAATTATTGAAATTTTTTTTAGGAATAGCCATTATTATTTTCACTATGGCTTATGAACTTTTTCTTCCATGTCCAGGTTCTTTAAAATGTTTTCAATAATATTATTTTGTATGATCAAATAATTATATAAAAACATTTTGAACTATATTTTATTTTATTTCAAATGTTATGAATATAATATAATTATTTTTCAGTATGATTTACTTTTGATCTTTTTACTAAAAGTGTGGAAGGAATATTTGTTTTAACATTTACCAAATGAATGGGGTTTCCTAACATCATAAATATTATTTTATTAAAATATTTTTAAAAAAATATTATAATGTTATTTTTCAAAAAAATATTTTTATCAATTATTTGGAATTTATGTTTAAAATTTTATAAAAATAAAGTGAAATTTTTATCATTCATTCAATGATATGTACATATTTTATTTTAATGGTATTTTTGATCTATTTCAACATCATTTCATATTTATTATGATTCGGTATGGATATGATTTAATGATATCAACCATGTTATTTCTATGGATGTCATGTGATTATGTGATGATGAAATGATTATGAAAAATGCTTTATTTACATGGGTTATGCTATTATGGAATGATGATCATTTTTATGGTCTTATGGAACATATATGAATTGTTTTAATTATGTCATGGGTTGTTCCATTAAATAACTATAATTAATTTGGTAATTATTAATATTATATTTCATAATATGGAAGAGGGTGGGGATTAAACCCATTCTAAAGATGAAAATAGGTTGGGGAGTGAATCCAGTCTGTTAAGGGACTTATTCCACCATGTGATGATGGTCTTGGTAGTGAGCCTTGAAAAATGAAATTATGGAATATAATTATAAATATTCCAAAACTTATATGACATGTTTCTATTCTTATAATATTCACTCACTAATAACCATTGGTTAATGAAGATTCCTCACTCTTATGACTCATGTATTTGTTAATGTTTAATCTTTATGTCATGATCCATGACTTATGATATATGACTAATTTGGTATGAGATTCATAAGTTATGATCATGATATAATACATTTATTATTGTCTTATTCTTTTACATGATCTCTAATTTATATCCCCCATGTTTACCCTTAACAAGCATCAGAGCTCTCTATAATGACCTGTATTTTCTTGAAGATATGAATTATATGATTTTTGATTGAATTTAATTAAAAATTATTTATAATGTTAACCAATTGAGTTATGGGGGTCATGATGGTGTGTGGATCTTGTTCATAGCCTATAACTCGAAGTTTTGGAAAAATTACTAGGATTCATGGTTAGCCGAAACCGTACCACCCAGCCCATATAGTCTCCAATAACCATGCAGGGAGGAAGAAAAGTGTATTAGGAGCCAAATGGATTTTCCAAAACTATGTGAATCTAGGAACACAGTCATGGAAACCACCTGTATTTTTTGATAGTGGGATTTCCCATGATTTTCACATGTTTAGGGAATTCATGCACCTTAACCATGCACGGTCTTCCCTTGGACTGTGAGGGGAGCACAGTTGGGGAATTGTTTTCTAAACAATGCCAAAAACTTTTTCACCCCCTATTCTAAGTTTGAAAGAACCTTTTTCCTCGGATTAAATATATTTACCTATTTCTATTTTCCTCTCCTCCCATTCAAATAGTTGAGTGGGTTTCTTCCTCCCCTGGGATCCCACCTCCCTTAATCGGGGATTCTTGGTAATTCCCACATCCTTTGTTCATTTTGAGATCCATAAAAGGTTTTTGATAACTAGAGGTGATTTCTCATACACTCTTCCATTCAATATCATTTTATCATTAAATCCATTTCATTATTTAGTTGCATGTTCTTTTCCCTATTTTCTATGAATTATACAATTTATTATATTTCTTCCATCCTACTTCAAATATGAGGCATCCATCAGACGAGGAGTCATCAATGGACCGAAGGTAGGTTGTCACATCATTTTTCCCAAAAGTTTTAGTGTTTTTAAAACCATTTCAATATGATTCACACCGGCCATTTTGGCACATTTCCTTTTTATTGATTTATTTATATAAAATTGATCTAAACACCTTTGTAGACACCTTTTGATTTATGTTTAGTTGATTAGATGATTTTGACCTCGATTATAGACACCCCTTAGGTGTTCGAACATGAATTTTCCTTTTTGGTTAATTTTTTAACTTTTTGGAATGCCTTCTAGGAATTTCGATTGGTTGTAAAATAAAATTACCCCTGTTAGACAAATGTTTTATGAACCTAAGGCACCACTTAAGGTCTTGAACAACTGTAATTATAAGTTATGTGTAGGTAATTTCCCTTTTTACCTTGTCACCTACTCAAGGACTCTTTGAGTATTATAAATTCAAAGGGTCGTGTGTTATAGAATTAATTAGTATTGTTTATATGTAATGACATGTTCATGATGGGTAGGTAAGTCTTAAATGAATCGAATGAATAAAATTGAATGAGTTTTAAAGGGTTGTAAGGTCATTCAATTTGTTTATTGTTTATTAAATGATCTTTGTGAACTGTAATGCCTTATTGTAATTGAACATGACAATTGATACACATGACGTTTATCGCCTAATGTTTTATAATATTATTAATATTGAGCCTTTACATTGGTTGTGGTATAATGGTAAGGGATTTTTTAATCATGACTGTATCATGCTCCCTTACATCGAGTGTTGAGCACTAGGTCTCACACCATTTACACTAGTTGAATGGTGGGTTTAATGCACAATATCCCTTTCTTTGAGTGTTGAAATGATGAAACACTCACCATATAAAGTGAAGGGTGTGGTGTCTCCTACTCATTACGATATGAAGGTTATAAACCCTATTTCTTGAGCTTATAGGCAAGTTAGACTGGTTATGAATGTTTAAGTTACGCCTCAGACCATTCAACTACTAGTATTTAAGGTTTATGGATACTTATTTCTGCACATAATTGGTTTATACAGGTGGATGAAATATATAACAATACTGTATATATTATAACTATATATATAGTGATTATTTATACATTTCACCCTACAGTGAGACGAATTAGGTAGATCCACTAGGTTTCCTTTAGAAACCTGAGCGATCTGTTATTTATTATTTCCTAATTGTCAAATATTTCATTTATAAATGCATTCTATTTAGATATGAGCACTATATAGATTACTTATAAACACTATTTTTGGTCACCTACTGAGATTTTATCTCACACCCTATTGGGATTTGGTACTCTAGAAGAATATTTTCCTTCATGTTCTGATAAGGGAAAGGGACCTACTATGAGTCTTTAATTTTCTTACCTATAGTTGGATCTTAGGAGAAGAGAACTGAGCATATTAGAAAAATTATATTAGTGCTCCATTTTGTTCTTTTTTTAGTTTTTGTATATAATATTTTTATTTTCTGATCACATGTTCCCATTTTTTATATTAGGATGTCATGCATCAATGCATATTTTGGTTCCAATAGGCTATTGATATTGTTATTCAGTTTCTTAGTTGTTTATTCTTCTACTACTTTATTATTTTATCTATTACATATATCCTTTTACAATTGTATTTTTATGGTTATATTAATTGTTTACTCTAATAAGAGGGTATATTCTCCCCACAATACCACCTTTCCACACTCACTACTAGCAAGAATTCTCTAGTGCATGGGGAGGCATGCTTGAGGCCATGTGACCCACCATCTCGGGACACGAGTTAAGTGGACCATATGTAAGGATATTACAATGTGTTATCATAAAATTATTTTTCCTTCTTCATACTATTTGGGTATTAGATTGGAGACTAGGAGTTAATGGAATTTGGAAATGACCTTATGCCTAGACGTAGCTAAACCAAGTACAGGTGAAACCCAAATTACCTAGGATGGGTAATTAATGTTATTTATTATATCTCTTAGGGTTTATATGACTTCACAGTTTGGTGACCCACCTACCTAATTATATTATTGATATTTTTATTATTTAAATTGTGATTTATTTTAACATAACCCAGACAAATGAGGGTGTTTCATTACTTGAATTATTATATTCACAATAGCACTAATATTTAGTGCATTTTTTCATTCAACATCTATTTTTAGTGTGCATTGTATTTTTTAATATTGTTAGTGCATCGATTAAGTATTGAATAGTGATAAAATTCTTATAGGGAATAGAAAAAATAATTGAAACATAAAGTGTATTCCTTACCCTAACAGTGTTTTCATAAATAGGTTAATGAAGATACCTTAAGAAATTAATTTTGGCACATTGATCCATGGAACGTTGGTCACATTGGGCTAGAACATGTCATGGTTTGAGTTTAGTGGAAGGTATATTTTGGTTCCAATGTAGTATAGTCCCCTATGGTATGGAAATGGTAATCCAACTAATTCAACCATTTAAAGGAATTTAAGTATTTTAAAAAGAACAAGTTTAAAATTAATATGGATTCTAATGTGAAATTAGATGACATATACATGTGAAAACGAGACTCTTACCTAAACCAGGCCTTAGTAGTTGGTCTTTGGCGTCTCTTGCATTCATATGACCATCTATCATCTCTCTATATTACCCAATAAATTTTTTAGGAGTAGGTAGAGGGTTTTGATCTATTGATAGAAGTATCTATACTTTTTCTAGTTTTATATCTTTAGTCTTTTCATCTGTTAAAATATATTATGAGGTGTGTGTTTGAAATTGTTGTACCATGTCATCATGACATCCTTCTGTAACATTCCCCAAAGGAAGTGATGACCATTCAACTAAGGTGGAAGGAATTTATCCTCCGGTGATTCGATGTGTAGTGTCACCTGTGGAACCTCTTCCAATTCATGATATGGGCACCTAACACCCAGTTTCAAGAGATATTTCTTTGTATGATACAGAATATGAAAGGTTATTTTCGACCTGCCAAGAGTATGAAAGATTTAAATTGGGAATTATAGTAGTAACATCCTCTCACCTTTTTGGGGGATGTAGGACTACACGCTGGTGAGTCTTGTATTGAATCTGTCCTCAATATAGTATATAGAGATTCATCTATATGGGTGGGTAAAAAATGAAGTGTATATGCTACAAGATTCTTCCAAGAAATTGTGGCATGTTATTACCAAGGAATATTCACATAGAGAAATGGTTTGGGTAGATTTCTAGACTATCATCTATAGTTATTTCTATCTCTAGACTCTAAGATCTAAAAGAGATAGATAATTTATAAACCTCTAATATGAAGTTATGTCTGTGTTGGAATACTCTGATCATTTCATAAAGCTACAGTGGTTCACCCCTACTCTAGCTGGTGGTGATCTTACGATTTCCTGGTGATTTGAGGATGGGTTGGTATATGTGATCTGGATGTAGATCAATGTATTCAGGTTTACTAATATTTCTAAAATCATCAACTAAACCTTTATTATAGAGAATAATTTCAGGGAAGTTGCTGGTGAGATTAAAGGTTCCTCTACACATTAATCTATCATTACTTCTTATTTAGGAAAAAAGAGTTGTTTTGAGGTTACTCATGGAGATACCAGAAGTCTGTCTCGACATGCTGATAGGTTTCTGGTTTTTCACTAGTGTGTGATGTTAGGAAACATGAAGCCTCAATGATTATGATATTCAGTCGAATGTATATATTGTTGTGGGATGGGGAATATATATCACTCCGACAGGATATTACCTTTAGTTCCCTAGCATGTGGGGATATACACGTACTCCCCAATCAAGAGTAGGGCCAATAGGGTTATGACAGGAGGGCAGTTGGGATACCACCAATTAGTCGGGTTGAGGTGGTGGTCAAGGAAGAGGCAGTCGGACACATGATTCTTTGTGCCAGTAGGGAGGATATTCTTAGGGAAACCATTAAGTAACCTAGTGTCATAGTACAAGCCAGTTACATTCAACCCATACTACACTGAAGTAGAAGAGTGTTGGACCCTCTAATGTTCATGGTAGTATTCTAGTAGCCTCCACTTTAGTGCCTTCGTTATTTGAAATAGGTGTGACTCGCTCATTAATATCTGACGAAATCATGGAAATTATGGGCCTAGAGATTGAAGACTTTCATGGCGTTATAATGCTTGATACCTCATTTGGTACCTTATTAGAGGGAAATCATTGTTGTAATAATTGACCCCTTAAGATAGGTGACAAAACAAAATTAAGTGAATTTGTTTTTCAAATTTTTTTGTTTTATTCATTATATTTATAATAAAACCCATGTATTTAATTTTTTATAAAAATAATCTGTAATTTGAATATATAGACCATGTATGATGATATTTGGAAGTTATATGGGAAAAAAGATTATAAACAACTTTCATGAAGGATTACATGCGTGAATCGATCATTTTCAAGGATATTGATGCCTGATAAATTGGAGATATGAAATATGGAGAGTTTTCTTGGGAAGAATATATTCTTGGAGTGAAATTAACTTAATTCTAACTACACATCGATCCATACTCTTGAATTTGGATGGGATGCGTGAAATACATTAAGTAACAACTTTAATGAAGGATTCCATGCATGATTCTGCCATTTAATGGTTATAACATGCAGAAACTTTAGAAGGGAAATTATGGACTATAAAAGGAGGCAAGCACCTCCCTTAAAAATCATCACATACCATCATCTGACCTCCAAGGAGGAGATATCTAACAAGGATCTATGATACAACATATTATTCCTCCCCCCATTTCTTCTTCTTAATTTTTTTCATTTATTCATTTTTCTTTTAGTGTAAATTTTTCATCTTAAATATTAATTTAAAATTTAGTTTATATTATATTAATTCTTGTATAAATGTTTTAATTTTTTTCTACCCATTTTCCATCCCCTGTTCTTTTTACTCTTACCTTTACTATAATTTTTATTATTATTAGTAGTAGTATAACTACTAATATTATTATTATTACTATTATTATAGTTATTATTAACACTCTTTCCACATTATTATTTTATTTTATTACTTTCATAATCTATTCTTCTATTACTAATAATTATAATAAAAAATTATTATTGTTATTATTATATTATTTATAAATTATATAATTTCATATATGTTGTTTTTTTTGTTTTTTTTTTCTTATTTTCTATTTTCTCTCTCTATCTCATCCCAGTTCTATTTTCTTTTATTATTTTATTTTCTCATCCCATTCATTTTAAATTTATTCTTTCATTTATACTATTTATTATTATTATATTCTATCCAATCCACCTAGTGAACAGTTACTCTATAAATTGAGAGGGTGGCCCTGAGGCTTGGCTGAGGGGAAGGATGAGGTGTTCTTGAATTTTTCCTAAAGTTTATTTAATGTTTGTGGTTTATTTGTGTATCATGTATAGGGAGGTGAATGTCACTGATTTAGTGAATTCCCACCAATGACATGAAACTCAATTTATTTCTATTACTTAATTTAAATATATTTTCCCTATATCCAATGGTTAAGTATTCACATGAAGGATTTGATATTATCAATAGATGAAACATCATTGATAGAGTTGGGTCCTGGAATATGGAACACCCTAGACCAAGGTTTCTCATGAACCTTCATTATAGGAGGCGGGGAAATTAAGATTTCTTAAGATCTCAAAGATTCCATGATTTATAAATAAATAATAGTAATTATAACATGATATTTCATGTTTGTATTATCAAACCAAAATTAAAAAATTAAAAGATAATAATTATTGAACATTAAAATGAACCCCAAATCCTAGTCTGTTATTCCTTAACGCGTCTTGTTTCGCTTTGTATAATATATTAGGATTTTATATTGCATTTTAATAAAATAAAACAAAAAACCAAAAGTATTGTCATTTTTTCATTAAATACTTAAAATGAGAAATAATAAATATTTTAGGTGATTTAGATAAATATAACAAAACCAAACTATAAGGTTCTTCAAGTGAGGAAACTATGGCCAGACATCATGCTTCACTATGAAAAAAAAATATTTCTTTCTTCATGCTCCAAGACAAGCATGTGTCAAAACAAGCACCATGTCTAGTGATCCAATCAATTATTCATTTGATTTTTTTTATTTTATCACCTTATATATATTTCATTACTTTATATAAAAAATAGAAAAAATTATTTCCTGATGTTTTCATTTGAAAATATTTTTAATTAATGGAAAAAAAACTCTCACCTGAAAGAAATACTGATTCAAAATGATAAAGAGGTGTCTTTCCTACAAGATATTGATTAACTCACTAACCAAGCTAAATGGATGATAAATTTATAGGACACCAAAATTTCATTTCACGAACTTCCTAAAATGGTTGATAAAGTCAAACATAATTATCAATGACTGAAGAGCAAGAATAAAGTGTCGCCAAACATACCTAATTTTCCTAAAGACATCAAAGAGGTTGATTCCCATGCTATAGAGGAGGCCACAATAGTGATAGAATTTGAATAAAGGATAGACTAACCCGACTACCTACCTCTATCTACTAAGAGTCTAATCCCAGAGGTAGCTACCACAGAGAAAGAGTGTGAATCTAAACCAAGTCACAGAGTTGAACCTTTCTTTGAATCTATCTCTTCTTATTTTATTGAATATGAATTATTCATCACCCCTTGTTGTTTGGATTATATAGAATAAAACAGTTTTTATTTACCTTGGGGGAATAAGATGAAAATTGATGTGCACCTCTTCAGGGGAACATGTATCTCCCTAATTTCAATGAAGATACTTTGGAGGAGCCCCATCAAGATATCCATGTAACTGATCCGGATGAAATCGGATAATATTCTAGTAAATTGGAAAGAAATAATCACTCACTAAAATTTCTATTTCAAATTTTATTCAAGTAAAATTACATATATATTTTCAAATTAATCATTCAATACATGAAACCCCTATAAAGCTAGAATTAGAAGAGAAGAAAGAGGTTACGCAAGTAGAAACTGAGAAGTATAATGATTCATACTTCATCATACCCCCTCCATGCAAGCTATACCACATTATGAAGGGGGTTTCTAGTGTACTCTATCCATGGATAATTAAACACTTGGAAAGATGAATCATAATCTAGTAAAATTCACATGTGGTGGTTAAAATAAAAGAATATTTATCCACTACCATACTTTGGATAATAGATGGTACTATAATCTAGAGGAAATAAAAATATAGTGACCACATGGGGGATTATACCAAGACATAAACATTTAATTTTGTTTCTAGTAATTAAGATTTTAATTTCTTTTCGTTGAATTGGTGCAACATATTTCCCTAGTCCCTCTATTTTTTGAGCTTAAATAACATGACCCTTGTGCTTAATTGAGTGGATCTCTTTTGGAAGTTCATAAATGGAATAATTTAGCCTAAATTAGTGGGGGAAAAGGACCAAGTTTCATGGGAAAGGGAGTTCATTTTTATTATTATCTTTTAAACTCCTTACCTTTTGTAAAAATAATGTTTTGATCTTTAATGTCAAAAAATGAAAGCCCACACTTGAATTATGATTTACTTCCCTTATCTAAGAGGTGTGATTTTCTTCATAATATTGTGATTACTTATTTTATATTTCAATGTTAATGAAATTTAATGAGTATAATGGAAAATTAAATTACTAAATTGAATCATGGATATTAAAACGAGGGCTTGTTATTTGAAGGAATTAATTGATTCATGCTAATGAAATTTCCCAACAATTTTTCATGTTTTGATTTTTTGAAATTCATGCGAATTAATTTTTGTTCTTAATAATTTCTTGGGTGATTTTCCTAAATCATTTATCTCATTTTATAGAGTATTTCTAGTCCATGTACATCCAATTTTATTCTTGGGCATATTTCTTGAGTGATCTTGGGACATGTCACTGATCAAAACGTACTTTTGAACTTTTCAATGATATAACTATGAAAAAACACATTTTAAATGATTGAGGTGTCTTTTCATAATCAACATATACATAAAATTTCACCTTTACATCAATCTTTTTTATCCCGTAGAGACCATGAATGAACTTTGTAGTAATGGGCCATGTTTCAAACTATTTTTATCTTTTCCCACCCCCTTCTTATTATTGGTATGATATTTTAAAGTTTATGTGTGGGGGTGAAGGGATCCATGATGGAAGGGTTGAAATATTTTGTAAGGGAAAAAAGTATGGAGGTGATATTTTGGGAATAATTAAAGGTTTTTTATTCATTCAGTTTACTTATTTATGTGACCTTATGAAAAAAAATTAAAAAAATATGGAATGAGTTGTGACATAGAAGAATAAAATATCACTATCACTGGACTAATGATGTAACACCCCGACCCCAGCTACCCAGAGTTGGTGAATTATTGCGTAACATTGGCTTGATCACAAAAGATCAAGTCTCGAAAGATCGATTAGTTTAGTAGCCTTGGAAAGACTAGATACATTCATAAATGTTACATTACATAACAAAGTGAAAAAATACAATAACACAGTCTCCATTTTCCACACTCATATCACCTTGAGACTATCCATGCAGGTCATTCCTAAAATACTTCATCACATCCTGGAAAAATTAAAACATTGAAAGGGGTGAGCTCAGATGCTCAGTAAGGATAACAATATAGCGGAAGCTTTTATAAATAAACATAAACATTTAATGCAATGTATAAATAAAACAAAAGCCTTTTAAACATGAACTTCAACATAATATGGAAAAATTAAAATGAGATAATCCCATTTACTTATTCACATGGATATTCTACTGGTTGAATAATCACATGCAATATCAATAACCACATTCATAATGATGGAATGCATAATGTCAGACTATCGTAACCACGTAGCCAAGGCCTCATTCCAAGACCACAAATAATATTTTGTTAAGGCCTCATACCAAGACACTAGTTTGTCTCATGAGACCTTCCGATGCATCGAGGAGCTATAACGGGCTCCATCCGTCACTTATTAAGTCCAATGCATTCCTCATATGAATAGGTTTAAACATATCATAAACCATAACATAATCGTATCACATAAAACATGCATAAAGGCAACATAACATTTCCACATTTCAATCACAAGATATCAATATGACACATTTATATAATAAAAACATTATCAAAACCATTTTCAATACCAAAATAAAAGAAAATTAAAACTTGGTATTTATTTTTCATTTAAAAAAATAGTTAAGGCTTGTAGAGGAAGCCGAAACCCAAATAATAGCCATGGCGGCCGAGAAGTCGTTGTCGCCGCATATGTATGACAAGAAAAACATTCCTTTTTGTCATTTAGTAAAACAATTCGTATAAAAATATTCCTTTTGAATAAACATAAAAGTCAAAGGGGTTTATACACCGTATAAAGGAAAGTTGTGTATAAAACCAAATATGCCTCAATGAAAGGAGATTGAGACGAAGTCCCTCACAAAGATCATTGTTTTTAAATAAAATAGATCTATTATGTGTATTCACTATAAGTACACATACATAAAGTACAAATAAAATATAGGACATAATAATATCATGACATAATTTGAAAGTAGGAGATTAACCCAAATAATGGAAATTGGGTTAAGAAGTTCCCTTACCTTGCGTCCTGTCTTGACTCGACTGTTCTTTAACCTCTTGAATAATAAACTAGAGTTAATTTATAATTTCTTAAGAACCTTTTTCATGTTTTTTATTCATTTTATATCACTTATTACCATGTTATGAACATTATGTAATTATTTAAGTTAATAATGGTCGTTTTGTCGATCTTTGGTACTTGAGTCAAAAATAGACTTCTTATAATTACAAGTTGTTCATGTGGTGAAACATCCATTATATCGAGAATTATATTCATGATATAGATATCATATATCTCATATATATCCAGTATATACATTCATTCATAATATTACATAAAATTTAGAGGTAAGAAATGAAATGCACCGTTCATGGAGACGGTAAGCCGTACGTACGCATGAACGCTACTTTCATTTCTATTTCATATTTAATGGAATGAAATCATAATGATATAAAGGTATATTATACTTATAGTATAATATCATATATAATATCATTTACTCCATACTTTATACATCCCATATATGGCATTAACGATTCAAATCACTTTGAGGGGCGGTAGTCCGCACTTCCTAAAATGAAAATATCACGTTTAGCCATAAGGGAAACAATAAAGGTATGCCATAAATGAAAAATACAGAACCTTAAGTAAAACATAAACATATTATATATCATATATATAAATAGAGTGACATATTAATTGCCACATTTTAAGGTGTTATATGAGTGTTGAACAATCATCATTTCGTGAGGCAGAAATTCGTCATCCACAGAAACAATATGTTCTTTAACCATTAGATGTAGGTGTGTGTAAGTGTAGCTCGAATACTTCTTATAACAACATTATAGTATATTTAGGATACTGGTTTTGTTACAAAATAAATGAATAAAAAGATTTTAGGGGGTTGGATAAGAAAAATAAAACAAAATAACATAAGAGAAGACATTACCTTAAAATCGGGTAACTCTTTTTTGATTTGAAACAAAGGCTTCCTTGGGAAGAGTTCTTCCCAAAGTGAGGATTATAGGAGTAATATAGGGAAGTTGGGAGAGTATTTGGGCAGATTTTGGCCGATCCAAATGGCTTGAAGGTGTGAATAAGGTTGTAGAGGTGGGGGCCTTTTATAAGAGGAGAGGAGGGGAACTCTTGGAAAGTAAGGAAATGTTACATTATTATGAGATACTTTTCAGATTTTACAGGACCCAAAATTATATTTTTCGAGGATAAGGTGATAAGGGTTCGAAATATACCCATCCAATAGGCTTTGGACAAGTTTAATCCTTGGATTTTACATTATCTTTTCATTTTATTTAAATCGTTAATTAATGAGGCAATCGCTGCATCATCATGGTGTCATAAATAATTTTAATTATTTAATGTCTAAAAATTATAAAAAACTATCATGATGTAGGAAATATTTTTATATTTATAATGAATATTTATAGTCAAAAAAATGACTTGTATAACCCCACTTAAAAATTTGTTTTGTAAAACAACTTATGTTTGTGACATTCTTATTTTAACTTTAAATAAAAGTTATTTATGACATTTTCCTACCAAAGTGGCTCCATGGGGTCCCCAAGTTGACCCAAGGATTGTATTTGTCGTCCATGACTCATCCAATAGAGTTAGGACAAGTGTAAAGGTATTTTCATATTTTTATAATATCATTTTACCTTAAATTTCACTAATTACCTTTAATCGCGATTAATTAAACTTAAAAATTACTATTCACCAAAAAATTATTTTAATCCCACTGAACCACATTTTACATCCTAATGAAAACCATGTATATTGGATTTTTTTTAAATAAAATCACAGAAGTGGTAATGTTTCATTTAAATGAAAAATTTGTTTTTTAACTACCACTTAGTGGTTTCACTATTCATCAAAAATTGAAGTTTTTCAGAACAATGCCAAAATTTCACCATAAGGTATAATTGATATTCTGAATTCAAGAATTATGTATATTTTACAAAATACCAATCAAATAAGTTGCATTAATTAATTTTATAATTAATTCCCACTGTCACAACAAATAGTGTGTTTTTAAGAAACAATATATATCAAAAGATTGACAATTGTTTATGTCCAATTTCAAAGTGAAATTATTTCTAATTACCACCATTGGATAAAATGGTAAAAATATATTCTAATTATACTTTAAAACCAATAAATATTATAATTTATCACTATAAATTATTTCTATTAAAAAAGTTGTTTTTAAGTATTTTTCACTATTCATAAAAAATTGAAAGTCCTTAGAAAATTACAAAAAATTCAACTTAGGATAATTTCGATATTATGAATTCAAAAAATAAGTCCATTTTGAAATATAAAATTTATATAATTTTAAAAAGTGGTTATTACTATTCATAACGGCTACTTTGATTAGTCGCGGTGTGTTAGAACTCGAACTTGCGTACAATACAAGATATTGCATTATTGAAAGAGAGGCGTATCGTGGAAGCTCAGGGTGTTACATTCTCCCCTCCTTAAATAAATTGAGTCCTCTCAATTTGAAATTTTTCTTTGAAAATAAAAGGTTTAGAATAGAAAATACCATTGTGGAAAACCCACATCGGAAATAAAGTTAATAAAAATATAACTTTAAAAGAAAGAAAGATAAGTACAAAGGTCACCCGAGAGAGCCCATACTAGGATTATATGAAAATATGGATATGGAAGAAAAACAAACCATCAAGGTCTGATGGAGAGTTGTAGAAAACTGGATTAGGAGAAAGGTAACAATAATAAAATCACAAACTTGTGATTGGTTAAACAATCATTGAATCCCCAGTTGGAAAAGTTAACAGACAATTTTTTTGTTTTAAGATACCTTTTATAAAGTTGAGGAATTTATTTAGGAGATTTACTAAGAACGCAAGGAAATATACTTACTTGTCATGGAGACTTTCATTCTTTAATAAATTTTTCCCACAAACCCATCTTTCACTCTAAAAGGTAATAGAACTCAAAAATTTTCTATTTATCCTAATTGTATAAGGTTCCAAATATTAACACATACCATTTAGATTTGTAAAACTATTTTGTAATAACCAGGGACTTCCTGTAGGCTAGTGGTAGGTAATAAAGGCCTGTCGCACTATGGTTGTGGGTTCGATTTGTGCAGCTTTTTTCGACGCGACAGGTTATGCCCCACCCTGCAGCATGTCCTTTTCCTAAAACTATAGTATTATAATATTCCAAAAATAATCTTCAGAAATGTTTTAACTTTAAACAATACACTTCAAAGATCAACTTAATCCATTCCAACCTTTATAGTTATCCAAAATACTTTTGTCCAACTCACAGTCCAAATATTATAAGGAAGGTAAACATAATGAAGATCCTTTTTTCCACATAACAACATGTGAACACCTTCATCATGTATTCTTTTAAAAAACTGCAACATACTGAATTACCATAAATCCTTATTGATTAAATTAATAATACCTTATTCCTTATAGAATACTTGATATACTCCTTCTATCAAAAAAATGTATACAAATGATTAATCAGTTTCAAGGAAGTTAAGAATATCCAATATTATTTATCCAAATCAATCATGTATTATTCCAAAATCACTATCTCGATATCAGAACCATATTATGGTTTATCTTTCTCTCAACCATATATTTTCCAAAAATTTAACCTGCTGTGGAGTCACTTTTCTTGGTTCCACGCAATCTCAAGTCCTTGATGAAAAGTACTGCATTACAATCCTTATATACTCCATAATTATAATAACCAGTACATCATTGATACAACACTCAAATGACAAAATTATTTAATAACAACATAAGAACTATAATCATTCCTCCTCATCTATGGTAGTATCATAACATGATTATTATCCAATAACATCATTTCGGGTATACTCTGATGATTTGGACATTGGTTTGCGTAGTGTCCCCACTCCTTGAAGATGAAGCATTGTACATTTGAATCCTTTTTCTTACCCTTGTAGTCACGTACTTGGTGTCCTTTTTCTCTACACTTATAACAAACTCCCATTCCCTTCAAGCAAGTTCCAAGGTGTTTCTTCCCACAGTTATCACGTATTGGAAAATTCTTCTTTTCCCTCGTCCATTTATCCATCATTCTCTCTTCCATCCTTTTCTTCTCTTTCATCCCTTCAAATCCATATGACTCAAGGAATTCTCTACTTATCTTATTAACACATGATACTATATTTTCATATGTTGAGAACACATGGGAGACTATTTCCCTTCTAAATGTTGGCTTAATACCGTGAAAGATATTATCCTTCTTACTCTTTGGATCATAAGTATTGATGGAGTTTACATTCCTTCTATTGGGCGCCATTTCTATAAAATGGCATAAACTAGGTTAGTTTATGAATCGAAATACATAATAACAAACTTGCAAAACACTTAACATAAATTGAACTATTTATGGATTTAATCCATAATCATAAAAATATTTTCTTTGAGGAAGTATATATTCATAAGCCCTTTAATGGTTTGTAAAGAAAATGATAATTATTCTAACCATATCCCACGAGAGTGTCGTAACCAAGAGTGCAGCAAGGCCCGTTGTTGTGCACCAGTTCGCGTTCGAGTCTAGCACAAAGCGGTGTTTTCGGGTTTTTCCCCTAGGTACATCTGTGCCAAATCCACCTCTACCTGCTCATATCCAGACAGGGATGTATTGCTCGGAAAACTCAAAAAATCTCTATAATACCAAAATTCTAGGAAGTTCTTCTATACTAATCCTTAAAGCCTATCTTTGGGCTATGTGCTCTAATCAGAGTTTATCTAAATCTAGCATCCAAGTTTAGTACTAAACTGCCTCAGATACCAACCGTAACGCCCCGACCCCAGCTACCTAGAGTTGGTGCATTATTGCGTAACATTGGCATGATCACAAAAGATCAAGTCTTGAAAGACCGATTAGTTTAGTAGCCTTGGAAACACTAGATACATTCATAAATGTTACATTACATTACAAAGTGAAAAACTACAATAACATAGTCTCCATTTTCCACACTCATATCCCATTCACACTATCCCTACAGGTTATTCCTAAAATACTTCATCACATCCTGGAAAAATTAAAACATTGAAAGGGGTGAGCTCAAATGCTCAGTAAGGATAACAATATAGCGGAAGATTTTATAAATAAACATAAACATTTAAGGTAATGTATAACTAAAACAAAAGCCTTTTAAACATGAACTTTAACATAATATGGAAAAAGTAAAATGAGATAATGCCATTTACTTATTCACATGGATATTCTACTGGTTGAATAATCACATGCAATATCAATAACCACATTCATAATAATGGAATGCATAATGTCAGACTATCGTAACCACGTAGCCAAGGCCTCGTTCCAAGACCACAAATAAGATTTTTTCAAGGCCCCGTGCGAAGACAATAGTTTGTCTCATGAGACCTGCCGATGCATAGAGGAGCTATAACGGGCTCCACCCGTCACTTATTAAGTCTAATGCATTCCTCATATGAATAGGTTTAAACATATCATAAACCATAACATAATTGTATCACATAAAACATGCATAAAGGCAACATAACATTTCCACATTTCAATCACAAGATATCAATACGACACATTGATATAATAAAAACATTATTGAAACCATTTTCAATACCAAAATAAAAGAAAATTAAATCTTGGTATTTATTTTTCATTTAAAAAAACGTTAAGGCTTGTAGAGGAATCTGAAACCCAAATAATGGCCATGGCGGCGGAGAAGTCGTTGTCATCGCATATTTACGACAATAAAAACATTCCTTTTTGTCGTTTAGTAAAACACTTCCTATAAAAATATTCCTTTTGAATAAACGTAAAAGCCAAAGTGGTTTATACACCGTATAAAGGAAAGTTGGGTATATAACCAAATATGCCTCAATGAAAGGAGATTGAGACGAAGTCCCTCACAATGATCATTTTTTTAAATAAAATAGATCTATTATGTGTATTCACTATAAATACACATAAGTAAATTACAAATACAAGATAGGACATAATAATATCATGACATAATTTGAAAGTAGGAGATTAACCCAAATAATGGAAATTGGGTTAAGAAGTTCCCTTACCTTGTGTCCTTTCTTGAATCGACTATTCTTTAACCTCCTGAATAATAAACTAGAGTTAATTTATAATTTCTTAAGAACATTTTTCATGTTTTTTATTCCTTTTATATCACTTATTACCATGTTATGAACATTATGTAATTATTTAAGTTGATAACGGTCATTTTGTCGATCTTTGGTACTTGAGTCAAAAATAGACTTCTTATAATTACAAGTTGTTCATATGGTGAAACATCCATTATATCCAGAATTATAGTCATGATATAGATATCATATATCTCATATATATCCATTATATAAATTCATTCATAATATTACATAACATTTAGAGGTAAGAAATGAAATGCACCGTTTATGGAGACGGTAAGCCGTACGTACGCATGAATGCTACTTTCATTTATATTTCATATTTAATGGAATGAAATCATAATGATATAAAGGTATATTATAATTCCAGTATAATATCATATATAATATCATTTACTCCATACTTTATACATCCCACATATGGCATTAACGATTCAAATCACTTTGAGGGGGCGGTAGTCCGCACTTCCTAAAATGAAAATATCGCGTTTAGCCATAATGGAAACAATAAACGTATGACATAAATGAAAAATACAGAACCTTAAGTAAAAAAATAAACATATCATATATCATATATATATATAAATAGATTGAGATCTTAATGGCCACCTTTGAAGGTGTTATATGAGTGTTGAACAATCATCGTTTCGTGAGGTAGAAATTCGCCATCCACAGAAACAATATGTTCTTTAACCATTAGATATAGGTGTGTGTAAGTGTAGCTTGAATAATTCTTATAACAACATCCTAGTATATTGAGGATACTGTTGTTGTTACAAAATAAATGAATAAAAATATTTTATGGGGTTGGATAATCAAAATAATACAAAATAACATAAGAGAAGACATTACCTTAAAATCGGGTAACTCTTTTTTGATTTGAGACAAAGGATTCCTTGGGAAGAGTTATTCCAAAAGTGAGGCTTCTATGAGTAATAGAGGGAAGTTGGGAGAGTATTTGGGCAGAGGTTGGCTGAGCCAAATGGCTTGATGGTGTGAGTAAGGTGGTAGAGGTGGGGGGCTTTTATAAGATGAGAGAAGGGGCACTCTTGGAAAGTAAAGAAATGTTACATTATTATGAGATACGTTTCGGATTTTAGAGGTCCCACAATTATATTTTTTGAGGATAAGGTGATAAGGGTTCTAAATAAAACCATCCAATAGGCTTTGGAAAATTTTAATCCTTGGAGTTTACATTATCTTTTCATTTTATTTAAATCGTTAATTAAAGCAGTAATCGTTGCATCATCATGGTGTCATAAATAATTTAATTTATTTAATGTCTAAAAATTATAAAAAAAATATCATGATGTAGGAAATCTTTATATCTTTCTAATTAATATTTATAGTAAAAAACATGACTTGTATAACTCCGCTTAAAAATTGTTTTTGTAAAAAAACTTATGTTTGTGACATTCTTATTTTAACTTTAAATAAAAGTTATTTATGTCATTTTCCTACCAAAGTGGCTCCATGGGGTCCCCAAGTTGACCCATGGATTTTATTGGTCGTCCATGACTCATACAATAGGGGTAGTACAAGTGTAAAGGTATTTTCATATTTTTATAATATCATTTTTACCTTAAATTTCACTACTTACCTTTAATCGCGATTAATTAACCTTAAAAATTACTATTCACCAAAAAATTATTTTAATCCCATTAAACCACATTTTACTTCCTAATGAAAACCATGTAGGTTGGATTTTTGAAAATAAAATCACATAAGTGATAATGTTTCATTTAAATGAAAAATCAGTTTTTTAACTACCACTTAGTGGTTTCACTATTCATCAAAAATTGAAGTTTTTCAGAACAATGCCAAAATTTCACCCTAAGCTATAATTGATATTCCGAATTCAAAAATGATGTCTATTTTACAAAATTCCAAAAATATAAGTTGCATTAATTAATTTTATAATTAATTCTCGTTGTCACAACAAATAGCGTGGTTTTAAGAATCAATATATATCAAAAGATTGACAATTTTTTATGTCCAATTTCAAAGTGAAATTAATTCTAATTACCACAATTGGATAAAATGGTAAAAATATATTCTAATTATACTTTAAAACCAATCAATAGTATAATTTATCACTATAAATTATTTTGATTAAAAAATTTGTTTTTAAGTATTTTTCACTATTCATAAAAAATTGAAAGTCCTCAGAAAATTACAAAAAAATCAACATAGGATAATTTCGATATTACGAATTCAAAAATGAAGTCCATTTTGAAATATAAAATTTCTATAATTTTAAAAATTGGTTATTACTATTCATAACGGCTACTTTGATTAGTCGCGGTGTGTTAGAACTCGAACTTGCGTACAATGCAAGTTATTGCATTATTGAAAGAGAGGCGTATCGTGGAAGCTCAGGGTGTTACAAATGAATTTTTTCATATGGGGTTATGTGGAGTCTGTGAGTTATATAATAAAGAATAACATTCAAAAAATTAAAAAAATGAAAATTTTATTTAAAATAAAAAAATGGTATAAAAATATAATCAAGATTGGGTACAAATCATTCATTATGATTAAAATGATCATGATGATTGATTAGAGTTTTAAATAAGTTTCTAGTTGTTACAATTTTAAGGGGAGAATTTCATATACTTTTTACTATAATATAATGCATTGTACTTAAGAGATAAACCTCCTCCTTGGGATTTCATATTTTGAAGAATAAAATCCTACCAACCTTCACCCTCATAGTAATTTTAACCTTGACTAAAAAGTCCACTTGATGTTATTTTCCTTTTTTCATTACAAAGTGGAGAAGTAGTTCCTTTACAATCCTATGGATAAAGAGCATGTATTCATGATATTATCATAAATATATATGAATTGTATGATAAGTTATTAGATAATAGAATCTATTGTGAGGTAGATCACTATTTGTAATGTTTAATAATAATGAATTAAGAACTCGAATGAATGAGAGGAGAATTTACATCAATTTTAAAGTGGAAAATTAAAAAATATGGATTGGTTGTTTCAATAATTAAAGATAAAATGAATTAATATTTCATGTGAAATTTGAAAAATTGTTTTATCCTTGATTATTTTTTATTATATTACATTGAAACATGAATATTGAAAACATTGGTTCCCACTTTAACTACTTGTTCAGATCTAATGCTTAAGGAAAATCATGGATTAAGTGTATGGGTATTTGATAAACCAAAATTAATTTCAAAATTTTGCTTAAATTTTGATTATTTTTCAACATTTTCAATCATAAAATACATGTATTTCAATATTTTTTTAAAATAATTGGTAATTTGATTTATCGAATGAAAATGGGATAAAATTTGAAAGTTTCAAGGGTTTAGAATTTTGACATATTTTAATCACATTGTTATTAGGATAATAACTTTTAAATTATTGATCAAAATGACTTGATTTTCTTTTTAGGATTACTTTATTTTGTGGATAAAACATTAATGTCTTGACCCAAAGATAAATCTGTCATGTTGAAGACCAAAACCAACTCACAATTTGGTCTTGGAAACATTGCATTGATCTGGATATGTTTTAGGTTTGGACCATATCTCTTGAATGGATGGACCAAATATGATGAAATTTGGAGAGGATATGTGAAAGAAATTTATGAAAAACATTCATAAAGGATTCCATGAGTTAATCAGTCATTTTTAAGGACATTAATGTATGGATACTAGGGATATTTAATATGGATAGTTTTCTGGTGAAAAATAAATTCTCAGAGAAAAATAGGCATAATTCTCACTAAATGTGGCCACATATGTTGAAATCTGGAGGGGAGACGTGAAATAAATTAAGGAACAAGTTTTATGAGTTAGTACATAGCTGAATTGGCTATTTAAAGGGTCTAACTTGTGAAAAATTTTGAAGGGAAATTATGGCCTGTAAAAGGTGGCAAGAAATTTCTTTCAAAATTATCTCATACCACTAGTCGACCACCGAGGAAGAAATATCCAACAAGAATCCATGTTACACCATCCTCTTCCTCTCCCATTTCTTCTTCTTAATATTTTTCTCCTTTTTTTCTTTTAGATTAAATTTTTCATTTTAAATTGTAATTTAAATTTTAGCTTAATTTAAATTAAGTCTGCCATGAATGTTTTAAATATTATTTCCACCCACTCTCCATCCCCTCTTCGTCTTCCTATTATTTTTTTATTTCTAGTTTTATTATTATTATTGGTATAATTATTAATATTATTATTATTATTACTATTACTATATTTGTTAATAATACTCATTTAACATTTTTTATTTTATTTTTTTACTTTCAGAATCTCTTCTTATCTTAATAATAATAATAACAATAAATTTTTATTATATTATTATTATTATTATTTATAAATTATATAATTTCATATATTTATTTTTTATCTCTTTTCATATTTTTTCATTCCTATCTCTCTCTCTCAACCCAATTCTATATTTTTTGGTTATATTATTTTCTCATCTCATTATTTTTAAATTTATTCTTTCTTTTATTCTATTTCCTCTTATTCTCTTCTATCTACTCCACCATGTGATCTCTAACTCTAGAAAATGAGAGGATGGCCATGAGGCTTGGCCTTCGGGAGGTCATGGTGTTCTGGAATTTTTCATAAAGTTAATTTAAAATTGTTATTAAATTTGAGTAGCATGCATGGGGAGGTGAATGTCACAAATTTTTTGATTTCCCACCAATGACATGCAAATCGATTTATTTCTATTAATTTTTTAAATATCTTTTCTATCTCTATAATGGTTAACTCTTCATATAAAATAGTTGAGCTCATCAATGGATGAAGCAACATTAATAGAGTTGGTTCCTTAGAGATGGAACACCCTAGACTAAGTTGTTTCATAAACCTTGATTATAGGAGGAGGTGGGATTAATATTTCCTAGGTTTTCAAGGATTCAACAATGTCTAAATAAACAATAGGAATGTAGGCATGAAATTACATATTTGGATTATCAAACCAAAAACAATTAATGTAAAATAATTATTGAACCTTATACCAAACTCAAAATTCAAGTCATTTCTTCTTTAACTCATCATGTTTAGCATGGCATGAAAGTTTAGAATTTTATATTTCTGGTCATTTAAATCTAAAACCCTAAAATATTGACATTGTTTTCATCAAATAATTTAAATGAAAAAATAATAATTACTTTAGTGGATTTAAATTAGGTAAGTGAAAAAAACATAGAGGCTCCTCAAGTGAGATGACTCTGGTCAACCATTGTCCTGCACATAGAAAAATAGTATTTCTTTTTCCATTCCCCACTTTAGTAGTGCATCAATGGGCAGATACATTTTCATGTGGAATATTTTCATCCTCAATATAATAGGATCTGACATATTCATTGGAATGGAATTGTTAGTTCCCTATCGATCCCATGTTCACTAATATCATCAGAGTGTGGTGTTTATATCACTGAAGGGTGGTAAGAACATGCATAGGGGATAATGAGATCTAAAAGCTACATAATTAGAACTCAAGTAGAAGAGGTTGGGTAGTGTCATAGATCATACTATAGAATTTTGCTGGATGACCAGAGGTTACGACCCATTGTCTTTCCTCCCATAGTGGAGTGTTTTAGGGATGTATTTCTTAAGGAATTTTCTACTCTACATCTCAGGAGAGAGATAGAATTCACTATTGATTTTGTGTCAGGATCAGCACCAGTGACTATTCATATTTATATGATGTCTCCAATGGAACTTTTGGATATGAAAAATTAGTTTTAGGATACGGATTCAAATGGTTTTAAACACTCTAAAACTTCATCTTGGGGATCACCAGTCCTTTTTTCAAGGATTTAGAAGGCACTTTCAAGCTCTGTATGGATTACCATTATTTAAACCAGCTCATAGTAAAGATTAGGTATCTACATCCAAGAGTATGTGACCAATTTGATTAGATCATATGAGAGAGTGTGTTATCAAATATATATTTGATGTCCGGATATCATCAGGCTCATTTCAGGACATCAAACAGACATCGCATATCATTTAGGAGTAGGTATGGCCTATACATGTACCTGGTCATGTCATTCAATCTCACAAACATACATACCAGTTTCTTGTCTCTTATGAATCAAGTTTTCCACCCATATCTTGATTCATTTCTTGTAGTATTTATTAATGGTATCATAGTGTATTAATTCTCTAAACACAACCATATAAACCATCTTGATAACACATTTAATTCACTAAGAGAGAATTAAATATATGCTAGGCTTGGTAGATTCCACTATTGGATCAACAAAGTCCACTTCCTACATCACATTATCTCAGTGCAAAGAGTTTCAATAGACCCAAATAAAGTGAGAGCTGTAGATTTCTGGGAGTGGACCAAGAAATTATTTGATATTAATATTTTCTTAGGGATATCCAGGTATGTTATTGGTTTCATCCAGGATTAATCATGCCTTGAAACGTCGCTTACATGATTAAAAAAGAAGGGTGTAAAATTCATTTTGACATAATTCTTTGAAAAAATATTTACATGGTTGAAGGTGGGACTAAATTTAGCATCACTTATTACTCTTCTATATTAGGAAAAGAGATACACATTTTACTATGGAAAAACAAGAATTGGTCTTGTAGCTGTTTTGATGAAGGATGAGCAAGTTATCACATATGAGTCTCATTAGTTGAGGCCTCATTAGTAGAATTACCTAACTTACAAACTAAAGATAGATGTTGTAGTTCATGCTCTATGTTTTTTAATACATTATCTACTTAGATTACATTTTTTGTATACACATTGTAGACGCCGGAAAAGTCCGTTGTTCCCAAACAAAGCTCCAGATATGGAAAGCGAGGTCATATTTGGAGTCGGAAGCACGTTTCGGAGGGCCCGGAGGCCTTGCGCGAAATTTTGGAGACACGCGCGCAAAGTTGATGAGCCGTGCGCAAACCTCCCGGGATGCGCGCAATGCGCCGGGCCGGCGCGCAATTTTGCGCGCCAGTGGCCCGCGCGACTCCCTTGCGCGCCGGGCCCGATTCCGCGCCCGCGAAGAGAATTCCGCGCCCGCGAAGAGAATTTCGCGCCCGCGAACTGGATTCCGCGCCCGGGGTTGCCTATAAATATAAGGCGACCCCCGACGTTTTGGAGGTTTCCAGAATTCGAAAGGTCTCTCGTGCGCGCAATCCATCCCCTTCCGCGCGCAATGTCGATCTTCAGGTAACCTCTTTTCTTTCGCGCAAGAAAGCCTCGGGGTTCGCCTTCGCGCGCAATCCCTTTGGCTCCTTTCCTTTGAATAACCCTTCACTCAAAGGCATTTGCGCGCAAAAGAAGCCTCTTGCGCGCAATTGCCCCCGGGTGCGCGCAATCTAGCCTGATTGCACGCACCCCCCATTTTCAAAGTGGCCATTCATTAAAGAATGAGTCGTTGCCCCCGTGCGCTATCCGAAGCCCGGTGCGCGCAATCTCGATCATCCGCGCGCAAAGTGATGGCCCAATTGCGCGCCAGCCCGCCCATTTGCGCGCCGACCCGTGGTATTGCGCGCAAAGCTCCTCTTTTGCGCGCAAACCGCCAGGGTCGCCCCCTTTGACCCCCTTTGGGTACCCGCCTGCGTGGCGCCCGACGACCCTCATCCCGGGTGCCCGCACCGTGCGTTGTCTTCCCGTGCGACCCTCCAGGCTCGCGCGAAGTGACACGGACCTATCGGCGGCTTCAACGTCCTGCACGACGTTAAACTGCATACGTCCCACACGACGTTAAACTGCATTCGTCCCAGCTACAAGACGTTAAACTGTATGCTATTCGTCCTGCACGACGTTAAACTGTAATTCGTCCTGCATGACGCTAAACTGCACCATGTCCTGCACGACGTTAAACTGCATACGTCCAAGATGCATGACGTTAAACTGCCTGGCCCCCATCGTCCGCGCTGCAAGACATTAAACTGCCAAGCATCTTCGTCTTCAACACACGACGTTAAACTGTACTTCGTCCGGCAAGACGTTAAACCGTCCGCTTCGTCCTCAACACACGACGTTAAACTGTATTTCGTCCGGCAAGACGTTAAACCGTCCGCATCACCCGATCCCATGCCCCGCACGCAAGGTCCCCCCAGTTTGGATGTGGCCCCCACCCGCTCGTCTCTGTAGGGATGACGGGGTTGCCCCTCTTTAGGGATGATTCATGGAGTGGCCTTCGCCCACGGGGCTAGAGCGTTACAAAAAGAACGAACTACGTGGACTTTGATCCCTGTCTTCTAAACAGGGTACGTAGGAAGCCTCTCCAAGGTTCAAGCCCACCACCTGGTCGTCCCGGTCGTATTTACGTCGGTTCGTCCATCAGTGGACCCATCCCGGGTTCACACTTGCGTTGATTCACCCATGAATCTTCCTCTGTGGGGGACTGCACGTGTGTATCTCCATTGTGCTTCCCCACTGCATCGATCTCTTCGTGAGTCAGCTTGTCAACGTCCAGCATGACGTAAAACTATGATCCACCCGGCCGTTCCATCCCCCTCTGTGCGAGGTGGTTCGGTTCAATCCTTCTCCAGGAAGCCTCGATCTCTTTGTGAGTCGGCTTGCCACCGTCCAGCATGACGTAAAACTGTGATCCACCCGGCCGTTCCATCCCACTCTGTGCGAGGTGGTTCGGTTCAATCCTCCGCCCGGCGGCCTCGATCTCTTTGTGAGTCGGCTTGCCGACGTCCATCATGACGTTAAACTGTATATCCGAACTACGCTGACTTTGATTCGCGCTAACGCACGGTACGTAGGAAGCCCCTACGGGGTCCAAGCTCTTCACTCCATCATCCACCCTGATCTTTACCCGGGCCGCCACATCCTGGTGGGGTCATGCCATTTCATTCCACTCCACTTCACTCAGGAAGCCGCCCATGTGCTGGCCCCAGCGTCGGAGGTTCCCCGCAAGGGGTTCTGTCATCTGATCCACTCCTCGTGTTGATCAGTCTGATGATGTCCCCGCTGGACGTTAAACTCGCGGCATACCCCGTGTTAAACATGGGAAGCTGAGGAAAACCTCAGTTAACACAGTTCCCCGCGCCAAGCGCAGGATGCCTCAGGCCATCATGCCTTCGAGAAGCCTTATTAGGGACGGAAGGCAGACATGCAGAGGCGTAGTGTTAAGACACGCCCCCGACATCCAGAGCCACTCGGTCTCCTCACCGCAGGTTGCTGCCCCGACCAGACCCCTTAGAGCGTCTGGGCGGAAGCAGCGTAATTAACCGGTGTCCATGAAGATATGGCACCGGGAACGAGATTCACGAACATTCTTAAATCTATGAGGGAGACCCGGATTAGGCGACGAGTTCCGAGGAGACGTCCACGGAAGGAGGAGCCGACGTCCCATCATCCCGGTTTCGATCAAGGAGCAGACGCCCCTGAATAAGGGACGAATGCCGCCCGCCCTTGGAAAGCGGGACTGCGGGGCCACAAGCCGCGCGCCCATCCTCTCGGGTCGACGGGTGCACGCGCGAACGCGTCCTCGCGGAACAGCGTAACCCGACGCACATCCGCACCGAAACAGAAAAATGGTGAACCCGACATGAATCTCTTCTCCTCAATACGAAGACCGATGGCTTTTAGAGGTGTTGTAAGACCAGCATGCTGCTCGACCGAGCATTCAGCTTTACCCGCCAGGGGCTGGGGAAGGGAAATCGGGCACTCCGTCTCGCGACGTCGATGGCCTGGGTCCCCCCCACGGAAGGCGTCATGGCACTAATGGTTGGTTGTCGATTCCTTTTCCTGTCAGTGTTAATGGGTTTTTCTCCTTGCTTTCAGAAATCAAGTCGCCCAATCCAGTGCCCGATCGCCACCCGCCCACTGGCGCAGGGATAGGGGAAACACCGACGCGGCTACTCCGCGCGGTCCCGCCCATTCCACAGCCGTCCCAGCAGCCGCAGCTGCGGGGCAACCACGCCCTCTCTCCCCCTCGGAGGTCATCCAA
This sequence comes from Viscum album, assembly GCA_963277665.1. Lineage (NCBI taxonomy): Eukaryota > Viridiplantae > Streptophyta > Magnoliopsida > Santalales > Viscaceae > Viscum > Viscum album. Next base: position 124,146,566 of record OY728126.1, read on the forward strand.
AGAAGGGTGATCAACAACTTGGTGTGGAGATATGAGGAAGAGGGATTCATCCCCACCAGGGACATGGCTCGCCTAGACCTCGAGGGAGCTGCACCTCGCCACCAATGCTGCCCCCGAGGGCCGCGCAGGGAGGCACCGCTGCCTACCTCGACGTCCAACCGCTTCGGGAGTTTATCCCCGGAGCGCTCCGACAACTCCTTCCCATATGCGGATGAGGTGGAAGATGTCCGGGACCACCCTGTCCGAGATTTGCTCCAGGGATCCGCGATGAGGGCTCCTGTCAGGCCACGGCGACATCGCCGCCAGGCCTCTCAAGTCAAAGAACGGGCTCTCCACCTGCCCGCGCCGCTCATCCCGACTCGTTTGTCCCGACACCAACGTCGGGCTCGAGCGGAAGAGGATGCCCACCTTGGGGCCCTAGCAACAGTGGCCGCGTTGGCTCAAGCCACTGCTGGCTCCAGTCACCAGGCCCCTGTGCATCCTGAGCAGGGGCACTTCTATGCCCGACCCGGATCGAGGCCCCGACCGCCCCAAAGGCAGGTTGGGTTGACTCTCCCGGTTGCTGGTACAGACAATGGCCACCGCAGACCACCTCGCGGTAGCACTATTCTCCAACAGGGTCTACTCCGTGTGGCCGATCCAAGAGGCATGGGTCACCCCGCCTTCCGATCCCGGCCCGGAGGCCTGCCCGGAATCATCTCTCCCCGCGTCCCCTTTGATATCTGTCCCGGTGCCCCTCGCACCTTGGTTTCCAGTCCTCTTGGCCCCAGCACCAGTGAGGCCGGAGGATGCCAGGATAGAGATCAGCCATGCCCCGAAGAACCACCCAGGGGCAGGAGGGCGAGGAGTCGACGCCGAGGGAAGAATGTTACGGAATTCTGGACAGAGATCCGACCGGTTCGTTTCTCTGATACAGAGGCCGAGTATGATTCGGCGACAGAGCCCTCCCCCCAATCCCACCTGTCAGGGGCAGGGGTAGGAATGCGGCACGTCAGCCTCGTACTTCCCGATAGCGAGACCGATATGATCCCCGCTTCTCTCCGAAGGTATATCCGGAGTAGTGAGGGCCTGGTAGACCCCCAAGGATCAAGCTTGCGGTTGGTACCGGCCCCTCTGGAAGCGCCTTCTTCCTCGATCGGAGAAGCCGGAGACTTTTTCTGGGGACCGACGGTCGAACCACGATCTAGTGCACCCCCGGCGAGCACCGACGCTACGGCAGGATGTTCGCTCGCCGGCCCGTCCTATCGTGATGTGGTAGCCAGGGCACCGCCACCCTCAGAGGGCAGCCCGGGATATGGAGGCCAATCGGCCTGCTCGCCGTATTCACCTCCGGCCAGCCCGTCGGCCCGGCGGCCCGCCTCGGCACCACTGCCGGTTCCCCGTCCATTCCCAGTCGTTGAAGAGGACCAAGGAGACCTGGGTCCCGAGTTTGAGTCATGGAGCTTCTGGACCGTCCTTGCAGAGGGCCACTTCCCTGAGAAGTTTTGGCCAGTCGCAGGACCGGACTTTGATGCACCCGAATCGCTCACCCCAGATGAGTTCGAATGCTTCCGCCGAACTCTCCGGGAGACTCACTCCCGTCTTCACCGCCTACAAATTCCATATCCCAGGAGTCAAGTGCACCAGGAGGATATTGGTGAGCAGTGCCGTCAAATTGACCTGGCCACGCTCCCCGCGGTTCGGCACCCCGGGTCATTTGGGCACCACGAGGCCCTCCAACAACGATGCGTCGAGTGTTTTCAAGTACTCCGCAAGGTTCTCGAGGAAGCCACTCCCCACGTGTATATCCGTGGATGGGGGCAGTACGCTGCCCTACGCTTCAGTGCGATTCGCCGACAGCCCGATTCATTGGGTGGCCCTGAGGGTACATCCCCAGGGACGGAAACGGTCAATATGGCTGACCTGTCGGGAGAGGGGAACGACTTGGAACTTCTCGACGGGGGATCTTCCCCCGAAGACAAGCCGTCGTTGGATCCATCGGTGAGAGTTACTCGTCATCAGAGGAACCTCCTGGGACTCCCCGCACCCACTGAAGCACTGACGTTGAGCCAAAACGTCAGCAAAGGTAAAGAGCACGGCGGGGCTATAAAGCCCGCCGACCCATCCACCTCCATGCAGAGGGCGGACGAGGATCCCGAGAAGGCTATGCTATGTCAACAGCTCGCCGAGCAGAAGAAGCTGGTTGGCCAGCTCCTCGCCGAGCGCGCTGCAGAACGGCGGCCTGACTACGGTGATCCTAGGCCAGGACAGCAGGGACAGGAACAACCACCCCTCGATGAGGCTCTCCCGGGCAACCGTGATTATGCCGTGTTCGCCAACAGGGGAGAGGCCATTGCCCATGGCAAGAGGGCGCGGTATGTTTCACCGCACCCTCCCGAGCGGCGTGACTACCTGAGAGACCCCGCTCGGATTCCTCCTGCTGCCCCAAGGACCGCTCTGCCCGCCATCCCACGAGCTACCGAGTTCGACGACCCGGTCGACGACCCGATTGAAGGGCCATGCAATGCGCTCGTGGTTAGAGATCCTCGCCAGGACTGGAACCCATGTCCGGACAATCCGATGGCGGCACTCATCGCCCGCTTGGAAGCCTTGGAGACTCGGCAAGTGGTGATCCCACCGGACGGCAAGTCATACCCAGCATGGGTGGATGACATGCCGGCGCCTCCGGGATTCGGGAATCCCACTTTCGCCCCCTTCAACGGGACTGGAGATCTACCACAGCATTTGGCCCATTTCAACTCGAGGTGCGGGCCTATGTTGGGGACTCCGGCGCAGCAAGAGGCCGCTAAGCTTTGCTGCTTTGTCCAGACACTGGAAGGGCCAGCATTTGTCTGGTACAGCCAGCTCCCCGTCGGGTCGATAACTAGCTGGGAGGACCTTCGTAGACAATTCCTCTACCAGTTCAGTTCCACGAACCGGAAGACAAATATCGCAGACCTCTTCAAGTGCAAGTAGAGGCCTGATGAGCGAGTCACGGACTTCGTCGCCCGATGGAAGGGTCTCACGTGTTCCCTTGACATGCCATTGACTCGGGAGCAGTTGCTGACAATGTGCGTTGGGAATGTCAAGACCGAGCTGGTCCCTTCCTTGATCACTCAGAATTACCCCGGAGGGTTCAGGGACTTCTCAGACAAAGCTCAACATCTTGAGGAAGCCCTGCAACAGGCCAGCCAGGCACACCCGCTGCCTCCTATGATTCCTGCAAGGAGAGCCAGCAGGGCTGAGCCCGCTGCTGTTTCCCAGATAGAGGCCCCCAGGCCATTGGAGCTGCTGCCGGCGAGACCAGCTCCACAGCCTCATAGGAATCCGCCTCCATGGGCCCAGTTCCCGACCCAGCAGCGGCAGCCCCAGAACCGGCCGGCCCCTCCGCATAATGTACCGCCATAACCCAGGCGAGATAATCAGGGTCCACCTCCTCGGCAGGCCCCTCCAGCCCCTCGTCAAGACCACGCTCCCAGGGGCCTGCGATACCTGACCTACTCATTTGACGAGGATCAGGTCCCCGGTTATTTCCGGAGCGCCCTGGAGCAGAGGATTGTGCGACTGCCTGAGTGTTGGAGGCCAGAGGAGGCACATCTCACGGATAACCCCCGCTACTGCCCTTACCATCGGGCCCTGGGGCACACTATCCAGCGGTGCTATGTGTTTAAGGATTGGCTCCAAAACCAGATTAACAACAACGTAATCAGGTTGGGCCCTGCTCCAGCACAAGTGGCGGGCGTGTTCGTGGGATCAGACGACGATAGCGGCAATGAGGACGAATGGCAGCTGGTCTCCGACCGCGGGTCCCAGAAGTATAAAAACTGGATGGCCCGCAAGACGATCGTTCGCACCCATGGAATCATCCGTGTGCGCTTGAATCAGCCTGAGCCTCCAGAATCTGCGGGTGCTGCTTCGGCATCGTCGTCCCAGCCTGCCTCTTCCAAGAAGAGCAAACGGCGGCGGCGCAAGAAGGAAGAGCGCGCCCCGCCAGTTCCACCACTATCCCGCACTCTCTGTGATTTCATGCCCCCGGAGATGGGGATCCCTCCTCGGATCCGCCCAGTGGTGAATGATTCGTCCGATGACAGTATTGGGTACGCTTCGGTTAATACCGTCGAGCTGGTAAATCCCTTTTCGGTTCCCGACGTTGAAGAACACCAGGTGGACCTCCCTAGTGTCCCCGGTCGTCGCCACCGTCGGAGGAGCCGCAACAACAGGAGTCGCCGGGGCACAGCAGTTGGTACCTCCAGCCAGGCCGTGCATGCCACTGAGACTAGGCAGCAGGCTCAAGATCGAGCTCAGCGTGCGCAGCCCCCCCATCCGGGGATGACGGATTCGCCTCCGCCACTGTTTGTGGTGTGGGATCAGGCAGAACCGCCTCAGCCGCGTCGCGATCAGCTCCGCCCTGCCACGAGTCCATCCTGGCCTCCTGACCCCAGTACGGTGACCATTTCCCGGGTTCAACCAATGAACAGCGAGATGCGCCAAGCACCAGTCGGCCGCCGGCCCAACCGGAAAGGCCCGTCATGCTTCCAACCGCAGAGCAACCTCCTGCAACCAGGGGTTCGCGCTTGGACAAAAAGTAGGATGTCCTGAAGCACTTGGCCGACATCCCAGCGAGACTCTCCATCCTTGAGGCTCTACGCATGTCATCTGAGATGCGTGAGGCACTCGCTGAAGCCCTGAAGAGCCCCCTCCAGTTTGAGACAGAGGTTGCGGCTGCAGAGGCCTTTCACGCCAAAACGATTGAGGACGCCGAATGCCAGGCAGTTATCTCATTTTCTGGTAAGGATGAAGACCCTCCTATACAGGGGCACATTCGTCCGCTGTATGTTACCGGCCAGTTCAATGGCCTTGAAGTCCGGTGCTGTCTTGTCGACACGGGGTCCGGGATTAACCTGATTCCCACTCGGACGCTCCGGAGATTGGGGTTGTCTGAGGATGACTTGATTCCCTCCGACCTCAGGATCCAGGGGTACGACCGCACCGAGCAAACCCCGGTCAGCAAGATACATTAGAAGACCCAGTTCGGTGACTTGGTTGCCAACACTGAATTCATGGTAGTCTCTCAAGACACTGCGTACAACGCATTGATGGGCAGGCCATGGCTCCACCTTCATGCGGCGGTTCCCTCGTCATACCACCAATGCCTCAAATACTCCCTTAATGGTCGAGTAGGCGTGCTTCAGGGAGATGCCTCTCCTTTTGCCTCATGTGAAGCCCGCTATCTGGACGCGGACTATTACAAGAGCAAGGATAAGCAGATCCTGGCAGGTGAGGTCGAGCCTATCGCTGTTGCAAGTGATCCCTGGGCAAGTTTGGATGACGCTTACGTCCTCCCGATTCAACGGTTGGACGTAGCCATGGTCTCGACGGCTTGTGAGTCTCCTGATGAGATCACCGCGACCGCCCATGCCAGAACCAGCGGCCCAGCAGGATCTGGTAGCCCCAATGCAGTTGCCAACGCAGTCTCTCCCATGGACGATCCCTCCCCGAGTGGAGAGGACGTGGAAGATGCACCCCCAGCCTTTGAGGAGGGCGTCTCTGCCACGGTCGATGAGTTAGTACAAGTGAACCTTGGAACCGAAGCAGATCCAAGACCCACATTGGTCAGTGCCGCCATGCCCTCTGAGGAGCGGCAACAGTACGTGGACTTTCTCAGGCAGCACCGTGATGTGTTCGCTTGGGGCTATGACGAGATGCCGGGGCTAGATCCTCAGGTAGCCGTCCACCGCCTTGGTCTCCCGGCGAACCATCGCGGGTTCAAGCAGCCTCCCAGGAAGATGCACCCATTCCACGGTGCCATGGTTGAGGCCGAAGTTGACAAGATTATCCAAGCCAACTTCGTGAGAGAAGTTCAGTACCCCAAATGGCTGGCCAACATTGTGCCGGTCAGGAAGAAGAACGGGCAGATCAGAGTCTGCATCGACTTCCGCGATCTCAACTGCCACTGTCCGAAGGATGATTTTACCCTTCCAGTGACAGAGCTGTTGATTGACGCCACGGCAGGGTTCCAGGCCCTCTCCTTCATGGATAGATACTCCGGATATAACCAAATTTGGATGGCCCCTGAGGATGAGGAGTTCACTACCTTCAGGGCCCCCCAAGGTACCTTTTGTTACCGGGTCATGACTTTCGGCCTGAAGAATGCAGGTGCCACCTATCAACGGGTGATGCACCGCATATTCAAGCCAATCCTCGGCACACTGGTGGAATGCTACGTCGACGACTTGGTAGTCAAATCGCGCCAGCGTCAGGACCATCTCAAAGATCTTGAGAAAGTGTTCGGCTTCCTCCGGTCTCGCTGCCTGAAGATGAACCCGTTGAAGTGTGACTTCGGGGTCACCTCCGGAAAGTTCCTTGGATTTTTGGTAAGATACCGGGGTATTGAGATCGACCCAGAGAAGATCAGGGCGATTAGCCAGATGCCTCCCCCAGGTAACATCCGGGAACTGCAGGGGTTCCAAGGCCACTTAGCCTATATACGCCGATTCATCGCGAATCTGGACGGCAAGTGTAAGCCCTTTTCTCGGCTCATAAAGAAAGGTGCCACCTATGTATGGGATAAAGAGTTTCAGACCGCTTTCGAGGAAATCAAGCAGTACCTGCTGCAACCTCCGGTTCTGATGCCGCCTGTATCCGGGAAGCCGCTGGTCCTCTATGTGACCGCCCTGGAACGGTCCCTGGGTACCCTTCTCGCCCAGAAGAACAACGAGGGAACAGAGAATAGCCTCTATTACCTCAGTCGCATGCTCCTCGATGCGGAAGTTAGGTATTCCCCCATCGAGAAGAGATACCTGGAGCTCGTATTTGCCGTACAGAAATTACGGCACTACTTGCAGCACCATGAGGTACAGTTGGTTTCTCGGGTAGACCCGTTGAAATATATCCTGAGTCGGCCTATGTTGACTGGCCGTCTAGCGCGGTGGGCTGTGATTCTCCAGCAGTTCGACATCAGGTATGTGTCTCAGAAGGCCATCAAAGGGCAAGCATTGGCAGACTTTCTGGCTGCTCACCCAACCTCCGCGGATCAGCCGCTGGATCTAGGCTTTCCTGATGAGGCCATTCTCTCGGTCGATCATGCCGGTCCATGCTGGCAGATGCACTTTGACGGTGCCTCCCGGAGCCCCACCGGTAGAAGACTTGATAATCCTAAGCTCAACAGAGTGGGCTTGGGTATCGTCTTCATTACCCCGGAGCAAGCTGTACTGCCATACTCTTTCCTGTTGTCAGAGGGATGTACCAACAATGAGGCGGAATACCATGCCCTCATCACCGGCCTCGAGTTAGCTCTCGAGATCGATGTGCCCCATCTGTGTGTGAAAGGGGACTCCGAGTTGGTTGTTAAGCCGATCAATGGCGACTATGTTGTCAGGAAGTCGGAACTTGTGCCATTACCGGAGTGCACCCTCCTTCTGATGGCCCGGTTCCCTTCTCGGCCAGAAATTGTCCATATTCCCCGGTCGCAGAACGGTCGAGCAGATGCTTTGGCCAGCCTTGCTGCGTCACTTGCAGAGCCTGAACAGGATAACCTGACCGTCTGCGTGACGCGCCGCAGGCTCATCGCTCCCATTGTCCCGGAGGGAGATCGCGACCCGTCGGTAAGTAATCTCACCACGGTTGCCCCTGTGCCCGGAGCCCCGAGTACCCCAGATATGGCAGTCGAACCAGCCCCTGATTGGAGGACGCCTTTGGTTGAGTACCTCCAACATGGCATTCTCCCGCCGGATTGGGCTGAGCGCGAGCGAGTTCGACGCCGCGCATCGCAGTTTGTCCTCCAGAGCAGTCCCGGCCTGGAGAAGATCCTCTATAGACGCGGATTTGATGGTGTTCTCCTCCGTTGCCTTCAGGGAGTTGAGATCCCACGAGTCATGCGAGAGTTTCATGCTGGTTCATGCGGTGCCCATTAGACTGGGCCGAAGCTGTCCCACCAGATTCAGAGGTTGGGATACTTCTGGCCCTCCATGATCCATGACTGCATCGAGTATGCCAGGAGGTGCCATGCGTGCCAGGTTCATGCGAACTTTGTGCATCGGCCGCCGGAGCCTCTCCATACCACTAGGTATTCTTGGCCCTTTGCAGTCTGGGGGATGGACGTTGTGGGACCTTACCCGCCGGCGACGGCTCGCCAGTGCCAGTTCATTCTGACCGCCACGGACTTCTTCTCCAAATGGGCAGAGGCGATTCCGCTCAGAGAGGTCAAATCCCGTTCGATCGCTGACTTCGTGACCTCCAACATCATTCATCGATTTGGAGTGCCTCGCGCTATCCTCACAGATAACGGAGCCAATTTCCGAGCAGCCGAGTTGAAGAAGTTGTACGCCAAATACAACATTCGCTCGAACCATACATCTCGCTATCATGCGCAGGCAAATGGGCAGATCGAGGCGTTTAACAAAACCCTCTCTAACATTCTGCAAAAAATGGTTGGTCAGAACAAGAAGAGTTGGCCGGACAAGCTCCCCAATGCCCTCTGGGCTTATCGGACGACGACTCGCAATTCCACCCAGATGACCCCTTATTCCCTAGTGTATGGAGCTGAGGTCGTCCTGCCCATCGAGATCCAGTTACCGTCCTTGCGCACTGCGGTCTACGACCAGCAAGCGCCGGACAGAGCTGCTGAAGCCCGTCTAGTCGAGTTGGAAGCACTGGATGAGAATAGACTTCGCGCCTTGCACAACTTGGAGAGGCATCAAAGCAGAATGGCTCGAGCTTTCAATAAGAAGGTTCGCCTCCGCTCCTTCCTGCAGGGTGACCTAGTGCTAGCCCTAGGAGCGCCAATGATCCCCGGCAGGAAGCCACCCAAGTTGTAGCCCAAGTGGGAGGGACCTCTTGTCGTCCACAAAGTTTATCCCAATGGCGCGTACTCCCTAGCGACTATGGATGGTGAGCGTGTCACTCCTCCCACCAACGCTAGGTTCCTCAAGCAGTACTTTGTCTGAGTGTACCACGTCCAAGATGCACGACGTTAAACTGCCCAGCATATCGTCCGCGCGGCAAGACGTTAAACTGCCAAGAATCTTCGTCCAAGATACAAGACGTTAAATTGTTTAGCATCCGTCCAACACGACGTTAAACTGTACTACGTCCAAGCTGCACGACGTTAAACTGCCCAGCATATCGTCCGCGCGGCAGGACGTTAAACTGCCAAGCATCTTCGTCCAAGCTACAAGACGTTAAACTATTTAGCATCCGTCCAACACGACGTTAAACTGTACTACGTCCGAGATAAAAGACGTTAAACTGTTCAGCATTCGTCCTGCATGACGTTAAACTGCCTCTCAAGAACTACGTGCGGCTTGATTCCCATCCTTATGGGATACGTAGGACCGCCTGAACATTCATGTTTCAGGCCCAGCCCCATCCTTCGGGAATTTCCATCCCACCTTGGGCCCTTGGCCCAGTTGCCTCTGGGTATGTGGTGTATGGTGTGAACGTGGGGCTATGCCCTCATTCACGTCGGTTTGCTCGCCACGCTGTACGCCCCCCACGTTTGGGGATGCCTTCTGCTCCCCCCTTTTTCTCTCTTTTCGTCCTGCATGACGTTAAACTGCACTTCAAGAACTATGTGTGGCTTGATTCCCATCCTTATGGGATACGTAGGACCGCCTGAACATTCATGTTTCAGGCCCAGCCCCATTTCCCGGGAATCTCTATCCCGCGTTGGGCCTCTGGCCCCAGTTCCCCTCCTTTTTGTGCGAGGCGTGTGGCGTGAGCGGGGGATTATGTCCTCGTTCACGTTGGTCTGCTGGCCGCGCCATACGCCTCCCCCGTGTGTGGGACTACCTCACACCCCTCATCGTCCTGCATGACGTTAAACTGCCTCTTAAGAACTACGTACGGCTTGATTCCCATCCTTAGGGGATACGTAGGACCGCCTGGACGCTTTTGTTTCAGGTCCAGCCCCGTCTCTTGGTTGATCACGGGGATCTACCGTCTTTTGGTTGCTCTCAGGGTGAGTCCTCTGAACCTTTCCGGTGATCTGTTAACATGTCTTGGGTACTTTGGTCTATGACCCATAGTGTCGGATGCAATCCCGGCAAGTCCCGTGTTGCTTGTCGGGCAGCGCGCTTCCTCTTGTTCGAGCCTTCACTCAAAGGGATCCTCGTTAGCGGTTTGGGTACGATGCCTCAGTGATCTCCTACCGCTCCGGGTCAATTTACCGGCGGGTCTTGGGCCGCAAATCGATATGAATCCTGCGATTGAGCGGTTGATGCTCGTTTGCTTGCCCAGTTCTAGGCTGACGCGATCAGATGTTGTATTGCGAATATGGTCAGCGACATCCTTGATCGCCATGTCGGCTCTTTTAGGCTCCGAACATTGGTTGCACGGTCCTCATCATGCTCCGCCTTTGTGCGTTCTAGTGGAATCTCGACACTCTCTTCATACTGACCTTCAGTACACCTTTACACGTTAGGCAGGCCAACCAGGGTAATGGTGTCTGTCGAGGCTCCCACGATCTGAGCACCAAGGATATATGCTGATGTCCTCCCTAAGGTCCGTGTATAGCTGGACCCTCGTCCCCATAAGGAGGAAGGAGTCGCCCGAACAATCGCGTTTTGGGCCCAGTATATCTGGAGGCTAGCATCTCTGCCCCTCGGGTGATGGACATACGCAGGCCCCTATCCCAGGATCCTTCTCCTGGAATCGTGCGTGACCGCAGGGCTGGGTATGTTCCCACCTCCGCTGAGTCCGCCGTATTGCGATAAGAGGATTCCTCCATGGTCCGAACCACACGACCTTAAACTTTGTTGTCTGGTCCTACCACACGACCGTAAACTGTGATCGTCTTGGCCGCCCGACGAGAAATGGAACTGCATCGTGATGTTCTCCTCAGGGGACACTCACGTTGGGCGCTGGTTAATAACCACGCCATTCATCAATGCCTTTCATGGCTTGATTATTGTGGTGACGCCAGGGATTCCTTAATCACAGGCATGTCGCTGCACGAAAAACCATCCATCTTTAAGGACAAACAAGAAATATCAAATACCGCTTCTTCTGTGTGCGAGGGTCAGACCCGCACCCTTCCCCGCGCTGGTGCCCGATTGTGTTGCGCCGCGCTTCAAGAACTACGTGTGGCTTGATTCCCATCCTCATGGGATACGTAGGAACGCCCGGATGTTTGAAACTTCGGGTCCAGCCCCCACCTCTTAAAGATTCCCCCCCTTCTCTGGGGAATCCGCCGCCTTCAGGCCACCCTCAAGGCGTGTCCCTCGACCCCTTGCAGTGGTCCACTGGTGTCAAGAGTACTCTGGTTTATTGCCAGGAGGGTCAGGTTCAGCTTGGTCAGGTTCTTTCCATTTTTCAGGCTTCGTGCTCCCTTTCATTCGGACCCATCGCCTACGCCCTGGGTGGAGCCCCCGTGAACGGTTTGGACACAATGCCTCAGTGCTCTCCCACCGACTCGGGCTGGTGCCCCCAATGGCCTCAGGCAGCAAATCGATATGAATCCTGCGATTGAGCGGTCGATGCTCGTTTGCTGCCTCATTCCATCAACGGTTAGTGCGATATTGATGCTGCTTTTCCGCCACGGTCGGCAGTACTCCCATATCGTTACGCCGGTGCCCCCAGTCCTTGAGTGAATGGCCGCACGATTCACATCACGTTTTCCACCCCCCATTCTGACCAGGCAAAATCTCGACACTCTTGACACTATCCCTCAGTGCATCTTCGCATATCCAGGGGATAGGACCACGATGCGGCGTACTTTGAGGTTCTTATGGTCCGAGCTCTAAGACCTTAAACTAAGATCTACCCCTATGGTCCGAGCTCTAAGACCTTAAACTAAGATCTACCACTATGGTCCGAGCTCTACGACCCTAAACTAAGATCTCCCCAAACGGGGTTCTGCGTCCTGCATGACGTTAAACTGCACTCGCAAAACTACGTATGGCTTGATCTCCAGCCTGATGGAGTACGTAGGAACGCTCGGGCATTTCGACTCGGGTCCAGCCTCAGGGATCGCCAAGTCCCGCCCCTCCTCGTCGCCGGCCGTCTGGCCTGACATCGGGTAGAGTGGTGCAGTTGTGATATTCTCCCCGATCCAGCTCGGGATTCCCCATTGCAATGATGGGAAGCGACAGTTTCCTCGTTAAAAAGGTTCTGTCTGAGAAATATGGGGTGATTCACGGCCAGATTAGTGCATCCGCCTAATACGCTTTCCCCACGGTGGCGCAATTTTGAGAGCGTTGGATTCTATCCGAACAAATCGTCACTTCGCCCCACGCTTCGCATGCCCTGTTGATCTGGATTTCCACCCTTGTGCCTGAAGGAACCCCCAAAGCGGCATTGATGATGACATGTGATCCGCCTCCTGCAATATGGATGATGACCTTCGGTCCGTCTATCGCAGTAGTATGGTCGATTGATCCATTGTCCGCTTGCCGTCTTGGGCATTTCCTGGAAGGCCGACCGTTGTGGATTTCTGAATTCGGGACACGCGATTCACCCTTTCTCATTTCCCTATGTTCGGACAAAATCTCAACGCCCCTAACGTTGTCCCGCTCGTGTGTCGGAACAAGTTGGGGGGATGATACATTGATTAGGCTTGAGGTCTCCTTTCCTAGGAATGACCTTACTCTTTTCTCTAGAAATCCAGGCCCAATTGTGGATGCCTGAAGCTTGGTTAACGCTCCCGCGAGACAATGGATTGTGGTTGAGCATGTTAAGCCAAAAGATGCAGATAAATATGGTGATTCATACAAATGGATCGAAATATTGAGTAGCGGAAGCAAATGATCTGGGAGTGGCAAAAACAAAGCCCCTAGGGATTAGCGTGCTGGATAAGTCTTTCTAACGCCGCTACCCTTTGGCTGGCGGCCTCCAGAGCTGCTTCTCGCTCTCTGCGTGCCCTCTCCTCGTCGGCGGTCGCAGCACGCAGTTCGTCGATTCTGGCCTGTGCACGCTCCAGCTCGACTTGAATTGTGACCATCTGTTGGCCCGCCTCCGTCAGCTGTACCTGGGCGTCAACCAGCTGGGCTGCTAGTTGCTCCACAAGCTCGGTGCACGTTGCGACGAAAGCCTCCTTCTCTGCCGCCTGCCCTTCGAGATGCCGGACTTCCTGCTCCGCCATGAGGAGTGCCCGCGTGCTCTCCGACATGTCCCGACATTGTGCGACGTCGGCACGCCGGCGGCTCTCGCGCATCTTTTCGGCCATGAAATCACGGACCGTCAGATGGAGGCGTTGAGCATCAGCTCCCCCGACACACAGGAAGCGCAGCCAGGTTTGGAGTGATCCCATGCGCCACAGCCACTCCGATGGGTCTCGCTTGAGAAAGCGTTGGATGCACTTCCACCCCATTCGGTGCGTTATCCGGCTCTCCTCGACCGCCTCCGCGTCCGAGTCGTCCATCTCCTCGGGGTCGGCAGGCCGGTAGGCAGGGAAGGCAGCCAGCAGGTCTGCTGCAGGGTCCGCCCCTGGGATGTCCTCATGGGGGATAGGTTCCCCAACATCTGGGCGACCTTCTTCTCCCGCCCCAGCGGCGTTGACACCCTCGTCAGCCCCCGACCTCTCTCTGATGGCAGCACCGCCGATGTCCGCAGCCCCCTGATCAGCAGTTTGTGGGGCCGGCTCGGTGTGAAAAGTCTGTTCCGGAGCAGGCGGCATGTCTGCCACTGGTCCACTCGTAGATGGCCCGGGTTCGGTAGCCCGACGGGCCTCCAGTCCTGAGATCACTGCGCAAGGCATGCCGTGGTTAGTCACGGATCGTCAACGGCAAGCACCAGCAGTAAAGTAAGGAGACTTACAGGAGTTCAGAGCGTCATCTTCCGCTATCCCGGCCGCCGCAGGAGAAATTGCAGCAGGGGACCCCTTAGCGCTTGTCAGTTCAATGATGGGTGTCTGGCCCCCGCCTTGTCCTGCTGGCGCCTCTCCTACTCCCGCTGAGGATGCCGGACCAACATCCGTGTTCTCCTGAGAAAGGTGGAGAAATGGGTTAGAAGTTGCATAAGAGAATGGATGAAGCAGGTTGAGTAGGGATAGAAGCGGACCTCGAGGAGCTCAGTGACATCAACATTGTCAGAGTCGGCCACCTCGCCGCTCTCCCGCGGGCTCCCCTGATGGGATCTTCCCTCGGAGCCTTCATCCTCCCCCATTTCCTCCTCTTCCTCGGAGTCATTGCTACTGTCATCTTCCTCCGGCGGCATCTGTTCTGGAGCAGGCTCTAGACCGAGCATCACCTTCACCAGAAGGGATGGCTCCGCACGCTGACCACGTTGGCGCGCGTACTCGTCCATGGCCGTCAGATACGCATACTGCCGGTTGAAGTCCACCCTGTCGGCGATCTGGAGGCGCCCGACCTCTGGCAGATGGATTCCTTCTCTGAGTATCTTTCGCCAGATGGCGTCGGTCCCCAGTGACTGCCGCAGGGTCATCCAGGCCGACCACAGCGCCGGGAAGACTGCATCGTGGGAGGGTTCGAGCAGACGCCTTACCTGCTTCCCGGGCCGCTCTTCGACCACCGCACGTGCCCCCTCTCTGGGCGCCGAGGTCGTAGCGGCAGCCTGCGATGTGCCCGCTGCCGAAGTCCCTGCCCGCGCCGGCTCCGATGCTTGGCGCGCCTCCGTTCTCCCCTGTGTGGAGGCGCTTCGCCTCCTTCCTTGACGCCCAGTCTCCGCACGGGTGACCTCGAGCCGCCGAACTGGCTTCTGTAGAAGCCCCTCGGGGTACGCGATGGCCCAGTGTTCGGCGTACTCAGTTGCCAAGCCTGCGTCGACCCCGGTAGGAGGAAGAGTGATAATGTCGCCAGAGCCAAAGGCGGCGAACATCAGCCACATCTGGCGAAGGACACCATGGTTCGTCTCCTCCCGGACAGCAGTGAATACCCTCTTCGGCATCCGTTGAAGGCACCCGAACTGCCTGGCGAACCGGGTTGGCACGTAGGGCTCGCAGATCACCTTCCCGTCGATCCGAGACACGAGCACCCCGCCTCGCATGTTCAGGAAGTATTCGTGCTGCTCCAGCGGACCCTGCCCATTGTCGATCATCTGGCCGACGGGAGTGGGGAACGGGCTGAAGTTGAAATTGGCGTGATTTCCAATCCGAATCCTCACGCCCTCCTCATTTAGGGTCATCGGAGCGACCCCCGCAATGTTCAGCAGGGAGGGTCGCAGGCCGTTGCCCGGAGGAATGATGGCGTTCGGAAACGTGTACCCACCAAGGTGAGCAGCCACCCAGCCGTGGAAGAATTGAAAGGGCCCACAGATCCTCTGTGGCGACCCCCCTCGTGAGATGCGTCCCAGGATGGCATACAGCTTTGCCAGTACTGGGACCCCGAGGTTATATCTTTTGTTGGCGGCCATAGCGCCCACCATCGCCAGTGTCGTCGGGCGGACGCCCATTCTCGCGTCCCGCACTGGCAGGAGCCACCCACTCAGAAAGGCGGCCAGGAACGCCGTGTACCAGACATTTGGGTCCCGGGCCTCGATGACGCGGTACCCCCATGAGCGGTAGTCGCCCGTCTCCAGGACCCGCCAGTACGACCCGTTCCGGCTCCTCTGAGCCGCGGTCGGGCACCGCTTCCCCCTGCCTGGCATCTTGACCGCTGGGTCATGCTCCAAGAACTGGCCGAACCACTCCTTATAGGCTATGTCCTTCTGGAAGTCCTTGATCCCGAGCCGCTGCGTAGCGAGGTCAAGAAGATGCCAGGTCAGAATGGGAGTCCGTGACCTGTCTTCCCAGGTGTTCTTCGGAGGCAGGAACTCATCGTACTGGTAACCCTCCAGCGGGATACCTCCGATGCAGTGGATGTCCCAGAGACCGATGCTGACCTCCCCATGGTGAAGATGGAAGGTGTTGGTATCCGGGGACCAGCGGGTGAACAGCTCCGGCCCGAGCTCGGACTGCTGGTAGAAGTGGAACTGCGACGTCCACACCGCCTCAAACAGGCCGATGTACCGCAGCTCCTCCGCGAAGTGATCGCAGGTGTGACGTACCCAGAACACCCAGGCCCACTCACTGGTAAAATTGCCCCCAGATCGCAAGTCCCAGTCCTTCAGCCAGCCCTTGGTGTCGTCGGTGACACTGTGGCGATATATGCTCGAGTAGAGGGCTGGAGAGTTCTCCGCAGTAGGCTCACTTCCGATGATGGTTCGCGTCCTCGGGTTCAGGACATAGACATCTATGTGTCTGGTCTCCCTAGCAGGATGCCCATTGTTGGTGATGTTATAGCGGGGAAGCTCGTCCTCCCGAGTCACCCAGGTCCGTGGCACATCAACCTCGAACCCTGGCACCGGAACCTCATCTAGGATGCCGAAGTTCCATAGCGGCAGGTTGTCCGACAGTGGATATGTCTTCTGGGCCGGCGTCAGCAAGTCGAACAAGGATTGATTGTTGGAAACAATCTCCTTGGCTCCGTAGACCTCCTCGTTCGTCGCCATCTCAGCTCTATGAGTGGCGGCATTCTCCTCATTTCCTTGATTCACGGCCATCTCAGAAGCTCCGGGAGTCGTGCGGGTAAAGGGATGAAGCGTGCGGGATCGGACGAGGATGGTAGAGAAGTTTGAGAGTTGGCGTGCAATCCTAGTGGACGGCACGCAATCGGGATGTCCGTCGCGTAAAACTCCGGGTGTTCGCGCAAAAGCAGGCCGAATTCTGGACAGGTTTGCGCGACGAGCGGGCGAATTCCGCGCCGGAAAAGGCAATTTCGCGCACGAGAGCTTTGAGGCTTATCGCGCGGAAGGCCAGTGTACGGTGCGGGGGACCCAGGGCCCCTATTTATAGGCAAAGTCGGGAGTCCGCGCTGCGCGGAAAGCGCTTTGCGTGACCGCACCTGCGAATTTCGCGCCCGACGCCCTTTTTTGCGCGCCACAGTCCCGCGCCACCCAGGACTTCGGCATTCCGGCGTCTCCCTCGGAACCCGATCGTTGCGACCTCTCGCCGATCAGATTCTGAGGGGGGGCTTTTGTAGACACCGGAAAAGTCCGTTGTTCCCAAACAAAGCTCCGGATGCGGAAAGCGAGGTCATATTTGGAGTCAGAAGCACGTTTCGGAGGGCCCGGAGGCCTTGCTCGAAATTTTGGAGACACGCGCGCAAAGTTGATGAGCCGTGCGCAAACCTCCCGGGATGCGCGCAATGCACCGGGCCGGCGCGCAATTTTGCGCGACAGTGGCCCGCGCGACTCCCTTGCGCGCCGGGCCCGATTCCGCGCCCGCGAAGAGAATTCCGCGCCCGTTAAGAGAATTTCGCGCCCGCGAACTGGATTCCGCGCCCGGGGTTGCCTATAAATATAAGGCGACCCCCGACGTTTTGGAGGTTTCCAGAATTCGAAAGGTCTCTCGTGCGCGCAATCCAGCCCCTTCCGCGCGCAATGCCGATCTTCAGGTAACCTCTTTTCTTTCGCGCAAGAAAGCCTCGGGGTTCGCCTTCGCGCGCAATCCCTTTGGCTCCTTTCCTTTGAATAACCCTTCACTCAAAGGCATTTGCGCGCAAAAGAAGCATCTTGCGCGCAATTGCCCCCGGGTGCGCGCAATCCAGCCCGATTGCGCGCACCCCCCATTTTCAAAGTGGCCATTCATTAAAGAATGAGCCGTTACCCCCGTGCGCTATCCGAAGCCCGGTGCACGCAATCTCGATCATCCGCGCGCAAAGTGCTGGCCCAATTGCGCGCCATCCCACCCATTTGCGCGCCGACCCGCGGTATTGTGCGCAAAGCTCCTCTTTTGCGCGCAAACCGCCAGGTTCGCCCCCTTTGACTCCCTTTGGGTACCCGCCTGCGTGGCGCCCGACGACCCTCATCCCGGGTGCCCGCACCGTGCGTTGTCTTCCCGTGCGACCCTCCAGGCTCGCGCGAAGTGACACGGACCTATCGGCGGCTTCAACGTCCTGCACGACGTTAAACTGCATACATCCCGCACGACGTTAAACTGCATTCGTCCCAGCTACAAGACGTTAAAATGTACGCTATTCGTCCTGCACGACGTTAAACTGTAATTCGTCCTGCATGACGCTAAACTGCACCATGTCCTGCACGACGTTAAACTGCATACGTCCAAGCTGCATGACGTTAAACTACCTGGCCCCCATCGTCCGCGCTGCAAGACGTTAAACTGCCAAGCATCTTCGTCTTCAACACACGATGTTAAACTGTACTTCGTCCGGCAAGACGTTAAACCGTCCGCTTCGTCCTCAACACACGACGTTAAACTGTATTTCGTCCGGCAAGACGTTAAACCGTCCGCATCACCCGATCTCGTGCCCCGCACGCAGGGTCCCCCCAGTTTGGATGTGGCCCCCACCTGCTCGTCTCTGCAGGGATGACGGGGTTGCCCCTCTTTAGGGATGATTCATGGAGTGGCCTTCGCCCACGGGGGTAGAGCGTTAAAAACAGAACGAACTACGTGGACTTTGATCCCTGTCTTCTAAACAGGGTACGTAGGAAGCCTCTCTGAGGTTCAAGCCCACCACCTGGTCGTCCCGGTCGTATTTACGTCGGTTCGTCCATCAGTGGACCCCTCCCGGGTTCACACTTGCGTTGATTCACCTATGAATCCGCCTCTGTGGGGGACTGCACGTGTGTATCTCCATTGTGCTTCCCCACTGCCTCGATCTCTTCGTGAGTCGGCTTGTCAACGTCCAGCATGACGTAAAACTGTGATCCACCCGGCCGTTCCATCCCCCTCTGTGCGAGGTGGTTCGGTTCAATCCTTCTCCAGGCAGCCTCGATCTCTTTGTGAGTCGGCTTGCCACCGTCCAGCATGACGTAAAACTGTGATCCACCCGGCCGTTCCATCCCCCTCTGTGCGAGGTGGTTCGGTTCAATCCTCCGCCCGGTGGCCTCGATCTCTTTGTGAGTCGGCTTGCCGACGTCCAGCATGACGTTAAACTGTATATCCGAACTACGCTGACTTTGATCCGTGCTAACGCACGGTACGTAGGAAGCCCCTACGGGGTCCAAGCTCTTCAATCCATCATCCACCCGGATCTTTACCCGGGCCGCCACATCCCGGTGGGGTCATGCCATTTCATTCCACTCCACTTCACTCAGGAAGCCACCCATGTGCTGGCCCCAGCGTCGGAGGTTCCCCGCAAGGGGTTCTGTCATCTGATCCACTCCTCATGTTGATCAGTCCGATGCCGTCCCCGCTGGACGTTAAACTCGCGGTATACCCCGTGTTAAACATGGGAAGCTGAGGAAAACCTCAGGTAACACAGTTCCCCGCGCCAAGCGCAGGATGCCTCAGGCCATCATGCCTTCGAGAAGCCCTATTAGGGACGGAAGGCAGACATGCAGAGGCGTAGTGTTAAGACATTCCCCCGACATCCAGAGCCACCCGGTCTCCTCACCGCAGGTTGCTGCCCCGACCAGACCCCTTGGAGCGTCTGGGCGGAAGCAGCGTAATTAACCGGTGTCCATGAAGATATGGCGCCGGGAACGAGATTCACGAACATTCTTAAATCTATGAGGGAGACCCGGATTAGGCGACGAGTTCCGAGGAGACGTCCACGGAAGGAGGAGCCGACGTCCCATCATCCCGGTTTCGATCAAGGAGCAGACGCCCCTGAATAAGGGACGAATGCCGCCCGCCCTTGGAAAGCGGGACTGTGGGGCCACAAGCCGCGCGCCCATCCCCTCGGGTCGACGGGTGCACACGCGAACGCGTCCTGGCGGAACAGCGTAACCCGACGCACATCCGCACTGAAACACACATATCACAAAATTCTCATGTAAATATTTACACATCATGATATGAATATTAGGCACTATAGGTGGGTCAAATACCAATAGTCATTTGATTTAGAGATTTCCTATATACCTTGTGGCTGATGCTCTGAGATGAAAGACTTTGGTATAAAAAATTTAGGTGCCCATTAGTGAATGGAATCTCATGGCCTTATTTTAAGAATTTTATTTTGAGGTTCTAGATGAACATGGTCCCAATATCCCCAAATCCTTAGCTGTTACCTTTACTCTCCAAGAACGTGTAAGAATCAGGAAAATTTTGGATCTCAGAGGACTTTTCCTATGGGAAATCACCTTATATGATGATACATATTCAAGTTTAAACATAGATAAGGATGATGCTTTATTATTCCATAGGTGTGTATGGGTCCAAGAATACATTTGAGAAGAGTTGATATAGGAATTTTACACCTCATCTTGGATGGTTCACCCTTGTGTCACCAAACATTATCAAGACTTATGACACCAATATAGGTAGTCTAGAATAAAAAGGGAAATTACTTGCTTCATCACTCGATGTTCCACCTTTCAATATGTTAAGGTAGAAAAATAGTTTCCATAAGGGATTTTGTAGCTATGCTTTTTGACAGATTGAAGAGGGGCCTAGGGGGTGTGCATCCCCGGGGCAATCCGAACATTATCAAGACTTATGACACCAATATAGGTAGTCTAGAATAAAAAGGGATATTACTTGCTTCATCACTCGATGTTCCACCTTTCAATATGTTAAGGTAGAAAAATAGTTTCCATAAGGGATTTTGTAGCTATGATTTTTGACAGATTGAAGAGGGGCCTAGGGGGTGTGCATCCCCGGGGCAATGGTGAAAAAATACACTACATCGGAGATGGGTGATAATGAGGTGGTACCCCAAGATAATGAAGTTTCAAGTATAATTTAATAGTTATATAAAGAACTGTAAATTCTTTTAGAATTTGGATCAAATAGAGGTAGTTTTGAAAGAGTGAAGGAGGTAAACCTAGAGGAAATGAAAATCCAGATGGTTCTAACAAATGTATCTAAAGTTAGTGAGGTGATTGAGGGAGTTTGTGATGACCACGACTTTGGTGAGGATTCCCAGTTCCTGTATCTAGAGGACTCCTCAATGAAATTTCAATATTTGGGATGAGGATATCAACATGAAGGTGCCTCTGATATGCTAATACAGACCATACAGGTGAACCATTCTTATGCTGAGAAGGTATATCTGGGAGATCTAATATGAACATTCAAAACTTGTATACTATGATGGGAGATGACGACTGCCAAGCAAGTGGGGAACTAAATAAGAAGGAGGTTACACATGGATATGAAGATTTGGGGGATTTGGGAGATACTCAAGAGGATATGGACGATATTTTGGACCCCTCTACTGAGCCCAAGGAAGTGTCCATTGTGGAAAAAAATCTCAAATCCTTCTCACGGAAGGGCAAGTACACAACTATTGATTATGATAGATTTATTAATAACAACCAGAGGGGGCGATGTAGGAAGGAGTATTCTAAACAACCTATCCCTCTTATAATTAGATCTAAAAGTAAGGGCATGATGCCCCCAAAGGTTTCGATTACTATGAGAAACTCGGATGTATTGGTCAACACATATATTGACCCAGTGTCTGCATGAGGTGAGGTTGTTTTCCCCGACACACCACCGAGCAGTAAAAAGATGAGGGATCCTGGACAACAATGTGATACAAGATCCACTGGAGACCCTCAGTGACAGATATCGTCATTTCATGAACACATGGATCTACTTTCTCACTCAGATGAAGAAATGGAAAAGGATGCTACGAGTATGAAAGTGTTGAAGAAGACGAGAAGAATGCTTCATGTGATCACCACTAAAGATCAAGGTTGGTGGATTGATAATAATGCTCATTTTTTATATAGAGTCTTCAATATAGTGTTGATAAATATAGAAGGATTTATGAAATCTTGGGACAACATGGCACATCAGTATGAAGGCATCTTAAAGGGATTCCTGGTCTCCTAGGTAAATTTTATTTCGTAAATATTATTTCAGGAAATTGATTCCAATCAGCTCAAACTATTCTTTATCAAACCTATAGTTTCTTTTTTTGTTTAATGTTGTAATGGTTCTAACTTTCCCCTTAAATGTGTTTAAAAATAAAAAAAATAATGTTGGATTGATAGACCTTCTCGGTTGACAATATTGGAAGGATTTACATCAGGGAGGTTTTATGTATTCATGGAGCCCCATGATCAATCATTTCTGATACAAAATATTTCATTACATCAGAGTTTTGGGAAGGGTTATAGATATATCTGGGAATATATATTCTTTTGATAATGGACTTTCACTCTCAATCCAATAGACATACAGATCGTAAGATCGAGGTTCTTGAGGACATGCTTTGTGCATGTATCCTTGACATGGAGGGTTTCTGGGAGAAACACATTTTAAATTAGAAGTTTACATATAACAATAGTATTTTGTATACCATCAAGATGGATCCTTGTGAATACTTATATTTTATACCTTATCTTTATCTTCTGTATTGGCTAGAGGTAGGGGAGACAGGTATGCATAGACAACATCTCATGTAAGAAACTATATAGGAGGACTTTCTGATCATAAAGCACATGATTATAGCTCAGCCAATATAGAATTCTTATTGAAACAGACACTAAATAACTCTTATGTTCAACATTAGATATTGTGTTTTCCTGAAATTTTAACCTTGGTTGGTCTATATACGTATTCAGAGGAAGGGCAAGCTCTCACCAAGGTTTGTTGGACCCATTGAGGTTTTCAAATAGATAGGAAAAATGGATTACCAAATAGATATTCTTTAGAGATATCAAGATATTCAAGATTTCTTTCAAATATCTCATATTCATTGATATTATCAAAACCCATCACATATATTTCATCTAGATGAGGTTGAACTGGATATGGAAGCTTCCTTTCATGAGTATCTAATTTTTATTTTGTATCAGAGCATAAATATAGTCTAAGTAGGGTTTATGCCCTTAGTAATAGTGCTATAAAATCATGGATAAGTACAAGAAGAGGCCATATAGGAAAGCTGATATACGGGTTCAATTGCAAGAACTATTTGTAGATGAAACCTCTTTATCCTCAGAAGGCTGGCTCTGGGGTGAATTTTATTGGGAGGTTCTAATGACCTATATTTTCAAGAAGGTATGGATCATTATTTTTTTGTTTAAATTTATTTAAACATCCTTTATAAGGATAAAAAATGGAGTCATAGGGGTTATCAGATCATATAGCGATCATTCGGATCTCAGAAACCAAAATTTTGGAAAAATAACATCACCACATGGTTAGTAGAAACTGTCCATACTGGCCCGCATTTTCTCCACTGACCATGCAAGCCAAAAAAATTGTAGTAGGAGCCGCATGGTTTTTTTGAAACCGTGCACCTCTAGGTTCATGATCGTGCAAATCAACTATATTTTTTGATAGTGGGATTTCACATGGTTTTTTTAAGGTTAGGGAAATCATGTGCCTTAATTATGCCGGGTCTTCCCTTGGAAAGTGAGGGGATCCTGGTTTGTGCATAGTTTTCCAAACTATGTAGAAAAACTATATGTCCCCTATTTTATGTTTTAAATGGCCTTTTCCCCCCTAATTAAATCTATTTACTTATTTCTATTTTCCTCTCCTCTCATTCTAGAAGATGTGTAGATTAGTTTCTATTATGATCTCACACCTCCATTGATCAAGGATTCTTGATAACTAATACTTTGGTTATATATTTTTAGGTCTTTTGAAGGAATTGTAGAGAAATATGTAATTTTTCATTCTCTCTTCCATTTGATATCAGTTTATATTTAAATCTATTGTGCTATTTAACTTCCATATTTTTCCCTATTTTTAGGTAATTGGACCAATTTTTATATTTCATTCAACCTACTTCAAATCTAATCCCTCCTTTAGATGAGGTTTTTAAAATAACCCTAAGGTAGGTGGTCTCCTTATTTTCCCCAAAAGTTTCTATGTTTTCGTATCTTTTATATTGTTCTACACACTGTACTTTTCTACAAATCACATTTTTATTGAGTTGTTTATATAAATTTGATATGTCCCACATGGTATATTCTTGTTGATTCTTGATTATTTTATTAGAGGATGTTGACCTCGGTTATGGACACCCTTTGGGTGTGCACAATGAATTTCCCTTTTGATTAATTGTTTAATTTCCCAGACCACCTTCCATGTTTTCATATTGGTTTTGAAATGGAATGACCCCCTGTTGGATAATTTTTTGATGAACCTAAGGCACCACCTAATGGATCATCCCAATATAATTGGAATTTCCATATAGGTAATTTCTCTTCTGACTATTTCACTATCTCAATGACTCTTTTATTCTTATAATTTTAAATGTCATGTATTATTGAATTAATTGGTTTTGTTTATATGAGATATATTCTCATCATTTTTTGATAATTCATAAATGAATTGAATGAATGAAATTGAATGTTTTGTAAATGGTGGTAATGAAATGAAATTTTTTATGAATTATTAAATGATCATTATGAATTATAATGCACTGTTGTAATTGAACATGGAAATTTAGAAACACGAGATGTATTTTCTTATTTTTTTATATTATTTTCATTATACCATGATATTGGATGTGGTATTATGGTAAGGGGTCATTTTAAAATGATAGTATCATTCTCCCTTACATTTAGTGTTGAACATTACAACTCACACCATTTACACAAGTTCGACGGTCGACTTGAAATGCCCCATCCATTTCATTAAGTGTTGAAATGATGGCATTCTCACCATCTCAAGTGATGACCATGGTGTCTCCATCATATTCTGATATGTAGGCCATGTTCCCTATTCATTGAGTTTATAGGATCATGTGACTGGTTATGGAAGTTTCAGTTACACCACGATCTATCTAGCAAATAGTATTCTAAGTATATGTCAATTTACCTATATACATACTTCGTTCAAATAGGTAGATGAAATATATAACTATACTATCTATATAGTGATTGGTCAAAAATTCCTCAAGGCAATGAGGAAATGATGGGAGAGCCACCGGGTGTCCTTTAGGAGCCTATGTGGTTTAATATTTATTATTTCAGCATTTTTAAATATTTAATTTATACATACACATTATATAGTTATTAAAACTACTTGGATTACTTATAAAAACCATTTTTAGTGGCCTACTCATTTTTAATCTGACACCCTACTCAGGGTGAATTTCGTACCTAAGAATAATATTTTTCTACAGGTTCTAATAAGTTCAAGTGTCACACTACTAGTTTATAATATTATTACATGTAGTTGGATCTTACGAGCATAGGACTGATTATATGCTAAAGATGATAAAGGAGAACCATTTTGTTATTTTTTTGTAGTTTTTGTGTAGAATGTTTGAATATGTCTATCCCTTATTCCCCTTTTTTATATCAGCATGCCATCTATCCATGTATATGACACTGCCAAGAGGCTTTTGTTACTTTTATTTCGTTTCTCAGTTGTTTATTATTCTAACACTTAATTATTCTGTCTATTATATATATGATTTCTTGGTTGTATTTTTATTATTGTGTTTGTTGTTCCACTCTAAAAAGAGGGTATAGTCACCCCACCATACCACCTTTACACCCTCACTACTAGTCATCATCCTCTAGCTTTACGGGGAGGCACACTTTAGGCATTGTGACCCCCTGAGTCGGGGAACAAATTAAGAGGACCCTGAGGTGGAATGTTACATTCACCATTTCAAATTATTCCATTTTACCAAAATTATGATTAAATTTTTAAGAAGGATATTTCTTATAAGTGTACTATAAGAAAAGAACGTTGTCGGAGATGTTGATGATTTTCTATAAATAGGTTGATTATCTAGTCTATGAAGACAATAAACCTTTATGGTTTTGGGGAATGTTTTTTTAAATGTATTGATTATTCTTAAAAAATGATTTAATATTCATTTATGTTATTATTGTTTTTATTCTTTTGGTATTATATTAGGTTTTCATTATTTTTTGAGATAAATTTATGAATAATATTAAGATATAACATAACAAAAATATGATGAATTGAATTTTATATAGGGTGAATATAAAAGTCCCATAAGTTGAAAAAACATATCTTAATTTAGGTCATATTAGGATTTATTTTCATGATAATATTATTTCTTACTGTGATTATTGTATCTTGATTCTTATATTATGCATTTTCTTTTTATTTTATTGATATAACTTTGAGGGATCATGTTAACAATGAATATGGT
The DNA here is from genome assembly GCA_963277665.1 of Viscum album. Classification (NCBI taxonomy): domain Eukaryota; kingdom Viridiplantae; phylum Streptophyta; class Magnoliopsida; order Santalales; family Viscaceae; genus Viscum; species Viscum album. Next base: position 124,172,485 of record OY728126.1, read on the forward strand.
TGAAAATTCAATGGTTTCCCTCTTGATAAAATAAATGGAATGGGATATAGAATGAAAAATTTTCTTATTATTCTCACACAACTCTCTTAATCCATAAATCATACTGATCATACAATTTATTTATGTAGAGACCAATGAACCATTTAGTCTTTCATGAAGAAACATCCACCTCCTTTGAATGTGTCCTCTTATCATCTAGTTTCAAGAAATGAATTAATACCATTTAAAATATATTTTTCAATATCTAGACCTCAAATCATGAAAACAAATTCACGATGGTTAATCATTAGAAAGGTGAAAAAAATAAATATGAGAACCTTATTAAGAATATGAGGCATGAGAAATAAATTTAATCCATTGAATGGGATGAGTTTAAAATGTTATTTATTTAGTAAGTAAATTCCCCAAACTCTTTCCAGGAAAATATAAAGATAATTCCTCGAGCTTAACAAAAAATATGAAGAATCAATTAGTACCTAGAGGAAAATTTTTCAAGACTTTTGGGTTATAATCCTAGTTTTATTATTAAACGTGAAATAATAAATGATTGATTATTAAATGTCTTCAAAAAAATATACAAAAGGTCATGGATAGAAGGGACTTTGGTAGCTAAAAAGAAATCAATTTATGTGATCTACAGGTAGAATTAGAGAGTATATATTCCCATCATTATCATGGTTATTATAATAAATAAATGATATATTTTTTATGGAAATTATAAAAATCAAACCCATATTGGAAGGAATATACACTTATTTTAAGCTAGAAGTGTGGAAAGAGACATGGGGGAAATAGTCTTAAGGGAACTGGTAAATGTTTTGAGTGTATAAAATAAGGACATTGAGAAATTCAATATCAAATATATGTAAAGAGTGAATCCAATGAAATTAATATAGATAGAGATTAACTAAATTCACCGCAATTATTCCAATTCTATAACTATAATGATCATGTACATTATTCCAACAAGTTCCCAAATCCAAGGGTTAATAAAGAAATTCAATTTCAATAACATCTTAATCCAAGATATACAGGGAAATATCATCTGTTCACAACTACAATGTGAGTTATGATAATGAAGTGGTCAGCGGTACCCTTATAATTCACTATATAACTACAATTGTCTCATTTGAATATAGTTATACCAACCATTTTATATCTAAAAAATATAATTATATAATATCACCACCTTAATTTTTAGATATTGAATTTCTGGTCTAAACTCATAATGGTATGATTATTTCATCTCATGTCTATAACTCCTATCTAATAGAATTTTGTGGGAATATACTTCCTATAAATCATGGGATTATCCCACTAGATAAATTGGGTGTTATTTTTGGAATGGATTGGCTCTCTCTATATAGATATTGTATCAATTTATGAGGAAGGGAATACAAGTTTGAAATTCAAAATCATTCTATGATTTTCTATCATTGAGATTATGAATATGAAGTTCCAATGGAAAATAATTCCATTTTATGGGTCTAATTAATTATTTATTGTGGGTAACTATCTCAAATGGTAGGGGATAAACTCAAAAATGATGATATGCCTATTATGTTGGAATATTCTGTAGTATTCCCTATTTTGTTGTAAGAATTAAATAATAAACTCTGAGATAATATTGATAAAGGATTAATTTGGCCATCTGTATCACCTTCAGGTGAACCAATTCTTCTTTTTAAGAATAAATAGGTATAAAAAATATATGAATTAATTATTTAGAAATTACCAAAATTACTATAAAAAAAGTATCATATAACCCATATTGATTATTTGTTTGATCCATTGTAAGGAGATCAATTCTTTTGAATGATTGACCTCTATTTTATATATCATCAGTTGAGGGTAAAAAATGAAGGCATATCTAAGATAACATTATGTATGATGTTTTATCATTATAAATTTATATTGATATCATTTGGACTTACTAATTCCAAAGATAAATTATTGGATTTTATTATTAGAGTCTTATAAAATTACATTGATAAATTTGTGGTAGTTATTAAAGATGATATTATTATATATTTAGAAAGTAAGTAAGAGGAGGAAAAAAATTAGGATTGTTTTGAAGGCCTTGAAGAAGGAGAATTTTATTTTAAATTTATGAAATGTTAATTATAGCTGTATAAAGTATCATTCTTATGTTATGTAATAATAAGCAAGGGGTATAAGTGGGTCCCTAAATGATGGAAGTTATTAATCATTGTCTGAGACCAACCATGTTGAAAGAAATAAATAGTTTCTTTTTATTGGTTAGATACAATCGATTATTTTTTATAAATTTATCATGACTATCAAATCCACTAACCATTTTTTTAAGTAAGGGATATATGTTCCTTCAGATATATTAATCTGAAGAACATTTCAGGAAACTGAAGTGAAGGTTAGTCAGTTCACCAATGATAACACTATCCTATAGAGGATAAGGTTTTTTGATATATATTGATTTATTAAAGAATTTATATGGATGTGTTCTCATATATAAGGACATGGTAGTAGATTATATATAATGAAAAATTGATGATTTAGGAGAAAAACTACATGACTCGTTATTTGGAACTAATGGTACTAAATTTTTCTTTAAATATATAAAGGAATTGTCTATATAGTTAAATTTGAGACATATATACAGATCATACAATATTTAAGTACATATTCACTGAGAAAGAGATGCATGTGCGTCAGAGGATATGAATGGGACAAATTAATGTTTAGTAGTACTTAATAAATTACCACCTTGGTATGGTTAAAATTTAATTTTATGCTCTATGTCAAATAGAACATGATATTTCATCTTTGATAATGATTAAATGAAATCCATTACCTATGAATTTATAGTTGATAAACCATTAAATCATAATAAAAGTAGATATATTCTATATTTTCTAGATGAATATTCAACCATATATTCATATTAATATTAAAGAGGTTTATAAGGAATATATTAATATAAAAAATAATGTAAAGAATATTCATGTGTTTAGTTATGATAGTGATGGAATGATAAGGTTTAGGAAAATTGTATGAGTCCTTTAAATATATAAATTTTAGAAGGATCTATTAAATAGAGTATATAGTTCTTCATTCTATATTATTTCTAGATGTATGATCTTGTATATAGATCAAAAATGGAATTTATTATTGGATAATAGGTAGAAAAAGAGGGCTTTGCTTTGCTTTAATAATAAATGATGCTTTGGCCACAACTTTAAAAAAAATGTATCTCTCGGCTTGGTATGACAAACATTTAAGGATGAGATATAATTTTCAAATTGTATATTACAAAATTTACCCATACATAAGTGGAAGTTTGAAATAATCAATATGAATTTTTTCATGGGACTCCCCAAAATATATAATGGGAATAATTTTATTTGGTTTTTAGTTAACTTATTAATGAAATAATCACATTTTATTGCAATTAGAGAAGATTTATCTTTGGATCACCTTACCATGATATATGTTAAATCAATGTTAAGGTTGCATGGATTACCCCTCTTAATCATATCTAATCAAGATCAAAAATTTACCTCAATGTTCTCAAGAAGTATTAAATACGCATTGAATAATTTGTTGTTATTTTTCATTGTGTATCATAACCAAATAAATGGACAGTCTCAGAGGAAAATTCAAATCCTAGAAGATATGTTAAGTGATTTGTCTATGGATTTCAAAGGGGCTTGGGATCAACACCTTCCTCTAGTTGAATGTTTCTATAATAATATCGTTCTCTTGACAATTATTATCGATCTTTATGAATCCCTATTTGTAAATAAGTTAGGGACTCCAATGTGTGGGGATAGGGTTGGGGAATAAAATCAATTAAGACCTAGGTTAGTTTAGAAAATGGAAATAAAAGATAAATTAATTCAAATATCACTTTGAAATAATGTTATAAAGTTTATAAAGAAATTTTAGATGATCCATAGGTATATCGGTCTCTATTATATTCATGATCACATAGGAATGGTAGATTATTTCATAGAACATCATTCAAACCACTCTTAAGTTCAGGATGATTACCTTGTATCTATTTGGAGGAAGTACATAATATTTTATACACAAGTACCGAACATAGAGGCCATACCATTAGAGCATGATCTTTATTATGAAGAACAACCTGTATAATTTTTGAATTGTAGGGATAAAGTCAAACAAAACAAGACTAATCACTAGGTTATTATTTACTAGAGGAATTATAAATTTCACTAAGAAATGTGAGAACCCAAGGACAAGATAAGGAAATGGAATACATTGTTTTTTGTGTCAAAGTGCCACAAATTTGAGGAAAAATCATATAAGGGGGTACATTGTTACACCCTAGGATTTTAGAATATATTATATAAGATATCTTATTTTTTTATGTGTAATATTCGTTAATTTTTGAGTTTTTTAATTTTGGTTTGGACCTTTAAAGTAGTTATTCTGGCCTTTTTGGGTAGATCTATAAAATATGAATGACCCTCTATCAAAATAAACTTATACTCTAAAATATCAATTTATGGAATAAATTATCAATTTTCACCAAATATTGTCACCAATCTGACCCTATATGTTCAGGAAATATAGTGATCCAATCCTTTTACACATACAATTACATGATTATTTTTGACATAAAAATATTTTAACATTGACCCAAAGATCAGGAGGCCTAGTTTCTTTGGAAAACTAGAATCATAAAAAATCAAATGAAACTAAAACATGGAAAAAATTATTTTTTTTTACTTAGTGAGTTTCTAAATCCATTTTGGCTTCTAAAAATGAATAATATAACTTGGGGAATACAAAAAATAAAGGGGAAAGCTAAAAAGTCCCAACAATGGAATAAAAATTACAAGGAAACATAACATGTCAGTAAAAAGTAAAGCGTTATATCATAAAAGAAAAGGCACATCACTAATCAAATGGAATAATTACACAAAGAAATATTTTTTATAAGAATATAGAATCATGGGAAATGTGGAAAGAGCATATAACATGACATAAACATCATTCAAGGATAAAATCCTAGAATATAATATATGGTGTGCAACTTCATATAAGGAATTAAGATTACTCCTTAATCACATGCATGATTCCTCATGAGACTAAAGTTGTACCTAGTTGATTGGACTGCTATCTGGGCACACACATCGTAACATGCTTATTATCTATGAATTCCAAATAAATGAAATAAATCATAATCCATAATGTAATAATTACCTATGGAAAGATAATAGGTTGCATAATCTTTCTTTATATCATAATAAAAGTAATTTTATAATAAATGAATTTGAGAAATAGCCATAAGGCATGTATTACCTTATCCGAGGAAGGTATAATAATCTTATTAATTCATGTAAGAGGCATATGTACAGAATTTATAATCATTCTATAAAATTATTGGTTGTTTTTTTATTAATTTAAATTCTTTTATAAATAATAAAAATATTATGGAGGAACAAAACCTTTTCACTTTGAAAATAACTTTTGAAAAACTAAAAATTTACAAAAATATTATAAAAAATATATTTAAAAAACCATGTAAAATTATAAATTAATATTTAAATAGTTGAGTGTATAAGAAAATGGTTCATTCCATACATGTAGAGTATATTAAAATAAATATTCTTTTCACAATTTTTTTTAAAAAGGTCAAAAGTAGATTGTTTAAAAATGACATTAAAATGCATTTTAATGTTTTTTATAAAACAATGATCATGGTGGAATATTACATTATAAATAGTAGGATAATATTTAAAAAAATTAAAAGTATTTAAATAAAATATTGACAAGAAAGAGAAACAATATTCAACCCAAGAGATAATTGAATTCAAATTTTATTAAAAACATTTTCTCAATTATTTTAAGTACCAAAGAGATGGAAATTATACTATTTATTAAAAATGATGAATAATGATAGAATAAAAAAATTAACGGTTTTTATTAGAATATTATGAAATAATTCCCAATAATGTTAATTCATTCAGGAACACCCTAGATTAAAAGGGTATTGAATCATAAACCCTTACTACTTTGGTAAATTTATAATCATAACCCCCATGAATAAAGTAAGCGAATGATAACTTAAATGATATTAAATATTAAGTATTTAGGTTATAAAATATATAGGGGAATTTTATAAACCATATAAAATAACTTGTGTGTATAAAATAACTTGTTTCTCAAAGAAATAAGTTTTTAGATGAAAACACATACATCGAGCTCGAATCAGTGCGTGAATTCCCTATCATCATAAAAAAATATACATTTATTTATTATTTAATTTATTAAGAAATATTTTCAATTTTATTATTCCTTTTACTTAATTTTTTACTCGACAAAATTCAATTACTTGTTTAATTAATTTCACATCAGAAATTTTTGCTGGTATATAACTCACATGTCCAAAATCACTTTGGTAAGTTGACTAAGGTCAAAGAGATTATTACCTAATCATATCTATAATGTAAATCTTAAAAACATTATAATTTTAATAAAAAAATTATACTTTTTTAATCCAAACATGAAATATGGTTATGAAAAATGAACTATGTTACAATAATAGAGTCATTAGGTTGTACGTATTCAGGAGGAACATTTAGATTTTTTTATGATCATTACAGAAAGAATGTGAATTATATTTAATTGTTCTAGGATGATGATTATATCATAAATACAATATTATTATTTTTAAATAATATTACATATACTATATATGTGATGAAATAATATAAATTTTTCACATCGCTTGGTGAGGTAGTAATCTATCATACACATGAATGACATTATTATTTATTCAATGGATGGTAAGTTAAGAAATTATATGACATATATTTTTTATATAATTATTTATATTTCATTAATATCACGTTGAAAGATAAAATTAATCTTTATTTCCTTCCATATAATTAATAAGTGATAAAATAATCACATCACTTCGCAAGGTGGTAGTCCTCCATACACATGATAAACAATGATGGAAAATGAATTACATGGTTCATGATGTGATTGTCCACGTAAAAATAATCAATGGTTTTGTTACACAATTGACGGAGGAGGATATTTTTATAATTCATGACATTATAATAACAATATTTCAGTATATATAACATATTGAGGTTATTATATCATCATGTTTTAAAAAAAATTAAATTACTTTGAAGAAATAAAAAAATAAAATGCTCAGTTAAGGGTGTTACCTCTTCTTCAGATCACCTCTTTAGGATTATACCTAAATCCTTTACATAATTGATTTCTAATCAATTAGAGGCCACTAGGATGAGTGTATGTAAGTATAGAATTGATTTGGCTATTTATTTTTTAACCAATTGGCGTTTAAAGTGTGTAATGGATAGCAGAGGGGTGACCTTTATTATTGTGGGAAAGGATATATTTAGAATTTTTGAAAAGAAAGAATTACACCAACATATTTTCACAATTAAAAATGCACAAAATTGTGTGATAATTTAACATTATAAGGTATAACACCTAAATATAACCATAAAATAATAATTTGATAAATTTTGGTTCATTTTAACTTTATACTTTTAGTATAACCCTCAGTAAATCTTCTTTAACAATAACATTGATAGTTAATTTTTATTGTTTTCACAATTCATTATGGTTAGAAATTATGTTTACTATATTAGATATTATAAGTTATTTTTATTAAAAATATGGAATCCATTTTTCTTAATTAATCCCACATAATTTTTCCAATTTAATTTAATATTGAAATCGCAGACATGCCAAAAGGTAGTTTTTCAAGAATTTCATTTTTCAAGCATAAGATGATATTATGATAACTATATTAAAATTTATGATAATTAAATTTCATGAGAATAATATTTTTATATATATAATCTATAAATTTAATTTAAATAATTCCTCATAGAAGTTATATTAATTAATTAAAATGGAGAGATGTTTTACACTTTAGAACGGTTTTTAGAAAATTGTGTTTTTAATATTAACATTAAACATATACTAAAATCCAATATAAAGATAATTTTTATGTAATGAATTTGATTTAATATAACTATATAATATTTATGTTAACTTTAAATAAAATTAAAATAATAATGGAACAAAATTTATTAAAAAATGAAATTTTTATATAAAAACTCTATTAAAACTATTCACTTGGAAATTAAAATTTACCAAAAAATACCAAAATTTCACCTTATGTTAATATCAATATGATGATATAAAAAAAGAATTTAATTTTATGAAAAAAATTATAAAATTAGTAAAAAATATTTATATTATTTTCAAATAGAAATCAATAGAAATTATTTTTTAAAGAAAATATATTTTTGATGAATAAAATGACTTTTATTGAAACCAAGTTACTAGTAAATTATAATTTATAAATAAATTTATAATTAGTAGGAATTATATATATATATTTAATGAAATAATTAATCTTATTCATACCATCGAATTTAATGCCTAGGTTAAAACAACCTTTTTAAAATAATAATATTTCATGGTTTGTTTTGGATTTGTGTTGTGTATTGCATATGTTATCAAACGTAATGTTATTCCTTTAGAATTTCATGGTGTTATATTATACCCCTCCCCAAATAAATTATGACCTCTCAATTTAAATTTTTTCCCCATAATCAGGTTTTTTACATTTAATAAAAAATTGGAAAACTGAAATTGTAAAAGGGTTAATAAAACGACCTCTTAAAATGAGGGAAATGAAAATATGAAAGTAATCACATAATTAGGTTTCCAAAATAAAGAAAATTGTTGGAAATTAAATATATGGAAATATAACAAAACAATAAATAACTATAGAGAGTGGTATAGATTATTTATCAAAACAAAATGAATGATCATTAGAAATTATTCATTCACAAAACCATAAATCTTCGAGGAATTAAAAGATCATTGATTAATCAGAAATGAAGGTAGTAGGGAAAAAGTTTTGTTTCAGTATCTTTTTCTTTGGGTTAAGGGATTATTTTACTATAAATATATAAAACAGCAAAAAATAATTACATGATTTATTTTTATTTAATAAACACAACTTCATCCTTTGGTTTTTATTTTATCACTTTCTACTTCAACTCTTACCCTAAGGAATGAATATATAATATGAATTTTCTTATTCATGAAGAACTAAAATTAAATTTTAACATATCATAAGATCTACATTATAGTAACAATATATTACTCGCATATTTATTAAAAAAATGGTTATTAGATTGTAATACAATTCCCAATATGAATATATTAATCTCAAAATTTTAATAATAAAACCAATGGTTTAACATAGATCATTTCTTAAATAAATTAAACTATATACCAAACAACATCAACCTGAATGAATATTTAAACCTCAAATTTTATCTCAAGCCCTTCAAATTTCATCTCCAAAAATATAATATAATTTCTCCCAAATAATCCATTATGTGAAACCTAATAGTTATATATGTGTGTGTGCATATCTCAAACTAATAAAATGTTTCTACGAACATGTCATTAAAATCCCATAATATAGAACCTAAAAAGGGGTGTCTAAGAATTTTAACTTATAATCAACCCTAAACTCATAAATCCTGATGGTATCCATAACTCTTAAGTTAATATTACCTGAACACATATAAGATTCCGAAATTAGCACTATTCTTAGATTCTTCATGATTCTATTTTTACACCATAATTCTTGAATCCAAATACAAAAACATTTCAACCATTTTAATTTAATGATTTGGTATAACATAGGTCCTTCCATGGTCTAAAATATAACCATCGGTTTAGGGCATTGACCTGGATAATTCCCATGTTCCCCGCATATAATACACTAAATTAATTGGTAATACATTACTCTATGACCTATATTTAAACATTTAAAACATTTCCCCCTCCTTTTGACATATACTTATAGTTTTTTATTCCCACATTATTGACATGTAATAAGATTAATATTTTTTCCACTCTTTTAATGACCAAACAAACTTTAATAAAATTCTATCTTTCTCAAATTTTATGTATTAGGAATCCCACTGAAGTTCAGGTTGTTAACCATATATTGTGATTATTGATTATAAATAATCAAAATATATTTATCTATAATCATCATACAATTTTTTTTCTCATAATCACTAAATTTTCTATCACATTTATTATTAACATTCCCTACTAGTTCAATCCATTGACTAAAATCAAAAAGAATATTATAAGTAATATTAATCATAGTGGGAAGCTACATAATAATGAAAAAACATTTATAGTATATCAAAATCATGACACATATTATTAAATATATGAAACCTCAGGTTTATCCTACGTTATTCATGGTCCTCTTCTATTAAAATCCTTTAATATGGTTCATAAATAGTTTCTAAATTTCCAATTAATGTCCCCCATGAGTGTCAAACTCGGTGTGTATCAAGGCTTTTTATCGTGCACCAGGTGATGATTGAATACATCCCAATGCACCATTTTCAATGTTATTACTGCTAGGTAAAACTACTTTGTATCTATATCCACTTGTATTATTGAATCAAGGATGTAATTTATTATAAACCACAATACTTCATCCAATGTCTAGGAAATTATACTATACATAGACTTATATATAGACTTATCCCTAGGTTTCTCACTAAATTTTGGTCATCCTAGTTCAAAAGATTTACCAAAACATTTCTCTAGTACAAACTATTACCCCCAACCCTTTAACACATACTATTAAATCATTTTGTTAACATAAATATCCATTAATTACAACCCAAATGTCTTGAGTCCTAGTGCCTTTGGAAGACTAGTATCATAATACATCAAAGGAAACATACTAAATAGAATCCTTATTTTCATATTTCCCTTAGTGAGATCCTAAATCCATTTGAGATCCTAAAACATCATAGGATAAACTATGTATTATATAAAAGAAAGGGGTGATCTAAAAAACTCTATTAATGGAATAATCATTATAAAGAAACATAACTTTTGTGTCAAAAGTATAACATGAAATCATAATAGAGCATACACGTCAGTGATCACTTGGAATTATAACATAAATAACATGGAAGAATAAGATCATTTCATCATAAGAAATTTTGAAACAACATGTAACATGACATGAACATGAGTCACTGATAACTAACTAGACAATATCACATGGTGGAAAAAGTCCGGTAATGGATTTGGTTTACTCCTTAATCCCGTAAAAGATGCCTCATGAGAATAAAGCTTAACCAAATGCATTGTAGATATATTTAGGTTCACCTATCATAAAATGATCATGAATTATGTGTTCCACATACTTTATTTCATAAGGAATAACATAAGACTTTCTCATGGAAAGAAAATGGGATCCAAAATCTTTCTTAATATCCTAATCAAAGGAAATTTCATAATGAAGGAATTTGAGAAATGATCATAAGGAATGTATAAACCAATAAATGGAAGGTTGAATAATGAAGGTATGTATTTAAAATATATATATATATATATATTATAATCATTATATAACATTATAGGTTGTTTTCATTGATTAATTGAAATACTTTTTAAAAATATTAGACAATTCTTGAGTAAAGTAACCATTACACTTTGAAAATCACTTTTGAATGACAACAAAGAATCCAAAAATACTGAAGAAAAAGTTTATTTAAAAATAACCACGGAAAATATAAAGTAACAATAAAATATTTGAATGGTCATTATGGGGGGTAATTATGTACATGCTAAAGATGTTAAAAAATATTTTGTTGACATTTTTTAATGAAAATCTATAAGCACCTTGTCTGGAAAATGATAGGAATATTCCTTTTAAAAAAATTAAAAATATGATAACGTGTAAAAATGAATTTAAAAGTCATAGGATAATATTAAAATATTATTAAATACAATTTAAATAAAACATTTACATGGAAGATAAATGGATTTCAACTATAGAGATAAATGAACTCGCATTTTATTAAAAATAATTATCAATTATTTTAAGTAGAAAAAGAGAGGAAAATTTTACTATTACTTGTAAATATCATTAATACCCATATTATAATAAAATTAAATAGTTTTATTAGATAGTCATCAAATAATTTCATATAATAGAAATTTAATCATGAACAATCATCGTTAAAATGATATTAAATTATAAACCCACACTACTTTTGTAAATGTTGAATCATAACCCTCTTGAAAGAAGTAAGTGAGTTGTATCTTAAAATATAAATAATTATTAAGGATTGATAATATAATATATAAATGTAAAATATATATAGTATATAAATTAAATTTTTTTATAAAAGAACATATCTCAAAGAATGATGTTTTGAGACAAAACCCCTTATATCGAGCCTGAATCGTCATGTGCATTCCTTATCCTCCAAAATTATAAACTAATGTTAATTATTTACTTTCTTAAAAACCTATTTCATTTTTATTATTACTTTTATTTTATTTTTTTCTTGTCCATATTCAATTTCCTAACTTATTAATTTCACAATGGATGTTTTTGTGATAAATGGCTCATATATCCAAAATCACTTTTGTAGTTGACTAAGGTCAAAGTGCTTGTTATTTAATAATATCTATAATGGTAATAATGACATAACTATCATTTTTTATTAAAAAATAATTTTTAAAAACAAATATAAAATATGGTTATGATAAATGAGTAGCACCCCAAAACACCCTGATAAGAGAGGGGAAAATCATGGTGTCAATTATTTCTTTAAAATCTGCGAATCTTGTTTACACATTTGTAATAACATGTAAAACCTATATGTTGGATTTGTCAATTTATTAATCATTAAAATGTAGAAAGAAAACAATGTATTTTTAATTTATTAACCCTTGAGGGCTAGTCGATGGAGCATACAACGACAATGTTTTGGTCGTACCTGAATCCACTAATCTTCACAAGTTAGAGTGGAATACAACATATTATACATAGTCACTTTGTGCCAGGAACACCGTCTTTATATGGATTTTAGGCATATCACACTACCTACATATAAACACTTCCAACAACTCCCCATTTCTAACTACCTTGGGAGAATTCTTACTCAGTTTAATGACTTGAGGGTCGAATCAATATTTTGATAATTTATATCTATGTGTCTGATTTGCACGATTCTCTACTTACACCATAGTCAAAAATTGATGAATGTGAATGCATTATTCACTGAAACTAGATGTTCAAAAATAATTTTTATAATGATCCTAGGATTCATAGAACCTAATTAATGTTTAAATAAATTTCAATGTTCATGAAGCAACCCACTTTAATGAAGCTTCCAATCATTACAAAACAATATGATTTCATGAAGCTCTCTGCCTTCATGAAACTCATAGTATTCATGAATCTTCATTATCTCATATGCATTATAATCAATAAGGTTATATAAATTACTTTATTGATTGTTAAACTCAAAAATTATTCATGGATCATGAAAATTTACTGATTTGGTAAACCTTTTTTAACTCATATTAATTCACCCTTTACATTAATTCTCTTCTCTGAAATAAAGTTGGCGTAGCCACTTATTTATATAATTTAGAAATTGTGAACCTCCCAACATCCATTTTTTCAAAACTATTTTTTCTATTTTTTTGAAGTTCTAGTGAAATTTTACCTGTTCTTGAACCATATCATTTTCTCTTAGATTTATTATTACACCATCGTATATTCATGAAGCTTCTCATAATCATGAGAATGTTTTCCTTCCATCACACATTGATGATGCTTCTTACCTTTGAAAAAACCCAAAAATCATGAAACTAAGAATTTTTAAACCCAATAATCAGGAAAATAATTCCATTACCCTAATTATGAATATTTTATTCTATAAAACCACCTTTCAAGAAGCCTACTCCTTCTTCATATTTTTGAGCTCCCAAAATTTCGAAAACACTTGGAAATGACACCACCGTCAAAACTGAATCCATCTTCACTATAATATCTCTTGTAATAAAAAATCTTAGATCCTACCTACTGTGAATTTAAAAAGAAAAAAAATACTCTTCAGGTCCAATTATTTAAATCCATTGTAACAACAAAATGAACTATGCTACAGTCATGGAGATGGTTATTTTATGTATGCATGAGTAACATTTCCATTTTTCAAATATCATGATGGAAAGAAGGTAAGTGTTGTTTTATATTTATAATATTATAATTATATAATATATGTAAATATTATTTCTTTAAATAAACTTATATTTACCATTCATGGGATGAGTTAATAAAAATAAATCACATCGCTTCATGAGGTGGTAATTAGTCAAACACGCGAACAACATTATCATTTATTCAATTAATGATATGGTAAGAAATTATATGATATATTTATTTTCTATAATGATTAATATTTCTATAATGTTATATATAAACATAAAATTAATCCTTATTACCTTCCATGTAATGTGTAAGTGAAAAACAAATCACATCGCTTTGTGAGGCAGTAGTTCATTATACAAACGAGTGATGTTATTGTATTCCTTAAAGAAAGGAAATTAAGAAGGTGACGGTGATATTATAATTAATGAAGTAAAAATATATCATAAATATCATATATAAATATTATATAAATCATTATATTCATATGTGATAAGGGGTGATGAAAATGAATTACATTGGTTCGTGAGGTGGTAGTGTGTTGTATACACTACCAACAGTTTTATTTCTCAATTGAGGGTGGAAGAGATGGTTGAATAATATACCCTTACAATAACAACATATAATTATAATTAATATAATTATTTTATTATATCATCATGTTTTAATAAAATATAAATCAGGTTAAAGAAGAAATAAAACATAATGCTCAGTTAAGGACGTTACCTATTCTTCAGACCACCTCCTAATGATTATACTTAGACCCTTCCTAGATTGGATTTATCTTAAAACAAAGGTATCTAGGATGGGGTAAGTAAACTAAGTAAGATATTTAGGTAGGTACTGTCCAAAATAATGGGTTATGGAATTTTTTATAGGAGGGGGTGGTGGCCGTTTATAAGTGGGAGAGAAGAAACATTTTGAATTTTTGAAAAGAAAGAATTACACCAAAATGTTTCACAAGAAAAAAGGATAAATATAGTCCATTTTAAAACCTTATAATATATAAGGTCAAAATATAACCTCAAAATAGTATTTAAACAATTTTTTGTGTTATTTTTAACCCTTGTCTCTTTAGTCTAACCCCTGGTAAACCAGTTTTTACCCTAACCATAATTATTATTTTTTACTATTTTTTAAATTCATTATAATAAAAAATTAAGTTTAAATTAATAAATATAATAAATTATTATGATTCCAGAAACGGTTCTATTTTTTCAAAATTCAACTTACAGAAGTGGAAAATTTTAATTTATAATTAATCCCTCAAATGTTTCCAAAAAAATGTTTTTTCCTGAAATGCATTTTTCAAGAATAAGATGATATTATAATAACGTAATGACAAGTTAATTAAATTAATATAAATTAATATTTATAGATATATATAAATTTCATTTAAATCGATTTTAATTAGGGGTATTTTAATTAATTAGAAAGGAGAAACATTGTGTATTTTGAAACAGTTTTCAGAAAAATGAAATTTTAATTCTAACAATAAACTTATTTTAAAATCCAGTATAAAGAAGATTTAAATGTAATTATTTGGATTTAAATTAAATACAAAATAAATATTTTCATTTTATATCAAATTAACGTAATAATGGTACGTAATTTATTAAAAATAAATGATAGTTTTAGAAAAATCTTCATTTTCCACAATTCATTGAAAATTTTATTTTCTAAAAAATCCCAAATATTTTCCCAAAGTTAATATTAATATGATAATTCCAAAAAATAATTCATTCTTTTAAAATAATTATTTTAAATTTTATAAAAATTAATTATATTATTATCTCAGGGAAAAAAATAAAAAAATAAAAAAAAACATATTTTTGATAAATAAAATAAATTTTCTTAAAATTGAGTGAATAGTTAATTAGAATTTATATATAAATTTTTATTGAGTAAGAATTTTATATAAATTTCAAAAATTATTTAATTTTATTCATATTCTCCAATTTAATGGCTTGGTTAAAATGATCATATTTAAATAATATTTTTTCATGGTTTGTCTAGGATTGGTGTTCTATGTTGTATATGCAATTGAACATAATGTTATTATTTTAAAATTTTAGGAAATTATAATAAGACCAATTTTAAAGGAAATTTACACCATAAATTCTCTTTTTATGTCATAAATATGTTAAGGCCTATAAAAAGGGGAATTTCATTTTCCCTTTTTTCTTTTAACCGTAATTTTTCCTCATATGCCGTCATTTATCGCACGCAGCATCCTCCTCATTTGAGAGTTATCCTCTTCAGTATCAAGCTATGATTTAATATAGTATCTCTATACTACATCTTATTCATGTTTTTTTCATCGTGTTAGATATCTAATAGTAATACTAAGATTCCTCTTGGGTTTTTTTCTTTTTTTCTCACATCAAATTGAATAATACTTTTAAGCTAGCTAATATATTGTATTGTTTAGATATTTTTCTATTTCAATGATTTCTCCTATTATATCCTTGATTAGAGGATGATACTAGATGAGTATTATACAAATAAACTATGTTAGTTGGTCTCATATAATCCATGAATGTTTGAGTGTTTATATTATATTTTCATTGCGTCTCATACCAAACTTTCTATGTGTTTCACTT
Source organism: Viscum album (assembly GCA_963277665.1). Lineage (NCBI taxonomy): Eukaryota > Viridiplantae > Streptophyta > Magnoliopsida > Santalales > Viscaceae > Viscum > Viscum album. The sequence goes on from OY728126.1 coordinate 124,189,153, forward strand.
AAAACCGATGAATCCTTACATTAATTATTTGAAAACATTATATGGACATAATTGTTGGTCAGAGTGGACACTCAAGGGGGGGTTGAATTGAGTTCCAATTAAAATTTCTAATTAAAATCCATTACTAAAATCCCCCAATTTAAAATACAAATAGAATTGTAGTGAATTTGAACTAAAGCAAACATTCAGTTAGGTTCTCAAGGGATTGATTAATTCCCAGTTAATCTAATCAGAAGATCGGATTAGATTTTGAAACTAACCTAATTATTTGCAAGTAATGCAAACACTTGCTAATTCAATTATCAGAGTAACTTTGAAAACCAGTTTAAGTTTTAACGCACTTAGCAGCGGAATAAAAGGTTTTATATAAAACTAAATAAAGAACAGCAGATATAACCAAGAGGTTCAGTCTCAATTCGAGATTTAGTCCTCTCAACAATTTATATAAATTTGATCCACACCCTGGATCGGGGTTCACAATAGTTTACAACTGTCTAGGTCAAAGATCTCTACCACAGTTCTTCGTGGGAAACAAAAACAACAGTATATACAGCTGTCTAAGTCACACACGACTTATACCAGTATGCACAGTGGGAAATAGAATATGTACGGAGTTTGAATGAGGATTTACAGATCCTCCAGTTAATGTTCAGGAGACAGTGTGTGTGTAAATTAAAACGGATGACACACACTGATTTTAATGTAAATAATAAATCACTGAGCAAGATATAGAGTTTAGAATGGCTCAAGTGATTACAGTGTAGTTCTGGACTCCTTCGAATTGGTCAGAAATGGTTCTGAGTCCTCTTCTGTTTTTTTTTCTGGAAAACAGAGTGTCGTTTTCTTGACATCCAGGTTCAGAGACAGTGAAGAAGTAGTTGATGACGTTCTTCAAAATCCTCGTGAATGTGAAAAGATCTTCTTGAGTAAGTGTGAGTGTGTATGAGCTTCTGTGTCTTCTTGGTCATGCATGTATATATGTATGAGCTCTTTTTGTATATCTCACTTTTAGATCACTTCTGTATGCATGTTGTATATCTTGTCTCTTTTGCAGCAACTGGGACTTCTTATATTTATGGAATGAGCTCCGGAAAAAGAAATTATTTCTTTTTGCAGGTATGAGGTACGGTTCCCTGACATCCAAAAACCTTCATTAAATAAAAGACATAGCATTAAAATATACCTAATATGACTGTTGGTTAGATTAAATAAAGATAAAAAAATTAAGGCAGCGTTGGATTCTCTAGAACGGTATCTTTGGATAACGGTAGCCTTGTGTATCGGTAAGTCTTTGTATCGGTAACCTCTTGTATAACGGTAGCCTTTCTATCGGTAGAATTCATGTCTGTCGGTAGACTTCATCGGTAGCGGTAGACTTAATGTACCTGTGACCTTTCATGTAACGGTAGCCTTCATGTACTGGTATCCTTGCACAATGGTGACTTGTCTGTATCGGTGACCTTCACGTATCAGTAGACTTGCATAATGGTGACTTGTCTGTATCGGTAGGCTTGCATAACAGTGACTTGTCTGTATCGGTAGGCTTGCATAACGGTGACTTGTCTGTATCTGTAGGCTTGCATAATGGTGACCTCTCTATATCGGTAGGCTTGCATAACGGTGACTTTCACGTATCGGTAGACTTTTTTGTATCGGTGACCTTCACGTAACGGTGGACTTTACAAATTGGTAGCTTTGTTCTATAAGGGTGACCACATGTCGGTTGAAGCATTCTATTGGAAGAACGGGTTAGGTTAGAATATATATCCATTCAGTAACCGAATTCTCTGTAGATAATATGAATATTGTAATATATGAATATGTGAATGGTGTACAGAAATACTAAATTAAGTAATTAATCATTAATCAATATAAGAACTATCAAAATATAATTGGGCATAATTGGGATTATCAAAATATGATTGAGAATAATTGGGATTATCAAAATATGAGTTCAACTAATTCTCCAGAGAGTTCAAAAATCTCCCCATTTTTGATAATCACAACCTATGCCAATGTATCAAGAAAAATAAAATGGTGTCAGAGGAAAAATTTCCTAAGAAAAAACTTTAAAATGAGGTTCTCATTCCCCCCCCCCCCCTTGCATTCTCCCCCTTGAAATTGTACTCCCAATTATCATTAGTTTCATTTTCTCCCCCATTGTGATTAACAAAAATAAGGGTAGAATCAGAGAAATGTAGAGACTAAAAGAGAACAGATTACACAGAAACATAGAAAAGTAGAGAATATAAGAGTAACTTTCCATTAAATCACAAAATATACAAACTGATAAAGTCAGTATTACAAAAGAAAATGCAAGGGAATCCCATCAAAAACATCCAGAATCACTCAATCTTCCTCTGGAATATGAGTCTTTCCCTTAGGATCAGAAGAGGGTGCAGGGTCAGATTGAGTAGCTTGCTTGGGAATAGCTAAAAAACAACTGGAGGTTCAGCCACTAAAACTATACCGGATCTGAAATTTGTGGTCTTCTGTGGGATCATAGGTGTCAAGCTACAAATAGCCTGAATTGGAGTCAACTGAGGTGTACTCCCAGAGGCAGAGGCAAGAAGGGTAGGAGGTACAATCACAGGTCTGGCATCCACATGCAAGAATGGTAGCAACAGGTTCCTGAAATCCATAATAATACTGCCTCCTCTCTCCATTGCTGACACAAAATCACCTCGATTTTCAATGAATTTATCCAAGGTAGAAGTAAGCTCCCTAAGATTACTAACCTGTTCTCTAAAATCATGAGTCATTTGAGGCAACTTCATATTATCCATCAAAATCTTGAAATGATTGGTCATTTGATGCTTCGTATAGACTTTCTCAAAGTAAGCATCTACATTATTCTTAATTGCCTCTTGAGAAGCAGTAACTGCCCGTAGGTGATCACGAACAAAACTACCTACTTCCCTAGTGGTAGGAAGGATTTGAGTATCTAAGGTACCACTGGTACTAGCCTTAGCTAACTCTTCCTCGATAACAGTTCTGATCTGATCAAGGTTCATAGTGGAGCTGGATGAGGGAAGGGGTTTAACTGAGAAATCGACTATCTCTTTAAAAGATTGTGTTAGATTACTAACTACCTTCTGAACAAGTTCATCTTGACAGTTCAAATGTTCTTTCACTGATTTCTTAAAAGCCTCAAGGAAATCCACAAACTACTTGAATACTTCTTTAATATATCTGATATTAGTATTCACTTGTGTTTGAGAGCTGTTCATGGCATTCAACGAAGCAATAGATTGTCTTAGAGCAACCACAGCTCATGTCCAACTTTCAATTTGAGTATGGCATACTTTAAATTCATCCATCATTCCCCTCACTGGACTACAAATAGAACATACCATAGATAGCTCCATGGTTTTCTCCACACTCCTCATTTCAACAACCAGACTTTACTTCAAATCTGCCAATGATTCTCTCAGTGCTTCTTTCATTTCAGCCTTTAAGGACTCAAGGTCCTCCTTGGTTGCAAAATTTTCAGCCACAGCTAGTAGGATAACTGATTCTCTTTGGGGCTGGTCTACCTCATCATAATCTTCATAATTAAGTCCAAGAACCTTATATCCTATATCTGATGTCCAACCTTCATTGTCTTACAAAACTGATACTGAACCAATATTCTCCCCCTCACTTAGATCATTCACCTGAGGAATCTCCTCCAACTGTTCTGCTCGAGGTAATTCTATAACTTCCTCTGCAACTGCAGTAGATTCAATAATCAATTTCTCTGATAGTTCAAAGACTCTCTCATCAACAGATGCCACTTCCGCTTCTTGATCAGGAACTATCTTGACTGTACTGTATATTATAGGGCTCAAACTGAGCTCTTTATCTTCATTTTCCTCATCATCTGCTTCACCAGCAGCCTCCTTTTCTTTATGAGCAAGCTGATCTAATTCAGTTTCCTAATCCTCTTCAGATGTGTCCTTAACAACATACTGATATGCTTCTTCTTCTTCTTCTTTGGTCTTAGTATAACTTTCCTTCAAAATATATTCTCTCCTTGGTAGTTCTTTTGGGGGGCTAGCTGCTCCATAGGAAATGTTTTTGGGAATGGGACTAGGTGGTAAATCATGGTCTCCTTCTTCCTCAACTGATGTCTCTTCCTCCTCAGCTTTAGCTTCATTATCACTGTAGACCGGCTCTGGCTCATCTAGTCCAAGACCAGGATCCCTCACATCCTTTGGTCTAGAAGGATGATCCACAGGAGTGTACTTGTCATATATTTTTCCATCATCATTAACCCATGATTTCTTCTAAGGGTTCCAGCTGACTTTTATAAACATACAAACAGTCCTGGTGATGCAAAAATTATCCTTAACCACAACAGTTTCATCTTGAGGTCTAGCTACCTCCTTTTCCTTCAACATAATAGAAATTAACTTAGAAAAGAATAGTGCATTGGAATTAGACTTCGGTCTAGTCATATCCTCAATCTGAATCATTAGCAATATGCACAAGTTCACCTTTACTCCATGCTTTAACAGATACAAAAAATAAATATCCGGAAATCTGAGGGTAGAAAATATCCTCTTCTTGGACTAATCACATGGTGAATGAACTTGAAAAGTAGTTTATCCTCCCCTGTCATCTCTGCAGCAATGACTTTTCTAGGAGTTCCATTTTCTATCAATTCTAACAAGGCATCCTCAAATTCAAAAAAGTCACTAGTAGTAGGTATGAATTTGGAATAAAATCCATAATCACCACTATGAGGAACTCTAAGGTTCTCAGCCCATTCAACAGATGAGAACGAAGAATTTTGGCCATTCACACAGAAAATCATCCTATTCTCCTCTTCTAAAGTCTCAAAACAGACAAACTCATAATACTATTTTACCAGTGATGGATCGTACGGTCCATTATTGTTCATGAAGCATCCAATCAATCATGGTTCTTGAAAACCCTTCAGAATCAAGGACTTTCTTTCCAGCAGCCATTCCGCACATAATTCCTTTTCCACTAAATTTGCTCGCTTCTATAAATGTGGATTCATAGGATTCATTAGAAAATCATTTCTACTGCTTCCATTGGCACCAGCCTTGGTTACTTTCTACTTCTTAGCTTGCGGCACATCACTCCCTTCATCCACTGAGGGTCGCTTCACACGGGCCATTTCAGATTCTGAGGCTTAGGGTTTTTGCGAGCATGACAGGTTTAGGTAGGAGGGATTCGAACAGACGGGTTCGCGGTGATTTAGTGATGTCTAAAGTCGGGTTTAATATCATTTAGGATTCACATATAAAATAATTCTTATATTAAAAAGAAATTCAATGTCTCAGCCTTAATACAAAAATTTAAAACAGCGCGAGAGATGTACCGATGAGGTGTCCTTAAACGGTGAGGTCTATCCTGATGGTGAGGTTTAGCCTAACGGTGAGGTTTATCTAACGGTGAGGTTTATATAATGGTGAGGTTTATCTAAAGGTGAGGTTTCTCCTAATGGTTAGGTTTCTCATAATGGTTTAAGAGTAAGTTATCATTCCTAATTTGTGTCTAATGAAACTCAATATTTCTGAACATAAAGGCTTAGTGAAAATATCAGCTAATTAGAGTTCAGTTCCTATAAATTCCCGAGTTATATCACATCTTTGATAATGATCTCTTAGAAAGTGGTGTCTAACGTCAATGTGTTTGGTTCTAGAGTGTGACACTGGGTTCTTTGAGATGTTGATCGCACTAGTGTTATCACAGTTAATTGAAACATGTTTAAAATCAAATCCATAGTCCAATAAAGTGTGTTTCATCTACATAATCTGTGCACAGAAACTACTAGCAGCTATATACTCTGCTTTAGCAGTAGATAATGCAACCGAGTTCTGTTTCTTACTACACCATGTTACTAGGGACTTTCCAAGTAAATGAAATGTTCTAGATGTGCTCTTTCTATATAACTTGCATCAAGAAAATTCAGCATCTGAATAACTTATCAAATCAAATGATTGTCCTTTTGGTTAAAACAGTCCCAAATTAGCAGTATATTTAAGATATTTGAAAATCCTTTTAACAGCAAGTAAGTGTGAATCTTTAGGGTTAGGTTGAAATATAGCACACATACGTACACTAAACATAATATCAGGTCGACTAGCAGTAAGATAAAGTAAACTCCCAGTCATACCTCTGTAATTAGTTTGATCTACTGGTTTTCCAGTTTCATCAATATCCAATTTACAGGTGGTACTCATAGGTGTATCACTTCCCATAATACTATCCAAACTAAATTTTTTTAATAAATCCTTTGTATATTTACATTGATTTGAAATAATACCATCTTTAGTTTGAAAGATTTGAAATCCAAGAAAGTACTTAAGCTCTCTCATTAAGCTCATTTCAAACTCATTTTGCATAACCTTTGAAAAATCAGTACATAAGGAATTTTTAGAAGATCCAAAAATAATATCATCAACATAGATTTGTACTATTAAAACATCTTTTAAATTTCTTTTTATAAAAAGAGTGGGATCAGCAATTCCTTTTGTAAACTTTTTGAGTTAAGAAAATTTGTAAGTCTTTAATACCAAGCTCTTGGAGCTTATTTTAAACCATATAAAGCTTTTGAAATTTTAAAAACATGATTTTGAAAGTGAGGATTTGAAAAACCAGGTGGTAGTTCTACAAAAAAATCTTCAACAATAAAACCATTTAAAAAAGAACATTTCACATCCATTTGATATAACTTGAAATTCGTATGTGATGCAAAGGCAAGTAAGATCCTAATTGCCTCTAATATAGCTACAGGTGCAAAGGTTTCCTCATAGTCAATTCCTTCTTCTTGATTGTAACCTTGTGCAACTAGTCTAGCTTTGTTTCTAATGATTTTTCCATATTCATCAACACTGTTTCTAAACACCCACTTTGTGCCTATGGTTAAAGTTTCCTTAGGTCTTTATACTAATTCCCAGACTTTATTTCTTTCAAATTGATTATGTTCTTCTTGTATAGCCATTACCCAAAATTTATCATTGATAGCATCATTGATATTTTTAGGTTCTAACTGTGAAAGAAAATCTTGATGTTCAACCTGATTTCTTAGAGAAGCTCTAGTCTGTGTTCCTCTATCTAGATTACCTATAACATCATCTAAAGGATGGTTCTTTAGAATCCTGGTTGGTCTCAAAAAGGTAGGGCTAGAGATTTCAGGTTCATCAACAGGTTGAGAGTCAACAAAAGCAGGTTTTGGAAAATTTCCAGAACTGGATGTTTTAACTATAGGTCCATTGTCTTTATCATTAAGGTTCAAAATAGAGAGATCATCTTCAAGATTTTCAAGAGAGGTCATAGGTTCATGCGGATCAGTTTCATCAAATTTTATGTGAATAGATTCCTCCACACATTTGGTTCTCTTATTTAAAACTCTATAGGCTTTACTAGAAATAGAGTAACATAGGAAAATTCCTTCATCACTCTTGGATGCAAACTTGTCAAGATTATCTTTGGTATTAAGAATAAAGACTTTGCAACCAAAAACTCTGAAGTAGTTAACCTTAGGTTTCATATGGTTCCACAACTCATAAGGGGTCTTCTTAAGAACAGGTCTGATCAAAACTCTATTGATAATATAACAAGCTGTATTGACAGCTTCAGCCCAAAAATAAACAGGTAGGTCATACTCATTGAGTATGGTTCTGGAAATTTCATGAAGGGTTCTATTCCTCCTTTATACTACACCATTTTGCTGAGGTGTCCTAGGGGTAGAGAAATTGTGACTATAGCCATTGTGTGAGTAGTAGGATTCAAACACATGATTTTCAAACTCAGGGCCATGATCACTTCTCAAGGTTTTAATCATAAGTCCAATAAGGTTCTCTACAGACTTGGAATATTTAATAGAGTAAGAACAAGCTTCAATTTTGTGAGCTAGAAAATATACCCAAGTATACCTAGAATAGTCATCTACTAGAACATAGACATAGTGCTTCCCATTTAAACTAGAAACTCTAGAAGGTCCAAACAAATCCATGTGAACCAACTCGAGAGGTTGAAAAGTTGACACTTCTTTCATCGATTTAAAAGAAACTTTATGTTGCCTTCCTTTTTGAAAGGTATTACAAACTTTATCTGCTAGGAATTTATGTTTTGGTATGTCTCTAACTAAGTTCTTCCTAGTAAGTTTTCTAAGTGAATATACATTGAAATGTCTTAATCTTCTGTGGCAAAGAAAAGAATCCTTTTGAAAAGAATTTAAACAAGTAATATTTTTCATAGCTAAAGAATTTAAATCAACAGTATATGCATTTTCATTTCGTAAGGCAGAAAATACTAAAGCATTTTTAGAATTAAAAACATTGCAAGAATCATTTTCAAATTTAACATTAAAACCATCATCACATAACTGAGAAATAAATAGTAAATTATAATTAAGCCCATCAAAAAAATTGAACTGTAGAAATTAATACTGAGGTAGTGTTACCATTCTGGCCTAAACCGATGATTTTCCCTTTAGAATTATCACCAAAAGTGAAAAACCCTCCATTAACTCTGACTATTCTTTTAAATCATGAGAAGTCTCCTAACATATTTCTTGAAAATCCACTGTCCAAGTACCAAGTCTTTCTACAGGAGCTCTTTATGAATGTTCCCTACAAAAAAGATTTAGATAGGAAATGATTTTGGTACCCAGATTTTCTTGGGTCCAGACAGATTAGCCAATAAAACATTAGGTACCCAAATTTGCCTAATGGGTATCATAAAATTTGTATAATCAACAGATTTTGAAATATAAACCTTGTTATATCTGTAACAATGAATATAACTAGTTGAAGCATATGGACTTCCAGAACTAGAACTATCTACATTCTGTCCAAATTTAGAAATAAATCTAGTTTTGGTAATTTTTCTTTGTCCAGGTTGGTATCCTATACCAGTAGTATATCTAGGTGCAATATTCTTTCCTAGAATTTGAGTAAGATTATCTTTTCCATTTTTTAATTTTTCTAAATCATTCCTAAGTTGCTCATTTGACAATTTCAGTTCAGTGTTTTCTTTAAGTAACTGAGCATTCTTTTCCATTTCTATGTCAAGATCAGATTTATGTTTAATAGTTAAAGCATACTGTTTCTTTAAACCTTTTTATTTTTCATTCATCTCATTATAGGTTTCTTCCAACATATCATAGTATTCAAACAGTTCAAATTTTGACATATTTTCAGATTCAGAATTATCTCCAGAATAATAAGAATTTAAAGCAGGAGTTTTAGATATTACCTTAGAAGTGTTTTTCATAAAACATATGTTTTCCCTATTTCTGTTTTCAGTCTCATAAGCTTAAGATTCACTGGAGCTATCCTTAGAAGCACTCCACGTAGCCTTCATGGATTTCTTATACTTATTGTTCTTATACTCATACTTATTCTTCTATTTCAGCTTTGGACAATCTGCTTTTATATGTCCTTTTCTTTTGCATTCATAGCAGACAACTTCATCATATTTGTCAGATTTCTTCCAGTCCTTTTTCCAGTGTCCCTTGTTTTCATACATACCTTTGTAATTATATTTTCTGAAAAACGTCTTTTTCCTATAAAACTTCTTAAATATTCTTGGTATGTGATCCATTTCTGCATCACTGTCAGATTCACTTTCACTTTCTTCATAGCTTGAGCTATCACTTATAGCATGAAGTTTCTCCTTATCCTTATTCTTTGAAGTAGATGTCATTAGGCAACTGACTTCCATCTTGGTTCTTCTCCTTCTTCTATTTTTACCTTAAGTTCTTCTTCATACATCATTAACTTACCAGTAAGTTCTTTGACTGGAAGTTTACCAGTATCACAAGATTCTATAATTGAAACAGAAGTGCCCCTCCATCTTTCAGGTAGGCATCTCAAAATTCTCATGATCTTCTCCTTTGATGAAACGTCATTTCCCAGTGTGATCATTTTATTGAAAATTTCATTAAACCTGAGATACATATCAGAAATGGGTTCATCAGGCTTTATCTTAAAATTATCATAATTAATAGTATAGGTGTTCAATCTCATTTCCTTAACATTAGTTGATCCTTCATGAGAAACACCTAAAGTATCCCAAATTTCATATGCAGTCTTACAAGCATATATTCTATTAAATTCCTCATCTCCTAAAGCACAATACAGAGCATTCATAGCCTTGAAATTATTATTATGAGTTGTCTTAGTATGTTCATTCCAAGTAGATCTAACAGTAGTAGGAATTTTATATTCTGATTCTATGGTAGTCCAAATATCAAAACCCATGATTTCTAAATGAATTTTCATCTTAATCTTCAACTGAGCATAGTTGTTTCCATTGAAAAATGGTGGAATGTTAGTAGCAACACGTTCATGTCTGTTATCAATGATAACTAGGTTGAGACAAAAAAATTAAAGAGATAATAATTTAGAAATAACATAAATTTTAAGAACTTTAAAATTCAACTAAAATCACAGTTGAAAAACAGAGTACTTCAGAAAATATTTTAATCCTCTGATACCAAATGTTGGTCGGAGTGGACACTCAAGAGGGGGGTGAATTGTGTTCCAATTAAAATTTCTGTTTAAAATCAATTACTAAAATCCCCAAATTTAAAATACAAATTGAATTGTAGTGAATTTGAACTAAAGAAAACTTTCATTTAGGTTCTCAAGGGATTGATTAATTCCCAGTTAATCTAATCAGAAGAGCAGATTAGCTTTTGAAACTAACCTAATGATTTGAAAGTAATGCAAAAACTTGCTAATTCAATTATCAGAGTAACTTTGAAAAACAGTTTAAGTTTTAAATCACTTAGCAGAAGAATAAAATGTTTTAGATAAAACCAAATAAAGCACAGCAGATATAACCAAGAGGTTCAGTCTCAAGCTGAGACTTAGTCCTCTCAACAATTTATATAAATTTTATCCACACCCTAGATCGGGGTTCACAATAGTTTACAACTGTCCAGGTCAAAGACCTCTACCACAGTTCTTCGTGGGAAACAAAAACAATAGCAAATACAGCTGTCCAGGTCAAACACGACCTCTAACACTATCCATAGTGGGAAATAGAAGATGTAAAGAGTTTGAATGGGGATTTACAGATCCTCCAGTTAAGGTTCAGGAGACAGTGTGTGTATAAATTAAAACTGATGAGACACACTGCTCGTAGTGTAAATAATAAATCACTGAGCAAGATATAGAGTTTATAATGGCTCGAGTGATTGCAGTGTAGCTCTGGACTCCTTCAAATTGGTCAGAAATGGTTCTGAGTCCTCTTCTGTTTTTATTCTAGAAAATAGAGTGTCATTTGCTTGATATTCAGGTTCAAAGACAGTGAAGAAGTAGTCGATGAAGTTCTTCAAAATCCTCATGAATGTAAAAATATCTTCTTGAGTAAGTGTGAGTGTGTATGAGCTTTTGTGTCTTCTTGGTCGTGCATGTATATATGTATGAGCTCTTCTTGTCTATCTCACTTGTAGATCACTTCTGTATGCATGTTGTATATCTCGTCTCTTTTGCAACAATAGGGACTTCTTATATTTATGGCACAAGATCTTGAAAAAGAAATGATTTCTTTTTGCAGGTACGAGGTACGGTTCCCTGACATCCAACAACCTTAATTAAATAAAAGACAGAGCATTAAAATAAACCTAATATGACCATTGGTTAGATTAAATAAAGATAAATAAATTAAGGCAGTGTCAGATTCTCTGGAACGGTAGCTTTGGATAAAGGTAGGCTTGTGTATCGGTAAGTCTTTGTATCGGTAACCTCTTATATAATGGTAGCCTTTCTATCTGTAGACTTCATGTATATCGGTAGACTTGATCGGTAGCAGTAGACATAATGTGTCGTTGACCTTTATTGTAACGGTAGCCTTCATGTACCGGTAGGCTTTCACAATGGTGACTTGTCTGTATCGGTGACCTTCACGTATCGGTAGACTTGTTGTACCGGTGGACTTGATGTATCGGCGACCTTCATGTATCGGTAGACTTGCATAATGGTGACTTGTCTGTATCAGTAGGCTTGCATAACAGTGACTAGTCTGTATCGGTAGGCTTGCATAACGGTGACTTGTCTGTATTGGTAGGCTTGCATAATGGTGACTTGTCGGTATCGGTAGGCTTGCATAACGGTGACTTTCACGTATCGATAGACTTGTTTGTATCGGTGACCTTCACATAACGGTGGACTTTACAAATCGGTAGCTTTGTTCTGTAAGGGTGACCACTTTTCTGTTTAAGCATTCTATTGGCCGAATGGGTTATGTTAGAATATATATCCATTCAGTAACCGAATTCTCTAAAGATAATATAAATATTGTAATATATAAATATGTGCATGGTGTACAAAAATACTGAATTAAGTAATTGATCATTAATCAATATAGGAACTATCAAACTATAATTGAGAATAATTGGGATTATCAAAATATGATTGAACATAATTGTGATTATCAAAATATGAGTTCAACTAATTCTCCAGAGAGTTCAACAATAATATTTCACCACTATAAATGTTGTGTGGTCTAAATCCTCAACTATAACCACCCCTTGGGTAGGTTCGATTGTATTCCCTAAAGTGGGTTAATGTAGTGATGTAGTGGAATGGATTATACACCTTGGACCCTTCCAATTACTTATCAATTATATAGATTTAATGATGGAATATATTGAATAATATCAAGAGTGATATTCTTTATCCTTGAATTTAGTTTTACATGGATGTGATTAGATCATAATTACCTTTAGTAGTGGGTAATAAGATTCTTATTGTTATTTTAAATTTTTGGACATGATGTTCCTTATTTATCACTTGGAATTTATAGACATGATGTTCATTATTTTTAATTAAAATTAATGAACATTAAATTCAGTATCTTTTATTTTAAATTACTAAACATTATGTTCCTTAGTGTTTCTTTATAACTAATGGAAATGACATTCCATACTGTCTGATTTTGATTAATCGGCATGACCTTCTACATTTCCAATTTTTAATCTAGGAACACAGTGTTCCATATTGACTATGCCTAAGTAATTTAAATGACACCCATTATTTTTTATAAAATAATGAATGTTCAAATACATAATGATTTAGTCTAAAGTAGGTGGTATCATATGGGTGTCTGTGGGAAACCTAATAAAACCCATGTTTTTTTAGTTCATTTTCTATTTTTTTAATTATTACATGAACACTAATTAATTATATACTAACCAAATGGGATATTTATTGATTCCATTGGTGGTGATTTGTTTATTTTTATTCACACCATTTTTGGGTCATCATTTAGAACTCGCATAGAAATCATGGATTAAGGAAGGAATAAGGGGAAGCATCCAACCACGGATAAAATATGTTCTATGCTTTGATAGAGTACAAGAGAATAGAATTGATTCATTTCTTGTGATGATATTGAATATAGATTTTGGTATTTTTTATTTCTATATATATTTGTTGTGTATACCTACTACCATATTTCCCTAAAACATCCAATTTTTTTAATAGAATCATGTTAAATATTTTCTATTTATTAATGGATATTGTTTATGATTAATTATATTTATCTTGATAATCTTCTTCTTTTGTTCATTATTATATTTCTTCCACATTAATTTTTTTTAATATAACTAGTGTACTCTTCTATGAAAAAGAGAGTATAGTCTCCCTAATATACCATCATATTCCCTTGCTTCTTGTCGGCAGCCTCTGACATATGGGGAGGTTTGCTTTAGGTCATGTGGCCAATTGAGTCAAGTTACTTCTGAGTGAACCAAACCTAGGACGTTACATGGTGGTTATGGAGCTTATAGTTTCTTATTATATTACTATATTGGTTGGTATATTGGAAACTAGGAAGTGTTAGAATTTGGTAATAAACCTTTTCCTAGGAGTAGAAAACCCAATTACAGGGAAAACACTAGGTTTCCTAGGATGGTACATGTTGTTATGAATTATTCTTATTATAGTTGTATAGATTAAACTGATGGGTAACACACATGATTTTTTGGAATTCTTTATCATTATGGATTTTCTTTTACCAATGGTCTGGTATGTAAAGGATGTATTGTTCTTTCATCATTGTGACCACCTAAGCATTTATATTTCACACATATTTCATGGAATTTTTATTTTATTGAATGAATTTTTTAAATCATTTCATATGTACATTATATGATATATTTATTAATTAACTAATATTTATGTAGTACTATTGAGATAAATAAATGGTTAATTAGAGTGGTTCAATCAATAAAAGTGGTGTTTCCATCATAGATCTATAATTTCAACTTAACTAACCAATTATACCATGTTTTAGTCATGTTACATGAGAAATATTGATCAAAATGTTTTTTGGTTTTGATTAAATAGATTCCAATTATAATTTATAAATCTTTTACTTCTATAAATTGGGAATATAGATCCATATAATCAAATAATAATACACAATGTGATCGGATGTAATGGTCTGGTTGTAGTTACCTGAATTACCAATTATAACTTATAATGAGTAGGTCATTATAATTTGGGAATGACAACTCCTATAACTGGATAGTAATGTATATTAATATAAACTTACTGACTATTATAATTTAAAATAATTGTTTACCATTAAATGGGGATTCCAATTGAAACTAAAAGGGTGTCTTCCTATATAACATAAAATTGAATCTCTATTTTCCATAACCTTGGATGTGATACATGAAAATTGACCCAAACACATCCTTAGTAGTGTATATTTGTGATTGAGTCTTGGGTAGAAATAGGTTATAATTTCCCTATTCCTTTTACCATTGATATTTCTTTTTATCAATTCTTGTTTGGAGGAATGAGTTTGGAATTGTAAAAATATGTCAACTTGAAGAAATTAGGTCAAACACCAATAAGGTGGTGATGACCATGCATTGGAGTTGGTGGGCCCTGAGACACTATTCTTACAATCCTGTAGTGAAACATGTAGAACTTCCTATTGTACCCAATCTATGAAATCATGGTTTGATTAAAGAGGGTTTATTATGATTCTTGTAGTATATACAAGGAGATCCATAACCTATCCCTTCTATTAAAGTGTTTAATAGGGAGTCCCAGTAGTAGTACCCTCCTATTTTTTCTGGGGAAGGTGGTCCATATGATTTTGAATCATGGATGGAATCCATGATCCCAATTTTCCAAAATATTGAGACAGATCCTAAAAGAAGAGTGAATCTCACTGTATAAATTCTTAATGGATGTTCCAAGATGTGGTGGGATGTTATCATAAAATAATATCTATATCAAGTTATGGAATGCTGGTTATTCAATAATAATTTTTATTATTACTTATATCATGATATTTTAGAGCTAGTGAAGATAGGGATTTGATGGACCTAAAATAGGGAATTATGTCTATTATAGACTATATATATCTCTTTACTGAGATCTGGTACTGCACACCAATTCTTCTGGGTGATAAGCTATCCAGGGCTAGATGATTTGGGGATGGGATTAGGTATGACATTTGATTACTGGTAAATTCATTCAGGTTGACTATCATGTTTGGAATAGTAAATTAGGCCCTCATTACTTAGTAAAATATAAGGGAATCTGAAGTTGTGGAATAGATAAATTCATCACCTAAACTAGAAATTACTTTGACTACTGCCATGTATCTTGACTAGAAGATTATCATCAGGGTGGTGGTGGTCAATGTATACACACTGGTATCTAGATGTGTTCTATCAGGCTGGTAAGCCAGGCCACATGAATCCCTAGTGTGATTGAGACCCCGTTGAGTGTCGTTCCTACAATAGGATGGGAAAACATTAGAGATATTAAAGTAACTACCCATTTTTACCTAGTGATAAAGGATCTACACCAGCTTCTCCTTCAAGAGTGGGATATGTAGCTCTTTTCTAGGCGGGTAGCTAGATTATTATTTACCATTTAGGTGGAAGAGGTGGTCATGTCTCAGAGAGACAAACACTAGATATTTATTTCTAGGAGAGAAGACCAACCCATGGTAGTCAAGTTATTTCCTAGTGTTGTAGATCTTGCCAAATATATGAATCACATCATACACCTAAGGAAAATTGTGTCCGTCCATCTACAGTCCATGTATGATTTTAGTAGCATGTACCCTAGTATCTATCTTATTTGAAATAGGATCTCAATATTCTTTAATATTTATTAAAATTATTGAATTTATTTGCCTCAAGATATATTATTTTATGAATTGATGACTCTCGATAAACCATTATAAATTAATTCAGAGAGTGTATGATAATGTAAGGAATTCCCCCTTGAGATAGGTTTTTATCATTCATATAGAACATTTTCATCCTCAAGATAACAGGGTTTGATATAATTCTAAAGATGCACTGGTTAGTACATTATTGTGAACATGTTGATTTCTATCATTAGAGGGTGTCCTTAAAATCAGCCAATGGAAAAAACTATATTTCTAAAGGAGATTAGGATGTCCAAAAAAGTTAATCTAGATCCAATCATCATGGAATGGGTAGCATGATAGCCAAGATTTATAGTCTTTTCCGAAGTGATCAGGGAACATGTCAAACAAATTTCCCTCTTATAGAGGATTGTCTTAGGGATGTATTCCAGGATGAATTTTATAGGCTACATCCTAAGAGAAATGTAGTGTTCACTATTGTGATTATACCATAAGTAGCACCGGTATCAATCTTGCCTTACAGGATGGCTCCTATTAAGATTCCAGAACTCAAATGATAGTTAGAGGTCCTAGAAGCTAAAGGGTTTATACAAACCAGTACATCAACTTGGGGTTTGGCTATCCTTTTTTTTCTAAAAATTCAGATGGAACCCTTCATTTTTAAGTAGATTTTTAATGATTGAATCATATTACCATTAATAACCAATATCCACTACCTTATATAAAAGATCTCTATGACCATATCTAAGTGGATATAGGGTTCCCAAAGATAGTCATGATATCGAGATAACATCAGATATTAGTTGGACCCTTATTTATACCATGTAACTTATTCCATAGAAGATATGTCTAATATAAGTATTTGAATTTTTCATTCGGTCTCATGAACAGGCCCACTATTTTTATGTTCCTAATGAATCAAGTTTTCCACCCATATCTAGATTCCTTATTTATTGTTTTCATGGACAATATCTTAGTGTATTATTATAATCGATGCAATCATTACAAAAATATTCAAATCATATTGAGTAAACTGAGAAAGCATGGGCCGTATATCAAGATCACAAAAATTAAAATTAAGGAATGATAAAGTTCACTTACTGGGTCACATTATCTCATGGACATGAGTATCTTTGGATCCAGATATGGTGAGATTCATGGTTATCTTGGGATCATTCCAAGAACATCTTTCACATTCAATGTTTCTTGGGGACAACTGTATATTATAGGCACTTTATTCTGTAATTTTCATGCATATAACCACCTATTACTATCTTGAATGATAAAGGTTGTTGGGTTTACATATTCATAGTCTTGTGATGAATCCTTTAGAGAGTTTAAAGGAAGGATAACATAAACAAAAATCTTGATTCTTCTAGAGTCATGTAGGAATTGTAAAATTTATTCTTCCATGTAAGGATTGAAATGGGAACAATTTTGATGTAGGATGAATGAGTTATGGAAAATGGGTCTTGTCTATTGATGCCTCATTAGTGTAATTACCTACCACAAAACCATTAGCTACCTGTTGTAGTTTATCCCTTGTATTATTGTAATAATTATTTTTGGGATGGAGGTTTTTTATATACACTGATTAAAAAATCATAAAAATATATTCTCTCAGTGTGACTTTAATATCATAAAATGATGGGGTGGAATATCTACAGTCTTATGACTTAAAACAAGCTTATATTACTAGAAAATTAAATGAAACAGTTGATTCTCCAATCCAGAAGGCTCTGAATTAAGTAGTTTAAGAGTCCAATAGTGAATGAGAGTTGATGGATTTCATTTCTAATGTAAATTTAGAGGTGTAGGAACAAATTTAAAAGACTTTCCTCACATAGTTATCAATGAAATATTCAATGTTTGGTAGATTGAAGATAGCAAATCTTTCTAATCTAGAGGGCTTAGTCCTAAGGGTGACTGTTTCATGTGAGGGATCATCTCTTGGTCAGGTCATTGATGGGGATGAGATATTTTGAATTCATGGGAATATATGGGTTCTAGTAGACATACAAGAGGATTTATGAAAGAGCTGTATTCCTCTTCTTTGGAAGTGCATCCCAATCATTCTAAGATGTACTATAACTTACAAGTCCAGTATTAGTGCCTGGGGATGAAGTGGTAGATAATAGGTTTTATTACTCGATGCTCCACGAATTAGCTGGTGAAGATAGAACAATTGAGACTTGTAGGTATTTTACATCTTTCACCCATTCCTAATTATAAATGGGATGAAATCACTGTGTATTTTACTATGGGTATAATAAAATTACCTCAAGAAAGTGATATCATTTGGGTTATCATGGACAGGATGGTGAATTTCACCTACTTCTTGCCTATCATGGAGACATTCTCAGTGGACATGATTGCAAGGATTTACATCTATGGGTTTTTACACATTCATGGTGTCCTATATTACATAATATCACATATGGAATCTCATTTTACCTCGCATTTCTTATAAGGGTTATTGAAGGCTCCTGGTTCATTGGTTCTCTTAAGAATAACCTATCTCCCATAGATCAATGGTCTTTCTAAGCATACTATTCAGGGTCTAGAGAACATTCCCATAGTATACATCCTTGATTTTTGGGGTTCTTGAGAGAAACATGTACCTATTTTTTATTTCACTTATAAAAATAGATTCCATGTGACTATACAGATGGCTCCATACAAGGCCTTATATGGTAGGTTATGTTGATCACATCTATGTTGGTTAGAGATAAGAGAGTTATTTTGACTAGGACCTCGTCTCATATAAGAGACGTCGGAGTAGGTATATATTATCTTGAAGCGTATGGATATAGCTCATTAGAGGAAGAAGTCTTATTCCAATTACTATCACCATCCTCTAGAGTTTTAGGTAGGGATCGGGCCTTCATCCGTGTTTCTCATAGAATGGGTCATGTATGGATTAAAGGATAAGTGAATCTAGTGACTATATTTTTTTGGCCTTTTGATATCATGTATAAGGTCATTAAAGTATCCTAATAGTTATTTTTACCTCATATGTAATGGGTTTCACATGATTTGTTAATGTTTCTTACCATCACCATTATCATTCTGATCCGTCTCTTATCCTTCAACCTAATGTGGTTGATTTCAGTGCTGATACTTATTATTAGTAGTATCTTATTCATATCATTCATCATGTCATGAAAGCTCTCTATGGTAGGAAAGTTCCTATATTACATGTGTTATATAAGAATAGTCATGTTCTAGATGAGGCATGTGAGAGAGAGGTTGATATATAAGATCAATGCCTATAGTTATTCTCAAATGATGATCAACAACCCTCATAAGTGAAACTCAATGATATGTAATTTTAAAATGGAAGGTTTCAAGATCCCATATTTTTCTAGATACATTGTTCTTTAATTTTTGTGTTTGGTCATTTTGGTTTGAAACATGTTAAATGGTTCTTCTGGCCTTTTTGGTGTATATTTACAACAAGTGATAGAGTCTATGAAAAGAAAAAAAATTATTTTAAATTAATAATTTAGGTAATAAATTGTAAATTCATGCCATAAAATGTACCTTGGAACACCTTGTAAGTTTGAGCAGACCCCATGAATTGATAATTAATATTCTAAATCCCTTTTTTACATCATAAATACCTTGATGCATATAAAAATATGTGTCATTTCCTTTTTTCCATGGTTCATTTAACATTAATTTTTTCTCATCCTCCCCCATTCCTCATAAACATTATCTTTTACATTAGAGAGATCTCATCTTCCACTCTCAATAGTGGATTTAATATGGTCTCTCTATCTGATAAATAATTTAAGCATCATTCATCATGTTGGATATCCAATAGCAAGACTAAAATTCCACTCAGTTCTTTCCTCGTTTTCTCTCTATATCAAATATCATTTCCATGTGTGCTTATATGACCAATATTAAATTCATTTGAGTAGTTCTATGATTTCTCCCATTCTATCCCAGATTAAAGGCGGATATTAGAGAAGGATTCTACTCCCAAGCTAAGGTAGGTGGTACCATAATTTTTCCTAATATTTTGGGTGTCAATATAATGTCATTATAATGACACATTCCATATTTTGTAGGTTTTAAACCTAAAATTGAAAAACCCATACATTTATTTTTTAATCCCTGATATGGACATTCTAAGACACCCTTATACTTGGTTAGGAGTTTAAAATATCAACCCAAACCACCCCTTATGTAGGTTCAGTCATATTCCTTGATGAATTATAATTCCCATATAGCTAAAACACTAAAAATCTATGTTTATCTTAGCATTGTCCAAGGAGATGTTATAAAGTGTGTTAATAAAATTATATAGTGGCATGGATTTAAACCATGGACCCTTACAATTAATTACTAGTTATATGGATTAAAATATGAAATGGATCAAATAATGGATAAATTTATATTCATTATCCCAGAATGAAATTTGAAATAGAAGTAATTATATCATTCTTACCTTCTGTAATGGATCGGAAATTCCTTATTTTTATTTTAAATTTATTTCCATGATATCCCTTATTATTCACTTGGAAATTATGGACATGTTGTTTTTATTATTAATTTTAATTATTAGACATGATGTTCCATATTGTTTATTTGGAATTATAAGAAATGGAATTCCTTAATTTTTATTTATAACTAATGAATATGATGTTCCATACTCTATAATTATGTATAATGGTCATGAAGTTCCATAATTCCAATTTTTAATCTATGGATGAATCATTCCATATTGATTATTCCAAATTAATAAACATCACACCCATTATTTTTATAAAGTGACAACGATTGAAACACATTCTGGAATAGTTCGAAACATGTAATTTTGGATAGGTTTCTATGAGAAACCTGAGCTAAACCAGGTTTTACTCATTTATTTAACTACTTTATTAAGTATATCCTACACACTGTTTCATTATATAGTCCCATACTAGATTAGTTATAGACATTATTGGTGGTGCCCTATTGAGTTTTACTCACACCCTGTTTGGGCAGGATTTTGGTACCTATAAAGAATTCATGGATTTCGGTAAGGACATATGGAAGTTTCAAAATATCTATGACTACCAAAATCATCCCCTCATACTTATAATTTTTGATATAGCATAATTTTATTCAATTTTTATATTTTACTAGATATTGGTTATGAATTATTATATTTATCTGGATGATATAATTCCTTTATTAATTATTATATTGCTTTTATTGTTTTTTATTTTTATATAATTATTATCTTACACTATTATAAATATATTATATTCTCATGTCCATATCATTATAGAACCTACCTATTTTTTAATATCATCTAGAATATAGGGAGGTATTCTTGAGTCCATGTGGAAAATTTGGTCAGGTTACTTAAGAGTGAACTAGGTCAGAGATGTCACATATTTCCCTTTAATAAATAAAAGTGTTTGAAAATGCATGAAGAATGAAAACTATCACATATTTGAATAATTCATATATATTTTAAAATAAATCACAATATATGGTATTTAAAAAAATAAAATAATTTCAAATAATTTCAAATTCATTTAGAAAAAAACTATTGATCCAACAGAATTGTTTTGATTTATTTTTTTATGAGAATTGTTTTAGTCATATATATTTTAATTAAAAATCAATTTATAGGGTTAAAATTAGGAAAATATATTGTTTACACATGAATAAAATGAATTCATTTGTTATCAATTCCTTATAAATAAAAATAAAAACATTTGAAGGTAAAAAAGATGTGTTTTTTCTAAAAAATAGTTTTTTTACAAGAAATGTGTTTTTAACTTAATAAATTAAATTAATAATTAATTAATAATTATTTTAATTAAATATGAATATAATATATTCAATAAAATAATTTAACCTTGATTTAATGGATTTTCAAGGAAATTATTGTTAATAAATTCAGTTTTATGCTTAAAATTTTATTTTTTCTAAAATTGGTTTTCGTTGAATTTTGCGCACTTATTTTAAAATTATTTTAATCCACTAAAAGAAAAATGATTTTTTAAAATTATTTAAATATTTGGTACCATTTGTTCCAATTTTAATAATGATTTCACTTTCATTATGGGTATTAATAAATTGTAACTATGGTAAATATTTGTTACCTCGGTTAAGGTTGAAAAGATTTAATGAGGGTGTTAACTAAAATATATGGTTTAGAATATTTCATAAATATGTATAAATTTGAATATTTTAATATATTTATCTTTTAATATATTTATATCTTAATATATCTTATTTTCTATCTTGTGGGCATTTTTTAGGCTTTTACTTTATTATTATTTGATTATATTTCAATGTTTTTTGTATTTATAAGAGTGCCACCCACCTCTCTTATAAACATAAATATTATCTCTGAACATATTCACACACATTGATCCCTATATATTAGAAAATACCTACCCAAATACCTTCCAAAATTTATTTACCACATCCTAGATGGTTTTTCAAAATATCAACCTTTAAAGGCTTAAGGTGTAATCCAACAGAGGTATCTCAAAGAAGAGGTAATTATCATTACCGACCTATTTTGAGTTTCTTATTTAACCACCTGAAAATGTTAAATAACCATATTGAAATGATAAAATAATTATCTTTAATATAATTAAATTTTTTTATGTTAATTGTATAACCATTTTCTACCTCCATTGGATTCTAAAATGAATGATAATGTTTTTCATGTGTAGGTGTAGACTATCACCTTCTTGCAATGATGTGATTTGTTTTACATGTACACCATACATGGATGGAAGGATACATGAATTAAATTAATATATATGATATATAATATATTATTATTATTCTATTAATATATATTATCATTTTTATTCTATCGATACATTCATTTGAAAATGAAAATATTACTCTTGTGTACTTACAAACTATCATCTCTAGATGTGATGTAATTTATTTTCATTAAAAATTATATTAATAGTAATAAAAGTGTATTTAATGAATAAATATGATAATTATAACATGATTATGATTTTAGAGCTGATGAAACTCTAACTAAGTTTCAAGGTCTGGAACTTTCAAACCGAAAATTGCTTGGAAAACAGACCAGTTTTCACCCATTTGTTAATTTCAATGAATAATTATTAATAAATAGATAATTGGAAATTATAAAGGAATTGTATAATTTAAGATTAGTATGAATATGATTATTTTATATATCTATAAAAAATATCTTAAATCCATATATTTTCTTCTCATGTGGTTTTTTTTTAATTTTTCATTTATTCATTTCATTCTCCTCTCTTTGGTACATAAAACTATCATGAATATGTTTTAATAAAATTCAAAAATATTTCCTCTTTGGTCATTGAACTTGTTATTCAATGTCATTTTTTATAAAAAAAATTGGTAATGTTTTTTTATAAGATTAAATGATCATTTAAATTAATTTTCTACTATATTTTACATTCTTTACAAATTTTAAAAATGAATCTTCTTATCATTTTTGGAATTAGTTTATTTTAGACTTTTTACCAAAAGTATGAAAGGAATATTCTTTTTAACATTTTCCGAATGAAGTACTTTTCCCACCATCATAAATATTCTTTAATTTGAAATTTTTTTAAAACTTTATGTAGTTATTTTCAAATATAATCATTTTATTGAGATTTTGGTAATTTTTATTTAAAATTCTATCAAAATAAATGGATATTTTTCATATGTTTTAAAATAAAGGATAAAATGTTATTTTAAAGGTATTTTCATCTCTATGAACATTAGTTGATTTTTATTATGATTTAATGAGGATTTTATGTAATGTTATCATCCATGTTCGTTATCTTGGTGGCTTATGATTATTTGGTGTTGAAATATTTAGGAATCTCGCTTATTTTCGATAGGTTATTTTATGATTTAATGATGAATTGTTTTATGATCTTTTGGAACATATTTTTAAGTTTTTCATTATGTGATGAGTGGGTCTATTAAATACCTCCAATTCATTGGGTAATTATTGATATCTTAATAAAAAATATGGAAGTGGATGGGGAGTGAACCTATTTTAGGGATGAAAAAATGTTGGGGAGTAAACCCAATCCAATATAGGGATTTTTCTACTATGTGATGATGGTCTTAGTAGTAATCCTTGACTAATTAAATGATTTTTTATGCTCATGATTATTCCAGAATTTATATGACATGTTCTTATACTTATGATATTCTCTCATGGATCATGATTGATTAATGATGATTCATCACTCTTATGACTCGTGTCTTTTGAAATGTTAAAGAATTATGTTTTGATTCATTGTATATGTTTTATGACTGATTTGTTTAGAACATTATAAATTATGATCATTATATCATAACTTTATTATTATATTATTTTTTTCATATGATAATTGATTGATATCATCCATGTTTATCCTATTTAAGCATCAAAGATGTCCCTTCTCATATTTCCATTTTCCCAGGGTTATGAAAATAGGTGTTAAGTAGGATATTCTTGTAATGGGTATTAGGAGAGGGGAATTATATGGGATATATTGAATATATTTCATTAAATAATCTTATTGTTTATCAAGTCACAAAATACAATATACCTTAATGGTTTTGGGGTGTGTATAGTTATAAAATGTATTAAATGTTCATCTAAAATGATGTAATATTTATATATGTTATCCTTGGTTCACATAAGGATATATGATTTATACTTCATTAGGATTTTGGGATGATATTAAGATGACCCAAATGTATACTATAGGATGTAATTCATGATTATCCATAATTATATAAGGAATACTATCGATATTTTTATATTTTATAGAGTAGATAAAATATAGTTCATCAAGGGGTATATATATATACATAAATACTAGTTTTCAAATAGATAAATGAAATATAAAATAATATTTGGGATACATATTCACTCTAAATAAATGAGTTTTGAGTAGGAAGAGATCAACACAAGTTGTAGTTGTCAATCTTACAATAGAATCCAAATATATTATGGATTATGATGTATCTAAAAAAGTAGTTTAGATAAAAAAACATCATTCATGGGATTGAAAAGGTTCTAAGAAGTAAATACCCTATCAGGTTATATTGTGATAATACTACATCTCATTTAAATGATACAAGGTCACATCATCAGATGAAGCACATAATTTGGAAATGACATCTCTTGATGATTTTTTCATTGAGAGAAGTTGTCCACATAAATAGGGTTTACATGTAATATGGTATACTGTAATCAATGAATAAAGATATATTTTGTAAAATAATGAACATCGGGTGAGATATAGTGGAATTAAAGTCATTAAAATTAGGCTCATGTACAAGTGGGAGTTTGTTTCCTAGAACAAACTTATTTTTATTATACATTACTTTTATATTCATATATTTAAATATTAATAAATATCTCATCATATATTAATTGATCTTATATTTGAATTTAATGTGTCAATATCCAACAATATCTATTTTATTTTAAATTTTATAACTAGTTCCTCATTATGAATAGAACCTTGACATTAAAAGAATATATTTTGAAACATAAACTTTTAATTATATGACATCATCTGGAAGGAAAACGATGTTGTATACTATTAGGTGAAAATATTTATGAAAGTATGAGACTTAATATATTGAATTTATCACTTGATAACCTATAAGATATAATTTTGTGATAATAAACCCACTGATAATAATTCAACATGTTAACATCTCTGTGGATATTGAAAATTTTTTATCATGTGTGATGATCATTAAAATTTAAGATTATTACTAACATATATTGTGACACTGATACATTGATGTACTTATGAAAAGTGTGAAACCATATATTTGTAATTATTTGGTAAATTTTGGGTGAATTGTGAATAATATGATATTAATGAATAAGTAAAAAATTTATTTTACCTTACATCCTCATAGAAAATGATACCTCAATCCTTTGATTAAAATGGAAATTTAATATTAAATTCCCAATCCATGGTGTATTGGTGAGTTCATTTTAAACTCTCAAATAAAGTCATATAAATAATATAGGTTGATGACATAAGTATGTCAATTTAATGATGATATATCAATAAAATATAATATATTAGATTGTGTGAATTTATATGTTGTATTTGAAATTGTGGCACTAAATTATTCCCCTTTGGTGACTTTACATGTTGCTAGATATTGATATTGAACTTTTGGTGTGTGTTCCTAAAGTCAATGAGGAAGAATCCAAACGAGTCACACACTTATTATGTATATTGTTCTCAATGAAATTCCAATTAAATTTAATTATCGGAATAAATATTGTTATCTAGTCCGAGGAATAAAATTTATTCTGAATTTATTATTAACAAATATTAAATATTTTTTTCACAAGTTAACAATTTAATTACATGGATATAAAATATTTGTTTATCTATTATTCCATAATTAAATATATAAATATTTATAAATATTTACTTTATTTCTATAAAATAATATTTATCACCTTGAGATTTAGGGAACACTATGAGATAAAATAATATTTTTATGAGTTTACATAGTAGAGGTTTATTATAAGATTAATATATAATTAAAAAAATCAATTAGTTAATATTAATCCCTAGCTTTAGGTCTTTAAATAATCAATTATAATCAAATTTGAGTAGGTTAGTGTGCACAAATTTTCTACCAAGAGAATTCTATCTCAAATAAGAACTTATCAAGGGTTATCTCTCAAGCTTGAGAGAATCTCATCTTCCCTCCTCCTCTCAAGCAGGACAGACCAAGAGAATATCTTTCCAATATAAAGTTATCATGGTAATAATAAAGGTATGGATACACAATGCTTTGAACCACAATGTTATCACCTAAAGTGGCATTTTTGATGGCTCGAGGTCAAAGAGAGAATATTTGGATCACGGCTAGATGGATTATACTTTGGATCCTCTATTGCAATGATGATACAAATGAATGATGGTTATAATAATAAATGAATTCTTCAAAGTAATAATTATCATGATTGATGTAATTTTTTAAATTAAATTAATTATAATTAATGTGAACAGGATTCTCTATCCTTGGCACCAGTATTCTTGGTCAATTACTCTTTGTATTAATTCATTGGTCATATTGATTTAACAACATATAAATCTTTGATAATTTATTTATTATGATAATACTCCATGTTGTACACCTCTCAGTAGGTTCCTTAACTAAATTTGGAACCTTAAAATGAATTGTACAATCATAGTATTTTATCAACACCTTACACCTCTTTTTCCTCATGTTCAATTATTTTCTAGTGAATATATACTTAAAACTTATATAATTATTATATATATAATATTTCCCCCCAAATAAAAAATACCTCCATATTTTAAAAGTAAAAAAATTTCAATCCATGGTCAATGTCATTAGTTGTAAATTTTTTCTCATGAGGTTTCAATAATCATGATGCATATGCTTCCACCAAATCATTTTTCATCAAAACACAACCAAACCCCTTTTTTAAGAATCACTATATAAAAATCCTTATTTGTTGATTAAAATAATAATATTGGATCATTGAAGATTATTATTTTTAATTTCTAAAAAACATCACATTCATTTATCTAAATGAACTTAACACATTTTAAAGTTAACTTTGTTAATAGGTTATTTAAACAAGAATGTTTTCGACAAAATTTTAGTAATAACCCATCTAATTCTAGAAAACTAAGAATATATATCATAATAGTTAGTATTTTCCCTTTTTCTACCATTAAATTTTTATAAGGAACCATTGTTATTCCATATTTAATTATAATATTATTAAGGAATATAATATATTATAACCAAAACAAACATTTACTAACTTTTAAATATAAAGGTCTAGAAAAAAATGCTCAATTATTTTTCATGATCCTCATAACTTTTATAATGGAATAAAATTTCATTAATAAATACCTCTAAAATTTTATCAAATATTCTTTAACTATTATATTAATCCAATATAAGAATACTACAAGTTCATTAATAACCCAAAAAGAATAATTAAAAACTCATAATGGCCTAACAATATTTGAAATATTTTCTTGATGATATCCTCTTCCTTTATCATAAAAACAATATATATATACCTAATATCATTCTTTAAAATGTAATTTTCTCACTAGATATTTTCAAATAAGTCATCTATATGAGGAAAAAATACTTGTTCTTGATAGTCTTATTTGTGAATAATTTATAATCTATTCGAATCCTTATATAACAATTTTTCTTCATAAAAAATAAAATAGTATCACCTTAAAGTGAAGTAACAGGTTGAATGAAAACCTAATTAATAAACTCTAATAATTTTTTTTTAGATATAGTGGATCTATTGGATCATTTGATTAGGGGGTTTTTTAAATACTTTTCATTAGAAACAATGTCGGAAGTAAATTACCCCTCACAGTCTTGAATAACACCAGAAACACCATCATGAAAAAAATTATATATTTATTTACCACTAGAGCATCAACAAGATATACATTTTACTTATTTTCAAGTATATAATAAATATAACTTTAACTTCCACCTTTTATCAATTTAAAGCCTTATGAATTTATTTTCACTGGTATAAATTCGTCTTTAAATATAAACATATTCTCTTTCTTAAAATTCAATATAAATTCTATTTTCCCTTAATATTTCATAGGATGATACTCAAAAAAACAATCAATACACAAAATAATGAAAAACTCTAAAATAAGAATGAAAATAATATTTATATGTAGAATAATATCAAAAAAATATTATTGAGAGATTTCTATAAATCCTTAATTCATTAATACCCCCAATTATATTTTTTTACCAAAATTCCAATCTCTATTTCTTAACCTGATATTTCCATATTAATAGAAACTTTACCAAAAAAGGAAAAAATGTGTATATTCAAAATTAAACAAGATGTTATCATAATTTGAGTAAACAAATAAAATAAATTTTGACACTTCACTTGATAAATAAACATTTGTGGTAATAGTATAAATGACCTTTATAGATATTTCTATATACAATATTATTGATTTATACCTTAAATATTTAAATTTGGGTGAATAGTTTAATAATAACCCATAACATTACAATTAATAAATTTTATTTCCAGTTGATAACATTTATAATATTTTGTTTCACCATTTTTTCCATTATTATCTATTCATTACACATTTATTTTCATATACATGATATATTTCCAAATTTAACACACTAATTTAGCTTACCTAATCAAATAATAAACTCACCTAAATTTTTTATATTATATTTAGTGAATGAAATAAATTTAAATCTATTGCCTTAATATTTCATTGTTAGTTGTTGTCTTATTATTTTCCATCTTGATCACTTTTAATCATTGATTTTATATGATAAAAAAGATAAAGGGGTAATTTTTTAGTAATCACAGAATTTTATTTTTTGGTGGTTAGACATTTTTGGTGAAGGATGGGTGAATTGGAATGGTGATTAAGCTGAAATTTCATCTAGGAAATGAGGTTATTATGTGA
Organism: Viscum album; assembly: GCA_963277665.1. Lineage (NCBI taxonomy): Eukaryota > Viridiplantae > Streptophyta > Magnoliopsida > Santalales > Viscaceae > Viscum > Viscum album. Next base: position 124,218,735 of record OY728126.1, read on the forward strand.
TCTTGTAGGCTATGTTGTAGAGAACCAAGGACCGAGTTTCCTAATTTTACCCATATGGGGAAATATTGTAGTTTGGTTCATATGTCACATCATATACTTAAATTTTATTTTTAGGATTTGGGTGAGATATTTTTGGTTTTCAATGTGACTTATAGAGATTAAAGCTTTTACGGCATGGCCTCCCTTATTTTAATATAGTTTTGGTAAAACCCTAGGGCATGTGGCTTGGTCAAGGAGGTTACACCATGGATTATTAAAATTTAAACATATATAAATTTTTCATACAACTAAAATTCCTCCTATATATTTTATTTTACTTTAAACCCTATGAATACAAAGGGATTAATTAAGAGACTTTAATCCCCCTGGGCTATTATTTATGCCCCGATTTTTAGAGATAAATCATCAGTGATTAGTGGTGAGTTTCTTCTTCTCTAACTGGTTCTAATCTTTCTTGTTATCTTTTAAAAATATATGTAAATTGGTTTCATTATATTATCACCATTTTTTTATAGTGGATCCATGTTGGTATGTCCATAGGGATTCTGAGTTCTTTATGGGAGAGTTGATTAGAGATTTGTAAATTTTCATATAATTTTACTCAAAGAATATATAAGGTTTTATCTCGAGGTAAGAGATTAATTACTTATCCTTTTATATTATGTTTTAATATGAAAGTTTAATTATTTAGTTTCTTTGGGTAATAGTGTAATTAACCTAAGAATGATAATAATCAGGATAAGTATTCAATTATAAGTGTGTTTTATCACATGTGTGGATGTTACGTTATTGATGCCTCTAGATATTTTCTAAATTATGTGATATATATTTTTATATTTTTATTTTTTAAAATTTATCAGGTTTTATATTCTTTAAATTGGATAAAAATTTAATTATAGTAAAAATGAAGTGAATAATGAATGTGGAATGTGAATTTAATTATTGTTTTCCAGTGAAAACTGTTAGAATGAAATTAATGCTTGAAGCATATTTATGTTATATTATTAGATTGTGTTAGAAATTAATGGAATGTTTATTGTATCTAAAACCAATGAATAATAAATAAGATAATTCAATATAGTAATGAAAAGGTTGTTTGTTAGAGAAAATTTTTTGCGGTTGTCCGGGCCCATTCTTTTTTACTTGGACTGTGTTCCTAATTTCATTCCCTTTGTTTCCCCATTAGTTTTTTACGCCGAAAATAAATTTTATTATTTTATATGTGTTTCATATGATGTTAGGGACCTAATATGTTTTAAATTTTTGTGTTTGGTTATGATAGGGATGGACAACACAAGTTAAGAGTGGGGATATATTATTTCATATCATTGGGATGAGGTTGATATTGATATAGTGATCATAGGTTGAGAGTTAAGATTCCTTATTTGTTGAGTTTGTATGAGGATTATTGATGGGTTTCTTGGTTTTGGGTTGAGATCTAGGATTACCTACATCTATTGATGTCTTATTTTAATAGTTTATTATGGGGTGGTTGTTTTTTTTGTGTGTTTAACTACCTTCTATAGCAGGATTATACACAATTAGTACATCTTTGTTGTAGTGTTTCCTAATGGATTCCAAGAATACCTTGTTTATGGGATTTTAAATTAATTCATAGTGGACTCATTATATGGATCTTGATGTTTTAAATGTTTAATATTGGAAACCGAGGGATTTTTTAAAGTAATTATACAAAGACAGATGGAAGAAAATTTGAATGTTTGTGTAGGAATATAAATCATGTTGTTTTATAATAAAATAATTGAATAAAAAATAATTGTTTTTTATTAAAAATGTATAAATTATAGTTTATAAATAAAGGTAAAAATGGTTAAAGATATTGAATCATGATGTTTTTTTGTATATTTGAGATCTTGCTTCCTAAGCCTTAGTAGTGGCAGGTGAGTGTCATGTGGGATAATAAATGTAATTAGCTCTATGTCTGGGTAGATTCCCATATTAAAGTTGTGTGTGATATTTATTCTTATATTTTTGGATTTCATACACTCCACCACTTGATTCGAGTGGGAAAATGAAGAATAAATATTGTGGGTATGAGGGTTTTCCACAACATCTATATTGATGATGAATGGATGGATCAGTTATCCATCTCCCTACTATCCCTTAGTCATAGTATGATGTGTAGGAGTATATGGGATAACATGTCATATGGTTAGGTTTTGTGTCTTCAAGTGTTGTGATGAATCTCAATCTTACTATAATTATATGTGTGAGTTGTAGAAGCTTAATTTTACAGTACTTACATGTTTTTGATAATAGTGACTATGATTTACCATGGGTGTGCATGCATGGGTTGTATTAGAGTGAGGTATAATTCAAGATACTTGAGTAATAATTTCTTCTGATATTACTATTGGTTTTCATATGTGATGTTATGTGGAGTGGTATATATGCAAGAGGTTCATGATTACTTATAGACAGGATGGGGACACAGGTTGTTTGGCATTGGGGAGTGAGAATGATAAATTAGCAGGGACTTGGGCGTGGGTTACCTTTATTACATTTATGTTTTAACATTGACATTATTACTTTTATGTGTTACCTAGTGAGTGATCCTTAGTAATGATGAGATATAGTTTTACCTTTTTAGGTAACAAGTTGGTTTTATTTATTTATTTACTAGGATTTAGTATTCTACTTTTACATTTTTAAAAGTTTTTTATGAGATTATCCTAATGAATATAATTTTATTCTCACCCAATATATATATATAAGGTATTTTTCAAGTACATGGGATATATTTGAGTTGGGTGATACTAGTGTGGAGTGGTTATTCATGATCTATCTGATTTTCTGTCTATTTTCTAGAATTTATTTGGTATTTTTAGTTATTTTGTTTTATATGACATTACATTCACGTTTTAGGATTTATTTTTTTACTATTTAATGGTGTTGATTGGTGGATAACATATTATATATTATCTTTAAATTTATATAAAGAGGTTATTTTCTCCAATTTTATTCATTTTATACCCTTGGTACTAGTCACCAACCCATTGCATATTAGAGGTGGGCTTCATTAGATATCATTATCTTCACTTCCCTATAAGGGTTACTAGTGTAGGGGGGTCTCTATATATTGATATCAGACATGATGGTTAACATATAGGATAGATTTTTGAGATATTCACTAGTGATGATTTCATATGATGGTTAAGAAATAGTATTAGATAAATTTATCACATGATGTAAGCAAGGGAGACTGAACAGAAAATGAAAATTAAGGGCCTCATGTTATCCCATGAAATGATCATAAACTTTAATAAACACATTATGTAAATTGATGTTATTTATAGGGTACAGACCTAGGTAAGGATAATTCATCATGATTCTCTATTCCTGTGTTTGAATTGGGTAAAAATAGAAACTATGTTGAAACTAAAATAAATAATTAACCTAAAATATTTCATATTACAGGATTAGTAGTCAATGAAGTTTTTTCCTTTATAGGAAGTACTCAATTTTGTTTTCCTCATTAGTTTTTCACTGATGTTGTTTAGAATATTTGTACTATTAGATCACCATAGAGTTGATTTTGATAATGAAGATTCTTGAAGGACGAAACTCTAATAGTTTTGAAACCATGATCTATAGAATTATGATATATCTATTTTATATTAGGTGATCATGGATTTGATAGAGGAGGTGGATATCCATACTCCGATGGAGTATTGGGTTACATTGTCTATGATGATTCTGTATGGGGAATCTTAGTTATAATGACCCAAAATTTTTATCAATGGAATTTTTCTTCTGATTATATAATTATTTACTAAAGCACGTAAACCATGTGATGGAACCAACTTAATTTTATTAAATTAATTTAATATTTTAATTTAGAGAATAAATTTATCCTTAAGAATTAAAATTATTATATTGGGATAAAAAAATATTAAATAATATGACTATAATTTGATAATTTTGATCTGCTAGATCCCCTAGAATAATCCTACTGACGAATAGCACAGTACACATGAAACATAATATTAATAATGAAATATTAATTTTGAAGATGAAAATATATAAAACCTTAAGATATAATATAATTTAATGTAGAATTAATGAAATATGATATATTTATAGAAACTTGGTAACTCATATGACTATTATGAATTTTACCATTAGAATGGTAATCTGGTCATTAGAATATTAATATGATCATTTGAATAATAATATAACCATTAAGAATTGTAATCCTACTGTTATAATAGTATATTTACCAATGGAAATGTAAAATAATATTAATGTAACTTATAAAATGAAAATATGACATATTTATATCATGATACAAGTAAATATCTATTTTAGAAATAATAAAATAATTATATGTATTTTTATATAACACGTATGTTTCATTACTATTTTATGATAAAAATAATGATTTAAAATAAAATTTATTATCATAAAATTGTTTAATAAAAAAAATAAATTTTATTTAAAATAATAAAATATTTTTATGAGGCCATGAATTGTTTTTCAATGCGTCAAAAAATTAATCATAATATTAAAATTTGTGTTTTTCAATTAAAAAGGATTTTATTTAAAATAAATAAATTTCTCATTTATGGAAAACTATTTTCATAAAATGGATTTCATTTATTTAATCTACACTACCAAAAATTGTTATGGTGATTTTTTTGTATTTTTCTAAAATAGTAGATTTTTTTGGGGAATAATGAAATCTAAAAAATATGATATTTAACATTAGAAGATAAATACATGATTAAGTGAATAGTTGGTGATTTAAGTAGCCATTATTTCCAACTCACATGCACTAATTATTTCATATAGTCTCAATAATCAACATTATTGGTAATCTAGAGCTAAAATAATATACCAATGGATTTAATATTCAAAAAAAACACCCTACTCTTCCCCTTATAAATACCATCCATTATCCTCACAGCTTCTAATATTTAGAGCTTACCAAAATACTAGAAATACATATTTTATCCTCTTTAATAATTTATTTATGAACCTTGGTCTCACCAAATACCATTACAAGGATCCTTAAGGCATAACATAAGCTAAGACAACCAAGGGGAGAGGAAAACACTCAACTAAAAATATTTCTATTTTATTCTTATTCTAATGGCCCAATATATTTTCCATCCACCCAAATTTAGTAACATCGGTGTAATAAATATATTTATATGTTATTATAATTTTGTAATATCCCTCTTCTACCCTCTCTTCAATTGATTCTAGAATGAAAACATTCTTCACAATATGGTTTTCTCACTGCCTCTATGAACAACATACTTCATCACATTTAGGGGTAGGTATATAAATAATATAATGGATAAACATGATTTAAATACATATATTATGCCTGATTTCATGTTCGGTGATGTTTTAAAAAATATTTAATTAAGTAAAAAGAATTTAGTTCATGATGGTCGGTAAAGTTTCCTAAATGAACTAACCGCAAAATAATAACATTTTACTAAATGAATCATCACTATATCAAAAAAATATAGATATTTGGGACCATTTATATTTACATAATAAAATAAATATCACTTTAGTTCACTTTTATAGTTATATTCCCATTTTAAAGGAACTTCCATAATTATCCACAAGTGATCTGATGACGGAACCCTGAAACAAAGGCCCTCGAAATAGCAATATTAAACATTATATCTTATTGAAATGGTTTTTAAATAAACATAATATAATAATATTAAATAATATATATAAATATTTATTTAATGTTTTATATAATATAATTAATGAGTCTAATTTTATTATTCATTGTGTTAAGTTCATGTGTAGAATGATTTGGACCTAATGTAAGTGATCTCTCAAAACTACCCTATTTTATTTAGGTGATAACATTTATATATATAAATAACATTAAATCTCTATTTAGGTTACTTATTTCATCTAAATTCTATATATATTCCTCTTGTATTTATATCTATCTTATTCTCCCTTTCTTTTATGGGGTTATAAATTCCTTAATTTTATTCCACAATGCCTTCCTTAAATAAAATTCCATAATCATTCCCTCTTCTAAATTATTTAACTGATTTTTTAAAATAATATTTTAAAAGTTCATTTCAATACCCAATTATCTATCCTTTATCATGGAATTTTTAAAAAATGGACAATATATTTTTGACCAATTCTTATTTATTTTGACATGAACATTTTAAATATTTAATTACTTCTCATATTATGAATCTTTAAAAAATCGCCTTTCATTTTTATATGAAGAAATATTATGTAGCCCATTTCTTTCCATGTGTATTTCTTATGTTTATTCCCTTAGTTTGATTTCCTTATATGGATAACATATATATATATATGTTATGATGGGTGTTCCCGTATATAACTCCAATGAATTTTGTAATGTTTCAATCTCATGAGATGTTATCTATGGGATTTGTGAATATAACTAATCCATGGTGGGACCTTGTGCACTATGTGATGTTGTCATAGTGGTTAACCTTGAATTATGACTATGTCATGTTTTATATTATTGTCACATTCTAATATTGATATAATATAATGATTTAATATTTTTTATTACATAATTTTATATTATTATTCATGAGCCTTTCCTTTATAGTATATAATGTTATTTTAATTAGTTCGTATGTTATTCTTCTTTATCAGGTTTATTTCCTTACTCAGTTTTTTAGATCACTCCTTTTGTTTATCTACTCCATAGGATATCCTGTAATGTTTTTGAAGATCAAAAAAATAGGGGATAATTATGGATAATAATAAAAATTAATTTCAATTTTATGTATTTTGAACTTTGTCTTCCAAAGACACTAGACCTCACAATTTTTGGGTTGTGTTTACTTATTATTTATGTTAAAAATTATATTGTGGTATGTGTAAAATACATGGGTATCTATATTATTAGTGGTTTTCATTATTCACTTAGGATCCTAAAAACGCCATTCTTATGTGGGAGAAGTCTTGTGATCATTTTCAGGATGAGTTTCTTTCTTCAAAAATAAAATAGGAGTGTCGAAAGAAAAATATTACTCTCTCCAAAAGGAATTCCAGTGTTTGAGTGTTTAATATTCTAGATAATAACCTCTACCATTATTCTTCAGATACTTTATTTAATAAAGAGGATAAGTAGAGTAAATTTAAAGTGTATTTTAATCTATATATCTAGTGATAGTTTCCCCATTCATGTTATAAATATATCTCATGTTAGTGGAAATAGAAGTGGATGTTGATAGGGTGATGATTAAGATCAGATTTCAAAAAAATGGGATTTTTTAGGACTCTCTATAGGGTATAATTATGACTAGAAGTCATTAGTTTCCTATTTAGTAGAATATTATAACATTAGTGAGTTAGTTTAATCCTTCTTTATCGTGTTTAACTCGGTTTGGTAGTTCTTGAAACCTTCCCAATATATCGAGCATTATTTTTTTGGCACATAGAGGTCGTGTTCATCATTGAAGGAAGTGATCGAACTTCCATGACTGTCATTATGGAGCTAGAGGCCCTCTTATGGCTTAGACAATTTAGTAGTATCCTCTGATAAAGTTTTAGTAGTTGTGATCATTGATATTTGATTGGGATATTGGCAATGTAGTGGGTCATCGATAGCCTTGTGATTCCTCTCATCCTTGGGAGTACTGAGTATTGTGTAGACATGGAGATAATATCCATCAAGGATAGAGATTATGTGGAGTAGGTAATGGTCAGATTCATGCCTTAGAGTTTCCATCATCAAGAGATGAAAACATATTTCATGGTATTGTCTATTTATATTCTATTTGGGTTTATTACTTTTCTGATTTGGAAGTTATACACGCATTCATTTCACTTGTACTATTTAATTCCCCGACCTGAATCGCCTGGTTAGGGACGAAGTGCCACATGACCTCATACATGACTCCCCATACCTAAGAGGTTATAGATTCATGGTGAGGGTATAAACATCATCAGTGGGGAGACTATACCCTCATTATAAAATGACATACATCATAAATATACAAATAGATAACCATAACCTAGAAAGGGAAGAATATTAATATATAATACCAATGATATAATATAAGATATGGAATATATCTCAAGTCATGAAATTAATAAACCAATTACCAATAAATTGGAAGGTAATAATAGAGTATTATAAACAATATGAAGTTAATAAAGGCACTAAAATAACACTCCATAGTTCATATAGGTACCACCTTCAAACCTCGTGCTCTATCTTCTCAACTCCCTATCACTAGTCCCTTTCCAATTTTTGGACCCCAAATCATGAAGTTTACATTCACATTGAGATGTCAATTTAGTGTGGGAATATAAACCCAATAGTACACCACCAATGTTTCTTTAACATATGTGGATATGCATAAGATTGTGTTTCATGATAATAGATAAATGTGCATGAATGTAAAAAAAATCAATCACTAATCGAGCAGTCATTGTGTTAAGCCACCATTAACCATAATAGTACCAACATATACACCATATAGGAATAATGATCAAACCAAAATTCATGATAATTGACCAACTATAAGAAAACCTCATTTAACTCTGAGGAACCATGAGTAAAATGAGTCATAGTTCAATCAACAATGCATTCAAGCCCTGTCTATATCACACATTCATACATAAGTCCATCATTCCCCATATCTACATCAGGTCAAAACATGTGGTTGTCATGTCCTATTAATATCTCAAGTCGTGCATCATGTTTTTCACACCACTACCCTATGTATAGTTTGTTTTATTCATCATCACATGTCACACATGCTCCCCCTCTAAGGGTTGACCATGCCACAAAGATCCAGCTGTCATTTACTAACAAACACAAAACCTCCAAAGTCCATACATCCATATACAATTGTTAAAATAAATGTAGGTGTAGAATATCCTATCAATAATTACTATCAATATCCATACACAAACATGTGATTAAAATCAAACATGGGTCATTTTGGATACGCACCCATGTGATCAATGTCAAACATGGGTCTCATAGGCTACACACACATGTGATGAAACTCAAGCATGGGTCTAAATGCACACAAGAACTTACAATTATATCTTCCCAAAAACCATATACAATGAATATATATGTTAAATATCTTAATTGATCAAGAAAAATTATTTCAACATCAGGATTCACCAAGATTCGATTCTTGAATCATGCTCATGCACCAACCAGATTGAACCCATATGAAAAGGATCCAAAAAACTGATTCCAATAAAACATGACAACATTTCTAGAATGAGATTCAATAAGTGAATCAAGATAAGAGGATAGAAACATGTAAACATACCTGACCACAACCATCTTCAATTGTATATGTTGATTAATTCTAAGTCAAATAACCCATAACTCCCAAAAATGGTTACTATAGATTAAGATATTGAAATACCCACAATTCTAGATCAATAAAAACATGCCTTCAACTTCTGAGGGTTGATATTACAACAAGGTAACACAATAATAGGGATGATAAGAATGGTTTCCCCCTAGGTAGTAAGATAGGTTGATAAAATCTCACCCTAGGTTTATCTGGGTGAGAGAAATTAACAATAGGCGGTGGTAAAATTGATTAATAGAGGGAAAACCATAGTCAAAAGAGAATTTAACATACTTATATAAAGGTTTTACATTTTTTATCTTGGAGAGGCATAGAACCACAAAATATCAAGAGCGGATTTAGTAATTTCTAATTTTAAAATAGTCCTCACCATAGTGTTGTGATTCCTACCATAGTTGTATTATCCTCAAAAACTCCTAACATAGGAAACCTCACATGGTTATCCACTATAGTGTGCTGTCAAACCTTTTTCTTTCTGTAGTTACCACACATTCCACTATGGCGTGGTGAGGAAACTCTTCTTTTGTTATACAAGGAACTCATAATTCTAAACACCTAATATTTCTCCCTTCCACAGGAGTTTTAACCATCATGTTTCATACATGAAATCTCTTGGAAGAAAATGGCTTACACCACAATGTGTTCCAAACCATAGAGTGTCTTGAAACACCCAAAACATGTTGAAGTCACCAAAAAACCATCAAAATTTTTTGAATCCATGTTAAACCGTCACATGGACCAAAAAACCATATAATATTTTTATAAATGTAAAATAATATACATTATAAAAATGAGGGTGTTACAAATATCTCCCTAGAATGACATCTCATCCTTGAGAAGTGCCTCTAGTGATCTTACTAGAACAAATTGGACCATTGGTATTAAACATTAGACTCTCTGTAATGACCCAAATCTGGATCCCCTCCACTGGTGCCCCGTACCCGATTCACCACATGACCTCAAGCACATTTCCCCAAATGCTAAAGGTTGCCGACTAGCAACGAGGGCCTTGGTATGTTATTGGGGAAACTATTCCCTCATTTGGTAAGGTATACAAGGTAAGGAAAACAATATTAAATAGCTGGAGCAGTAAACAGTGCGCAACAACTGAAACCAAATAGAGGAAGCAATTAATATATAGTAATGATTATAATGATGCAATAGGTACAAGTTTCTATGGAAAGAAGCAAACATAACAACATGCTGAAATACAAGAAAAATTAAGTACTAAAATAACAGCAACTCCTACAGAATTGCAAGCCTAGGCTTGGTCCCTCGCTCCCCATCTCCAAGCAATCAAGTACTGGAAGTCGAAGGGAACTTTCCCTTATCTATACCTGCAACAACAATGTCATCTTGGTCCCAAAAGCATGGCCAAAATAGGGTGTGAGATACAATCCCAGTAGGCAATCACCCAAAGATTTGTGCCTAACAGTCAATGAATACAAGGCAAGTAAAAGTGCAGGAAGCAGTAAACAGAATAGCACACAGTAGCTACAATCCACAATTCTAGCATATAAAGTACACAAGTAAACAACCAACAACAAGTAGAAAATAGGTAACCCTCTAGGTAGCTCTCACAGCCTAACCCCTATGGTTCACCCTACATGTTCCAGCAACCCTCTAGGAGGCACACATAGTCTCACCCCTTTGGTCAGCTAAGAGTATACTTTCATAGGAAGTACTCACCGTCAATTACCCCTATAATCTCGTATCGTACTAAAGGCTCTCTGAGAAAGCACTCAATGTCAATTACCCCTGTGGACCATGTCGAGGAACTACAGACTCTCTGAGGAAACACTCAATGTCAATTCCCCCTGTGGTCTCACATCGTAAATTAAAGACACTCTGGATAAGTCCTTACGTCCATTCTCCCTTTGGTCCATACACTAGTTTCTCTCAGCCCCATGTAATATAAACATGTGTAATACACGTGTATCGCCCAAGTAAACCTCAAGTACTACTTGGCATTCATTATAAGGCTCAGTATCAAAACAGCATAGCAGTTCCACTTTCCTACAACTAGGCATGGAAAGTGGAAAAATGCCTAATAGGAAAAACAAGTATGGAAACATCCAGAGTACAGCAAAAACTACTCTATTCACAATGTTAAACCTCTATTATATCAATCAAGCAAGTATTCAATCAATCAAGGGAAAAAAAGAAAAACGCACAATTCTTGTTCAAGGGAATTGGCGAAATTGCACAAGATTCTCAAATACTTTCTACATAAAGGCACAAACCACCTATCTCGATCCTAGGAGATCGATATACATGAACCATGATGACTGATTCTCCCTTGAATGTCGTAGATCTTAGAAAATTCCCAAAACGTTCAACCCATGATATCTTAGGAAGGAGGAGGAATTTGAAAACAAGGCTCAAGTAGAAGGAATAACTCTCCCCTAAAATTCCAACGCAATTGACTGTGCTCGAATCGGAGAACAGACGAAGAGGCAGGAGATCGTCAAAGATTCGTGGATCCTTGGTGCTCTCAGATCAACAGAACCTAGAAGAAGATGTTTTTGTGCGTCAGGCGCGACCCCGGTCCGTTTAGTGAAAAAAAATTACACGGTGTGTACATTTAGAGTACACAGCGTGTACTAGGTCTTTTCGTACACCACCAAAATTGGCCTCCACGTCACCCCTACACATTGTGTGTGTGGCCCGGACATGGAGAGTACACGGCTTCGAGCGGGAAAAGAGTACACGACGTGTACTAGGAAAGTACACTATTGGAACTTCAAAAATTTACAGAAACATTATTTTTCTCAAAAACTCCATAAATATGAAATGTGTACCTGAAATGAAGATCCGGGTTCTTTCAAACTTCCCCCATTAACGAAATTCATCCTCGAATTTCCCTAGCGAAGAGTAGAAGAAGAAACCCAGAATAGCTCCGGCCACTGCGATCGTACATCAGCCTCCCTCTCCCAGGTCTCATCATATACTCGCCCATGCAGCCATAACACCCTTACAAAAGGGACATACCACCCACGGAGAACCTTCATACTATGATCGACAATCCGGATGGGATGCTCCTCAAACGATGCATCCGCTTCGAGCTCAACCTTCTCGGGTTGAAGGACATGAGATGGGTCTGAAAAGTAACGTTGGAGCTGAGAGATGTGGAAGACATCATGCAAGGCCTGGTAGCTCTGGGGTAACTACAACCGATAGGTGACCGGCCCAACTCTCTCCAAAACCTCAAACAACCCGACATACCACGGTGAAATCTTACCCTGCCTCCAAATCCTTTTGTGTCCCAACCTCAGTGCGATAACAAGGAAAACCTGATCCCCGACCTCGAACTCCAGTGGTCATCTCTACTGATCAGCATAAGACTTCTGCCGAGACTGTTCTATAGCCATCCTCTTCTGAATCAGCTCTATCTGTTTTAAAGTCTCCTGAACAAGAAAAGGTCCCAGCAAAGCTGCCTCTCCTGCCTCCATCCAGCATTAGGGTGATCAGCATGGCCTACCGTAAAGAGCCTTGTATGGTTCCATATGAATAGTTTCCTGAGAGCTGTTGTTGTAGGCGAACTCCACCAGAGGTATATGCTTCTCCCAAGAACCGCCAAAGTATAGAATGCATGCTTGGAGCATATCCTCAAGCACCTAGATCATACGCTCAGACTTTCCATATGTCTGGGGATGGTATGTTGTACCAAAAGTACATGTGTACCCAAGACTTTCAGAAGTCCCTACCAGAACCGAGAGGTAAAGCACACATCCCTGTCTGAAAAAATAGAGTGTGGAACTCCTTAAAGATGTACAATCTCTCAAATTTACATCCGTCCTAGATCGTCAACACTAAAGGTCCCCTTGATTGGAATGAAGTGAGAAACCTTCGTGAGCATGTCGACAACAACCCAAATAGCATCATTCCCCAGAGGCGACCTCAACAACCCAGTCACGAAGTCCATTGCAACATCTTTCCACTTCCACTCTGGAATGGGTAACTGTTGTAGAAGGCATGTTGGTCGCTGATGCTCCGCCTTCACCTGCTGACAAGTAGAGAATATCATGACAAAACCAACAAAATCTTTCTTCATACCAGGCCACCAATACTGGTGGTGTAGATCCCAATACATCTTGGTGATGCCGGAATGAACTTCCCAAACTGAGGAATGATAATCCCGCATCAGCTCCTTTTGTATGTCTTCTGGCGCCCATATGCATTCTTGGAAATGCAAGATCTCATCCTCATCCATTGTCCATCCAGGAAGAGGGTCCTCTCCTGACACACTCTCCCACAAAACTAATCCTTCTGAGTCTGATAGCTACCTCATCCGTACATGATCAAGTAGTGTAGAGGTAACAGCTACCGAAGATATGAAGGTATGTCCCTGTTTGTCGTGCACCTCCAGATGCATCTCAGATAACAGAGCCATAATCTTCCACTCACTACTGGCCCCCTGAACTGCCTGAATCGGAGTTCACCTTCTCAATGCATCTGCCACCATGTTTCCCTTTCCAGATGTGTAGGCAAGCTCGAAATCAAAATACTCAAGATACTCAACCCACCTACGCTGTCTCGGATTCAGATCACACTGAGTGAAGATGTACTTGAGACTCTTGTGTTCGGTGAAGACCACAAAGTTCTCTCCTAGAAGATAGTGTCTCCAATAGAATAATGCATGAACAACAGCTACCAACTCCAGATCGTGTGTAGTGTAGTTCCTCTCATGTGGCCTCAATTGCCAAGACCCGTATGCAACGACTCCATCTCCTTGCATAAGCACATCGCCTAGTCCGATACCAGAAGCATCACAATAGACAGTGTAGATCTTGCCTAGCTCTGGAAAGACTAGTATCAGTGCTGACATCAGTCTTCCCTTCAGGTCTTGAAAGTATGACTCACAAGAATCTGACCATAAGAACTCCGCCCCCTTCTTGGTCAGACCTATCAATGGTGTTTCTAGTCGTGAGATGTCCGGAATGGAGCGTCTGTAGTATCCAGCCAACCCTAGGATACTCTGCACCTCAAAAACATTCTTCGGTTGCTCCAAAGAAACTACAGCTCTCACCTTCTCTAGGTCCATAGATACTCTTGGCTCTGAGATGAAATGACCCAAGAAGTGAATCTGATCCATCCAAAAGTGGAACATCGAGAGGTTAGCATAGATCTGATGCTCTCTTAGTGTACTCAAAACAATCTCAAGATGTGTGGCATGGTCGTGTCGAGTGTGAGAGTACACCAAGATATCGTCCACGAAGACCATGATGAAGGATTCCATGTAAGGATGGAACACTCGGTTCATCGGTTCCATGAAAACTTCAGGTGCGTTCGTGAGACCAAACGGCATGACTGTATACACGTATAGACCATACTTGCTTCTAAAGGCTTTCAGAGTTATATCTGATGGTCTAACACGCAACTGATGATAACCGGACCTCAAGTCGATCTTCAAGAACTCCCGGGCTCCTCGAAGCTGATCAAAGAGGCCATTGATCCTCTGTAAGGGATATCGTTGCTTGACCGTCAATTGGTTCAACTTCCGATAATCCACACAAAGCCGAAGGGTACCATCTACCTTCTTCGCAAATAGGATAGGTGAACCTCAAGGAGAAGTACTGGGTTGGATGAAACCCTTTGCCTGCAACTCCTCCAACTACTCCTTGAGCTCCTGCAACTCAAGTGTATCTATCCTATAAGGATGAATGGACACCAGTGATACTCCTGGTACGAGCTCAATAGAAATGTCTACCTCACGCTCCAGAGGAAAACTCAAAAATTCTTTAGGAAAGACATCCTTGAAACGATCCACCACTGGAGGAAAGTCCGACTACGAAGTCCCCTGATCATCTAGATAAAGACTAGCAATCTGGGCTATCACCCTTACTATCTCATGATGATCACGTCCAGCTCGACTAACCTGTTTATCCCATTCTCCTCTATGAAGAAAATATTCACCCTCTGGTGAAACAAAACTCACTCTGCGACGATAACAGACGACGACTACCTAGAAGGGAACCAACCAGTCCATCCCGAGGATGACATCATATCCTGTCATCTCTAGGATATAGAGATCCCATAAGAAACGATACCCTACTACCTCGAGAGGGCACTCTCTACAATCTCGTACAGTAGATGTCTTCATTCCCAAACGTGTGTCTAGTGTTAACGAGTCGGCCGAAGAAAAGATATAGAGCCTAAGTCTATCCACAATAGAAACAGTGATAAATCTATGCAAATCACTAGTATCGATAAGATCTGAAGATAAAAATGAGGCTACTAAAATCATACATCGAACTGTAGAAGGGTTGGGATCATGCTCCTGATAGTCCTGCTCTACGGCGAAAGATTGGCCTTCACTGTGGACCTGCACCCCTGGCTGACCACTCCGAGCTAATCCACCTTGTTGGTGCTAAGGGACTGGTGGCTGAATGCCACGGCCTCGACCTCCACCTCATCCCGAATGGCCTGAAGAACTCTAGTTCCCTGACTGGTGAGAAACTGGTGGTGTTGATCCTGAACAAGGAGTTATGGAAGAACCCTGGTCACTAGCTGTTGGTGAGAAAACCTGGAAGAAATGCTGAAGGTGACCCATCGTGCCACATGATCGGCACTCCACGGGGTCTCTCTAGCACTATGGCCTCATGTGCCCTGACCGGTCACACTGGTAGCATATCACCTGGCAGCCTGACGATGCATCTCGCTTCCTCTTATCCCTGCATGAAGACTCCCTACGGTGCTTCTTGCTGTCATATGGAGGAAAACTAGCTATTGAAGCAGAACCGCCCTGGCTCGTAGCTCCGGAGTCTCTCAAATTGTGCTCCGCAATCAGTGCCTAGTTGACAATGGAAGAGATGGAAGTCAACTGGAAGAGATTCACCTACTAGTCGATCTCCCGCCTGAGGCCATCCTCGAACTTCCATGCCAAGAACATCCCTTCTCCACCCTAAAGGGGTTTGAAACACTGTATCTCGGTAAAACGAGAGGAATACTCCATAACAGATAGATTACCCTGCTCAAGACTCATGAACTCCTGGTCTTGATCGGCCCTCAGTGTCTCCGGGTAGAAGTAGTCGTAGAACATGCACTGGAACTCCTCCCAAGCCATAACCAGCTGATAACCCGCCTGTGAGATCACATCCCACCACCTCTTGGTAGAGTCTCGGAGCATGTAGGTAGTGAGCTTGACCCGCCTCTCTGTAGGCATCACTATATGTTCAAAGGTAGTCAGCATGTCTTCTAGACATGACTCTGCATCCTATGGTCCCACTTCCCCTGAGAAAGTAGGAGGATGCTGCTGCTGGAAAACCCACGTGAAGTCTGCCATAGTAGTGGCAGGAGGCTATGCTCCCTGAAAGGTCTGCATCATCCTCATAAAACCTTCCATGAACTACACGTCAGAACCTGCAACTAGTATTACAGTCGGTTCCAAGGCTGTCCCAACCGGAGGATCGGCAAAAAGTCCCCGATCAGCCATATCTGGCGTCTGATCACTGCCTAACAACTAACGTACCACCAGAGGACTTCTCGGAGGCATAACTTTGAAAGGTCAAAAGAATACCTTAGATTATAAAAACAAGGAAATAGAACAAAGCAGTACAAAATGAATACAGGAGAAGGAAACACACAAGATTTACAAAACAAGGCTACACGGCGTTTATAAATTCTACACGGCGTGTACTTAACTTTGCTTCACTGCCCGTGTCTCCTTGCATGGATAACCCACACGGTCTTCTTAAACTAAGACTACACAGCGTGTAGTAGGCATAGTTTCAACGACACGTGTTGTTGGCTACACGGCCGGCTACACGGTTGAGACTACACGACGTGTTCTGAACAAACACGACGTGTACATGAAGACTTTTCCCAACCTGTGTTATTGGTGACATGTCCAAGTACACGGCTGACCCTTACACGGCGTGTTCCGAACAAACACGGTGTGTATGGAAGAAGATAACACCGACCCATGTTTCTCGTGACACGTCCGAGTACCTGGAACAAGACTACACTACGTGTTGCTATCCAACATGACATGTTCTACTCAAGCTTCCTCGGTCCATGTTTTTAGTTACACATTCGGGTACACGCTCTCTACTACGCGGCGTGTACCTACCATACACGGCGTGTTCCTGGAAATTTTTCACAACCCGTGTTTCTTCTCAAACATTCAGGGACACGGTTTAAATACTACATGGTGTGTAGTCAAAAAGTACACTCTGTGTATTCTGGGTTTTTCTAGGCAGTAGCTCATAAACTGCACAGAAGGCCAGAAAACATAGAAAACAAGTCAAAGAGGTTCCAAATTCTGATTTGTGAGGTCCCATACTCCCCTCGAATCAAAACTTGGCATTCATTTAAGCAAAGTAGAATACAAACAATCCTTTAACAAGGCAACAGAGATTCTATCAAGCATCTATCACAACAACATGCATAATCTATACAAAGTCTATCACAATAGCATGAAATCTCTAATGCACCCCAGATATAATGGAAAGAATACATGGAATGTGATTTATACAAGTGCCTATATGATGCATGAGATGGCATACCCCCATCTCATCAGGTTGCGACAGAAATAGAACCGCAATAGTTAAGACAATAATAACACAAAGCATGTGAATCACTCTAGGTGAAATCATATCAACCATAAATCACAAAACCAGAAAACTACAATAAACAACATAGTATGGATTTTCCTTGTACACGGGTTAGCTACTCCTGATCATATCTTAATACCATGTACCGAATCCATCCTATCCCTGGCTAAAGGCCCCAAACAGTAATTCAAGAGAAAAGAAACCCTCTGATACCACTTTGTAATGACCCAAATCTAGAGCCCCTCCACTGGTGCCCCGTACCCTGTTCACCACTTGAACTCAAGCGCATTTCCCCAAATGCCAGAGGCTGCCGACTAGCAGTGAGGGACTTGGTAAGTTATTGGGGAAACTATGCCCTCATTCGGTAAGGTAATCAAGGTATGGAAAACAACAGTAAATAGCAGAAGCATAAAACAATATGCAACAACTGAAACCAAATAGTGGAAGAAATGAATATATAGTAATGATGATAAAGATGCAGCAGGTACAAGTTTCTAAGGAAACCAGCAAACATAACAACGTGCTGAAATACAAGTAAAACAAAGTACTAAAATAACAGTAACTCTTGCATCATCACAAGCCTAAGCTTGGTCCCTTACTCCCCAGCTCCAAGAAACCAAGTACTTGAAGTCGAAGGGATCTTGCCCTTATCTATACCTTCAACAAAAAAGTCTTCTTGGGCCCAAAAGCATGGCCCAAAAGGGTGTGAGATACAATCCCAATAGGAAATCACCCAAATATTTGGGCCTAACAGTCAATGAATACAAGGCAAGTAAAAGTGCAGGAAGCAGTAAACAGAAAAGAACACAGGAGCTTCAATCCACAGTTCTAGAATATAATGTACACAAGTAAAAAACAAACAACAAGTAGAAAAAAGGTAACCCTCTGGGTAGCTCTCACAGCCTAACCCCTATGGTTCACCTTACAAGTACCAGTAACCCTCTAGGAGGAACACACAGTCTCACCCCTCTAGTTCAGCTAAGAGTAGACTTTATGAGGAAGCACTCACCGTCAATTCCCCCTATAGTCTCGTATCGTACTAAAGGATCTCTAAGAAAGCACTCAACGTCAATTCCCTATGTGGCCCGCGTCGAGGAACTACAGACTCTCTGAGGAATAACTCAACGTCAATTCCCCCTGTGGTCTCGCATTTTAAATTAAAGACACTCTGCATAATACCTTATGTCCATTCTCCCTTTGGTCCATACACTAGGTTCTCTCAGCACCGTGTAATATAAACATGCATAACACACATGTATCACCCAAGTAAACCTCGTGAACTACTTGGCTATCATTCTAAGGCTCAGCAGCAAAATACCAAAATAGTTCCACTATCCTACAACTAGGCATGGAAACTATCAAAACGCCTAACAGGAAAAAAAGGTATGGAAACATCCAGAGTACAGCAAACACTACTATATTCACAAAGGTAAACCACTACTATATCAATCAATCAAGCAAGAAATCAATCAAGGGAAAAATAGGAAAACGCACAATTTTCATTCAAGGGAATTGGCGAAATTGCACAATATACTCAAAGACTTTATATAGAAAGGCACAAACCACCTACCTCAGTCCTAGGAGATTGATATACTTGAACCATGATGACTGATTCTCCCTCGAACATTGTAGATCTGATAAAACACCCAAACCGTTCAACCCAATATATCTTGAGAAGGAGGAGTAATTAGACAAAAAAGGCTCAAGTAGAAGGAAGAACTCACCGTTTCAATTCCAACCCAATCGACCATGCTCGAATCGGAGAACAGATGAAGAGGAGGGAGCTTGACGAAGATTCATGGAACATTGGTGCTCTCGGACGAACAGAACCTAGAAGAAGACTTTTCTGTGTGTCACGTGCGACCCCAGTCCATTTAGTGAAAAAAGTACACAGTGTGTAATTTTATAGTACATGGCGTGTACTAGGTCATTCTGTACTCCCCCAAAATCAGCCTTCACGTCACCCCTACACACCGTGTGTGTGGCCCAGACACTACCAGTACACGACTTCGAGTGGAAAAAGAGTACATGGTGTGTACTCAGAATGTACACGGCGTGTACTTTAAAAATTTCCAGAAACTTTATTTTTTTCAAAAACTCCAGAAAAAGGAAAGGTGTACCTGAAACGAAGATCCAGGTTCTTACACTCTCTTTCCCATATATCCTCATAGATCTAATAATGTTTCCACAAGAATCAAACAAGTGGTGCCATCTTCCACACCCCCCAGCCCCCAGCACCTTGTTTCTCTGATCTATAATTCACATTGGGTACTCCATAAATGATGTGTTTTTTTCAAACTCAACATCCTCACAGCATATTGCATGCACAAGATCATGCTCATACCTAATAATCTAAAAACTATTCAGTATTTTATGTGTACCTTGATATTATGGAGAAATATCTAGTAGTTAATCCACTAATCTAATATACTTGGTGATATAAAACATCCCCACAAAACCATCGTGTCAACTTCCCTAACTTCCATAGAAGATGATTCCCTAATTGGGGTGCCACCCATAAGAAAACTTGGTCATCCACAATGACCACCAAAAGTCATCTCCTATGGTTATAATATGATATTTGTCTACTATAAGAGGTAATAAACTACTTCATGGTCAACTTCACCCTCTCATAGTTCTCGTTCCCCATACTCGGCACAATAATAGATGCCCCGCCTACCATATTCAAACAAAATGGTGAGTGCCACGACCATTCATAATGGTCCTAAAAAGGTTCTAAATAAATTAAATCCCAGAAAATATTGTGTTAAGGGATCTCTTCCATGTCTATATGATCATCCCATACACCAATAAAGTCTATGAAATATACCCATACCATATCATCTAAGATCTATATGATTATATCTGATTTTCCATCAGTTTTTGAATGATATGTCCTACTCCATTTTAGTTAATTCCCTAAATCCATATACATGACTTGATAATAATGTGATGTAAACAGTGTGTCCCTATAAAATGTGATATTGGAAGGCACTCAATGCAGTTATGAAATCTTCAAGACATAAATCATTCCAAACTAATCTATAGAGAGTGCCTCTTATATTGGAACGAAATTTGATACTTTCATTAGCATGTGAACTATCACCCAAATGAAGTCTTGACTACTTAGCGTCCTAGAAACCCCTATAATTAAGTCTATTTTCACATCTTCCTGCTTCCACATAGGAATGTTATGTGGAAAAATTAATCCACCTGGTCACCAGTGCTCCACCTTGATCCTTTAATAGGTTAAGAAATGAGAGACGAAGCCCGTGATGTCTATATTCATTCATGGTCACCCAAAGTGTCACATGATATCCCAATACATCTTTATAAAACCATAGTTCATGCCCACTGAAAGGAATGTAAGTACCTCATAAAATCTTCCTTCATGTAAATGGGACTACTCCCCCATGCACAAATATCACATCATCACAGTCCATTTACCATCGCAAAACTAGTCCACATCCTGCCAACCATTTCTGCATCACGAATCATTTAGGATCTGATTCATAACATGTCTTTACCCATTACACTAACATCAATGTGATAACCAAGGGAGCGTAATATATCACCCCCAATCCTTAGTGGCATTCATCAACCACTTAGCCAACAAGATTATCAATCAATATTCCTCCTATAAAGGTCTTTCTAAAATCTCTTATGTTTCTTGGAGGAGAAAATCTATAATGATGTAAACTTTCCCCATAGATTAATCCATTTCAAAGTTGAACATCTATAAATACTCCACCCAATGCCTCCTCCTTATATCAATATATCTTTTAGAGAAGATGAGACACAATGACTTCTGGTCTGTGTATATAATAAATATCTCATTAATGAAATAATGGATCCAACACTTCAAATAATGGGCCATGACTTACAACTATATTTCATGTGTGGGGTAGTTATACTCGTGGTTTCCTAGCTAGAATGACTCTTAATCCACTAATAGAGCCCATTGAATTAGTACAACTCCAAAAAAAACACCTAAAACTTTACAGTAAACCATATATTCAATTAATAGGACCAAGAAATGTTAGGATAAATTTTATTGTCAATCTTCATATCAGATCTAGAAAGGACTCTACACACTGTTCTATCCACTAAAACCTAGAAAACATGTTTTTAGGACCTATAATAGGTGATAAAAAATCATAGATGTCATTTATGAACTATTTTTAATACTTATCTTGAAAAAAGAAACACTTGATATTAAAAAAATATCTAGAGTGTTCCTATGAAATAACAGCCTCTACCTTCTTTGTGCCCATATAAATACCCACCTCATATATCACATGATAATGTAAACATACCTTATTGATCCAAAAGTGACACTTCAAGTGATTTTCATAGAGAATAAGTGATCTTAGATTACTTAATACAATCTTTATGTTTCTGTAATGTATCTCTAAGTTCCATGAGTATATGATAATTTCAGTAAAAAACATCATAGTGAAAGAGTATATATATGGATGGAAGATAAATTTAATGATATCCATGAACAATACCAGTGCTGTTATCAACCCTAAAGGCGTCAAAAGATACTCATCCAGTCTGTATCTACTCTTGATTGTGTTCTTAGGAATTTCCTCCTCTTTGACATAAATCTAGAAGTATCATGATTATAGGTCAATCTTAAAGAAACATTGGAATCCCCACAACTTATCAAAAAAGACTTTGATCCTCACCAATTCAAATCTAATATCTATAATAACCTGGTTTAGATTTTTTTAGTCCACGCACTACTAAATACTACCATCCACCTTCCATAAAAAATTACTAGATTTCCCCACAGAATTCTTCTCATTCTGATAAAACCCTTCACTTCCAAATCCTCAAGTTTTTTCTTTTGTTCCTTTAATTTAGTTAGCACCATAAGATATATAGGTTTTGATATAGGTTGTAACTCTGGTGCATTTTTTATCTCAATGTTAATTCATCTATTTGGAGGGGGTCATGAGAAATATTATAGGAATAAAAACCTGAATAGGTTCACTAAAAGTGGAAGAAAATATGATATTAATTTTGGTTTCATCAAAAGATCAAACCTCGCAACCTATATCATAATAGTTACAATATGGCTCATGTCTGGTTCCACTCTTCCTACTCTAACTTCAAAATCTTAGGTCGTTACAAACATTTTCCCCTTAGTCATACTAAAAGTATGGTTATCTCCTGTAACAGTTTATGTGTGTCGGATAACTAGTCAACCATCCCATGCCTAAAATCACATTAAAACTAGTCATCTCAAGTATAATGAAAAATCATAGACGTCAAATTAAATCAACTACCATTGGACATTCTAGATATTTATGGAGATTATACAGTTTATTCTCTAATTTTGTGTCAAGAGAAAGAAACTCACAAGATAACTTGACCAGTAAATCATATGACAACCCATATATTTTATACACTTTATTTCAGGATTTAATACATAAATATAAAATTAATATAAACTCAAAAGATCATGATTCCTATTGTATTTGGATAATTAGGTATATTTCATAACAACATGAATCAAAAATAAAAATACATAAACTAAAACTCAATAACATGTGAATATATTCCATGGATCTTCTTAAACTGCAATGGATAAGCTAGGGATGTATGTAATAAAGGGGTGATCTATAAAGCCGAATAAGGGAATAATCATATTATAACATGATGAAAGTAATACATGTGATTCAATAACTATATCAAAAATACATAAAATATGTGTTAATTATGATCTTTAACAATGAGGTATGATGGAACATGATAACATCAAGGCAACATAGGAATGTGGAAACAACATAAAATATGGAATAAGCATATGTAAAGGATAACTTCCAAGACAACATCACGTGGTGGAAAAATTATCATAATTGATTAGGTTCACTCCCTAATCCTATAAATAATTTCTCATCAGACACAAACATTACCCAAAGCATGGGAGGGCTATATAATTTTAGGTCCACCCATCACTATCATATCATGTGCATGCATAAGTGTGCCACATACGCCATTCATCATAAGGATGTATCTCACCAATTTTAATACCAATATTATGAATTTTGAGAAACCTAAATGTAATTAATAAATAAACGAATGATAGGTAATTCTAGGTGAATAACCTTGAGTGGAAATGGGGATGGGTTTTCACTACACTATTGTTTGGTATGAAAGAATCACATGATAATTTCGGAACCATAATGGTGATACATAAAGATTATATAAATGTATTAGTGAGAGTTAAATGGGTCTATAACCACTTTTAAATCAAAAATATAGTATAATTGGTGTGTAATAACATATCCCAATATAAAAAAACTATAAATTAAAATGAAAAATATAAAGAATGTGGTTGAATAAGGAGGATAATTAGATGATCTCTTACCTTTAGGGGTGATTATTAAAGCTTGAGGGGAGAATATTAAGATATTAGAGGGGAAATTTCAGGGTTGTTGGAGATTTAATTATATATTAACACAATTTTAAAATATTTTTTAGTGAATTGGAATGGGAGATTTTTTGGGTTTTTAAAAAAAGAGAGCATAATTCTTTAGTAATTTCCAAACATTGCTTTTGGAATCTCTATGATAAAGTAATCAAATCCAAAAAACATTCACATGGTTTTTTTCCACGTTTTCTCCCAAATAGAAGTGGTTTCAATTTTTTCTTAAGTATAAGAACCTAACTCATTAAAATAACCTCCTTGGTTATGTGGAAATGAGTCATGTTCATAAAAAATTTATTTTAAAACATAACAAGTACAATAATTATTTTGGAGGATTAATTAAGTGTTTATAAAATAAATAAAATATATTAAAAGTTACATTTTTTAACTAGAAACAAAATTTTGGTTTTTTAGAATCTTTATTGTATTTATTCCATCAATTTTAGTCTTTTATGATGTCATAATACATATCGTATAATTATAACATATTTAATTTTCACTAAAAAATTCAGTTGTCTTGAAAATTTATGAAAAATTCACTGTTAGATAATTTAAATAATCTTATTTCAAAAATAAAATTTATTTTACTCAAATAATAATATAAATATAATAATTTTTAATTATTAATTATTAATCAAAACTAACAATTTATTGAAAAATAGTTGTTTTTTAACAGTAACTACCATGTGGCCCGTAAAAATTATATTTGAGTTTATAAAATTATATTGTCATTTACACTTAATAAATATTATTTAATAATCATATTTTATTATGAAATAATTAATTTCAAAACTTCTTTAATTCATAATAAAATAGTGTCGTTATTAAAACTACACATATCCAAAAAATACAATTTGTGTTTCATCATATCAAAATCTAATTTTTATCAAGTCTATTATTTAATCATTATAAAGTAACAATAAAATATAAATATAATCATTATTTTATTGAAAATAAAAATATATAAATTTATACAATTATGGTCTAGATATATAACCCTTTATTACACTATCTTACACCTTAATGGTAATGTGTACGATGGTGACACTTTCTTAGGGTGGTTAGGTGAATAGGGTTTGGGTTGTGATCTCAATGGGATTGAACTTCTCCCTTGAATGGTTTCAATTTTGATTTATTTGTTGAATATTGGATTTTTATTGGTCAAGGCAAAATCCCAATAATGTTACCTCCCTTGGAAGATCTGAAAAATAGGATTCATAGAGTATGATCCTACTAGTCAAGTCCATCGCTTCCTTTTTCTGTGTCAAATGAATATATCATTACCCTATATATATGTTAATCATATGATCACTCTATAATAGATATAATATAAATGGTTATGAGAATTAATGGTCTTTTAGATATAATGGGAAAAACTTATAATGGTATAAAATAACCAAAGTTGTATAATGGTTGTCAATAATTTCATTTCATAATAATTAATTCACTCATTTAAAAATCTTTTATAAAACTTCAGGTCGTTAAATTCTTACCCATTCAAAAAATTAAACCTTGAAGTTTTTATTTCATATAATAAAATACTTTAGTGTACTTTTGTTTCATTACATCTTCCTATTTCCAAATTTCATCCTCAAACATATGGTTCCTCCAAATCACTTTGACCAGGTGCGTTTCCTTGTATTATAAAACATTGTTTCTATGATCCAAGATCTTCACTAGATGATCCTCATATGAAATATCATTATACAATGGTACCACCTTTAGATTAATTACATGTGAGGGATCTAGTATTTACATCTTCTGTAAGGATACATGGAACACATCATGTACTTGAGATATGTTACATGGGAGTTCTAGTTGATAAACCACTACTCCAATGTGATCAAGGATCTTAAAGGGGTTTATGTATCTTGGAATAATTTCTCCATGCATCCAAAATCTCTAGACTTTCTTCCATGATGAAATATGATGGAACAATTTATCTTAAACCTCAAACTCTAAGTCTCATCAATTATTGTTTTTATTGACTTTATTTCAACTTTGGGTAGTTTTCATATGACACAGAATAGTTTAAAGATTATATATCATCACTTGGATAATATCAAAGTGATGTGGAAGAACCATATGTTTGAGGACGAAATTTGGAAATAGGAAGATGTAATGAAACAAAAGTACACTAATATATTTTATTATATGAAATAAAAACTTCAAGGTTTAATTTTTTGAATGGGTAAGAATTTAACGACCTGAAGTTTTATAAACGATTTTTAAATGAGTGAATTCATTATTAAGAAATGAAATTATTGAAAACCATTATACAACATTGGTTATTTTATACCATTATATGTTTTTCTCATTATATCTAAAAGACCATTAATTATATACTCTATAGTTTGAATGATAAATACATTAGGTGAAGGTGTTGATCACAACATCCTTTTAAATACATTGAACATGATCTTAGTATATACTCTATAGTTTGAATGGTTCCTTCATACTTTCTATCTATTTGAGAGTGATAAGCAGTGATAAATCTCAGTTCTATATCCAAATCTTGCTGAAGGATTCTCCAAATACTCATGGTAAATCTCACATATCAATCAAATACAATAGAGATTTGAAATCAATGAAATACTACAACCACCCTTATGTATATCTTTGTGATTTGGTCTAAAGATAAATCTTCATTGATAGAAGTGAAATTCATTGAATTAGTAAGGTGATTGACTACAAACCAAATAGTGTTATTTCCTTTAGGAATCATAAGGAGTTCTATGATGAAATCCATGGTTATTTTTTATTTTTCTATAAAGTTATGGTCAATAGTTACATAATAACCGTAGAATTATATCTTTCATCCTTTACTTGTTATCATACCAGACATTGTAATACAAATTCTATAATGTCCCTCTTCATGTTATCCCACCAGAAATTTTTATTCAAATCTATATACATCTTAGAGATTCCTATATGAATAAAGATGGATGATCTATATTCATAATCCAAAAGTTCCCTCTTTATTTATGATTTTTATGGGTCACATATCTAAGTTACAACCCTTATAACTCCATATTTAGAAAGTTTGAACTCTATAAAATTAGTTATCATTTTTGTGGAACCTCATCTCAAATCAGTGCATCCTTTATCCACTAAATAATTGATGTCTGGGAATTTATATGAGGAATTTTGGACTAATATCATTTTATTATTCTCACTTCCTTCCTCTGTATGTTCAAGAAGATTGGATACCATTCAATAATCATCATGGATAGGGTTTTAGGATCCTTTTTTACTCAGAGAATATGCCAATATGTTTCCTTCCTAAGATGATAGTGAATGAAAAATCATGACACTAGATCAGATATTACAACCTTCATTCAAACATATTGATCTCCTTCTCTGTGAATATTTAGTTGAGGTTTTTATAATCTGTATATATTTCACACTTCTCACTGTAGATATAATGTCACCAAATATTCTATGAAAAGATCTCTTTATCAGTTCTAGATCATGTGTCGGGTAGTTTCTCCCAATAATGTTTAATTGGTGGGAGGTATAGGCTATCACTTTTTAATCTTTCAATAGTATAAAACACAATACTTTTTTTTCATACATCGTTGTAGATTTCAAATCCTTCTTCAATGTTCAATAATGTGAGCACAAGTTTAGATATTATTATCTTCTTCATCTCTTTAAATATTTATTTTCATTTATCGATCTAGAAAAAATTTCCCCCCTTCTAAGTAATCATTATTAGTGGCCCTAAAAAACATGAGCGTTTTCTCACAAATCGATAAGATTACTGAGCTAATTCAATGAAACTATGGATTTCTCACACAATGGTTGGTATGGGTAATCCTTCAAATGCCTTATTTTTTTAAAGATTCATAGATATCTCTTTGTTGGTGATAGAATAACCTTGGAAGGTTTCTTTTCTATCCAAAACTCACAGTTATTGTGATTCAAAAAAAACTTCTCTTTTTGAAAAGCCTTAAATATTGAATTCAAATAATCTACATGTCCCTCCTTGGTTTTGGAGTCGATAATAATATCATCTATAAAGACTACCATAAATTTTTTAAGGTAATTTTTTCATATGATTTTATTGGGGCGCATGTGTCCGTCTTTTTGGAGGATAGTTGCATTGTCTATTTCCCCGCATTCCCGCTTTCCAAAGGCAGGTGGAATCCATTCCTTGTTCAGGTACATTTTCTCCATGATTGAAATAGGATGATGGGATGTTGGTTCTTCCTTCCAGGGATTCCTCCTCAGAACTTGTCACCTAGTGCGGGTCTCCCTTATAGATTTAAGACGTTGTTTTTGAAACTCTTCCTAGTGTCATATCTTCATGGACACTAGTTAATTACACTGCTTTTGTAGGGACATTCCAAAGGGTCCAGTCAGGGGAGCAACCTTCGGTCAGGGGGGTAATCATGTTGGATATCACTATCCTGTCTGGACACTGGGACACTAACATATCTGAGTTTCTTCCCATTATTATAGGGCTTCTCGAGGGTGCGGAATCCTAAGGCATTCCACGTAGAACATGGGGAATTTTATTCGATAGGAATGTATTTGAGGTTTTCCTCAGCTTCCCATGTTTAACACGATGCATTCCACAAGTTTAACATCTAGTGGAGATGGATCAGACTAATTGGAACACCGACAAGAGTGCATCAGATTAGTATAACCCTCAGAGGGTACCCTTTGTAAGGAGGGTGAGTTGACATGATCTCACTAGGATGTGGCGGCCCGGGTAAGAATCAAGATGGATGATGGATGATTAAGTGAAGTGTATGGGCAATGAGATGGAACCACCGTGAGGACGATGGTGATGTTGGGCTTGACTCTCAAGGAGACTTCTTACATATCCACGTGGTAGGGAATCAGAGTCCGCATAGTTTGGCAGAGTGATGGGATGCCTAAGGATGTGGCCCATGAGAATGGATACAGGGATGGGACCCAGAGGAAGTAGAACCTCCAGGTTGGGGCATGACCTTCCCGAGACACATAGGCTCGAGGGAGAGATCAGGATGAGACATGATGGATGTGCTTGAACCTCAAGTAGGCTTCCTATGTATCCTCGTGGTAGGGAATAAAAGTCCACGTAGTTCATCTGAAGACGTCTTACCATCGATTGGGGACTTTAAGAGCTTATCATCGATTGGGGGCCCAACGGCTTACCGCTGGATGGGGTCACATTGGCTTACCGCTGAATGGGGTCACAACAGCTTACCGCTGGATGGGGTTGAACCTCAGGGAGGCTTCTTACATACCATATCTAGGAGACAAGAATCAAACCCACATAGTTCCTGTGGGATGGTGGTTGGTGAACTGGTGTGGGGGAGGACCTTGGGTCCAATGGTTGTTGGGATTGAACGTCAGGGTGGTGTTCTTCATACCTCTCCTTGGCAAGGATCAAAGTCCACGTAGTTCGGGTGGGTGCAACGGTTTTCCACTGACTGGGGCTACAACGGCTTACCACAGATTGAGGTCCATAGTTTAACGTTATGTGGGATAGGGTTGAACCGACATGAAGGAGGACCTAGGTCCCAAATAGATGGTGGGTTTGAACCTCATGGAGGCTTCCTATGTACCCTACCTTAGCAGCGATCAATGCCCACGTAGTTCAGAAGGGGATTTTGGTGAACCAACATGAAAATGGACGGGACCAATGGATGTTGGGATTGAACCTTGGGGAGGCTTCCTATGTACCTCGCCTTGGAAAGGATCAAGGACATTGTAGTTCATGTTGGGTTTGGGAGTACAGATGTGAAGGGGGTCGGAGCGACCGGGTGTTGGGCTTGATCCTCAGGGAGACTTCTTATGTACCTCTCCATATCAATGATGAAAGACCTCGTAGTTCATGTTGGGTTTTGGTGAACCAATGTGAAGGTTGTCGGAGCGATCGGGTGTTGGGCTTGAACCACAGGGAGGCTTCCTACGTACTTCATCATAGAAGGGATCAAAGACCTCGTAGTTCTTTTAGGGTTTGGACGAACTGAAGTGAAGGGGGTCAGAGTGATCAGGTGTTGGGCTCAATCCTCATGGTGGCTTCCTACATACCTCACCTTGGCAAGGATCAATGACCACATAGTTCAGGATTGGTCTAGGGATTACACTCTAGGCTTCCTCGAGAAGATGTCATGGTCGATGCTTGCTCTAATCCCACGCAAGTCATGCTCAGTGTGAGAAACAAGAGATAGCAAAGACCTGATGATCACATCATGAAAGGTGCATCCGTGGGAAGTGGAGTGGGTCATACACATATGTAGCAGTCGATGGAAAAAATGGAGTCTTACGCATGGTTAGCAGCTTGGGGTGATAGAGATTGGGGACTAATTCGAGGTGGAGTTCAGAGTGGTGGAAAAACTAGAGGGAGAGGGATTTTCCACCCAACAAGAGAGGAGGGGAAGGGGTGTTTCTTCCTGTAGGAAAGGATAGGGGCTTACATCAGGGTGGTTTCCTTTTCCCCGCAGACGGACACTGCCCTGATGAAGAGAATTTCATTCCATGTTAGGAATTATCTTACTCACGTGGAGACCAGTGGGCGTAGAGAATGTCCAAGATGGGAACCCTGCTAATGAGGCACGGGGAGAGGTCACAATTTAACGTCATTTTCTGAGGATGATGGCGCTTGGAAGTTTATTGTCAGGCATCTCGAATGAGGTGGGTGCGTTCTGAACCCCTTGAAGTTACATAACCGATGATAGCCCGCCTTTGGGGGAAGGAAGGCATCGATAAAGCCATGACGGGGGGTTTCGAGAGGTGATCCTATTGGGGGTCCACATTAGCGTGGATATGCGAAGAATCAATAGCTGTTAGCATGCCTATATGAAGAAGTATGAGGTGAATCAACGCAACGAGCAGTATCGGTCAAGGTACATTGAAGTTTCTTCATGCAAACCAGAAGGGTTGAATGGAAGAAGTAGTAGTAGTGCAAAGGGATTCATAAGTGGAAGCCTTGTGAAGCTCTGGTGCTTTATGAAGTGGAGGGGCTTGGTAAAGGGATCTTCTTCATGAAGTGAAGTCGCATAGGCTAGGGATATGTCATAGGTGCATATGGGAGGATCTTCACAAAGTGGAAAGGCATTCTTGAAGCAATGCCTCATGAATCAAAGGTTCCTCATGAAGCAAGGTGTGGTCAAGCAATGTGATTCACGAAGCATAGTGACCCTGCCTTAGCCTCTGGGTTTTGTATGCATGGAGGGTGTTTCATGAAGCATAAATGATTCTCTATGACCTGAGTCCCCATGGGGATCCCCTTCCTTTATAAAGGCTTTTGGGATTCATGAAAGGCATCTCTCTCAGAAGAGGGGTTTAATTAAATAAAATGGGTAGGCACTTCTCAATGAAAAAGTACATTAAGAAGCTCATGGTTCACATAGCAAGAAGTGCTTCGCAATTTTAGAGCTGAGAAGTTGAAAGTTTGGATGATCCATACTTTGGGATATAAGGGAACCCTATATTTATAGGATAGAGGCACTGCGAAGTTGAGTTTGCTCGGTGGGAAGATAGAGTTTTCTCCAAAGCGAGATTATGAATGTCCAATTGGCTCAAGGAGGATCCTATCTCATTACTACGCGGTGGACTCGCGAACCTCAAAGGGGTTCGCAGAGCCTCCCGCCTCCTTGCTTTGTGACGGGCACACGAACATCAAATGGGTTCACAGATCCTCCCACATCCTGGCTTCGTGGTGAGGTTATGAATGTCAAACTCGTTCATAGAGCCTCCCACCTCTAAGCTCTGCGGTGGGTGCGGGGCCATGGGGCTCCAAGAAAGATCTTCACGACACCACACCAAAGACTTCCCTCTTGTTCTTCTTCTTCCCATATTTTGGTTTCAATAAATACCCCCCCCCCCTCAGACATGGATCTGAGGATAAATCAGGGGTCAAATTCTGAGGTTCAATCACCCAAATCCCTTGGTCGTCCGTGAATTTGTTTCTTGAATAGGGCTCATGAGGCGGATAGGCAATGTGCAGGTTTAGCCCACCAAAATGATCAGTGCGGTATAGACATTTTGAAATGATTTGAAGGTCATCACCTATAAATAGTGGAGATAACCCCTCTTTTGTCATTTACTTCCTCCATGACTTTGGCTTGTAGTGCTCTCGATTTTAAAATATCTGCATACTCCATGCTTGCTCTTAGAAAATCAGGGCTTCTGCTTCATGGCACATAGTGAGCCTTCAACTTTGAGATAACGCTTAGTGACTTTCTTTTGATGTTAGGGGCAGGGATCCAAGAATATTATTTGAGAATGAGCTCTGTGAAATTTCTCTGTGAAAGGTCTTCACAAACGGAACAAAGAAAACACCAAAACATATAAATAAATTTCTCATCAGGAGGCTGCCAGGGGGTCCTCATGGATGCTGCCTGAAGTGAGGATATGGAAAATAGCTTGGGCTTAGGGGAGTTAATACGGAGCCATTCTGACCATAGTTTTTTGGTGGAGCTACTATCAAAGATCCATAAGAATTATCCACTTTGTAAGAGGATACCTCGGTACGGCATCAGGATGAGGTTTGACATCTTCATTCCTGGAGCAAGTAGGGATGAGCCAGCTTACTAGTTCAGGAGTACACCATGTCAGCACCAATGGTTAAGGGAGGCTGACATCCATTCCCGAGAAGACACTATGCTCGTAGATGCTGACTGCCTGTATAACCACCTGAACAACATGGATAGAAAGGCATTTCAGCAGTTGACATACCCCCCCCCCCCCCCTCTGTATTAGACAATCTTTAAGGTATCCTTGAGGAACCCGGTGAAGGGATGGTCTGAGGAGTTGGACCTAAACCAGGGCGGAAGCTTCGTAGATGATTTGTACTGGTCCTACTGGGTAGATGACTCATGTGAAGAGCTTAGGGATGAGCTGAGGAGAATGGTCCAATATGAGGTGACTTGGGCCTCCCAGTTTCACATATATCAGCCGAAGCAACTGATGTTAGTGTTTCTGAGTAGGTGGTCATTGAGGACCAATACCTTCCACCTACACTATGGGGAGGTTGGTATCATCTTGTGGGACGTGCACCATATCTTAGGGGTCCCGTTATTGGGGGTGATGTATGATGAATTCTACCCCATAATGGGTGCGTTGGAGGATCCAGAGCAAATGTCACGGCTGACGATGGCGTTGATGGATCTTGTGCTGGGAGGGGACAAAGAAGTTGTAAGGGATTTCCATTTTAGGTGGTGGTTCAAGTAGTTTCTGAACATCCCGGAAGACAGGTTGTTTCCAGTGAGGCCTCGGAGATGCCCGAATGTGGCTCAATGAGGCAAGGAGAACTCGTAATGGCTTCTCTTGGAGGCCAGCCAGTGGAAAACCTCGGGATTTAGCATTAGCACTAAGAATCATCTGAGAGTCAGGAAGGAAACATTCATCACATCTCTCATCTGTGGTTGGATCCTATCGGTGAGGGATAAAAACATGGCCATGTGACCAAGAACATTCATCATTGTGTCCATGTTGGCAACCGGTGGATGATTCAACCTTAGGATCCTGATGCTCGCCAAGCTATACAAGATGTTGTGGTACATCAGCGAGGGGAAGAGACCACAGAGAATATGTGGGCCATTCCACATAATGTATGGGTGGATAGCGGTTCAGGTTACGGGGTTTTATGAGTACCTGGACCCCATCTCACCTCTGAGGTCAAACTTCCTCCCCTCTATACTAAATGTCGAGGGAAGGTTTCCAGCCAAGATGACCACACTGTTGGTACTGAACCAGGTGTGGAAGGTAGAGGAATTAAGTATTCACCCATTTCCATTGCCAATAGGTGCTTTTATAACAACATCCAAGGAATATAAGATCACCATTCCTATCTCCTACCCTTTCGAGGTGGCGTGCCAGTGGAAAGGGTGTAAAATGAGCCCCTCTGCAAGCCATACACCCTGCACTAATTTGCCCGGCAATTTCAGTGTATGTAGTAACTGACCCCGCAGGTCTATCTAGGGTTGCACCATAAAAAACACCTATGTGTGATGAGGCATATGTGGAACATGTTCACCCGGGAAGATTAGGATATGCGGAATGAGATTCCTCCATCTACTGCTATCTTCAGGTTGGTAAAGGGGTATGCCCAAAGCTGGGAGGTGGCCTACCTGGTGGAGATGCTGAAGCAGCCAACCATTCAGGTCGGTGATAGTGAGCCTCCCCTGCCTCAAGGTCAGGGCCGGAAGGCGACAAGGGAATCTCTCCATGGCGGGTCTACCCTGGTGGCAAGACCCACACCAGTTGAGGGTGAGGCAGTAGTGATAGATCCAACAACAGTAGAGGACCTGGCTGTTCCAGAATAACAGAGTCATCCAGAGGGGAGGCCAGTGAGAGGATTCTGTAGGATACCCACCCGGGCTCTGGGGAAGCAGCTGCGCCACATAGACATGTTATAGAATTCTGTCTTTCTGGTGTCTTGGGACATCTGGGAAGTCAACCAACAATTAATTGCCCACCTGAGATGTGGAAACACTTGAACCGTCTTAGGATGGATTTTCCAAGGATATTCCCTATCAGGGACGACTTTGCGGTGTTTCAGGAGGAGGTGGAGTAATACCTAAAATAGATTGAGAACTTTATGTATTCCTGAGGTTCCTTGTATCTAATGACATACCATTTCAAATTTCTGCTGGATTGTATAGCCCCTCTATAGTTTTCAGCCACTGAACTAAGGGAGTGTTTCCCTCTGCAGGAATAATTGGTCGAGTCCTCCAGGGGGGACGAGGCCGGTATAGGGATCTCATTGTAGAAGGGAAAATTCGGTGATCAAGCCTCAAACTTTGAAGAGTTTGTAGAGGCCCTCGATGTAAAATCCCAAGCCCCTTCCTCAGGGTCTGATTTTAGGTCATTCTGGACTCCTTACTAACATTTGAACAATGCTAAAGGACCTCATACATAGAACCTGTTCTCATCCCTTAGTGGATGAAGATGCAGGGCCTTCGGGATCCACAGCTGTGGATAAATCAATTACAACATCCAAAGGGGATAGGACACCTGAGGTGACCCCTCCGAAGCTTTCAGATCTACTGATAATATACTGGGGACCACGCCTTGGGGTCTCGATAATATCAACGCCAAAATGAGAAAGGAATTCATTCTCAGTAAGTTTATTCTACCAAATTCACAGATGTCACTAATTGACCATGTCAACTAACATCCATACTCCTTTTTGATGTGTACAATTCTTCTATTGGCATGGGTTGTTGTGGCGAGGTTGGTCAGGACTTCTGGTGGCACATTTTCCAAGGGAATGTCGATGATCGCGAAGGCGGATATCCAGACTGACTGAGCTGCGGTGCTCCCAATCGATGGTGGGACCACCAGAGGGGCTGTTTTTGAGATTATTGACGTGGTATGTGATGATGAGGATGAAGTAGATATCCCAGGTCCCTCCGTGCCTGATCAAATTCCAGATGTGGACCCTGTGGATGAGTTCCTGAGAGCGTTCCCTACATATGAACCTACAAACAGCGCTGACTGGGATGAGACAGCCTCTGATGAAGAGGACAACAAAATAGTTTGTCGCCGATCATGGAATCTAATCAAGAACTTCATTGATGACACCCCCAAGCACTATGGCTGGATGATATGGACAAACGTTTCCCACTACTGTGTGAACTACGTGCTAGGGGAGTGGATGCCCAGCGTCCCCACATGCTCATATGAGATCTTAGGGCAGAGAAGATTTGGGAGTATGACCGTGGAATTAGTGTGGGATGGTAGCGTAGGAAAATGGTGAACATCAAGAAGCTCCATGAGGCTGAGAATGAGGTTCAATGGCTACAGGTTTGGGCAGATGATCACTCAGTCACCCTTAACGTTCAATCGGGGCTGATATTGTGATTGAAGGCCTGACTGGTAGAGGCCGAAGAGGGAATGAAGTGAACCCTTGAGGGGATGACCATCATCCAGACTGACGTAGAGTGGTCCCAGATTGTGGCCAATGAATTGTTCCCCATCGCTACCGAAGAGAATCGAGAACTGAATAGGTGGTAGTAAATCTTAGATGCCGCAATCCAGAGGGTGGCGGAGTTGCAACTTTCTTTTGATGGGATTAACCCATCCATGGGAGGGATAGACCCTCAGGTGATGTAGAGATCAAAAAACCTCTAAAGTGCTTTCATTCTTTGATTATTTGATTATATATCATGCATGAGTCCCATTATTAGTGTCAGTTTTACACGCATCTGTTATATTTGTGAAACACCCAGTGATCAATCCCTAAGCTCATTAGGGTTGATCCCAATGTGAGAATCAAGGGATGGTTGCTATGATATTTTGTTGGAACATAAGAGTGCTGACCAAGTTTCTGGCATCTGGGGTTTGAAAAACCAACCCGTATTTTCATGAAGATAAGGGGGAGACCTGACTGGATAATGAAGCTCCTCGAACAGTCGAATTACCATTTTCCTAGTGTGCTCTTGTGCAAGAACGGGGTAAAGTCAGGGGGTAGGAATAAATCTAAACATGGTCGAATGGAATGTGTGAATCACAATACCCAAGATTTGGAACACTGTAGTGATGGCGTGATAATTAAGAATGACTGTTGACCATGTTTGAAACACATTATCTTTATTACGTTAGCCTAAAATGGGGATAACAAATGAGGAAAGACTGTTGACCATGTTCAAAACAGAGGACCTGACTTGAAATGTCATTCATTAGTCTTTCGAAACATTAGCCCAGGACAGTAGGTGAGCCATAGGTCATGTGTCTATATTGTTAGGGGGTTCCTCTAGATGTGAAAGAGGATGAGGAACCGAATAAAGGGAACACAAATCATGGATAGTGGAGTGTTGGTTTGTTAAACTAGATTCCAACACTCTTGAAATTACGCCATAGTGGTGGAAACACATTTTGTGGGTACATCGGTCTGATCTAGGACTAAACATACTTCTGAACAGGATCTCTCTAATAATGACCTGGAAGGACTTGTAGTTTTACATCATACAGTAAAGACGGTGCACATAGTTTAAATTTCATACTACCTGCACCATGGTTAATAGTTTAATGTCTTGTTACATGGACTATAGGATCCTAGTTTATGTTCATAGAGAATGGATCGTGATCAGGACTGAGGGGCCAAGAGGTTTAATGACTATGGGGCTGGGCCAAAGGTAAAATACCTAGGTGTCGTTACGTATCCCATAAAGATGAGAATCAAGACAATCATAGTTCTTGGAGAACAGTTTAACATCATGTGGGATGATGAAGGGAATGCATGGCATGGTTGTGATAGTACACATCCTACCAAAACTGCTAAGCCCACGTGAGTCGTGCTTGGTGGCGAAACAAGGATTAATGATGGGACTTTCCTAGAACATGAAGGAACGTGTCAAGGGTGATGGGAAACTAGGTGAATAACATCCCAATGATGCTAATCTTCCTATATAATGCACCTATATGAGAGGATGAGTAATGCCGAGTATGTCGGAATTCCACATGAACCTAAGGATGTGGAAATATGTGAATCATGATGCTCGAGATCTTGACCAAAATGATGGTGGTGTCATGATAAAAAATAACTATTGATCATGTTTGAAACACTGCATCCATATCATCTTAGCTTGATATAGGGATAGATAGATGAGGTTCTACCACTGACTGTGTTTGAATCATGAAACCTGTCCCAAATTTTGTTCGGGGTCTTTAGGGACGTTGGCCCAAGACGGTAGGTGAGTTGAGGTGGCATGAGACTAGTTCATGAAGGGGGTCCCTTCGGATGTGGAGGAGGATGAGGATCAAAATAATGGTCTCATGAAGCTTGGACATGGAAAGAGGGGAATGTCCCTGTGAAAATTCCACACTTTGGGTTCTTTGTCAGAAAGCATCTGAGTACGACAATGAGACGCATCATATAGAAGGAGTCAAGTCCCTTCCCAAGGACAAGGGTCCTGGGGTCACACTGTTTCAACTTAAGGTCCTAGGGTGGACCATTAAGGGGAGATTGATTAAATATAATGTGTGAAGGGTGGGGAAATATCCAAACGTGACGTGCAGTTCCCATAGGGAGATCTTAGTTTTGGATCATAGAACTCGGACAACGCTAGGAAAAGATATGGGAATCACATTGTGCGGCTATTGAAAAACCCTATGTGAATGAGAACCTAAGAGGTACTTTACACACCACATGTTCCCAAAGGAGTTCGGGCCAAGGGGACGAAAAAGAATGGATTGGATTTGTAGATTCATGGGCTAGACCCAGAGACAAAAATGCTTGGGTTTTCTTACATATCCCATGAGGATGGGAATCAAGCCAAACGTAGTTTTGGAAGATGTCGTGTAGTTTAAAATCATATGGAAAGGATTTGGAGTGGTCATAGATTATGGTCATAGAGCTTAGACCAAAGATGGTAGGAAATGAGAGACACACGACGACATAATTACAAGACTCGACGTGAATGAGGAACTGGTTTGGATCACCATGCGCTTCTTGGGAGAGGTTTCTGGTCGAGGGACCGAAAATGAAAGTTAGGCTGAGCCCGAGACAAGGTGCACGGACGTTCCTATGTACTCCATAAAGATGGGAAACAAGCCTCACAATGTTTTAAGGATGGCATGGTAGGATACCGGTGCTAGGGATAATAAGGTTGTGTGGGTATGGCCCTTGCACCAATTGAAGTGGTATTTGATATATCTTGTTTGTCCTTTAGGATAATGGTTTTTTTAAGCGAGGGGCCTAGGAAAGAAAGTATAGGCATAGCCATGATAATCAAGACATATAAAGGTGTTTACTAATGGTATGGAATTTGACCGATACCAAACATGATGTCCCCTCAAGTGAGGACACCATGATGCAGCGCAATTTTTCGTCGTGCGTTCAGGATGATAATGTCACAGTTTAGGGTCATGTGATGGGACCAGGTGACTTATTTTAACATTATATGGTTTGGATGTGTGTAGGATAGATGAGGTCCAAGAGGTAATGTTCATGGTGTGTGAAGCATACCCGATGTGAATGAGGATGAGGTCTATATCACACTACATGCGATTCTGTGAGTGAAACCTCAGGCCGAGGTTCCAGAGAAGGCTGGAGGATATGGGATAGGAGAGGCTATCTCTCATTAGAGCTGGACCTGAAGGCTAGATTTTCAGGTGTTCTAATGTATCCCATGGGAATGGTAATCACACCACACTTAGTTTTTGAAGGTTCTTTTTAACGTCATGCGGGACAACATATAGTTTAATGCCATGTGGGACAGAGTATAAGGGGGGATAACTCCTAGTAAGGGGAATATGTGGTATGGATAATGAAATCACAATGTGAATGAGTACCTAATCCCACTCCACATCGCCTGGTCCCATAAGAGTCAGTTCCCAGAAGGCAGGACAGGAGAGATAAATTAGTGGAACTCAAGCTGGACCCAAAGATGAGACATCTAGGCATTCCTACGTATACCATGGGAATGGGAATCAAGTTTTACGTAGTTCTAGAAGAGATCTTAGTTTATGGTCTTAGAGATCGGACCATGGATAGGTGAAATCCTTCCATGTAGGCGCAGACCTCAAACCGATTCCCAAGCCCACGTAAGTTAAACTCAGTGTGGAAAACAATGGGTGGAAGTGGTATTTTGTAATAACTGGAACACACATCAAAGGGAAGTTAGTGAGGAGCCCCAAATTAATCCTTTACCGTGACATTTTTCCTCCTAACGTGCAAATTCAAACTAAGGGATAGTGATAGGAGTTACAAAATTCCATTTGGACATGATGGGGTGCAAAATATTGTGAATCATGTGACCAATCATTCTAGTCTTTAAGGGGTTGGCATGATGGTGGAGGATAACTATTGAGCATGTTCGAAACACAGCATCCATATTGTGTTAACCTGAAATGGGGACAAACAAATGAGCATCGATCTCTGACCATATTCGCAACGTGGGACTTGTATCAACTTATTGTATGAAACCTTCATGGACGTTGGCCGGTAATGGTAGGAGAGCCATTAGGCCTGGAATCCATGCCATTTGGGGGTCCCTTCTGGTGTGAAAGATTATGGAATCGCAAATGAAGGGCAACACGTAGCATAAAAAATGGGTGAAATCATGTCCACGTAGAATCTGACACTCCAGGATCTAGACCAGAGTACTCATGGGCCAATTAGTGAATCGCCGAAGAGGGCAGAGGGACCCGACTCAATGGTAGCCGACTCAAAGAGATGAAATTAGGGAAAGGGAGCGAAGGCTGCTCATGAGTTCGAGACATGCAGAGTGGTTATTATAAATCCCATTTGAATGAGGACTTGAACTGATACCACACTATATACCCCACTTCTGAAAGAACCAGGGCTTAGTGGCCAAAATAATAGAGTGGTTTCTATGAGATGGGGTTGGACCTAAATTCTTGATTCTCAGGCTATCCTACGTATCCCATTAGGAAGATAATCAATCCACATGTACTTCTAGAAGAGACGCAGATAGGGGTAGGATACCCCAACGAGGGAGGTGTACGGCACGAAGAGTAACCCAACGTGAATGAGGACATAATCTCGCACCACACTATACAACCCTAAATGAGAACTTGGGGTAGGGGACCGAGAAGGAAAAGGGGCTTGAGGCTGGGCCTTGGATGGAAAGTCTCGGCTAGTTTGCAGTTTAACATCTTTGAGTGAGGATGAAGGTAGGGGCAAGGCATCTCGCCCGGGGATGTGTACGGCAAAGCGAGTAACCCGACATGAATGAGGAAAAAATCACACACCACACCATACAACCCTAAGTGAGAACTTGGGCTAGGGGCCTAAAAAGTAATAGGGGCCTAAGGATGGTCCTTTAATAGAAATTCCCAGCCAGTTTGCAGTTTATCGTCTTGCAGTGAAGACGAAGGTGATCTTAGTTTAGGGTAACAGAACTCAAACTGTAGATGCTTTGTGTAAAAGTGGTAGTGATGGGAAAAGAAAACTGTTGACCAGATTCGAAATACAGCATCCATCTTTGTGTGACCAAAAGTCAGGGATAACAATTGAGTGTCCACTGTTGATCGTATTCACAACAGGGGACTCATTTCAACTTGTCTCCCATAATCCTTGAGGGAGTTAGCTCGTAACATTAAGAGATCCATTGGGCTGAGAATCCATGCCATCCGGGGGCCCTTCTGAATATAGAGGGTGATGGAAACCCAAATGATGGGTCATGTCGAGCATGGAAGGGTCTATTCTCATGGAATAGATGATAATTGAAGGGAGGGATGTCTCAAGGGGATATGTGGGGCATGGTGAAATAGCTCTATGTGAATGGGGGCATGAGTCTCTACCACACCAAACAATCTTAAATGAGAACTTGGGCCAGGGGCCCGAAGGGGTCAATGGACTTGAGGATAGGCGTCCCAGAAAACTGTAGCCAGATGACCTCCTATGTGATTACTACCTTATCACAGCTCCTAAGCCCACATGAGCAGTTCTCGGTGTGGGAAACAAGGAGTCGGATTCGGCTTTCCCTATCATATAAGGTTCTGCTAGTTGGCATCGCCCGAAGGGAATCTCAACTCAAAGATATTGTGGGTAGTATGAACCACCATACTCAATGTTTGGGATCTATGGGGGTGGGGACAATGAAAAAGGTTATTCGTTGACCATTTTTGAAACATAGCGTCCTTATAGTGTGACCCAGAATGGGAACAAAAAATGAGCATCGATCGTTGACCATATTCACAACGCAGGGCTTGTATCAATTTGTGGCTCAACATCCTTGAGGGTGTTAGCCTGAAGTGGTAGGTGATCCCTCAGGCTGAGCATCCATGCTAATCGGGGGTCCTTTTGGATGTGAAAGATAAGGAAGTCCTAATCGAAGGATTGGGTGAATCATAGTTACGGCCATGCATTTTAACGTCAAGCTGGGTGGTGAAAGTGATGGACATCTCCGGGGATTAGGACATATGGTGGGATCGAGATGAGATTGATGTAAATTAAGGAAAAAGTCCATACCATACCATGTGTCCCTTCCTGAGGGGAATTATGAAGCTGGGGCTGGGCCAAGAGATGAAAATTTTGGGCATTCCTACGTATCCCATGAGGATGGAAATCAAGCCATATCTATTTCTTAAAGTCCATGTCATTTAATGTCGTGCGGTGAGGATGTTGGAGACTAGAAGAATTAGGAGGTAGAACCAAGTGTGATCATCATAATCCTAACATGAGTGAAGCTATAGAAGCCTTCACTATGTCGTGTAAGGATCCTCTAAGAGGTCTACCCCCATGGTGGAATAGTCAAAGAAAAGAGTTTGGTGGATGTACTCGAGATGAAATTTTTGAGCATTCCTATGTATCCCATGCATATGGGAATCAATACATACGTAGTTCTAGGGGTGAAGTTTAACGTCTTGCAGGATGACATACAACTTAACGTCATGTGGGACATTTTACAGTTTAAAGTCATGTAGGACCAGGTAGTTTAGGGTCGTGTGGGACCAAACAGTTTAGGTTTATGTTGGACCCAATAGTTTAGGGTCATGATGAACCCGTTGGCTCAGGAAAAGTATTTATTGAGGAACATGGCGTTGTTGGGAGGAGTTATATACTCACCATCCATGGTTACCAGTCAGTATGCACCATTGGGGTAAACCATGTGAACAATGAAAGGTCCTTCCAATTTGGGCTCCAACTTGGGTGGTTTCCTACCAGGTATCATTAGTGTCCTAAGGGATAATACCAAATCACCTTACAAGAAAGATTGGAGGAGAACCTTCTTGTTGAAGGCTCTAGCTATCTTATTTTTATGCTTTTCAAGATTGTATAAGGCATGAAGCCTATTCTCGTCAGGTTCTTCCAATTCAGCCAGACGGATTTCAGCTACATTATATTGCACCTGCTGGTCATAGACCGTTGTGTGTAACGAAGGCAACTCAATCTCAATGGGTAGGAAGACATCAGTTCCATACACCATGTAATATGGTGTCACCTGGGTGGAATTACGAGTCATTTCCCAATAAGCCCAGAGGGCATTGGAGAGATTTTATGTCGAACTCTTCTTATTATGACCAACCATTTTCTGAAAAATATTTGAGAGGGTTGTGTTAAATTCCTCAATCTATCCACTTTCTTCTACATGATAGTGGGAGGTATGGTTAGAATGGATGTTGTATTTAGCGTACAACTTCTTCAGCTCAGCTGCTCGGATGTTTGTGTTGTTATCGAGGAGGATGGTGTGAGGGACTCCAAATCGGTAGATGATATTGGAACTCACAAAGTCAATGTTGGAACAGGCCTTTACCTACTTGAGTGGAACTACCTCTACCCACTTGGAGAAGAAATATGTAGTTGTCAGGATGAATCTGCACTGGCGTGCTGTCTCTAGTGGATATGGTCCCACGACATCGAGTCCCCATACTGAAAATGGCCAAGAGTAGTTGGTGGAGTTGAGAGGATCTGGTGGACGATGCATAAAGTTAGTATGAATTTGGAAAGCATGGAATTTCTTGGAGAACTCAATGAAATTATGGATCATGGTGGGCCAAAAGTACCTCAGTATCTGGATCTGGGGAGATAGCTCTAGCCCAGTCTGGTGGGCACCACAGGAACCCACATAAACCACCTGCATGACCTGAAAAATCTCAAATCCTTAGATACAATCGGGGAGTATACCATCAATCCCATGATATAGAGGATCTTATCACAATTAGAACCATCCTGGAGGGTAAAATATAACATGAATAATTGGATTTTCTGACGCTCGGCCCCATCATCCGAGAGGTAACCATTTTGGAGATACTCGACAAAGGGGGATCTCTAGTTTAGAGTCACTTCAACCACTACATCTGGGGATCCTGAAGTTGAGGCTCTGGTGGTAATATGGCTCAGTTGCAGGCCATAATCATCACTTGGGGAGATAGGAGCAATGATTTTCCATTGTTCCACGTGGATAATCTGATCATCCTGCTTGGGTTCTGCAAGTGATACAACCAGGATGGTCAGGGCGTCAGGTCGACTATTCTTATATCGAGGGACATGAGTAACATCTGTCCAAGATGGGAGGCGGACCATTAGTCGGAGAGTACACTCCAAAAATGGTACGACCTCTGGATTTCTGACAACATAGTCACCATTGATCTGTTTGATGACTTGTTCAGAATCCCCTTTCACGTGCAAATGGGGTACAACAATCTCTAGGTCCAGCACGAGGCCATTGTTGAGATCCTGATACTCTGCGTCATTATTGGTGTAGACTTCTGACAACAAGAATGAGTATAGCGGAATAAAATATGCATGGGTAATAAAGATGATACCCTAGCCTTCCCAGTTGAGCATGGGATCATTGAGGCTCCTACTAATGGAGCTTCGAGTAGCACCATAGAATTGTATCTTCCAGCACGGCATGGATTATTCCACTTG
Source organism: Viscum album (assembly GCA_963277665.1). Lineage (NCBI taxonomy): Eukaryota > Viridiplantae > Streptophyta > Magnoliopsida > Santalales > Viscaceae > Viscum > Viscum album. The sequence goes on from OY728126.1 coordinate 124,263,351, forward strand.
GAGGATCGCCTCCTTAGGGAAATTGAGATCCAAGGACTAGTCAGTAGGGGCCGGATGGGCAGTAAGGAAGTCTGGCAATGCTTTCCCCTTAATATCTCTCTAAGGGACATACCTGATTTCGAACTACTGGAGAATCACTGCCCACCGAGAAAGATGGTCTGTCAACAAGGGGAAATTCATAATGTACTTCAGTGGGTCTACCTGAGATACCAGCTGCACCTCGTGGAGCTACAAGTAATTTTGCAATTTTTGTAATACAAATACCAATGCAAGGCATATCTTTTCGATGGGGGGGGGGTATTTGGTCTCTGTATCGAGGAGCATACGGATGAGGTAGTAAAGGCTATTCTCCATCCCCTCATTGTTCTTCTAGGAGATAAGGGCACTGAGAGATCATTCTAGGGAAGTCACATAAAGGACTAATGGCTTTCCAGCTATGGGTGGCATTAAGACCAGAGGTTGGAGTAGAGACTACTTGATCTCCTCAAAAGAAATCTGACACTTTTCATCCCATTTGTAAGTGGTGCCTTTCATTATGAGCTGAGAAAATGTATTACACATACTATCCATGTTCATGATGAGTCGACGTATGTTGGATAAGTGGCCTTGGAAACATCGATGCTCCTAAATTTTGCTCAAAGTATAAATCTATCTAATCACCTTGATCTTCTCTAGGTCAATCTCAATACCCCTGTATCTGACAACAAAGCCGAGAAAATTTCAAGAGGTGACCCCGAAGGCACACTTTAATGGGTTCATCTTCAGGTGACATGAATAGAGGAATTCGAACACTTTATCAAGGTATTTGGGATGATTCTAATGCTAGAAATATTTGACAAACATATTATCCACATAGCATTCCACCAATTTCCTAAGGATCTGCTTAAATATTTGATGCATAGCCCACTGGTAGGTGGCAGCTGCATTCATTAAACCGAAGAGAATGACTTGGAAACAAAAAGTACCTTGTGGCACCCTGAAGGCTATGAAATCCTCATCCTCAGGGACCATTTGAATCTAGTTATACCCAAAGTTCCCATCCATGAAAGAGAGGTCTTGAAATCCACCTATAGTGCCAATCAACAACGCCATCAGAGGAAGGGGAAAATCAACCTTCAGAAAGTGAAAGTTGAGATCACAAAAAACTATGTAGACTCTGATCTATATGTTATTCTTCTTGACTGGCATAATGTCGACTATCCATTTGGGTTACTGGACTTCCTTGATGAAATTGGCTATCATGATAGTATCAACTTGCACCTCTACGATGACACTATGAGAAGTGTGCATCTTTCTGAGAGGCGGCTTGAACCCACGATGATTTTTCGGGAGACCGCGGTGGTGGAAGATTACCTAAGTATCTAGCCCCAGTATCTCATCATAAATTTAGGTGAATACATCCCATTGTTGTTTTATAAAGTTTGTGTACCACTGTAGCTCCTCGGGGGGCATGGCGGCACTTATCAATGTGGGTCTTGAGTCCTCCTCGCTACCGAGGTTCCCCTGTTCCAACTCATCGACTGTGGAAGAGATGCCATGTTTAAAGGTAGGGGGAGCACCCTCTAAATCTTCTTATTCACTTATAAAGAGGGGATCCATGGTGGGATAAATTGCTTCTGAATTCGAAAATCCCGACAGGAGGCTGGTTCCAGCCTGAGCGGCAGTGGTCACTGCATCGGAGGACCCCTGTGTTACCGCAACCATAGAGATGAAGGTTATTGATCCAATCCCATCTAGACTTGGCCCAAGGGGCCATGCATGATGATATCAAAGCAATAATGGCATGTTCACTTGAGCGGGTTAATTCCAGTCTAGTGGAACAATCTATTACATCATATTTTCATTGTCATTGGGTAGACATCTTGATATCTTATTGGAGTATGAGGCTCTCGGATCACCTGTGCCTGATTTTTATAGGAGTATTAGGTGATTTTATGTCATCGCATAGACCTGGGAATGCATTCCCACCATAACCCAGACACAGCGACGAATTGTCCCATGTCCGGGGTTGTAGCCTCCAATCGGTGGATTGGAAAGACGTGGGAATCATCTTGATCTATCCATGGGCCAGCCACAGTCGTGGCATGCTCGACCTTATTGGTCTAAATCTACTTGTCCTTCCTCTTGTAGTAGTTGGAATTCAGATAGCAGGCCTCACAAGAAGCAAAGGGAGATGAATCACCTTGAAGCTTTCCCACTCGACCGTTAAGGGAGTACTTGAGGCACTAGTGATATGATGAGGGAACCGCCGCATGCAAGTTGAGCCATGGACTTCCCATCAATGCAGTATAGGCGGTGTCCTGGGAGACTAGCATAAATTTGGTGTTGATAACTAGGCTACCAAACTGGGTCTTCAAATGGATCTTACCGACCGATGTCTACTCCATCTTGTCATAACCTTGGATTATTTGGTCAAAGGGACTCATATCATCTTCAGACAATCACATATTTCATAGTGTTCAAGTTGGGATTAGGTTAATTCCAGAGCCTATGTCGACAAGATAGTGACAAACCTCCACGCCATTGAACTTGTTGGTGATTTACAATGGGATAATGCACCCCTGAATTAATGAGAATTCATCTTCTCCGGAGAATGAGATAATGGCCTTCCATTCAGCATTATGGACCGCTTTAGCATGAAAGGATTCTGCGGCTGCTACTTCCGTCTCAATCTAGAGGGGCTTCTTAAAGCCTCAATGAGGGCCTCATGCATATCTGATGACAGGAGAAGGGCCTCAAGGATGGAGATCCTTTCTATAATACTAGAAATATGCTTAATAAAATCGTACTTCTGTGCTATCCATGAACTTATGCTTGTAGGTGGACACTCTTTGACAGGACCCAGACTGGTGCTGGGCATATCCTACTGCTCGCTAGTGGAATCCTACAGAGTGGCTACCAGATGAGGGTCAGATGAATGAGATTGTCCTGTAGTAGGGTGTGGTAGGTCGTGGAATGGTCAAGGTGGCTCTGCTTGATCTAGCAACACAAGTGGTGGTGAAGGCGGGCTTGATGCCACCAGATGAGAAGATTGTTTATGATTAGATCTACACTGAGTCTGTTTCCTGGTTTCCGTAGCATGCACAACCTGGCTAGAACTGCTGACTGCGGCACTTCGAAGACCCATATATCCACAACTCTGTCGACCCAGGCAACGGCTGGGGATGTTGAGAGGATTATCCTAGCGCTCCTCTTTGTTAGGAATCATGTAGGTATTTACCATCTTTGTGGTGTTAACCAAGGCATACCCTTGACTATCACTTGAAGATTTGTCTACTAATATATGGATTCTATGAGGGATCTTCATCTCCATGGTCATGAAGTTTCTGATATTATGGGATGATGATGGCATCGGTGGGGGACTTTTCTTTCCCTTATGTTTTCGGTGTTTTCTCTTCTGGGAAGTGGTCGGCTGAGATGACGATGTTGAAGAGGTGGTTACAGCTTCTGAAGGATTTGGCCTATTCAGACATGCTCGGATGACACCATGGGAATGGGAGACTATTTTTCAATGCATAATGTCATCATAATACTGGGATCTGCAATTGGAAACCTGATGCCACTCGCCCTCACTGTCGTTGATGTAGTCTGGCATCACAAAGATGCATGCTACCTGTGCCAGGGCTGGATCCAGATTGACTATGTTATTGTCGACCCGGTTTGAGAGACGATATTTGAACACATAGCACCTCTTGAGAGTGTGCCCCAGGATATAGTGATAGGGGCAGTAATTTGGGTGATCAGTAAGGTTTCCCTCTTCCGGTCTTCTACACTCAGGGAAAAGTACAATCCCATGTTCCAAGGCACTGTAGAAGTAACCGAGGACCTGTGTCTTATTGAATGAGTAGGTCTGGTTTCACCTATCTGGAAAGGGTTCCATTGGAGATTGACCCTAATGGGGGTTGGAGGATCCGGTCAAGGAGGTGGAACTCGATTATCTTTCTTGTGCGGTGGTAGGGCGTTGCGTGGGGGAACCTATCGATTTTGATGTAGTCGTTGTTGGGATGGAGGATGTGCCTGTGGTGGCAGGCCTCTACGAGGTTATGGAGGTGGCTCCACTGGAAAAAACTCTAATATCTTTGGGGCCTCAATTTAGGCCACTATGGTGGGCTCGACCCTGGAATCCCTTCTTGTGGGGATTACAGGAGGCAACAAACGTTCTTGCTTAGCCTACTGTAAGGTTTTCTCTCGGTGTTGGTCCTTATTAGAGAAGTCTCAAAATCCACCAGGGTAGTTCTGGGTGATCAGAGAGGGAACCAGTTCTGTCTAAATACACATCATCAGTAATTTCTCTGGAGTTAGTGGCATGTAGAGGGAATACATGAATCCTTTCCACTGGGTGAAAAAGTAAGAGACATTCTCATCAGGCCTCTGATTTCACTTGAAGAGATCTGCGATACTCATTTTCCATGTGGTGGAGCTGAAATGGTAGAGGAATTGTCTACGGAGGTCCTCTCAGCCAGTCACTGATCCGATGGGAAGCCGGCTATACTAGAAAACGCATGGTCCTTCCAATATCAGTACAAAACACAGGAGTTTGGAAGCGTCTTGGAGTGTTGGAGTTCCCAACATAGGGCCACACCTTGAGGTAAATTGGTCCAGGTGCTATGGCGGGTTCCCAGACCTGTTAATGGGGGAGGAGGTGGGATTTCCAAAACCCGAGGGGGCTAGCATATCATCCACTCAAACCAGTTATGGATTTCTATCAGGTGGGAGTACCACCTGTCGCATTTCCAATGCTTCAAGGTGGGAAATGAGTGCCACCATTGGATCATCTAGGTGGGGGTTCTTGTCTTGATAGGGACCCCTAACCACCAATGTGTTTGTGGTTTCTTCAACACGATAAGGTGGCCCAGCGGCTCATGGGGTGGTTGGTGGAATGAACTGTGGGGTATCTGGGGGAGCCCAAGCTATATCCCAAGGTTCGTTACACCGTTCAGGATGATTTGGAGATTCATACTGTGCCCTCTTGCTATAGGCTTCGGCCTCAGTCCTGTCTGCGTGGGCAGGATGGTCAGGGTTAGCTGGAGGCAATTCGCTAAGGGGATGTTGTGGCTTCCCCTGCTACCCCTACCTAGGATCACCATATTCCAATCGGTGCTCTACAGTGCGTTCAGCGAGGAGGTAATCGACCAACTTCTTCTGTTCAGAAAGTTGTTAACACAACGCGGATTTCTCCGGGTCTTCCTCCGTCTTCTACACTGAGTTAGATGGGTCGAAGGACTTGATATCCCCAAGATTCTCTTTACCATTACAGTTATTCCAGCTAAAGACTAATGCCTCGGTGGGTGCAGGGAGACCAAGTAGGCTCCTCTATTGACGAGTAACCCTCCCCGAGGGGTTCAGTAGCCGTGGAATGCCTTCAGAGGGGAGGTCCCCATCTAGGAGCTCTAGATAATTTTCCTCTTCAGATAGGGTGTCCATGTTGATTGTGACTCTTCTTGATGGCATGTCCTCAATGTCTCCTAGAGATTTGTGTTTCTATCGAATAGGACAGAAGAGGAGGGCAACATATTTCCCCTAGACATGGATCTTATGGTGGGGGAAGCCTCCTTGATGATCATTTCATGTACCTTGAAACTTTGAATGCATTGCTGTTGGAGGGCCCTATGGAGACCTGGTGACTCAAGGCACTGGGCCACAGGGAGTGTGGCCAAATTGACTAGATGGCATTTCTCGCCAATGTCTTCGAAATGCGCTTGCCTCCTGTGATAAAACACATTCTGATGATGAAGGTGAATGTCCATTGCCAGAGGGTTTGATAGAAACACTCAACTTCCTCTGGGGTGAGGGATTCTGGTGCATAGAAATTCATCACTGTGACGGGCCAAAACATCTCAGAGAAGTGGTCTGCTACGAGGATATTCCATAAGTTCCACATCTCAGATTCAGGTTATGGCCCTTGATTACCCTATTCATTGACTAGGGGTGGCTTAGTAACTGGAAACGGTACAGAGGGAGACCGTTGGGATGGCAGGATGGCTAGTGGAGAATATGGAGAACGGGCTGACAAGCCGCCGAATCTTGGGATGACCTCCGATGAGTGAAGTGACTTAGCCACCACCTCATGGTAGGACAGGCTGGCGGCCCTAGTTCCTAGTGTAGGGACTACAACTGATGGCGGTGGACCGTGCTTTTTCTCATCCACCATTGGTCCCCAGAAAGCTCTTCATGATCTCTAGTCAAGGTAGAGAGTGCTTTTTGTGATGACGGTTTTGATTGCACAACTATAACTTGTGGGGTTGTCAAATTTTATTCCTTTTGAATATACCTACAAAGGGAGGTGGGGATTTTATGGACCTTGCATTATGGGAGTACTAGACTGATGCACCACATTCCTGCCCCAGACCTTGACTTGAAGGAGCGAGGGGAGGGTTCTTGTGCTGAGTCATACTCTTCTTCAGAGTCTGAGAAGAATACTAGTTTAATCTTTTCCCAGACATGTCCAGAATTCTTCTTATGGTGGTGATGACCCGGCTTCTTGCCCCTGTATTGCTCTTCGGGACAGGGTAGATTTCTGACATGAGGAGGTCCTTCGGCTGTACTAGTGTTGGTGTGGAGATAGTTTCCACCTGATCAGGCTAGAGTGAAAGGACCACCAGGACAGATATCAAATGGGATATGGGGAGGACCTCTGTGGGTAGCGCTGGAGCAGGTAAGACCTCCACTGGAACCAGTATGACCATGGGGAGGACCTCCATGCTTGTTTCCCCTAGTAACATAAGTATGAGGAGGGTCCTTGTACTGGTTGAGTGGAACACGGATAGGACCTCCGTGTTGGGTGCTCGTGAAGTGAAGTCGGTGCACACTCCTCAGATTTCTGGGGTGAGGATGACCTTCTCTAGCTACTACAAGGAAACAGGGAGGGTCCCCACATTGGAGAGCGACCAGATGTGCCCCATAACAACTGTCTGTGGTGGGAGGAATGACTCAATATCCGGTGTAGTGGGAACGGGATAGAATTCTATACTGAGTGTCACCGTAGAGGGGGGACCCTCATTTGGATTGATTATGCCATGGGGAGGACCAAAATTCTGATCCTAGAAGCGGGGAAGGCCCGCGTTCTCCATGGTAGCGGTAGGGGGAGGACCTTCGTACTGGGCGACATCACTGCAGGTTAGTCTGTGGCAGCCACTGCCTGTGCTGGTAACCAAGAGAGCCGACCCAGCCTGCCCATGGGGCGGTTGTGGTGCCGATCTAGTTCGGGCATATAAATGTTCTTGCTCAGCGTACACAGGGAGTTGTTGATATGTTTCAGTGGTGGCTCGGGCCACAATAGTCGCTAACGTTGAGGCCCCTTAGCGTACGTCCTCTTTAGCTTGCGCCCGATGGTAGTGTTGGGTTAGATGGACTAGAGCCAATGGTACATGTACATGGCTTACCTACTCCTCATCCAGTGGGACAGGGTGTCGGCGCTAACGCGTCCTAGTGGGAGCCCTTGCCGGGAGCTCCTAGAATGGGATCCTGGCTAGGATGACCTAGACATCCCATACCTCATCGGTGTAGGGAAGGGATTCATTGAGACGTTCCAGGGAGAGGCTCCTGAAATGGTTATATGTTGGATTGGGGAGCACTGGATCCCTGTATGGCCCTCGGGGCGGTGTTGATGACGAGGCGCAGATGCCTCTAAATCCAGGTGGGCCATATCCTGTGTTGGGATAATACCCTCCTCCTCATACTGGCATATGAGGTCACTGATCACCCTTTATTAGATGAACTCTAAGAGAGAGATAGAACGTGATCACCCAGAAGTCGTGGCCATTGCGGCTATCGCAGAAGAGGCGGAACAGAACGGGATAGCTGTGTTGGTACTTCCCCTACCCCTGCGTCGGTGGGCAGGTGATGATCAAGTTCTGGGTGTAGTAGATTGGTTCCTGAAAGCAGAGAGATTAACTCATCAGTGCTAAAAGTAAAGGGTGTCGACGATCATTTCCCCAATGCCATTCTATATTTCATGGCTAATAAGATGCATCCACATTGACAACGTCGCAGACTGGGACATACAACATTTTAAATTCCCCAACATCTAGTGAGTTTCATGCTTGGACCAATATTTTCATGGAGGGACGTGGTGCTAGATAGCTGGATCTGGTGACACATTAGTCCATTGATGTATCAAATGCTACTAATCTCCATATTAAAGAGAATAAATTCACATTAGTATCACCATTTCTATTTCTGACGATTTCGCAGGGGCGCACGCATCTGTCTTGTTGGAGGATGGTGTTGTTGTTTGTTGCCCCGCATTCCCCATTTCCAAAGGCAGGCGGCATCCATTCCTTGTTCAGGGAAGTTTTCACCTTGATCAAAATGGGATGATGGGATATCATTTCTTCCTTCCAGGGATTCCTCCTAGGAACTCACCACCTAGTCTGGGTCTCCCTTATAGATTTAAGATGTTTTTTGTGAAACTCTTTCTAATGTCATATCTTTAGGGACACCAGTTAATTACACTGCTTCTGTCAGGACATTCCAAAGGGTTTGGTCAGGGAAGCAACATTCATTCAGGGGAGTAGCCACGTTGGAAACCACTGGAGTGTCTGGACACTGGGACAGTGGTGCATTTGGGTTTCTTCACCTTATTTTAGGGATTCTTGAGGTAACAGATAAATAATCAATACAATATCAAACAGAAGAAATTTTATTCCATAGGCATGTATCTGAGGTTTTCCTCAGCTTCCCATGATTAACAAGGGGAATACAACAAGTTTAACATCCAGCGGAGATGGATCGGACTGATCGGAACACTGACTAGAGTGAATCAAATGAGAATAACCCCTAGAGGGTACACTGTGTAAAGAGGGTGAGTTGACATGATATTACTGGGATGTGGAGGCCTAGGTAAGAATCAAGATGGATGATGGATGATTATGTGAAGTGGATGGGTAATGATATGGAATCACCATGAGGTTGATGGTGATGTCGGGGTTGAGTCTTGAGGAGACTTCCTACGTATCCTCATGGAATGGAATCAAATTATGTGTAGTTCGGTAGGGTGATGGGATTCCTAAAGAGGTGGTCTATGAGAATGGATGCTTGGATGGGACCTGGAGGAAGTAAAACCTCCTAGTTGGGGCATGACCTTCCCGAGACACATAAGCTTGAGAGAGAGATCATGATGAGACATTAGGGATGGTCTTGAACCTCATGGAGGCTTCCTATGTATCCTCGTGGCATGGTATAAAAGTCCACGTAGTTCATCTGAAGAAGTATTACCATTGATTTGGTACTTCAACAACTAATCGTCGATTGGGGGAACAACGACTTACCGCTGGATGGGGTCACATATACTTACCACTAGACGAGGTCGCAAAGGCTTACCACTGGATGGGTTCAAACCTTCGGGAGGCTTCTTACATACCTTATCTAGCAGCAAAAGATCAAACCCACGTAGTTCCTGTGGGATGGGGGTTGGTAAACTGACATGGAGGAGTACCTTGGGTCCAATGGTTGTTGGTCTTGAACCTCAGGGAGGTGTCCTATGCACCTTGCCTTGGTAAGGATAAAAGTCCACGTAGTTCGGGTGGGTGCAACTGCTTACTGCTGAGTTGGGGTAAAATGGATTACCGCTGATTGAGGTCCATCATTTAACGTCATGTAGGACGGGGGTGAAACAGCATGAAGGAGTAACTATGGACCAGATAGATGGTTGGTTTGAACCTCTTGGAGGCATCCAACATACCCTGCCTTGGCAGGGATTAAAGTGCACGTAGTTCAGAAGGGGTGTTTGGTGAATGAATGAGAAGATGGACAGGACCAATGGATGTTGGGGTTGAACCTCAAGGAGGCTTCCTATGTACCTCACCTTGGTAAGGATCAAAGACATCATAGTTCATATTGGGTTTCGGAGAACATATGTGAATTAGGTCGGAGTGATCGGGTGTTGGGAATGAAACTCAGGGAGGCTTCCTACATACCTCACCTTAACAAGTATCAAAGACCTAGTAATTTATGTTGGGTTTGGGAGAACCGGCATGAAGGGGGTGAAAGCGACTGGGTGTTCAGTTTGAACCTCAGGGAGGATTCCTATGTACCTCACATTAGCAAAGATCAAAGACCTCATAGTTCTTGTGGGGTTTGGATGAACCGACGTGAAGGGGGTCGGAGTGACCGGGTGTTGGGCTTGAACCTCATGGAGTCTTCTTATGTACCACACCTTGGAAAGGATCAAAGGCCACATAGTTCAGGATGGGTCTAGGGCTTACACACTAGGCTTCTCAGAGAATATTTCATGGTCGATGCTTTCTCTAAGCCCACTTGAGTCATGCTCGGTGTGAGAAATAAGAGACAACAAAGGCCTGATGATCACATCACGAAAGGTGCGTCCATGGGAAGTGGAGTGGGGATAACGCGTATGTAGAGGGCCATGGAGAAAAAAGGGGCTTACAAGTGGTTAGAAGCATAGGGTGATGAAGATTGGGTCTTACTCTAGGGTGGAGGACTGGGAGGTGACAAAGCCCAGTGTGAGAGGGATTTGGCACCCAGGAAGAGAGGAAGAGCAGGGGTGCTACCTTCTGTAGGAAATGCTAGGGGCATACACTAGGGTGGTTTCCCTTTCCCCACGAATAGATGCTTCCTTGATAAAGAGGATGTCATCCCATGTGAGGAATGATCTCACTCCCATGGAGACTAGTGGGCATAGAGAATGTCTGAGATGAGGAACCCCGCATAGGAGGCACGGGTCTTGGTCACAGTTTAACGTCATGTGCTAAGGATGATGGTGTTGGAAGTTTAATTTCCTACATCTTGAATGAGGTGGGTGCACTCTGCAACCCTAGGACTTATATAACCAATGCTCGCATGCCCTTGGGGGAATGAAGGCATCAGTAATGCCATAATTGGGGGTGTTGAGAGGTGATCCTATTGGGGGTCCACATTAGCATGGCTATGTGAAGAAGCAATAGCCGTTAATGTGCCTATGTGAAGAAGCGTGAGGAAAAGAAACACAATGGGCAGTATCCTCCAAGGGACATTGAAGTTACTTTGTGCAAACCTGAAGGGCCACACAAGAAAATGAGTTGCAGAGGAAAGGGGTTCATAGGTAGAATCCTTGTGAAGATCTGGTGATCCACGAAGTGGAAGGGAATCATAAAGGGATGTGCTTCCTGAAGTGAATTCACCTAGGCTAGTAATAGGGAGTAGGTGCATATGGGAGGAGCTTCATGAAGTGGAAAGTCATTCGCGAAGAAATGCCTCACGAAGCAAAGGTGCCTCGTGAAGGAAGGTGTGGTGAAGCAATGTACTGCACGAAGCATAGTGACCATGCCTTAGCATGTGGGTCGCATGTTCATAGAGGGTGTTTCGCGAAGCATAAATTATTTTCAATGACCTGAGTCCCTGTGGGGATCCCCTTCCTTCGCGAAGGCCCGTGGGCTTCGCAAAAGGAATCCCTCTCGGAAGATTTTTTCAATTAAAGAAAAGGGGCAGGCACTTTGAAATGCAAAAGTACCTTGAGAAGATCTTGATTCATAGAGCAAGAAGTGATTCACGATTTGAGATCTGAGAATGTAAAAGGTTGGATGATCCATCCTTTAGGCTCGATGGGATCCTTTTATTTATAAGAAAGAGACACCCCAAGGTAGAGCTCGCTCGGCGTGAAGACAGAGTTTTCTCTATGGAGAGCTCACGGAGGATCTCGCCTCCTTACTTTGTGGCCGACTCACGAACATCAAAGGGGTTTGCGGAGCTTCCCACCTCCTGTCTCCATGGCGTGCTCGTGAACATCAAAGGGGTTCGTAGAGCCTCTCACCTCTTTTCCCCACTGTGGGGTCACGAACATCAAAGGGGTTTGTAGAGCCTCCCACCCCCTTGCTCTATGGCGGGGTCATGAACGTCAAACTTGTTGGCAGAGCCTCCCACGTCTTTGATCTGTGGCAGGGTTGTGAACGTCAAACTCGTTCATAGAGCCTCCTGCCTCCTTGCTCTACGGAGGGCGCAGTGCCATGGGGATCCCTGAAAGATCTTCAGGAGGCATCCCCAAACACTTCTATCTTGTTCTTCTTCTTCCGAACTTTTGGCGTCAACCATAATCCATAAATAAAATATTCATTAATTCCATAAAGATTGTTAGATCATTATTTAGACCAAATTGAATCTCTACAAACTTGTAGTTCCTCTAAACTGTATGAAAAGTAGTATTGAGGATATCCCCCTTCATCATCATTGCTTTATAATATAATGATTGAATATCCACCTTATAAGGGTATCGGGCTCCACATAGATGATCAAACAACTAAACAATTGTGAAAAAGGATCCATCTTCTTTATTTTGATGTTAATAAATCACAAAAATATGTTTTGAGGTGTAGCGATCCATATTTATTCTTGGTGAAATGGACCATTTCACCCTAGGGTAAAGCACTTGGGTGTATAAAATCTTTATCTAGCATCTCTTTTATTTCCTTCTTCAAGTCCTCAAGTTCAACAAGATACATTATAAATGGGTTCTTGGATATTAAAAAATCTATATGTTTGATATCAATTAAGAAATCAACCTCACGTACAGGAGGTAGACTATGATATTATTTGGGAAAAACAGAGGTTAATTAACTTTAAAAGAAAATTTCATCAAGGATGATTTTTTATTTATTATCATTCATTTGTGCTAGATATGTTGTCTCTCATGGAAATAATATCCATGATTGAAATGATGACACCAAATAAGATTCATCCTTCAACTTGTAATTATATAGAATTAATGTATGATTATAGATACAAAGGTTTATTTCTATCTATTGAAAATTTATATTTTCTCTACATAAGAAATGTCAATAAATAGCTATAATAGCATCAAATTCCTCTAAAGGGAGCATCATATGGTTTTATGGAAATTCAGCATAAAAATTTTAACATGGGGGGATTTATATACTTGGGTTAAAATAATTTCCCCATTCACCATTTTCATTGATATCTTTACTTGTATGTTTTTTTGTGGTATTTTAATAGTTCTACTAAACTTGTGTGATATGAAAGAATTCATAGAACCATGGATGTTAAACCTTCCTTTTACTATTTGATTCTGGTTATAATCATTTACTTCATCCAAAATAGCCTTATGTATGAGAATATTTGAACAAGTAAACATATAATATGTAAACTATAAAAATTTAAGGCATAACTACTAAATAAAATATATTCCTTAACCTATGAATTTCTTGGTTTCAATATAATTTTTCCACAATCTATTTATAAATATAAAATCTTATGGGAATTTTTATTCCATTCACAATGGTTTGTAAATATCCTGTGAAATTACCAAAGCGTATCTATCAAGTGTGTCAAACCAGGTGTGCAGTATGGCCCATTTTTATACATCTGGTGAAGATCGAGTTTAGCTCAACATTCCATTTGTGGGGTTTATTATCCCAAGATGCGACTATTACTGATCCACATCCACTTCAAGTATCTAGATAGGGATGTATTTTTTTGTAATATACTTACTCTATACTTTACCAAAATTTTGGAATGTTTTCCTTTGTTTAGTATTATACCTAAGTCTTTCAATAATGTTTTATAATACTAATCCAAAAAACAATTCCTTCCTATGATACCACCCATGAAAACCCATATATTTCACACCCTTTATTTTTAGTATTTATTGCCTAAAGATACACTTAATAAATCCCTAAGATATTATGAGTACAATTGTATTTAGGTAATTGGGTACACAACATAACAATTTGAAACAAAAATAAAATGTCATAAACTAAAACTTCATAACATGTGATTATATTCCATGGATCTTCTGAAACTACAGGGATAACCTGGGGACATATATAAGAAAGGGGAGATCAGTAAATCCCAATAAGGTATTAATTGGATCATAACATGACAAAAGTAATACATGAGAGTTAATTGGCATATCAAAGATACATAAAAGGGGTGAGATTAAAAATATTTAACAATGAGGCGTGATATAACATGATAATGTAAAGGAAACAAATGAATGTTGTGGCAGCATAAAACAAGGAATAAGTATAAGTCAATGCTAACTACCAAGAAAACATCACATGGTGGAAAAGGTCCCATAATATATTAGGTTCACTTTATAATCCCATACATAACATTTCATGAGATAAAAATATTATCCAAATCATTATAGGGATATATAATTATTTTCCTACCTGTCATATTCGTATCATGTGAATGAATAAGTATTCCACGTAGATAATACAACATAAGGATAATTTTAGCAGCATAAAGATGGTAAATAAAGATTCATAGAAGTGATTATTGAGAGTGAAAGTTGTATCTCATAACTTGTACATCATAAGGATAGTAGAAGGGTTGTGTAAGAACATATCCCAAATAACATAAAATATAGGTTTTGGAGGATTCATTAAGGTTCTATAAAATTAATCAAATAACATAAAAATTATTTTAAATTGGAAATATTATTTTGGTTATTTATTCTATTTATAGTATTTATTAAATATATTTTGGATATTATGATGTCATAATACATATTGTACGATTATGTTCTATTTAATTATTACACATAAAATTGATCATCTCAGAAAATTATGAAAAATTCACCATTGGATAATTTAAAAATACTTATTTAAAAAATAATATTTATTTTATCAAAAATAATTATCTAAATATTAGAATATAAAATTTTAATTCCAAAATCCTCATTTATTGAATATTAATGGTTTTTTTAAAAATAAAATTCTTCTAAACCTTATAAAAATTATATTTGACTTTATAAAATAATATTATCATTTAATTTAATAAATATTATTTATTAATAATATTTTATTAAAATGTCATTTATTTTAAAATTTATTGAATTCATCAAAAATATTGCTTGGATTAAAATAATACATGTCCCAAAAATATAATTTCAATTTCATCTTATCAAAAACAATTTTTTTATCAAACTAATTTTTTAATAATTTTAAATTAATAATTATGTATAAATATAATCATTGTTTTTAAAAAATTAAAAATAAATAAATTTATATTGTTTGGGCCTAGATACACAACACTTTATTACACTACTGTGTGTCTTAATGGTAATGTGTGCGATGGTGACGCTTTCTTGGGGGGGGGGGGGGTCTACGGACATGGTTTGGGTTGTAATCTTAAACTTCCCCCATAAATATTTTGGCTTACACTTTTATTGTTGAACCTTATCTTGAGATTTATTAAGGGAAAATATAAGTGAGGTTATCTCCTTTGGATGATCTGATAAAGGGGCTTCATATGGTACAACCCTAGTGGTCTAGGATTTCACTTCCTTGGGTTGTGTAAAATGTATTTATCCTAACCCTGTATATATCCTAGTCATATGATCATTGTATACCGACTATAATATAAAATGGTTATGATACATAATGGTATTTTAGATCTGATAGGAAATAACTTATTACAGTCCACAAATAACCTATGTTGTGTGTGTGTTTTCTGTAATTTCATTTCATGGAAATTCATTCTCTCATTTTGAAAAATAATTTCACCCATAAAACTTCAAGCCATTGAAAATAAATTCCATCAAATACTTGAGTAGATATAAATGAATGGAATGTGTTTTCATAAAAAAATTATGAAGATAGAATAGATGTGATATAGATAATACCATGAGTAGTCAATGGTCCCTCTTCAATGATTGTTGTAACGTGGTCTATTGCATACACTCTTCCTACCTCAGCTCCATAGGGCTACCCTTCAGGCTCATAACTCACCTAGTTCACTGATGTATGTGGGGTCAGAGTCTTCTTCTGAGTACCCTATATAGATCCCTCGTTCATAGTGTATATATATCCCACACCCCTATGAGAATTTAATTCACCTCCTCCATAACTCGAACTTGTGACCCTAGGCATAAACACCAACTAGGGTACAATATGAGTACCACTATCACAACTTACTCAGGGTCAGTATGAAATAGTAAAATGACAACTATAACAGTAGTCCCATCATTCATAACCCATATTCCTATAACATAAGAGTTATCCAAGAACATACCTGACTCACATACCCAAACAACACACAATCTAACTACTATACACCTTCCCCCAAACATATTTAAAAAAAAGAAAAGTAAAACCTCCTTTGATGCCACTTTATAAAACCTCGAACCAAATCACCCGATTTGGGCTGAAGTTCCACGTGACCTCATGAATTCTTATCTATAAGCAAGTTATTATCTACTAGAAATGAGGTTCATAACATCATCAGTTGGGAGATTATACACTCAGTGTAAAAATTCAAACATAATAAATATATCAATAGAAGAACCATACCATAGAAAGGGCAAAATGGAAATATATAGTAACAATTCTATAATAGATGGCATGGAAGATATCTCAGTTCATTCAAGTAATAAATCCAGGAAACCTAAATTGGAAGGTCAAATCATAGTATAATAAAGAACATGGAATTAAATGAAGACACTTCAATAAATCTTCATAAACCATTATAATACTAACGTTGAACCCCATTCTTCATCTCCTCAAATCACTGCCATTGGGAACTTTCTCTTTCCTATATCCCTGATCGTGAAGTATATACACACCTAGAGATTCCCATGCAGGGTGTGACTATAAAATAAAAAGGGCACCAAAAATTTGTCCTTAATATATGTTCATGTTCATAAAAGTTTACTTCATGATAATAGATAAATACAAAAGAAAGTAACAATCAACCATGTGTCAAGATATTGTGTGCTAACCAATTCACCCTAAAACTATGACATACCAACACCATCTACATGCTAGAAGAATGGTCATAATAGAAGTAATTATCAAGGTTAGACCAGTAGGACACATCATATATCTCTACGTAGCCACAAGTATGTTGAGTCCCAAGTCAATCTATAGGGTCATCAAGCCACATATCTGTCAGGGGTCAAGCCATGAGGCCATTATACCTTTTATCTACCTTGGGTTGTACCACATGATATTCATATCTCAGAACTACCTTAGTTAAGTCCTTAATGTCATATCACCCTTACCTTATGTTTTAGTTTATCACCATCATTGTTTCATGTCTCACGTGCTTCCCCTCTAAGGTATTACTAATCCACTCTGGTTCACTTCTCATTTTCTACCAAAATTTCAACATCCAAAGGCTATATATCAACACACAATAGGGTATAAGACATATAGGAACAACATATAATGTCAATCATGAGTATAAATATCCATACACATGAACATATTTGATCAACATTAAACATGGTTCTTAAGGGCTACACATTCACACTCATGTGATCAATGTCAAACATGGGTATCACTGACTACAGAAAAACATACATGAGATCAAACTCAAGAATGGGTCTCAATGAACATAAAAACATATCACCATTTCATGCCAAAAACCATATAAAATGTACCTATATAGTAAGGATCTTCCAAATTTAGGCATTATAATGTCAAAATCATGTTTCACCAAGACTTGATTCCCAAATCATCCCCAGAGACCAACTAAATTAAACATGTATACTAAGGGTCCCTAGAATCGATTAAAATACAATATAAAAAGGGTTATAGAATGATATTAAATAAATTAATGATGCCAATATGGTATGACCATTTCAAAACCCTAACCCCCCCCCCCCCTTCAATGGTATATCAAGGTCATGTGAAGGAATAAATATCATTGATCCTATAAATTGTGACTAGATATGAAGAGGTTGAGATCCTCATGAGTCTACATTGATAAAAATAAGCCACATTATCTCATTTTAGGATACTATAGAATATACAAACAAGGATCTGGATAACAATAACAAGGTCACCCTAGGGAGTAATAAGTGGTGACTAGATATCACCCAAGGTTCATCTAGATTGATAAATTCATAATAGGAGGAGGTCCACTCAATTAATTGAGGGGAAAACTAAGTCAATTGAGCATTAAACATCCATCCATTATGATCTCACATGTATCCCATTTGAAATTTATGAAACCCATAAAGATCAGGGGCCTATTTAGCCAATTTGAATTTTGAAATATCCCTCACCAAGGTTTGTTGAAACACACCATGAACATGGTGTCCTCAAACATGCCCATCCTAGGAAACCTGACATAGACACCCACTATAATTTGGTGTCAAAACCATGTCCATTTCAGACTCATTATACAATAAACCATGCATGGTGAGGATATTCTAGTCATGTTCCATATAGGACTCATAGTAGTTCTTTCCTTACCATGAGTGCTTTGATTACCCTATTTCACAAAACCATTCTTCTAGAAGAAAACTGAATATACCATTGTGTGATCCTACCCATGGTGTACTCTAAATGACTAAAACCCCTATTTAATCCACCAATACCCTCCAACTCATCTTGAATCAAATTTAAACCATCACAAGTAACATAAAAACATTTAATGTATGGTGATAATTTAATTAAAAAACATTGTAAAAATTAGGGTTTTACAAACTAGTCCATGCTTTGGGACATGAGGTGGACATGCATCATGTGACCTTGGAATTTACTATTCCAGTTAAAGGTTGGTCTATCTTGTGTGATGTGTGTAGAAATTTTCAATTGATTCTAGGGAAAATAGATCATTGGGATACTTCATATGTTTGTGGATATATCTATAAGAAATCATCCTTGGCATATATTGGTTTTATTTAGTATAGGATATTATGGATTCCTATATGTGGAATATTTTATTTTGTGAAACTAAGGGAGAGGAGGATATGTTTGTTGTAAAGTGATACCCTCATATGAGTTGTAGGTGTGTTGATTCCCTATCTTACTTGATAGATGATTTGATGTTATTTTGAGTATATGATTATCCAATGGTGTTTCCAAAGGTTGTGGAATAGTACCCTAATTTACTTCTAGAAGATCTTAAGACTCAACCCCCTTAAGGGGAGATCGAGTTTGGGAATCAGTTGTAATAGGTTTCCACTCCAATATGATAGTCCCTATATAGGATGGATCATTATTTGGGTTGTGAGAGTTTTGGATTCATAATTATGATCTCCTAGTGTGAGGTTTCATTTAGTCTAGTGTGTATCCCTCAGATGCTCTAGTTCCATTTTTAATGAAAGTTGATGGTGGTTTGTATTTTTATATTGATTATCATCACTTGAACCATGTTATATTGAATAAACACCATCACCTACCATTGATTGATGATTTTTTTTGATCATATAAAGGGAGATTGCGGGTTCCCAAAGATCAATATGAAGTCAATATATCATCATATGTGGTGTAGTATGGGGATATTTGGAACACTGTTTTAATATTTCATTATCGGAGTTAGGATTTCATTGCAATATCTTTTGGTTTTACATAAGCTAAAA
Organism: Viscum album; assembly: GCA_963277665.1. Classification (NCBI taxonomy): domain Eukaryota; kingdom Viridiplantae; phylum Streptophyta; class Magnoliopsida; order Santalales; family Viscaceae; genus Viscum; species Viscum album. The sequence goes on from OY728126.1 coordinate 124,282,618, forward strand.
AAGTGTTCACAGTACTGATGAATTCAGTTTTTCATGTGTTTCTAGATTGATTCATTTTGGTTTTTATCAATCATTTACTTATTTTTTCAGTACTATAGGATGATAATACAAAGCATATATAATCCATTTTGGGTGTTCATGAGAATCATTTGTAAATTAGGAATCTAGAAAAGTGCAGTTCTTGGGAATGTGAGGTAATTTTATTAGTACATATTATTTCTCACCAACAAATATTCATGGATCCTTAAAATAATAAGGTTGTTTTTTCTTATATATACACCAATAATGTGCCAGTGATGCAAAGTTTATTTGGTATTATGGTCTATTAATGGAGGTTTGTGTTATAAAGCTCACTCTCTTTGATAGTTTTGAATAATCATAAACACACATTTTTTCTAATGAGTTATTTGGATGGATTCTAGTATTGGTATTTTAGTCCTTTTTCATGGAGGTTTTTGACCAATCAAGGGTCTCACGAAGAGAAAAAAAAGACATTTTCTTAGATCCTTCCACCAGTAAGTGCCAACGGCTTCCTGGTGGGTACCACTGGATGGTTCGTGAAACCTATATAAAACACCTTTTGTGACCAAGTTCCACCGGATATCTAATTGTTCCAAAAATACACTAAAATATATCCACTAGAGTGGGTTATACTTTCCTTAATTCAAACCATAATTGCTTTATATGACCTTCAACACCACCAAAATGTTCCTAAAGTAATGGGAGGCAATAAATAAACCAACAAGGGTTCCTAGAATCTATTTATTACCTTATAGAGTCATTATAGGTCCATTTTGTAAATCTTTTCAATCAATCGTGTGCTCTCTTAAATGTTTCTCTCTACCACTCTCTCATTTTTTAATATATTTAATATTGTGTTCTTTGAAGGGATTATGCTAATAAATCCTCATATTTTTCTTTTTTTAGGTGCTCACTATCATTGAGTGTGGGTGGTAGGTAATCACTTCCTTTTAGGTGAGTGTATTTGGTTTTCTAACCATAAACACTAAAAGGATAATTTTCAGTTGTTTTTTCTTGGAAAATCCACCAAAATGAAAGTATATTACTTATTTCAGTAGGTTTCCATTCTAGAACTACAAAAAAATGGATCTAGTTTCTTGATAAAACCCATTGGAATGTAAGTTTTAAACCAGAACTTCTCATGGACACATGTGGGGAGAATTCATAGGGATCCCTTGTAAATTATTTTGAAAATACTTTATCAATTTATAATGAATTTTCATTTATATTTATAATTTTACACTACATAACTATTATAATTTTTTTAATCAATTAAATTATTTGTATTCCATCAAAGTTATTTTTAATTTATAAAAAAATTTAAAAGCTTATTCACCCTCCTCTTCCTTTATTTACATTGACCAACATTTCAATTCCAATTTCTCATAGATTGTGAATCCTATAAATACTAGGACTCTGAATTATCAGGAATTGATTTTGGACTAATAATTTCCAATAAGATTTTGAGTGCTTATAAGAGAAGCTAGCTAGTTCTTTGATTCTTCATTTGTCAGTGTTGGGAATCGTATTGGAGGATTATTAAAATGATTAATTTTTTTGGATCAGGTTATGTTCTAATGAAATAGGGAGTAGTTATATATAATGGGTCTTGGAATTTATAGCCTCATGAATGAAACTATTCTACTCAAGTCTATAGTCTTATTGTGGTTGTGTTTTCTCTAAAATTATAAGAATAATTACCTCATAGGTGAATGATTTTTAGTCTTCACAATTCACATGATCTTGTGATATATATTTTCCCTATATGATTTAATCTTATTTTAGTGGTTTTTAATGAAATTTGTTTTAGAATGTGGACTTCGATATTTCCTATACATAATAAAATGGTAATTTTTTCACCGATGCCTTGAGTAGGAAGTCAGGAAATGTTATTTTCATTATTCAAGTGTTGTGTGGAGGGTGATGTATTATATTTTCATAATGCTCTATGATATGGTATTTATTTATGGTAGAGGGTTTCTTTACCAAATTATAATACATTCATCATTGGATTATTAGGATGAGGGGTCCAATCAAGGGGATTTTAAGGTGGAGGTCTGGTGAGATCAATTTGTCTATAAGGAGACTCTTGATGGATGGTCCAGTATTGAGTGTTGTTTAAGGGGAATAATTTTTTTCCTTCAGTAATACAAGATTTGGTTCTTTGTGTGTCAAATTATTTTCCATTTTTATACATCCTTATATGGCTAAAGTATATATTTCACTGTAATTTCAGTTTTATATTTCTAGCATAAAGAGATCTATTACAATTTTGTCCCTCGATGTTTGGTCATACAGAGGGTGAAGGATGAGTACTATGTTCCTAATGGGTTGCTTCAAGAAATCATTTTTCCAAAATGAAAGTTTGAGGAAATATCTATAAACTTCATCATCTGTTTCCCTTAAACTTAGGGATGTAATGATGTTATATGGGTGATTGTCAACTGCTTGAAAAAGTCAAGAAAGTTATTAGTGATTAAGATGTTTATCATAGTGAAGATTATTTTAAGGTGGTATATAGGGGATTTGGTGAGGATTTATGGGGTTTTGAAGATGAAAATATATAGTATTGGTCCCTATTTAACCATCAGGGTTTGGAAATATATCCAACATGCATTTGGATCACAGTTATACCGCATCACTACTTTTAATCCAAACTGATATGGAAAATAGAACTACCCATACCTTAAAGGACATGTTTTACACATGAATTCAATATTTTGGTGTTTTTGGGTGATTCACCAACCCTTGAGGATTTTTCTTACTATTATAGTAATATATACACAATTGGAATGGCTCTCTTTGAAGCATTGTGTGCCCAACCTTATCATTCTCCACTGTATCAAACCAGGAATGGAGAGTCCATTTCCCTTATACTAGAAATGGTGCAAATCACAAAAGAGAATAATCATGTGATATTATAGTGAATAAATGTAGTTACAGATCATTATAAGTCATATTATAATCATAGTAGTCTTCCTATGATGTTTGAAATTGGTGATCATGTGTTGTTGAGGGTATCTTCTCATTGCATGTAGATACTATTCAATCATGGGAGTGGGATATCCCATCAGTTTTTTGGACTTTAGAGGCATTAGGGAATGTTAGAGCTATTTTATATTAGTTATAACTTCCCCCATGGATGATCCATATTCATTATGTCTTTTATATATTGTACTTTCACTAGTTCCTTCAGTGTGATTTTCATGTCATTAATTGTGGTAAGATGGATGTTGAAGATTATGTGACCTTTAAGGAATAACCTCTTGATATTTTGAAAATTTTGGAGAATATGTTTCATAGAAATTTTATTCCTTTGGTCCATATAACATTCTAGCATTGTGGATTTAATAAGATCACTTAAGAGAGAAATTTATAGATGCATGCTCAATATCATGGGTTATTTACTGTTTGATCATTTTATATATATTATGTATGGATACTATTTTTTAATGATATGATGGTGATGTTGTGTGCTAATATACTCCTTCATCATATTGTGTTGGTGGATTTATGTTCTACAAATATCCTTGAAATGTATATCACAAGGTGGTACATATTTTCCTTTCATTTCTAACCAATTTTTAATTTAAATTCTTAATCAATATAATTGTTTGAGAGGTATCTAATGTAAGGAAACAATTCTTCTTGAGCATTTACTTTTTGTTTTTTGGTGATCGGAGGTTTCTAGGATAGTATTGGTGGGGTGGAGTATGGTCCATGTTGAAATTGTAGTAGTAATACAGGGTTTTGGTGTGAGCTTGTAGGCTATGTCATGGAGCCCCAAGGATCAAGTTTTCTTATCTCTTCCATATTGGGTGTAGTTGAAGTGTGGTTCATATGTGACATCCTAACCTTACCCTAGGTTTTGAGGATTTGAGGGAGGTATGCGGGGATTTAATCATATGTATTGGAGGTTTGAAATTTTATATCCTATCCACCTTAACTATGTTTTAGTTTTTATTAAACCCCTTGGGATTATGGTGTCTCCATGGGAGTTCTGTAGTAGTCCATAAAAATTTTAGCTGAGAAACATTTGCGATACAACTTGAATTACACAAATTTCTACCGTTATCCTTGAAACCCTCAGTGAACCATGGGCCCATTTTAGAGACTTTATGCCCTCTTTTCTAACTTTTATCCTCCAGCTTCTAAAGGTCATTCCTTATGGATATGAGGTGGGTTTCTTCTACATAGATTAGTTTTTATCTCTAGTTTTCTCTCTTTTCATGCAATGGATGTTAGTTTCCTTCAGTTAATAGGGAGTTTTTTATTGTTTTTTATGGAGGATCCATGGTGGGATGTTTATAAAGATCGTGATTTCCTAATGGGTGATTTGATTAGAGATCAGTGTATGTCCTTTCAATCTTATATAGAGATCATTGAATGTTCCATTTTGAGGTAAAGGAATAATTAATTATCTTTTTATTTTTTTTCTCTTGATGTGAATGTATCATTATTTTGTTTCTTTGGGTAATGGTGTAATTAACCTAAGTAATATAACAATTGGGAATGAGATTGAATCCAAAGGGTAACATGGTTCCATGTGCTGATTATTTTTTATGCCTCTAGATAATTTCAACATAGTGTTACATCTATCTTTATATGAATATTGGTTATTGGTTATAAATTTTTTAATTATTGAAATTTGATAAATGACATAAATATAGTAAATATGAAGTGAATAATGGAATATTCCAATGAATTTAATTACATTTCTACCTTGAAACCTATTGGAATGAAAGTAATGCTTGAAGAATGTTCATGGTTGCTTCTCAGCTTTTGTAAGATTCTAATGTTATGTTTCTTATTTTTGAAACTTATTTATAATTAATTGAATAATTCAATATGGTGAAAAGGTTGTTGGATGGAGAAATTTTTTTGGGAATGTGTGAGATCATTCTTTTTTACAGGGTTTATGTGATTGATGTAATGGCCTTAGTTTCCCTATGAGTTTTATGTGTTGAAAATACATTTTTATAATTTTTTATATATATTCTAGAATGGAATAGCCTTACGATATTTTGATGTATGGGGTTTAGTTTTATGTCTGATTGATGACACAAGTTAATATATGGGATAAATTACTATCAAAAATTGATATATAGTTGATGATGGGAAAGATGGTGTTTGTTTAGATCAAATATTTCTTGTTATCCTGGTTGTTTTACAAGGTATATTTATGGGTTTCATGGGTATGGATTAAGAGTTGGCATTTCCTATCTTTCTTGCTATTAAATTTTTATGTCTAGTTTTTTATGGTTATTTTTTGTGGGTTCCAACATCCTACTATAGGTTAGTATGCACGGTGAGTGTATCTTACTTATGTTGTTTTATGGATGAGTACTTGAATACGTAGTTTATGGGATAGTAAAAGTTATAATGATTAAATTATGGGATGGGTACTATATGTTGTAAATGTTGAATAACACAAACCATGGGATGGTTAAAAGGAATGATATATGGAGTATGGGATGGAAATATTCAAGTTTTTATGGGAATAAAAACATTTTGTCTTATAATAAAGAGAATTTATTAAACCATAATGGTTTTAAAAATGAATGAAATCTAGTTTTTAATTAAAAGTGAATATTTTTAAACATGAAAGTCCTAGAAGAATGAATGTTTATAATATGAGTGGTGGGGTGAATCAGTGTGTATTTTTTTATAATTTATTTATCTAAAATAAAACTCTATGGTTTGTTAGTCAGTAAACCCTTATAGTAGGTAAATCATATCCTTATTCGACTGATAAAAAAGTAAAAAATAGGAATGTCCAAAAAAATTATATGGTTTATCCACAATGTATAAGCCTAATCCTTACTGTAATTAGATTACATTGTAGTCTACTATTTTTCGCTAATATATTGTATTCAATATAAGTGGTTGGATCCGTTATTATCCTAATATTATTCTTCCTAGAACTTACACTACCTCTTGTAAGTTATATTTTCTCATAATTATTACAGTAAAATACAAAAATACAAGATGAGAGAGGTATTATTTAGAGTGAAGGTTTCTTCAGAAACATTTTTAAGATCCTCTCCTTCGAGATACTATGATTTTGTTAAGGAAACAATACTCACATTCATCAAGATAGACATTTCAGAATAATACTATTAAATAAATGCTAAATATCATTGACCACTCAACTCACTGCATGCGAAACCCTTTACAGAACTGCTTCTTCTTCTTCTATCAAACTCTATACCACAATATTGGGAAAAATAAAATTTTTAAATGAAAAATTCCTCAACTTTAGGATATTATTTTTATTCCTTATTCCACTCTTTCTTACAAAACCATATCAATTTTCAACCACAAAATTATATTTTATTTCATCAAACTCAAATAATCAACATCCTAAATATTTACAAGTTGAGAAAAACTCGCTTGGGTAAGGAAATTATCTTACACAGTTGAATCATCTATTTCTCATGTATATTTTATATACCTGAATTGTTATATTATAATTTTTCTTGATCCTACTTCTAAAAATCACAGTAATAAAATACTAATTTTCTATACTTGAAAATTTTCAAGAATTATTCAACAAGATCTTCATGTGGTTCAGTCTCCCATAATTAACTTTCAAATATAATTTCAAAAACATCCCTATTCTTATTCAATTGATAAAAAAACTTATAAGAATATATCAAATTAAATTTTTAGTAAGAAAAACACAATAGGAATAATCTTTCATTTCTACATGAATCAAAATAAAACTTATAAGCACTTGCAGCATGAAGGATATCTCATGTCTCAACTATTTATTCAAACTTAACTTATGAATTACTCTGACTTTAATATGAATCTCATCTTGCATCAAAGATTGAATATCCTGTGATTTAGGAACAACATAAAATCATAGAATCATTCCATTAAAATATCTTCATTATTATTAAAAATTATATAAATGTATTTTTCATTTATTAAGATCTCTGTCATTTGATTTTATATTATAATAGTTTTGAACATTATGGTATGGTATCACATATTATTTTTATCTCTTGAATCAAATTTTAAATGTGATGTTTTGAATATTGAATAACATATATTGCATCACTTAGTTTAGATTCTTGAAAATAATTATAAAATAGATTATTATTACATGTGGAAATTACGCTTAGGTAGATGGAATTGTGGTTACAGAGCACAAATCTTGTTTATGAAGATCTAATTATGATTATGATGCTTATAATTATCATTCCTACACACATAGAAGCATACACACACAACCTAATATTAATTTTATATAGATACATTATAAAGGTTATAGAAGGTAATATAATGGTTATGTAAGAAAAAAAATGGTTACACAGGGTATGAAATCAGACTTATGTGGATGGTGGGATCATACTTACACGTAGATAAATTGTTAATTTTATATTGAACTCAAGAAATTCATTCTTCATGAAATCAGTACAAAACCATTATAAATTATTTCTAACCCTTCTCAAATAATCTAAAAACACGTAAAATAAATCTGAAAACTTCAATCATAGTTTCATTATCTTTAAATGATTCTTTTAAGATAGACTGAAAATATAAAAAATTCAAAAATTCTAAGGGGTTCATCAATCTCCCCCTTTTAGATTAATTAGAAAACCTTTCTAAACTCTTTCTTAACCTGATCAAGAGCATTTATTATATGAGAAAACTAACTCAATTGTAATTTATTCTGAAATTATATGAAGGTAGATATATCTTGATACCACACCATAATATGATGTAGAGTTTTTTTACATAATTTCATTCCCCAGTGATAGGAAATTTTCATCAAAGTGATTCAAATGATTTTAACCTATAACTCATATTAAAAACTCCCCCTTTCTTAAACAACCATATAAATGGAAATATAATAATATCATGATCTCATTTGAAAATATTCACCCCTTTTAAGATGAAATAATAAAGGAATCATGATACTTTTTGTACCCCCTTTGAAAACAAAATAAAAACCTTTCAAGGGGAGGTAGGTTCCCTTCCGCACATTTTTAAGTGATAGGGGAATTTTTATATGAATTTTCAACCCTGTCCTAGAGACCATATCATTTGGTAATGATGTGGGGGAAATATATGAATTTTGTGTTGGTGGTAATATACTCAAGTCTCAAATAAAATTATACCATTTTTTAATGAAATGATATCTAAGATCAATGTACATTGATCTAGAATGTTAAACAAGTTTATTAGATATATCTATAAAAAATTAATTGTTAGACAATACATAGTGCCTTCTCAGCTTTAACACACAATTATTTTAATTGAATATGCATCCCTGTCATTAGAGTATATTAATATATAGTTTTTTTAGTCAGCTTTAATTGTTCTCAATTACACTAATTTTTTTTTCTTATTATTACATGTCATAGAACATTGTCCTAGAAATAAGCTTTAACCAAAATTGGACATCCAATCAACAAAATCTCCAGACCAATCATTATCTATGAACCCAATTAAGGTTGAGTATGAATAGTATTTTTATTGAAATCCATAATAGAGGGTAATCTTGATATACCTAATAATAATATTAGCTATCAAAATTTGAGATTACATGGGACTATTTTAAAATAAATAATATAATATCATAGAAAATACAATGATAGGTATGGACTTTGTTATGTGGATAAGGATTCAAATCCGTTTTCTATAATTATTTTGATTCAAGCTTCTTAAAACCATGTCATTGATCATCTAAGTGAAAACAACTATAGAATTATAAATCCGATTGGATTCCTCAATGAAAAAATCTCTTTAAAAATTCATAACAGTATTTTTCATAGTATTGAAAAATATGATCAACCCCTTGAATTATTTTCAATCTTAAAAAATATGATAACTCAACTATCATAGACATATAAAATAATATAGGCATCTCAAAATTCCACTTTATTCTTATAAAACTTCTCACAAATATTATCTTTTTCACCAGAAAAATTAAGTTATCCATATATAATGAGACATTGAGTGTACATGTGGATGACTCTATCGCATAAAGATTATTATCAAATTTTACTTTTAAAAAATTATTGTTTATCAAGAAATTTTCAATACGAGAATAATTTTTTGTGGAGGATGTTTTAGTCCACATAGATCCTTCTTGAGACTAGATACCATTCTCAAATATTTATTAGGAAGAAATATCTCACATTGTTCAATGAAAACTTCTTATTCAAGACCAACATTTAGGGATGCATTTTTTGTATTCATTTGATAAATCATATAATGTTTATGATCTAATACAGCCAAAAACATCATAATGTTCTCAGTTATTTAAACTAGTGAAAATTTCTCTTCAAATTCAAATCATTTCATCTGAAAAGACACCTTGTAAACCAATATTAAATTATTTCTTATGATTTCATCTTTATAATTTTTCTAATTTATGAAACCCCACTTAGTTACAGTAATTTTTCCTTCTCATATCTTGATATCATCTCCCAAGTGGAGTTATTTTATATTAAATAAAGTTCCACATTCATATCAAAAAATCATCATTCCTTATCACTTACCTCATGAACATTTTGAGATTCTACTTATGAAATAATAGCAGTTTTATTTTATAACCTCAACATTCATCTAGTTTGTATTGATGCATCTCACTGGCCGATAATATTCTAAAAATAAATATTTTTCTTTAAACATAGATTATTTTCCCTATGTTCCACAATTAATTCTTTATCATTGATCATAACTGATTCAATATCCACCATAAATTTCTCATTTCTATCATATTCCAAAACCTATTTTCTAGAAATTTCATGTTTCTAACTCCAGTAGATTAAAATTCAGCATCAACAACATTATCTATTTTTTTATAATACTAAATAAATTTGAAATATAAACACTCTAGTATATTTTTTACTCTAGTATTTATTTTCCACTATAATGGAAAATAAATCTTATAAAAGTCCCTACTTAATTTTTTAGTCAAACATCCCTAGATTTGTTTTATTTATCTCTATATAATAATGGATTTAAAAAGATTTAAAGTATCTGAAAGTTGGATTTTCTAGTATTTCATATAATATGGAGTCATTTCTATTTTAGGATCTAAAAATATATATTTTGAATGTGCATATCTATAGAGACCCTATTTTTTATTACATGACTATTACATCATTTTTAATATACAAACATAATTGATATACAAATCTAGGATCAAAAGTTTTTTTTATTGTGAAAATTATGGTCATACATAACTTGGATATAATAAAATATAGAAATTCATTTAAATCCTTAAAATTTGTCCTTAAAATCTCAAATTCTCTTTAGTACATGTAATTACCTAAGGATATTAATTAAAGAAAAGGGGTGAGATAAAAGCTCAGTATGAGGTTGAATAAGGGAGATGAATTAATATAACACGATTGAGCATAATCATCGTCATCATTAAATTATAAGTATAGTATCATCATAAACATAATGAGGGAAACATTTTTTATGTCATGGAGTTTGTAAATTTATAAAAATAAAACATCATGTCTTATTGGTATAATATCACACATATATGTGAACAAAGCAATCATCATGTTCATGAATAAGGTATGTGAATAATCATAACATAATAATTGTATACAAATATTGAATCATTCTCATGCATATTACAAATTATCTCATGAGATATATCACATTACCCAGTGCATTGGAGGGTTATATAATTCTAGGATAACCCATCACATCAAAATATTTATATAACCATCCATGCCGCAAAGGACATATAACAATCATAGTTTTGAAATAACCCATGTAAAGGAATGGGTTTCCAAATAATTTCCATAGTAATGATTTCAGGAATAAACTTGGGGTTTCCAAATAGAAAAGGGGAATCATATTTGGTAAAAGATTCTTTATTGTTGAAGAAGAAATAGCTCAAGAGGAGTCAAGATGTGTTTTGGAAAGAATAGTTCTTTTCGAAAATTGTTATATTTTTCATAAAACCATGTTTGAAACATGTATATACTCAAAAATATAAAGGTAATATAAATGAAATTATATTTGAGTAATGTTAAAGGAATATCCACACTAAAGTTCTACATGAAAGTTGGATAACCCAAAGAAAGGGAGTTGGGTTCGAGAATTCCTTTACCTTGTGTCTGAATGTGTTTTGTACCTACACTTAATATCTTGTATAATAAAGTAATATTCATTAATTACTTAATTAATATCTTATTATACATGTATTTGAATTATTATTATTTTATTATTTTCATTTATGGGTATTTTTATGAGTTATAGTCTTCAATTTCATTATTCTAAGAGTGTTCATTTTTATGGTTTCAGGGTCGGTTTACTTATGTATAATTATGGAAGATCTTGTCAAATGGGAATAATTATAAAACATTGAAATTATACATTATTAATGAAATCATAAATGTTTAAATTTTATCATATATAGTTTTTTTTCTTTTATGAGGATGATTCATTTGATAAAACATTAATGATAAATGTTTAGTTTATTTTAATGGTTCTTATGACCATCATGAACTAGTTTCATTTTATTTAATAATGCCTCTATAAGTTAGTTGCAGAACATTAAACAAGTTATAATTAAAATATTAAAATATTTTTTAATAATAATAAATTTTTTATGACCATCCTTGAAGGCAGTAATGGAAAAAAAATTGCCATCCACCAAAGCGGTGAAAACAATATCACGAACGGTGTTTTTATTTTTAGAATAAAAGGAGACGAGAAGAGATTGTATGATCTATATTACATTAACACAATAAACTTATAGTATATATATTATACTATAGTTATCATGATTCTTTGGATAGGGGAATTTTTGAGAGGAAAATGAAAGAAAAGAGATTAAAAGAGAAGGATTGAGGATTTTACCTCTTGAATGTCGTCTCCTTGAGAACCTCTTTTATGAACATAGGATTGTCTTTTATTGATACCAGAAGATTATGGACATGGGGAAGATTATTTGGAAGGAAATTGGGAATATTTTATACAACCTAAAAGGATTAGAATGTGTGATGATATGGGGTTGTGATGAGTAGTATTTATAGGGTAGATAGGTATTTTTTATTATTATATTCATTAGTTTATTATTTTTGGATCCAGACTATAAATATTGTTAATTACTAAGACTAAATTTATTAAATAGTGAAGTAGAGTTCTAGATAATGGGTTCTTACATCATCCATACATCATCCATGACTCCAAAATTCAGGTATTTTTTCTTATAAAGTAAATTATTGTATTTCACTATTCACCAAAAATTAAACTATTTTAGAAAAATATCAAAAACTCACCCTGACCATTTTTTTATTTATTATATTTTGAAAATTGGATCCATTTTATGAAAATTATTTTCTAAATTTGATAAATTTAATTTATTGAAAAATCACCATTTATTAAAAAATGCAGATTTTAATATTATAATCTATTTTATGACCCTTTGAAATTTTACTTAATTCCTCATAAAATTATGTTCTAATTATTATAAAATATAATATTAATTAATGATTTTATTTTATGAAAATAGATTTTCTTTTAAATCATTATACTAATTATGAAATTAGAAAAAAAACAATATACGTTTTAAAAAACTACCAATACATAATTTATCATTTTTAAAATTTTATTTAATTATACGGTGATATAATTATATCATATTTTCATATATAAGATACCTAACTTTTTTTGTACTCTCATTGATGGGGTTACTATTCTAACATCCAAATTATTATTCCTAATAGTTAGGTTACTAGTCCAATGGTATAGGTTCATCAATTTCTATAAATACCACTTATTTCATTCTTTATTTATGAGAAAAAAGTTTTTATTAGGTTCTCTATGTTATTCATATGTTTTTTGAAATAATTTTAAAAAGTTAAATTCCATTGATAAAATTTTGGGTTGTTACATTCTTCCCCCTTTATGAAATTTCATCCTCAAAATTTCATTTAACATACTAAGGTGAATACATGTGAGGGTATATCACCATCATTTATTCATTAGGTTTCCATGTCACCTCTTCATAATAATTATTTCTCCATAGTACCTTGAACAATTGGGTGGTTAAGTTACGTATAACCATATTTCATTGGTTCAAAATCATTACATGTTGATCATTATAAGAGAGATCATTTTCTAGTTGTACCACCTATGATTTCAATACATGTGAGGGATCAAGTATAGACTTACATATGATAGAAACATGTAATAAATCATGACCTTCAGACATGGTTTGTTAGAGTTCAAGCCAATAGGAAACTTCTCTTATTCGATCAAGGATCTCAAAGGGTCCAATGTAACTTAGGATAAGATTCCCTTTATTTCTGAACTACATGACTCTCATCCCTGGTGATATTTGAAGGAAACATTTATCCCCAAATTCAAACTCCAAGTCCCTTCCACGATTGTCATCATATATAATTTTCCATCATTGGGTAGCATTTATATGTCATTGGATGTCTTGAACCTTCTCCTCCATCTCTTGCCCAAGATCAAGTCCAGGTAGATTTCACTCACAAACTTCACCCAAAAAAGCTGTAGTTCTACATCGAGTCCCATATATATATTTATATAGATCCATTTTGAATAATTGAGTGGAAGCTATTATTGCATGAGAACTCAACTAATGGGAGATGTCAATCCCATCCTCCTTTTAATTCCATCGAGCATGCTCTTATCATGTCCTCGATTGTCTAAATAGTCCTTATAATTTGGGCATCAGTTTGGAGGTGATAGGTCCTTATAAAATTCGATTTATTACTCAAATAATGATGAATAATTATTCAGAGTTTATATATAAACCTTGGATCACAATCAAGATAAATTTTAAGTGGAACCCCATGCAGACTCACCAGTTCCATCACATATATCTTGGAAGGTTCTTAAAGCGATAAATATTCCCAAATAGAAATTAAAGGGTATGTCTTGGTGATTTGAACCACCACAACCCATATTGCATTATTTCCTTTAGATGTTTTTAAGAGACCATTGACAACATACATAGTGACATTATCGCATTTCTACAAGGGTATAAGAAAATTTTTCAGACTTTTTTCACTCTACTTTAACATTCTATCATACTAAAAATATATTGATATAATCTGCAATATCTTCCATTATATTATCCCACCAAAAGTTCTCTTGAATATCTTGTTAAATTTTGGTAATTCTTGGATTGATAGTGAAATATGAGCTATCTGAATTATCCAATAGATCCTTATTTATCTCACGTGATGAAGGCACACAAAGCCTATTTCCAAACTAAATAATACTATCATCATCAATGTGGATGTCTTATAGATTCCCATCCTTTACCACTTTCACCTTATTTTATAGCTTCAGATCATCCCTTTGTGCCTCCTTGATCTTTTCTTGGATAGATTGTTGAGAAATCATTTGGTAATGGTAGAATGTATTCCCAACCATTATGATTTCCAAATTGATCCTTTTCATATCCATAGAGAGAGGGTATTTCTTAATTCACATCATAGATAAGGTAGAAGGTTATTTTCTGCTAAGATAATTATCTACCTTTTTCGTCTTTCCCAAATGGTAATTAATGGAGAAATCATACTCCTTGATTAACTCTAACAATATTCTTTGAAACATATTTAATTCCTTCTATGTGAAAATATACTTTAGACTCCTGTGATTAGTATATATGTCACACTGCTCAACAGATAGGTAGTGACCCCATATTTTCAATGAAAAATCATAGCTTCTAACTTCAAATCATGTGTTGGGTATTTTTTTCATGGATCATCAACTTTCGAGAGGCATAGCCTATCAGTTTATCATTATTTATGAGTACACAACCAAATCCTTTATTTTAAGCATCATTGAATATCATAAAACCTAATCCAATTGGGGGTATTATGAGTAAATGTGAATTGATTATCCTCTTCTTTATATCCTTGAATATTTCCTCACATTATTCATTCTAGACATACTTAACCCCTTTCTGTGTCAACTGAGTTATTGTGATAGAAAATCATGAGAACTTTCTAAAAAACAATAGGTAGTAACTTGTTATTCTAAGAAAAATTTGGATATTTGTGACACTAGTGGGTTTGGGCCATTCCTTTATTACCTTTTTTAAGGGACCACATAAACTCCCTTAGTGGTGATAATGTGCCCCAATAATGTGACCAACTACATCCAAAAAACAAACATGGTGAACTAGGAATAAAATTTATCCTTCCATAATTATTCCATCAAAATCCTTATATATTCTTCATGTTCCTCCTTACTCCTGGAGTAGATGAGAATTTCATCGATAAGTACAAAAAAATCAAGGTATCTACTAAAGACTCTATTAATCAAATCCATGAATATTTTATTGGAATTTTTAATTTTAAAGGGAAACACTAGGAACTAATAATTACCATACCATATATGGAAATCATCCTTTTGAGTATCATCCTTCTTCGCCTTCAGTTGATGATACCCAGAACAAAGGTCCACCTTTGAGAAGTATTTAGATACTTTTAGTTGATCAATAATTCATTAATACTTGGAATAATATACTTGTTCTTTATGGTGATATGATTAAGCTCCGAATAATCAACACATAGACACATTGACCCATCCTTTTTATATACAAAGAGCATTGGAGCAACCCAAGGTGATGCACCAGGGTGTATGAAACCTTTTTCCACATTCTCTTGCAGATTTTTCTATAAAACCTTTGGTTTGATAGGTTCCATCCTTTACATAAATTTAGATATATGAGTGGCTTCGTGTAAAAGTTTTATTGAGAACACTACCTCATGATCTGGGGGAAGTTCATGTAACTCTTTAGGAAATACATCATTATATTCCCTAAAAATACTAATTTCCTCCAAGTTTATACCTTCAATTAATACAACCATTTGAGAATGATATTATTCTTCACAAGGAATCAACACCCAAACCATTGATGGATATTAAAAAAGAGATACATGGTCTTCCTTTCATTAATAACAGGGCATGGGATGGTTCATAATATGATAATATTTTTTCTCTTGAAAATTGATGTTTTCTCTATATAAAGAGATCTAATCCATGCCTTGTATAGCATCGAATTCCACCAATGGAATCATTGTGAGATTCACTGGAAGAATCTTTCCACATACACCAACAAGAAAAGATTCCAACACTTGGGTTGTATTTATTGTATCACTATTTGTATTTACAGATATCTCTACTTCTTTGTATCAGGACTTTGATTAAATAATTCTAAAAAACATGAATGATATAAATTAATGTTTAGAACTATAATCAAATAAGTGTTTTTTCATTATTGAGGGAATAATAAGTGTACCTTGTACGACTTCATTTTTTTATTCCACTTCAGTAGTATTGATGGCATAATCATTCCCTTACCCCTTTGAATTTAGTGACCACAAACATTAATTACCCTCAATTACTCAATGCTTAGTGACCTATCTTGTATAATCCATTTTCTCCCAATAGTTGAATCATTTAACAATAGGTGGTTCATTAGGAGGTTCCCTCCTTTCCTCCATTACGTTTGTCATCTTCTTCATGTTACTTCGATATTCATTATCTTGGTGTCCTTCTATCCCACACTTTAATCATTTCCCTATTCCATTGAGGCATTTACCATGATACTTATTCCCACATTTTGGACATGTGGGAGGTTAGATCCTCTTTCCAACTTTTTTTCATTTGACCTACCATTTTGGAACTCAATTATTCTCTACTTATCTCCATAACCATGGCACGATTATCTGATTTCCATTAATTATTTGATATCACCTCAATCCAATTCTTCATAACTCCAAATGTATGGAAAACTATGTCTTTTTTAATGTGTGATGCTAAGACACTAAATAATCTATACATTTTTATATCATTGTTGATAAAAAAACTCAAGTAGTATCTTGAAATCCTTATGATGTTATCATTTTAATCCATAACAGATTCACCTTACTTTTGATTTAGCTCTATAAATTCTCTCCCTGTATTTATAAGATGATTTTGATAGAAATACTTGTTAATATGTATATTCTTAAAGAGTTCACACTCCATATCTTCTATTTCATTCTTCTACTTGGTCTTATTAATAAATTCCCACCATTGATTAGATTACCCATCTAAACAATATACGGATAGCATTACCTTCTCTTTATCAAAATAGTAGATCATAGAAAAGATCTTCTCAGTTGAGTTAACCCACTATTCAGTAACAAGTGGATCGATAGATCCAATAAATGGTGGTGGTTGTTACGGCATAAAGGACTCAATGGATAGTTTCTCCTTTCTATGTTAATTTGGATGTTCCACATATTTCATGTTATTATTCATAGACAAAGAAAACTATGTAAAAATTTCCAAGATTTTTGAACCCCTCCTCCCATGAAATTAGGGATATTTTTCGTATAGTAATTGAATTATCCCTCACAAGGGTTGTTGTCCTAATTTCTCATGGTTCCAGGTATTTTCTAAAAAATCATTTTTTTGAAAAAAAACATGAGTCAAAAAGTTATGAATAAATAATTTATTATTTTTCAGAATTAACTCTAAAGTAATCTCTTATGGGATCCCTATGTTTATCATTTTTCTAAAACAAATCTTCTTGTAAGTTTGAAGAGACCTTGTCGTATCCAAAGGTTTTTCTATAACATTCTCCAATCCTAATTCCCAAATTAACTAAACCATGATTTGATACCTACTCAGGCGAACCTTCTTTTTCTAACATGACTGTTACATCATTTTTAAGATAAACAACATAATAGAGATACAAATCTAGGATAAAATTTTTTACTGTCTCGGAAAAATTAGGCTCATACATAATTAAAAAATAATAAAACATAAGGATGTATTTTAATCCTTCATCTAAATCCTTAAATTCTCAAACTCTCCTTAGTACATGTAATCACCTTAGGATATACATCAATGAAAAGGGATAACTAAAATACCATTAATAGGGTGAATAAGGGACATGAATAAATATAACATGGGTGAGAATAATAATCATCATCATATCATAATCATATTATCATCATCAATCATTTTATTTAAACATTAGATAAGTGCATGGAATATGGAAAGACATAAAAAATAACCATTATGTATTAGTGTTCAAATACCACATATAGTTGTAAACAAAGCTACAACCATGTTCACACAGAACATATGTCCATACTCAAAACATAATTATTGTGAAAAAATATAGCATCATGTTCACATATATTAGACATTATCTCATTAGATAAATCACATTACCCAATGCATTGGAGGGCTATATAATTTTGGTTCCACATATAACATCATAATATTTACATAATCATGCATCCCACAGAGGACGTATAGTAATCATTTTTATGAAATAACCCATGGAAAATAATGGGTTTTTTATAGATTTCATTAGTTATGATTTCATAAATAAACTAGGGTTTTCTAAATATAAATAAGAAAAACATATTTGGTATAAGATTTGTCATTCTTGAAAAATAAACAACTCAATAGGAGTCAAGATGTGTTTTTCAAAGAACATTTCTTTTGGAAACTATTTATATTTGTAATAAAACCAAGTTAGAAACATGTATATCCCCAAAAATAAAAAGGTAAGAAAAATAAAAATATATTTAAATAACATTAAAGGAATATCCACATTGAAATGTTTCATGAAAGATGGATAACCCAAAGAAAGGGAGTGGGGTTCGGGAGTTATCTTACCTTATGTATGAATGTATTCTGAACATGCACATAATGTCTGGGACAATCAAATTAGATTCATTAATTACCTCATTCAGAACCTATTATACATTTAATAAATTTATTATATTTTTAATAAGTTCATTTATGTCCATTTTGATGAGTTATAGAGTTCAATTTTGTTATTTTGGGAGCATTCATTTTTTTGGTTTCATGGTCGGTTAAATTGTGTATAATTATGGAAGTTCATTCCTAATGAGAATAATTCTCCAGAATTGAAATTAAATTTTATTAATGAACTAGAAAAATTTATTCATATATCATTTAGTTTTCTATTATGATGATGATTAATTTGATAAAACATTAAGGAAAAATGATTACATTATTTGGGTCTTTTTTCCGACTATCACTAACTAGTTTCATTTTATTTATTTTTATTTATATAAATTAGTTCCAAAACATTAAAAAGTTTTAGTATACATATTAAAAACTATATTAACAATAATAATGGTTTTATGACTAGCCTTGATGGTGGTAATGGATAATGAAAACTCATCATCCCCAAAGGTGGTGAACTATCATCTCACGAACAATGTTTTCATTTTTTGAATAAAAGGATAGGAGAAGATATTTTATGATGTATATTCCATTAAAAAAATATCATTATAGTATATATATGATACTATTGTTATAATTCTACTTTTTATAGTGTTGGGGAGGAGAGAATAAGAAAATAATAGAAATTAAATGAGAATGATTAGGGATTTTACCTCTTGATTATTGTCTCTATGAGTACCTCCTTAAAGAACTTAGGTTTATCCTTTTGTTGGGATCATAAGATCTTAGAAATGGGGAAGAGGATTGGGAAGTTAATTTGGAATAATTTAGATAATATAAAAGACATACAATTTGGGAGGAGAAGGGGTGGTGAGGGGTGGAATTTATAGGGTGAGAAGGGTATCTTTGATTATTATACTCATTAGTTTATTATATTCTCATAAGAATATCAATAGTGTTGATTCCGGTGACTAAATATTGTAAATAGTAAAGGATTGTTAGATATAATGGGTGCTTAAATCATCCATATATCATCCATAACTATAAAATTTTTGTATATAGCTTATATTGTAAATTATTATATATCACACATCACTAAAAATGAAACTATTTTAGAAACATCCCAAAAAAAATCATCCTAACAATTTTTTAACATGTATATTTTAAAAATTAACTCCATTTTATGAAAATAAATTTCTAAATATTTGAAATTTATTTTTTAAATAAAATAATAATTTACTTGAAAAATACAGATTTTAGTATTTTAATCAATTTTATAAGCCATTGAAAATTTAATTTTGATATTTTAAAATTTACTTACAATTATAATAAAACATAATGAATCAATTTTACGAAGATTAATGTTCTTTTAAAAATTTTATTAATTATAAAATTATAAATAAAATTTTACATTTCATAAAATTACCAATACTTAATTTAACATTTTTAAATCATTTATTTAATTAAACCACGATATAATTTTATCATATTTTCATTTATATGATACCTAAATTTGGTTGATACTTTTATATGTGAGGTTATTATTCTAACATCCAGATTACTATTCTTAATAGTCATGTTATTATTCCAATGGTATTGGTTCTTCAATTTCTATAAATACCACTTATTTAATTATTTATTTATGAGAATAAAGTTTTTATTGGGATATCTTATTATGAAATTATAATAACATGATAAATTCCATTGATAAAATTAGAAGTCAGTACAATATTAGTGCGCATATATTCTGTCCAAAATAAATATGAATTCTTTTTTTAGAAAACATATATTTTCTCATGTTATAATGCTCTTATTTTTTCATCTAGGACACAACTTTTTTACAGTTAATGGTGTTCTATATTACTGATTTATTATATGATTTTCTAGATATCTCCCAAAATTATTTAATATATACTATTTTCCACTGTCAGACCTCACCTTCTTGACATAGACACCAACTTCTTTCTCAATTTGTCTTATAAAAAATTTAAACATTTGAAGAGCCTCTCATATTTGTTTCAAAAAGCGTACTTCAGTTGTCTAGGTACATTAATCAATTAATATAATGAAATTAAGATCACCCTTGGTTGAATTTTTCATCATAAGACCATTCACATATAAATATTCAAGCTTCAATGGTTTAATGGATTGATTATCTAATTTATTTTGTGTACCTTGAGTCATCTTCTCTTTAATTCATATATCAAAAATTAAGTATATATCCATTCTAGATTTTTAAGGTCTCTTAACAACTCATTTTTTAAAATCATGCTCATGCTTTTCTGGTCAAAATTTCTACTTCGTTGATGGTATAAATCATTATAATTTTTACCACTCATATAGAAATAATTGGATGGCTCGTCAGTTTAAAATAAGCTCCCAATTTTTCTTTATCATATCGTGTTTCCTATTCCATATTTGTATATCTTGAAAATAAATGAGTTCCTTTGGAAGAAAACAAAATTTCATTCATCCTAAAAGATTTTAACACAGAGAAAATCGCGTTTTGTTTCTTCCACAACTCACACATTTTTAGATTGGAATCCTTTTGACTCAATCTCAATAGTTCCAAAACCTTTTATTTTTAAGTAGATATCATTAAAGAATGTGAGTACTCCTCCTTTAGGATCTTCTATATATTTCATGATTTTTTTCCTCTAATCATTTTTCAAGAACACAAACTATCATGGATCCATGGTCTTCCTATATTTCTTTCTTTTAGTTCCACTTAAAATATGATGGTTATTTATTCATAACTTTTATTTTTAGATTATTTAGCATTTTAAATGTAGGAGAAAAATATAAGGATATTTTTCATGAACTTATCAACATAATTCCCTAGTCCCTCACATATACCATAATCTTCTTTCAAATTTTATAATTGGTTCTGAGTAGGTAGGATTTTATATTTTTTTCACAGCCTTCTTTTTTAGAGACTCATTATTTCTTTACTTTATAGTTAACCCCCCTAATTCATACCTTCTTCTAGCTACAGACATGTTATACCATCAGTTATATGAATTATAGCCAAAATACCACGACATCAATAATAACTATTCAATCTAAATCCCCCGTTACATCCATAATGTTGTCTAAAAAATGTATTTCATATTTTTTTACTTTATTATAAAATTTTGGATTGATTATTTTTATTCATAAATAAGGTTAATTTTTCTTTCATTTTAATTTCTTTACCTAATGAGTAATAGAGTTTCTTATTATTTTTTATCCACTATACTGATAAAAATTTTGAAATAGAACCAGCACTATTAGGAAAAATAGATTGAAACTTTTGAGTAAATTGAGTTATATAGTTAACCAATACAAAAAATATTAAATGTTTTTCATGATTGATCCTTGAAATAAATGAATTTTTTAATTTATTTTATCACCCTTTTTAACTTTTTTTTTGTAAAAAATATTTCATCTAGCTCATTTTTTATTCTTTCAAAAAAAATCCTCCAAGATACTTCTTGATCTTTTCATACTCACTATACTTAAACTTGAATTTCATAAGATATTTAATTAGTTAAGTATTTATTTTTAGATATTCTTAATTTAATTCAACTTTGTCCCCACCAACATTATTCTAGGTATTAATATCCTTCTTTAACTTTGTATTTTTTTCAAGACAAACCTCTAATTGATATCTAAGAATATGCTAAATGTAAGTCTCTTCACCAACTTCCTCTTTATTTTTCGATGATTTTACATGGTCTACCCCATGAGACATGATTTTTTTACCTTTTTGAGGATTCATAATTATATTGAATACTAGATTAGAAACCTTCATATTTTTATTTAAACATCATCTTTCTCTGGTAACTTCTTGAGAAAAATTCCTTGATGTCACTTTAATTTCATGGTGATTTAATGCCATTTTTAATTTCTTATTTTATGGATATTTTTTATTAATTATCAACATAAAACTCAAAGTTTTTATTATTTATATAGTTGACTTCCAAGTGTCCAATACACCAAAAATTGAATAATTTCATGGGAAACTCCCCCTTGTATTTCCCTTTTCATTTCTAAAATTTCTAGAGATATGAGACATAATTATCTTATTTTCATTATCCATATCCTAATCTTCATCATCATAAAATTTCACAAATTTTCAAGTTATTATTATTTTAGCTTCATCTTTCTGACATGTTCAAAATCTATCTCATATTTCACCTTATTCACCAAGGTAAGTGTATTTATCATTTCATAGGTAATGAAGATAATGTGTAACTCATCCAATGAGATATCTTTCCTATCTAAAAGATTAAAAATTTTGGTATCAAATATTTCAAGGAAATTTCCCCCAAGTTTTTTTTATATTAATAAAGTCATCCTTCCTTTCACAAAATCCAATAATGCTTCTAAAAATATCATTCGCTCTAGTGAAATGATCAGCAATTAATCATCATCCATCTTTATATATTCAAACTTTCCTCTCCAAATTTGTGATTTTTCTTATTTCACTTAAAAATATTATTCACAACTTTTTTTATGTTTATCCCAAATATATTTTGTAGTTTTTAATATCATGACTTTGATAAACACCTTATTAGAGAGTGACATAAAAATAGTACTCCTACATTTTCCAACAACCTCAATGTTCCTTTTATCAAAAATTGACATTTTCTCACATCTTCAAATGGGCGGAAATCCCACTATGGTTGCATCAAGAAATTCAACAACCTGAGAAAAAAACCACAATATTCTATTATTAAAACCATAGAGATTATTTCCATCAAATTTATGCACAACTATACTATTCATATATTTGATGTTGTCTAAGTTACACAAATGTATTTTGACATGTGGAACCTTCTAATCTAATACCACTTGAAAGTATCAATTGAAAAAAATTACATTCTAAGAGGGGATGTGTTTATTAGGGTATCTATATTTTTATAATTTATTTCTTCAAAATAAAAATTTATGATAGACTAGCACATGACCCTATAAAGTAAATAAATCTAATCCATACCTGAATGATATTAAATTAAATCAGGGAAATTCATATAATAGTTTTTACAAGGTTTTACCATTATGTGTTCTCTTAATCTATTTTATAGCTATTTTTCATTTGAGGCTACAAATTTTTCACTAATTTATTATTATCTATAATAGTGGTTGAGATTGTTATTGTTCTGAGACCCTACTTCCTAGAACTTACGATGACTCCTATAGGTTACACTATCTCATAATAGTTATAATGAAATAAAATGACTAGATATGATAGAGTTATTATTTAATGTATAGGTTACATCAAAAAATTACTGTGAGATCCCATCCATATATCCAGAACAATAATTTTTAGGAAAAACTACACACAGTCTTTAATAAAATATTAATAGGAATCTACTTAGTAAATAAACACTGATGATCTTGAACTTATCAACTAAATTCATGTTGAGCCATTTGTGGAACTGATTATTCTCCTAATCTAAAACTCAGGACAATAATTTTGGGAAAAACATAATTTTATATAAAAATTACATTGGATTTAGAAATATTTTCCTCTTTATTCTTCCACTCAATCTCACACACACTTCTCTGTTTTTAACTACATAAATATATTCTATTTCATAAATCTCAAATAATCAAAACCCTCAATATTTACACGAATAAAAATATCTCTTCTGGAATAATTAATTATCATATATAGCTAGATCAATAATTTCTCATGTTTTCTCATAAACCCTAATTGGTATAATATAATATGTCTCAATCCTACTTTTAAAAATAAAAATTATCAAATACATATTTTTATCAATCATAAATTTTTATGTAATATTAACAGATATATTTATATAGTTAAGTTTTCCATAATTTACATTTAATGAGAATTTCAAGAACTAACCTCTTCTTCTTCAATGGATAACCGAACCAATCAGGACTTCCTAGCTTCAATTTCCAATAAGATAAACACATTAAGAAGAATCAATAATTTCTATAATAATAAAAATAATACTCAGCAACACTCATTCCATAAAGGATGTCACATGACTCAACAAATCATCCAATCTAATCTTCAATATATATTATACTTTTTTATCAAATTCATCATGCATCGTGGCTTAACTAGAATATTATTTTGGAACTAAAGAATACTATATCATTACCCCATTAAAACATCTATAAAATTATTGAAAATAAAATAAATACATTTAAATTTCATTGAGATATCCATCATTTGGTATTCCAAGTTAATAGTTTTAATATTCATGATCTGGGGATTATAGATTTTTTATGTTTCTTGAATCACATTTTAAATGTGATGTTTTTATCATTGAAGAATAATTATTACCTCACCATGATTGGATTATAATTCAAAAAATTATAATGGAACTCAAAATTTCATCTATATGAAATGATGATTATGTAGCTATAATGATGGTTATGTGGTACATATAATGATTATGTAAATACAATGATTATTATGTAGACTCACACATGATTCTTATGGTGTTCATTCCTATATATATAGATTCACTCTTACACAGCTTAGGAATATTTTTACACAGATGAACTGTATTGGTTACACAAGGGAAGATGATGGTTACATAAGGAAGAATAATGGTTAAGCAAGGTAAGGGATCATGACTGCACATCCACTAGAATGATAACTATACAGACACTAGAATCATGTTTACTCATAGAGTTTTTTTCAATTTTTCTTCTTGAATATAAAAATAAATAATTTATAAAATAAGCATATAATCTTTACAAATTAATCTCATCCCCTCTCAAACCCTCTCAAAAACACTTTATAGAAATCCAAAAACATAAAGATTAGCCTCGATAGATTACATGTATTATTTCAAGATATGTTGACAATAAATACAACATTAAATAAATCCAAGGGGTAATTAAACATATATTTGATCTTTATGCTTGTTCACATGTATGATATTGGGTTTCCCTATACTTAACAATATCTGTCAAATTTCATGTGGGATGATAGATGTAGTTAGTCCAAGGATAAGTAGTTACCGTTATGTAGTTTTGCATGATATTTATTCTCATATTTTATGATTTCATATGATTCACCACCCAAATTAAGAAGGTAGCTAATGACCAAATATTTTAAGCATGGGTGTTTTCCCAAACATCCATGTTGGTTAGGAATAGATGGTTGACTTATCTTTGTTCCCAATTGTCTCTTCAATGTAGCATGATTCGTAGATATTTTTAGGTTGTAATGGATTGATTTATATGATATGTGTCTATATGGATTGTGAAAACTATTGGTTTTACTATACATCTATGTACAGGCTATAACTACTTATATTTATAGTATATACTTTTATCTGGTTGTAGTAACTATGGTTTCCCTTGAGTGAACATGTATGGGAAATAGTGGCATGAGGTATAATTCCTAATACATGGGTTTTAATGGATTTAACACTTACTATTGGTTTTATATGTGATGTGATAAGGTGTGGTATTAATTTATAGGGTGCGGGAAGACTTATGGAAGGTATAGGAGAAAATTATATTTTTCATTGGGGAATGATAGTGAATACCCAGTGGGGAAGTGGATGTGGAAAAATGTTCTTACATATATATTTTGATATGTATATTCTTACTTTTATGTGTTACATGGTGAGTGAACCTTGGTGAGGATGGGATATATATTTACCTATGTTGGAAACATATTGGTTTCATATTTTTATTTAATGGGATTTCATATGCTTCTTTCACATTTACATGAGTGGTTTGAAGGAAAATTATGTGGATTATATATGTATGATCACCCCATATATATATGAACTTATTTTTAGATCCATATGATCTGGTTGGTGATCAATCTAGGTGTTACTAGCTCAGAGTGATTTTCAGATTTTTTTATGTTTTTATATCACTCTCTATGTTTTTTTAGTATTTTTAATTATTTTATTCTATATGGAATTACATTCATGTATCGGGATTTACTTTTTCTATTTTATTTTGTTGATTAGTTTGTTTTATCTTATATTTTATTATTATATTTTTTTTAAAGTGGGTAACACATCCTATTATATGCATTTTATACCCTCAATACTAGTCACTAACCTATGTCTTATTGGTGAGGGGATTTTGGGTTCATTCTCATCTTCACAACTACCCCAAAAAAGGTAACAATGGATCGGGTTTATGAAAAAGTGGAATCAGAGAATATGTTTGAGATATAGGATATAGTTTAGAGATAAGAACAAGTTAGGATTTCATAGTTTGTTAGGGAAAGAGTATAAAATTATCATATAATTTAATGTAATCAGGGGAGACTGGCTAAGATTTGGGTATTTATCATCCCTGTGATATTTTATATAGACCTTCACGTTTACTGAACATGCTAAGAGAAGTGATGTTTTCTACAATGTACATATCTAGTTGAGGATCATGCACCATGATTTACTTCAAAAGTGTTTGAATTAGGTTAAAAATGAGATCAATGGTTAAATTGAAATAATTAATGAACCTAAAATATTCTTTATTCTAGGTTTAAGAGGCCCTGAAGTTTTTTATTTTGATCAAATGGATCTAGGTCGATATCTTTCTTAGGTTAACACTGATTATTTTTAGGGGAATGCTCCACCATATCATCAAATATTTAATGTAGATAATGATGATGATTGGTGGAGGAATCTCCAGGAGTTGTAGTTATAGGGTCTATATAAGTACAAGGAATTAATTTTAGATCAAGAGATCAGGGATTGGATGGAGGAGGTAGAGATTACCTTCAGTTTGATATATTCATGGAAGGA
Source organism: Viscum album (assembly GCA_963277665.1). Lineage (NCBI taxonomy): Eukaryota > Viridiplantae > Streptophyta > Magnoliopsida > Santalales > Viscaceae > Viscum > Viscum album. Next base: position 124,310,073 of record OY728126.1, read on the forward strand.
ATAATGGGTTTCATTAAATGTGATGATATTTCATGGGGCCGCATAACCATGATTTATTTTGTTCCTTCTTGTTATATAGGTTTTATTGACTTCTATGTGGGGGGATAATGAGTGGTTACATTTTACAAATTCCATTATTTTTTAATTAAACCTCTCAAACTTATTAAGGTTCTTGATCCACTATGTGGTATCTTAAAATCTCAGTTTTTGTACAGAAATAATCAGTGGGAGAACAACATAAAGTATATACAATGTTCGATATAAATAAATTATCCTTTTCATTTTGTTTAATCCCCCAAAGATGGATTCTTTAATGGATAATAATGTGATTATAATTAATAAGGCAGCAACAGGTTATACACCCTAGTACTCAATCCTCTAATTGATTCTAGTTCTACACCCCAGCAAACAATTCTTCGAGATTGGTTAGTTATACACCCTAATTGTCTTATCTATTCCTTATTCTAGACTAGTTAGACACCCCAACCTTGATCCCCTTCAGCAACTATTTAGACACACCGATTATAATCTTCTTCTTCTAAATATTTTTTATCCAAAAATATCGAGATCTATGTTTTCTTCTAGTTTCTTCTGCAACACATGAAATATATCTTCCTCCATGAGTGTGATGGATCTATTATACTCAGTTACAACTTCAATATCATTAATATCTTATGTAAGTTATATTTTTGGTCTTGAAACTCAGTCACACCAAATCTTGAATGATATAGTTCTCCTCCAATTACTAAATGCTCAATCGTAATTGTCTTCTCCTAAAGTATATTCTTTCTTCAGTCTCTTCAAATTATGATCTTCAGTGATGATCATATCTTTCTCATATTAATTCTTAAGAAATGAATCTTCCTTATTATAGTGAATTATTAGTCTCAAATAATGTGTTCAAGTGATGCACATAATATATTCCATATTATTTTATGCAAGATAGAAACTTTCACAATTAAGAATAATTTGTCTCTTGAATATCAACTCAATTATATCATGAAATCATGTATATTTCAGGGACTTCCCATTTTCTTCTCCACTTTATAAACATTAAAAAGTACACTAAATTGGTATTGTATATGTCAAATGATAATAGTATAGAATAAATAATTTATTACAAGCTATTAGTCCACTTTCTTGATGCTTCACATACTGATGCTTCAAACAAAAAGTTGTTTCTTTTTCAAGTGAGTTCCACTCTCCTTATGAACCTTCAAAAAAGTGTAATTAGAATAGTATTCTATATGCATAGAATTTTTCTTTATGGAATTTCCTGTTTCACTAAAAGCACAATGTTCTTTTCATAACTCACCTGGAGTAAAAATATGATCTTTCACTCTCAATAAATAATTCTCAAAAAAATATTAATTCAAATCAGCAAGAGTTTGACTTTTTATTTATAAGAAATAAATAGTTTTTAATCAAGAACATAAACATGATAAAATTGTTGTACATGAAAATCAATTTAAATCATTTCATTGGCCTTGACATAGAAACTTCGCATATAACTTTTATTTATGTCAGCATAGACTTTTAATTCTTCTCTATGAATAATATTAATTCATTTCCACATAGTGCATGAATGCATTTCAAATACTATTCTTACTATCTGCAAAGTATGATGTCTGAATAATAATTTATTTTCTATGTGGATATCCCAAAAAATAAATCTCATTCACATAGAATCACTATAAACACCATCCGTAGATAATTTCTTTTTGTTAATCATGGGACCATTTATTATTTCAAAAACCACTGTTAGTGAACTAAACTAGATCATCTGAAAATTCCGCATAGGATTTTTAATTCCATTATTACATGATATAAACACGAATCACAAAGAATATATGTAAACCACTATTATTAATCACTGTCTTCATCCCTATAGCACCTTCAGCACACATCATACATTATTTTTTTCATAATATATTATTCATCCTCAAAGAATTCATATACATACTATGAATTAGTGTAAAACTTTGCATGTTGCATGGTTGTCCAAAAAATATCTCTGCAATCTTAAATTTTCAGTTAGTGAACACCGAAAAATAATGTTTATTCCCACAAATGACTCCATCTCTTTTGAAAAACATTCAATATGTATGCAATTTCTCATCATCACAATTAAAATATCATCTGTATACTATCTTCACTACAAATCATTCTTCAAAATTGAAAATCATTTTATGCTTGGTAGAAAATCATCCTTATCCATACTTCAGAGCTCCAAACAAATATTATTGAACTCACATGGAAACTAGGACATTTTTTGGGTACTCAGTCTGCAAAACCTCATCCTTAATTGGATCATTTTCAAAATCCATGTATGTGGGGAGGGAAAAAGTGATTTATTATGTTGATTGGGTAACGCAAATTGAAATGATTGAAAAGATCATATGTCTAAAATTATTTCCTTGTTTTTTAATGATTGGTGAACAGTACCACAAAGAACTATCCCACATCGAACTCTAATAGTGTTGGTGTCATGGTATATTAATCTAGACACACCTTTTATATCCATAAATCCTAACCCCATTTTATTGTGTTTCCCCACATGGTAGAGCCACCTCTATCTATTATGTGGGTGTGCTCCTACACCCACCTATTTTGACATAGTTTTTTCACTTTTAGGTCTCTATACATGAGAATGGACACTAAATGTGGGAACTTTGTCACTCATGGGCTTGTCCAGAGCTGCTCCCATGGGTGAGTTCGACCTTCTAGTCTGACATGTTCACCTAGTTGAGTGGCCTAGTCTACCATGTGGGTTAGCCTTTTTTTAATAAGACCTCTATTAAAATTACATAGAATAAGTATCAAATGGATTACAAATACATCCTCAATAATATCTAACAAAATCTTATTTTCTTATCAACTTATCTCCATGCAACAATTATATATGAACTTATATTTTTTCAGGGTCTCCTCTTCATATAATCATGCATTAAACCACAATTCATGGATTTCTTAAATTCTTCTTCATGTTAATACTTTTCACATGGCCTTCACTTATTTTAAAAAAATTTCTAACTCCATGGAACATGTTTTTACATGGCCTTAAATTGTTTTAAATAATTGGTTAACTCCTTAGAAGATGTCTTTAATCATTAAAGATTAGTGAAAACAATCATCAGAGTTATTGTTCTTTATGTTATATATATATATATATATCATGGTTCTTCTTCATCAATTCATTCAAATAAACTTTTCAGGGTATTTCACTTGTTTAGACAATTATCCTTCACCGTCAACACTAATCTTCAATTACTTTTAATGTCATCACAACAATCATCACATTTACAACATATAAAATTTCTCAAGAATAAAATCCTATGATATGAATCCATAAAAATTATCTAGGAATTTCTTCCATTTGATAGTTCCATAACAATTCTCCAAGACTCATTGACGTTAGATGGATCCATAAAATTTTTTCATCCATCACCGCTTCAAGAAACCTTAATTCCTCATATAAGTCATCCAAATATGTTAACTTTACGATATACTAACAAAACAGACATAATTCATTCATCAATTATGAACTTGGTCTCTTCAATATTCCCCTTTCTATTTATTGTTGATACATCTTCACTTTATAATTTAAATATTTTTCTCCCCCTTATTGATAGTAAATTCAATGGGTAAGTGGGGTATTCTCATCTCATTATCTATTCAAAATCATGATCATCTCCATTATATGAAAATGTCTGGATCACTTCTAAGAGGGGGATGATTTCACATTGTTTTCTTAGCAGATATCCTTCAGTTAATCAACTCTAAGTCTATGTGATATGACCTCGTGTAGAAAAACAAGAGAGATATAAACAAGTTTGTCTATGATTTCCATAAAATTACATATATGTGAAATCATTCTTAAAACTTCTCAACTATTCTTTTAGGGGATTGAAATAATCTGATTTATCAATGAAATTCAAGATTCGACACACACTTCAATATTAAAATCATAAAGTTAAAGTGAAATTATTGTATCTCTCCCTACATAGTAAAACATTAGAGTTTCCCGTGATAATGTTTATAAATTCATATATAGTGGATATTGGGGTGTGGTTTTCCTACCATAAACATTATTTTTATGAGACTGCCAAAAAAATTCCAAATTTATATTATTTTGGCATCCTTCCTTCTTAACTTGGATCCCCCTCAAGGGAAACACTTATCAATATCTTCATGATAGTGAGTATCTTCAATGATGTATTTCAAGATATTCTAATTTGAGAACACAAAAAAATGAAATTATCTGTGTGGCTGACTAGTTTTGAAAACATCCACTTCCCCTTACTATCTTGAATATGAAATCACTCATTTATTCTCAAGTTCTCCCCCTGATACCTTGCTACACCTTTAATTACATGCATTGTAAACACAGGTACATGGAAAGAAAATATAATTGAATAACATGGAGTTACTTGTTCCTCAATGTGCACAGCAAGGTTGAGATGGATTTCTCAACCAAGTTTCTCCACATTCTCATGTATTTATGCTTCCACGTCTAATTTTCAAATATGATTTATCCATTGGTAACATATATCTTATCACACGTATCATTTTATTTTGTGTGATGGTTATTTTTTTATTATCCATCATGTCATATACATTTTATGATGTAAGATTCATTCTCTTTAAGATTTCTTCTCATGATGGAAATGTATTTAAACACCTTCCTCCATTGTTTCCATATTCTTTTCATCTCTCACATAGAAATTTATCAATACATGAGTTATCCTTTTTCGAAAACCTCTCTTGAAATTATCCTTCTTCATGTAGAATCTTCATTTTACCATTAGCTTGATATTTTTCCTATACTTCTTATAACATTATGGATTTCATTAAATCATGTGGAAAATTCACTGAAATATCTTTGGGAATGTTTTCAGCTTGTTTGAAGTTTCCACATGGATCCACATGAGTATCTTTATTATAAGATTTAGCACTCATGTTTATCCTCATAGACATGATATGTTTCTAAAACTTATTAGTATTAATCTAATTTATAGTATTTCTCAGGTTTCTACCCATGTTTCTCAATTATTTATCATGTGTTATTCTCTTCTTATACATTATTGGTAAATTTTGATATGTACATGTATCAATTTTTTGAGCACTTTTATTTCAGACATCAAATATATTATTAATAATCAAAAATCTGTTTGAACATGATAGGTTTTCTTGGTCTATGATTTTTACATATTATTATCTAGATTTCTTCCACTTGATATAGTGTTCCATTATTCTTTTACATTTAATATATTATAACAAAAATCCACTACAGAATTCCGGAATTTGTTATTGTACCAACACTGACCCACAATCTTTGATCTTCTTTTATTTTCTATATGTTTTCAACAATTTATAGAATAATGTATTTAGGTATTCGTCACCACCTATTGGGATTCCTATGAGAATTCATTATTTATAAATCTTCCTCTATACACCATTAACATAGTTATAGGATCTTCTCCATTTCTCCACATATATAATTTAATTGAGTTTTTATTTAAACCTTCACATTTTGAAGAAATGGATTTAGAAAAATTAATACATTGAGATATAGATGGTACCTCCTTATTCACTATTGATTTGGAAATATCATTTGATGATGTAATGATAATCATCCCATAAGATGAAGGTTGTTTAATAGTATAATACTTCAATGATAATTGGGTGCCAGTAGATACATACATCATTGATTGTGAAGTATCAACATAAGTCTTTTCTAAATTGGAAAATTTAATTTTCAATTCATGATATCTCATGTTTAGAGAATTATTCTGATCTTCATAAAATGCTACTTTATCTTCACAGTCATTCATCATCTTCTCATCACCCAATTTACACAATACAACCTTTTCTTGTAGTAATGTGCCAAGATCCTTAACCCTTTTAGATTTTTTATCCAGTTGATCATTCTGGACATCCATAGAAGCTTTGTTCAAATTTTCAAGTGTATGAACGGATTATATAAAAATAATCTCAAAACCAAATTTCTCACAAATATATCGTTGTAATTATTATTCAGTATAAAAAATTTATTGACACATCTTTATAGGAGGCCTATGAGAGTGATTCATATTCTGAGCATCTTTCATAGTGGATCCGCTAATTGTTCAAATTATGCTTCTAAATATGTTTTATCAAAAAGGTGTCCCTTGAAAGTACCAAAAACACATTTGACTAATTCTTTAGTAACTTTCTTCAAATGTTCATTGAATTAAAAATAAATATCACCAAGTGATTAAATATCATCATAGATTGAACATGGGTCATTATACGAATCATAATTAAAATAATAATTACTACTTATACCACTCTGATTATCTTCAGTTTATCGTATTTCTCCATTAACTATTTCATTATTCTTTAATTTCCTTTCCACTATTATCTTCCTATTCTTATATGTTTTGTCCAAACTACCAATATTTTTATCCTTATGAGTAAATTAATTTTTATCCATGTGAGGTAACTCAAACACTTCTTCAAATATTCACCTTATAATGTTCTTTAAAAACAATCATGGAAAACTATTGGATGTTCAGTGTAATATATCCTCTGATATATATTGTAGTGCCCCAAGTTGTATTAACCAATGGTAGGGGGTCAATCAGTTATTAAATATTAATAATTAGTTTTATTTTTAATTCAAACTCTCAAACTTGTTAATTTTCTCTATCCACTCATTGATATGTCACAATATCATTTCATATGCATAAATAATAAATGAGATCACAACACACGGTATTTAAATGGTCCTTCATAAATACCTACTCCTTTTTGTGTTAGTAAATCATCTCAACATAGATTATCCACTGTATAAGAAGGTAATTATAATGAAAAACTAAGAAACTGGTTATACACCCCAGTAGTTGATCCTCTAATTGATCATGGTTCATCACCCCATCAACTAATTTTTCTACGTTGGTTGGTTAGATACCCCAACCATATTATCTTTTCCTTCTTCTAGACTTGTTAGACACCCCATCCTTGATCCTCTTTAGCAACTATTTAGACACCCCAGTCACAAGATCCTTTTTCTCAATCATGTTGATCCACAAATAGAAATATATATGTTTACTTCTAGTTGCTTCTGTGACACTTGAAATAGATCTTCCTCCATAATCATATTGGATTTATTTTACTCATGTAAAAATTCAGGATCTTTACCACCTTATTGAAATAATCCGTTTATTCTTGAAAATCATACACACCAAATATTGAAAGATCTAGTTCTTCTCATATTACTAAATTCTCAGACCTAACTATATTCTCCTAAAGTATATTTTGGATTCAGTCTCTTTAACTTCCAATCTTTAGTGGTGATCATATCTTTCTATGATTACTACTCGAGCAATGATTTTTCCTTCTTATAATGAATTTCCATCATTAAAAAATGTGTTCATGTGATGCACACAATTTATTAAATATTATTTTATAAAAGATACTTTCACAACCTTGAATAATATGACTTATGAATCTCAACTCAAATGCATCATGAAATCATGTGTATTTTGTGGAATTCCCATTTTCTTCTCCACTTTGTAAACATCGAACAGTATGATAAATTGATCATGTACATACCAAATGATAATATCACATCATAAATAATTTATTACCTATTTTTGGTCTACTTTATTGATGCTTCATGTACTAGTTCTTTAAACAACATGTACATTATTTTTCAAGTATATGGAACTCTCTTTATGGAACTAAATAAAAGTTTAATTAGCATATCATTCCATCCACAAAGAATTTTAATTTAGGGAATTTCTTACTTCCTTAAAATCAAAATTTTCTTTCTGTAACTCAATTGGAGAAAAAATACGAGCTCCCACACTTGATGAATACTTCTCCCAAAATTATTGATTTTGATCAGGAAGAGTAAGCTTTATATTTATAAGAAATAAATAGTGGTTAATCAGATCATTATCATATGATAAAATTTCTAAACATGCAAAGAAGTTTATATCGGTTTATTGATCTCTACATAACAAATTTTCATAGAATATTTATTCACGTCATCGTATATTTTCTATTAATCTATAAAAATTAATATTAATTCATTTCTACATAGTAAAATAATGCTTTTCAAAGATTATAATTTTTTTCTGAAAAGAATCATGTCTCCATGGCATTTCATTTTCTATATGGCATCCCCAAAAAATAAATCACATTCGTATAGAATTTCCACAAACACCCCCCATAGAGTATTTTATTTTTGGTTGATCATGGAACCATTTATTCATCTAAAAAACACTACCACAAACTCAACTGGATTATCTGCTAACTCTAAATAGGATTTTAAAATCTATTATCATGTGTTGCAGACCTATAACACATAGAATGTCTACAAACCACTATCATTCATCACATTCTTCATCTATGTTTCAAATTTACTACATATCAAGCATTATTTATTTTCACAAAAAATTATTAGTCTCTAAATCATTTATCCATGTATTTTGCATCATGTATCACTCCACATACTACACGACAGTCTACAAACCATCTCCACAATCTCAATTTTTTTGTCTGTCAACACCAAAAAATACTATCACTATTTACAAATTACTTCACCTCTTCCACAAACTATTCAATATCATATGAAATTTCTCATCATCATAAAGAAAATATCCTCCACATAAAATCATCACCACAAAGAATTATTCAACAAGCCAAAGAAATTTATGCTTTGCGGAAATGTTTCCTTTGCCATACTTTCAAACTCTATATGAACATTATTAAACACACATGGTGACCAGAAGATTTTTTTGGTGATCAATCAGAAAACCCTCATATATCTTAGGATCATTCAAAAATATTTAAACATGAGGAGGAAAAAGGTGATTCTCTGCATTGATCGGGTAGCTCATATTCAAATGATCGAAAAGATCGGATGGCCACTGTTATTTCTATTTTTTTTAATAACGGGAGAAGTGTACCATGAGTCATCATCCAACATCTACCATTACATGTGTTGAGGCCATATTATAAAAATCAATTAATTCATTTTATGTATACTAATCTAGACCTCACTACCACCATACCTCCCCACATGATGGTGTTGCCTCATCCTCCTATGTGGGTGTGCTCCTTCTCCCACCTATGCCACCTTCATGATTGTACTTTGTGGGCCCAATACAGAGGCTCAACCACTCCTTGTAGTCAATTATCCACTAACGTTCTTGTCCAAGGCTTCTTCCTTGGGTGTGTTCAACCTTTGGATCCCACATGTTTTTTTAGTTGAGTGGCCTAGGCTTCGATGTGGGATGGCCATTTTGTTTTTAACACATCCATTAAAAATTACTTAGAGTAAACTAAGAATCAAATAAATTACAGATCCATCCTCAATAAGATCTAACCAACTATTATTTTATTATCAAATAATCTTCATGCATCCACTATATATGAATTATATTTTTTCATGGTCTCATGTTTATATCCTTGTGCATTAAAACTCAATGCATGGGTTTCTTTGATTCTTCTTCATGAAATTAATTTTTTCTTGTCCTTCACTTGTTTTAAATAATTTCTTAACTCCTTTTAACATGACTTTCAGTTACTTCACTTGTTATAAACAATATTATAACTCCATGGAACATTTATTTTATCATTAAAGATCATTTCAAACAAATTATAGAGCTATTTTTCATCATGACATATATATATAGATATATATATATATAATTTCATGGTTATTCTTCTCCACTTCATGCAAAGATACATTTTCATGGTCTTCCTATTATTGTAGATAGTGTTTATTCACCATCAACACTTTTATTGAATTCCTCTGAATATCATCACACCAATAATAAAATTTTCAACATAGAAAATTTCTCAAGAATGAAATCCAATTCTATGAATCCATAATAATTCTCTTCGAATTTCATCCATTAGATGGATCCATAAAAATTCTCTTGCCACCACTACAATTATATGAATCTACAATAATTCTCCAGGCTTCCCCACTTTAATAATCCTCAAATCCTTATATTATTCTTCCTCATATATTGAATATATGATCTACTGACAATAAAGAAAACCTTCATTAATCAATCTTGAACTTGGTATATTCATTCCTCATAGATTTTGAGGAGTCGGATACTTTGTGAGAGATGTTTAGTTATCATTTCCAGGTAGATTTTCTTTCTTTGAAAGAAAATGAGGCTTATCGGTGTAATATTCTTACTCTCTACCCGGGGAATTATAGTGTTCAAGTGTTCAATATATCGTATAAGAACCTATTTAATTATTCTTAGGACCTTCTGCAAAAATGAGGAGGCTAGGGTGTGGTATTTTAAATATTATTTTCATCTAAATTTATATCACTGGGTAACTTGATTCTTGTTTCTAACATATACCATGGTTCTAAAAAAGGTAAATTTTGTTGAGAGGGTAATTGATAAGACCAAATAATCAATAGGAGGGGAGTCCCCAAGACTCTCCAGAAAGTGGAGATATGTCCATGATTCAACAATTTCTAGGTCAGTAGAAGATTCAGACAATGGAGATTTAGTTATATCCTTCTTCATTCTATTTGAAAAGGGATATAAGTTTCTCGACCATTGTTAGTAAATCAGGTGTGGTTTACTATGAACGAAGAGGTAATGGCCATCGGAGGCCTGAGTACCCAACCAACCTTAGTATTTTGTATGGAGTTGGAATCCATCTTAATTTTTAGTCGTTATAGTATTATCCTCCAAAGGATTTGTGGTAATAGGGAGATCAAGTAATTAATATATAGATAGGGGATGGGGGTAGAGTAATTCTCCTTGATTCCCATCATCCTCAGGGAAATTGAGTGGAGCACATCCATGGAGCTAGTCATCATCAAGGTTTGAGGGGTCATGGTGCATGTCATGGTCAAATGAATACATTAAAGTTTTCATCATTGAGTGATCTATATATTAGGAAAATAATTATCTAATTATATTATACTTTGGTGTATTAATTTTTGGATTGTAGATTGTGTACTCCTTTTTTTCAACCACCCAAGTCCATGATTTGAGACGTGATGTGGAGAGGATTCAACTAACCTAAGAATTAACAATCCTAGTTGGAGGTTAAGTTATCTTATGTGATGTGTGTAGATATTGTTAGTTGATTCTAGGGAAGAATCTCTCTTAGGGATGCTTCCAAAAAATTTTGATACATCTATATTTTATCAACCTCATCATGGATTGGTTATATTTGGTATAGGATATTTGGGATTTCTGAAGAAGGTGTGTTATATTTTATGATGTTAATGGAGTTATGGATGTGTTTTTTAGTGTACCAAAACCTCTGATGAGTTGGAGATATTTAGTCTCTATATTCATTAATGGTTGATAAAATGATGAGTTCAATAGAGGATCATTTTAGTGGTTTTTTAAAGATTAAACTAATTTTTTTCTAGAAGAAGTTGAGACCCTAACCCTAAATGTGAGATCAATTTTATGATAGATTTTCTACTAATTGTCAATTCAAAATTGATTTCTCTATATAGGATGGTACCCTTTGAGTTGTGAGAATTGTGGATTCATATTGATTATCTTATAAAATAATGTTTCATTTAGCCTAGTGTGTATCCTATGGTTCTCCAGTTCTATTTCCAATGATGGTAGAAGGTGGTCTGAATTTTTATATATATTTCTATTACTTTAACTAGGTGATAATGTAGAATCATTATCCCCTTCTATTAATTGATGATTTATTCAATCATATGAAGGGATAATACTAGTTCTCAAAGATCAATCTGTGGTCAAGATATCCTCAGATGTGGGTGAAGAATGAGAATATTCTAAAGACTACTTTTAGATTTCTTTATAAGAATTGTGTATTCATAGTAATTTCTTTTGGTGTTATGGATTCTCTATTTATGTTCATAGGAATGTTGAATGTAGTATTCCATGAGTTTCTAGATTGATTCATGGCAGTGTTTATCAGTGACATAATTGGGTGTTAAATATTAGAGGAGGAGAACACCGAGAATTTGCGGGCCATTTTGGGAGTACTTTAGTTTAAAAAAATATTTGGGATTCCATTTAAGTGTGATTTTTGGGCATGTGAGATATTGTTTTTAGGGAATTTTATGGAGTATCCATTGACCCTTTTAACAATCAGATTTTTTTTCTTATGTATACCCCAAAAATGATGTAGATGTGTAGAGTTTCCTTGGTTGTGTTGATTATTATGGGATTTTCATACCTAACTTCTCTTATATTGTGAGTTCAATGAAATCATTGACTATAAATGATGTAGTGTTTTTATGTACTAACTAGTGATAAGAAAATTTCAACTGTTTTAAGGAGACTTTTTTTAGTGCTCTGGTTATTCATTTTCTGGGAGAGGGCATTGTGTTTAAGGTTTATTATGATGATTTGTGCCTTATTTTCAGTAATATCATGATGAATCTAAGAGAGATTATGTATTATGGGTCTTGATATTTATGTCTTAATTAATGTAACTATTATACCCATGACCTTTATATTGCTTGAATTGCGTTTTATCAGAACTTGTGGTGGTATTACCTCATTGGTGAATGATTTATGGTTTTCATGGATAACAATATTTTGAGTTATATCATCTCTTAGTTTGATTTAAACCTAAATTGGTGAATGTGGATGGAATTATTATAGGTTTATGACATTTTTATTTCCTATAAACCCTAAAAATGGAATTTTATGGCTGATTCCAGGAGCATGAAGTGGAATAGCGATTTTATGTGTGAGTTTGGTGATGTTTTGAGGGTAATGGGGGATATTTCTAAAATGCACCTTGATGTGGTAAATATTGATAATAGAGGGTTTATTTATCATATTATGGTCCATTTATGTTTATTTTATTAGTTTTATAAGTCCTAATTTGGTGATTTTGGGGTGAAGGACTGGTGAGATCAATTTGTATTTGGGGATTCTCTTTAAGGGTGTTCAAAGTAAAGTCAGCTTCTGGTGTTGTTTTAGGGAATAGTATATATATTCCTTTGGTGATGTGTGATGTAGTTCTTCATTATTTACAAATTTTAACTTTATCATTAGATTATGTTGTTTATAATATGTATCATGAATTTTGATATCATTTTTGGTGTTCTTGTATAAAAATATCTATGGTTGATTTTGTCCCTTGATGTTTGGTTTTTTAGAGGATTAAGGTTGAGAATAATGTTCTTAGTGGGTTACTTCATCCACACGATGTTTCCCCAATGAATGTGGGAGGACATATTGATGGAATTAATCCCTAGTTTACCTTGATCTCAAGGAGTTTTTGATGTTATATGGGTGATCTTAGACCACTTGATTAATTCATCTCACTTGTTAGAGATTTAGGAGTTGAGTTCAATATTAGATTTATCATGGAAGAATTTATTTATGAGGTGAGGATTTATGATATTCTGGAGATGATAATATTTGTAGATGAACCCCTTTCCACCTCTAGGGTTTGGATAGGTCTCCATCATGAATTTTGATCTTAGTTATTCATTAGAACCTCTTTTCTTCTTCAAAAGTATGTTCATATAGAGTGGGTTATCCTGACCATAAATAAAATTTTTTGTGCTTGAATTTTAGATTGTGGAGGTTTTGGGTAAGACACATGACTATAGTGGAGTTTTCATATAATAATATTTATATCTCTTCTATTGGTATGGATCTGTTTCAAGAACATTAAGGACAACCTTTTTTATCATTTAGGTGTTTTACTAGGGTTACAAAGTCATATGTTCATAGGAAATAATTGGTGTAAATCATAATAGAGAAGGTGAAAGTTATCTGTAAGAGAATAAAATATAAAAGAGATCAACTAGAGACCTATTTTTAATAGAATAAAAGGCATTTTCAGTTCATCATTGAAGATTTCATGTTCTTGAAAGTTTCTCTTCATCATGGGTAGTGAAGGTTTGGTCATGAGAGAAATATATGTCTTTGATTTTTTAAACAGTTTGAGGTGTTTAGATGTGTTTTGAGTTATTATGTATTAGTTATCACATCTCTCATAAATGAAAAGATTCATGAATTCATTCATGTGTCACAAATTATTCATTACCTCTATTATTATTCATTTGTAATCAATTACATTGATCTAGATGTTAAAGATAATGCGACCTTTGGAGAACAACCTGTTGAGATTCATGATAATTGGGAGGAGGTGTTTCATAGTCATTGTGTTCCCTTGATTTGTGTTATGTATTGATGAAATGTCTTATAGAATATCACTTTGGAATGGCAGTGATAGATGCATGCTCAATATCTTGAGCTTTTTTATGTTTTCTATTTGTAAAGATGTTATGTATAACCTATACTTGGTTCCTAATACAATAAGAGGTGTTTTATGTTTATTTATTCTATCCAAATGATGGGTTGATAGTGTTATTTTCTAGAGAGATCCTTGAGAGATATTTCTTAAGGTGGTTATTGTATTCTCCTTTCTTTCTGTCGTAGGTTTTTGTTTAAATTCTTGATGATGAGAATTGGTTGAGAGGTATATAACACAAGAGATGAGTTTGTTTTATCCCTTACTTGGTTCTTTTGGGTGTTTAGTGGTTTTTGGGGAATTATATATGAATTTTAGTGTAGTCTATGATTAAATTTCATATGAAATAAGATATTGTGATGTAAGATTATAGGATATGTTGTGGATCCCTAGGGATTGGGTTCCGTTATCTCTTCTATATGGAGGACTATTATAACATTATTCATAAGTTAATACATAGATTTACCACATGTTTGTAGGATCTAGGGGATATATGTGGGGATTGAGGCATGAATTTAAGAGGTTTTAACTTCTATAGTGTGACCTCCCTTGTTTTATTTCATTTTTTAGGAAAACCCTAGGGGTTGCGGCATGGTCATGGGGGTTAAACCGTGGTCAATTAAAATTTCATCCTATATAAATTCATTATCCAACTAGAATTACTACTATTTCTAACATTCTATTTTGAACCATGTCCAACTCAAGGGCATCTTTTAGAGAATTTAAGTCCATTTTCTATGATTTAGCCCCTAACTTCTATAGATCACCAATTAGTGAGTAGAGGTGAGTTCATTCATGTCTGATTGGCTCTTCTATCTTTATTTAAATCATGTCAATCTTTGTAATTTCACTTAATTTTATTATATTAGGGTTTCTATTTTTTTAATGGTGGATTCATGGTTGGATGTCTATAGGGAACATGAGTTCCTTACACGAATAGTGATTGGATTTTTGTTCTTGTTATTCCATTCTTGCTCAGAGAATTTTGAGCACTCAATCTTAGGGTAGGGCATTTTTTATTTATATTAAAATTTTATGTTTCAATATAACATTATCATGCTTTATTTTCTTCGGGTATTTGTGGAATTAACTTATTAAAGGTAATAACTGGAACTAAGAATTAATCAAAAGACTATTATGATATCATGTATTGATGTTATCTTGTTGATTCCTCTTGATATTTGATAGATAGTGAGAAATCTATTTTATTGTGATTATTGATTATTTTTTAGAATAAATTTTATGCATTAAATTAGATAAATAGATAAATATTGTAAATATGAATTGAATAATAAAATAGGAATTTGAATTTAAATAACATTCTTCTTTGAAACTTATTAGAATGAAAATAATTATTTAATCTTGTTCACGGTTGATTATTACATTTTGTTACATGATGATGATATGTTTATTTTAGGTAAAACATATTTATAATGAATTATTTGATTCAATAAAAAAATGAAAATATTATTTTCTAAATATAAATGATTAGGGTTGTGAAATCCCATTATTTCTTTTTAGGCATGTGTTCCTGATGTTATTACCTTGGTTTACACAGTAGTTTATCATGATGAAAATATTTTTTGTTGTTAGGATGGTATATGTTATTCTCTTGGTATATGTTTTGATGTGTGGGGTTTTTTTGGGAGAATTATAGATGACACAAGTTGATATAAATGATTTCTTTTTGCCTATTGTTGAGATGATATTAGTGTTAGGATATATCGTGCTGGTTAAGAACTCGGCTTGCCTATTTTTCATGTTTTTTTCATGGTTTTCTGATTGGTATATTGGGAATAGGTTTAGAGATAATATTTCCTATCTTTCTTGATGTTTTATTCTGATGGATACCTATTGGATGGTTATTTTTTTGAGTTACAACTGCCTATTACGGTTGAAATATGCACGATGAGTGCATATTACTTGTTTTTTTTAGTAAATTCTTTGAATACCATGTTTTTTGGATGGTAAATGAATTAATAATTATCTCATGGGTTGGATGTCAATGTTAGTAAATTTTACCAACCAAAACCATGGGATGCTTGATGGGAATTCTCTAAGGAGCATATAATGGAAATTTAGATGTTTTTATGGTAATATAAAGTAAGTTGACATCTAATAAAATAAATTTGTTACAAAAATGTTACGGGTTTAACAACGAATAAAATGTGGTTTCTAATTACTAGTAAAGATGGTTAAATATGTTTAATCCGGGTTCTTGTGTGCACGTACGTGATCTTGTTTAGTATGCCTTAGTAGTATAAGTCAGGTCTCAAGTGGGATGATAACTACATTTGATTATAAGGATAAGTAGTTTCCCTTAGTGTTTTGTTATAACTGAAAGAATGAGATGCCACTAAAATGGTTCTATGAGATAGTTCATTATAAGGCCTCAAGCATGACTCCTTATATGCCAGAGGAAGCTGACATGTAGTGAGGGTCTAATGGTAGTACAGTGTAGAGACCACACTCTCATATTAGAGTAAACATGGAAAAAAATACTAGATAACATCCAAGTAGTAATAAATATAGTTCAGAAGTATTAAATAAATAAAACATTACATGATTTAATAAAAAGAATATATAAAAGAATGAACAAATATATCATACATACAACTTTGGGCACCCATTGGGTTAAATATATATATTGGATTAAATAAAACAAACTGAAATAAAAGTACACTGATCTACTAATAACTCTTAGCTAGACCAAAAACCTAGTCTCTAGATACTTCAAAACATCATCATCCTAATAATACTAATCCACATGAGTAGATTCGCTCGATCGTGCATTATTGGCCCTCATCCCTCAACGACATGCCTCTGTGATCAACCTAAAATGGACATAAGGTCTGTATGAAAACCTAGGTGCATGTGTAGAAGTTAGAAATAATCTCAGTGGTTCACCCCAATTAGGAACCCATAAATTTTTTTCATAAGTGCATGCTCATGCAATATTCTCCGCCTAGTCAAGACACAACTGGAAAGAAAAATCTGATAAAACCAGAGAACCATATTCAAACCCTGGGTTTGTAATCCTAGTCAATTGGGAAATTTGTATGATTTATATTTATATTTAAATATGTATATATGTATATTCCCATATAATTACATATATACATAAATATGAATACACATTAATAAATGTAATGAAAAAATGTAAAATAATTAGTTATCAATCATTGGGTCCTTAATCATGATCACTTAGACATATTTTACAAGTACATTGAGATGGATGTCATACCACTCAATCTATGTATAATTAAGTCGGTCCTTGGGTCCGTAATACCAATCGATAAGTACCTTCTTCAGCCAACACTAGAAATGTCTCTGAGAAAGCTATGTCTCTATAGGGGTATACTCATCCTAACCATGGGTTCACATGTACTCGCCTCCAATTATAGTAAATAAGAATTCTAGGGATGTACATTCAGTCATCCTAAAAATGGTTGCTCATATGGATGTTATTCCGCTTATTCCATTTAAATATTGTCAAATTAATGATCCCAAGGTCGGATTCCATATGTGGTTGCAACATTGAGACTCTGTTCAACCCTAAGGGTCTAACCCTTTGACGGACTATAAGGATATCTCATCGATGATATGCCAAGCCCACCCCTGGAGGTCTCTAATTAGGGAGAGCATAATCATCCCTTAAATTGGGGAGAGTGAAATTATCCACAAGTATAATCAGATTGAAGAGAGTGTAATCATTCTTATCACATATCAAATAGAGGATATTGTAATCATCCTCTTCATATGTCAAACAAAGGAGGTAGGAATCATCCTCATCATATTAAAATTTGTGGAGAGAAGAATCATAATCATCACTATAGAGAATGTAATAGTCCTTGAGTATCATTACTATGGATTCCATGCCTAAATATCATAATCATAGGATCAACAACCAGATCCCAGGATAAACCCTTGGAAATCCAAATAATCTAATAGTCAAATATATAGGCTCAATAACCATGTACCAACTAGTACCTCAAGTATACAAATAAATATAATAAATTACATGGATCATAAGCTTTATCCTATGAAATAAATCTGATAATTCTCAAGAGAAATAATGACACATCATGTTATTCTCATCACCCACCAACTAGGAAGAACCTCTAGTAATCGTTGTTTCATTGATAGTAAACATGTGGAAGTATAAAAATAAAGTGTGAGGGTTTCTAAATGCCTAAATCCACCACTACTAAATCATCCACATGGGATTACAAGTTCTTCATGGGTTCTAAGGTTACACATTCTACCATCTCTACCCAAACTAGATGTACTTTCTTAGGGTTGGTCAAACATCGGGGCACCCATTGGGTAACTCATGTCAAAAAAGAGAATAGGCATCCCACTCGGGATCCTCAGCGTTTAGATAAAGGTAATGACATCTTACTTTGTATCCTCGGTAGAAAAAGTAAAATGAGGAATACTACAAGGGATTCTCAAATGTTAATTAAATAGAGGCATCCAATATGAGATCTACTGAATGGTACATATGAAAAACACATCCTATAATGGACCCTTAACAATGGTGTAATAAGCAGATTCATCTTACATGGGATTCTCAGAACATTGTACATGTAATGGGATCTTACAAGGGAATCCTTAAGTCATCATATAAGAAAAGTCATCCCTTATGGGATCCTTAGTAATAGTCAAATGATTGAGTCATCCTATTAGATATCCTCTATGTCAAAAAATAAGCATAGGTATCTTTTAAAGGATCCTTGGGTAAAACTAACCTCATGGCCTCATAGTCCATAAGGGAACATCTTGCAAAGTAGATGTCCTTAGAAAATAACTAAAAATTCATTCATTAGGGAGATGATTTAGGGACCATATCAAATCAAGGTATCTCTCTTTGTAGACAACTAGATTTTATTACTATATAAAGAACCTCTTCATTTAGGAAAATTATAAAATTTCACCTAGAATTCCTCAAATCATTAAAATGGTTCCACCATTGTGATCTATGTGAAGAGTTACTAAGAATGGAATCCTCTTGTTTCCAATTCTGAATCTGAGGCATAAAATAGAAAAAACCCTCAAAATGGTAATACAAAATCAGTAAAAGGAATTTTTACCCTGGTACATGATGTGTACCCTTAAAGATTCACCTAAGCATGTACTCTAGCCAAACATTACATAGAAAAGTAGAAGTACACTACATATTGATCATATACATGGTATGTGCCCTACATGGGGTACATTCCTATGTGCCTCTCATGGCCTATCCATGACCCTTTTCCTGGCAGTGTACCTTTACATGATGTGTATCCACATGTGGTATGGCAGTGTAATTTGTAGAACCATATGCCCCTACACGAGATGTATGGTCGGGTACTCGGCTACACAGCCATGTTCCTTTACATGGTGTGTACACCCAGTACATGGTGTGTAACTCTTAAAATACCATATTCCATAAACATAAAGAACACAAGGTGTTTTTTCCTAAACTACACGTCGTGTGATTAGGATTCTCAAATGGGAAATCCCTCAAATCAACTAAAACCCACGATTTTCCTCCAAAATAAACATATCAACCCACAAGGGGTACTATATAAGCATAAAATGGGATTAAAACATAAAAAGGGTGGTTATATAAGGATATATGGAAAAAAAACGTATAATATCCTACCTTTTTCCAGAATCTAATGAAGCTTCACCTATTTCTGTGGTCCACGATTGTCGCACGACGATCTAACACATCCTGAGCTCTATTGTGATACCTTTATTCTCATCTCCCTCTCTTTACCTATTACTTTTTATCTCAATTACCGGATGAAGAAGGATCCATAGGGGGAATGCGTGACAAGCCAGGGAATAAGAAAGAAAAGAAAAAAATAAAAAAAAAAGAGGAAAAAGAAAAAGAAAAGGGAGCTTGGCCCATCCCCAACACCCAAACTGAGTCTATTACCCACCAAGTAAAAACACCATGTTCATGACTCAATGGAGAATATGGAATATCAATTTGAAAATTTATTCAAAATATATGGGTGAACGAATCTCTAAGAATAAATTAAAATTTAAATAAATAAATATTAAATACTAATTTTTCCATTAAAATTTGAATGGCTTGGAATTCCACCAAACATCTTCTCTAGATTAAAAACCTTATTTTGGGATCAATATAATGGTTAGAAAAATTATACGAGATCCTTTTCTATGGTAAAATTACAATGATACCCCTTACAATAATCTGAAAGCAAATAATTAAAATTTGT
The DNA here is from genome assembly GCA_963277665.1 of Viscum album. Taxonomy (NCBI): domain Eukaryota; kingdom Viridiplantae; phylum Streptophyta; class Magnoliopsida; order Santalales; family Viscaceae; genus Viscum; species Viscum album. The sequence continues at coordinate 124,330,547 of OY728126.1, forward strand.
GATCAAAATTCTAGTCATGAAAAAAGCTTCTTAGAGTTTCCCCATCATAAACATTATGTTCCATGAGAAGACTTGGTGGTAAAACTACCATACATAATATAAACCCAATTATCTACACAATAATATCTATAAATAATACAATGACTTGTGTTATAGTTTCAACAATAGTCTCCTACATGTAGGATGTTTTAACTGCAACTGATTTAGTATTCTCCACCATATGAATATCCTTATCATTATCTCAACAACCGAACATTGAGCTCAATGGCCACATAAAATACACAATTTCAATAGAAAATGAGGGTAACCATATTTAAATGGAAAATGATGCACTCCCCACTATATCTAGTACTTATATCACTCCTTGAAAGAAACCTCAATATGTTTCCTCAAACCAGGAAAGAAATTTCAAAATAAAATAGAGCTATGTACTCAAGATTGTTTCAAGATAGAGTACGATCATCTCTAACTAGGATTACACTAATGTTTCATCTAAATGTTTGTATAAATCCCTCTATGCCACTTTCACATTCAATGGGCTACACTTTCCTTTAACTCACTAATGACACCATGTCTTCCGACAATGCGTGTCTAGCCCTACCCACATGTGAACTATACCATGGGACCCGACCCATTTCTAATGAATCCTATACCATGTATGTGTATAAATAATTTAACCAAAAATATAAAGTATTCATGCCCATGGTAAGTTTGGAAAACATTGTCCCTTAGCTCACACCTGACTACTCACCGATTGACAATTGACTTGATACCATACGTAACAGACATGTACCTTATCACCCAACACATACTCCATCAAGTCATCATCATAATGATAAGATTACCATTCTACATGGTATGTCAGACTCATTAGGCCATACTTTACCTTGGGACTCCTCTTCAAAATAGATCTCCACACCTGTACAATGATCTTATTTCCACGATCTCTCATCACCCAGCATCATTTTAATGATGAGAATATACTCACACTCTGAGTACATTAGAAATAGTCGAAACTCTGGTCAAACGGGTTAGGAAAATGAATAGTCATACCTATATAATCATTTCTTGATACAAAATCACCCTAGACTATTATATAAATCTATAGGAATCAACATGAACATATCAAAAAACCCGAGCACTAGCCTTGTATCAATCTCAAATTGAGAATATAACCAAGATCAATACCTAAAAAGGCACCCAAAACATAGGCCAAACTCTCTCATTGGGTTCCCTATATAAAGATGAATATCATCCTATAAGGGTTTGAGTCAAAAATAAGGGCCTCTAGGTCTCATGCCTAGGTATTCTAATCGAGTATCACAATTGGTTCACAAGTTCTAACCAACTAGTCGAAGAGATCCATCCTCTCTAAGGGAGGAAAAGATAAAACGGTCCTATGAAGGTAAAAACTATCAACATAGCCTACCAGGGCCCTAATCTTCTCTGGGAATCCGGATAAGGAATTACTATTTGGAGGTATGTTTCTTCTGGAAATGGGGATGATCTTGTTTGTTTAAGGTTCAAACATTCCAATTAGTTTCTAACAGGTGTATTCATAGAACCGTAAATACCCAATGATTCTATATCCATTTGGACCTAATTTCCAAAGGTAGGTGCTCATTAGTTGTAGACCGATGAGGCTTTACGAATTTTCATTGGTCGAGAGGATGGGAGGTCAGGCTCATCACACATTTTTGGGGGGAATTACTTCCTACTCCGGGACTCTCTTATAGATTTAAGTTATGTTCATGAATCCTTATTCATTCACCAAGCATGAAAATGAGTTTTAGACTTAGAAATCAATTATTAATATGTATGGGATTTAGAGAGTCTTTTATATGTATTTGAGGTTCTTCACCGATGGAGAATCATCTGTATGTATTGGAGATTCTTAGTTAATGGAATCCTTCAATACATTATATATAAATCTCTTGGTCATTATGATGACCATACTAGTTTTAAAGACACTCAGTGGGGTACTTCAAGTTTATTGTCATTCATAAAGACAAGGATTATTTTAGAGTTGGGATCATACCCGTAGATGGGATACCTACATATCCTTGTTAAAAAGGAATTAGAACCCACGTAGTTCGATAATGAGGATATAGTTTAACGTCATATGGGATGGAAAATAATTAATGAAATGATGGTCTTGAACCTTATAAAGTCTTCCTACATACTATAATTTTAAGGAAGAGATCAAATTCCACGTAGTTCAGGTAAAATATGGGGTTTATGCTTGAATAATGGCCCAAGAAGAGATTTCTTGATTGTTTTTACACTCTATGCTCACGTGAGTCATGTTTGGTGTGAGAAACAAGAGGTATCAATAAACTGAACTATAGTTTTATGAAATATGCAGTTATGAGAAATGATGTGGGGATTACGTATGTATGATGGCCCAAGTAAATGAAGACCTGGACTGAGGAAAGAAGCCCAAGAGCAGGGTCCATAAAGGTATTTGAACTTTATGGAGATTTGGAGTTTTAACTTGGAGATTACTCTAGAGAAGGAGACCCAAATTAAAAGGGACTTATGATTGGGGTTTACTCCTGAGAAGGAGGCCCAAATCAAAAGAAATTTAGATTAGGGATTCCTCTTGAGAAGGAGTCCCAATGTTAAAGGGGCTTGAAGCTTAGGGATTACTCTTAAGAAGGAGGACCAATGTTAAAGAAAAATATTACTGGGGCTTACACCAGAGAAGGAGGCCCAGTTTAAGGGGACTTGTAACTTGGGGCTTACTTTTAAAAAGGAGGCCCAATATTAAAGGGACTTGTAACTTGGGGCTTACTCCTGAGAAGGAGGCCTAATGTAAATGAAAAATATGATTGGGGCTTACTCCTGAGAAGGAGAACCAATGTTAAAGGGACTTGTAACTTAGGGATTACTCCTGAGAAGGAGGCCCAATGTTAAAGGAAAATATGACTGGGGCTTACTCCGGAGAAGGAGGACCAATTTTAAAGGTACTTGTAACTTGGGGCTTACTCCTGAGAAGGAGGGCCAATGTTAAAGGAAAATATGACTAGGGATTACTCATGAGAAGGAGTCTCAGGTTAAGGGGGCTTGTAACTTGGGTCTTACTCCTGAAAAGGAGGCCCAAATCAAAAGATCTTATCATCTCAAAGGTTGAGATTATAGAGGAAACCCCTAACCATGGTGACATAAAGCTTGCAAGTCACAGTTTTTTGAGAGATGTTCTCATATAATTCCTTTCAGATAAGGAAGCCAACAAAGAAACCATGCCATAAATGGATTTTAAGAGGGTTTTGAAGGCTATGTCTTGAAGAGGAGAGGTGGATCTGAGGAAAGGAGGTGACTAGGAAGGAGGCGTGAAAGTATTGTTCAGGCGCACATGTTCTAGTCGTGCAAGTAGACTTGCACAACATGAGTCACCTTGGGCGACGAAGAATATATTGGGTAAAACTTGGGAGACTTTGAACTCCATCCCTTAGTATCATCCCTAGAGGCCTTCAAAAGAGTGGTGCGGAAGTTCTGTTGAGAGGGCAAGGCGATGCACAAGTTTTTTGACTCCCCTTAAGGGGTGGACACTTAGCCACGCAAGTATTGGTGAGTTCCAAAACATAGGCATTATTCTTAATCTTTAAATATTCAATTCTAGGTAAAGAATTACCTTAGAAGTGTTCGGAAGATGTCAGACAAAGACTTGGGTGACTAGAGCTTGAATTTGAGTTTTGGAAAATTATTCACCAAAATGGGGGGCCCACATGGGCTATTTATAGGCCACAGGGCACCTTGGGAGAAAATGATAATAGGGCATGCAAGTGACTTGTGCGACCTGTATGTGGCACGCAAGTGACTTACGTGGCGAGAAGAAAACTTTTGCAGCTCCTTAATAGGTTCCTTGTTCATGACTTTTCAATTTTTGATGTTCTTCAATGGATGACTCTATTTATGTTTAAGGTATTCTTATTTTCCATTCATTGGACTCTGTGACAGAATGGAGAGTCAAAAAAAGTCCCCCCTCAGAGATGGATCCAAAAAAGGAAAGGGGATTTGACTCTGGGGAAAGGAGAAACTAGGGTTTTACAGCGCATAGGTTTTAGGCGTGCAGGTCGTGGCGTGTAGGTTTTGGTGCGTAGGGTAATGGGATCGCCTATATATATGGGTGTCACTTCGCGCAAACCATCCTACCTTCAAAGATTTTGAGCTCTCATTGTGAAAGTGTCTTCATTTCCTCGGTCGATCGCTCTTCTTTGTGTCGCGTTTCTCTAGTAAGGATTTTGACTTGTGCAGCAATACTTGCGCAGCGAAACTTGTGTGACATGACTTTCATGACAATACTAGCGCGCCTTAATGCCTTATCCATTTTTTTGTTTTCTTCACAAATATTTCATAAAAACTGACTTACTTAAAAGTTAAATGTTTGATCTTTGTGCAGATTCAAGGGCTCCCAAAAGAATTGGATCGGCTGATGAGTTGGCCAACAAGAGAATAGATGATATGATGAATTTCATTGGCCATGATTATTATGATATTTGAGATATCACTATCCCAAATTTGGATAAATAATTTAAGATATATAATGCCAATTTCCCACAGAGCATCTACTTGCCTTGGAATGGCCATAGTCATCTGCAAGGTGTCAATGTTCTTGAGGCAACGAACTATATTCCTCATTCCTGGTTTCAGACTTACACCAATTTCCCTTTGGAAAATGTCTCAATTATAGGATCATTATTCAATGTTGTAATAGTGGAGAAGGCATACATAATGCATCATAGTCCATGTGCTCCAGATCTGAAGCCTCACAAGACTGGGTTGCAGTTGCATTGTTATCCTTCTATTTTCCGAAATTCTCAGATGGACCAATCTAATGGATGGAAAAAAAGTTTGGATTTCTATTCTAGAGGAGGTGTGAAGCCAACATGGATGTGGAAATATTTGGTGTGACAAAAATATGCAGTGTTTGTCGAGGATCTGAAGGGAGATGCAATATATGAAGTCGTCTGGGCTGGGCAGACATATCTCTATAGGAATGATAACTTTGTGTCGGAGCTAATCAGCCGCTGGAGCCTAGAAACCAATTTTTTCCATCTGCACATGGAGAAGTAGGCATCATCTTGTGGGATGTCTACAAGATCTTGGGGGATCCAATTCTGGGATACATGTTTGACGATTTCATCCCTCCGAAGGTGACCTAGAATGATTCAAAGAATACTCCACATTTGGCTCGAGAGTTATTGAACATTTTCCAAAATCTTAAGAATACCAAAACCAGGAAAAACCACTCCAGAAAAGATATCCATCCAGAGGAGTGGATGGACACGTTTCTGATCAAGAATCAGGATAAGGGGCCCACCTATACTCGTCCTACTAGCTTCCCCAAAGCAGAGAAGAAGGGTTCTATTGGAACATTCTGGCCAACACTAGAAGCGGGAGAGTTTGAAAAGTGGGGGTATGAAGTGAATCATAGAATCCCAGAGAAGACCTATCTGGAGGGATTCTTAGACTTGTGGCTTAGTGTTTATCTTCTGCCAGTTAAGGATTCTAAGGGTGGCGTCAGGCCAGGGACCTTCGTTGTTGCAGCCAAGTTGGCTGAGAGAAAAATGGTTGGGTTGGCCTCCCGAGTTTTGGTGAAGATTCACAGGAGCTTACTCCATGTCTATATGGGTAAGTCTCCTTTGAGAAGAGTGGAACCATTCCATGTTTTGTGGGGATGGATCGCCACTCATTTCAGGACATACGCTGTATAGAATGAAGTACAGGTTCCTAGAAGTTATTTTAGGCCATCAGTGCAGGAATTTTCAAGAATTTCTCTATTGTCCCTCAATTCCTATGATCTGAAGGTGAGGCTGAGCATGTTCAAGGAATTTCGTTTCTTTCTTTAAGGAAACCCACCAACTGGGAAGTTTGTTGATGATGGAACAACTAGCCTGGAATTGAGGTCATACATGCTGGCTTGCAGAGATGGTGTATAGGCTACCAGAATTGAGAGAGAGATTATATGTGAGGCCTATGCTCCATATAGATTTTCACGCCAATTCAAGTGTCTACATCAGATTGTTGTATCCCCTCTCGTGCACATCAGGTCAAAGAATCATCTAATGGTTGGACGACAACTATGGTTGTTGACAGTTATGGAGAAGACCAGGGCAGTGTTTGATCTACCAGTTGCTCGAGCGGCGAGTCAATTGACTACATGGTATGCTCAGAACTGGGTAGAATCATACCCGGTAGGGGTGTTGAATTTTCATGTCCCCTAGGTGGGGAGTAAAAAGAGAAGTGTCAGGAAAGAAACCTTTAATCTGTAAGGTGACACTTCTTGACCTGGAGCTGATTCACCAGGTTCTTCACCTGGGGCTGATTCACTAGATTCCTAGGATGGGGATGATGAGGCACGATATGCATCAAAATTGCCTCGTGCTAGATATAATCCTCATGCCAGAGTCAAGAGACCTACTCCATCGACTCATGGATAGTTATATCATTAAGTAAATTTAGTCACCATTATTTTATAGAGAAAAAAGTTTCATTTTTCTTATCCTTTATTTCTGATTGCAGGAGCTGGAAAAAATTTGAAGTCCCAGATAGTAGGACCCTCATCAAGGCCTTCTAGTGTGCAATCATAATATTTATGACCAGAGGTTGTCGTGACATGGAGGATTTTATATTGTGATTCTAAAACTGTCTGGATGGACTTATGCGAAGGGCTACATATCCCCAGAGTGGGGGATCTCTGGGCTTCTGCTGATATCCACTTCGAGGATAACCCCGATGAAGTGTGGGCTTGCATCAAAGAGCTGGAAATGCTCATATATTCCACTAATTATTCCATTCATATCACCAAACAGGTGAAGGAAATGATGGATCGTAGAACCATTAAGGGGATTGGTGCTTCAGTAGATGAGGAGTGGCACGATTACATGGCTCCTGAAGATGTAAATTTCTTTCCTTATTTGCTTTGAAACTTGAATTCAGTAAAAGATTAATTACTCAAAGAAATTACTTTATTCATCCTACAGATTGTTATGAAAGGAACTGTGGAGGTTCCTTAACCGCATTACAGCCCTGGTGGCACCGCTCTTGGAGTCACTGAATCTCCTCATGATCCGGGCGAGGTATCTCCAGGTTGGCAAGCCATGGATGAGTAGTTAGAAATAGATTTTCACTCTCCAATACCTGTATTTGTAGGTGACGATGTCAACACACCCTAAAAATAAAATAAGTAAAGGCATTGAAGAAATAAGACCACAACCAAATGCTTTATCATTAGTGGTAATTCCTTTGGATAGTCATGAATCCTAACTCATGAAAAGGTTGCTCATACTTCTTGGGATTGCAGGGGCTCCTTCGATTTCCCCTTTTAGGGAGAGGACTGACCCTCCTATGAGGATGACGAAGGATTCTAGTGAACAGCCACAAATTCATGCTGACCTGGCTGCTTCTGATGAAATGATGAGAGAAGAAGAGCCAATGTCTGTTCCCAGTACTACTCCTATTGCTGCTGCAAGAAGAGAAGATTCTTCTTCTGGTAAATTAATAATACTTCATAGAATGTTGAAGGAAGACATCAACTGACTTCCATTCTGTGATGCTTTATGTTCAACACCTGCACCAGAACATTTGGTGACCACTGCAACTAATTCCTCAATTTTCTATGAGGAAGCTACCCGGGGTTAGAGGTCATAGGAGGAGGGTTTCCAAGAAGACATGTCAAATTCTCCCACTGGTGAGACTAACCAAGAATCTGAAATATCACTAGATGAAATGATGAAACTTCATGCATATTTTGATGAAATTTAGATCATGTTAAATTGCCATGTGATTTAGAAGATTTTGGATGTGATTGTTATCCTTCGTCCTATTAAAAAAATTATTACATCTCTCACCATGATTGGTTGAAATGTGCAGTTCCATCTGAGAAATCTATTGATCTTATGATGCATGAAGGGGGTATAGACAACTCTATCATTGTAGAGATGCTAGCTCAAGTGGAGCTTAACTCATTAGATATTCCTGAAACCCGTCCTAGAAATCCTGTTTAAGATAGGAAAGATGGGGAGGAGCCTTCTCATGTTCCTGATCTACCATTGGGTAAAAGATGATAATATTTTTGGCTGTACTCAATTTTCAAGGAAATTAATCATCTTTTTTATCCTTTGAAACTAACCAAAGCTTTCAATTGACTATGCAGGGTTGTCAACTTCAGTGTCTACATCTGTAGGTGAAGCCTCAGTCTCAGCCCCAACGGGAGTAGAAAGTGAAGTACCAAGGTTCAAGGGGGAAGGAGCAGAATAGGGCACTTTTTTTAAGTGCATTAATCCCAGACTATATTCCCCTCTATGATAGTGATGATGAATCAGAACCAGAGGTGCAAAAGGCGCTCCAATTTTCAGGTCGCAAGGCATGTTAGAATATAAGGAAGATCATATCTGAAGTGCCTCTTGAAGAGTTGTCTTCGAAGATCCCGCGACTGTCATCCTTGTTCATCACGCTGGGACTTGGCGGTTTTGGATATCAATAGATCCATACCGCAGTGAAACAAGTCATCTTAAGGAGGGACTAGAAGCAAAAGTGCGGTCATGATCTGACCAGAGGAAGGTTACTGACCAATAACGGTTAATTTGAGGCTATGGTGTCCCAATATGAGGCTGATCATGCTGCAATGATGAAGGAGTTGAAGCATAAGATCAAGGAGAAAGTTGTCTAGAAGAGTCACCTTCACTAACAGTTAGATGTCGTTACTGGGGAACTTGACCAACTTAACAATTTTTTGAAAGGAGTTCAAATGAATTTTTTGAAAGCCATCATAGATTCCAAGAAAGAACTCCATCAAACTAAGAATATTGAATCTAATTGAGTTAATGAATTTAAAGTGGCTACTGATGAAGTTCGGGATGCCGTAAATAAAATTAAAAGTTATGTTGAAAGCCTCTTGTAATTATTGAAAAATAGAAGATACACTAATCTGTGGATGTTCTTCTAATATTGTGCAACAATGAAAATGAAATTTCAACTTCAATCATGTGTACTTGCATTCTCTTCCTAACTAAAAAAAATTACCAATGCCAATGGGCCTAGTAAGCATAGTTTTATTTTTTCTAGGATTCTACAAACAACCCTATAGAATTTGCATCTTTTTGTTGATCAATATTGCCTAAATCATAAAAAATGTACATCTAGCGAGTTGGGACTCAACCTTTGTTTAGATTTCCTTTTATTGGTTCCCAATTTAATGAGTACTCTATCTCTTATTGGAAGTTTAAAGTCATGAATGTAAGACATAAAAAGGATAATGTTTAAGGTTGAATAACTTTGACCAAATGGATTAAAATTGACTCAATTCATTGATAATTTGTTTGAAAACATATTACCACATTCATGTATGGAGGAAAACATGTAAACTATGACTTAAGAATTTTTAAATCTGAGGGATGATATGAAAAAAGGGCTAAAAGGAATTCGAGGAATTATTTCCTAAGAGTGAAGTTACAACTATTTGAAAAACCCATTAGGGGGTTGAATTATACAAGGCCACTTAAGAGAATTGGCTGTATAATAGAATAATATCATCTTTTGGCTGACAGGTCCGTTATGTAGACTACTTATGCAAGGCCACCTAAGGACACGTGATGCATAGTCAGGAAAAAGAACTCTCAGAAATTTTATTTTTCTATTGCTAAAATCCAGTGAAGGTATATGGAGATTTAAATTTTCCAAAGCATAGAGTCTGATATATGGAGAGATGTACTTGAATATGGAGATGATATTCCCAATCATGATTGTCAAAGAATTGGATTAATGTAACTCTTGTGAAGGTTTGAATCAAACGTAGGAAAGGGAAATATAAACCATAGACTTGCATACTTTCAGATCATAAAAAAGATTATGGGACAAATATGTTAAGGATGGCTTGTTTTTGCAGATCCCTACATATCATCGTTATGACCAATAAGGAAAGAAGAATTTTTCCCCCCAAGAATGAAGTTACCACTATTTCACAAACCTGTTAGGGGGTTGAATTATATAGGGCCACTTAAGGGAATTGGCTGCATAGTCAAATAATAGCATCTTTTGGATGAAAGGTCTGTTACGTAGACTATTTATGCAAGGCCACCTAAGGGCACATGCTACATGATCAGACAAATGAAATCCCGGGTATCAGACATTTTGTAACCAGAAGTCAATAATAGGATTATGGAGATCTGGAAGTATTTAAGGTTAGGAGTATGACACATACAAATGGGTTTTGTCCAATTCATGAAGGAGATACATATACCAATGCTGACCATAATAATGTTTTTGTAGGGTCCTGAATTAAGATGTTGGACTTCACAACATATCTCATTAGGATGAGAATCAATCCATACATAATTTTTGAAATACAGTTTAACATCATGTGGGATGAGAGCATAGGAGATCTTAGTTTAGGGTCATAGAACTCGGACCTTAATGAGGGAGACACATTGTGTGTTTTTTATAAACCTAATGTGAATAAATACCAAGGTTTTTAAACCACATTCATGTTCTCACAGGGGGACTTTTCATCCAAGGGACTGAAAGTGGAGTTTGGGGTTACACCCAAAGACTTGGGGCTGGATTCGAGGGATGCTTGAAAGTTCCTACATATCCCATAGGGATGGGAATCAAGCCATACGTAGTTCTTGAAATACCCTCTTTACATATTATGTTCGTACATGTGAAGGGTGAAAGGGGACATTAGTGCAATGATAGTTGGAAACAGGATTAAAGTTTCGAGCATTTCCATGTATGCACATAGTCCTTGGAATATGAAATGATTGGAGATCAATGTCAATAATGATTCCCTCTCAAGTGAGGGTTTCAGAGAATGTTGTAGTTTATTGTCATACATGACAAAAGTGTGAATAGTTTAAGGTCATATGCATGGACCGATGCTGCACAGTTTAGCGTTATGTAGCTAGGATGAATTTCTATGCAGTTTAATGTCTTACAGCAAGGAAAATGTAGGACTGTATAGTTTAATGTCATATAACTAGGATGATGGTGAACCAATGTGAAGATATTGCTTTTTTTGGGGGGGGGGCTTCAGGGATCAACATCGTATGACATGGAGGTGAACCGACATAAAGATATTGGTTTTGGGCTTGAACCTCAGGAGGTTGCCTACGTACCCAGCCTATAATTCAAGGATCAATGTCCATGTAGTTCGATTGGGAATGAATTGGTGATCGAGTTGTACTTGAGGACAACAAACTGAAAATGGAGTTTGGACTTACGCGTGGTTAGTGGTCCAGAGAGGGTGTTATGGTTGAAGCTTACTCTAAGCTCACATGAGTCATGCTCGGTGTGAGAAACAAGAGGTAGCAACAACCCTAACGATGCACTATTTAATGTCATGTGGGACAAAGGGTGTTGTATATTTTAGTTTCATGTAGTAAGGATGATAGTGTTGCATAGTTTAGTGTCATGTAGCAGGGAAAAAAGGGACTTTTTCATAGTTTAAACGTCATGTAGGACGAACATGTACAGGTTAACGTCATGTAGGATGTATAAGGGACTATTTACAGTTTAACATCATTCAAGATGATGAATGGAACATAGTTTAATGTCATGGTAGACGATAGAGGGGCTATGAAGTTTAATGTCCTGCAGGAAGGACAAAAGGCACCATGCAGTTTAAAGTATTTCAGTGAGGACTATGGGGGTATTTGTGTTACACAAAATACTTCTACAAGAATCTTGCATTGGTTTTAGTTTTAATGATTTCTCTATCGATTGAGATTAAAGAATAAGATCCATTGGAGTAGACCTTATGTATTGAGTAAGGTCCTACCCACTTTGGCTCAAGCATTGGAGGTTACTTTCCTGGTATCATTGGGGTTCTAAGGACCAATAATAATTCTCCTTGAATGAATGAATGAAGAAAAACTTTTTTATTGAAATCCCAGACTATTCGATTCTGATAGACTTCCAAGTGGTGGAGGGTGCACAATCTTTTTTCATCTAATCATTCCAATTCATCAAATCACTTCTGAGATTTTTCATCTATGGATGTATGATGACAAATGGCTACTCTGAGTGAGGGTAATTGATCCTCAATGGGAAATATTGCTTCTGTTCCATATACCAGTGAATATGGAGTTGACCACGTAGCAGTGTGGGTGGTGGTCCAATAAGCACATAAATCTTGAAAAAGTTTATTAGGACATGATTTCTTATCTTTATCCACCATCTTTAGAAGTATGTTTGAAAGAGTCTTATTCAAGGCCTCTATTTGGCCATTGGCTACTGCATGATACCGAGATGAATTGTTGGATTTTATGTTGTATTCTTGATACAACATTCTCACCTTGAATGAACAGAAGTTGGTGCCCTTGTCCATCAATATAGTATGATGGATACCAAATCTGGTAATGATGTTAGACTTGAAAAGGAAAAAATGATTTTAGAACTAGTTTCTTTGAGAGGTATTGCCTCTTCCCATTTGAAAAAGATGTCAGTAGTAGTAAGAATATACTTAAACTACTTAGTTGTAGCCATAGGATAAGGTCCTACTACATCCATTCCCCATGTAGCAAACGGCCAGGAGTATTTAGTTGTATAAAGTAACTCTAGGGGTTATGAATGAAGTTTTCACATACTTGGTATGAATGAAACTTATTAGTGAAATCAATAAAATCTTTCACCATTGAAGGCCATAAGTATCCAAGCCTTTGAATTTGATCAGAAAGTTTATGTCCAGACTGGTGGGCACCAAACACTCATTCATGTACTTCATTCATGACAGCCATTTTTTCTTCACCATCAATACATCTAAAGATAATTCCATCAAAACCTCACTTATAGAGAAATATTTGGTTATCTAGGCTATCATAAAGAGTAAAATTGACAACACATCGCAGGAATTTTTCTTTCCCGACTCTATCAGGTGGGAGTGTTCCATATTGAAGGTATTCCCTGATAGGTGTCATTCATACTGTAGTATAACAATAAGGTTCATAAATGGGATTGATTTCATTGATTTCCTCTATTCTGATTTGAAAAAAAAGGTGAAACCACACGATGGTGGGCATTACTGATGATTGTTTCATCCCGGTATGGATCTTCCAGGGTTTTGGCTACAATATCCAGTGCATTCGCTTGGGGATTTTTTGATCCCGGGATATAAGAAAATGTCAGTTTCGAAGGAAATTCAGCCATTAAATCTCTGACGTAATCACACAAAAGGATTAAATCATCCTTTATGATGGTATAATCCCCATTTATTTTTTTGATTACCAAATCCTAATCACCTTTTACCTTCATGTGATTCACATGTTCCTGAACCGCCAATTCCAAGCCTACGATGAGAGCTTGATATTCTTCTTCGTTATTTGTACCTCCTTCCAACAATAAAAAGGAATAGGGTAGCACTGCATTTTCTGGGGAAATATGTATGATTCCTAACCCAACTTTGTTGAATTTAAGATCTTCCATTTTCTTCCCTATTGGACTTCTGGAGGCACCATCAAAGTGCATTTCCCATGTTTGAGGATTATCTTGAATAGAGAAGACTTCCTTATTAGGAAGATCAATATTTAAAGATGTATCTTCTTCAGATGGGTGTTCATCATGGAAATTAGCCATATCTTGGCCCTTTATTGCCTTTTGAGACACATACTGGATATCAAACTACTGCAAAATAACTGCCAACCTTTCCAGACGTCCTGTAAGAATTGGACGACTACGGATAAATTTGAGTGGGTTGTTGCAAGATACCAATTAAAACTCATGATGTTGTAGGTAGTGACCCAATTTCTGAACTGTAAATATTAATTCTAGGCAGCACTTTTCAATACTTGAATATCAAGTTTCTGCCTCAAGCATTGTCCGACTGAGATATTAAATGTTTTTTTCATTCCCAACATCATTATTTTGGGCAAGGAAGGCACCCAATGATTGCTCTAAAGTTGTCACATAGCGAATGAGGGGTCTTCCATCAATAGGTGGAATCAACACTGGTGGACTCAAGAGATATTTCTTGAGGATATTGAATTCTTCTTGACATTCTTCAGTCCACTAGTAGGTGACTCCCTTCTTCATCAATTTGGTGAAAGGTAAACACTTGCCTTCCAAATTGGCAATGAAACGCCGAATATAGGCCTAGTGTCCTTGAAGTCCTCTTAATTCCTTCATATTTATATGAGGCTACATACCAATGATTGATTTTTTCTTCTCAGGATCAACTTCGATACCTCGATGGCATACAACAAATCCAGGAAATTTTCCTGAGGTTACCTCTAAAGCACATTTCAAGGGGTTCATCTACAAATTATGTTGTCGAAGTTAGTTGAATATTATTTCTAGATCAGCCAAGTGATTAGAAGGTCATATGGATTTAACCAAAAAATTATCCACATAACATTCTACAAATTTCTTTAAAAGGGTTTGAAGATATGGTGCATGGCACGTTGATACGTTGCACCTGCATTCTTCAGGCCAAAGGGAATTACCTGATAGAAAAACACACCTTGAGGATCTCTAAAGGATTTATACTCTCCATCTTCTAGGGAAATTCATATTTGATTGTACCCAGAAGAACCATCCATGAAGGAAAGATCTTTGTAGCCAGCTGTTGCATTAATTAAGAGTTCTGTGATCAGAACTGGAAAATCATCCTTGGGACAATTCTGATTAAGATCTATGAAGTCAATGCAAACTCTCATTTGTCCATTATTATTTTTCACAGGCACAATATTGGCCAGCCATTTGTGATATTGAACTTCTATGATGAAGATAGCCTTGATAAGCTTATCAACTTCGGGTTTGATTTTGGAAGCATAATTTGGGTGTGTTCTTCTTGTTGGTTGATTGAATCCTCGATGTTCTTTTGGAAAAACCAAATGATGAGTGGAAACATTGGGAACAAGACCTGGAATTTATGTATAATTACAAGAAAAAACATCTCAATATTTCTTTAGAAATTTAGTATACATTTCTTTCTCTTCAAGAGTTATGTCCACACTAATTAAAGTGGGGCGTTGATATTATTTTATACCTAGATTTGTTTCTCTAAGTTCATCCACAGTGGTAGATATACCCTCTTAAAATGATGGAGGAGCATCTCTGAGATCTTCCTCTTCTTCTTCAATATGTGTTACTTCTTATGTTTCTACTTGAATAGTATATGATGAAGAAGAATTTACATGGTCAGGGCAGAAGTTAAAATTTGTACATCTTGGAGATGAGGCTACCATTTCTGACCATATTGATGATGAAGGGTCTTCCTGGGGTGATAGAGAGGAGAAGATGGATTGAGAATCAGCATCATTATTTTCCTCTGGTATCGCAATAACTTCTTCTGATCTAGTTGATGAAATATAGAATTTCTGGATTTTAGTGGATGAAATGAAGACATCTCCATTTAATCTTTCATCACTGCTTGGAGAATCAACAATTTCTCCCATGTTGTCTGGCTCGATTTCCGTAATTGACATTATGGAAGTTTCCATAAGAGTGTCTGGATTTAGGTCTATCCTGTCAATTTGACTGATAGGCATCACATAATATGTACTCACATGTATGAATGGGTTTATTAGAATCGTTTCCATACCACTTGGAGAATTAATTTTTGTGACCTTCTTCACTGTGGATTTTTCCTTTCCCTCCATGTGATAAACTTCTACCTCAATGTATTGAGATTTACATGTTTTGAATGGGGTTTTGTCACCATACAATATCCCAATTTGACCATTGAAACAATATTTGAGACATTGATGGTATGAAGAAGGTACAACCACATGTTGGTGTAGCCAAGGTCTTCCAAGAAAAATGTTGAAGGATATGTCCTGACGAACAACCATGAAATCTAAATTAGAAACAAGGTATATAAAGTAAATTTTGAGTGTAATTTCACCCAGAGGTTCTTGTTCATCCATATCATATCCTTGCAACATCAATGTAGAAGGAGATAAATCAGACTCGGAGAGGACCAATCGACGAAGTGTACGAATAGGAATTAGATTGACTCCTAACCATTATCAATGAAATCTTGTCAAATGTCTATATCATTGACTTTTCTAGATAGATACAAAGGTTTTATATGTCTATGTAAAACATCATATTCATCTTCATCTATAAAATATATCACTGCATGGAATTCTGCAGGATCATTCTCTATATGGTAGACTCCAGCTGCAACAATTTCAGTTTCGAATTCTTGAGGACTTGACAAAGCCTCAATAAGTGCCTCCTGAAGAACTTTTGATAGATTCAACGCATCAAAAATTGATAACTTGGTCAGTACTTGGGCCAAATGTTTCAAGACATCATACTTTTGGTCCAAAGGTCTTTTCTTCCCATCAGGAAAATGTGGTTTTGTAGGTTCTTAGAAGTTGATGCTTTGGCAGTAGATGCATTCTGTATCGAGGTGGGAGTTGGAAATACTCCTTGATTCGGTAGATTAGACCACTAGGTCTATCTATTTGCTAAGAGAAATAATGGCTGACCTCTAACCGGTCTTCCAAAATAACTGCATCAGGACCAAATCTACCATGTGTGGAAGAACTTACTTGTTTCTGTTGAGCCCACTGAAGGGATTTTCCACGAGTTTCTACTGCATATAAAGTTCCAGCAGGGGTAGGATTGAAATTGTGGCTTTTAGAAAATCCATGTCTTCCCCTATATCCTAGACCTCTGTCTCATCCTCTAATTCATCTATTAGATACATGGAACTTAGGCTCATCATAATAAAAATTGTCAATAGCATAAGGATCTATTAAATGAATCATGTTAACAGAACCAAAGATCAATTCTTCATCTGATGAAGATTCTGCCGGATTAACCATTTTAGGTTGTGCCATTTTGTGGGGTGGTGCCCGTGCTTTTGAAGCATATGGTATAAAATCATCCAGAGTCAAAGACAACTTAGTCTTTGACATGATCTCGTCTTCTCATGACCGCTCTTTCTTCTTCAAATTACACTACTTCTATGAGGATTTTCCTTCTGATTAAGGGGGGTTTTCTGTGGCATTCATAGTAGAAGACACAATTGGTTGATTCAATTGTGTTTCTAAAATGGCATTAGTTCAGTTGATCATTTGCCTCACCATCCAATGATCATATTTCTTCAAATTTTTTACTTTTGACTTCATGACACTCGCCTTATTCTTCTGGATCAGTAGCAGTAACACATGCTACCTAGGCTGAAGAACCTTTTAGTTTTACCTGTCTAGAGTCCATCATATTTTGTTGGAGGTCTTTGAAGGCAAAACATTCTTGAATGGGATGCCCCAACATCTGATGAAATGGGAAATAGTTGGGGAGGTATTCATCCTCTTCCTTGTTCAGCCTTTTGGGCCTTGGAAACTGAACCAGATTGTTTTCCAGAGCTGAGATGAACTAGCCAGGAACTTGTTCATTCTAGAAACAATAAACTTTTTTCTTCAAATCTTCAAACGGTTTCTGCCTTTGATATTTTTGGTCATCTTAACGAGACAGTCATTTTTTTGACGCTCGTGAGGTGGATCCCTTCGATATGATGAAGGTTTTGAAGTGGAAGCAAGTACAGGTGCTTGTTTAAGTGTAATTGTAGTAGTCTCTACTTTCCCTATTCTTCTTCATGGAACAGATGAAATTACATGAGTTTTAGCTTTAGTCTTTATAAGAGATTATTCTATCTTATGAGCGATTGAAGTAAGGTCTTTAAACCCTCCTGTGTATTTCATAGGGATCAACAGTGTGTGTAATTCATTACGCATATTTTCCAAACAGATTGGAAACAATTATTCCTGAGGGAGTGCTAAACTTAAGGAATATTTTAATCCCTTCTAGCAAGAAATGAAATCTGAAAATATTTCATTTTCCCTTTTCTTACAATTTATGAGATCAAAAACTATCGTCTTTGGAAATGTTGAGCTAAATTGAAAAAGAAATATTTGACGGAGATCTTCTCACCCAGTAATTGACCGAGATTGCAAACATGTATACCAGAAAAAAGCAGCTCCTTGTAATGACTGCACAAGACACCTAATCTTAACTTCTTCTTATTGTTTAGGAGTTCCCATCATAGGATCACAATGAGAAACAACATGTGTTAAGTGTTGTTCTGGATCTCCCAAAACATTAAAAATTTGGAATTTAGTATTTGCAAAATTTGATGGGGGAGGGATTGCATCCACCCATTTAGGGTAAGCTCTCTTTTCTGGTCGAACTTATGCACACTTTCCTTCCATAGATTCCAATCGGGCTGTTAATGACACAATGGTAGTTATTAATTTTTGAGAAACATCTGGTTGAGCTTGGGCCTGAGCAGGTGCGATAACTAGAGTTTGGACGGGTGTGGTGACCGGTACTGACACTGATGGTAGTATTGTCGGTTTCTGTCATATATGACCCATAGGATTGGACCAATGAGGGTATACTTGTAAAGGGGGGTATTCATGATCCATCTCAGTAGCTGCAACAAATTCCCCTTATTGATTAGCTTCAGCATGCTTAGGAGGAATACTACCTTGAAGTAGTTCTGCATTTAACCACCTTAATTATTCAATTTCTTCTTCTTACTATCCGAACCTTTCATCTAATGAGAGTGATTGGCCTTCTCTAGAGGTAGGGTGAAATGTAACCTATCTTTTACCCTTTCCCATGGCATGTTCCTTTATAGAGTATGGAAGGGAATTACTCGAAGGAATGTCTTTCCCCAAGGAAACCCTCTATCTTCTGGTACGCACACCATAATTTATTTCTGTGTGTACAGCCTCTTGAATAGGAACTTCTTCATATGATCCCTCTAAGTGAGCCTCATGTACTGGGGGATTAGTGACAACAGCATTGATGACATTTATCGATGCATAGCGGATTGCAGCTCTTCTTCCAGTGCTGCTGCGATACTATCTTATTCTATATACTTTATGAGACATTATCATTTGATTGTTTGATCCATCAGTAACTTCTTGATGAATCATAATTTTTGGGGAATCTCTTGATAATTCATCCATTAATTTCTCTTCTGGCTTCTTCCCTAATCAAGAGAAGACTGACTTTTACTAAGGAAGAGATTGAGAATTTGAAAAAGTCCCCAGTATGGTGGACTGGGGTTGTTCCTGTTTTTTCTTCTCAACTCCTTGAATCATATCTATTGATTCCAAGGGTTGGATTAAAAGAGTCCCCAGTATGGAAAACTGAGGTGTCTCTTGAGCTGTTGCATCTAAAACTTTCTTAAAATCTCTCCTAATTTTGTGGACTATAATCCAGAAATTAGCCAGATGCATCATCTAACATCCACTCAAATCACCTGGATCAGATGACCATTGGATTATTTCTGACATTTATGTCACCTGATGATGAGCATGCTCTAAACGAGAAGCCTGCTAGATACTCTCATTTGCTTTATGCAAGAGTAATTTCACAACTTGTTCTTTATATGCCTGACTTTGGGAAGAACTATTTGAGACCTGTTCTTGGGAAATCCATTGATTACGCACAAAACCAGTTATATGTGGCCAGCTATGTGCAATAGCATTGCATGAGACCACTTTTGGCTAGCTTTATTGACTGGAGAGCATAGTGAAATTCAATGCTCCATGAACACCCCATCCCCTGATATGAATACCAGATGAGGCATTAGTAATTAATTGGCACAATCTTTTTAACACCCCAAGGCATGAACGTTGAAGGGCTCTCATCTTCTTTTCAACCTTTGGATGTCGGGAAAATGAGAGAGATGAAAATTCAATTTGGTGTTGAACCCCTTCTATTATCTTGACATGATTTTGATATTCATTGTAAGATAATGTTTTCTCTTTTAAGTGACAAATATTTTTCCATATGTTGAGATGAATATCATGAATACAATCTTCTTTCAATGTTTCTGGAATATCATACCGAGATTCAGCCAATGGAAAAAACATGACTGGTATCTCACCTTTCTCCAGTTGTATTCTCATATTCAGCACTTCTTATTTTTCATTTGATGAATATTATTCTACCTGATTGGACCAAAGCAGGTGCTTCTTTATTGGTTAATCAGATTCAACAATATTGGTAGAGAATTCATTTGTCAAATTAGAAGATGAATGACCCAAGGGTTTTTTGGAGAATGGCCTACACCCCGGGCTATCTTCTGATTGAGAAAGTGTTTCACCCGCTAGTGGTAAGGCATTCGACATTACTAAATTCACATTTTCAAGTGCCTCAAGATAAGAGGTCATTCTCGTTACTGCATTTTCCATTAAAGAATTTTCCAGTAAATGAGAATTACTACTATAGAGAGGACTATCGTAGCTAAATTCATCATCATGGGGAGTACCACCATGTTCAGTTATAGAAAAAGATAAAACCTCTTGTTCCTTGGTCTTCCAGCGACGTAGAGGGTTATCGTGGCTCTCATCTGAAGATAATACTTTGAGATTGCCCAATTTTCATGAAGAAAACCTTCATGAGGAAGTGTTTGATGAATACCTTCGGAATTATTGTTGTTTCTTCCGGCATTTGGAAATGAGAGAGTTGAATCTTGAGTTGCAACAGAAATTTTTCTAAGGGATTCAAGAACTCTAGCATTGAGCAAGGCCTTATTGTAGAATGGCTCTTGATTTTTCAACTGTGATAGATGGGTATTTTTCTTGGATGCCTTCTTACTCAATTTATAAACCACTTGTTGAAAAAAGTGGATATTATGGGAAGGTGTATGTTCCTGCTAAGATGAAATGGTAAGGTTAGGCTGATTATCTCCATTTAAATTGGATGTATGTGCCTGAATTTATTGTCCGTATTACATGGGGGAGTATTCCCCACAACCCTCCTCAACTGGAATAGAGGTGTGTATCTGCTCCGGAGTGGCATGTTGATGATTCACTCCATTGATAGGGATAGATATATTTTTCATTCCCTGTAATTCTACTGAAGTTGTTATAATATTCTGACAGGTATCCGGAATAAGGGTAGGGACTTGTTTCTGCTCATTCAGCATGGTCAGAATATGCTTGGTGACTTCAGCTGCCAGAATTGGAATATACGTCCATTCCATATTTGGAGTAGGTGTATGTTCCTGCTCCTATCCTCCTTTTCTTGTCATTGAATTTGGATTGTACTCATGTGTGGGGGCAGAAGGTTGTGTCTGCCTCTTGATTGTCATTGGAGCTTTGCAATTGAAATCTCTGGATGCTACCAAATGAGACTGTTGGTTATCTTGATGAATCGTTGGTGTATGTGTCTACTGATTTTTCTCCACCAAATATGATTGATGAACTTCATTCAAGACTGGAAGATGAGACTACTGGCAGAATTGATGAGTTTAAGCTGGTGTATGTGCCTGTTTACAGGTGGTCACCACATTTGATTGGGGAGCTTCTTTGGTTGCATTCAAACGAGCCTGCTAACTGATTGATGAATTGTAAACAGGTGTGTGTGCCTACCTAGAGTACTCTACTGAAATTTCCTAGAGGGATTGATGTGTTACTTCCAAATGAGTCTGCTGGGCAGTGAAATCAGGATGGAAGGGTGTCTATTCCCTCTCGTTGTATGCCATCAAGTTAGATTGATGGACTTATCTAGAGGGGGAAGAGGTAAGAACATACTCCCCGTTGACCGAATTTCACCTTTAATGGTTCTTCTTGTGTGCTCGGGTCTGAGGAACCTGAGCTGAAAACCTAGAGGTGATACCCTCATCATGTTGAGGGTGCACTATCGCTCGAGTCTGGAGGTGATTGTTTGTGGGAGTACTCAAGGACTCATGTCTTCTTGAACTGAGGTCTTGAGTGACCTCTTCATTCACATCCTTGTGTTCCAGGGATAATGACCCGAAACGGTTGGAGAGGGTGGTTGGCACCACCTGCTTACTTACAATAGGTTGTCATTGTCCAGATAAGCAGGGTGAGTTGTTAACATAGAGGGCTTGTCGAGCGGCCTCCAGAGTCAGGATCGTACTGTGTTGATGGTATTACATCAACAATGCATTCGAGACCCTGCATTGAAGATGTTGAGTAGGTGATGTTGTCCTCAGAGCGGACGAGGATACAGTAGGAGTAGTGGCCGAGGCATTCAAAGGTGTGAATTTTAAAGAATCCATTCTGTATTGCAGAGATCTTGGAAAAGAGTGCTTTTTTGATATAAAAGACATAATCAAGATAGGTTTCGCCAGACTACATCTTTTGGATGAACACATGAATTTGATTGCTTTGTTGGCCCTCATATTGAGTTAAATAGGGGCCTAATAAATAATTAAAACATCATTTATCTTGGTTAGGGATTCACGTCGGGTTCACCGTCTTTTGTTTCTTCTAGAAATGGGGATGACCTTGTTTGTTTAAGGTTCAAACATTCCAATTAGTTTCTAACGGGTTTATTTGTAGAATAGAAAACACCCAATGATTCTATATCCATTTGGTCCTACTTTCCAAAGGTAGGTTCTCATTAGTTGTTGACCGATGAGGCTTTAAGAATTTTCATTGGTCGAAAGCATGGGAGGTTAGGCTCATCACACGTTTTTGGGGGGAATTGTTTCATACTCCAGGACTCTCTTATAGATTGAAGTTATGTTCATGAATCCTTATTAATTCACCAAGCATGAAAATGAGTTTTAGACATAGCAATCAATGATTGATATGTATGGGATTTAGAGAATCTTTTATATGTATTTAAGGTTCTTCACCGATGGAGAATCATCCGTATGTATTGGAGATTCTTAGTCAATGGTATCCTTCAATACATTATATAGAAATATCTTGGTCATTATGATGACAATACTGGTTTTAAAGCCACTCAGTGTGGAACTTGAAGTTTATTTTCATTCAGAAAGACAGAGATTATTTCAGAGTTGGGATCGTACCCGCAGATGGGCTACCTACGTATCCTTGTTAAAAATGAATCAGAACCCAGGTAGTTCGATAAGAAAGATATATTTTAATGTCATATGGGACGGAAAATAATTAATTAAAATATGGGATTCAACCTTATAAAGGCTTCCTACGCACTCTAGTTTTATGTTGTAGATCAAAGTCCATGTAGTTCGTGTAAAATATGGGGTTAATGCATGGTTAATGGCCCGAGAAGAGATGTCGTGATTATTTTTACACTCTAATCTCATGTGAGTCATGCTTATTGTGATAAACAAGAGGTATCAATAAACTTGAAGATGGTGCCACAAAAGATGAAGTTATGAGAAATGATGTAGATCTTATGTATGTATGACGGCCCAAGTAAATGAAGACCCGGGCTAAGGAAAGAATCCCAAGAGAAGGGTCCATAAAGGTATTTGTACTTTATGGAGATTTGGAGTTTTAATTTGAGGATTACTCCTGATAAGGGGACCCAAATTAAAAGGGACTTATGATTGGGGTTTACTCTTAAAAAGGAGGCCCAAATCAAAAGAAATTAAGATTGGGGCTTACTCCTGAAAAGGAGGCCCAATGTTAAAGGGACTTGTAACTTGGGGATTACTCCTGAGAAGGAGGCCCAATGTTAAAGGAAAATATGACTGGGGCTTACTTCTGAGAAGGAGGCCCAGGTTAAGGGGACTAGTAACTTGGGGCTTACTCCTGAAAAGGAGGCCCAATGTTAAAGGGACTTGTAACTTGGGGATTACTCCTAAGAAGGAGGCCCAATGTTAAAGGAAAATATGATTGGGGGTTACTCCTGAGAGGGAGGCCCAATGTTAAAGGTACTTGTAACTTGGGGCTTACTTCTGAGAAGGAGGCCCAATGTTAAAGGGACTTGTAACATTGGGTTTACTCCTGAAAAGGAGGCCCAGTGTCAAAGGAAAATATGACTGGGGCTTACTCCTGAGAAGGAGGACCAAGTTAAGGGGGATTATAACTTGGGGATTACTCCTAAAAAGGAGGACCAAATCAAAATATCTTTCAATCTCAAAGGATGATATTTTAGAGCAAACCCCTAACCAAGGGGACATAAAGCTTGAAGGTCACGAGGTTTTGAGAGAGGTTCTCACAGAATTCATTTTAGATAAGGAAGCCAAAAATGGAACCATGCCATAAATGTCTTTGAAGAGGGTTTTTAAGGCTATGTATTGAAGAGGATAGGTGGATCTGAGGAAAGGAGGTGACTAGGAAGGAGGCACACACGTATTGTTTTGGCGCGCAAGTCCTGGTTGCGCAAGTAGACTTGCACAACATGAGTCACCTTGGCCAACAAAGAATATATAGGGTAATACTTGGGCGACATTGAACTCAATCCCTTAGTATCATCCCTAGAGGCTTTCAAAAGAGTGGCGTGCAAGTTCTGTTGAGAGGGCAAGGCGGCGCGCTAGTGCTTTCATTCCCCTTAAGGGGTGGACACTTGGGCACGAAAGTATTGGTGAGTTCCAACACTTAGGCCTTATTCTTCCTCTTTAGAGATTCCATTCTAGGTAAATAATTACCTTAGAAGTGATCGGAAGATGTAAAATAAATACTTGGGTGACCAGAGCCTAAATCTGAGTTTTGGAAAATTCATCCATGAAATGGGGGGCCCACAGGGGCTATTTATAGGCCACATGGAACCTTGGGTGAAAAAGAGAATAGGGTGTGAAAGTGACTTGCACAACCCATATATGGTGCGCAAGTGACTTTCACGGTGAGAAGAAAACTTGTGAAGCTCCTTCTTAATAGGTTCCTTGTTCATGCCTTTGTCAATTTTTGATGTTCTTCAAAGGATGGCTCTCTTTGTGCTTAAGGTATTACCCTTTTCCATTCGTGTTACTCTGTGATGGAAAGGAGCATCAACAAGGTCATGATACCAACATAGGAAAAATGATGAACTAACACTCATAGGGCATCTGTATGTGGTAATACCCCAGGGATTTCCATTTCATGAGAAACGTCTTGGTACCTATCAGCATCATACACAATGATCCTAAAATATAACCACAACAATGGTTTTTTAAGTATAATTTCATTCCAATCTATGTAGGAAAACTCTATATAGAATATTACTAATAATAAATAACTGAACCTGAGAAACAACACCCTAAGAGGGGTCTAACACATGGGAATAAAGCACTACCAACCTATAAGGGTCATTTCACCTCCCATGCATGAGGACTAAGTCACCATCCTCACTACCCAACTCCTCAATATAGATTCAAAACAAATTCAATTTTAATGAAATATATATATACAAGTCATCTCAATTGAGTATAATACCAAAAAAAACCTCGATAGGAAAACACTATTTAGGTTGGTGTTGTCACTTTAAGAAATTTTATTCCTAGGTAATTAAAATCAAAACTAGTGAGCCTATATAACATGTGAATATTACATGCCAAATATGATGCATGATATACCTCTTTCCTTTATTTTTCAAGCATTATAAACCCATGTTTGGCCTCATTCTAATAGAGAAAGATCCATAAATACATAATAAATCATAACATTCACACAATATGTGAATTGATCAAAGTGAAAATCATATAAAATTGTAACATCTCATATCATAATAGCAATCCCAAACCCTTGTAAGCCAGGACTTCTTACCGAAATATGTGTTATTGAAGCACCAATATGATATCCATCATAGGTTCTCACACATTCCAAATAATTATATCTACCATATCCTAAATAGTAATAAACCATGAAAATAAACATCTCTAATACCACTTTGTGACATCCTGACCTAGATTCCACTATATCGGTTCTCTGATTTAGTTTGTTACAAGGCCTAATGTGCACCTCCTTGTAAACCAGAGGATACCAACTACTACTAAGGATCTAAAGGTGGTACAGTGGGGAGACTGTAAAGACCCATAATTTCCATGTAATTTTTTTAAATATATGGGAGTTTTACGAGTACGTAAAAATTGACAGCGTGTGATTCCGGGGCCCGGAGTGACCGGAATGAATTTTTGAACTTTTTTCAAGTACGTTAAGTAAACGTGCGAGCGGGTTTTTTAAACTTTTATACTGGTGCTCGGAATTGAAATTTGAGGGCACCGTTGAACTCGTAGTGCCAGTATTCTCTTAAAGAGACCTTCACCTCAACCGTAGCGGGTCGAGAGTGAAATATAATATTTTGTGCTTTTCATTAAAGAATTAAATAAAATAAAAATGTCTAACATTTTTATTTTTGAAACCCCATAAACCTGGGTTATAGTGGTGGGGACCACCCGATCCTAAACCTTCCATGTGAATGTTAAGAGGTGGGGACCACCTAAACTAAACCCCGTTTTGAATTTAGAGGCGGGGACCACATGAAACCCCTTTAATGGGAGGAAACCTTTCAACTCCCTCTTTAATGAGGGGGGTGACCCGAGGTTTACTCTAAATTAATTATGCCAACCTCATCATAATTAATGATTCAAATTTAATTTTGTGCCAACAATTAAATTGATGGAACACATCATATTGGATACTTTTTATTTTGGGTGGAATTGGGAGAAAATATTAGAAGAGGATAGCTATTGGAGGAATTACACTTCTCCAATGAAGAATCTGTTCTCCAATGAAGAATGTGTTCTCCAATGAAGAATGTGCTCCCCAAAAAAGAACACTCTTGCCAACGAGGAATGTCTTCATTGAATTAACTGACGATTGAGGAAATGCTGATGCCACCGACGTCCGTCTATTCCCCATAATTGATGTCAACAAACCTCTGAGGTAGGGGTTTAATTATGTGTGATTATTTTTTCCCATGTTCTTCCCTTCTAAACAAAGAACATGGATCAACTCTCTAATTAGTTGATCCGTAGATGAGCTCTTTTTGCGGGATTGGGAATAATCATTGATGGAGGTTGAAGGGTTGGACGTTCTTCATTCAAGTTTTTGTTGAGTCGCTTGATACCACTATAACGCAGAGGGTGCGGACCAAACAAACATGGCCCCACCCCCCATTGTTCTTCATTAATGGTGTGTTCATCATGATGGAAGAAGGCGGATTTTTACCATGGTGATGAACGAAGAGCAGCCAGCCGAACTGGCCGCCGGCAAAGGCGTGACGTGTGACTGCATCGCGCGAAGAGGGCGGATGGCCGTCTGGCCAGCCACGGTGGACCACCACCCCATGGCCGCTCCATGCCGCCTCATAGCCTTCATGGCCCTCACAGCCTCTGCGAACCCCCTCGCAGCCTCTGCACCGCCCTGCACCACCCCATGGCCTCTGCGGCCCTCGTGGCCTCCGCGACCCGCTCGCAGCCTCTGTGGCCCCTTGCGGCCCTCGCAACCTCCGTGTTGCCTCACAGGAACACCACACCGCCCAGGCCAGGCCGCCAGACCAAACTGCCCAGCGTGGGCCAAGACACACCACGGGCCAGGCTAGACCCAACAAGTCGGTCCGGGGTGACCCGAACTGGGTCGGCCTAGGCCGGGTCAGACCAGTTTGGACCGGTCTCATACTAGTTTCGACCCTATACGCTCTTTTGGCCATCACTTCGGCACCGGACATCCGTTTGACGAATAGTCTACGGTGCTAGAAACCTTGGATCGGGACAGTTCCTTTGGTATACCCCACTAAATATTTGGATAAATTTAGTGTGTGGTCGGGTTGGATCGAGCACGAATTCGACCAGGCCCTCGGGACAAAAAGGCTAATAACTCACCGACTGGGCGTCTGATTGACGCACCTTCTGTTGCGTTGAGACCCCAATTATGTGGCGGTCCTTTGGGAAACTTCTTCGTGTGACTTTTTGGTAGTTGGAGTATCGACCAATGGCTTGAGAAGTGGATTATCCTGGATATGAGAAAGCTTAGTGCGGGAACCCAGTAGCTGGCTGTGGAGATGTACTAGGATCCTGTGTGGGTATAATGACATACTGGAGATGTACTAGGATCATGTGTGGGTATGAGGATGTATTGGGGATGTACTAGGATCCTGTGTGGGTCTGACGACGTACTGTAGATGTACTAGGATCATGTGTGGGTCTGACGACGTACTGGAGATGTACTAGGATCATGTGTGGGACTGACGACTTATTGGAGATATACTAGGATCATGTGTGTGTCTAACGACATACATGGGATGTACTAGGATCTTGTGTGGGTCTGACGATGTACTGGAGATGTACTAGGATCCTGTGTGGGTCTGATGGCGTGCTGGAGATGTACTAGGATCCTGTGTGGGTCTAACAATGTACTAAAATCCTCTATGGTTCTGATGTTGATTTAGGATCCTTCATGGTTCTGCCTCTTAACGGAGTAAGATGAATTAGTAGATACATCTAATCATCTCTACTACTATACCTAATGATATACCTAGTGTGAGATGAGTTCGTAAATATGTGGTACTCACCTTCGTGGTTTTTCCTTCCTTTATTGAACAGTTGAGATTTGGGATTTTGAGTTAGACCTTGTGTTTCCTCATGATTGGGATGGGTATACTTGAAAACTTAGGTACATGTATGGACATATACCTAAGTAGGGTTTTCAGATTTTTCCATGCTTTGCGGTGTATCTTTTGTGGATTTGTGAGACCTTGAGGGTCTCGGTGTCCCTACTCAGTATCGTTATACTAAAACCTACGTAGGCTATGCCTGCACCTTGTTGTGTTTTGTAGAGATGAGGGACAACACTGACCAAGGACGATACTACCAGGACTGGAGGTAGCTCATAAGAGTACCTTAGAAGAGGTGTACAGCAGAGACGATCATTCGAGAGCTGTGCCTACCCTTCAGGTAGGATCCTTGGCAAGTGATCACAGGAGCTATTCTATTTTACTTGTACTTTTAGTTTCTTGTACATTCTAGTTGGGATTATATTCTAGCCCCTTTCTCTCACTGTACTCACTCTGTTTACTATTCACTTTACTTGAGTTCGTATCTTGTTGTGTTCTTGGTTGCGTATGTTAAAAGGTTATAACGGCAATGTCTTCCCAGCTTTAGGTAATATGCCTTCGGTGCTAGTCTCCATCCCCTAGCCTATGGAAGGTGGGCTTGGGGTAGTCACAGCACGGGCCTCAGGGGACGGGTCGTGGAAAATTGGTATCAGAGGAGTCGGTTATACCGTAGAACATAGGACTCTCATCATTCTTTTTAACGGAAATATTGGTGATTTTTATGAGTGTGGTTATTAGTTTAGGGAAACTAGTATTGGTGTGGCAGCTGACGTATCCATACACCAGGACCCTGACATCTGATTTCCGACTCAGTTCACAAAAATCCTGACTTCTTGTGTTTTTTGAAGAGTTTTCTTTTTGATCTCTTTGAGTCAGTTCCCTAGGTATAACTTATTGACTGTGGCGCACCTGTTTCTTTCAAGATGACTCCACGCAGGCATCAAGATAGTGTTATGAGAGTAGTACGCACTGATATCCCACCGAGTGATGAGGCCTCAGTGCGAGGCCCTCTTTCAGTAGAGGCACCAGCGGAGGCACCAGCGGTACAATTACCCATTGGGCCACCGATGCCACCAGCCCTAGAAATAGAGGGTGCACACTGCTTGAACGCATTTCACGAGTTCCATAACAAGAGGCCACTAAGGTTTTGGGGTGACACACACCCACAAGCGGCTGAGGATTGGATAGAGGTCATGGTGATAGTCTTCCGACTGGTAGGGACACCAGCTGATCTCATCGTGATCCTTACGGCCAGCCTTCTATAGGAAGCAGCAGGATGATGGTGAATCTTGATGCTCCTGGTTCATGATGAGGTGACGCTTCTCTGGGAAGACTTTGACAGCCTGTTTTGGGCAGAGTTTGTCCCAATGACCCATCACACAATGCGCATTCAGGAGCTTCTTCATCTGTAGCAGGGCAGCATGACTGTGTCTTAGTACTCTTTGATGTTCACAGACCTCTCACACTATTCCACTGATATGGTGCGGGACCCATTATTTAGGGCCTAGACCTTTGATCAAGAACTCAGGTGGGAGATAGAGGTTTGGATAAATTCCCTCATCAACCCAACACATGTGGGGGTGTTAGTGCGAGCCCTCTTAGTGGAGAGTTTTCTTGCGGAGCTGTCAACAACAACGAGACCCACCACCAGTCATCACATAGAAAATTCTTCTGTGGATGGTAGCAGACAGATGTCACAGAGGTTCAAGAGGACCAGACCTATAGGTGGAGGACCGCATGACTCTGGCTCAATTGTGTGGGGTACCAGAGACAGTTCCCATCATGCGAGGAAGACGCAGTGTTTCACATGCGGCGGGTAGGGTCACATGGCCCGTGACTCTCCAACCCGTCATACGGATGATCAGCAGACGGTTGAAGGACCGCCCAGGTAGAGACAGAGGTTCGACCGAGGAGGTCCTTAGGGAGTGGGCGGATGTGGAAGAGGAGTTATTCATGCAGCTGGGGGCGAAATATGATTCAATATGTTACCGCAACCACCACTAGGTGATTCACCTCGACCGCAATGAGCAGGTGTATAGGGGGGATCTTAGCTCCCGGCAGCTGTTGGAATTCAAAATTTTGATTGAATAGACATCTTGTGTAAGGTAATTCATCTAGATATCATACTACTCAAGTTGGGTATCATTACGTTGATATCTGGGTCCATAATACCAATAAACAAGTACTTACATCATCTAGTGTCAAAAATGCCTCTGAACAAGCTACATCACCAAAGGGGGATACTCGTCCTAACCCTGGGTTCACCCATACTCACCTCCAATCACTATAAAGAAGGATTCTATATGACTAAATTTGAATATCCTTCAAATTTCCATTGATCTAGAAGTCATATTGCTTATTACATGTAAATCTAGTCCAATGTTTTATCCCTAGGTCCCAGTCCACGGGAGTTCATGACATTGAGACTCGAATGAACCCTGAGGGTTTTAACTTTAGGAAGACTGTATGGAGAGCTCACCTATGAGACTCCATTCCAACCCCTATAGGTCTCTAATCAGGAATAGAATAATCATCCCTTTCATCCAGGAGAGCGTAATCATCCATGGGTATAATCAAGTCATGGAGAGAGTAATCATTCTTATCACAAGTCCAATAGAGTAGAGAAAAATCATCCTCATCATATGTCAAATAGAGGAATACATAATCATTCTCATCATTTAAAAATTTAAGAGAATGGAATCATCCTCATAACTCAAGAGATAATTATTTTCCATGAGTTTCATTACTAGGGATTACATGCAATAATATCCTAATAATTTGACCAACAGCTAGATCCTACGAAGCACCTCTAAAAATCCCAATAATCTAATAGTCAAATAAACAGGCTCAATAGTCATGTCTCAGGTAGTACCTCTAGGTATACAAATAAACATAATAAATGTCATGTCATAGAATCTGGATCCTAGGAAATACATCTAGGAATCCTCAATATAAATAAGGATGAATCATGTCAGGATTATCAGCCACCAACTAGGAATCACCTCTGGTAATCATCATTGCATCAGTAGTAAACATGTGAAAGTATAAAAATAAAGATTTAGGGTCGTTGAATGCTTAAACTCACCACTATTTACATAGACTTTTGGCCTTAAATGTTTGCACAAGTTCTAAAGTGACACCCTCTACAATCTCTACTCAAACCTAATGTACTAACTTAAAGTCATTCAAACATTAGGGCACCCACTAGGTCCCTCACATCAATATACAGAAAAGGCATCCTACTTGGGATACTCAAGGTTTACACATAGGTAAAGGATTCCTAAAATGGATACTCAGTAGTAAAGGTAAAGGGATTAATCCTACAAAGTATTCTATAATGGTATGAAAATAGATGGGTCCAATGAAGGATACTTTGAATAATACATAAGAAAAATGCATCCAGCATGAGACCCTTATCAATGGAGTAAGAAGAAGAGGCATCGAACATGGGATCCTCAGAATGGTGTACAGGTAAATAGATCATACATGGTACTCTCTAAGTCATCATGTAATCATCGGATTAAATCATAGTTCCATCAAGAATAGTCATAAGATTAAGGCATCCTATAGGGGATCCTCTAGGTTAAAACATAATAGAACTGTCCTCTAAGGGATCCTCGCAAACAATTAACTTCATTGTCCCATAGGCTAGAAGGTCAATGCCACAAGGGATACATCCTCATGGAAAACCTAAAAATTAATTATTTAGGAAGATGTCACATGGCCCATCTCATACCATGGTCTCACTCTTAAGAGTAAACTAGATTTGATTACAGAAGGAAGAACCTCTCTGATTAGGAAAATTCTAAAATGTCATCTAGGATTACTTAAATCGCCATAAGTGTTTAACAACCACAATCTGCATGGAAATTTTCCCATAATGGACTCCTCTTTTGTCCATTTTCCACTCTAGGTCATAAAAAAGAATAAATCCCCAAATGGGTAGAAAAAGTGGAGTACATGGCATGTGTACCCATGTACATAGTGTGTACCCTTGAAGCTCCATTTGGGTGTGTATTTTAGCTAGACATGGCATATAAAAGTATAAGTTCATGATGTGTTGATAAATTACATAGTATGTACCCTTCATGCCATAAATTTACATGTTCCTCACATAGTATAGCAATTTACCATGGCCAGATCATATACCTTTTCATGGCATTCCACCTTGACAGGTTCTGGCTGGGTAATCTAAACGACCATGTTCCCTTACATGGGTTGTTTGGTTGAGTACTCGACTAGAAGGAAAAGTACCCTATATGGTGTGTAAACCCAATACATAGTTTGTACCTATTGAAATATTATCTTATCTAAATATTAATAACACAGAGTATGTGTTCCTAAAAAACATGTTATGTGGTCATGATTTTTTAATGGGAAATCACCCAAATCACCAGAAACCCCCAATTTTTCCCCAAAATCAATAGATCGGCCCAAAAGGGGTAATATAAAAGAATAAAAGTTGATTATAACTTGAAAATGGAAAATATATTAGGATATATGGAAAAAACATAAAATGGCCTACCTTTGGGCAGAATCTACTGAAGCTATTCCCATTTCGATGGTCTATGGTTATCGAACGAGATCTGGCATCTACCGATCTCCACGACAGTACCTTTCTTCCCCTATCTCTCTATTAATCTCTCCACATATCACTTTCTATATCAATTTCATGGTGAATGAGGATCCACATGGGGCATGAATAAGAAGACCTGGGAGAAGGAAGAAAAGAAAAGAAGAAAATAAAAAGGAAGAAAAACAAAAACAAAAGCGGGGCCGCCTGACGCCAGCACAAAAACAGAGTTTATATCCCACCTATGAAAAACTCCCCATTATGAAATCAATCGAAGAGATAGAAACTCAATATGATTATCTATTTAGAATATATGGTTAAATGAACCTGAGTGAATAAATTAATATTTAATTAATTAATTATTAATTATTAATTATTCCACTGAAATTAGAACAACTTAAAATTCCACAAAAATCATGTCCTAAGGTAAAACCCCTATTCCAAGACCAAAATAGTGATCAAAAAATTATTTTACATAATATAATATGGTAAAGTTACCATTTTACCCCTTATAAGCATCCATAAAAAAATTCAAATTCCTGATTAGAATTCTAGTTTGAAAAAACATGAGTTCTTAGAGTTGTGCATAATATTTATTATTATAATTTTTTATTTCATACGCTCGACCACATCATTTGAGTAGGTATATGCTTCCCAAATTCTTTGGGTTTTTTTCTAACATTTAGGTTAATGAGGAACAGATGGTTTACTTCTCATATTTCCTCACTATACCTCTGGCAAAGCATGACATGTAGTCATATCTGGGTTGTAATGGCTTATGATATAGGGTACATGTCTTCATAGTATGTGAAAAACAATTAGACATACTATACATATATGTGTGGGATATAGAGTCTTAAGGATATGACATATACTTTTATTTGGTTTTGGTGACTTTGGTTTCCCATGGGTGTATATGCATGGTCTATAGTAAATTGAGGTACAGTTCATGATACATATGTTGTAATGGATTTTGGGATTACTATTGGGTTTTTATGTGATTTTATAATTTGTTTTATTATTCATGGGGTGCATAATGACTTATTTAGGGGATGGTAGTAGAGGATGTTTGGAATTGGGGTGTGACAGTGAAAAACCAGTGGGGAAGTGAATGAGGGGTACTTTTCTTACATATATGTTTTGATTTGTATATTCTTACTTATAGGAATTACTTTGTGAGATATCCTTGGTGAGGATATGATATTGATTTACTAGTTTAGATAATGAATTGGATTCATTTTTTTAGTAACTGGGATTTAGTATACTTCTTACACATAGTCATTAGTGGTTTTAGGGAGGATCATACTACGTATACATGTATGATCATCACACATATATACACATATATATATACTAATTTCTTGGTATAATGGTGTTAGTTGGTGATTAAGTTGGGTGTAACTATCATGGAGTGGTTTTTCAGAATTTATCTAAGTCCATGGTCATTTCTTATCCCTTCTTTGTTAATTTCTATTTTTTATCTATAATTTGTTACATTTATGTACATGGATTTATTTTTTCTATAAAAATGTGTTCATTGTTGGATATCATATTATTTATTATCCTTATATATATAAATAGGGTAATTACTCTTATTGTATGAATTTTATACCCTCTGTTCTAGACATCAACCCATGACCAATTAGAGATAAGCTTTTTCAGTGATCCTCATCTTCACCATCATCCTAAGAGGGGTACTAATGGAGTGGTGGAAAGGAAAAAAGAGCTGAAAATTTTATTTAAACCTTCTTTGTACATCAAAAAAAATCATTATAACTCTTAAATTTAATAGTAAACAAATACAATCATAAACATGGTTTCAATCTTTTGTAAAATCTATCAATTTTATTTTCATGTTCTAGAATAAAATTTGGTGTATACCATTCCAATCTAGTAAAATTTTCTCAATATAAAACAACTACGTCCTTATGCATTTGATTTAACTCCTGAAATTTTTTTTCCATTCTAAGTAAAATAACTTTAGAAAAAAAATTAATGAAAATATATTTAAATAAATTTCATTCCATGGTATCAATCACATTCATTTATTTTCTATTCTTCGCTAGATAGCACCACTAATTTACTTTTCCCTCAACATAATAAATTATAAGAGTTACCTTCTATGATCTAAAAACCTAAAACATCATATGACTTCTCCAAACGATTCATACATCATTTTTTATCACCAATTTTTAGATTCCACCCAGTTTTAGAGTATATTTTCAAATGAAATAATCCATTACTATCATAGTAATTCGTTGAGAATTTGTTCAATCTCTTGCATTTACATTTCAGGATTATAAGGGTATTATCCTTTCTTTTCCTCCCTTCTTCATTGATCATGTAACATCTATAGAAAACCATTATAAAAGAGACATATATTGGATAAAAAAATTTGGAATCCATTACAATTAAAAAAGCTATCTCATGTTAGTATAACTATAAATAGTGTTTTATCTGTATGCGTACCTATTTATAATCATTAAATTGTCTCTCCTTTTTTCCTTTTCAACATCATAACCACTAAAGTTATATAAACCTTTCTCTAATAACAACTATAATAACCTAAACATAACCAACCCATAATCACATGTTTTATAAAAAATATTAAAACAAATATATTCCCAAGACCTTTAGTATTATAAATTTATAGGATTTGTATAATCTAGTGCATAAAAAAACTGAAACTTTTCACACAATGTAATTTTTTCTACAAGAAGAGGTTATATTATAAATATAATTTCTCCATTAAGGATATATTTCCAAAACGGTAAATTCAAATTTATTATTGTTCAATCTCATCCTTATAGCCTATTAAAATAATTTCAAAATTTTTTATGATCATATAAATTTAGTCAAGGGTTAAAAAAGTAAGGAAAACTCATTAGTATATTTAAATAAGTGAAACTCAATGAAAAAAAATATTTTAAATAATAAATTTTCAACTCATACAGAATAATAGGCTTATATTCAATCATGAAATCAAATTCATTGCTTATATTAATGATATAAAAATATTTCTGTAAAAAAAACTCATGTAAAATCATGAAGTGAATATAATAATCATGAAGTTTTATTGGGGAATTGTATTCATATCATTTGTAATCACCGATAATCACCCTTACAATCACCTATAATGGAATAACCTAACCATTGAATTCCAATATAACTTCTCTGAATAATAAATCACTACCCAATGAATTTGGGGGATATAACTCAAGACCATCTATTATTATCTATAATTTCTATGTAACATATCTTTAATACAATACATATGATCATGCATTTTAACCTATAAGCATAAGCATTAAATTTAACTCAATAAAAAATGATTTAAAAAGAATGGGTTAACTAGTTCCTTAGCGAGAGAAATATTAAAAAAAATGTTGATAATGAAAAAAAAATGTAAGAAATAAAATTCTAGTAAATATTTTAGAGATAATTGAGAGAAATATTTCAAAAAAAAATTAAGGTAGAATTTTAAAATAAACCCCTTACTTCATTCCAAGAATCATCAGCGTCTCCTTTCTTGCATAAAAATAAATTTAAATGTGTTATTTTTTATTATAAATTTAAAATAATTATATTATATTTTTATAAATTGATATTTTAATTCATTTAATATTATATTTGAATCATGGTTTACTTTTTATGTCCATAGTACGTGATTTTTGATGTTCGATAGTCACAGTAGTTCAGAATTGAATTATTATGGAATTTGGTATTATCACCACTTAAGAGTTCAAAAATAAAAATGAAATGTGTATTATATAGTAACAATATCCATATAAATTGTGTGTTTTACATATTAGTTAAATTCAATTTCCTGTATATGCTTTAATAATAAATTAACAATTTTCAAAATTTTATAATTAGAATTTTAAACATTAATTTTAGTATATGTCTTATTTATAGAAATTATAGCAATCTAGGATGAACATATACTTTTATAAATGAAATAATACATCATAGTGAATTATTTTATAACCATGAGAATAGGTTTGATCAAAAATAAAAGTAACTGAAATTAAATAAATTATTAAAATTATAAAGTGGAGAATAAATTGATGCACTGTTATATATAGTTATATAAGTATATATCCATTATTATGAATAATTATAATAAAAAAATAATTTAAATTTATTTTAATTAATTTTAATACCACATAAATTATTGTAATTTCCTTCTTAGAAGTGTCATAAAATGAAATAAAATAAAAAATAAGGAAAGGAAAACAAAATAGAAAATGGAATCAAATTTAATGTTTTGTATAATGGAGTTAATATATAAATGATTTTGATTTTAAGAATACAAAAATAGGAATAAACCCAATTTTTTGAAAAAATATTCATTCTAATGATATTATATCCTTATTAAATATAAAAATATAACAAAGTATTTCATTGAAAATGAAGGATAAATCATACCTTCATCAATCATTAAGACAACTACTTTGATCGAGTGGTTTGGTTGAGAAATGGATTTGCAATAGTGTAGGAAATGAAAGGAGGGAAATTTTAATTTTTTATACAGATAGTAAACAAGAAAAATTTGTGTATCAAAGTAATTTCTTGTGAATAAAGTGTAAAACCCAAATTTTTAGACAAGTTTTAGTGGTTTTTTCACAAATATTCATGTCTTAAGGGTTAAAAATATAATTTTAATGAATCAAGTTGCTTATAAAGGGAAAATATAATATCTATTAAATAGTTAATAATTTAGATATGTGTTTAAATTTGGTTTTGGGATTTTTTTAATAATTTATAAGTAATTATTATCAAAAAATAAAATTTATATAGATTTTAATGGTTATTATTATAATTTGAGTTTAAAAATATCTAGATAATTGTGGAATTAAAATTATAATATTAATATAAATTATTTATCATCAGATTTATCCCTTAAATTCATGTAAATATATATCCTTTCTTAATATTATCATTATGTAACCATTTTTTACTTTCCAAATGTTTCACAAGTTGTGCATCCACAATGTTAAGTATTTTCATATTTATCTTGACATAAAAAATACTTTATATTGATTAAATAATATTTATATGATATTTTGAGATTATTATATTTTAATAAATTTTACATAGTAATCTACAATATTCCATATCATTCTAGATATAAATATAACAATATGAAGTAGAATTCCACTTGAACCCAATTCTTATTTTAAAAGGAGTTTAAGTATGTTACTCAACCTATAGCTAATTCTATTTCATATATTGACCTTTTATATCTATATTTTAAGGAATTGAATATTTTTTTTAGTTCCACACCTTTCTTAGTAGTTTCATAACAGTCTGGACACACATTTAATTGTGAATTGTAAATTTTGATTCTAACTTCAACTGTTATTTTTTAAAAAGAATCCAAATTTATTGCTCAATATCTAATAAAATGGAATTTAAATATTAAACCACTAAAAATAATGTTTTTTATCTATAAATTTATAAAAAATCCCACATGTTTCCCAATTTTTATAAAATATTATTGATGTTTATAAATACATAAATAATAGGATTCAATTTGATTTCAAACTCTTATTTTTTAAAAGGAATTCAAATTAAAATGTGTCACTCAAATTAAAACAAAATTGTATTATAATATTGATTTTAAAAATAAATCATTTGAAACTTAGAAAACATAAATTGAACTAAAAATATCATTTATAACCTTTTACTAATATTTTTAATCAAAAATAATTACTCTATATCACATTTATTACTTACTATGATATCATATTCTTATAAGTTTTTAATAAAATACCTTTCATATATTTTTTTAGAAAAATGATTCAAAATATATAATTCATGTTATTAAAATTAATCTATAACTATTAAGTATTATCTTTCAAAATTTAGATCAAAATATATTATAATAATATAAATATTAAAGACATATTTTTCTTTAAACCATAAATCATATTATTATTTAATACCATGCCATAATATTTTTATAAGATATATATATATAATTATATATTCATAATAATAAAATAAATCACCATATATAAAACATATTATACTTAATAGATAAAATAATAAATATTATCTAACCTTTTATTAAATAAATTTTTCTGTTATCAAATAACAATTTTTTATAGATAATTAGAACAAATATAATTCCATAATATGTACTTTAAAACCCTTGAATAATATTATTTAATAATAAATTGGATACTACAAAACTATGGATGGATGTAGGCTACGTATGGGATGGATTTACAGGCATTTATCGTAGTCACATAATGGGGATGATGAGTATACTATCTTGCATTATGTGCATGGATATATCTTATGACTCATTGGAGATATTGTGTGTGTTTAAAACATGATAATGTGTCTTCAAGTGATGTATCTAGGGTTAATAAGGGTTTATATCAAGTTTGTAGAGACAATTGTAGTTCTACATTGTTATCACACACATATAGATCACCATGCATGACATGCTGATTAAATTGCAATATTCTTGAGGGATTAGTCACCCTCATTTAGATGTGGGCATGGGAAAACATCCCTATCCAAGCCCCTATTATTTATAGTGTAGAGATTAAATTTTACGTAATTTATTAAAATATTCCTGATAGAAGGTATCGTTATACTTTTTTAATGTTTTTATGTCACTATGATCCATATTAAAGACAACTTTTGATCATTTGTCTTTTTCAAACCATAAATTAAAGATGTAATCAAGCACACCATTATATTATGAAATTGCAACATAATTTTTTAGTATATCATATCATATTAGATTTTTTATAATGAAACCTATGTTTTATACTAATTTTAATATAGGAATTTTATCATAAAATACATAAAACACAAACTAATGATTTAGAGGTCTAGTGTATTTCATAGGTTATACACATAATAAATAAACATAAAAATAAACTACATATCCATTATTTTTAAGCCTATAATTTCTCTTAAATACATTTGAACTTATATTACTACATATGATTCTTTGGGGAAGAACATAATAGAAAAGGGTGTGTTATAAAGCCCTGTAATGGAGTAAATATGATAATAAAGTATAAAATATGAGAAAAAAAGGAAATAACATGTTATCATAAAAGAAAAAAAATCGTATATAATAAAATTGAGGAATGGAATAAATAAAAGGATATCATGGGAAATTTTCTCAAAATAATGTTACAATAACATAAAACATGACCTCATAAGTAGAAGTCAAGGATCTCTTCCTAAACAATAAGACATAAAGTTCTAGGCTAACTTCCCATGCATCATACATGGTATCTCATGTGAAGAAAAAAATAACCAACACATTGGAGGGTTATATCATTATGGTACCACCCATCATTTTATATCATGTCCAATAATATGTGAACTAGATAATAAATTCATACATAATCCATAATTATCTGAAAATACCATGAGAACGAAATATGTTACATGATCTAGTCTCAAAACAAAATCATTATATATTTCATAAATATTCCCAATATAATAAGTAATTATATATTTTGTAACTTTATATTTTATATAATAAACATATGTATTAAATAAATACACCATGTTAAGAATATTTCCTAAGAAATTGTGGAGAGGTAGATATAGAATTGCACCTCCTAAATGAAGTTTTAAGACATAAGTAAATAAAATTTAAAGAGGGAGAGAATTTATAATTATCCTTTAATATATAATCAAACTATAATGGTTTACGATAAAATATTCATCATTTTATAAAAAAATATAGTGAAAAAACATTAAAATATAGTCATATGAAAAAATAATTATGAATATGAAAGATCCATTTAAAAATGGTTATTTAAAAAAAATGGAATATAAAACATGAAAAATATGTATAATCCCAAAAAATAAAGGGAAAATAAACATGGAATATATTTCAGATCCATATATTGAGAATATAAAAGAAACACATGAGAATAATAGAGAGTGAAAATGATCCTTGTAGATATAAATCATAAACCAAGATAAAATTGAGTGGTTCATAGGATCCCTTACCATGGGTCCTAATTCACTTGTTTCACATGCCTAACATTATGAATAATCAAGTTATGTTTATTAAATACTTTATTTGGAACCTTTTTCATTAATATTTTATTCATCAGTATTATTTTATGTTAATTTATAATCATTTTACTAAGACACCAAATTTATTCTCACTATCCAAAGGGTGGTCGTTTCACGGTTCCATTGAGGCTTCGATTTTTTATGATTATGGAAGTTCATTTCAAAAGAGGAAAGCACTCCAAAAGTGAAATTCAATTATTTTCATGTCATTATAAATGTTTAAATGGTCACATAATCATGGTTAACTGAGTATAAAGGTTATTGTAAAATTACATGTCTGTCTAGGCAGTTTTACCGACCATTATGAAATAGATTTATTTTATTAAGATTTATAATTATTCATACATTATATAAAATTAAATAAGTTATAATATGATTATTATAATCTTATTTAACCAAAAAATTATTTATATAACCATCTATGAAGGAGGTTATGAAAAAACCCATTATCCATGGATGTGATAGTCTTCACAAAAAATGGGAGTGGTTTGCATATTTTTAATGAATGGGATGATAGTAGATAGTTGATATTCCATTAACAT
Source organism: Viscum album (assembly GCA_963277665.1). NCBI lineage: Eukaryota > Viridiplantae > Streptophyta > Magnoliopsida > Santalales > Viscaceae > Viscum > Viscum album. Next base: position 124,371,905 of record OY728126.1, read on the forward strand.
GATAATATATATATATATATATATGATAATATTGTAACTATTTCATGTTCTATGGGATGCATATGGAGGAGGTATAATAATAAAATATTAAAAGATTTAGGTTAAGAACATTACCTCTTTCTTTGGATGCCCTCTCTTAGACTACTCCTTAAGGAAACATGGATTTATATTTTTGTAAAAATATAACCTATGTGATATTATAAAAAGTATCAGGGGTGGATTTTAATAGGTATTGGTCAAGCTAATATACTTATGGTGTGTGTAGAAGAGTTATGGTGAAGGGATCCTTTTATAAGTGTGAGGGACAACACTTTTGTAAATATAATTTTTTAATATAAAAGAGATATATTTATGAAGGAAAGTGGGACATAAAATGATAACTTATGAGAAAAATATTATTTAAGGACATTAAATCTCTCATACACCCATTTAATGATGTATTTTTTTATATTTACCTCTTGATTAAACATTTTTACTTCATTTTATCCTTTATCATGGTGACTAATTTTTAACTTGGTAACTTATTTTTATGCCATAAAATTAAATTAATATCATTAAATACTTTCTATTGTGATAATTTTAAAATGAAATCAATTTTATTAAAGAAAATTTACAATGGTGATAAAATTAACTTTAATATTAGTAATAAAAAATCAATATTTTTGCAATTCACTAAAAATCATTTATTTTTTGAAAAATACTAAAAGTTAAACCTAGGATAATTTTGAAGTGATGATTCCAAAAATAAAAATAATTTTATAAAAATGATTTTAACATATGAGAAATTTTATTTTTAAATAAATTCCTTATTTGTTAAAATAGATTAATGTTTATGAAATGATCCAATATCTGAAGCCCTGAAAATTTACCTATGATTTCATAAAATTATATGATAAAATAACTAGTGTTTAATGAAACTATTTTATGAAAAAAAATTATTTTAAAACTACAAAAATATATTTTAATGATAATAAAACATATATGTTCTACCAAAAATACAATTATTATTTCTTTGTTCCAATCATTTGTTTCATAATATTTAACCCTTTTATTTAATTACCTTATGGTATAAATTTATTATATGTAAAATTATAAGTTAATATAATAAAGTTACTATGTTTAATAACATATTCTTAAATATGATTAATGTGTTAATTCAGAAGGGTAATTCCATTTAATAATTTCTAGGTCGTTACATTATTCCCCCATAAGAATTTTTACCTCAAAATTTAATTTAATACTCAAATGAGAAAACAAGTGAGGGTACTTTTATTTCATTTCTTCTTGAAGTTCTAAAATTACTTATTCAAAGTTAGGGTTCCTCTGAAGTAATTTCACAAGGTATGTTTCTTTATTATGTATAACATTGTCTCTGAGGTCTTAGAGCTTCACTGGATGCTGCTAATATAAAATATCATTATTAAACAAAACCATATATAAATTAAATTCATTTTTAGGATCTGATATATACTTCATCAATAAGAATACAATGAACATATCATGTACCTGAGAACGATTTTTAAAGAGTGATAGTTAATAATTCAAATCTCAAATGAGATCAAGAATATCAAAGGGGATAATGTATCTTGGACTTAGCTTTACCATCTTCTCAAACCACATGAATTAATTTCATAGTGATATATGAAATAGAACTTTAACTCTGTAACTTTATATCCAAAGTGCCACATACTGGTTCCCTGAGCTAATCAGTCGCATGACCTCAAGCAAGCCTCCCCATACAAAAAAGGCTGCCAACTAGAAGTGAAGGTTTGATAATTCATTCTTGGGGAGCCTATACCCTCTTTGATCGGAGTAATACAGTAGAATAAAAATAATAAATAATAGTGAAAGAATATATTAACATTAAATTATTAATATCTCAAGATAAACAAAGTAGGAAATACAATATCCAACTAAATCTAAAAACATGACATGCAAATGTAAGTGTCATGTGTCTAAAATGTAGACTAAAAATAAAGACACTGACAACTCCCAAATAGTTATCGAACCACGTCTAGTTCAATATTTCAATATCTATCCCCAAATAATCTATCTAACATAGGTCCTTTTCCATTAACATGTCCTAAAACAATAAAATATTTTTGGGTACTGATTATGTAGCATGAGTAATGTGTGAGTAAAACTCAGTAGTTCACCACCAGAAGTGTCTAAAACAATATCCACTTGGATATTAGTGAATTAGGTTATATAAATAAATAAGTACAGTTCATAAGTAAATAGTTATCACATTGTCATTTATTCTTTACATAACCACATTAACTCCTAGGTTCCCAAGGACACCCATTACTCAATGCCAAAATCATCTCATTTCAGAGCCTGAAGTGTTCCTAGGTAATATCATGTCTTAATACCTGCTCTAGATCATTCCATAACTTGAAGTATTCAAAGGTGATATCACATCTCAGAACCTTCTCCGACTCATGATGGGGACCAAAGTATTCCCAAGTGATGTCATATCTTGGAGTACCTTTTCTACAATTCTTTATTTTATAATTTACTGCTCGTTTTACCATCTATAAATCACACATTAGAATGACTATTTTCTCATTCTCTAACTCATTCATGAATTACCATGTTCCCATTTAAAAAAAACTAGAATGACCATGTTCCCCTTATTTACTTCAAACATTAATAACGATGTTCCCATTCATAAACACACATTAGAATGAGCATGTTCCCATTCTTTACTTCATACATGAATGACCACGTTCCCATTAATAAAAAAACATTAGAATGACCATGTTCCCATTATTTACTTCAAACTTGAATGACCATGTTCCCCTTCATAAACACATAATTAATTTAGTAGTTAATTAGTCACATTAATTCCATTAGTAATTCAACAATTAGTTTATCACATAATCAACCTTAATTAATTCACCAATTAAGTAAGTCATCAAACTAATTATTTAATTTAACAACTAATTAATCAAGATTCACAAGCTCAAATTCCATAATTAATCCCATAGTTAATTATCTATTCTCAACCTCAATTATTAATAATTAATACCACAATTAATTATCTCAATCCACAATATCAATATCACATAGTTAATACCACAATTAATTATCAAAATTTAGAAAATTTGATAACTTATAATGGATTCCCCAATTAAATATCTAAATTAAAATCCCTAAATCTCATAATTAATTCTCTAATTAATTATGTAATTGGAAATCACCTTAATCTCATAATTAATTCCTTAATTAATAATTTATTTTAATGATAATCCAATTAATAAATTTGCCACATTAATTAACCCTATTTAAGAATTCAAATTGCTAATTAATGTTAAGAATTCTAAATTTTTTCATACACATATCAAAATAAAAAGTATTGGAATTGAATATTAGACCACCTATCTCAATTTGATGATGGATAATCACCCAATGAAAAACTCCAAAAATTTATTCGCTCAATGATGTAGATCTATATCTGAATCTAAAAACCCTAAATCAAGATTAATGAAATAAAGATCACATTAATCTAGATCTAGATATATAATAATAGAACTATATCTCAAAAAATAGTTATATAATTTTCCATAATAGTGGACTATATCACTGAAATAAAGAAGAAAGAATGGGGAAGTTTGAGAGAAGAACCGGGAGAGGATTCACTAACTGAGAGAGGATAAGACCATCAATTTGGGATTATATTAAAAATTAATGGTGGTTATAAGGGAATAGAATTATTCTCGAGATCTCAAAAAACATGAAAGAGGAACTACGGTTGAATGGGGGTTGAAATAGGTGAGTTTTGGGGGTTCGTGGAATTATGAAATTAATTTTTGGGCTTAATAAATTAATGTGCATAGTTAGCTAAGTTGGGGAACCTAGGTTTTCATAATTATGCACCAAAAATAAGACTATTATTTTATGGGTTTATGGTTACTACTAATTGGGATCATATTTTTCCAAACTATGCACTATCCATATGAATCCACTCTTCCTAGGTTCTCATGGTTAGCTGGGATGGGGTGTATGGTTTTCCCTAACCATGTTCCAATTATGCACAACCCCTTTTTCATTCATTTTTTCTAAAAATTCTCCAAAACACACCTCAAGTCACAACCCAAACAAAAATCACTCAAAAATGAATATAAGAGAACCTAAAAATGGTCCTAAGACACCTCCAAAAATGGTCGGGATCTTATTATCTCCCAACCTTATAATAGCTCATCATCGAGCTGCACTCCCAAGCCCCTCTGAGATTATAAGACAAAAAATCGGGCTATTGGGACCAAATATAAGATTCACATTCCCATGTCTCCTTCTACACACACCCATGTTGCTTCAAAACATGTACTATCGACATGGTCTTTCCCCGCAACACTTTCTCACTACGATCCAACACATGCATTGAATGATTCTTAAAAGGACCATATATCTAAATTTTTACATCATCCACATCGATCACATGATAAATATTGGGGTGATACCACCATAGTTTGACACATGGAAAATTTCATGGATATAACTATATTTTTATGAAGATCCAATCGGTATGTCATCGGCCCGATTTTCTCCACTACCTCAAATGGTCTAATGAACTTGAGCACTAACTTTCCCTGCTTATGTATCTTGTGGTGACCCACCCTAGGAGACACCCGAAGGAATACATGATCATCCTATATAAACTCTAGGGGTCATCTCTGTCTATCATCATATGACTTTTTTCTAGTCTAATCTATGGCTATACATTTCTGAATCAGTTGAACCTGCTCCTACGTCTCCTACATGTGACTCAATCCCAGTAACTCTTACTCACCAACCTCTATCCAGCATATCGTTAATCTACATGACATACCATAAAGAGCCTAATGTGTTTCCATATATATATTTTCATGATAAATATTTTCATAAGAAAACTCCACTAAATCCAAGTGCTTTTCCTAAGACCCACCTAAGTCAAGAACACATGCTTGCAGTATGTCCTCTAGCACTTGTTTATTACACTTCGACTACCTATATGTCTATGGGTGGAATGAAATGGTCAATAATACCTTTATATAAAGAGTTTTATGTAATCCCTTACACAATCATGAAGTGAATCACAAGGCATGATCTAAAACTATAGCTCATGGCACTCCAGGCAGACGAACTCTCTTCTGAACATACAAGTATCCCAACTACTCCACTAATAAAGTCTCCCATATAGGCCAAAAATGTTCTAATTTTTTTATTCGGTCCACGATAACCTAGATAGTTCTATTATTCTTTAGAATCTTCAGAATTCCAACAAAAAAATCCATTTTCATGTCATCTCACATACATTATTTAAGGGGAAATGGCTACAGTAATCCTCCATGTCATTGATTTTATACCTTCACCTACTAAAAATTATAGTGTTATGTCATGTACCATTTTTTCTTATCTTTCATGAAAGGCCACAAAAACTTTCATCATAGGTCACAGTTCATTTTGGTCACACCTGGATGTACCGCCCACTTCAAGGCATGAAATTCATTCATCATCTCATGTCACATGCCTGTAGGCACAACAACCCCACTCCTCACGTATATGATCTCATCCACATCTATCAACAAGTCAAAAGGTGACTCCCCATCTTCAGGTCTTTCCCTTAAGTTCAAACACTCCATATCCTCATACTTCATATCATTAATCGAGATCGAAAAAATAGACCCCACTAAAACTAATATGAGAGTCATCTTCTCCTGACTATCCTGAACCACCACATGTATTTTAGCTAGTGGATTTTTCATCTTTCACTTAGCACTAGACTCCTACACCATTTGTGCCTAATTTTTCCTTCTCAAAGTCTTATCCACACCATTTCCTTTCCCATGAGTATATACTAACTCAAAATCAAATGATTTCATATACTCAAACCATCTCCAATGTCAAAATTTTAACTCTTATTGTGAGAAGATGTATATTGACCTCTTGTAATATGTAAAAACTTTAAACTTCTCTCTCAATGGATGATGTCACCAACACTTCAAATCATAAACCATTTCCTATATCTTGAGTTCATGTGTAGTGTAGTTCCATCCTTTTTTCCTCATCTTCCAAGACACATATTCCACAACTCGATCTCCTTGAATCAACACAGCTCCAAAACCTATTCTAGAGGAATCACAATACACCATGTACTCCCCACCTAGCTTAAGTAGGATCAAAATTAGTGTTAATGTCAAACACTTCTTTAACTTTTAGAAGGCCTTCTTACAAGCTTCTCACAAGCTTCTAACCCTTCAAAATTAGTGTAAATCCAGCATGTATCACTGTCAAATAGGAAATTTTTGGGTGAATCTCCGATAATATTAAGATAACCCTAAAAAGATAAAAATATCAAATATGTTCTTGGGCTGCCCCATGAAACTAATTCTTGAACATTTAATGGGTCCACTAACACACCTTCCTCCAAGAATACATGTCCTAAGAACTGTACAAGGTTAATCCAAAACTGACACTTAGATATCTTATCATATACTTGATGCTCTCTCAGTGTACTAAGGACAATGTCAAGATGTTGGGAATTATCACCATGAGTCTTGGATTACACCAAGATATCGTCCTTGAACACTACCACAATATGATCCAATTATGGATAGTATATTCAGTTCATTAAGGCCATAAACACTTTTTGTGCATTTTTCAACCCAAACGACATTATGAAAAACATATACAGTCCATACCTACTTCTGAAAGAAATCATCAAATATCTGAAGTCTTAATTGTCAGTTGAGGATACCCTACACTCAATTCAATCATTTAGAACATAAAATATCCTATCAAATCTCCAAAAATATCATTTACACATGGCATGGGATATTGGTTCCTTATAGTCATCTTGTTCAATATCCGGTAATCGATGCACAAGTGAAAACTCCCGTCAACCTTATTTGAAAGCAATAAAGTTGATCCCCAAGGTTACGTACTAGGGTAGATAAATACCTTATCCTCTAAATCCTATATCTATTTCTTGAGATCTTGAGTCAAATTTTGTGCCATTCTATGTAGTGTAATATATATTGGTTCATCCCCTGACATGATCTCAATAATGAATTCGACATTTCTATTAGGTGGAAACCCAGAGAATTACTCAGGAAAAATATCCTAAAATTGTTCCACCACTCATGAAAATATATTATTCTTTATGCTCCGATAATCTAGAATAAACTAGAAAAATGGGTTGTGAGCTCTCCTAGTTTCTAATTTATTGGTCCTACTCATTCTTATCAGATATTCCACTCCCCATGGTGAATATTATGGTCACCCTTGGTTGAAATAAAAGTCACTCTCCTCTGATAAAAATCTATGTGGGCTAGGTATGGGACTAGCCAGTCCATACCCATAATTAAAAAAAATCTTAACATGTCAAGGATATATATCCCATATAAAATGATACCCCCTAACATCAAGATAAAATGAAATGCATATAAATATGTCTCTAGATCATACTCCCAATGATGTATCTATAGTCATAAACCCGCTCACAAACTCCACTGCCATGCTCAAACTATTAACATGTTTTGCAGATATAAACAAATGATAGGCAGAAATATCAAATAAGGCACTAGATAATGTAGATTCTACAAGAATAATACCTCCCACTATCAATGGTTCAGCCTCACTATCAAAAAGTGTAGGTTGCACAACATGTAATTGACCTTCCCTTCTTCAATGTGATGTAGTCTGACTACCCTCAGTTTCACCACTCTTTTGATAGTGGAACATTTTCCTAGAATCCTTACATCCACCACCTCTACTAACTTGGCTAGTATAACTCCATATTCTAGTCTGAAAAGGTGTAAAATATCCCCTTCCCAGACTCATACTCTATCAGTTGCACCCACACTGGACATTTGTTGCTATCTCATGCAGAATTTTTATAGATGCCCCATCTTGCCACAGAACCTGCACTCTACTAGTGGTTGGGGTAGTTTCTATGATAATGGACTAGCCTACCGCACTGAAGATATATCACTCTATTATGATAATTTTTAACCAAACCTCTTGAATGACCTCTCAGATTTTCACTACCCTATCTGGAGTTCTCATAATGGTGATTCCTTATCTAAGAAGTATCACCCCCTGATTGTTCAGTAGCAACTATCTATCTAGCACTGGAAGCCTTATTTAGGTTCCCCTCAACTATGAAATCCTGATCCACCACATCATTAAACATATTTAATCGAAATAGGTCAACTGGGAACTTAATATTGCACTTAATTCTATCTTGAAAGTATATCTCCATAGTTTCTCTATCTCTTGGAAATGTTTGATCAATACATTAAAGAGCTATAAATAATCCAGCATAATCTTTCACAGACATGCTCCCTTGATCCAGTTGAATGAACTTTGTTCCTCTCTCCTAACTCATAATCTCTAGATATAAGTTCTCCAAGAACTACACTAATTAGTACTTCCATAACATACCGTCAATTTTTCCAGTCCGCACCTAAACATACCACCAACATTTCTCTAATTCTCATTGAATATAAGTAGCTAACTTAACTCTCCTCTTAGTAGGAGTCTCAAAATGGTCAAGTATCATCTTGATAGACTCAACAAAGAACTCAGCTCCCTCAAGTCCATCCTCTCCAGTACAAGTTGAACGGTCTGGTGACTAAAACTCTCTCGTTAGGTCATACATACTCTTCTCAACCAGCCCTGGGTCTCTTCTCATTAATTTCATGAAGAGAGAAAATTTTTATTAGATCTACTTCTCTTCTTACTCACCTAGCACTATCGATGCCTCAGGTTACACTATTGGTAGAGCATTACCAGTAATAACGTCTTGTCATCTTCTAAACCGGCATCGTTATGGAGGAATGTCTCTAAAATTCCAAACAAATGTCTTAGGAATCATAAAACAACTCTATCACATATATGAAAGATTAATAATAACAAATATGACTTTTCTCAAAACCTCGTCACACAATCAAAACTGAGGCATTATCACTACCCTTAACCATCTTATACCTTGTTCTTGGTTATATAAGGGAATTCTCATTCTCATATCATGTTTCTAATTTAGAAACCCAATTATTCACATTATTGCATTGTTTTAACACTTAAAATTTCATATTAGGCACCATTTCAATTTAATTACACATGTAAGGAAAAAACAGTTTAAGTTCCACAACTTACCCAAAACCCATTTTCTCATGCGTTCCTAAAATGATGCATGTCAAAATATAATCTTGAGTCCCTAGAATGATGCATGTAGAGTCAACTCTGAATACATTTTGTTCAATGAGTCAATTCTCATAAAATATCAAAACAAATCCACATTACACAACAAGTGCATCACCTAAGGTGAAATAATATTCAACTGTAATATAAAACGGTAATAACAACCACCCCACCTGGGATACTTGGGTTTTACCCCATACATGGGTTTGAAATTCCCATTTATGTGTTAATTACCAAGGATTGACTCATACTAGTCTCTTTTATACCTTTCCCAAATAGGAATATACTATAAAAAAATAAAATATGGATTAGATACCGCTTTATAATGTGCTATCCTGAGTGCCACACACTGGTGCCCCGAGCCGATCAGTCACATAACCTCAAGTGTGCCTCCACATATTCTAGAGGATTCCGACTAAAAATGAGGTTCTAATATGTCATTCGTGGGGATACTATACCCTATTTAATATGATTAATACATCAGCGAAATAATGATAAAGAATATAAGAATCATATACAACCATGAACAATACCAATATCTCAAGATAAATAAAGTAGAAAATACGATATCCAACTAAAGGTAAAAACATGAAATTTTATTGTAATTTTCATGTTTCTATAATGAAGACTAAAAATAAAGACACTAAAGACTCCCAAATAGGTCCCAAACCATGTCTCATTACCTATTAAAATCCCCATCCCCAAATCAGCAATCTAATACAAGGAATTTTCCCTAAACCTATCCAACAACAATATAGTCTATTCAGGTACTGATCTGGAAGCCCGAGTAGGGTGTGAGTACAAATCAGTAGTCCAACACCAATGGTGTTTAAAACAATATCTAGTTATATAATATTGCATATAGTTATATATGGAATTAATTATAATTCTTAATTAAACAGTTATCACATTATCATTTATTATTTACTTGAGAAAATTAACTCATGGGTTCTCGAGGACACCCGTACCTCAACACCAGTTTCAGATCATGTCGAAGCCCAAAGTATTCCTATGTAATATCATATCATAATGCCTACTTTGGATCATACCAGAGCTTGAAGTAGTCTAAAGTGATATCAGATCTCAATACCTACTTCGGATCATGTCGGAGCCCAACGTATTCACAATTGAGGATATATCACAGAGTACCTTTATTACCATTATTTAATTCATACATGAATGCCCAAGTTACCATCCATACATCACACATAATAATGACCATGTTATCATTCTATAATTCATACTTTAATGACCATGTTCCCATTAATAAAAATACATTATAATGACCATGATCCCATTATTTACTTCATACTTGAATTATCATGTTCCCATTCATAAACACACATTAGAATGACCATGTTGCAATTATTTACATCATATATGAATGACTATGTTCTCATTCCTAAACACATAATTAATTCATCAATTAATTGTTCACATAAATTCCATTACTAATTAAAAAAATTATCTTATCACATAATTTCCCTAAATTAATTCACTAATTAATTAATTCATAAAATAAATTTATTAATTTAACGATTAATTAATCAAGATTCGCAAACTAAAATACCATAATTAATCCCATACTTAATTATCTCATTCTTAATATCAATTATTCATAATTAATTCCATAATTAATTATCTCAATCTATATTATCAATATCACATAATTAATCCCACAATTAATTATCTCAATTCAACCAATTTGATATCTAATAATTAATTCCATAATTAATTATATAAATCATAAATCCCTAAATCTCATAATTAATTCTCCAATCAATTATATAATTGGAAATCCCCTTAATCTCAAAATTAAATCCCCAATTAATCATATATTTCAACAATAATCAAATTAATCCATTCTCCGCAGTAATTAACCCTATTTAGGAATTAAAATTCCTAAACAACTATAGAAATTCTACAATTTTTCATACACATATCAAAATAATGACTATGGTTATTGATTATTAGACCACCTACCTCAATTTTTTTATGGATAATTTCCCAACAAAAACCCCAAAAATTGAGTGTCACTACGTTATAGATCAAGATCTGAATATTAAAACCCTAAATCAAGATTAAATCAATAAAGATCTTGTAAATATAGATCTAAATATTGAATCATAGATCTAGATCTCACCAAATAGATATGTATCTTTCCATAATAGTTGATTACATTGCTGAAAGAAACCATAAATAATATGGGAAGGATGAGAGAAGAACATGGATAGTATTCAATAACTAGGAGAGGAGTGGACCTTCAATTAGAGATTTGATTTGTGATGAAAGGTTGTCAGCAGGGCTTATAATTTATCTAAAGATCTCCAAAAACATGAAATAGGATTTACAGTATAATGGGGGTCGAAATAAGAGAGTTTCAGGGGTTTGGGGAATTTTGAAATTAATTTTTTAGTATTAATTAATTCATTTTCATGGTTTGCTGGGCTGGGGAACATGGTTTTCCTTAACATTGAGCCAACCATGAACCTATTATTTTAGGGTTCCATGGTTAGTCCTAAGAGGGTGTGGAATTTTCTAAACCATGCACCGGTTATGTGATTCCTCGATGTCTAGGTTCAAAGAGTTAGCATGGATGGGGTGCACGGGTTTCCCTAAATGTGTGCCAACTGTTTATAACCCCTTCTTTTCATTTTTCCCAAAATTTTACCCAAACAAATATAAAGTCATAAACCAAACAAAAACTACTTAAAAAGTAACATAAGAGTAATTGAAAACATGCCTGAGACAACTCTGGAAAAGGTTAGGATCTTTCAATCTCCAACTTCAAACTCTAGATATTATTGATGAATATAAACATAGATATTCTATCAACTCAGTTCTTCCCTAATGTGTGGTATAATTACATTGACATATTCTACAATTTATATAACCAGATTGGTTCCCAATAACTTACATTCACCAACTTCATCACAGCATATGGGTTTCCAATATCTCTTCCCATAAAGGGATTTATAAGGATTAATCAGAATTCATGAGTGAATTTTTCCTATATGATAACTCAAGTAGATAAATATGTTGGTATCAACCTTATTTGAATCCCATAGAGTAAGCACTCAGTATATCCTCAAGTGTTTGGATAGTTCTTTATTATTATCCATCAATCCAAGGGTTATAGGTCATATAAAGTTCAAATCCATGTTTAACTCATATTGAATAATTTTTAGAAATTTTAGGATAACCTTGGATATTGATGAGATATAATCAATAATGGTGTTTAGAAGTTCCAAAGGATCAAATAGAAATAGATATGGGGGTTTAATTGGTTGTTCACTTTTTATAAGTTTAAAAACTTTTAAAACATAACCCATAAAACCTATTAAGATACAATTCCGAATTATATTTTTTAAATACTCATGCATGAAAAGTATAAAGTAAGTAAAGCACATAAGATTTACAAGGTTTGACCTCAGTGTGAGAACCTACATCCTTTTTATAGACACTCTTGTGGGTCTATAGAAATAAACTATTATGAGTAAGTGAATAAAACATGTTCCATATCCTGTTCGGCACCTTATATTTCCTAATAAGAAATATTATACTAAATCTCATCAGTTTACAATATTTCTTACAAAATCATTGATCAAAAAAAAAATAAAGAATTTTTTGAAACTGGTCCATAATTGCTCAGTATAAATCCTCAGTCTATTTTGGATAGATTTGATTTTCTCAATTTGATGAGGTTTGATCTGATGAACTCAGTCTGATCAAATCAATATGATTCTACCTTTCTCAAACTCTAATTCTAAAACTGTACTCATAAAATCAGTAAAATATTTCTTAGTATGATCAAATAAATACGATCTTCTCACTATGATCTTGCTCAATCTAGTGAATAAACATTCATATGTATGATCCTCTTCATGAGATCTCTTTCTGGAAATTAATTTCACTTGATTTCATTTGTGTTATGCCTTTTCCACTTATGTAAAAGTTATGAAATGTGAACAAAGTGTGCCTCTATTTATAAGTGAATTATAAAAACAACTTCAGTGACTTAAAAGATTTCCTCACTGGCTTAAAATTTCAAAACTCTAAAAAACACATTAATTTAAATTTCAACTTTGACTTCGTAAAACCATTTCAAGTCTCTGACATTAAGAACTATTGGATTTTTAGGTTTGACCTATTCATTTATTCATATCTTTCTCATCTCATTATTATCTATTTATTTCTCATCTCATTATAATTTGATTCTTTATCATCTAATTATGATCTATTTCTTTCTCAACTCTTTACAATCTATTTCTTTATCAGCTCATTATTATATATTTCTTTCTTATTGCATTATAATCTATTTATTTCTCTTCTCATTACAATCTATTTCTTTTTTGCTCATTATGATCTATTTCCTTCATAGCTCATTATGACTAGTTTCCTTCAAAAATAATTATGATATGTTTCCTTCTAAACTAATTATGATTTGTTTCCTTCTCAACTAATTATGATCTATTTCCTTCTCAACTTCTTATGGTTTGTTTCCTTCTCAACTCATTTCATTTTTTTCCTTCTCATCTCATTACGGTCTATTTCTTTCTCATATTCTTATGATTTATTTCCTTCTCATCTCATAACTATATGTTTATTTCTCAGCACATTAGGATCTATTTCCATCTTAGTTTATTACGGTTTGTTTCCTTCTCAGCATATTATGATCTGCTTGACTTTCCTTCTTAGAGTTGGTCTGATAGAATCCACATTACAATGGAATTTACCATTATGATGGAAATACAATTACAATGATTTTCCCATAAATATAGAAAGTATTAAATTATTAATCTACTTATAAACATTGAAATTCATCAAATGTCATTAAATTTACACTTTCTTTCTTCTAAAAACATATGAGTCCGGTACTTCTGGTTATGATACAATCATTACAGTTCATATTTTTCTTAAAAAAATTCTATAATGATAGTTTTAATGATTTGTGAGAACTTTATTATTATAAAATAATAATGTGACTTGCTTAGAAAGTTTTAGAAATTTCTAACACTTGAGTTCACTTTCTTCTACAAAAATCTTCTAACACCACACTACTAGATAATGTAATGTTTTTTAAGGAATTATATCCCTTGGTGGCGAGAAATTTTTTCATCCATGTAAACATAAGATCCCCTTCACTTTTATCTCTTCCTCTCATTTTTATCTCTCTCCCATTGTATGATAACCACAACATCAGATTTATTAAAGAACGATAACTACAAACATCTTACAAAATACAAATTTGTTACCTTCTCTCCCCCTTTCCAATATAATCCAATGCACTGTGGGGTTTTTTCATTATGAAGTTTATGAATTCATGGGAGGATGTGGAGAATGATGTTTCATCCTTAATTCCACAAATATTTATTTTGGCATGTATTTTGTAAAAATATCATCAATTTGATACTTTGTTGAGATGTATTCTAGCATAACACCTCTAATAATATATTTCTCTTTTATAATGTGAAACTTTATATCAATGTGTTTTGATCTTGAATTTTCGATATCATTTTTAGAAAGATCAATTTTTATCTTATTATTACAAATTATCTTCAATGTTTCAGAAACTTTTAATTTCATATCATCATGTTGAACTTCTATCCGCTACATTTAAGTAAAAACCTAAGTAGTTTCAACATATTTAGATTCGGAAGTTCTCAATGATACTAATCTTTGTTTCTTACTATTCCAACTCACACAACATTCACCTAAGAAAAATGTTCCTCCTGAGTTTTATTTTCTATCATTACAATCTCTATCCCAATTGGTAATAGTAAAATAATAAAACTTTATTTCACTATTTATTTTTTATAATAACCCATGTGTATTTTTTCCTTTTACTTGTCTCAAAATTATTTTTTCATCCCACATACGTGATTATTTTGGATTACTTTGATACCTATCACAAAAAGTCACTACATAAACAATATCAGGACTTGAGACTGTAAGATAAATTAGACTAACTATAAGATTCCAAAAATATTTTCCATTTAAACATTTTCTACATTCATCTTTACGCAACTTTATGCTCACTGAAATAAGAGTAGAAAATTATTTATATTATTCCATACCAAACTTATTTAATAATTCCATAGAATAATTTTCTTGAGATAATAAAATTTACTTTTTTTTTTTTTAAATTATATGCAAATGAAGAAACTTAATTCTTCTAACATTGACATTTAAAAATTCTTCTTCATTTCTTTATATAATTTTTTAAAAACATCCTCTCTATCCCCATAAAAATTATATCATCCACATAAACAATTACAGTTAGAGTTCCAATGTCAAAATCTTTCACACATAAGTTGAATTCAACTATTCATTTAGTATATTTCAATATTCTCGAACAATTGTTTAGTTTATAATACTATGCACATTGAGCTTGTTTCATCCCATACAAATCTTTCTTCAATTTAAAATATATTTTTTCATCCAAATATAGGAGAATCACTAAAGGTTTTTCAATGTTAACTTCTTCATCTATCTCACCATTTAAGAAATTTGATTTTACATCCATTTGATAAACTTGGTAATTCTGATGTGAGGCCACTAAAAGAAATATTCTAATAGTTTCTAATCTTGAAACTAGGGAATAAGTTTCATCAAAATCCACAGCTTCCACCTATTCATATCCTTTAAAAACAAGTTAAGATTTGTTTCTTGAAACTTCTCCATGTTCATTCATATTGTTTGTATAAACACAATTCATTCTGATAGCATTTTTATTTGTTGAACTTTGAACCATTTCCCATGTTTCATTTTTCTCAATTTGATCTAACTATTCATTAACAAAATCTTCCCATTCTTTGTGTTGAATATATTCTAAAAATATTTTGATTCAACTTTTGATATAAGTGAAGTATGATTTCCTAATATCAACTTTCTTTATATCTAAAATAGATCCTTATGATTTCCAATAATATTTTCAGACACAACATGTTTTTGTAAGGTAGTAAATTTCAAAGTTCCTCTCCTTGCTTCACATTCCTCGTTACATGATTCAACTAATTCTTGATAATGAAGTTTTTAATTACTTTCACTATTGTTGAAAATATTTAGTTTATCCTCCACAGCATTCTCAACAACTTTTTCTAAGGAATTTGTATTTTCAATTAATTCCACATAACATGAGTCCACCAAATTCTTTAAACATTTGTTCAAACATTTTTAACTTATTCTATTTGGTGAATAATCAATAAAAGTTCCTTCCCTTCCTTTCCCATAAAACTTTTAATATCTGGATTTTTTATTTTAAGTAAATATGTAATTATAAAAACATTGATGTATTTAAATGAAGGTTTTTAGTTATACCACATTTAATAAGGAGACATATTTGATTTAGGTCTCAACAAACATCTTTTCCGAACATGTACAGCAGTACTAACAACTTCTTACCAGTAAAACATTTAATGTTTGTATTCTGATAACATACTTATTCCCATTTCCACCAAGATTCTATTCTTTATTTCTGCTATTCCATTTTTTATGGAGTATAGGGATCACTATATTGATTCTTGAAACCATATCTTCTCAGATAATCTTCAAAATAATTTTTGGTGAATTCGTTAACATTATATGTTCTCAACTTCTCTATATAAACGTTCATTTCATTCATAGATTATTTTCTAAAAAACAGGAACATTTACACAGCCTTTGACTTGTGTTTCATAACAATTTTGTTTTTCATATGATTGAAATCCCAAATAAAAATTATAAGTTATAAATATAATTTTTTAATTGATTTCTCATTATCCCACATAAATTGCAATGAATATGTTCAAGAGGTCTTGTAGACTAAATCAAAACTCTATTATCACTTTTATTAGTCATTTTTCTTTTCTGACATGTAATAAAAACATCATTTTCTCTTATTTTCAATTCTAGAATGTTTCTAACAGCATCAACCTTAGAATTTTTTTTAATTATTTTACACCCAAGTTGTCCAATTCTATGGTCCCACAACTTATTTTTATAATCGTCACTCAACTAACAAGAGTTATAAAACTCTCATATTTTGAAAAGATTACCACTATCTCTTCTTCCTTTTGTGATAATTGTTTTATATTTCACACTTATGATGATACAAGAATATTTTATGAAAAAGACTTATTTTCCATCACCACAATTTTTAATTACACTTAGTTATGTTTTACCCCATCCACAAATAGAACTTCCTTATATTTCAACTTTTACCCTTCAATCTCAGATGTTCTGATTCCTTTGATTTTTAAGGATTCTTCATTACCAAAGGTAAATTATCCTACATCATGACTTTAAACATGATTCAATATTTTTATATCACATTTCATATGTGAAAAATAACCACTATCAAATATCCATGGTTTGATCCTTTTACTTTCTTTCAATGTTGTCTCAAAAAAAAATCTCTTTCCTCAACTTTTTTCTTTCCATCTTCCATTTCTTTTCAATTATAATATTCTTCTTTTATATGGAGTGACATATATTTTTTGGCATGATGACTAGCCTCATCACATAGTTCAAAAACTTCTTCTAGATATTCAAATTTATTTTTTGTTGGAAGGTTTCACACATCTTGAGATTTTTATTTTCTAACTTCTTATGGATTAGGAAATTAATTCATTATTCTTTCATCAATATTTCTTCCAGGAAGAGATAGGTTATGGCAAAAATTATAATCGTTGTGCCCAAATATTCTATAGTACCAAAAATAACCAGTAAATCTTGATTTTCTATTGAAATAATATTTTATCTATGGAAACTTTGTTCATGTTGATTGCTTCTTTTTTATCTATCGTACTTAGGACATAGACTAACTTTCCTCGTGAGTGATTTTTCAAATTTGGTAGATGTGATAGGTTTCCCACATTCTTTCTCCCCACATTATTTCCCAACACGTTTGTTATCAATTAAAATGTTAAAAAAATAATATGAAACATTATTTTTTGTGGGTGAGGATTTCACCTAATTCTTGATTTTATTCTTCTTAGTAACTTTAGAAGTCACAAATTTTTCATCCAAGGATTTTTTTGAAGTTTTCTTTTATCTTTATCAAGTTATTTCTGGACTCAATAAGTTTTTATTAAAACTTGTTAAATTATTCTTCCTTAAATTTTAGCTTCATACTGAGATCTTTAACCATCTTTCCTTGTTCATCAATTCTATTTTTTTTAACTTCAGATCTCCTGAAAGTATTCATCCTACTAATTAATTACATATTTTCATAATTTAGTATCTTATTTAAAATATGTATTTATCATTTTTATTTATTATTTGAGAGATTTGTTTTCTCAATACATGAAAGAAGTTATATTCTGAGCTAATATTCTCTATAAGATTCTTCACCGCCTTCTTCACTATCTGAGGAATCCTTTTTTTCAAAGTTTGTAATGAAGGTTCCAAATTTATCTAAACATTCGTCTTCTGAAGAATTTTTTTAGTTGAGTCAAATTATAATTTCTTACTTAGAATATTTCTTTTCTTTTTGGTAAACTTTTTATTGTATTTATTGGATAACATTTTTTCTTTTTCTTTTTTTTCACTTCTTACATTAAGTTTTTTCATCAAAACCATCTCTATATTCTCAAAATTTTTTCTTTGTAAAATTCATAGAAATGTGACTTATTCCAACATACTCAAAAAAAAATTAGAGGAATTTTACCTCCATACTTTCATCTTCCCCTTCTATAGTCCTTCGATATAAGTGACATGATTTTTTAATTCAACTTATTATCCTCTTTATCTTTGGAGTAACAAGGATCAACATCTTTAGAATCTTTTGTTTTAATTTTTCTCAACAATTCAAAATATATTTCATTTGGAATCTTCTATTTGAGCATTGGATCTATTCTCATTTCAAAACCAATAATAAATTTATGAAAAACATCAAGAGGTAAATCATCCTTATCTTCTAATGAAAAAATTTTAGAATCAAACTTGTCATGAAATATTATCATAAGTTTCATTAAAATTTTAGAATCTTCCAAGACATATCCAAATCCTATAATGTTGGAAACAATTTCATTTACTCTAGTGATGTATTCATCAATAGTTTTTTCATCTCTCATTATGATGTCTTCATACTTACTATGCCTGATATTTAACATTTCTTCTTTCATGTTAGTATTCCCTTTGAAAACAATTTTCAGCTTCTACCACATACTTTTTGAAGTATTGAGACCCCTAACCTTATGATAAACATTATCTGATAAGGATATAAGGATTTCAGTTCTAGAATTTCCATCATCTTATAAATTTCTCTTATTAGAAAATTCCATAGGTTCATATTTCTCAATATGTGGAAATCCAATAGTAGTAGTATCAACAACTTCTAAGTCAAGTGATAGGTGATAAGGAATCATCTTATTTTTTCGTGCATAATAATTTGTGTCATTAAATATAGGAATTATTATACTATTGATAGAATCGATATTTTACATGATAAGAATTCAATAAGAGAAATTCCATTTGATAACAAATGAAGTTACAAAGGATTAAATAACAACTAAGAAGGGGGTGGGGGTTGAATCAGTTGTTCACTTTTTATAAGTTTCGAGTCTTTTTAAAATATAACTATTTCAACCTATTAAGATATATTACTTATCATATTTTTAAAATACTCATTCATGAAAAATTATAAAATTAAGTAAATCAAGAATGATTTATAAGTTTCGACCTCTATGTGAGAACCTATATCCTTTCCACATCCACACCCATTAGTCTATGGGTATTTTATATTATGAAGAAGTGAATACAACTTGTTCCAAATCCCATTAGACACCTTCTATCCCCTGATAGGAAAGATTATATTGACTCCCATTAGTTTATAATGTTTCTTAAAACCATTAATCCAAAACTTATGAATAAAGAATTTTTTGGAACTGGTCCATAATTACATAGTTCAAATCCTCAATTCAATTTGGATAGATCTGAATTTCTCAATCCGTTGAGGTTGGATCGGATGAAATTAATCTGATTAAATCAATATGATTCTCCATTTATCAAAATCTACTTCTTGAATTCTTCTTATAAAATCAGTATGATCATTCTTAGCCTAATCGACACAATATGATCTTCTCACTATGATATTTCTTAATACACTAAACAAACATTACACTTTCTTATCCTCCTCATGAGATCTCGGTCTAGAAATAACTTTTAGTTGATTTCTTCAAAGTTCGGCCTTTTCCACTTATGTATAATATATAAAATGTGAATGAAGTATTTATCTATTTATAAGAAAATCAGAAAAACAAAAGTGGGAAACATGAAAACATTCCTCGCTTCATCAAATTTCAAAACCTCAAAAATCGCTCACATTTAACCTTAAACATTAGCTTCGTCAAACCTTATCAAATTTCTCTTAGATTTAAGCATAATTGAATTTTTAGTTTTGACCTATTCCTATCTTTCTCAGCTCAATATGATCAGTTTCTTTCTCATCTCTTTAGGATCTATTTATTTCCCATATATTTACAATCCCTTTCTTTCTCATCTCATTACAACCTTTTTATTTCTTAGATTATTAAAATATATTTCTTTCTTAGATCATTACAATATATTTTCTTCTTATCTCATTAATATATGTTTCCTTATCACCTCATTATGGTCTTTTTTCTTCTCAGTTCATTATGGTCAATTTCCTTCTCTGATCATTAAGATATGTTTTCTTTCTCAACTTCATACGATATGTTTTCTTCTCAGATCATTATGATCTGTTACTTTCTCATAACATTATGATCTATTTCCTTCTCAACTTCTTAAGATATTTTTCCTTCTCATCTCATTATGATCTATTTCCTTCTTATCACATTCTGATTTGTTTCCTTCTTTTCTCATTATGATATGCTTCATTCTCAGCTCATTATGATCTATTTGACTTTAATTATTAGAGTATGTCTAATGGAATAATTATTATGATGGAATTAACCATTACAATGAAACTCCAATTATGATTATTTCCCCCGTAAATATAGAATGTATTCAGTATCAATCCACTTAGAAACTTTTAAATTCTTAAACTTCATCAGCTTTACACTTTATTTCTTCTAAAAACTTATGAGTCTGGTACTTCTAGATTCAAAACAATAATTATGATCCATCCATTTCTTAAAAATAATTTAATATGATAGTTTTCAAGATTTATGAGAACTTAATTATTATAAAGTAATAATTTTAATTATTTAGAATGTTTGAGAACTTTCTAACTCCTAACTTCACTTTCTTCAACAAACCACTTCAGCACCATTATGACTTCAATTGTTAGAAACATCAAAACCTGGTACTGGAAACCTATGTCCAAAAAACAAAATACTTTTATCCACATTTATTTTTGGTTTCTAAAAAACAGAAATAATAAACTTTATTACAGAAATCATTATGATGTGCGGAGTCTGATTCCTAAATAACAAAAACATTATTATACAAAAGGGTTGGATTTCAAAAAAAAATCACTAAAAAAACTATCACAAAGGTAATTCATGTTTTTTGTATTCTCTCAACTTATTTTATGTATATATTTGTGATTAATCTAGGTGATAAGTTCTCTCAATTTTTTATAAAGTGATAAGACTTTGTTAGATGGTCCACTAAAACTCATATATCATTATATCCTTTAGATATCATTAGAAGATCCATGAAAAAGTACACGGTGATGTTTTTCCATTTCAATGTAGGTATGGATAATGGTTACAACATTCCCTTGTGAATTTACTTTCTGATTTCACTTATTTACATTCTAAAGACTTTGATATATATTTAGAAATATTCTTCTTTGTAATGTTCCACAAATAGTGATCTTAGAGATCTCTATACGTCCTATTTCTCCCAAGGGGGAAAAAGAAATTTGATTTATAAACAATAGTCAATAAATCCTTCTTTACCCATGGATATGATGGTACACATAGTTATGAACAAAACCTTACAAATATTTGTTATTTATTGTTCAATATCAAGGACATCCCCTTTCTTAAAACGTCCACATTCTTTTATACATCAATAGAATTCCTTGGAGATTTGTTTATCTTCTCCATAATGCAATGATGAGAAATAATTTGAGAAAGGAAGGATGTTGTTACATCCTTTATAATTCACATGTCCTTCCATTGTATGGCTAATAATATCTTATCCCTATGAGTACTCATCATGGATAAAGTTACAGGATCCTTCTGACTTAAAAAATCTTCCACTTTATTTTCATTCCTTGGATGATAATGGATTGAGTGTTCATAATCCATGATTGTATCCAACAACATTTATTAGTTCATATTGATCTCCTTCTATGTGAATATATACTCAAGGTTATTTTTATTCATATATATGTCACACTTCTATCTATAGAGATAATTCCACCATATTTTTAAGGCAATGATTACAATAGTCAAATCCAGATCATGATTCTTATATATGTGATCATGGATATTCAATTATTGAAATGAATATGCAATTAATTTATCATTTTTAATGAGGAAATAACCTAATACCTTATTTTAAGAATCAATTTATATCACAAATACTTCCCCACAAGTGGGTAGTGTGAGTTTAGGTGCAGTAATTAGCCTATTCATTAACTCCCTGAATCTCTCTTCACATTAATTGGTCTAGAAAAACTTTTCAACCTTACAAGTTGGATTACTTGGTCAGTTTTATAATCATAATAAGTTTCTCAAAAATCACTGATAGTTCCTATCTAATAAAATTAAAATTTGAATCTTTGTTACTGATTTTGTTTTGGGCCATTCCTTGACCACCCTTGTATTCAAAATATTTATATATATACCCTTTATTAGGATAAAATTCCTCAATAATGATACTTGATCAATAAAAAATCACATTTACTATAATTTTCATATAACTTCTACTTTATTGGAGTCTTTGGCACAATACTCAAATAATATTTACATTCCTCATTGGTTTTAGAGTATATAAGAATATCATCTATGAAAATTACAAAAAAAAATTGATGTAATATCAATATTCTATAATCACAAATTCCATATATATTTTAGTATAATTATTTATTTTGAATGGTAGTAATATGAACTTATAGTTTCCATACCATGTTCAAAAGGTAGTCTTGGAATATCCATCTTTCTCACCTTTAATTGACGATGTACCAACTAAAGGTTCACTTTAGAGAAGTAATAGGCCCTATATAGTAGATCAAACAAGTCATCAATCTATGGAAAAAGGATTCTTGTTCTTTATTGTGATTTTTTAGTTCTTAATACTCAATTCATAGGTACATTTAACAATCCTTCTTTTTGAAAAATAGGACGGATGCACCCCATTGTGAATAATTATAGCATATGAAAACCTTTTCTAGAGTCTCATATAGTTTCTTTTTTAGTTCTTCCAATTCAATAGTGGTTATTCTATAGAGTATTAAATATAGAAAGATAACGAGGTATAAGTTTAAATGAAAAACTTTCCTCTTTTTTGGGAGGAAGACTAGGAAAGTCTTGAGGGAATACATCAGTATATTCCCTCACAATAGGAATTTATTTAATGGTGATCTTACCCTTTATGTCAATCATTTAATCTATATATTCTTGTTAATAGTTAAATAATATCCATTCTTGAAATTAACCTTCCAAAGGAGATTTATCCTCCTCTATACACTTTTATCGGATGGTTTAGGACATGGAAAGTGATTTTATTCTCCCAAAATTTGATATAGGATCTATGTAAGTATGGCTTATCCATGCCCAAGAAAGAATAAAATTCACATAAAGGAAGTATGATAAGGTTTTTTGAGACATTCATCCCAAAAACATTGAATGGGGAGTAGTTATATGAATTAGATGTGATAATTTACATATTTTTTGTTTTTACTAATAAATATACCTCGATGATTTTAGGTGGTGTTTGAATAGTTCTACTAAATTTTCATGATATGAAAGAATGCATGAAACTAGAATCTATTATTGAATTAAAACCCAATGTGTTTTTTCACTGCATAATTGTCTAGATCTACTTCAATGGTAGTTTTAACATAGACCCATCCTTTATCTATTATCCTTGGAAGTAGTTTTCATTGGTTATCCTTGACAACCCTTGGCTTAGTACACTGATTTTCACAATTTACTTATTCCTTGTAATTAAAATATTATATCAAAGGTTTAAAATAAATAGGATCCTTCTTTTCCTCCATCAAAATGGTGGGATTATTCAACTCTTATTGAAATTCATTAGCTTGATTCCCCTTATTTTTTACACTTAACACATCTCCATGTTAACCTTTGGTAGTTACCAAAATGCTTCTTCTATGACTTATAAAAAATAGGTAGTTATATTTTATTCCCTCCATAAAATTTCTTCTTCGATATTATAGAATTAAAATGTATTATCCTTTTTTATCACTATCCCCATTATAATATTTAGAATTACCAATATTCATGTCAACTTTGATGGAAAGTCAAACAATTTCCACATAGGTATCAAAGTCTTGAATTTACAAAGAACAAAAAATACTCAGATTCAAACCACTAAAAAAGAATAAAACCTTATATTCAATTTTAATGAGAAAGATAATGGAATGCCTTAAGAGGCTTATGATGTTTTTCTCATAATACCCAGTTGACTCATCCTTCCTTTACTGGATTCCAAGAAACCCCCACACAATTTTAAAATGGATAGTATGAGGAAAATATTTATCAAAAAATATTTTCTAGAATCCTTATCACTCAATTGATTCAATGTCTTCATTAAGGTTCTTGTTCTTCATCAGTTCTCACCACTAATTGGATTATACATATAAATAATAAATTTTGATAATAAATTTATATATTTAAGAGCACTTGAGGATGTAGTATATCTTCTCAAAGTAAATAATCTATTAGTCCACGACTACAGGATCAGAAGGTACACTAAATGTGATAGTCCTTTTATACATAACATACTCTATCGAATCTTGTTATCCCTTGGGAGAAAGAAGATTCTATTTTTGATTTGAGTTATTATTCATAACTTGAATCAGTTTTGTGAGTACCACCCTGAATTTATTGATTCCTACCCCTATGATTTTAGTCATTTAATTTTGGAAATAAATACATTGAACATCGTATTTATTTATTTCGTGATTCCTTTTATTTCAATCCATTAACTAAAATAAAATAATGTTATGAATGATAATACTTAATTTAAAAATCACAAAAAATAAAAACAATTAATTTTGAAGTAAAAAATCATAAATGAAATGTATAATATAACATATGAATTTATAGGTTTCAATCGATGTTATTCATGATGTAACATCCCAAGTCTAAATACCACCTAATAGTGCCCTAAGCCTGGTTAGACACATGGAATTAAGTGCATCTCCCCAAATACGAGAGGCTCATGACTATTAGAGAGGGCCAAGGTGATGATTGTTGGGAGACTATACCCTCATTAGCAGAGTATTACATACTGTAAACAACATATAGATAGAGGAAGAAGTAAAATGTACAACATAAGTAAATAGAGGAATACTAATAACATAAATAACCATATGTCATATCATATACAAAATGATGCATGTCACATGTTTCTAAGAAAACATCCAAACAAGTCACAAGGTTATCATACACAATAAAAGATCCAAAAAGAAGAAAAAGAACAAAAGTATCCCAGTAACATTTCAAGCCTTGTCTTGGTTCCAATATGTCCTACTTCTAGGATGCATATCAAGAACCTGATGGATGGTACTATCCCTTGTATAATATTGTAACCATATAATCAATTTGGGCCTAAAGCCTGACCCAAATAGGGAGTGAGACTAAATCCCAGTAGGCAACCACCCAAGGTTTGTGCCAATCTGTCAGTGAGTATATATAATAGGTAATGTATAATAGAGAAGCAGTAAGCTAGGAAGTACTCAAAAGTAAATATTACAACATGTACTTATTTTCATTTTTATTTAATTAAAAATTTAGTTCCATTGATTTTTATATGTCTCGAGATCCATCCTAAACTCGATGATCATTTTTATAGCATTAATCATAACTGATACACCAGAAGGCTATCTAAACAAGTACAAGAAAAAACTGAATCCAAGCTTGTTTTTTGGCTTAGCAGATGTATCATAAGTAACATCAATATTCAATTATAACCTAATCCCAACCTTGAAATTCCTAAACTGTAATTCAATTATCACTCCAGTTTCCAATCTACTAACAACCTACTCGCTCATCCCAAAAATCCACTCAAGAACCCAGGATCACACTAGGTGTGGTATAAGTTCATATCAACTGAGCTCGTCCTTGGTAGTCCTATAGGGATCCCTAAGTATCACTCATGAAATATTCATGCCTCTCCATACCATCCATGGAATCCTATAAGATCTATTATTCAGTCGATATTTAGTTCATAACCTCTATGATCCCATCCATGGTGTCCATGGTTCACTCACAGCCTAACATTAATTAATAAACCAATTGACCTCATCCACAGAATTACAAAGAATCCAAGGTTCACTCAAAATACCAAGGTTAAATAGACATATAATACCATCCATTTAATTCGAAAAAAACCATGATTCACCTAATTACATTTACCATTCTTCCAAAATAGGTTCAAGTTAATAATTAAACAACATGATGGGGACAAAACCATAAGAATTTCCCAACTCACCACCAAGGGTGTAACAAGCTAGGACCAATCTCTGAGGCTTGGCCAATCATTACTCACATGTTCATAATTTATATAAAAAGAAACACATTCAAAAAACTATTACATGGATTTAAATTTTGGTTAACTCATGTGAAAAGTTTCATAGTTGGAACTAATAATCCAAAAATGCATTATCGAGCATAGGCCTATCATGGTTCAAAGGTTAATTTACATATCCCATACCCTTATACAAAATGAAAACATTTAACAACATAGAACAAACTATATAAATAACAATTCATTTTAGACAACTCATAAATGGGAATCAAGGCATACCACATGGGTATCTTAGTCCCACCGGCCATAAACGGGACAAAATGGGCACTCACCCATGGGATGGCCCTTTTCTAGGTATCAAAGTTATAACATTCTTTGAAACACATATTAAATTACCTAAACAACAATAGTTAATATAAGGTTCAATTTATAAATTATGGAGACACCTCAAAAATGGGTGTGCAACACTCCGGTATATATAAACAGCATGACAATTAGCAAAAGGCATGAGACCACCTACCATATACTCATTCTAGATAGCTCGTCCAGTATCAAGCCCTCATTAACCATATTTTTGGAGAAATATAAAGAACATATGAAGAATAGGATATTATGTAATATGATCCTAAATTCAAATAGGGAAATCAATATCTAGAAGAATCGAATATGGCTAAAAAGTAACCAAGGAAATAACATTGAGGATCTTTGAAGATGAACATTGCTTGATTCGAAGGTCAGATGGAGTGGGGATCTGAATACCAATATTAGGCTTCCAAAATATCTATCATTCATGGTTTTTGTGTGATGGAAGAGGGGAGAGTTATATTTTTAAGTATAAAACATTTTAGGGGGGAAATGGTCATTTTACCAAAAAACATCTTGGTCGCACGGTTTCTACGCACAGTTTTCCTAGCCGTGCGGAAACTAGGTGATACATTCAGTAACCTTGGGGAATAACTCATAGTTAACCTACACAATTTGGTTATCCATGTGGAAGAATCTATCAAAGGTCTCCAACCTTTATAGACCTGTAGCACGACCGTACGGCTGCTACCACAGGGTTTCTCGAAACCGTGCAGAAGCTACTGCCTCACTTCGCATGATTTCATAAATTGTGCGGCCAAACCCATGTGGTTTCTTCTAACCATGTGGTAGGCCCAAAACTCTCCAAGATTTGGGTTTTGGTCTTCCCACAATCCTTGGTAACCTCTGATCCTTCTACAACCTCAGTTGGAATCACTATTAGGTCATTTTTAAGCATTTAAACAAGGAAAAAAAGGAAAATCAAAATCCCTACATCAAAGAGTAATCAGGTTCTTGAAACATTACCCCCTAAAAGCAATTCATCCTCAAATTTCCATTCAAAGGGTGGTGTATAAGTATCTGAGAACAACTTCAGCCACTAAGATTGAATATCAGCCTCACTCTCCCAGGTCTTGTCTTGTACTCAGTCGTGCTACCACAACAGTCGTACTAAAGGAATGGACCGAACGCAAAGAACCTTCTCGATTCAATCCACAATACATATAGGATTATCCACAAAGGATACATCTACCTATAACTCAACCTCATAAGCTCATCAACACTAAAGGTTTCCTTGATAAGTAGGAAATTTGAAACTTTTATGATCCTGTCAACAATAATCCAAATGGCATAATTACCTTTAGGTGACCTCGGTAAACCTGTCAAGAAATCCATCATGAAATCATTCCATTCCCACTCAGAAATGGGAAGATACTGCAAAATTTCATCTGGTCGTTGGTGTTCCACCTTCACCTACTGACAGGTGGAGCACCTCATGACAAAACCGGCTACATCCCCTTTCATGCCTGTCCACCAATACTATCGATGTAAATCCCAATACATCTTGGTGACACCATGATGAACTTCCCTTTCATATGCATGAAAATACTACATCATCTCCTCATGAATATTGGGTGAAACACATACGTAGTCATGTAAATGCATAACTTCATCTTCACCTATAGTCCAACCGGGAGGAGGGTCCTCACCTGAAATACTCTCCTTTAGAACTAGTCCTTCAGAATAGGATAGTTGTCTTATCCTCACTTTGTCTAGTAGGGTATAGGTAATAGCTAATAATAAAAGAAACCTTTGTCCCTGGATATTATGCATCTCTAAATTCATCTCAAAAAACAAATACATAAGCTTCCACTCTCTAATGGCATGTTTCACTACCTCTATTTGATTCCTCCAACTCAAAGCATCATCCACTACATTGACTTTAACAGGTGTGTAGGAAAGATTGAAGTAAAAATACTAGAGCTATTCGGTCCACATTAGCTTCCTTAGATTCAAATCATGTTTGGTAAAAATATAATTGAGGCTTGTGTGGTCCATGTACACCACAAAATTTTGTCCCATTAAGTAATGCCTCTAATAGCGCAATGCATGAACAACTATAGAAAACTTGAGATCATGTGTCGGGTAATTTATCTCATGTCGCCTCAATTAATGAGACTTGTAATCAAAAACTCGATCTCATTGCATAAGCACTGCTACTAGCCTGATACCTAATGTTTCATAGTACATGATGTAACTTCTTCCTGGATATGGAAAAATTAGTATTGGAACTGAATTAAATCTCCCTTTCAGCTCCTAAAAGGTTGTCTCATAGGAATCAATACAAACATACCTTACAACCATTTTATTCAGGCATGTCAATGACACTAGTAAATGTGAGAAGTCCTTTATAAAGCGCCTATAGTAACAATCCAACCCTAGAAAACATTTCACCTCAAAGACATTCTTGGGATGCTCCCATGAAACTACCACTCTCACCTTTTAGGGGTCCACCAATACTCTTTTCCCTGAGATGAAATGACCCAAGAAGTGAATTTGGTCCATCTATAAGTGGAACACTTGTGATCTTAGCATATAACTAATTCTCTCTTTGTGTACTCAAAACGATCTGAATATGTGTGGAATGTTTTTGTTGATTATGAGAATACACAAATATATCATCCACAAACACACACAAAAATGAGCCAAGATATGTATGGAACACATGGTTCATCAACACCATGAAAATTATTGGAACATTTGTGAGACTGAACAGTATGACTATGTACTAATACATATTATACCTTCTCTGAAAGACTATGTGAGGTATTTCTGATGATTTTACATACACCTGATGATAACTAGATCTCAATTTGATCTTTGAGAAAACATGAGCTCATAGAAGTTTGTCGAAGAGTTAATATATCCTTGGTAGAGGATATCAGTTCATAACTATTAACTAGTCCAGTTTCTGATAATCCACAAAAAACCAAAGGTTACCATTTTCCTTTTTTGAAAAAATCACCAGCAAACCCTACAGAGAAGTATTCGGTAAGATGAAATTCTTAGCCACCAAATCCTCTAGATTCCTATTGATCTCTTACAACTCCATAGATTCCACCCAGAAAATAGAAATGGATATCGGTGCATCTCTAGACACTATCTAGATAGAAAACTATACCTCTCTCACTAGAGGTAAACCTGAAAATTCATCCAGGAAGACATCCAAGAAATGATTAACCATTGGATGGAAATCCATCTGTCTTGTTCCCTGGTCATCTAGATAAAAACATGCAATTTGTAATATTATATTTCCCAACTCATGATGATTGGGTCCATCTCGACACACCTAAACTTCCCATTCACCTTTATATAGAAATGATCCTCCCTTTATTGACGCGAAACTCACCCTGCAGTGATAGAAATCGAAAAAGGCCTAAAATAAAACTAGCCATTCCATACAAATAATGTCATCAAAACTTATCATCTCTATGATATAGAGATCCCATGAGAAAAGAGACCCAAAAACTTCAATGGGTATGCCTTTCACTGATGTACACCTACCATTTTAATCCCTAACAAAGTATCTAACATCATGGTGTCATCAGAAGAAAAAACATAGATCCCAAGACTCTCTATGATGGGTACAGATATAAAACTATGTATATCCCCTATATCAAAAACTGAAAAAGATAAAATAGAGGCTACTAGATTAGTACCTCTGATAGTATAAGGTCTTTGATCCTGCTTTTATTGGGTTTATTTCACTATAAAAGTCTGCTATATACCACAGACCTAAGACACTGTGTAATGGCCCGGACCTCTCTGGTCCATTACTTTGTAAAAAATTTATGTGGTAAAACATGAAGCATGTTATAATAATAATTTTTACTAATAATAATTGATAATGGTGGCGTGAAATTTTTTCGTGTTAATTGGATTAAATGGTTTCAATTTAATCTTTGTGAAATAAAAGAAATAAAATTGAATGTATTTAAAATCAATGAGGGGAGGTGCATGGTTTCTTTTTTATTTATTTAAATTTTAATAAATAATAAATTATGTGTGTAATGGGAATGTAAAGGGAGGCTGCTTGGCGTTGATGTAATGGTGGTCAGACATGGTCAGCACGGGGAATGTCAATATAATAATAATTGGTGACGAGTTAGTAAATTTTAACTCGGGATTTGTTATTATTGTTATACTAAATAATAATAAAAATGCTGGCTTAAATTTTGAAAGATCCCTTAATAAAGATTTAATGAGTTTTAAATTTTGAATTCAATGCAATGAGATTTTAGATATGAGGATAGATAAGAGATGTTATTATTTATGATAATTGTGTTAAAAAAATCATGATAAAAGTTTAAAATGGGGGTGCGGTATGTGTGTTTTGATGGGAGGAGATCTTGCATGTTTTTTAGGGAGATTTAATCATTATTATTGAAAATAATAATGAAAAAAATAATTGAATTAATGGTGGAAAATCAAGGGAGGTGTGACCTACCTGGAGAATAAGGAGGCACCACTTTTGTTGGGGGCGTGATGAAATTTGGAGAAGAAAGGAGATTGAAGAGAGAAATAAAAGAATAAGAGAAATAAAATTAAAAGAGAAATAAATTAAAAAGGGGGAATTGGTGTTTGATTCCAGTGTGCAATAGGACTCAAATCGTGATTGATTTTGGAATTATAAAAAATAAATAAATAATTGATTAATAATAATAATAAAATATTGTTATTATTAATTTTGATGATAAAACACCAATTTGTCTGTAACTCCTTCGTGCGACCTCGGTTTCAAGAACCGTCTACGGTTGTGTGACCCAGATTACGAGACGGACATTCCGAGTCCAATATTGGATATCTTTTTTGGGTTTTTGGATTGGGTACCTGAAATTCTCGTGAATTAATAGATTTAATATTATTATTAAATATTCGACCCGCCATAACTCCCACGTGCGATGTCCGATTGACTTTCCATCATTGGCGAGAGGATCCTATCATTAATATGGTCGATTCAAGTCTCATGTTGGATACTAAATTATGGTTCATGGCTCAGGACCACCAAAACACCCAATAATAACAATATTGTTATTATTACGGGATCTTGTATATAACATATCTCCTTCATACGGTGTTGGAATGACGAACCGTCTGTGACGTTGCAAACCTGATTTTATGATGGTCATTTTTAGACCAATGGTGAATACATTTTCATGAATCATGTCTCAGGTCAATAAAACACCTATTATTAATTGAACTTATCATTATCATCAAATGCATGGAAATCGCGTGACATGTCGTGTGTTGACCAGTCAAACAACGTAACAGTTGTATGGTCACGTTTTGTATTCATTAATACACAATGCGTACTGTTTTACCTTTTCGTTGCCTATATAAGAGAGGGTCACATGTTATTTATGGACCTCTCTTCTTATCCGCACAGTGACGCTCCCAGATGACCTAAAATCCTTCCTACTATCTTCTTCATCCAGACTATGATCGTCGATTTGTCAGTAGCTGTGGTATCGTGTCGACGAGGCGAACATCGTGCACCTCATTCCTTGCCATATTCTTCAACTTCCTCTTCATATTTTCCTACCGAGGATATTGCTGATATTTTACGGGAACAATTCTATTCGACGAACGTCATCCTAATGGTATGTTCTACCCCATTCTTATTCTTTCTTTGATCTCCTCTTTCTGTTCCTCCTTTCCATGCTATGACAAGTGACACCTTAAACCTTAATGGAGTCTCTCTTGGTTGTTAGTGTGGTTGTGCCGCAACATCCACGGGAGGACGTAGTCATTGGGAGGAGTGATCGAAATCCTCGTGGTTGTTGTTCAAGAAGAAGGAAATGAAAACCTATTTAGGTAGGGATCTTACCTTCGTCTCTCTCTCTTTGGGGCATCATGCGGGGTGGGTATCCTCTTGTTTTCGTGAGATATGGTTGAACCAGTAAATAAATACAATAACTGGTTAAAGAACGGGTTTGGGGAGATTTTAATGATATTATTGTTCAATTTCCATCAATTCTTTTCCTTTAATTATGTTGTGAATTGAATAGCCTTATGCCTACTGAAAATCACGGTCGTTGGGGGCCTTTGCTTGCGCAATTAAATGATGTCATGTTTTTCTGGATTGTTTTGTGGATGGGATTTCATAGAATGTGGAAATTAGTTAATCATGTAAATTTGGATGATTAATTGAATACCCAGAACCCTTGTATGATCACCCCAGTTAGACTAAATGAAAGACTAAAGTTGTGGGTGATGGTTGGGGTTTAATTATGTGAAGGGGTTTTCGTGGGTTTTTTTGGAACGGGTGAGCAGCGAGGCTGCGGTTGGCTTGGTTGTGGGTTGGCGTGTATGATATGGTTATGATGGAAAACAGAGCTGTGGTAAATTGTATCAAAGGGATGATGATGTGGTACGGGTATTGTTTCTGAGGTGTTTGGGGTTATGGTGGTTGGCATCAGGGCTGCAGGGATGGGTTGTGCATATGAATAAAAGTGTAAGAGTTAACTAATGAATTGTGGGGCATGATAGTTGATTAAATACGGAAAAACAATAGAACTGATTGGATGATAAAAGAAAATGGTATTGTGTTGCTTGTGTTTTACCTAACTTTATTTGTGGTTGGAAGGGATATGTTTTATGAACGATTGATCTGGTTTGGCTGTTGTTAGTTTCTCGGTAGTTAAGGAACTGATAAACTAAAACTGTTGAAACATGAAAAGCTTAATGGGGTTTGGGGTAGTTTATTGTGTGAATACTTTAGAGGTAGCAGTGTCGAGGCATGTGCTCAGATCTTTTGTGTAGAATCCTTAGTATGAGTTGAGTGGTTGATATAATTATATAAATTTTTACATTTTTTATGTTTCTTTACGCATCCCACCCATGTTGAGCACTACGTGCCGAACACCTGTGGGATGGGAGGGTGAGATTCTCAAACATCTAAAGGATGCATGGTTATTGTTCTTCCCTGTGCTCCCTCTTCCAGGTTCTATAGCCCAAGATCCTTCGGGTAGGTTACGACAGATGTTTCCCAAGAGTCTTTGGGATGGGGATGTGATCTGTTCCCAGGTGTCTTCGGGTTGAGATGTGGTGTTGTTCCCAGGTGACTTCGGGATGAGATGTGGTTATGGCCTAGGATTGAGTGTCGGTGGGATACTGTGATGGCTGAGGATTGAGTGCGGGTAGGATACTATGAGATTTTTATGGCCAGGTTGTGGCACTAGCTCAGGAAGAGGGGGAAGCATGAGAGCGTTAGGCATGAGGGCTTGAGCAGTATTCAGTGGGAAGGTGGTGTGGGGTACCCATACTTTGATAGTATTACTATAATACTCTATTGAATTGCAATATTTGGTGAGTGTGTCTTGTGAGGTTGGGTGGATAGATTTCTTACTAGGCTTTGGTTCCTTCTATTTTCTCCTGGGGCATTAGGATGTCTCCCCACCTGTGCACAAGAGCTTTAGGTTTTCTTACTGAGTATACTTGTATGATCACCCTACGTTTACTTTCAGATTTTTAGGAGGAATTGAGGGACCGTGCGGGGCCTTGCTAGTTGGGACTTGGAGTTTCGTTGGTTGTATCTTTTTCTTCTTGTTGGTATCGTACTTTGGAACTTTTCTTGTACTTGTACTTTTGTTTCAGTATTGTATAAAACATGCATATGGGTTTCGTTTTGGGTTTATTTTCATTTAATTTTTCCTTTTTCTTTTTGTGT
Organism: Viscum album; assembly: GCA_963277665.1. NCBI lineage: Eukaryota > Viridiplantae > Streptophyta > Magnoliopsida > Santalales > Viscaceae > Viscum > Viscum album. The sequence continues at coordinate 124,406,757 of OY728126.1, forward strand.
TTGACTCATCCTATTTCCCGATATTAAATAATAAAAAGGGTAATGCCTCCCATATTTGTGAAAACTCATAACCTTGGTGCTAGTCCCCACTACGGGGCCTACTGGAGGTGGGACTCGGGGGGTCATTATCTCCCTTTCACCATTTCCATCTCAGGAGTGGCATCTTTGGTGGGAGGGGGTCGTGACAGAATGGAATCAAGGGCTGATGGTTGAGAGATAGGATGGAGTCTAGAGTTAGGCACAGTGAAGATTACATGAGATGGTAGGGTAACAGTGTTGGATGATCTTGGTGCGTGACATAGGCCAGGGAAGACCGGCTAGGACATGGGATTTTAGGGTCTGCCGTGATCCGATGCAAGGACTCTGAGCTTACCGAATGACCAAGTATGACTACAATGATTGAAGGGTAGAGGCCCTAGGAAAGGTACATGCATCATCATGATTTGTGTTTTACTTGATTTGGGTGTTCTGGGAAAGAAATCGAAATAAAATGATAAAATTAAACCTCGAGAAAATTTCCTTGCTACTTGGGCTTAGGAATTCTTTGTTTACCATATATCTAGGGCACCTGGACGTTGTTCCTAGGAGACTCGGGCAGTCGAGTCCCAGCAGCTTCAGATGGTCAATCAGCTAAGGATTGACCGAGAGGAGGAAGACAACTTGTGGCAGCGCACATTTCGTGCTTTCCAGCAACGAAGATTGAAGAAGTATGAAGGCAGCACTTCAGATACAGAATCCGAGAGTTGATTGGAGGAACCTGAGATCACCTTTGTACTGATCAGGGCTCCATCAGAGTACCGGGTTCCTCTAGCAGTAATCCAGCTGTGAGGAGAGGTACGTTAGTGGTGGATGCTTTACCTTGGGAAGGGGAAGGAGACAGAAGTTCTGTGGGCCAACTTTGAGAAGGAGTTCTGCAGTGAATTTCTTTCCTCGACAAGGAAGGTCATGAAGAGGTAGGAGTTGTTGTCTCTCCAACAAGGAATCATGTCAGTGCGGGAACTAGGGTTCTAGTTCAAGGATCTCCTCCATTTTTTTCCCGAATCTCTTTCCGGAGGATGATTCCCGAGCCAGACATTTAGAGGAGGCACTTCACCCCTCTATTCGGTGCGCGGTGACCCCTTTCACCTTACCAACGTACCTAGAAGTATAGGAGAAGGCAGAGACAATTTAGAGGATGCACTTTCAAGTAGGTCCACCATGAGATAGGAGTCACCCAAGTTCATCTAAGAAGGAGGCGGTCAACAGTAGATCCCCAGCAATAGGACCTTCCAAGTATCGACTGGCAGGGAGCAGACTTCAGCAGGTCCCATTCCAATCTCACGATTTCCACCCATTTTCTACGGTCTAGGGACTGAGGTGCTTTGCATGTGGGAATCAAGGGCATCTTGGTAGACATTTCCCTTTTCAGACTCAGTACAGAGGGACTGGCCAGGTTCATCCCCAGCAGCAGTTCCCAGCCCGACCCTTCCAGTTGCAACAGACTCCAGTCCCTCTAAGGGGATCTGGAGCAGGTGGTGGTAACCCACAGGGAGTTCCTCAAGGACCCCAACCGGGACATGGTCGAGGAGGTGTATGTCAATAGAGATGCAGAGGAGTGGGACGTGGATAGTTCCACGCAATAGAAGTGGAAACCCTAGAAAGGCCATAGATTGAGAGAGATGTTTTCGGTTTTACTTAAATGATTTTGTTTATGTTTTGTTTAAATTCAGAAGCATCACACTCCTTTGTTGAAACTCATTCTCGCCCATGATTTGGGCCTGGACCTTTTTTTTATGATTCTTTAATGCTAGGTTGTTTCCCTCTTTCCTTTAAATGTGTGTGAAGAGTACTAACATGTGGGGAGAGGAGGACCTAATCCCTAATCGATACACATTAATGTGGATGCGATTAAACCCATGTAGGTGAGTCAGTGCCGCCTAAAGAGGATAATATCTCGACATGGGGGAAGGAATTCCCGGACACATATAATTAGGATAGTGGTTGGATTCATGTTATGATGAGAGCCCTGATAGGTATCTTACGAGGTGGTTATTCGGACCTTTCCCCTTTTATGGGTTGGTTTTTAATTCTCAAGGACGAGAATGTTTTGAGAGGTATCTGATGTAATGGTCTGGACCTCTTCGGTCCATTACTTTGTAAAAATTTGATGTGGTCAAACACGATGCGGGTTATTATATTAATTTTTGATAATAATAATTGATAATGGTGGCATGAAATTTTTTGGTGTTAATTAGATTTAATGGTTTTAATTTAATCTTTGTGAAATAAAAGAAATAAAATTGAATGTATTTAAATTCAATGAGGGGAGGTTCATGGTTTATTTTTGATTTATTTAAATTTTAATTAATATTAAATTATGTGTGTAATGGTTATGTAATGGGAGGCTGTTTGGTATTAACGTAATGGTGGTCGGACATGGTCAACGCGGCGAACATCAATAATAATAATTATTATTATTAATAATTGGTGATGAGTTAGTAAATTTTAACTGGGGATTTTTTATTATTGTTATACTAAATAATAATAATTATAATGTTGGCTTAAATTTTGAAATATCCGTTAATAAATATTTAATGAGTTTTAAATTTTGAATTCAATGAAATGAGATTTGAGATATGAGGATAGATGAGAGATGTTATTATTTATGATAATTGTGTTAAAAAATAATTATAAAGGTTTAAAATGGGGGTGTGGTATGTGCATTTTGATGGGAGGAGATCTTTCATGTTTGTTAGGGAGATTTAATCATTATTATTGAAAATAATAATGAAAAATAATAATGGAATTAATGGTGGAAAAGCAAGGGAGGCGTGACCTGCCTGAAGAATAAGGAGGTGCCACTTTTGTTCGGGGCGTGATGAAATTTGGAGAAGAAAGGAGATTGGAGAGAGAAAAAAAGAATAAGAGAAATAAATGAAAAAGGGGGAATTGGTGTTTGATTTTGTTGTGTAATAAGACTCAAATCATGATTGATTCTGGAATTATGAAAAATAAATAAATAATTGATTAATAATAATGATAAAATATTGTTACTATTAATTTTGATGATAAAACACCAATTTGTCCGCAACTCCTTCGTGCAACCTCGGTTTCAAGAACCGTCTGCGGCAGTGTGACTCAAATTCTGAGACAGAAATTCTGAGTCTAATATTGGATGTCTTTTTCGAGTTTTCATATTGGGTACCTGAGATGCTCGTGAATTAATAGATTTAATATTATTATTAAATTTTCAACCTTCCATAACTCCCACATGTGACGTCCGATTGACATGCCATTAGTGGTGATAGGATCCTGTAATTAATATGGTCGATTCAAGTCTGATGTTGGATACTAAATTATGGTTCGTGGCTCCAGTCCACAAAAACACCCAATAATAATAATTTTGTTATTATTATGGGATCTTGTATCTAACATATCTCCTTCATACTGTGTTGGAATGACGAACCGTCTATGACGTTGCAACCTTGGTTTTATGACAGTCATTTTTAGACCGATAGTGAATACCTTTTCATGACTCATGTCTCATGTCAATAAAAAACCTATTATTAATTTAAGTTAGCATTATCATTAAACGCATGGAAACCATGTGACGTGTTGTGTGTTGACCAGTCAAACAACGTAACAGTTGTACGATCATTTAATGTATTCATTAATACACATTGCGTACCGTTTTACCTTTTCGTTTCCTATATAAGAGAGGGTCAAATGTTATTTATTGACCTCTCTTATTCTCTGCATGATGACACTCCTGGATGACCTAGAAGACTTCCTCCTATCTTCTTCATCCGGACTCTAATCGTCGATCTGTCGGTGGATGCGGGATTGTGTCGACGAGGCAAACATCATTCACCTCATTCCTTTCCCTCTTCTTCGACTTCCTCTTCACAATTTCCTATAGAGAAGATTGCTGATATTTGATGGGAATGACGCTCTTCGATGAACGTAATCTTAATGGTATGTTCTACACTGTTCTTATTCATTCCTCGATCTCATCTTTCTGTTCCTCATTTCCATGCTATGACAAGTGACACCTTAAACCTTAATGGAGTCTCTCTTGGTTGTTAGTGTGGTTGTGTCGCAACATCCACATGAGGACGTAGTCATTGGTAGGATTGATTTAAATCATCGGGGTGGTTGTTCAAGCAAAAGTACAACAAAACTTGTTCAGTCAGGGATCTTACCTTCGTCTCTCTCTCTTTTGTGCATCATGTGGGGTGGGTATTTTTTTTTGTGAGATACGGTTGAACCAGTAAATAAATATAATAATTGGTTAAAGAAAGGGTTTGGGGAGATTTTATTGATATTTTTGTTCTATTTACATTAATTCTTATCCTTTGATTATGTTGTGAATTGAATAGGCTTATGCCTACTGAAAATCATGGTCGTTGGGGGCCTTTGCTTGCACAATTAAATGTTTCCATGTTTTTCTGGATTTTTTTATGGATGGAATTTCATAGAATATGGAAATTGGTTAATCAAGTAAAGTTGGATGATGAAATGAATACATGGAACCCTTGTATGAACACCCCAGTTAAACTAAATGAAATAATGAATTTGTGGGTGATGGTTGGGGTTTAATTTATTGAAGGTGTGTTTTGTGGGTTGTTGTAGAACGGGTGAGAAGTGGGGCTGCGGTCAGCTTGATTGTGGGTTGGCTTGTATGATATGGTTGTTATGGGAAATAGAGCTATGGTAAATAGTTTCAAAGGGGTGATGATGTGGTACGGGTATTGTTTCCAATGTGTTTGTGGTTATGGTGGTCGGAATCATGGCTACAGGGATGGGTTGTGCATATGAATAAAAGTGGAAGAGTTAACTAATGAATTGTGGGGCATGATAGTTGATTAAATACGGAAAAACAATGGAATTTATTGGATGATAAAAGAAAAAGGTATTGTGTTTCTTGTGTTTTCCCTAACTTTAATTTTGGTTGGCATGGATATGTTCTACGAACGATTGATCTAGTCTGGTTGTTGTTAGTTTCTCAGTAGTTAAGGAACTGATAAACTAAAACTGTTGAAACATGAAAAGCTTAATGGGGTTTGGGGCTATTTATTGTGTGCATACTTTCAAGGTCGCAGTGTTGAGGCATGTGCTCAAATCTTTTGTGTAGAAGCCTTAGGATGGGTTGAGTGGTTGATATAATTGTATAAATCTGTACATTTTTTATGTTTCTTTATGCACCCCACCCATGTTGAGCACTACGTGCTGAACACCCGTTGGATGGGAGGGTGATATTCTCAAACATCTAAAGGATAGCTGGTGATTGTTCTTCCCTGTGCTCCCTCTTCCAGGTTCTATAGCCCAAGATCCTTTAGGCAGGTTACAACAGATGTTTGCCAAGACTCTTCAGGATGATGATGTGATATGTTCCTAGGTGTCTTCGAGATGATATGTGATGTGTTTCCCAGGTGTCTTCTGGATGAGATGTGGTTATGGCCGAGGATTGAGTGCCAGTGGGATACTATGATGGCTGAGGATTTAGTATCGGTGGGATACTATGAGCTTCGTATGGGCAGGTTACGGCACTAGCTCAGGAAGAGGGGGAAGCATCAGAGTGTTAGGCATGAGGGATTGAGCAGTATTCAGTGGGAATGTGGTGTTTGGTACCCATACTTTGATAATATTACTATACTACTCTATTGACTTGTGATATTTGGTGAGTGTGTCTTGTGAGGTTGGGTGGATAGACTCCTTACTAGGCTTTGGTTCCTTCTATTTTCTCACGGGGCATTAGGATGTCTCCCCACCTGTGCACGAGAGCTTTAGGTCTTTATACTGAGTATACTTGTATGCTCATCTTACGTTTACTTTCAGGTTTTCATGAGGACTTCAGGAACCGTACGGGGCCTTGCTAGTTGAGCGTTGGAGTTTCTTTGGTTGCAGCTTTTTCTTCTTTTTTGTATCGTACATTGGATCTTTTCTTGTACTTGTACTTTTGTTTCAGTATTGTATAAAATATGCATATATATTTGGGTTTGGGTTTATTTTCATTTACTTGTTCCTTTTTCTTTTGGTGTTTGACTCATCGTATATCCTGATATTAAATAATAAAAAGGGTAATGCCTCCCATATTTGTGGAAACGCATACCCTTGGTCCTAGTCGCCACTCTAGGGACTACTGGAGGCGGGACTCAGGGGTCATTATCTCCCCTTCACCATTTCCAGCTCAGGAGGGGAATCTTGGGTTAGAGGTGGTCGTGACACACTGCCTAGCTACCCTAAGCTAATCCACCCCGATGCCTCTGTGAACCTGGGGTCTAGATACTATTTCCATGACCACTACCTTAGCCTGAAGAGAATGATACATTCTAGTTTACTGATTGGTGAAAAGCTACAGACCCTTCTCTTGAGTATGGAGACAGTGTAGACCCTCTCACTAGCCCCCTGTGGAAAAATCTAGCAAAAGCACTGAAGATGAACCATCTTGCTACAAGATCACCACTCTAATGGGTCCTACAGACATTGTGGCCTCATATACCCCAGCTACTGCAATGGTAACACCTCACCTAGATACCATAAGATACATTTTGTCTTCTCACATCACCCCAAGGAAGCTTCACATGATGCTTTCTATTTCTGATCGAGACAGTACTAGATCTAGGTACCGAACCACCTTTGCTCGCACCTCCATATTCCCTCATGTTACGCTATGTGATTATCTCCTGATTCATTGTAGTAGAAATAGAATTCAACCAGAATATGTTTACTTATGATCAGATGTCATACCTAATATCATCCTCAAATAGCATGCCCTTTGATAAATCGTCACCCACTAGAATAGGTGTGATCTCTAGAGCTCAATAAAATGGGCCGAGTAATCCATCACTGACAAATTTCCCTTCTCCAGATGCATAAAATCCTAGTCTTTATCATCATTGAGCATCTTGAGATAGTAATAGTCGTAGAAGACTATATAAAATTCTCCAAACTCCATATCCAAATGACGCACTTCTTGATTAATCGCATCCCACCATCTCTTGGTGGAATCACGCAGCATAAACATCGTGAGATTTACCCTCCTCTCAAGAGGTTTTAATAGATACTCAAAGATCAAAAGCATGGCCTCCATCCATGACTCTTCATCCTATGGCCCACCATCCTCTAAAAATGTAGGTGGATGCTGTTGTTGGAACACCTATATCATCTTATCCATAGATATGGTAGGTTGTAGTGCTCCCTAAAAGGTTTTCATGAACCTCATGAATCCTTCACGGAAATGTGCATCAACACCTGCATCTAGTATAATATCTAGTTCTACCTACCACTACTAGAGGATCCACTAGTATCCCATTTCCTACCACCTCTAGGGTATAATTATCTCTACCCTCTTGGCATACAACTAGAGGTTTTCTTGGTGGCATGGCTCTATAAGGTCAAGCATACAACTTAATTATAGATCAAAATATGTTTGTAGATAAAAGGAATAGAACATATAAGATAGGTCAAAACCTTCTTCTAAACACACATCCCTCTTTCTACCCCATGGTTCAGTTCTGGGTGAAAATCCATGATAACCACTATCGAGATCCCACTACTAAGGTGGGGTCTGGTCAGGTTCTCTGTTAAAATCAATTTTGGTTCACTTGATTTTCACATTCACAACAATTTTCAAGATGATTCCACATTCAAAACTAAAATTGTCACTGATTTCAAGATTATCCTCTTCCTTTATAGAAAAATCACCAATGGAATGATGAATTCTGGCTTGTGGGCCCATACTTCCCATGAATCATAGCTCAGCATCCAAGTATAGGACATGGAAGCACACTTCAATATAAATATGAAACATGATCCCCAAAATTCTGATCCAAGAGGGACCATACACCTCAGTGAATAAATCTTTTCATCCATCCAATTTTAACCATAGAATTTACTAATACGCCTATCAGAATAGTAGATATATCTATCACGGTACCTATAACAACAAAAATCAATCAGTAATTCCTCTAAATGGAATAGAAAGAATGCATGGCATGTTATTTCTACCAAGTTTCTATATCATGCATGAGATGGAATACCCTTATCTCATCAGGTTTCAACAAAATATAACCATAATAATATCAATAATAAAAACCCCATTCAAGTATGTCACCCAATTTTGAAATCAAATGAATCGTAACAACTCAAAATCCAAAATTCACAATTCAATTTGAGGTGATTTGGATTTTCCTTATACATGGGGTAGCTACTCTCAGGTGCAGATTATTACCAAATCCCAATTCTTTCCTATCAAATTATATTAGGGCCAAATAGTAAAACAAACTACAAAAGACTCCTTTTATACCACTTTGTAATGTCTGGGATCTTGATTCCACCTAACAGTGCTCCGAGCCTGGTTGGCCACATGGTCTCAAGTGTATCTACCCAAACACCAAAGTCTTACAACTAGTAGTGAAGGACAAGGTGATGATACTGAGGAGATTATTCCCTCATTGGTAGTGTATAACATAGCGAAAAAAATATATATAGCGTAGTTAGTAAACCATAAAATAAAAGTAAATAGCGGAAGACTGATAATAAAAATAACTAGATTTCACATCATATAAAAAAGATGCATGTCACATATTCCAAAAAAACATATAAAAAGTCACAAGGCTATCATACATAGTACAATATCAAAAAGTTAAAAAAAGATCAAATGTATCCAAGTAACATCGTGGGCCTCAACTTGGTCTCATGTTCTCTTGCTTCTAGGATGCATATCAAGAACCTGATAGAGGGTGCTTTCCCTTGTCTACTCTTACAACCATATAATCTATTTGGTCCCAAAGCATGTCCCAAACAGGGTGTGAGACTAAATTCCAGTAGGGAAAAATCTAAGGCATGTTCCAATCTATCAGTGAGTATATATAATAGGCAGTGTATAATAGAGAAGTAGTAATCTAGGAAGTACTCAAAAACAAACTGTCTAACATGAACTAGTTTTAATTATTATTCAATGAACAATTCAATTACATTGATTGTTATAAGTATCATGATCTGGCCTAAACCTGTAAATCCCCTGTATAAAAGTAAGCACAATAGATAACTCAGAAGGATATCTAAAAAGTACAAGAGAATAATGGATTTAAGCATGTGCTTTGGTTTGCTTGGGGTGTCATAAGTATCTTCAATATTAAATTATAACCTGATATCCACCATGAAATTCCTAAAAGATGATTCAAGTATCACTCTAGGTTCTAATATACAAAAACACAACAAGATCATCATGTCAATCCTCCTAAGGACCAGGTATCACTTTATGTGTGGTATAAGTCCATGTCAACTGAATCCATCATTGGCGGTCCTATAGGGATCCCCAAGTATCACTCATGAAATATTCATTCCTCTCAGGCCTATCCATGGAATCTTATAAGATCCATGATTCACACAGTATTTAGTGAATACCCTCTGTGAACTCATCCATGGTGTCCACGGTTCACTCTTATCCTAACATTAATTAATAAACCCATTGAGTCTATCAAAGGAACTCCATCGAATCCAAGGTTCACTCAAGGGTCCAAGGTAAATTAGACATATAATCCCATCTAGTTAATTCCAATAGAATCCATGATTCACCTAATTCTATTTACCCTTTGACCATAATAGGTTCAAGTTAATAATTCAATAACATGTCGGGGACAAAACCGTAAGCATTTCAGAACTCACTACCAAGGGTTTCACAAGCTAGGACCAACCTCTAAGGCTAGTCCTATCATTACTCACGTAGGAATAATTCATATAACAATAAACACATGAAAAACAACTATTATATGGTTTTAAATATTTTTAAAATCACATGGGAAGGTTCACAGTTGGAACTAACAGTCCAGTTATGCTTTATCAAGTATAGGAATAACATGGATCAAAATTCATTTTACTGATCCCATACCCAGAGCTAAAAGGAAACCATTTAACAACATGCAATAATACATTTAAATTAATATTTATTTTAAACAACCCATAAATGAGATTCAAGGCATACAACATGGGTATCCTAGTCCAAATGACCATAAATATGTCAAAATGGGAACTCACCCAAGGGGTGGCCCTTATTACAAGTTTTAAACCTATAACATGATTTGAAACACCAATTAAATTACCTAAATTACAACAGGTAACAACATGTTCAATTTATAAATCAAGGTGACACCACAAAAACATCTGCATGGCACTCTAACAAATATAAACAGGTTGACAATCAATGAAAGGCACAAGACCACCAACCTTATACTCATGCTAGATATCTCATCCAGTTTCAAGCTCCAATTCTGCCTGGTTTGGGAGAAATATGAATAATGTTCAAAGAATTTTATATTAGGTAAAATGATCCAAAATACAAATAGCATTATTGATATTCAGAAGAATCGAATATGGATAAAAATTAGCTTAGTCATTTCCATTGTGAATCTTTAGAGATGAAAAATGATCGATTCGGAGGTCATATGGAGTGGGCATCTGAAAACCATGATTAGGCATCCAAAGGAGCTACCATGTTTGGTTGTTTTGCGATGGATGATTGTAGAGATATATTTTTAAGTTAAAAAATTTTTAGGGTAAAATGGTCATTTTACCCAAAACATCTTGGTCACATGGTTTATGCGCTCTATTTTCCTAACCATATGGGAACCGTGTGAGACATTATGTAACCCTAGGTAATAACGTACGGTTAACACGTATAGTTTTTATAACCATGCGGTAACATTTTGTAAGCCTCTATCAAAGCTCAACAACTTTTTTAGACCAGCTTCACAACTGTGTGGCTGTTACCACATGGTTTCAGGAAACTGTGAGAAATATATTGCCTCACTTTGCAAAATTTATTAAACCTTGCGGCATGACCCACACGGTTTCTCCTAAGTGTGAGTCAACCCCAAAACTCTAAAAGAGTTGGGTTTTTTTCTTCCAATGAGCCATGGGAACGCTTGATCCTTCCATAGCCTCAACAGGCATCATCATTAGGTCATTTTTAATCATTTAAATTAGGAATAGATTGAAAACTCACGATTTGTACTTCAAATAAGAAATGGGTTCTTACACATGGTAATTTTACTACTAGGTTCTCTAAACTAACTAGTTATATATTAAATCATAAAATTACATAACAATATATTCCATCCCTCATAATGGTTAGTAAAGAGTATGTGAATTAGCCCAAGCATATCTCTTAGGAGTATCAAATCATGTGCATAGTTAGACCCACTAGTTTTGAATCGAATAAAGATCAAGTTAATAAGCAGCCAAACTTTTCTAGTGTTATTAACCCTATGTTAATCTATTTCAGATACTTTATCCTCATTATTGAATACAAATATGGAATTCATTACTAGGAAACCACATGCTCTATACTTTACTAAATTTTTTGAATGTTTTCCTCTACTTAAACTTATCTTGATGGTTTTCACTAGTTAATTCTAATCCTAATGCCCAAAAATAAATTGACCTATATTTGATACAAACTATAATGATCTGAGTTTCATACTTATTTTATTACATTATTTTTATCATAAAAATCCCTAAAACACAAACCAAAGATCTAGAGGTCTAGTGTCTTTGGGAGATTAGAAAAATAATACGTAAAGTTATTAAAAACTAGATATTCATTATTTTTATATTCATGATATGATCCTAAATCCCTATGAATTATATTACTATATAGGATACCCTAGAGATTAACATAAAGGAATATGGTGAGATATAAAGCACTATAAGGGAGTAAAAATGATATAAATTATAACACCTGAGATAAAAAGTTTAAAATGTTATCTTGAAAGAGGAATATCATATATAATCATATAGAATCACAGAATAAAGAAAATTATATCATGGGAAATGGAATCATAATAATGTGCCGACAACATAAACCATTGCATAAAAAATCATAAGTTAATCCTCTCTTCCATGACTACATAGCATAATGTTCTTGGATAATTATCTATTCACTATACATGTTATATCATTAGATGAAAATATTACATAATTCAGTAAAGGGCGATATAATTTTATCCCCACCTATAACATCATAACATGTTCATTCATATATGTGACACATAAAAAAGTCATACATAAGGCATAATCATTATAAAACAACATGATAATGGAATGGTTGAGGATAAATTATATATCCCATTACTAAATTATGTAATATTTTCATCTCATGACATAACATGTATATTTCACAAATAGTTAGTCAAGAACATTATGTTATGTTTTCTTGGTAGAGAGTCTTATCTTATACCTTTGATATCATGGTTTATGTTTTTTCCACATTCTTATGATTCCATAAAGATTCCAAAGATAATAAAGAAAATAAACATTTGTTAATTTTATATCTAAAATATTAATCATTGGTCTTAAATATGGGGACCATGTTAAGAATATTTCATAAGAAAAGGTGGAGTTGTATGTATATAAATTCAACACATAAACAACATTTTAAATAATGGGTAAAGAACCTTTAGAGAAGGTGAACACGTAGCCTTTAACATTAAACCTGAAGTAAATAAAAATAGTCACCCAAAAAATATAAATCATTTTATAAAATAATGTAAGGAAACAAACATTAAAATATTGGAACATGAAAAAAATGATTAGGAAGTTTCTCTTTAAATAGGCTTGTTTAAACGAAATATTGAGAAGAGAACTTGAAAACCATGTGTAACACTAGTAAATAAATGGAAAATAAACTAGGTTTATTTTTGAAAAAAATTATACATAATATAGATGATATTAATATAGAAAACCTAGCCTTTTACACAAATCATTACATGATTTTAAGCATAATAATTCATAATATTACAAGCCAAGGATCGTAAAGTCTATTTTCTTGGAAGACTAGGAACATAAAACTTAAAACATGGGGCTAAATAAAACATTTATTTATTTAGTATTCATATAGATATCCTAAATTCCATTGTTCTCATACATCCTCATAGGATAAACTGGGGATAACATGAATAATTAGATGAGATAAAATCCTAGTAAGGTAATAAACATAAGAATAAATATTTAGCACGTGGGTTAGAAGGCAAGACATAATGATATAAAAAGGCATGGAACTTATTTGATCATAACATATAAACATGAGATCATATAAACATGGGATCATATAAACATGGGTTAATTGTAATGTGTAAGTAATATAGAACATGACTTTTTCATGATTCAAGGCTCGTTTCACATAGAGGAGCTCATGTAAAGGTTAACCACCAAGACCCTTGTACCTGGTAGCACGAGTCAAAGCTGACCACCAAGACTGTTGCACATAAAGTCTCATGAGACTCAACATTACCCAATACATTGGAGTTCTATCTAGAAACACCCATCATAACATGTTCATGAATATTCATTCCACATATAAAATCATACATAAACAAAAGGGTTACCCATTATACGAATTAGCTATCATAATAATATCATAAAGCATAACAAATGGGAGTATAATAAAAATGTCCATGAAGGAAAGGAATTATATCATGTATGGAAAATAATATCATATAATAGGCATGTATCATAAAAATTATTTCAACTTAAATTAATAACATGTAAAAAGATTACTTAAGAAACTTTATACTTAAAACATTTAAGTGTAGTTAAAGGAAAATATCAAAGGTCGTTTAAAACAAAAAAGGGAATAATATTTTATATAAAACCATAATTGAAACAATAAATGTTTCATAATAAAATGAGTGGTTTTATAAAAATAATGGTGGCTTAAAATAGATTATATAGTGTACATGAAAATGGGTAAGAACTTGCAAAGTTCCCATAAAATGGATTTGCTTATCGGAAAGAATTGAGGAGGGAATCATTTAAAAAAGTTTATATCCTTGAAATATAATGATGAATGGATCTTGATACAAGATTTTGGATCAGATAAAAATAATTTAAAATATGTAAATAAAAATAAAATATAACTTTATTTGGGTAAAAATAATTATAGAGAAACCCAAAAGAATAAAAGAGGTTCTTGTAGAATCCCTTACCTTAAGTACAAAGGTGTCCTCCACTTGATATTAATGTCCTGGATAACAAAATTAAATTTATTTATTAATATTTAAATAAAATATTCTATAAGAAATTGATTTATTGTAACCTTATTAAGTTCATTCATGACCTTTTTTATGGGTTAAGAGGTTCAATTTCATTGTTTGGGGGTGTTTTTTTTCCTCAGTTTTCATGATTTGTTTACTTATATACATGTAAAGTTAAACATGTAAGATTATAATATTTTTCAAGAATTGGAGTTATATTTTATTAGTTATCATCCACAAGTATAAATGTTTATAAAATTCATTTGGTTATTTTAAGTGATGATTAATCATTATATAAAACATTAATGATAACAGTTTTGATTAATTGCCGGTTTTTGATCACATCGAACACATTTTTCTTTATAAATTAATATAATTTGTATAAAAGGATTTTAGAACATTAAATAAGTTATAATACATATATTATAGTCTGTTTAAACAATAAAAATGGTTTCATTACCAGAATTTAAGTCGGAAATAGAAATTTAAAATTCGTTATCCTTGAATGTGATAAATTAACACATCTTGGATAGTGTTTTCATCTCTAGTATAAAAGGATAGTAAAGGATAAGTGATGATGGATAATTAAATTATCATAACAAAATTCCAATAAATTTAATTTACTTGAGTTATTATATCATTTGGATGAAATGAGGTGATGACAGGAAAAGGAATGAATGGAACTTGAAAGAAAATAAAAGAAATGAAAAGAGGAATTTACCTCTTGAATATATCTTCCCTGATAACCACTTTATGGGAGAGGATTTGGAATTTGGAAGATACCAAGGGATTATGGATGTAGGATAGATTCTTAGGGAGATATTTGTGTATAATTTTGACTAGTAACGAGGCTTTACAGGAGTGAAGATAAGAGAAGGTGAGGGTAGTTTTTATAGTGTATGAGAGGGGTTTCCCATTTTCTTAATCATTAGTTTAATTTTTTTCTCAAGACTATGAATAGTATTTATTCTTGAGACCAAAAATAGTAAATAGTGAAATTTATTTTTAACTAATGTCCATTTACATCATCCATGACTAAATAATGATGCAGAAATTCCTTCATTTAGCTTTTATTGTAAATTATCATATTTTAGTATTCACCAAAAATTAAAGTATTTTAGAAAAATCCCAAAAATTCACCGCAACCATTTTTCAATGTGTAGTATTAAAAAATTAACTCAATTTTATGAAAATAATTTTATAAATATGTGAAATTTAATTTTTAATTAAAATCATAATTTACTTGAAAATATAAATTTTAAAATTAAAACTACTTTTTAAACACTTTGGAAAATTAATTAATATCCCATAAAATAATCATATAATCATAAGACATTAAAATATTATTTTGTGAATTAATTTTATGAAAATAAATTTTCATTTAAATTATTAAATTAATCATAAAATTGAAATTAAATATTTATGACTTTCCAAAAATTCCAACACTATCATATTATCACTTATAAGACGGATAAATTTTATTTATACTTTCATTGGAAAGGTAATTATTTACTTAGATGATTTATATTCATATGGTTTGTGTTACTATTCATAAGGGTAACTTTACTATTCATAATGATAAGTTACTATTCACTAAAAATTATGTTTTCCCTATCGGACTCCAAACATCTTATTGATCGCAACCATGTATGTCATATTTTTGAAATTCAAATCACAAAGTTGAAAAATTATATTTAAAGGTCTCATATAATTTAGTATTTCATTTAATCATGATGTGGAATTATGTTGTGATTTTATGTGATTATACTATATGACATATTTATAAGAATGGAATTTACATTAATAAAACATTGGGTTGTTACATTCTCCCCCCCTTATGAAATTTCGCCCTTGAGATTTCATTTTACATTCTATTATGTAAACTGGTGTGGGTACTTTTTCTTTATTTCTTCCTCCAGTTTCCATGTTTCCTCTTCATACTTATGGTTCCTCCACTGTACTTTGACCATGTGATTAGTCTTGTTTCTTATAACTTTATCTCTATGACCCAAGATCTTCGCTAGCTGCTTCTCATAAGAAATATCATTTTCCATCTTTACCACCATTGAGGAGAGTACATGTGAAGGATATGGTATATATGTCTTTCAGAGGGATACATGGAATACATCATGTACTTTAGACTTGGTAGGTGGAAGTTCTAGTCGATAGGCCACAACTTCAACATGATCAAGGATATAAAAGGGGCCGGTGTACCTGGGATTTATCTTTCCTTTCTTCCCAAACCTCATGACCTTCTTCTATGATGATATGAAAAGCAATACAATGTCTCAAACTTTAAGCTCAATGTCTCGTCAATGATTGTATACATAACTCTTCTATCAACTTTGGTCTACCTTGATGTGTTGCTGAATAGTTTTCACCTTCTCCACCATTTCTTCAGACAGTTCAGGTCCTAACAGCTGATTCTCATCGACTTCAGCCCAGCACACCGGTGTTCTGCACCTTTTCCTATAAACGGATTCATATGGTGCCATTCAGATGCTCGAGTGGAAACTATTTTTGTAAGAGAATTAAACCAGTGGAAGATGTTTTTCCCATACTTATTTGAAGACCATTGAACACACTCTCAACATATCTTATAGTGTGTGAATAGTTTTCTAAGATTGGCTATCAGTTTTAGTATGATATGCAGTGCTGAAGTTCAGTTCAGTGCTTAGAGCATGTTGGGGACTTTTCCAAAACATCAAGGTGAATCACATGTCTATATCAAATACCATGGATAGTGGTAATCCATAAATCCTTACCACCTCTTTGATATATATCCATGAAAACTGATTCAATGAGAAGTTCTCTTGAATTGTGATAAAGTAAGTTGTCTTTGTAAGCCGATCCACAATGACACATATAGCATTGTTTCTTCTAGATGTCCTTGGAAGTCCTGTGAAAAATTATGTGGTAATGTTCCCCAACTTCCATGTTGGTTTGGGTAGTGGTTGCATCATCCCCTTATACATTTTTCTTTCAACCTTCACTTTTTGACGTACTAGGTGATTTGATGTATATTTTGCAATCTCCTTCTTCATATTGTCCCACCAAAAGTACTCTCTGAGATATTGATACATCTTTGTGCTCCGTGGGTGAATATAGAAGGTTGAGCTATGTGCATCATTCAAAAGATCCTTCTTTATATCTGGATTGGATGGTACACATAATCGTGACCCAAATATTACAACTCCTTCCTCGTCAATAATGAACATAGATGATTTCCCATTTCTAATAGATTCCACCCTTTTCATAATTTCCACATCATTTCCTTGAGCATCCTTTATTTTATCTATGAGGGATGGTTGAGAAATAATTTAAGAAAGGATTTATAATGTTCCTCACTTAATTATTCCCATGTTCATCCTCTTCAAATCTAAGAATATTAGATCCTTTTCAAATCTCATCATTGATGAAGATGTAGGATCTTTTCAACTTAGAGCATCTTCCACCTTATTTACCTTACCATGATAGTAGTGGATTGAGTAGTCATAATCCTTAACAATCTATAACCATATTCACTAGTTCACATTATTCTCCTTCTATGTGAATATATATTTGAGACTCTTGTGATCAGTATATATCCTACAATTCTCCCCATACAGAAAATGACTCTAATTTTTCAAAGCAAAGATCACAGCTGACAACACCAGATCATGCGTAGGATAGTTTTGCTCATGGATTTTAAACTATCTTGAGGTGTAGGATGTTGCTTTATTTTTTTAAATTAGTACACAGCCTAATTCTTTATTTGAAACATCACTATACACCACAAAGAGTTCTCCTCTTGTTGGGAGTGTAAGTACTAGCGTAGTGATAAGCCTCTTTTTGAGCTCCTTAAAGTTCTCCTCACATTCGTCATTACAGATAAACTTCACTACCTTACATTTCATCATGGTCATTGGGTTTGAAAATCTTAATTATTTCTTCAAAAATCATTGATAATACCCATCTAGACCAAAAATATACGGATCCCTATTACATATGTTAGCCTAGGCCACTCTTTAATTGCCTTTTTACTTATAAGGGTCCATATATATTCCTTTTCTAGTTATAACATGCCCCCAGAATGATACTTACTCCATCCAGAACTCAAATTTACTATACTTCTCATAAAGTTTCTCCCTTTACAAAGTATTAATCATAGTATCAAATGATCTTCATGTTCTTCCTTTCTCTTGGAGTATATCAGAATATCATCAATAATGACTACCACAAATTTGTTGAGTTAATGTCTAAAGACTCAATTCATTAAATCCATGAATATTTTTAGAGAATTTGTGAGTCTTAAGGGAATAACTACGAACTCATAGGGTCCATACATCATTCAAAAGTAGGTCTTGGGAATATCTTCCTTCCTCACATTTAATTGGTGATATCAAAACTAATGGTCCTCCTTAGAGACATAATTGTCCCCATGTAACTCATAGAACAAGTCATCTATCTGAGGTAGGTGATACTTGTTATTCATAATGATTTTTTTGAGCTCACAATAATAAATGTATAGGAACATTGATCCATCTTTATTCTTAATAAAGAGGACTAGTGTACCCAATTATGAATCACTCGAGCATATAAAACCCTTCTCCAGATTCTCTTGTAACTGCTTCCTCATATCTTCTAGCTCAACAGTGGCAATTATATAAGGAGTCTTTGATATAGGTAGGGATCTAGGAATACGTTCAATTTAGAACTCAACCACTTGATCTGGAGGAAGACCAAGAAATTATTCATTGAATACATCATTGTAATCCTTCATGATGGAAATATCTTCGAGAACTGTCATCTCTTTTTCCTCAATAATATGACCAAGATAAGATTTCTCAAAAGGAAACATTATCCATACTTGAGACAATGCTTCCAAATTAGATTCATCTTCCTCCTTACAATTTCAAGGGATTGGAGGATACTCTGGGAAGTGAAGATCGATCTCCCTTTCCATAAAGTTAATGTTTTATTTTTATAAATATAGTCAATCCATCCCAAAATAGAATTGAACTCCACCAGAAAAAGTATGAAAATATTTTCTGGGAGGTTTAGTCAACAAACATTTATCATGGAGGAGGTATAAACCTTGGATGTAATAATTTCTCCATCTGATGTTCTCACAGATAACTCAAACTCCAAATTTTGAGGTGGTGTTTGAATAGTTTTATTAAACTTTCCAGATATGGAAGAATACATATAACTAGAATCAAATAGTACATTTTCTATTCTTGATTAGATAACTATCATACTTGTCACCCCATCATTTTTTGGATTCACTTTAGTAGTAGTGATAGAATAATCCCTTCCTTGTTTCCTTAGAGGTTATTATTGATTTCATCTGACAACCCATGGCTTAAGGAAATTTTTTGTATAATGACCATGTTCATTACAGTTGAAACACTGCACTACTGGCTGATTTTTTATCTGAACCTTCCTTTAATCTTCCAAATTAGTGTGATTCTTCATATTACTTCATCATTTTTTAGCCAGATGTCCCATTCTTCCATATTTTAAGTAATTATTGGTTCCATTTATAAAGTTCTTAGGATGCTTCTTCGCTCAATTTTGACATGTGGGATGTTTGATCATATTTCTATCATGGGATTTATTTTCTTAACCACCCATATAAGACTCTATTTTTACAATTTTTGTCACCAGTCCCATAAGACCATTGAGAGTCTCTGATCTCCATTTCAACATTGAGCGCAAAACAGAAAAACATATCATAACTATCGAAGTCTCTAATCACCAACACTTTTCATAGACTTGGCATTAGTCTGCTTAATAAGTGATCCACCTTGATTTCAGTGTTCATGAAAAATCTGGAGGTTTATCTTTCAAGCCTTGTTATTTTTTCTTCATATACCCCGATGGACTCATCTTCCTTATGTTTAAGTCCAATGAAATCACTTTCTATCTTGAGATGGCAGTTTTGAGGAAAATATTTATTAAAAAACATTTTATTGAATTCCTCCCAATCCATGGAATCAATTTCCACCTAGGACTTTATATTCATGATCAGTGTCCACCGCTGATCAGCTTCTCTATCTAAACGAGAGACCACCAGCATGACTTTATCTTCTTCAGAGTACTAGAGGGTAGATAATATGTTTTCAGTGGAGTTAATTCATTTTTCCTTGAGGAGTGGATTGTAATATCCACAAAACATGGGAGGCCTTTACCATATGAAGGATTTGACAGAAACTTTCTCTTTATTGGGAGGAGGAGGCCATTCCACAAGATTATAGTTATTATTCGTAACTTGAGACAGCTGATCAAGTACTATCATTATGTTTTGAGCACCCGTTCATATCATATTTGGTATATCATTAGGTAAATCATCACATTCCCTATCACATTTATTTTTGGCATGTGTTCTTCTATTTGCCACCATTAACTAAGAAAAGAAAGTGTAATTTGGGGGCTTGAAGACATATTTAACAAGAATAAAGGAAATGTTAAAAATAAAAGGATAATATTTTAAAGGAGAAGTATATCCTAACATGTGATTACCTATATTTAAATCTAGTTTATCCATGATCTGTTTCTTAACTTATATTCTTATGGGATCTTTTTTTATTCCCTTAATAATTATTTGTACTAAGCATATGAATTAACTAGTCCATATCCCATGAGAGTGCCAAACTAGGTGTACAGAAAGGATCATTTTCATGCACCAATTCTCATTTGAGTCTATCTCAAAGCAGTGTTTTTTGGTTTTACCGCTATATACATCTATGTTTGAGCCACATCCATATTTTCAGATCTAGATAGGGGTGTATTTTCTTGATAAACCACTTACTCTATACCTACCAAAATTTTGGGATGTTTTCTTATACTTAGTCCCATCCTTAGGGTTCTTACTAAATTGATCTATTCCAAATCGCTAAAAATTACTATACCAGCCTCTATTACCATCTATAGAGACCCTATCCTTTTACAAAAATAATTACATGATTTTAAGCATAATAAATAATTACATTAAAAACCAAGTATCTTAAATTCTAGTGTCTTGGAAGATAAGGTACATAAAACATAAAACATTGGACTAAATAAAACATTTATTTATTTAATCTTTATAAAGAGATCTTAACTTACATTGTTCTCATAAGGTTTCATAGGATAACTTGGGTATAACATTAACAAAGGGATGAGCTAAAATACTAGTAAGAGAATATACATAAGAATAAAGTTGTATCACATTGGTTAGAAGGAAAGACATAATGATATAGAAATGCATGGAACATATGAAATTATAACATATAAACATGATATCGTATAAACATGGAGTCATGGAAATGTGTTAGCAACATAAAACATGACTTTATAAGGATTCAAGTCTCTTTGCATGTAGAGGAGAACATATTAAGGATAACCACCAAGACCATTGCATGTGGAAGCACGATTCAAGGCTAACTACCAATACTATTGAACATAACATCTCATGAGACTCAAATTTACCAATACATTCAAGAACTATCTAGGTACACCTATCATAACATGTTGATGAATATTTTTTCCACATATAGAAGCATACATAATCAATCATGAAAAAACAAAAGGGATACCAATTTTAAGAATTGGGTATCATAATCATGTCATAAAGCATAACAAATGGAAGTATCATAAAAATTTACATGAAGGAATGGAATTAGATCATGTATGCATAATCATAGGGTATAATATTCATGTATCATGATAAGTTATTTCAACTTAAAGTAATTGCATGTAAATAAAGATCACTTGGGAAACATTATAATTAAATCATTTAAGTGCGGTTAAAGGAAAATTTTAAATGTCATTTAAAACATAAAAGTGAAAAATATTTTATATAAAAACAGAAGTGAACCAAGAAAGTTTTCATAATTAGAATATTTGTTCTATAAAAATAATTTTGGCTTAAAAATACATTAAAGTGTGCTTGAAAATGGGTAATAATTTGGAAAGTTCCCTTAAAATGGGCTCGCTTATCCGGATGAATTTATGAGGGAATCATTTAAAAACATATATATCCCCAAAATATAATGATGAATAGATATTTATACATGAGTTTGAATAATATAAATATAATTTATAATATTTATATAAAATGGAAAAAAATAACTTCATTTGGGTAAAATTAATTATACATCAACCCAAAGGAATAAAGAAGGTTCGGGTAGAATCCATTACCTTAAGTTACGAAGGTTTCCTTCACATGATATTAATGTAATTGATAACCAAATTAAATTCCTTAAATAATATTTCCAAAACCTCTTCTATAATAAATTGAATTATTATAACCTTACTAAGTTCATTCATACCCTTTTTTGTGGGTTTAGAGGTTCAATTTCATTGTTTGGGAGCATTTGTTTCAATGGTTTTCATGAATGGTTTACTTATATACATGTATGGATAAACATGTAAGATGAGAAAGGTTGTATAGAATTGGAGTTATATGTTTTTATTGAACATAAATAAGTTTAAAAGCTTATAAAATTCATTTGGTTATCTGGAGTGAAGATGAATCATTATTTAAATCTTTAATGATGGCTGTTTTGGTTAATTGGTGGTTTTTTATCATATCAAACAAATTTTTCGTTATAAATTAATAATATGTGTCAAAAAGATTACATAACATTAAATAAGTTATAATACAAATTTTATAGTTGGTTTAAACCATAAAAATGTTTTTATGACCAGAATTTAATTTTGTAATTTAAATTAAATACCTGTCCTCCATGAATGTGATAAATTAACACATCTTGGATGGTGTTTTCATTTCTAGTATAAAAGGATGGGAAAGGAGAGATGATGATGAATTATTACAATATCATAACAGAATTATAGTACATATAAGGTACAAGAGTTATCATAACATTTGGATTAAATTAGGAGATGAAAGAAAAAGAAAAGAATGGAACTTGAAAGAAAATAAAATAAATGAAAAGAGGAATTCACCTTTGGAATATATCTTCATTCAGAACAACTTTATGGGAGAGGATTTGGTCTTTTGAAG
Organism: Viscum album; assembly: GCA_963277665.1. Lineage (NCBI taxonomy): Eukaryota > Viridiplantae > Streptophyta > Magnoliopsida > Santalales > Viscaceae > Viscum > Viscum album. The sequence goes on from OY728126.1 coordinate 124,429,761, forward strand.
AAACCAAGGGCCACTAGACGTGGGATATGGTCTTAGGGAGATATTTTAGTAGAATTTGGACTAGTCACAAGGCTTGAGAGGAGTGAAGAGAAGAGGGGGTGAGGGTGGTTTTTATAGTGGAGGAGAGGAGGGGTTTCCCATTATTTGTATCATTAGTTTAATATTTTTTTCAAGACTATGAATAGTCTTGATTATTGGTACCAAAATTTGTAAAGAGGGAATTTGATTTAAAAACAATGGCCATTCACATCATCTATTACTCAAGCATGATACATAAATTCATTTATTTAGAATTTAACATAAATTATAATATTTTACTATTCACCAAAAATTCAAGTATTTTAGAAAAAAATCCCAAAAATTCACCCAAGCCATTTCTCAATGTGTAGAATTAAAAAATGAAAAAAAAAATTATGAAAAAATTTTTCTAAATATTTAAAAATTAATTTTTAATTAAAATCATAATTTACTTTAAAAATTAAAAATTTTAAAATTAAAACTGCTTTTCTAACACTTTAAAATTTTAATTAAGGTCTCGTAAAATTATATTATAATCATGAGATAGAAAAATATTATTTCGTGAATACATTTTATGAAAATAAATTCTAATTTAAATTATTAAATTAATCCTAAAATTGTAATTAAATATTTATAACTTACCAAAAATACCAACACTATCATATTTTCACTTATAAGATGGATAAATTTTTTTATACTTTCTTTGGTAGGTTAATTATTTACTTAGATAATTTATTATTCATAATGGTCATATTACTATTCATAAGGGTAACATTACTATTCATAATTGTAAGTTACTATTCACCAAAAAAATTAATTTTTTCTTATCGGACTCGAAACATCTTACTCATTGCAACTGTGTATGTCAGATTTTTGAAATTCAAATCATAGAAGTGGAAAAATTATGTTTAAAGGTCACATAGCATTTAGTAGTTCATTTAAGAATTATGTGGAATTGTTTTTTGAATTTATGGGATTATACTATATTAAATAATTATAATAAAAGAATTTACATTTATAAAACAATGGGTCATTAGAGTTCATGAGAATAATAGAGAAAAAAATTAATTTTATGGAGAGAAATAATAACTTGTAAAAAAGAGGGTGGTTTGACGGACCCCTTACCTAATGTACTACCTCACTAGGTTAATGTGTCTAACCTCTTTAATAATCAAAAAAAATTATTAAATACGTTATTTCAAAAAAATTACACCTATATTTTATTTTTTATTATTATGTTATGTTTTTTTATAATCATTTTAATAATATATCATGTTTATTCTAATTATCATGTGGGTGTTCGTTTCGTGGTTCCAATGATTCTTTGATTAGATTATGATTATAGAAGTTCTTTTCAAAAGAGGTGACAACTCTAAAAGGGAAGTAAAATGATTTTAATTTCATTCTAATTATTTTAATAGTCCAACAATAATGGTTAACTAAGTATAATTGTTATTTTTTAATGGTGTATTCAGCTAGGAAGTTTTACCAACAATTAGAAACTATATTTTCTTTATTTAGTTAAAATATTATCCATTAATTTTGGAACATTAAATATGTTATAATCTTATTATTATTATCACATTTAACAATAAAATTATTTTTATAACCATCAATGAATGCAATGATGAAAAATGAAACATTTCATCCATAGAGGCGATAATTCACACTTAACACAGGAGTTGTTTTCATTTTCTAATGAATGGTAGGAAGGTAGATAGTGGATATTCCATTAAAAAATAAAATTTCAATACATTTATAATATTTATTTCACACTTTCAAGTTTAATGGAATAAATTTAGTGGTGGTAGAAGAGGAAAATATTAAAAGATCTTGGTTAATAATATTACCTCTTCCTTCAGATGTACTTACTTGGACTACAACTTCAGTGTCACAACCTACCCCCACAAGTACCCCTTCTAGGCTGGAAAGGGAGGATTTCAAAAATATCCTAAATCCTTTATCTAATAGGATATGGTTTTAGAACTAGCATTGAGGGTGTCATACACACAAATTAGAGGCATTTCCCCCAATAATCTAGGGAATAAAAGAAACATTCACTAACCAAATCCATCATGAAAATAAACAGTACATACACATAATCTAGATAAATTATATTTCATAAAATGTGTAAGAAAAACTAAAAAAATAATAAACCACCCTTGATTCAATGACCTCAAACTCCAACATCTCATGAAAAACTGAAAGTGCCTAGCCAATATCTAAGTATCACTGAGAGGGGAGTGAATTAGTGATATCTTTTTATTTTTAGTTTCCTTTCTTTTGAAGAAACATTCACCTCATATTAAATATTCTTTACCTTTCTGAAAAAAAACAATCACACATCCATAGTAACATAATAATTTACAAGGGTCAATACTCAACATGAGTAGGTACATCCTTGGTATGGTATCGAAACAATATGATACCAGATAATCCACTAGAAAACAATCATTTTGTGTGGGTATAATAAGTAGGATATTACCTTACACATGTGTAGCACTATGTTTAATACAATAGTGAATGTGGTTCAAGTATAATGAAATTATGTAATAAAATTTATGTAACAAGTTAAAAAACGTTCACCAGATGCTTTAAAACATGATAATGTGATGCCTTTTCAACTTTCACAAATATAATTTCCCAAAAAAATCATTATCATTCCTACCCATAAGTAGGTAATAACTTATCTAGAATTAATAATGATATGAAGTCTGATTCCCAGTCTGATACATCAGTATGATTACTCATTCAAATAATACAACTCTGATATAATACCACTGAAAGAATTCTATGTTGCATTTTCCTTATCCCAGAAATCCTAGTTCTATATCTTACTCTAATATTGAAAATCTGAATATGATTTTCTCTCTTCATATTCTTCTATGTGAAAAACATTATCAGGAATGCTAAATCAAAAAACATCTTCTCTCTATAAACTTTTAACACTCTGTCTTCTCTCTTCTATAGTACTTGTGTTAGAAATTAAAAATTACTTCCTCTATTTATAGGTGCGCAAAAAGTGGTTTAGGATGGATTCTGAATAAATTCCATGCACTACCAAATTTTCTGAAACATAAATTTTCCATAAATTTCATATATATATTTGAATTATTAAATGCTTCTCAACTCTTATCATTTATTCTTTAACTTCTTAAAATCTTATTATAACATAAACTCACTTCAAACTTTCAATATAATATTCAGTCTTATTTTGAAAGTCACTATGATTTCTCTATTATAATAAAGACATAAGATTCTTCATTATGTTTCTCCATACTAATTGAAATATATGAAAATAAAATTTATTCTTGTTATGATTCCTGGAACCAACCTAAAACAAAATTCCCATTCTAATTTTTTGTACCAACAGAAAAAAAAATTCTCATTCCAATTCTCTATACCAACTGATGCATATAAAACATAGAAACCATTCTACCATAAATGTATTCACAACTTCTAAATATTTCAACACATATCAGAAGAACATTAGTACCAGTTTCTATATTCTTTAATAAACTTTCAAGACCTCCTTTGACAACATTGTCACAAATCACTTCAAAAAAAACTCCTTCTTTTCTTTAGACTGATGGTCCTATATATAATGATGTTATTAGTGTCAGTATACACCTAATTAATTGGTCTATTTTTTACACTAATAATTGTCTAACACTATTCTGATGACTCTTGACCCACTTGATAAAAACATGAGATAGTTCTTCCAATTGAAAACATATCAAAGTTCTTCTTTCTATGTTAACCAACTTGATAATAAAAAAATAGATTATTTATTTTCTCTTGACCTAATTAAATACAACCAATAATTAATCCTGATAAAGAAATGACTGCATTAATAACCAGTCTCTGAATTTCCGTTATGCATTATTTCAAAAAACAAAAAATGAAAAAAATTCCTCTGATCCACTTTTTCAACCATCGTTGCATATGATGATCAGTGTCATGATAACTCTGATAGTCATGGGAACACCATGTCTAAAGGATCAGTATTAGTAGCGTCGAATTCAGAATATTATTTCCTTTTAGGATTATGTAACACACTTATGGAATTCAAAAAATTCATTCTCTGAAGATTCGTATCTTATGTCTTATTGGTCTAACTGAAAATTGATATCGTCATTTTTTCAAATTCCAAAAAAACATTCCTAGCCTTCAAACAAATCTGTGTCTAGTGATATCACATCAATGACCTGAGACTATATAGTTTTTTTTCATAAACTTTCTTCTTCTACAAACTTCAGTATGTAATCAGGACTTCTTCGTGACTTTTATAACTTTTAATATTGACTTTAGAATCATTTTAATTACATTGGAAATTATTGTAACTTCTCATCCTTCTAAAAACTTATTTATTTCCCGTCCTTCTATAAAATACTTTCTTTCCTTCAAAAGGATTGAATCACATGTTCGTAGAAAAATTATGAATTTTTTTAATTAAAAAATATAAAAGTTTCATCATATTTACATAGGATCTATGCATACTCTGATATAACTTCTCATTATGATATTCCTTTTATTCCTAAACCACGGTGACTCTGATAAATCTTTTCATCCAGAAAACTTCTTCTTAATCTGATGGACTTTCTAAAGAATTTTGATTCTGGTAACTTGATTATCATTTTGAGTCTAATCAATAACTTTTACAAAGTGAGGTGATTTCTTTCTTCTTTGATAGAAATAGACAACACTTTCAAAATAAACAACTTTTATCTTCCAAAAACAACTTCCAACCAAGTTGGCCCCAAAAATACCCCCCTTTAGAATTTTTTATTTACCAAGGTTCATAAAACACTAAACATTGAATCCTCAATCTATGAATTAATTATTAATAAATTTCAATCTTTTGTTAGCTAACTCATTATAAGAAATAATAATCATTGATAGCAAAACCATGTGGTCCAATAATATAGACTCATTAAATATTATCATATTTTATTCACATATTTCATCACTTATTAAACCATCCTATAATAATATGATTCATGAAGCCACTCTAACAAACTATTAGAATATTTCACACATTTACATGCTAAATTCAAAACTTACCCACCACTCCCCTTACAAACATTCTTCTTTAAAAGGTTTAATTCAAATCAATGGATAGTTTTTTTAAACAATTACCCCCCTTGACAACACTATCCAAAGAAAAGATAAGATACGGGATAAAAAACATACCTCAAATGTCACCACCCATCCTCGGGACCCGTGTTGTGACTACCCCAAGCCCACCATCCATAGGCCAGGAGCTGGCGACTAGCATCATGGCATAAATCCTGACAAAAAGGGGAAGGCATTTCCTTTATAAGAAAACAAACACCACAGAGTAAGCTAGGAGAAGTAAACACTAAGTAAAATGAGTACAATAGTAAATGAGGAAAAGTAAATGGGCCATAATACAAACCCAAATTGAAAGTAAAGTACAACTGGAAAGAAAGTATAGCAACTGAAAAGTATAGCAGCAACATCGAGCCGTCCACTGGAAATCCCACCTGAAGGGTGGGTACAGATAGCCTCCTCAGCTCCTCGGGTCCAGCCGTCTGCCCCGTGTACGTCCCGCCCATTGGTCCACCTCCAGGAACTGACTTACTCCACAATCCTCTACCACGATCAGTGTTGTCCATCGTCTGTATCCAACACAACCTAGTGCGGGCATAGCCCATGCAGGGGTGAGTATACGCTACTCGGTAGGGACCCGAGACCCCCGAAGGTCTCCCAGAATCCTCAAAGGATAATCCAAAAAGGAAAGATAAAATCACGAAGTAACATCTAACACTAATTAGGTATATGCCCATACATATACCTAAGTCATCAATTCCAGTTCGGCTCTAACATCCAAGACCAAGTTCGATAACGTCCACACATGATACTGCAACCCAATCCACACAGGAAAGCACAACCCAATTCACATCGGAAAGCAAGTCAATCATATCGAAGATAATGATTGAAAGTCAAGACTTAGCTCACAAAGGTATACTTCTTCGTAAGGTGATAGAGATGATCAGATGTATCCACTGATTCATCTAAGCTAGGACCCACGTAGGTTACTAGACCAGCTAAGCTGTCGGACCCACATAGGATACAAGACCAGATACTCTGCCGGACCCAGGTAGGATACAAGTACAGAGTCAAATACTGTCGGACCCATGTAGGATACATGAATAGTAGTACTGCCGGACCCACATATGATACAAGAATAGTAGTCATCACCGTCAAACCCATGGAGGATTTAAGTATGGTCATCATCGCTACCGAACCCACAGAGGATTTCAGTGCAGTCGTCCTCGCTGCCGAACCCACGGAGGATTTCAGTGTTGTCGTCATCGTCGTCGCAATCACAGCTAGCTCTAGGGTTCCCGCACCCAACACGCTCTTTCTGGGAGGGTTCTCTCCATGAACCAAGTGGGTTGATACATAAACTGAAACGTGGTCCGTATTTGATGTATCCCAAAGTTTCGTCTTGTCGATAGGAACTCAACACGACAGACGGCGCGTCAATCAGACGCCCAGTCTGAGTGTTATTGGCTTTTTCGTCCCAGGGGTCAGGTTGGTTTTTAAGTCAAAACCAACCTGACTGTACACCAAATTCATCCATACCTCAAGCGGAGTAATCCAAAAGGTTCGTCTCACTAATAGTAATCCAACAAAGTCGACAGCACATCATTCGGACGTTCGGAGCTCAAGTTATAAGTGTTTCTGCTCCGAGGGCCCGGTTGGTTTCATGTTTGAACCAACCCGGCCATACACAATGTTCTCTGAAACCTTGATTTTAATATACCTAAACGACCATCTTGATCCAAGGATCACATCACAACTGACGGTGCGTCGATCGGAGGTCTGTAGCGCATGTTACGGGCGTTTGAACGAACCTTCCCGCTTTTAGGGGGTTTTGTGCCCGGACCGACCCGGCCCAAGACCCCCTAGGTCGGCCCAAACCAGGTCGACCCGACCCGGGTCTGGGTCCAGCCCATCAGGGCGTGGCTCGGCCCGGCTGGCGCGGCCCGGACCGGTGCGGGCGGCTGGACCCAGTGCGGCCGGTCCATCCAGCGCGGTCGGTCCAGGACGGCACGGGCGCTACGTGCTGCGTGAGCGCGGAAGGGGGGGAATTGCCACCCCCTTCAACGAAATGGCGAACCCGTGAGGGGTCCGCCCAGTTGCATTGACCGGGGGTCAAACCCCCAGTCTTTCCGGATCTGGCCAGCCATAACGCCCGGCCAGCGCACCACGTGGGACCGGTTGGTCCCGCACTCCAGAGCACCGGAGGCCGGTGGCTCCGGCCGCCCTCCCTTGCTCGTCCACTGCCAAAGGCCATGTCCTTGGTTCAACCGGCTCAGCGCGACGGCGCCACGCCCCTTCGCCGCAGCCCGAATCCGGTCGCGGCTTCTTTCGGCCTCAACGGCAGGTGTGACGGCGCCGCGCTTCTTCGTTGCGTTCCTCTTTCTTTCCGCGCGGTGTCGTTGCACCGTGCCACCTTCGTTCAAGCCTCAATAAGAAAAACATCAAAGGGTGAGGAGGTTCGGCCGTGTTCGTGCGGTCCTACCTCCTCCCGTTAAATTGATAACAGGCGCCCCAAAAATTTAATGAAGAACGCAAGGGAATAACCACGAACAAAACCCAACCCATACCTTGAAGAAGTCGTAGAACAAGGATCGTTACTGGAAAAGGACATCGTGGAAGACAACAACGCGGATCGAGGCTCCGTAAGCATCGACAGTGTTCACCCGATGAGGGATGCAGCGCGTTGTCATTCTCCGAAGAAGTCGTCTCTCACAGAATGTGGAGAGGGGAGGAGATGGAATGACGATTCCCTTGCGGTGACGGAGTTCTTCACCGTAGACTCGACGTTCTTTGCATTCTTCGACGAGGAAAAAGATGTTCTTCAAGAGCGCAAGAGTCCTCTCCTTGTTTCCACACAATGAATCAACCCCCCCAATAAAATAAGGCATTGTCTTATTTTATTAACACACACGCAATCCAACATTAAATTTGAAAATCAAAAGATCTCATTCAATTAATTGACTTAATTAAAGAGTGTTTAATATTCAAATTTAATTTTGTGGGTTGACTTTCCATTAAATTTGGGGTGTGGGTGAGTTAAAAATTAAATGCACGAGAGGGATGTTAAATGGAAATGAATGGGTGGGGCTCGTGTGGGCCCCACTTCACTAATATCCTAGCAAGTGGAGTTAGGATGTAGTGGGCCCCACTCCAACATCCAAGCATAGGTTTAAACAACATAGAATAGAAAATAAAAATCGTGGCACAAATTTTTATTTCATTCATTAGTTAACCCATTTATTTAATAACCTCACCCGAGAAAACGCAACTCTAGAAAAGGTGTTCCTAAGAAATTATCGGCACTACGATTTCATCGGTCCCCTCGGATTTTGATTCTGAGCTCCAGTTCAAAAGTTAGGAAAACCCTCTCATCCGTTCACTAAACGTACCCGAGCAAATCTTCGGAAAATGATTCCGGGAACACCGGGCCTCGGAATTAGGTGCCTTCAGAAACCACGTACTTGTAAAATCCCAAATAAAATTAAGAAAAAAAATTTCCCTTTAAATTTACGGGTCATTATATTACTCCCACCTCAGGGCATTATATCCCCATAAAGATACATCTCAAACTAGGGAAACAAATGAGCGTACTGAGCACGCATCTGAGCCTCCCGCTCCCAAGTGCTCTCCCGGTGGTTCCCATGCTGCCATATGATGCACACTAGAGGAATAGACCACCCACGTAGGACCTACTCCTGTTAATCCTTGATCTCCACCGAGACCTCCACAAATGTTTCCTCGTCGTTAATGTCCAGCTCCCCATGGTCGATGATATGCGTCAGGTCGTGCACGTATCTCCTCAGCTGAGATACCTGGAAGACGTCGTGCACTCGGTGCAACTGAGGTGGTAGAGTGAGGCGGTAAGCCACCTTTCCTATCCTGCTAAGAACCTAGAATGGTCCGATGAAGCTCGGAGATAACTTGCCACCCCGGCCAAATCTCTGTAATCCACGTCGAGGTGAGACCCACAAGAAGACGTGGTCGCCATCCTCGAACTCCAGTGGTCTCCGCCTCCTGTCAGCATAAGACTTATGTCGGCTCTGGGATGTCTTCATCTGCTCCTAGATGACCTGGACCTTCTCAGTCGTGGCCTAGACCATCTCTGGTCCCACAAGTGCTGACTCCCGAGGGTATGTCCAGCACAGAGGTGAAATGATTGGTCGGTCGTACAATGCCTCATATGGTGCCATCCTGATGGTGGAGTGGTAGCTGTTGTTGTACGCAAAGTCCACTAAGGGTAGTTGATCCTACCAGCTGCGACCAAAGTTGAGGACACATGCACGGAGCATATCCTCGAGTGTCTGGATGGTCCTCTCCGTCTGACCATCCGTCTGAGGGTGAAAGGCGGTGCTCAGACGTAGCTGTGTCCCGAATTCCTCCTACAACCCCTTCCAAAGCCGGGAAGTAAAGCGAGCATCTCGATTGAAGACGATGGATGATGGAACACCATGAAGCCGTACGATCTCATGAACGTAGAGACATCCCAAGTTCTCTATTGATCCCTGCTCTCTGATGGGTAAGAAGTGGGCTGACTTGGTGAGTCGGTCGACAATCACCCAAATGGAGTCAGGACCTCTGGAAGTGCGTGGATGTCTAGTCACGAAATACGTAGATATCCCATCCCACTTCCACTCTGGGACCTCCAAGGGATGTACCAATCCTACTAGTACGTGGTGCTCCACCTTCACCTACTGGCAGGTGAGGCATTGAGAAACAAACTCTGTCACAACCTTCTTCATACCCGACCATAAGTGCTGTTGTCTGAGATCCGAGTACATCTTCGCCACTCCTGGATGTACTGCTAAAGTGGAAGTGTGGAACTCTCTCAGAACATCCTTCTATAAAGCAGCTGGTACCATGGTAAATCCTCTGAAAAAGACGACGTGCTCACCTCCCATAGAAAAACCATCATGTTCCTGTCCTATGGAAATCTGTGCATGTCGCGTCTCACAGTTAGTGTCCCCACACTGTGCCTCTCTGACCCACTACAGCAGTGGACGAGTGACTGTGAGTGACTGAAGAAAGGCTGCTCCAACTCTATCCACGGAGGATATCTACAAAGCGGCTAGCTGCTTCGTCGCCTCCCCAAGTAGTTGAATGATCGTACTCCTACTGAGAGCATCAGCAACTACGTTCCCCTTTCCAGGAGTATATAGTATCTCAAAGTCATAGTCCAGGAGAAACTTGAGCCATCGCCAATGCCTTAGGTTCAGGTCCTTCTGCAAGAATATGTACCTGAGACTCTGGTGGTAAGAGTAGACTGTGAAGCACTCACCCATCAGATAGTGTCGCCACATTTTCAGAGCAAAGACAACTGCTGCTAACTCCAGGTCATGGGTAGCATAGTTCTACTCATGCTGCCTCAACTGTCATGATCCATATATGATCATTGACTGCTCCTGCATCAGGACACACCCGATTCTGGTCCTTGATGCATCGCAGTAGACTACGTACCCTACACCCTCCTCTGGTAGCCTCAAGATAGGTGTGCTGGTCAATCTCTGACTCAGCTCCTGGAAGCTCCGCTGACATCTATCTAACCACAAGAAGGGTTTCCCCTTCTTAATCAATGCTTAAAGTGGTGTCTCAACTCGGGAGAAGTTTGGCACAAATCTCCGGTAGTACCCAGCTAGCCCCAAGAAACTCCGGACATCCGCCACACTTATAGGTGGCTCCCAAGCTAGCACTGCCTTGATCTTCACAGGATCCACTGAAAATCCCGCCTCAGAGATGACGTGTCCCAAGAAGTGGACCTCACGTAACCAGAACTGACACTTTGAGAGATTACCATAAATCTGGTGCTCTCGGAGAGTGTCCAGTACATCCCTCAAGTGGTAGGCGTGCTCCTCCTCAGTACTCGAGTGTATCAAAATGTCATCAATAAAGACCACGACAAATCGATCATGGTAAGGCTGAAAGATCCTATTCATGAGACTCATGAACACTTATAGAGCGTTGGTTATTCCGAAAGGCATAACCATGAACTCATAATTGCCATACGTACATCTGAAGGTCGTCTTCTGTACATACCCATCCTGAACTTTGAGTTGATGATAGCCTGACCTGAGGTCTATCTTCGAGAACCACTGTGCTCCCTTGAGCTGATCGAAGAGGTCATAAATCCTCGGTAGCGGATACTTTTTCCTCACGGTCACCTGTTTCAGGCGATGATAATCGACACATAGTCGCAAGCTCCCGTCCGCCTTCTTGGCGAACAAAATCGGGGAATCCCAGGGTGAAACATTGGGTCAGATGAACCCTTTTCCCTGCAAGTCCTCCAGCTGAACCCGTAGCTCTCGAAGCTCAGTGGGAGCCATCCTATATGCTGTAGTGGATATCGGGGTTGTCTCGGGGTACATGTCAATATAGAAGTCTACCTCTCTACGGGGGGTAGGCCTAAAACGTCATCAGGAAAAACGTCCGCACACTGATCCACCACTACAGGAAAACTCAGACTCCGCACATCAACTACTACTAAGATGAGGCTAGCCAACTGATGAGTGATCGGATGTCCTCTCCTCTACGTGAGTCCATCCTGTGTTGATAAGGCTCCCTTCTCACCGGTGAAGGTGAACCTTCTCCCATCGGTGCGAACACACCGCACCTTGCGCCTAATACAGTCGATCTGAGCATGGACTATAGATAACGAATCCATGCCCAAGATGACGTCGTAAGGCCTCGATGCCACTAAAAGAAGATCCCATTCGAAGCTCTCGCCTCCTAGAGTAAGCTCACATTGCTGGAACCAGTGCGTAATAGTCGAGTCTGCTCCCGTAGAAATATCTAGCCGTAAGGATCGAGCCAACAGCTCTGTTGGAATCTCCGAGCTCCGAACAAGGGCAGTAGTAATGAAATAATGACTCGATACTGTGTCTATAAGATCTAAAGCAAGGGTGGAGTAGACACAGATAGTACCTCGAATCATCTCTGGTGCGCCGTGGTAATAGGCCTCTACTTCCTGAAGCTGAGCCTGTCTCTGCCCGCCAGCTCCCTGTGGTTAGGGTGGACCTCCTGGTGGTGGTGGTGGTAAAGCCTCAAAGCGTCGCCCACCACCTGCTGCTCGGCCAGCTCCTATGCCTCATCTTCCTATTCCCTGCGGACCTCCACGGTCGACCCTCTGCCTCTGCCTAAGTGGCCCCTCAACTTTCTGCTGCTCCTCTGAACGGTGGGTTAGGCAGTCACGAACCATGTGGCCCTACCCACCGCAAGTGTAGCACTGTCTGCTCCTCGGAAGGTTGGCTCTGCACTGTGTGACCGGCTCCTCTGAGCCAGTGTCCTGAGGTCGTCTACCTGCTGGTCTGGACTGCCTGGATCCCTATGACATCCATCGACTACCAGCTATAGAAGACTCTGCTACGTGCCACCCTGCGGTAGGTCACGCTGTTGGTGTAGGCTCAGCAAGAAAGCTCTCTATGAGAAGGGCTCGTTCCAGTACTCCTGCCTGCGTCAGAATGCTGAGGGAGATCATCGATGCCCTGATCTCATGACTCAGTCCCTGCTCGAAGGTTCGGGACCAGAAGAATGGGTCCCGTACCATGTCCATCCAATAGTGCGAGCGATCGGTAAATCTCGTCGAGTACTGGGCTACCATCATGCTGCCCTACCGCAACTGTAGTAGCTCCTGGATACGCACCGCATGGAGGGTGGCTGGGATGAAATCTAAGCAGAAGAGGCTTTCAAAGTCTATCCAAAGAAGAGAGGCCTCGTCGTGCACCTGGAGCATCATGCTCCACCATCTTCTTGTTGCCGCGTGCAGGAGGCTCGCTGCAAGGATCGCCATGAGGTCAGCCGGTGTCCCCACTAGCTTGAAAACCCGAACTACAGCCTCCAGCCAATCCTCAGCTACCTGAGAGTCTTTCTCCCCACGGAACCTGGGTGGTCTCTGTCACTAGAACTCGTGCAGTGCACTAAGGCGACGTGAACTCTCAGCAGCTGGGGCTGGTGGCATCGGTGGCTCGGCGGGTAGAGGTACCGTCGGTGCCTCCGCTGAAAAAGGGCCATGCACCGAGGCCTCATTGCTCAGTGGGCTGTTGTCTCACACAAAGCTCGGAACCCTAGCTGGCTGCCATCGTGGGGCTATCTTGAAATGAAAAAGTTATGCCATGGTCAAAACAGTATACCTGGTGAGCTGACACAAAGTAATCAAAAAGAAAACTTTTAAAACACACATGCAATCAATGTTTTCATGTACTTATTCGGGAATCAGTAGTCAGGGTCCTGGTGTATGGATACGTCGGTCGTCACACCAACACTGGACTCCCTGGACTGATAACCACACTCAATACCCTTAACACTATTGCTTCACACAGAAGAAAGATCAGATTCCTGAGTTCTGCGGTAGAACCTAACTGCTCTGATACCAATTTGTCACGACCCGTCCCCAGGACCCATGCCGTGACTACCCCAAGCCCGCCTTCCATAGGCCAGGGGCTGGAGACTAGCACCAAGGCGTAAATCCTGACAAAAAGGGGAAGGCATTGCCTTTATAAGTAAATAAACACCACAGAGTAAGCCAGCATAAGTAACCACTAAGTAAACTGAGTACAATAGTAAGTGCGGAAAAGTAAATGGGCCAGAATACAAACCCAAACTGAAAGTAAAGTACAACTGGAAAGAAAGTACAACAACTGAAAAATAAAGCAGCAACACCGAGCCGTCCATTGGAAATCCCACCTGAAGGGTGGGTACAGATAGCATCTTTAGCTCCTTGGGTCCAGTCGTTCGCCCCGTGTACCTCCCGCCCAGTGGTCCACCTCCAGGTACCGACTTACTCTACAAGCCTCTACCACGATCAGTGCTATCCGGCGTCCGCATCCAACACAACATAGTGTGGGCATACCCTGTGTATGGGTGAGTATACTCTACTTAGTAGGGACACCGAGACCCCCGAAGGTCTCCCAAAATCCACAAAGGATAATCCAAAAAGGAAAGATACAATCACGAAGTAACATATAACACTACTTAGGTATACACCCATACATATACCTAAGTCATCAATTCCAGTTCAGCTCTAACATCCGAGCCCAAGTTTGATCACTTCTACATAGGATAGTACAACCCAATCCACATAGGAAAGCACAACCCAATTCACATAGGAAAGCAAGTCAATCATATCGAAGATAGTGATTGAAACTCAAGACTCAGCTCACACAGGTATACTTCTTCTTAAGGTGATAGAGATGAACAGATGTAGCCACTGATTCATCTAAGCTAGGACCCACGTAGGATACTAGACCAGCTAAGCTGTCGGACCCATGTAGGATACAAGACCAGCTACTCTGCCGGACCCACGTAGGATACAAGTACAGAGTCAAATACTATCAGACCCACGTAGGATACAAGAACAGTAGTACTACCGGACCCACATAGGATACAAGAACATTAGTCATCGTCGTCGAACCCACGGAGGATTTCAGTACAGTCGTCATCACTGTTGAACCCATGGAGGATTTTAGTGTAGTCGTTGTCGCTGCCGAACCCACGGAGGATTTTAGTGCAGTCGTCATCATCGTCACAATCACAGCCAGTTCTAGGGTTCCCGCACACAGCACGCTCGTTTCCGGGAGGGTCTGCTCCAAGATCCAAGGGGTTTGATACAACAACTAAAATTTAGTCTGGAGTTGATGTATCCCAAAGTTCCATCTCATTGATAAGAACTCAACACGATAGACAGCGTGTCAATCAGACGCACAGTCTGAGAGTAATTGGCTTTTTCGTCCCAGGGGCCTGGTAGTTTTTTAAGTCAAAACCAACCCGACTATACTCCAACTGTGTCCAAACCTCAAGTGGAGTAATCCAAAAGGTCCTTCTCACTAATATGAATCCAAAAAAGTCGACGGTACGTCATTCGGACGTCCGGAGCTCATGTTATAAGTGTTTCCGCTCCGAGGGCCGGGTTGGTTTCGTGTTCGAACCAACCCGGCCTTACCCAAAGTTCTCTGAAATCTTGAGTGTAATATACCGATACGACCATCTCGATCCAAGGATCGCATCACAACTGACGGTGCATCAATCAGAGGTTTGTATCCCATGTTACGGGTGTTTAAACGAACCTAACCGCTTTTAGGGGGTTTTAGGCCCGGACCGACCTGGCCCAAGACCCCCTGGGTCGGCCCGAACCGGGTCGACCCGACCCGGGTCTGGGTCTGGCCCATCAGGGCATGACCCGGCCGGGCTGGCGCGGCTAGTCCTGGCCGGCACGGGCGCCGCGCGCCTCGTGAATGCAGAAGGGTGGGAACTGCCACCCCCTTCGATGAAATGGCAGACCCGTGAGGGGTCTGCCCAGCAGCGCTAACCGGGGGTCGAAACCCCGGTCTTTCCAGATCCGGCCGGCCGTAACGGCCGGCCAGCGCACCACGCGGGACCGGTTGGTCTTGCCCTTCAGAGCACCGGAGGCCGGCAGCTCTGGTCGCCCTCCCTTGCTCTGCCACGGCCAAAGACCGCGGCCTTGGTTCGACCAGCGCCGCGTGATAGCACTGCGCCCCTCCACTGCGGCCTCGTTCTGGCCATGACCTCCTTGTAGTTCTCCATCACGGCGCGACGGCTCCACGCCCCTTCACCGCGGACCGACTCCGGTTGTGGCTTATTTCAACCTCAATAGCGCGGCACGACGGCACCGCACTTCTTCGCCGTGTTCCTCTTTTTTTTCGTGCGGTGTCGTTGCACCGCGCTGCCTTCGTTCGAGACACAACAAGAACAACATCAAAGGGGGAGGAGGGTCGGCTGTGTTCGTGCGGTCTGACCTCCTCCCGTTAAATTGATAACAGGCGGCCCAAAAATTTAATGAAGAACACAAGGGAATAACCGCGAACAAAACCCAACCCCTACCTCAAAGAGGCCGTCGAACGCGGATCGTTGCGGGAAATGGACGTTGCGGAAGACGGCGTCGTGGATCGAGGCTCCGTAAGTGTCGTCGGTGTTTGCAGGATGAAGGATGCAGCGCATCGTCGTTCTCCGAAGAAGGCGTCTCTCACCGGCTACGGAGAGGAGAGGAGATGGCACAGTGATTCCCTTGCAGTGATGGAGTTCTTCATCGTAGACTCGGCATTCTTCGCGTTCTTCGATGAGGAAGAAGATGTTCTTCAAGAGCGCAAGAGTCCTCTCCTTGTTTCCACACAACGAATCAACCCCGCAAAAAATAAGGCATTGTATTATTTTATTAACACAACGCAATCCAACATTAAATTTGAAAATCAAAAGATCTCATTCAATTAATTGACTTAATTGAAGAGTGTTTAATATTCAAATTTAATTTTGAGGGTTGACTTTCCATTAAATTTGAGGTGTGGGTGAGTTACAAATTAAATGCATGAGAGGGAGGTTAAATGGAAATGAAGGGGTGGGGATCGTGTGGGCCCCACTTCACTAATATCCTAGAAAGCAGAGTTAGAATGTAGTGGGCCCCACTCCAACATCCAAGCATAGGTTTAAACTACTTAGAATAGAAAATAAAAATTGTGTCACAAATTTTTATTTCATTATTTAGTTAACCCATTTATTTAATAACCTCACCCGAGCAAACGCAACTCCAGAAAATGTGTTCCTAAGCAATTACTGGCACTATGATTCCATCAGTTCCCTCAGATTTTGATTCTGATCTCCGGTTCAAAAGTTAGGAAAACCCTCTTGTCCGTTCACTGAACGTACATGAGCTAAACTTCCTAAAATGATTCCGGGCACACCGGGCCTCGGAATCAGGTGTCGTCAGAAACCACGTACTCGTAAAATCCCAAGAAAATTAAGAAAAAAAATCCCTTGAAATTTATGGGTCTTTACATAAAACTTGATGAAAAATATTTTGGATGTTTATTTTCAACCTCAATTTATAAAAGGATTCCTTCGATAAAGATTTTATGAAAATTTCATCAATTTTTTTTGATGTGGTAATATAATCTAAATTCAATTCATTCTTCTCCACAAGATCTTTGATGAAGTGAAATTTGATATCAATAAGTTATGAATGAGAATGTTGTATTGGGTTTCTTGTAATATTTATGGAAATCTGATTGTCACAAACCAAGAGAAATGGTAACTTTACTTTAATAAATAATTCATATAACTGAGTCTTTATCCACATAAGTTGATTAGAATCTTGAGTGGTAGATACATACTAAGATTCATATTTGATAAGAGTTACTGAATTTGGTTTCTTTATATTCCAAAAAAACAATTTTTTCCTATAAATAATACTTCCCCATATGTGGATCTTCTATCATCAACATTTCCTTCCTAATCAGTATGTAAATACCCAAACATGTCAATACTTTCTGAGCTGTCATAAATGATTCTGAAATTTTTTGTGCCTTTGATATATTTGAGATTTATTTTTCCCACCAGTAGATGTTATTATTTTAGATCACTCTAAAATCCTGCATATAAGGTAACGGCATAAAAAATTTCAGGTCTTGAGGTAGTCAAATACAACAAAAATTCGATCAGCTTATGAAACTATTTAGAGTAAACTTTCTTTCCTCCTATATAATTAGACAACTTGGTTCCCAATGAAATAGGTGTCAAAACTAGTTTTAAATTTTCCATGTCAAACTTCTTAATAAGTTCCTTAACATACTTTTCTTAAGAAATAAAAATGGGTTTCTTATTTTGTAATATTTTTAATCATGAAAAGTATTTAATTTCTCCCAACATGGAAATCTCAAAAAAAAAATCATTTCTTCAGAAAATCTCTCACATGTTCTTTTATCATTCCCAAAAAATAAAATTTCATCAATATAAATAACTTCAGTGCAAGAATTATCCTAACTTTCTTTGATGTATAAATTACTCCCAACCCTTCCTTTATTAAAACTTATCTTCCTGAAGCAAGTATCCAATTTAAAATACCATTCCCTCAGAGCTTATTTTATCCTATACAAGTAATTCTTAAACTTTTACACATAACTTTCATCCTTTCCAAAAACAAATCCACATGGTTTTTTAGTATAAAATTCATCATCAAGATCACCATTTAAAAATAATGATTTCATAAACATTTGAAAAAATTTGTCACTTCATTGTCCAGCAATAGCAAGAAAGATTCTAATTGGTTTTAACCTTCCCACCAGAGTAAAATTTTTATCAAAATTAATGGATTCAATTTGGGAGTAACATGTTTATAATAATCTTTCTTTGTTTCTTATCACTTCACCTTATTCATTGAACTTGTTCTGGAAAAATCATTTTGTACCAATAATTATTTTTTCATTTTGTTTAGGTATGAGTTCCCAAATATCATTCATTTAAATATGATTCAGCTCTCCATTCATAGTCTGAACCCATTCTGGATGCTCAAAATCTTCATTCATATCTTTTGGATCAAATTTTGAATACAAGTAAGTATGTGTAACAACCATTTATGTTATTCTTGTTTGAACCTTTTTATATTGATCACTAATAATATTTTTAGCTTCCAGTTGTTTCCTCATCCTGAGATGATATTTTTAAAATTATTCCTCATCACTTGAAGTAGATGATTCCAATTATTCCACTTAGGTAGGAATACCATTGTTGGAATCCTTATCTAGATTGTCGCCATACATTATTTCATCCTTTTTATCTTTCTAATCAACAAGAGTTTTTTTAGAAATTTCCCTATATTTTTCAATATCTATCACATCAACAAAATAAACTAATCATCCTATTTATTTTGTTGAAACATCTATATCATCTTCCATTTTGAGCATAGCCAAGAAAAATTCCACTTTCACCTCTCTACTCAAACTTTCAAAGGATTCCACCATTCTTCTTTATGATGCATGGACTCCCACAACCTCATAATTGTTTTAAACTTAGACTTTTATCATAAAAAAGTTTATATGGACACATATCTAAACATGGAATGTAGAAACTTTGTATTTGAGAACAGACAATAGTATTGTACTAAAATCTTATCGATTTACATGATTCTCAAGATAACATTCAAACTATACATTTTTTTTATTCACCACCATTGTCTATTCTTAAATTCTTCACCAAATACTCACATTCCTTCTCATATTTCCTCCTGAAACTTTTAAAAAAATTGAGCATCTGACTTATATTTACTATACATAACACAATTAATGTGAATAAATTAATCAGTGAAAGTAATGAATTACTTATCTTTGTGGGTTTATTATTTTCTCATTGACCCACATATATCACAATGAATAAGTTATAGGGTTTATTTTGAACAAATTTCAACTTTATTATGCACATATTTGGTAATATTTCTCTTACAAAAAATTATCTACAACCAATCTCTTCTTATAGAAATATCATCAATACCCTAGACACTATCTTTCTTTGATAGTTTTCTCATATTTTTATTAAACATGTGTGCTAGAATTTTATTCCACAACTGATTTTATTCAGCTATGCCAATGTAACATGACTTTTGATCCTCCCCAACATAGAACAAGTTTCCTTTTCTACATTGGCCTCTTGTAACTATTTTTAAATATTCCTCACTTTTCACAACAAACCCATATTTTTTAAAAATAAATTTTTTACCTTCATCACAATGTTTTGAAAAAAAATTATCAATTTTTGTTTCATCCCATTAACAAATAAATCTTCCATGTATTTTAACTTTTCTTCCCCAATAATGGTTGATAAAACACCTTTGATTCTGAGAGATTCATCATTTCCAAATTTCACCATTACTTAATTGAATTCTTTCACATTCTTAAGAAATTTTAAATATCCTATCATATGAGAATAACTCGTAGTATCAAAAATCCAAGTTTGTTTTTATTTTGTATCTTTGAGATCGGTTTGTACAACAAGAACTTTTCATTACCCTTTGTCTTTCATCACATATGGCATCTAAGAGTGGTTAACATTTTTTTTATATCAATAATAGAACAGGACATCCCTTCACAAGGTTTATAGGTTGTTCACATATTTATAAAATAGTTTCCAAAGGTTCAAACCTTTTTTTAGTTTTCACACTAACCTTATCAGGTTTCTTCAAAACATCCTTTTTAGAATTCGTCATTTGAGAGGATTGACTCCCCCTCAAACTTTGTCTTCTATAATTCATGGAATAATTGTAATGTTGTTGATTAAAACAACACATATTTTTTCTATGTCCAAATCCACCACAAATCCATTTATATCTATAGAAAAAATATTTTCATTTAAAACTTCCATAGTGACTGGAGTAGTGAGCATGTTTCTCAGAAACCTTCTAATCTTTCTTATCATAACATTGTGGAAAACCAAAAAAAATAATAGAGATCATATTATTTAGATAGGATTTCATTTTATCTTTTTTAGATTCATAATTAATATAAATTTTTCAGAATCCTAAATTTTAGAAACTTTAGATTTCTTCACTTTGTTGGTTTTGGAAAAATACATAATTGTCCCAACTTTATTTTTCTAAAAAAAATCATATTTCCTATCAACTTTTGAAGGTAACATTTGATCCTTCTCAGGTTTATACCTTCCAGAATGTTCCCCAACATCATTAATGGAAGTTTTGAAACATGTAACCCTCTTTTCAGCTTTAAAAAAAATGGAAAATTTCTAATTCATATTCTTTTTCCTTCAGCTTCACATCTAGATGTTCATTGTGATTATTTTTTTTTTCAATAGATTTATTAAAGTCATTAATCTCTTATAGTAGTTTAAATTTATCATTAGAAAAAAAATTATATAAAAATTTTTATTTTTCAACATCCCAATCTCTTTCTCAAACCTTCCAATCTTCCTCAAACAATCTTTTAATTCTTCTTTTAGATGAAATTATAATTGGGTTTCTTCTTCTTAAAAACTAATGCTTATGAACTCTTTGTTGTTGATTTTTTCAATTAATGTATTGCATCCTGGATTTTCAATATACTTTTCATATAAAACTTCACTATATTATTCTTTATAATCTTTAGATAAGAAACTTATCCTTTTGTATTTAATGAATTTTCTATCTTTCCCATTTGAATTTAAATTTAGCCTTATCACCTTATTTCTTCCAAGATCTTCGTGTCATTTTTTCATCTTCATCATTATCATCTTATTTATTTATTCGAGAGAAATTAGCACTAAAGTTCCCAATGGATCCACATTCAAAACATTTCAATGGAATTTTTCCCTTATATTTACCATTTCATATATTCCCATTTGTATAAAACAATGATAAAAATTTATCAATATTTTTACATACCTCATTTTCGATATCAAAATCACCAGCTTCATATTCCTCGATAATCTTGTTAATCTTTTCTTTCTTTGAATCCTTTAAATATATTTCTCGATCAACATTAGGTTTCCAATTTATAAATTTTTCACTTATCATTTCATAAATATTGTGAGTGTTGTGAAAATCATCCAGATATAGTGTTTCTAGATCTCTATCTTCCAATATGGAAACTTTGGCATCAACCTTGTTGAGAATAATTCTCAAGATCGTTTCTAAAAAAGTAGAATCTTCTTACTTTTAACCTAGACATCTGATAGTGCTAACAATTCCATTCACCCTGGTAAATAATTCATCAACTGATTCATACTCACCCATATATAGATCATTATACTTTATCCTTTAGATTTGTAACTTTTCATTAATCACTTTTTATTTCCTTCATAAATGTTCTTTAACTTATCCCAGATAACTTTGGTACTAGATGAACCCTTCACTATTAGTAATTCACTTTCAAAAATTGATGAGAGTAAATCATTATTAACTCTTCCATAATTCTCAATATTCTTCTTATCAATAGGTGTGAGAGGTAATTTTTCATCAATAGCTGTAAATCCATCTGTTGCAGCTTCAAGAACATCATACCTAATAGACATAAGATAATGAAACATTATATATTTTTAGATAGGATAGTTCTTACCATTGAAGACAAAAATCCCCTTACAATTAACACAATTAAATTTATCTATCACAAATTTCCTTTAAAAACTTCACAAAAGTGTAAAGGAAGGGAACCTGGCTCTGATTAAACTTGAATGTTCCTAGCCATGATCTAAGTATCACTGAGAGGGGGAGGGGTGAATTTGTGAAATATTTTTCTTTTATGTATACTTTATTTTGAAATAACATTAACCTATTATTAAAGAGTTATTTACTTTCTAGAAAAATAATCACACATCCATAGGAACAAAATAAATTGCAAGCTCTACTACTCAACGGGAGTAACTCTATACATGGTATGGTATGACAACAATTTGATACCACACAATCCACTATAAAATAATCTTTTTATGTGGATACAATGATTATGATATTCTCTTACAGTCATGTAGAATTATGTTCAATATAATAGTTCATGTACTTCAAGTATCATGAAATTATGTAATAAAATTTTTGTAACAAGTTAAGAAAACATCACTAGACACCTCAAAACATGTTATTATTATTCCTTGTCAACTTTCACAAATATATTCTTCCAGAAATATTCTTCAAATTTTCTACCCATTAGTAGGTAATAACTTTTATAGACTTCATAATGATACTCATTTTAATTCCCAGTCTGATCTATTAGTCCAATTGATCAATCTTATAATATAACTCTTCCAAAATTCCGCTAAAACAATTCTGAACTCCTTCTTCCTTAGTTCGGAAATCCATGTCTAATTTCTCAGTCTGATCTGGAAACTTTGAATACAATCTTTAATCTTCTTCTTATTTTTTCTATCAAACTTCTTTTGGAATGCTTTATATATAAACATTTTCTATCTATAATATTTCATCACTCCACCGTCTATCTTAAACATTAATTGTGTCAAAAAGTACAAGTAATTCCTCTATTTATAGGTGTTCCAAAATTGTTTTAGGTGGGATTATAAAAAAACTTTTCGGCTCAACAAAATTTCCCAAAACATAAATTTTCCTTAAATTTTGGATACATATATGACTTACTCAACTACTATAATTTCTTCTTGAACCTTCTTAAATCTTCTTAAAACTTTATATCACTTTAAAATTTCTTTACAATCTTCATTCTGATTCTGATTTTCACTCTGATTTATCTATTATGATGAAGAAAACAGATTCTTCATTACATTTATTAACATCAGTTTAATGATATGAAAAGAAAATTACTTCTCAATAAAATTCTCATAACTAACCTAATAAATATCTCATTACAATGTTTCGTACTATCTAAAAAACAATAATCTCATTTCAATTATCTATACCAAATGAAAACTATAAAATATTGAAACCATTCTGCCATAAACATAGTTAAAACTTCTAAATGTGTCAACACTTCTTAGCATCACTTCAACACCATATTTAATCTTCTTCAAAAAACATTCAAGGTCCATTTGAAAACACTATCACAAACGAGTTAAAACAAAACCCCATCTTCTTTTCTTCATATTGATGATCCTATATCCTATGATGTTATCGGTTTCATACCGCACCTGATGAATTAAACATTTCATTACTCTGATAATCGATGTTAATGTCATTATGATGAATCATTACCCAATTTATAAAAATATGAGAAAATTATTCCAATTTTAAACTTATCAGAGTTACTCTTTCTCTCTTAACCAACTTGATAAGAAAATGAATTAGAGAATTTCTTTTCTCTTGACCCAATTGAAGACAACCAATAATTCATATTGATGAAAATGGTTGACTAAATTATTGATCGGTCTCGGAATTTACTCCACACATCAGTTCAACAAACACTAATTGAAAATAATTATTTCTCTGATCCACTTTTTCAACCATCATTGAATCTAATTGTCGGTGTAAGGATAACTCCGATGATTAGTGACACATTGCATCTGAAGGACCGAAATCAACAGTTTCAACTTCAAAAACTTATTTCCTTCTCTGATTATGATACACACTTATGAATTGATCACAAAATCAGGTATACTATGTTTCCATCATCACGTAGGACCGTTTACTATGTAATTCATAAAATATGGTAAAATATTTCAAATATATAAATATATACATATATATATATAAGGGTACCACACTACCATGTTCCTATTGAACTAATCACCCTAAATCCCAAGGGCTCACATCCTAGAACTCCCATGTCCTTTTAATTCATCCTTCAATGTGGTTTGTTCCTCAATTATACCTAACCTAGTCTCTCACAAGGCCTAGTATCTCATGTTGGAAATAAACTATATATCCATTCCATTGTCTCATCCTGCACCATGTGCATCTCATTGAATTCACGTCATCATCACCTCTCTCCACCCCAAAAAGTATGTCATTACATATCATAACTATGTGGTACGTACATAATCCACCATATCTCGTGCTTGAGTATTCCTATAATAATCATAACTATTGCAACCAAAATAAAAGTATATTCAATAGCCTCAATCTGTCACATTCCACATATAAAAATACAGTGTAACAAAGATCCATAACAACATGTATTATCACATACCCTATAATAGTAATATGTCACAGTTCAGATATATCCACAAACATAGTCTTCCTATAAGGGAGAGCGGAGTAGGAATAGTATTTAGCCATATGATCCCTCAACAACCTAGATGTTGGGAAACATATGGAACCTAAGGCCATAATGGGAATCTGTCTCCCCAACCAACAAGGGTGGTGGGTATAATAAATTACATAACATAGGGATATAATATCTCACAACCACAATAGAGGTAATTACCAACCATATAATCAATTTATAACTATCATAACTTAGGAAATATCAGCTTTTATCTCTTGGACTAAACGGATAAATCTCTATGAACACAATATTAAAAGGTTCCTTATATTATTTATTAATTTAATAGTTACCATTTCTATAAAATATCAATATTTTATAAAATATTTCCCTATAAATAAATTTTATTTATTCGATATCTTTTGTTACAAGAAACACCTATTTTAAACGAACCACGATATACCATTAAAATATAATTATTTAAGGTGACATTTATTGGATGGACATTGGATTGGAGGGTATGAATAGGAATAAATAAGTTATGAAAAACTTATGATTTACAAAAGAATAAAATTAATTCATTGGTTGTTAATAAATTAGAAAATAAAATAAAAAATCATTTGAAAATAAATAGAAGTTTTTATGAAAAAACTATATTCATGAACGCATTACATTTTTGTCTTAAAAAATTAAATTAATTACTATTATTAAATGGTTTAAATAAAATTTGTTTATTATTTGTTAAATTAATTTTCTTTATCATTTATATAATATTTTTTAAGACATGGGATAAAAATATATCCAATTTTGTTCTTAAAATGTATTTTTTAAAGTGGTGTTCACCATGTAATGTGTGAATATTTTAAAATTAATTTCTGAAACATATAAAAATTGTTTTTAATAAAATGGAATCTGTATTTGGAATTAGGATATTCAAATTTGGTAGATAATTCCTTTTTATTTTTATGTATTATGAATAGTAACTATGGTAAAATTTATCACCACAGTAAGGTCTAAATTGGGTTAATCTAGATTAAAAATAAGTTATAAGGCCATAATTTTTTTATACTAATTCATATTGGATGAAATTAATTCAATTATTATCACCTTAGATTTAAAATTTAATTGTTTAAGATACTTTTTTCTTTAATAATGACCTATATAATATTTAAATCAAAAAAGTAACAAAATCTTACTCTTTGAGTTTAAAATATCAATTATGTATACAAAAAGGAAACAAAGAAAGTTATCAATGAATATAAATGTATATTTTGAGATTAATGAAAAAAAATTCATGATGTTAATTTATTTATAACTTTTATTAATTATATAATTACCTTAAATTATTATGAATTCAAATCTGGTAATTCATCAATTAATATTAAAATAAAATAAATAATTTTAAAAATATGAAATGTGATATAATATGAATTATTTATGTTTTATAAAAAATAATTAGATTAATATGAAATATTAGTGTTTTTTAAAATGATTATATTTGAATTTAAACCCTTTTCTATGTGTTTTATGTCAAATTAAATGAATACTATCAAAATTGGCATTAATGATATGTTATCAAAATAAAATTTTATTATATTATTTAAAAATCATAAGAATATTGAAAGAGGTTAAGGTGGATAATATATAGTTTAAAATATAACCCCTTTTCAATTTCTGATCCAATTGTGACATTATAAGTAAAATTATAACCCTTTAAAAGTTAAAAAGATGTTGTTGTAGTTAAGGTTAAAATAGGTTAACTAAAGGGTTAAACCAAACAAGAAGGTTTAAAACATCACTTGAATATGTAATAATTTTATTGATTGATGGTATTTAAATTATATATTATCTTCTTTTTAAATCCCTATTATTTTTTAGAAACTTTTTCTATATAATGACTTTATTATATTTTAATATTTTTAAGAAATTTGAAGATTTCCCCTCCCCACACTTTTAAAAGGCACATCTCATTTATCTTCTTCACACCACTTTAAGCCTTATAGATTAACCAAAACCTACCAAATTCTCTTATAAGCTCCCATATCCAAATTCTATTTTTTATTTTCTTCCAAAAATATCAAACCTATGGTCCATAAGAGGATATATAAAGGAGGTGTTTCAAAGAATATCTAATCAAATTAACCGACCACTTTCATTTTAACACTTATTATTACTCTTATTAATCTATGATATTATTCATTAAATAATAAATTAAATAT
Source organism: Viscum album (assembly GCA_963277665.1). Taxonomy (NCBI): domain Eukaryota; kingdom Viridiplantae; phylum Streptophyta; class Magnoliopsida; order Santalales; family Viscaceae; genus Viscum; species Viscum album. The sequence continues at coordinate 124,456,432 of OY728126.1, forward strand.
AAAAAAAATATTTAAATGTTATTATTATTATGAAACAACCTTTATTCTCCCTTTTTCTATCAAATAGGAAGTGAAAGTATCGCTCGTGTGTACATACAGCTTATATATGATGATGATGAATTAATTATTATTTTTTAATTATAATATCATATAAACCTTCTTACCTTCCAAACAATTGGAAAATGATAATATCACTCATGCATATATGTCGACTACCACCTCCATGAAGCGATGCGATTCATTTTTCATCAATGTTTTACATGGATGGTAATAAGGATGTATTTAATGAATATATATTATTTATATGATATAATAATTATTCGATAAATTTAAATTATTATTTATCTTTATTTCATTTCATCCTTCGAAAGGTGAAAATATTGTTCATACGTATGTAAGATCTATCATCTCCATGATCGGTGTAATTTATTTTTCTATCTATAAATTTAATGGACGAATATAAATATGTATATAATTAACATATATCATATTTATATCATGATTATAATTATGTAAATTATATAACCATAATAAAAATTAGGGATTGGTATTGCAGAACAGAAACATGCTTCAAAAACGAAGAAAATTTCACTAAGAAGATTGATTTTAATATTAAATGGTTAATAAAAAAGTGATAAAATGTCATAAATAGATAATAAATGTTATTATATATTTGAATATTATTTTTATATATATGTATAATAAATATATATTTATTATATAGGAGTTTCTAATGTGTTTTAAGTAGAAACATGATGTATGGACACAAACCATTTTTTTGTATTTTTCAAATAGCCACTTTTGGGTAAGTGGAAACCATACAAAAAGGGCCAGTTCTTCCTGTATACCAACATCCACATAAACCAGTACACAACACATTCAACATTCAAAATTTCAACATTAAAATTTAAAAAAACAAATTTCAAAAAAAACGCCATAATCCACCTCGATCCACGTGCAAACCCATCACAATCCAGAAAATCAACCATCACGAGGAGACCTCGAACCAAAAGGCCAGTCACGTTACTGCCATCTTCCATCGTCAGTACCAACATCATCACTATTCACCATCAGAGAAGGTAATTTGAAACTATCAATGACATCAACTTCATTAAGATCCATCGCTAACCACAGAAACATCATTATCTTGCAGTCATTGACCATCCATAACAGAATCTAGAAACAAAGACACAAAAACTAAAAAAAACATCACTGATACAGCCAACACAACCACCTTCATCACCATCTGAACTTCACCATAAAAGAAAAGATAAGATCAGACACCAAAATAGGAGCAGCAAACAAACCAACACCAAAAATCAAAACAGACTGCGTGAGGAGCATCGTCAACTGCTAAATCCCACCTCTCAAAGACTCTGAAGAAACACCGCTTCAGATCCCACTCAGTGAGATGTAGAAGGAATTTGACTCTAGGGTAGGGATTTGAATTTTGAGGGTTTCTAACCAGCATGGTGAAAAAAGATGAAAATTAGGGAAGAAACCAAGAGGGAACATGAGTAATCGGAAAATAGGGAAGGACCCAAAGGAAATTGGGGATAAATCCCAAACCAAGACAAAACCGAAGAAATGAGGGGGAAACAGGGAAGATAGCGATCAGACCCACAGTCTCCAAAACTCAATCCCAAAACCTATGTGATTCCATTGCTCCAGATCCAACCTAGAGAGAAGAAATGGAACGCAAGTTCAGAGTGTGGTAGTGGCATCCTAGGGTAAAATTAATATTTTTTTAACATATAAGACATGAATTACATTTCATTTCATCATGATCTCTCAATGATTTGAAGCCTCTTTTACAATTCTCCATGGTTATTTTCAAATAAATTTTTTTTCATGATATTCTGTAAATTTTTAGATTTTAAATAATGGGTTTTAAAATGGAAAGGATATTTTCCTTGATATTGTTTATAATGGTATTTCAATTCATCAGCGATAAAAACATTCATCATTGCTTATGTTTTATTGGGTATTTGATCTAATGGTACCATATTAATTCTTTATATGGATTGATTAATATTATGATGATGATATTTTAATGAAACCCATTTATTTTCCATCGGTTATGCTATGATTAGATTATGAAATGTTTACGAAACCCATTATATTTTCATGGGTTATGATATGATAATATGGTGAATGTTTTATGATCATTGGGTACACCTATGTATAGTTTTCATTATGTGATCAGTGGAACCTGAATTATATAACCCTCAAATTAATTAGGTAAATTATTATATCTCATGTGATAATTACAAGAAATAAGTCGATGTTCTTGATTTATTATGGGAAACAAGTTGATATGCTTAATCCATTATGATAAATAAGTTGATGTGGTTAATATACTAAGAGAAAAAATTCTATTTTTTAATCAGTTATGGGAAAAAGGTGTTGAGTTATAACAACCCAGGTACTTATAAAATAATTTGTTTTCATTCTGGAATTAAATAATTAAATTCATTATAAATGTATAATGAAAAAAGTGGTATTTATCAAAATTAAGGAATCTATAATAATATAATGGTAACATCACCTAATAGAGTATAAATAATATTTTTGTATCTTATAGGTCAAAATATGATATATTTATATCATGGAATAATTATATAAATGATTCATAAATTATAAATTAAGTGTTAGTTTTTTTAATTCTTAAATATTTAATTAAAATTTTATTATTTAAATAATGATTTAAAATAAAATATATTTTCATAAAATAGATTCATAAATTAATATTTTGTTGTCTTATGATTATAATATTATTTTACGAGACCTTAATTAATTTTTCAAAGTATTTTAAAGTCAGTTTTAATTTTAAAATTAGCATTTTTGAATAAATGCTGATTTTAATTAAAAAATAAATTTCTCATATTTGGGATAAAATTTTCATAAAATTATGTTCATTTTTTAATTTTATGGACTTAAAAAAAATTACGGTGAATTTTTGGGATTTTTTTTAAATAGCTATTTTTTTATGAATAGTGAAATACATCAATTTACGATATAAGATAAATACATGAATTATTGAACCATGAATGATGTTTGGATTATGTAAGTCTATAATGTGAAAATATAATTTTAAATTTTCATTATTTATTCATTGGAATCAAAACATTTCATATTATTGAGCCAAAATAATAAACTAATGAATAAAATAATCAAAAAACACCCCTCTCTTTCACTATAAATACCACCTCCCACCACCACTTCTCCTCACACCTCAAAAGCCTTGTATCTTATTTAATTTCATCCCAATTAACCTTAAAATACTTTTACCTACTTCCAAGACCTTATGGTCTCAAAAAAAGGTCAAAACCAGGGACCTTAATGAGGTTCTCATGGAGGAGAATTCAAGTGGTAAAATCCTCTTTCATTTTCTCTAATTTTTATTTCTTTTCTTTTGTTTTATTTTTATCTCCTCGCCTACCCTCATAAAAGTTACATGATACATATATTTTCTTAAATATAATTTAATTTTATTGGGTTAATGTAATATCCATCATCAAATCACTTTTCTTATCATCTTATTCAAGAAAATGAAAGCATTATTTGTGTCGTGTTGATTCACCGCCTTCATGGACGACGAATTTTAATTTTATTTTACCACCATCAAGGACAGTCGTAAAACCATTATTATGGTTAAAAAATATTTTAAAATTAATATTAAATTTTTTTGTATTTTTATATTTTTTATAACCATTATATAAAGATGATATTAAATAAGATGGTATAAGTTTGTGATGGTCGTAAAAACCGCCAAAATAAAATAAATCATTTTCATTAATTTTTTATCTAATGAATCATCCTAATATCATAAAAAATAATATATGGTATCATTTAAATTTATGGAAACATATTAATACAATTTCTTTCCACTTTTTGAGTTTTTATTCCATTCTACAAGAAAACCCATAATGAACCAACCATTAAAACCATGAAATAAACACACATGAAATAATGAAAATAACACAGTATTATTAATAAATGGATGTAAATATGTTATAATAAGATCATATAAGTACTTATAAATATGAATATTTTTCATTAATATATAATTATCACTCTTTAAACCATTATACAAGAGGTTTAACATGTTTTAGTTAAGATGAACCCGATGTAAAGGACTTTTTCTTTAAAAATACCATTTTAAATTTCAATTTAAAAAAATTACAAAGGAGCATTATTATTATGAAGGTTTACATGTTTTATGGTTATTTTATTATTATTGGATATTGTTTATGATGAATGGTGGGACCTATATCTCCCTCTAATGCATTGGGTATGTTTATGTTGTAAGTTGATCATAATGGTTATTACAAGTTTAACTATGATGGTTACACCATAAGGTAGTTGTGAGGGTTACATCATAAGATAGTTGTGAGGGTTACATTGTAGGGTAGTTGGGAGGGTTACAAATCATATAGTAGATATGTTGGTTACAATATTAAGTAATTAATTCCCTAAGTTATCTTTATGATTTTTATTATGTTTTCTATGTATTATGGAAATATCGTGTTTTCACCAAGTAGTTGTATAATACTTTATGGGTGAGAAGTGTATATTTGTGATTATTTTTCATGAAAATATTTCATATTTTATTTAAAAAAATTATTATCAAAGAATTGGATATTGTTTTAGTAGTACTATTTTGTATTCCTGTGGCTTTTTATGTATGAATTATTTCTTAATTATCTAAAACCATAAAATGAAACGATCTTTGGGAATATAAGAAAGTGAATTCTAAAATAATTTACTATTTTATGAAAATTTTAAGGTTAAGTCCTTATAGTTGGTATCACATCATAGTTTAGATAACATTAGGGGTTGGTATGATGTTAGTGGAATACCGTAATTGATTTTTAACTTTTGTTTATTTTGAAATGATATAGAATTTTAATATTACTATGTTTCTTCATCAAATATATGTTTATTAGAATGGTTTTCTATAGAAGAAATATGGAATCTGAAGTAGAAAGGTATCGAGAGAATGATATATTTCCAAATTCACAAACCGTAATGGTCAGAATTGGAACTGAGCATTTTTTTATTATAATGGCTCATTTTTAACAAGCTATAAATGCTAATAGAATCAATTCAAGAGAATATCTCAGGCTACCACAAAGGAACAAGTTGATAGTGGAATATTTTATGAGGCAATACCCTTCTACTTTTAGTGGATCTTCTGACCCAATGGTAGATGAAGGGTGGATTGATGATCTTAAAAAAGTTATTTTATGTCATGGTGTGTTTAGAAAATCAAAAGTTATATGTTTATATTTATCATTTTGAAGTTGAAACTAACCAATGGTGGTTAATGGTCAATAATATCAAGAATAGCCAGGAGATTGATGTCTTGGAATGTGATAAATTTATGAATCATTTTCATTAAAAATATTTTCCTAGGGTGGTTCTATTAAGGATGTAAAATCAATTCCTTTAATTAAAAAAGGTTAGAAGATCTAGTGGTTTTGTATGAAGAAAACATCACCTGATTAGAAAGGTATGATTTAAACGTTATTAGATATATTAATAGTAAAATCAATCATTTTACTTGGGATAGAAGTCAATGTATCAAAGGGTATTGAAATCCTGTGAATTTAAAAGTTATGAGAAACCTGTTTGATATAATGAGAGGGTAGAAATGGAGTTTACAAATGACCAATTTTACTTCGAAAATAATCATAAAAAAGTTTTAGATGGAATGAAATGGGTAAGAATCAATCAAATTAATCTAAAGTTAAGAAATTTTAGTTTACAGTTTGTGGGATGTGTGGTAAAAATAACCCTTGGGAATGCCTTCACAAATTTGGGAAGCATTTTTGATGTGTATGTTTGTACATATGGACCGATATTTCAATGAAAATGATCTTAGTGTTTTTATATTAATTCTAATAAGAAATCTAAAAATGTTTCAAATGTGGTGAGATGAGGCATTATGAAAATACCTTCCCAAAGAAAGATCTGAATGGTAGAAACCAGCCATATTGTAAGAAAAAATGTGTAGTGAAATTCTTTGAGACTATTTTAGTCTATGATGGGTTATCCAATGAAGTGGTTTTAGATACATTGTTTTTTTTACTCATACTTTTCTAATTTATTTTATGATATGGGGTCTACACATTCCTTTATTTATGAGAAATTTTCTAGTTAATTGTAAATTTAACCTTAAGAAATGAACTAAAACTTATGGTAAAAACACTAGGGATAAATATTAATGAAAAATGGAATTATAATAATATTCCTATTGTTATCTATTAAAATAAATTACCTAAAAACATTATTGATTTTACCATTAATGGAGTTTGATTTTATTCTATTTATGGATTGGATTTCTTTTTATCATAGTTAGATTTATTTTAGAAATAAAGAAGTTGTTTTTTAGAAAGTGTTTTTGTTTGTATGCAATAATGATCCCATACCATTGATAACATATCAGAAAGCATAGAAACTATTAAAATATAAAAATTAATGTTATATTGAACATATTTTTGAAAATAGGGGAATTTTTCAAATTAATTATGTGTTGGTGGTAATTGAATTCCTGGATGTTTTTTCTGATGAGTTTCCCGGTGCTATACCTAGTTGGGAAGTTTAATTTACCATTGACTTAGTTCTTGATGCTAATATAATTTCAAAACACCTTTATCAAATGGATCAAGTGGAACTTTATAAATTGAAAATACTTGTAGTAGTTTCTTGATAAAGGTTTCATCCATCCTAGTACTTTTTCATGAGGGGATCCTATTTTTTGTTAAAAATAAAGATAGTTCCATGAGGTTTTTTGTTGATTATAGTTCTCTTAATAACAAGTCCATTAAAAATAAGTATCCATTACCTCGTACCAATGACTTGTTTGATCAACTCTAGGAAACTCAATATTTTTTAAAGATTGAATTGAAATATGGGTACCATCAGCTGAAGGTGAAGGAGGATGATGTTCTGAAAATAGCTTTTCATACTAGATATGGGCATTATGTGTTTGTTGTTATTCCTTTTATTTTGAAAAATTCACTTATTGTATTTATGGATCTCATGAATATAATATTTCCTGAATATTTGTATAATTTTTTGTTATTTTTATTGATGATATTATATTTTATTCAAAAATTTATGAGGATAATTAAAAACATATAAGGGTTGTTCTACAAACCCTTAAAAATTTATATTTTAAATTTAGAAAATATGATTTTTTATTGCAACAGATTTATTTCAAGGGAATATTGTAAATAAAGATAGCATAATATTTTATCCCATGAAAACAAAATTAGTTGATGAATGACCATGACATAAAAATTTTATAAAGATTCATAACATTCTTGGATTAGCGGGTTATTATCGAAGTTTTGTTAAAAAACGTTTCATGGTTATCTAGCCCACTAACTAAGTTAACATGAAAAGGGGTGAAATTTATTTAGTTAGAATACTGTGATTTTTTTTCATGAAATGAAAATAATATTGTTGAATGCTTTAGTTTTGGATCTGCCTTCCAGAAATGGTGATTTTTTCATCGACAGTGATGCTTCATTGATTGGACTAGGTTGGGCTCTGATGCAGAATGATCAAGTAATTTTGTATGCTTCAAGAAAACTGGAACATAATGAATAAAATTATCCTACACATGATTTGTAATTAGTATCTATGTTTTTCACTTTAAAAATTTATAGGCATCATTTATATAGATACAAATGAGAAATATATACTGACCGTAAAAGTTTGAAGTATATATTTACTCATAATTAACTAAACATGAGGAAGAGAAGATAGCTAGAACTAATAAAGGATTATTATTGCCTGTTCAATTTATGACCTGGAAAAGAAAATAAATTGGAAGATAAATTGAGTCAAAAATAACATGAATCATTAACCATGTTGTGTTTAAAACATAGCTCCTTTTTTTATGATTTGATGAATTTTAGATTGGAAGTTGTTGGTTTAGGAAATTCCCATTTTTTTGAGGTTTTAGTTAATTTTTCTCTATTAGATAAAATTAAGTGAGTGTTGAAGGATGACAGTGAGTCACAAAAAAATGTGAAATTCGTAAGAAATGTTAAGTTTCTATAATTTAATATTGATAAAGATTGTATTTTGAGATTTGGTAAGAGATTATGTATGTCTTCTTATTCTTAGATGAAAAAATAATTGTAAGTGAAGCTCATAATTTTCCATTTTTAGTTCATCGTGTAATCACTATGATGTACAGAGACCTTCATGGGTATTATAGGTGGGATGAAATTAAAAGATATATTTCTAATTTTATAATGAAATGTTTGAATTTTCAGTTGGTTAAAGTAGAGAAAAAAATACCAAAGGGGATGTTTCAACCTTTTCCAGTTCCAGAATGGAAATGGTAAAATACATCCAAGGACTTTGTGGTGGGACTACCAAAGACTTCTCATGGTAAAAATGTGAGTTTGGTCATTCTTGATTGACTGGATATATCTATACATTTCATTCCTATTCAAGACACCATTTCTCTAGATTAGATATCTTGACTACACCTTAAGATATTATAAATTTAAATGGATTTCCTCTTGTTATTGTGTCTAACCATAATCTCAGGTTCACTTACAACTTTGGGAAAGGCCTTCAAAATTCATTGGGAACAGAATTAAATTTTAGCACAACATTTTTTCCTCAATATGATGGATAAACCGAGTGAAAAATTCAGACACTGGAAGACATGTTATGTGATTTTTCAATGGATTACCAGTGAATTTTCTATCAACATATTTATTTAGTTGTGTTTTCTTATAAGAATAGTTTTCATTCCAGTATATAGATGGAACATTTTGAGGCATTGTATGGAAAGCAGTCTCAGACTCTATCATTTTGTAATGAATTTTGGGAAAGAAATTTCATGGGACCAGAATTAGTAGAGGAAGTGGTTGAGAAATGAATGATGATCCAACAACACATGAGGAAAGCTCATAACAGACATAAAAGTTATGTAGACAATAAGAAGAAATACTTTTCTTTCAAGTTAGGTGGTCATGTTATCATTAAAATCTATCCTTGGAAAAATTTTGTGCATTTTTGTAAGAAATAAAACTATGTACACAGTTTATTGGGCAATATAAAATCCTAGATAAAGTTGGACCAGTTTCCCATCGAGTAGCTTTGCCTCTATGTTTTTCTCAGGTACATAATGCTTTTAATGTTTCATTGTTAAGAAAGCATATTCCAGATTAATCTCATATTTTGATCCTAGAAGTAGTTCTACAAGAAGAGAACCTTTCTTATGAAGAGAAACCTATTAAAATTATTGATCACAGAGATTAATTATTTTGGAATAAGTTAATTTACCTAGTTAAGGTTTTGGAGATAAATCACATGGTTGAAGAAGCAAGATGAGAACCTAAAAATGATATGAGAGAAAAGTATCCTCACTTGTTTAATAAGTAAATAAAAATAGCGAGGACAAAATTTCCATAAGTTTAGGAGAATGTAACAACCTAGGAACTTATAAAATAATTTATTTTCATTATGGAATTAAATAGTTAAATTCATTATAAATGTTCAATGAAATAAGTGGTATTTATCAAAATTAAGGAATCTATATTATGGAATAGTAACTTCACATATGAGAGTATAAATAAAATATATGTAATTTATAAGTGAAAATATGATATATTTATACCATGGAATAATTATATAAAGAAAATAAAAATTATAAATTAAGTGTTGGTATTCTTGTAATTCATAAATATTTAATTACAAATTTATTATTAATATAACGAATTAACAGAAAAAATATTTTCATAAAATATATTCATAGATTAATGTTTTTTTGTCTTATTATTATAATATAATTTTATGATACTTTAATTATTTTTTTAACGTTTTTGAAAATTAGTTATAATTTTAAAATTAGTATTTTTGAATAAACATTGATTTTAATTAAAAATTAAATTCCTCATATTTGGAAATTTATTTTTATAAAATTGAGTTCATTTTTTATTTCTACGCATCAAAAAATGTTTATCGTGATTTTTTGGGATTTTTTTGAAATAGTTGAATTTTTGTGAATAGTGAAATACGGTAGTTTACGCTATATACTGAATACCTAAATTATTGATTCATGGTTGATGTATGGATGATGTAAGACACTAAACTAAAACTATACATTTCTCTTTACTGTATTTATTCATGATAATAAAAACTATTCATAGAATTGATCCAAAATAATAAACTAATGAATAATATAACCAAAAAACACTCCTCTCCTACACTATAAATACCACCGCTCACCACCTCTTCTCCTTACTCATAAAAAGTCTTATATATTGTTTAATTTATACCCAATTACCCTCCTAAGTATCTTCCCCAACTACAAGACCTACTGGTCTCACCAAAATACCAAAACCAAGGGCATTAAGTAGGTTCTCAAGGAGGAGAATTTGAGAGGTAAAATCATCTTTCATTTTGTTTTATTTTTTTTCCTTTTCATTTATTTTATTTTTCTATCCTCAACTCACCTCATACAAGTTATGTGATAAATACAATATCATAAATAAACTATAATTTTATTTTTTTAATATAATATCTATCATAAAACCTCTCCTCTTCTTCTCTTATTCAAGAAAATGAAAGCATTGTCTGTGAAAAGTTGATTCACCACCTTCATGGACATTGAATTTAAATTTTACTTTAACACCATCAAATATGCTCATAAAACCATTATTATGGTTAAAAAATATTTTTATATTTATATTATAACTTTTTTAATGTTCTGGAACAAATATTTAATTATGATATTAAATAAGATGATATAAGTTTGTGTTGGTCATAAAAACCACCAAAATAAAATAAATCATTTTCATTAATGTTTTATCTGTTGAATTGTCCTCATATCAGAAAAAAAAAATATGGTATGATTTATAAATCTTGAAACATATTAATACCATTTATTTTCACTTCTATATTTTTTATTCCATTCAAAAATAAATCCCATAATGAACTAACCATGAAATAAACGCACCTGAAATAATGAAAATAACAAAATGGTATTAATAAATAGGTAGAAATATGTTATAATAATATCATATAAGAACTTATAAATATGAATATGGTTCTGTAATATATTAATAAAACTCTTAAAACCATTATTTAACACCCCAACTTTTCACGGTACGTTTCCCTTTGAATAATGAAATAGCTTTCATTATACACAACTTCGAGATTCTAACACACCACAACCAATAAAACTAGAAGTTATGAATAGTAATACCCAATTTTTAAAATTCTATAAATTTTATCTTTCAAAATGGACTTGTTTTTTGGATTTTTAATATCAAAATTAGGTTAGGGTGAATTTTCAGTATTTTTCTGAAAGCTTTCAATTTTTTGATGAATAGTGAAAAACACTACGTTATTGGTTACAACTGAATTTTTTATTTAAATAATTATTTATTTTATTTAAATTTATTTTAGGTCAGAAAATATACATAATATCTATATAAGTTCAATTTAATTCATTATATTCATTTTATAATAAGTTTAGATATATAAAATATTTATTGTACTTTTTATCGTCTTTTACTCACCTCCTATGAGCATTTGAGAATTTGCATAAAACTTAATTTTACCGCTTCTATGAGTTGAATTTAAAAAATCCGAGAGACACAGTTGACATCTGTAATTAAAATGTTGTTCAATGAGATTAAAATAATTTTTGGTGAAAAGTAACTTTTTACTTTTATTTACCGCGGTTAAAAGTAAATAGGGTAATTAAGGGTAAAAATGATATCATAATTACCCTAGAGCATGTCCTAATTCTATTGGATAAGTGTAATTCAACCAGAAACAACCTTAGGAATAAAATATTATCCCATTTGGTCCATTTGGATTAGATTAATACATTTATTTTTATTTTATTTAAAGAAGAATTAAAAGAGTTAAATTTAAAGTTTAATAGCTAAACGATTTTTAATATAGGGTTACACACAATATAAATTCGACTATAAATATTTATTATAAATCTAACAAAAATTCCTACGTAATGTTATTTTATTTTTAATTTTAATAAATTAATGATTTTAATTTATTTATGACACAATAATGATGCAGTAATTACCGTATTAAATAAAGATTAAAATAATTGATATTATAAATATCCAAATAAATGTAATTTGATATTTTTTATGAATTAACCTAATTTTCTAAGTTAATATAACATGTTAGGATTGATTAAATATTTTTTTTTCAAATTAATCATGCTTTTAATATTTTCACAAAAATCAAATACTAAATAGTGTCAAAATTAACATAATTGTGTTTTTAAAACAAATACTATATTAATGGATATAACATTTCCAAAAATCTAAGGTTCATCCAGGGAATTATATAAGGTTATATATATTACTAATGAACCATTTTGGGTTCTCTTGTAAGTTTATAGTAAGTTTATTAACCATATAATATAAAAATACATAGAGACATGGTAAATGATAGACTATTTAACAAAGAGTTAAATATAAAGGATAAGGTTAATATAGTGACCTAAACCTGTCTAAAATCTATTGGATGAAAGTTTTCGACCCAAAACCACATTATCCTCTAAATAAATCATTTTGGAGCCATTAGAAACTAAAAATTATTTTATTATAAAATAATAGTTCAAAGTTTTTCTTAAGTGACCCTCACCTCTCTTATAAATGGGCACTTCCCTTTCTCTTAATTCCACACTTCTAAAGCCTTTTAGCTCAGCCAAACCCTACCCTAATATCCTCCCATCTTCCTCTATTCATATTAGAGTCCTACCTTTGGTCAGAAAGCCAACCTAAGGAGCCCTTTTGATCAAATCAAAAGGAAGAACCTGAAGAAAAGATAAATATTTCATCACCTCTTTCAAGTTATTTTCTTCTTCCACATCCTATTTCTTTATTGTTTACATTCTAAAATAATAAATCCAGTACCTTCTATATACTATGATGCTATTATAAATACGGTACAACCATATTCGTTATTCTATCTATCCTATAAATGACAAAGTCACCATAGGTGCGTACGTACGGCTTACTGTCTCCACGTCGTGGTGTACTTTGTTATTCAAACACATCATTATTTTGGATGGTATAATAATGAATATAACTAATCTAAATAATAAATATAAAATGTTAATTATTTTTTATATATGATATACCATCCAATTACATACTATTTCACCATCAATATAATGATGTTGTCGCTCGTACGTACGTACGGATTACCGTCTCCATGAACATGATGAGATTCATTCTCCATCATAATCATTCAAGAATAATTTTCATTTTATGATTTAAAATAATTTTTATGAACATAATATCATTATTTATATGAATCAAATACATCCTATCCATTACAAAAATTTCTTACGTAACCAGTCATATAATGGGAAACAAATCAGTTAATAACAGAAATAATGATACTATTGAAATATTATTAATACAACAATATTAGAGGATCATATATGATATCATATTTATGTATATAGTTCTTGTAAAATTTTATAAAAATTATTTAACTATTATACAAGAGTTTAACTTACCCTCAACCAAGGAAAAGTACAAGGTAAGGGTTAATTTCACAATCTCTTTATTATCTGAGATTGTTTTTACGTAAGTATCTACGGTATAAGGCCCCAGCCTTAAACCTTACTTAATCTTAAGTTATTACAAGATTACACATTGAGGATATTTTCGGGTTTAGAGTTTTAGAGAATTAGATCATAAAGCTTGAATTACATTCCACATATAAACAAAGTGGTTACATAAAGATAGTATTCTTCATTCCCATCAATGGAAACACATTTAAAATAAAACATGGATTATTTCTTGACACTTCCTTGACACTATCATCATATCATGTACCTTTCCCTTGACCTAGGAAAAACATTTCAAAAAACTTGGGATGAGCATAAAAAAGCTCAGTAAGGGATATAAAAATATGGAAAGGAAACATGGGTACATATATACATAAGAATGAAATCATACATTACCCATAAAACATATTCACTTTAACATACCTCATCAAATCATGAATAAATCATAAAAATCATAAGACATAAAGGTAACATGAGGCATTCATAACTTTCTTACCTAGGGAGTAACCCTCTTGGTTACGTTTGGAATACCCATCATAGTATATTCCTTAAATCTCTTCGGAGAAACCTTAACGTTTCACTCCTTCGCGTTACCCAATGCATTGGAGAGCTATATCGGGCTCACCCGCCCTTAGTCTATCACGGAACCACCCGTCTTCATAATAATTCCCAAGAACCACAACATAATCATATCACATAAAACATGAATAAAGGAAACATAACATTTCCACCTTTCAAACATAAGATATAAATACAACACATTGATATAAAAACATTATAAAAACCATTTTCAATACCAAAATAAAAGAAAAGTAAAACATGGTATTTATTTTTCTTTTAAAAAAAAGTATGGCTTGTAGAGGAAGCCGAAACTCAAATAATGGTCACGGCGGCGGAGAAGTTGTTGTCGCCGCATACCTACGAAAAAAATATTCCCTTTTTTCATTTAGTAAACACTTCATATAAAAAAGATTCCTTTTGAATAAACGTAAAAGTCAAAGGGGTTTATACACTGTATAAAAGAAGGTTGTGTATAAAACAAAATATGCCTCATTGAAAGGAGATTGAGACGAAGTCCCATACCTCGGGTCCGACTTGACTCGATCGTTCTTTAATGTCCTGAATAATAAAAATGAGTTAATTTCTACTTTCTTAAGAACCTTTTTCAAGTTCATTATTCCTTTTATATCACTTATTACCATGTCATGAACACTATGTAATTATTTAAGTTAATAACGGTCATTTTAACGATCATTGGTACTTGAGTAAAAAATAAACCCTTTATAATTACAATTTTTTCGTGTATCCATTATATCCAGAATGGTATTAATGATATAGATATCATATATGTCATATATATCCAGTACATGCATGCATTTATAATATTACATAATCATTTAGAGGTAAGAAATGAAATGCAACGTTCATGGAGATGGTAAGCCGTACGTACGCATGAATGCTACTTTCATTTCTATTTCGTATTTTATAGAATGGAATCATAATGATATAAAGGTATATTATAATTCCATTATAATATCATATATAATATCATAGTTCCATCCTTTATACGTCCCACATATGGTATTTAACAAATCAAATCACTTTGAGGGGGCGGTAGTCCGCACTTCCTTAAATGAAGATATCACGTTTACCCATAATGGAAACCATAAAGGTATGACCAAAAAGGAAAATACAGAAGCTTAAGGAAAACATAAACATATTATATATCATATATAAATATAGTGACATCTTAATGGCCACCTTTGAAGGTGTTAAAGGAATGTTGAACAATCATCGTTTCGGGTGGCATAAATTCACCATCCACGGAAACAGTATGTTCGTTAACCATTAGATGTAGGTGTGTGTAATTGTAGCTCGAATCCTTATTATAACAACATCCTAGTATATTGAGGATACTGGAGTTGTTACAAAAGAAAATAATAAGAAGAGTTTAGGGGGTTGGAGAAGCAAAATAAAACAAAAGGACTCAAAAGAAGACATTACCTTAAAATCGGGTAACTCCCTTTGGTTTGAGCTCAAATACTTCCTTGGGAAGACTTCTGCCCAAATTGAGGCTTCAAGGAGTAATAGAGGGAAGTGGAGAGACAAAATGGGCAGGGTTTGGCCGATCCAAAGGCTTTGGAAGTGTGGGTAAGGAGGTAGAGGTGGGGGCCATTTATAAGTGGAGAGGAGGGGCACTCTTGGAAAGTAAAGATAAGTTACTTTATTTTAAAATGAGTTTCGGATTAGAAAGGTCCCACATTGATATAATTCAAGGATAAGGTGATAAGGGTTCTAAATCCACTCATCCAATTGGTTTTTTCCATGTGTAGGTCTTAGATATTACATTATCTTTCCATTTTATTTAAATCGTTAAATAATGAGGTCATCGCTGCATCATCATGATTTCATAAATAATTTAATTTATTTAATGTCTAAAAATTATAAAAAAATACTATGATGTAGGAAATCTTTTTATCTTTCCAATTACTATTTATAGTCAAAAATCGGACTTGTATAACCCAGTGTAAAAATTGTTTTAGTAAAACATCTCATGTGTGTGTCATTTTTACTTTAACGTTAAATAAAAAGTTATTTATGTCATTTCCCAACCAAAGTAGCTCCATGGGGTCCCCAAGTTGACCCATGGATTTTCTTGGTCGCCCATGACACATCCAATAAGGGTAGGACATGTTTCAAGGTATTTTCATTTTATTATAATATCATTTTTGCCTTAAATTGCACTAAATACCTCTAATCGCGATTAAAAACTTAATAAGTTACTATTCACCAAAAAATTATTTTTATCTCATTGAACCACATTTTACTTCTTAATGAAAACCATGTATGTCAGATTTTTGAAATTCAAAACATAGAAGTGGTAAAATTTCATTTAAACGAAAAATCAGTTTTTATAAGTACCACTTAGTGGTTTCACTATTCATCAAAAATTGAAGTTTTTCAGAAAAATACCAAAAATTCACCCTAAGCTATATTTGATATTCCAAATTCAAAAATGAATTCTATTATACAAAATTCACAACATATAAGTTGCATTAATTAATTTAATAATTAATTCCCACTGTCAGAGCAAATAGCGTGTTTTTATGAAACAATAAGTATCAAAAGATTGACACTAGTTTAAGTCCGATTCCAAAGTGAAATTAATTCCAATGACAACTATTGGATTTAATGGTAAAAATATTTTCTAATTTCACTTTAAAACCAATTCAAATGATAATCTAATCATATAAATAAATTATATTAAAAATAGGTTTTGAATTTAAAATACAACATTTTACACTATTCATTAAAAAATGAACTTTATCGGAAAGATACCAAAAATTTACACAAAGTAAATTTTGATGTCCCGATTCTAAAAAAGAGTTATATTTGGTCCAATAGAATTTATAAGATTGATCAAAACTATATTTAATGACGGTTCTCCGTCAAATGGTGATAAGTGAACCCTTAGTGAAAATTAGGGTATAAATGCCTAAATTTGAATTCTTTCCGTATTTTAAGCCTTTATCTTTTATTGGATAAATGTAAAAACATTTAAAAACATATATAATCATATTTTAGTTATTTCTATCCATTCCTGCCAGTACAACGACTACGTGTTAACTAATATTTAAAATAATATTATTTTATTACTAGTGTGCAACGTAAGTTTTCAAAGAAACTCATCGTTGCGTATCGAGTACGCTATCGAACGTAGAAACCCCTTTTAATTAAAATTAATATTTAATTAGTAAATATTAATAAATATGAAAATTCTTTATTCTTTATTTACCTGGGATGTTACATCCTTCCCCCCTTTTGGGAATTGTGTCCTCGCAATTTTATTCACTTATCAAAATAAGTGGGGGTATTTATCCCTCATAGCATTTTCTGATTCCCACGTTGCCTCTTCAACCATATGGTTTTTCCATAAAACCTTTACCTGGTGGATCACCTTATTCTGTAACACCTGCTCCCTGTGGTCAAGAATCTGGACTGGTTGTTCTTCATAAGATAGGTTCTCCTCCAGCTGAACTACCTCTGGACTCAAAACATGAGATGGATCTGGCATATACTTCCTCAACATCGAAACATGAAAAACATTGTGTACCAGAGATAAACTTGGAGGTAAACCCACTCAGTAAGCAACTGATCCAACTTTCTCTAGAATTTCATATGTTCCAATGAACCTTGGACTCAGATTTCCTTTCATACCAAATCTCATCACACTTTTCCAAGGAGAAACCTTGAGAAAAACATGATCACCTACCTCGAAAGATATATCCTTCCTCCGATTATCCGCATAACTCTTCTGCCTGCTCTGAGCTGTTCTCATGTGATTATGAATCAACTGAACTTTTTATGCCATCTCTTCTACCAATTCTGGTCCCATCAGCTTCCTTTCACCCACTTCATCCCAAAATGCTGGAGTTCGACACTACTTCCCATATAATGCCTCAAATGGTGCCATCTGTATACTGGAATGAAAGCTGTTATTATAAGAAAACTCAACCAAAGAAAGATGTTGGTCCCAACTTCCATGATAATCCATCGAACAAGCTCGTAGCATATCCTCCAAGGTTTGAATTGTTCGTTCTGACTACCCATCTGATTGAGGATGAAAAGTTGTACTAAAATTTAATTCAGTACCCAACGACTTCTGAAGGCCTTTCCAAAAGTTAGAAGTAAACCTGGGATCACCATCAGATACAATGGAGAGAGGAACTCCATGTAACCTGACTATCTCTTTAAGATAAAAACGGGAAAGTTGATCTAGGGAAAAAGTATCTCGTATAGCAAGGAAATGAGCAGATTTAGTCAAGCGATCAACAATAACCCAGATTGCATTATTACCTCGAGATGTCTTCGGTAATCCCATAAAAAAGTCCATGGATATATTATCCCATTTCCACTCTGGCACTGGTAAAGGATGAAGCATCCCTTTCGGTAACTGCCGCTCTGCTTTAACCTGTTGACATGTCAAACAGTTCACAGTAAAATCAGCAATATCTCTTTTCATTCCATCCCACCAGTAATACTCCCGCAGATCTCTATACATCTTAGTACTGCCAGGATGAACTGAAAACGGAGAACTATGAGCTTCACATAACAACTCTCTCTTCAACTGTGAATCACAAGTCACACACAATCTCTTCCCAAATCTCAAAACGCAATCATTATCAATGTTGAATTCAGGCAACTTACCTTTCTGAACCAGCTCTACCTTTTTCTGCAACTCACTGTCTTGCTTCTGTGCTTGCTTGATTCTATCTGATAGAGATGATCTCACTAATACCTGAAACAAAACAGAAGAACTTCCTGCACCAACAACTTCTATGCCAAAGTTCATCAAATCTTTAACCAAAGGATCACGTTCCAAATGCAACATTGCTAATGAAGCATTACTTTTTCGACTCAAAGCATCAGCCACTTTATTTGCTTTTCCCGGATGGTAATGAATTGTACAATCATAATCCTTGATTAATTCTAGCCATCTCCTTTGTCTCATGTTCAACTCTTTCTTTAAACTTTTGTGATCAGTATATATTTCACACTTTACTCCATACAAATGATGCCTCCAAATTTTTAAAGCAAAAACAACAACAGCTAATTCCAAATCATGTGTAGTGTAATTTACCTCATGTGTTTTCAACTGTCGTGAAGCATAAGAAATTACCTGATCATTCTGCATTAGGACACAACCAAGTCCTTTCAACGAAGAATCACTGTAGATAACAAACTCACCATTCCTGGAAGTAAGTTCCAAAACTGGAGCATTCACCAATATTATTTTCAACTCCTGAAAACAATCATCACATTCTTTTTTCCAGATGAACTTAACACCCTTACGAGTTAGCTTAGTCATTGGACTAGATAACCATGAAAAAATTCTAACAAACCTTCGATAATATCCTGCCAAACCAAGGAAGCTACGAATCTCAGTTACATTTGTGGGTCTTGGCCAGTCTTCCACAACTTTTGTTTTTTCAGGATCAACAGTTATCCCATCTTTAGAAACAATGTGACCAAGGAAAGAAATTTTTTGCAACCAAAACTCACACATTCTGAATTTCCCATACAATTTCTTTTCTTTTAAGGTTTACAAAATAAACATTAAATGTCTTTCATTCTCCTCTTTAATTTTATAAAACACCAAAATATCATCAATGAAAACAACCAACATCTTTCACCTGATTCAACTGAGCCATCACTGCCATAAACTGCTCAATTCTGATTCTGACCATCTTAGTATGTTGATTTGTAAGGTCACTTACCTCGGTATGCCTTCCCAAAAAATCTTCTCTGTTTCCTCTACGAAAAACCATTCTTAACACTGAAATACCTTAGGTGAATCAACATGGTAATCTGTAAATGCTATATCACTTCAATCATATTATAATTTAACACTTTTCTAACTCCTAAAGTTGTCTAAACCGACCTATGATACCAACTATAAGTCCCCAGCCTTAAACCTTACTTAATATTGAGTTATTACAAGATTACACATTGAGGATCTTTTCAAGTTTAGAGTTTTAGAGAATTATATCATAAAGCTTTCATTACATTCCACATATAAACAAAGTGGTTACATAAAGATAGTATTCTTTATTCCCATCAATGGAAACACATTTAAAATAAAACATTGATTATTTCTTGACACTTCCTTGACACTATCATCATATCATGTACCTTTCCCTTGACCTGTGAAAAACATTTCAAAAAACTTGGGATGAGCATTAAAATCTCAGTAAGGGATATAAAAATATGGAAAGGAAACATGGGTACATATATACATAAGAATGAAATCATAATTTACCCATAAAACATATGCACTTTAACATACCTCATCAAATCATGAATAAATCATAGAAATCATAAGACATAAAGGTAACTTGAGGCATTCATAACTTTCTTACGTAGGGAGTAACCCTCTTGGTTACGTTTGGAATACCCATCACAGTATATTCCTTAAATATCTTCGGAGAAACCTTAACGTTTCACTCCTTCGCGTTACCCAATGCATTGGAGAGCTATATCGGGCTCACCCGACCTTAGTCTATCACGGAACCACCCGTCTTCATAATAATTCCGAAGAACCTCAACATAATTGTATCACATAAAACAGGCATAAAGGAAACATAACATTTCCACCTTTCAATCACAAGATATCAATACAACACATTGATATAAAAAAATTAAGAAAACCATTTTCAATACCAAAATATTAGAAAAGTAAAACATGGTATTTATTTTTCTTTTAAAAAAATATGGCTTGTAGAGGAAGCCGAAAATCAAATAATGGTCACGGTGGCGGAGAAGTCGTTGTCGCTGCATACGTACAAAAAAAACATTCCCTTTTTTCGTTTAGTAAACACTTCGTATAAAAAAGATTCCTTTTGAATAAACGTAAAATTCAAAGTGTTTTATACACCGTATAAAAGAAGGTTGTGTATAAAACAAAATATGCCTCAATGAAAGGAGATTGAGACGAAGTCCCATACCTCGGGTCCGACTTGACTTGGTCATTATTTAATGTCCTGAATAATAAACTTGAGTTAATTTCTACTTTCTTAAGAACCTTTTTCAAGTTCATTATTCCTTTTATATCACTTATTACCATGTCATGAACACTATGTAATTATTTAAGTTAATAACGGTCATTTTAACGATCATTGGTACTTGAGTCAAAAATAAACCCTTTATAATTACAAGTTGTTCATGTATCCATTATATCCAGAATGGTATTCATGATATAGATATCATATATGTCATATATATCCAGTACATTCATTCATTTATAATATTACATAATCATTTAGAGGTAAGAAATGAAATGCACCGTTCATGGAGACGGTAAGCCGTACGTACGCATGAACGCTAATTTCATTTCTATTTCGTATTTTATAGAATGGAATCATAATGATATAAAGGTATATTATAATTCCAGTATAATATCATATATAATATCATAGTTCCATCCTTTATACGTCCCACATATGGTATTTAACGAATCAAATCACTTTGAGGGGGCGGTAGTCCACACTTCCTTAAATGAAGATATCGCGTTTACCCATAATGGAAACCATAAAGGTATGACCAAAAAGAAAAATACAGAAGCTTAAGGAAAACATAAACATATTATATATCATATATAAATATAGTTACATCTTAATGGACTCCTTTGAATGTGTTAAAAGAATTTTGAACAATCATCGTTTCGGGAGGCATAAATTTACCATCCACGGAAACAGTATGTTCGTTAACCATTAGATGTAGGTGTGTGTAAGTGTAGCTCTAATACTTATTATAACAACATCCTAGTATATTGAGGATACAGGAGTTGTTACAAAATAAATGAATAAGAAGAGTTTAGGGTGTTGGAGAAGCAAAATAAAACAAAATGACTCAAAAGAAGACATTACCTTAAAATTGGGTAACTCCCTTTGGTTTGAAATCAAAGGCTTACTTGGGAAGAATTATGCCCAAATTGAGGCTTCAAGGAGTAAGATAGAGAAGTGTAGAGAAAAAATGTGCAGGGTTTGGCCGATCCAAAGGCTTTGGAAGTGTGTGTAATGAGGTAGAGGTGGGGGCCTTTTATAAGTGGAGAGGAGGGGCACTCTTGGAAAGTAAAGATAAGTTACTTTATTTTAAAATGAGTTTCGGATTCAAAAGGTACCACATTGATATAATTCGAGTATAAGGTGATAAGGGTTCTAAATCCAATCATCCAATTTGTTTTGGCCATGTTTAGTTCTTAGATATTACATTATCTTTCCATTTTATTTAAATCGTTAAATAATGAGGTCATCGCTGCATCATCATGATGTCATAAATAATTTAATTTATTTAATGTCTAAAAATTATATAAAAAATACTATGATGTAGGAAATATTTTTAGCTTTCCAATGACTATTTATAGTAAAAACTCTGACTTGTATAACCCCATGTAAAAATTGTTTTAGTAAACCATCTCATGTGTGTGTCATTTTTACTTTAACATTAAATAAAAAGTTATTTATGTCATTTCCCAACCAAAGTAACTCCATGGGGTCCCCAAGTTGACCCATGGATTGTCTTGGTCGGACATGACACATCCAATAAGGGTAGTAATTGTGTCAAGTTATTTTCATTTTATTATAATATCATTTTTTCCTTAAATTACACTAATTACCTCTAATCGCGATTAAAAAACTTAATAAGTTACTATTCACCAAAAAATTATTTTTATCTCATTGAACCACATTTTACTTCTTAATGACAACCATGTATGTAGGATTATTGAAATTCAAAACACAGAAGTGTTAAAATTTCATTTAAACGAAAAATCAGTTTTTATAAGTACCACTTAGTGGTTTCACTATTCATCAAAAATTGAAGTTTTTCAGAAAAATACCAAAAATTCACCCTAAGGTATATTTGATATTCCGAATTCAGAAATGAAGTCCATTTTAAAAAATTCACAAGATATAAGTTTCATTAATTAATTTAATAATTAATTCCCGATGTGAGAGCAAATAGAGTGTTTTTATGAAACAATAAGTATCAAAAGATTGACACTAGTTTAAGTCCGATTTCAAAGTGAAATTAATTCCAACGACCACTATTGGATTTAATGGTAAAAATATTTTCTAATTTCACTTTAAAACCAATTCAAATGATAATCTAATCATATAAATAAATTAGATTAAAAAGAGGTTTTGAATTTAAAATACAACATTTTACACTATTCATTAAAAAATGAACTTTATCGGAAAGATACCAAAAATTGACACAAAGTAAATTTTGATGTCCCGATTATAAAGAAGAGTTATATTTGGTCCAATAGAATCTATAAGATTGATAAAAACTATATTTAATGACGGTTCGCCGTCAAAAGGTGATAAGTGAACCCTTAGTGAAAATTAGGGTATAAATGCCTAAATTTGAATTCTTTCCATATTTTAAGCCTTTATCTTTTATTGGATAAATGTAAAAACATTTAAAAACATATATAATCATATTTTGTTTATTTCTATCCATTCCCGCCAGTACAACGGCTACGTGTTAACTAACATTTAAAATAATATTATTTTATTACTAGTGTGCAACGTAAGTTTTCAAAGAAACTCATCATTGCGTATCGAGTACGCTATCGAACTTAGAAACCCCTTTTAATTAAAATTAATATTTAATTCGTAAATATTAATAAATATGAAAATTCTTTATTCTTTATTTACCTAGGATGTTACATACGGGGACCTCTTTATCATCCACATCTGTGTTTTCCTAAAAATTTAATTCAAAAACATTTTACTATTTACTATATTATGGGTTAAATTCGTTTGTACTCTTTTTGACTTTTTATAAAATGGTTTCAAAGGAATATTTATTTTATTTTCCAAACAAGGTACTTTATGAACTTTTCGACAAAATTAAGTTAAGAATGTATTTTTTAACTTATACGGAGGGTGTGGCTATTTTCCACTGTTATAAAATCGTAGAAGATTCCCTAACAAGATTATAATAATATTTTTAAAATAAATGTTTTCTTTTATAATTACATGAATTCTAAATGATTTCAAAATAGAAAGAGATATTTCTCTCAAAAAGTTTTGATTTCATCAATGCCAATATTCTATGATGAATTTTAAACTAGTTTGAAGTTAATTTATTTATGACACAAATATTCCATATTTTATTGAATTTTTTTTTATATATTTTATTATGGATTTTTTATTTATATACCATTCATGGTTTATGGATAAAGTATTGACATTTTATATGCTAGTTTTAATATGAATGTTTATGTATTATTTAAACCTTTTCATATGAGGAATGCATTAGACTTACTATGTGACGAGTGGAGATTGCTATATGTCCTAGATGTATCGATAGGTTTCATGAGACAAACTCATGTCTTGGCACAAGGCCTTGAAAAAATCTTATTTGTAGTCTTGGCACAAGGCCTGTACTATGTGGTTATGAAGTCTGGCATTATGAATTCCATCATTATGTAAGTGGCTATTGATATTGCACGTGAATATTCGACTAGTAGAATATCCATGTGATTATGTAAATGGAATTATTTGATTTTAGATTTTCCATATTATGATGAAGTTTAAGTTTAAAAGGCTTTTGTTTTAGTGTTATACATTGCCATAAATTTTTATGCTTATTTATTAAAGTTTCTGTTATATTGTTATCCTTACTGAGGATTTGAGCTGACCCATTTCTATGTTTTATTTTTCCCAGGATGTGAAGAAGTATTTTATGGTTGAGCTACAGGGATAGGTTATGGATATAAGTGTGTTAAAAAGGGGTAAAATGATGTTGATATTTTTATTTCATTATGTAATGTAAAACATATGAATGTATCTAGTACTTCCAAGGATACTAAACTGATCGGTATTTTTGGATTTTATCTCTTGTTATAATGTCAATGTTATATAATAATGCATAGAATCTGGGTAACTAGGGTCAGGGCCTTACACATTATATAGGAGGTTTGAACATTTTTGAAATAAGACGAACCTGAAGTGAGGGACTTTTCTTTAAAAATCCACTTTTAAATTTCTATTTTAAAAAAATTCCAAAGGAATGTTTTTATAATTCCAGTATTCATGTTTTATGATTATGTTTTTGTTATTGGGATTTTTTAATGATTAAGGTTGAGAATTATATCTCCCCCCCAATCCATTTTGTATGTTTATGTTTTAAGTTGACTGTAATGGTTATTCTCTATGTAACTGTGGTGATTACCCTATATGGTATCTGTGAGGGTTACATCATAAGGTAGTCATGAGGGTTACATTGTAAGGTATCCCTAAGGGTTAAAAATACTATGGTAGTTGTGAGGATTATAATATTATGTTATTAATTCCCTAAGTTACCTTTATGGTTTTAATTATGTTGTATATGCATTATGTAAATATCATGTTTTCACAAAGGAAGTATATGATACTTTATGGGTGAGAACTAAATATTTGTGAAAATAATTTAATATGTTTATAAGTTTTCATGGACTAATGGTTCCTTTAATTTTATTTCCCTCACTGGTCTTTTTTTCTCATCCCAAGTTTTAAAATGTTTTTCATAGGGTCTAAGGATGGGTAAGAGAAAATAATAATCTAAGATATATATTATGAATATTTTTAACAAAAAGATTTCATTTTTTATTAAAAAATTTGTATTATGAAAGAAAATGATACTATTTTAGTGGTGACATTTTTTATGCTTGTGGGTTTTTATGTTTGAATTATTTCTTGATTCTCTAAAAATCTAAACTAAAAAGATATTTGGGAATGTGTAAAGTGATTTCTAAAATAATTTACTTTTTTATGAAATGTTTAATGTAGATTCCTTATATGAGGCATGATCCATTATGATTTGATGGTGATGGTAGTTAACCATGACATATGAAATGGTTTTTATACCTATGATGGAGCAACACTTTTATGGTATGAACTTATGGTTCATGATTGATTTATAAATACTTATCATTATTATGATTCATGTATTTTGAAATGTAAATGATTTATACCATGAATCATGTTTATGATATTAGACATATTGGATATGAAATTTTTATGTTATGGTTTTGATCTCTTACTCATATTCTAATATGATTATTTCATATGATCATCGATTTATATCTACCATGTTTACCCTTACTAATAATATGAGGTCATCCCTTATTATGTTTTTTCTAAGGTTATGAAGAAAAGATTAAGTAGTGTATATCTATTAATGTTACTAAAAGGAATGATCTTTTTGGGTGATTTTGAATATCATTCAATAAATAAGAATATTGTGTATCTAGTCTCCAAAAAAACTAAACCTTTACAGTCTTTAGGCATATATTTGTGGAGTGTATTTAATATTCACCTAAAAATATGTAATATTTATATATCAATATCTTGGGCCTTTATAGTTTTTATCAGATCATGGTTCAGTTAGCCATTGTAAACTAGGATGAGAAAACATTAGTGATAACCCTAGGAATAATAATAAGTATATTATAACATCCTAAATATTTGGTAATGACCATATATGACCTAGGTTAAACGTATGTTTTCATATATTTAGAAAAAGGTGTCTTGATTTAGACATCCTATAAATGATTTTTCATGATTGGATGGTTTTATACTATGATTATTGTTTTCACATTTTTCCTTTTAATTTTAGTCATTGGATAGACCCATAAGAAATATAACTAGCAACAAATGTGTTAGAAAATTAAATGGTTTTCCACCTGTTCATCCATATACTATAGGAGCTATAATGAAGAATCTTGTTGAAAAAAATTTCTCAAAACATGAATCAAGTTGATCTTTCAAACAATTAAACTAAGTACAAATATACGGTTGAATATTTTATGAGTTCACATACACATTTTTTTAGTGGGTCTTCTAATCCACTAGTATATGAGAGATTAGTCAACTCCATTAATAAAATATTTTCTATTCTCCAGTGATTGAAACATGAAAAGGTTATCCTAGACATTTATTATTTGTAAGGTGAAGTAGATCAACGGTGTAATCTTATTAATAACATTAGGAAAGGGGAAGAAATTGAATCTATTAAATAGGATTAATTTAAAAAGATATATTTTAGAAATTAATTCCATCATATTCTACATACAAATATAAAGAAGGGACTCCTTGATCTGAATAAAAAGGGTGATGAATCTATTAGTTCCTATGAGTAAACTTTTACGATCCTTACAATGTATAACTCTAGATTAATCATTATCCCTAAAATAAAATTGATTGATTCTTTGGTGTATTAAAAAAAATCTAAAAATGAGTTATCTATAAGTGAATTTAAGATAAATGAATAAATTTTTTGTTGTTCACTCATGGTGGAAATGAAAATTGGAGATTAACACCATATTCCAATGGTTTTGACAACAAAATGAAGATTTAGTCTCATGAAAACTAAAATAGATCATGGGGTGAAAAAAATCTAGCCATCTAAATTCCATAAATGTGGGAAGAAAAATCCATGTAATTGCTTGAATGGAACTAGGTGGTTCTTTAAATGTAGAAATGTGGTTCATAATGCCTGTGAATATAGAAAGGGGGAAAATAGACTAGTTGATACAATGGAGGAGGAGCATGTGTAATATAATGCACCATCCATGCTCTAATGATTCAAATGAAAGGATTATGTCAATTATAACAACAAGTTAATAAATCCCAAGGTCGTTTATAATGATCATCATAAACATTCTATTAATCCCAAATAAAAAGAGAAATATCTTGTGATCATGACAGTTGAAGTGGATTGAGATAGTGAAATGATGAATGGTACACTTACCATTGAATCTAAAACTGCTAATATCTTATTTGAATCTGGTCATAACCACTCTTTTATATCTAAATAATTTTATAAGGGTATAAAAATTCCACTCCAATGACTAGAAATTGAATTATTAGTGAAAACACCTAATGGTATGATGATAAAATATCAAGTTTTTGATTCTTCTCCAATTGAAATTTTTAGGAATTTTATTCCTGAAAATATTTTTATTATCCCTATGGTTAAATTTGATGTTATTTTGGGAATGGATTGGATTTATTTACATAAATTCCACATTAATTACCAAGGAATGGAAGTGATTTTTGATATTATGAATCAAGTTATGATCATATATCAATACAATGATAAATATGAACTTTTGATCGAAATCACATCTATTATATGGGTCTTGATTCCTATTCAAAGGGTATGTTTGTCTTATATGGTTAGGGATAAAATCAATGTCAAATATATTCTTAATTTATGAGATTTTATTATGTATTTTTTAGAAAAAGTTTCTTTTCTTCCATTGAATCTTGAATTTTAGTCCTCAATTGAACTCATGCATGTTTCTATAATTATTTCAAATACTCCATATATAATGGACCTAATTGATTTATCCGAATTCAAAAAACAACTCCATAAGAATATTTATAAGGGATTAATTTGACCAATTTTGTTACCTTGGGTTTCACCTATTCTTTTTTTTAAGAAGAAAGATATATCAATATGAATTTTCATTTATTATTGAAAACTTAACAAGATCACTAACAAGAATAAGTATTATATACCCTATATTAATGACTTGTTTGATAAAATACATGGAGCTCAATACTTTTCAAAGACTGGACATCATTATGTATATCATCAATTGAGGGTATAGAGGGAATATATACCCAAACTGGCATTATGTATAGGGTAAGGACACAATAAATTTATTTTGATGTCATTTGGCCTTATAAATTCCCTTACTATCTTCATAGATTTAATGAATTTATTCTTTAGAGATTACCTTGATCAGTTTAGGGTAGTATTTATAAATTATACTGTTACATATTCAAATTGAATGTAAGAGAAAGAAGATCACTTGATAATTTTACTGAAGACCTTTATGAAGGACAATTTATATGAAAAATTCACTACTCGAAATAAGGACATTTGCGGCGTGCCATTTGCGTCGGGATCTCGTCGCTAATGTGCTTTTGCGACGGGGGTCTGTCGCAAATAACCCGTTGCGGAAAACGGCGTCGCAACAACAATTATTTGCGACGGGCCCGTCGCTAAAAGTATTTTTTTGCGACAGGAAATATTATCGTCGCAAATGTTAGTCGTTATATTTAAAAAACTTTTCTAAAAAACTATTTGCGACGGGCCCGCTGCAAATAATTTTTTTAAGAAAAATAAAAAAAAATATTACTAAATTATTTTAATTAATATAATAATAATACTATTTGTGACGGACATAGTATCTCATTGCAAATAATATAAAAAACTAAAAAAAATATATATTAATAAATTATTTTAATTAATATAATAATAATCCAATTATAATTCAAAAATAAAAAAAAAATATTAATAAATGATTTTAATTAATATAATAATAGAATTACAATTCACAAATAAAAAAAAATAAATTATTTTAATTAATATAATAATAATAGAATTATAATTCAAAAATAAAAAATAATAAAATATTAATAAATGATTTTAATTAATATAATAATATTAGAATTATAATTCATAAATAAAAAAATATTAATAATTTATTTTAATTTATATAATAATAATAAAATTATAATACATACAAATATTACAAAATAATATAATTAAATTATAATATTTTAAAATTTTAATATATATATATATAATTTAATATTATAAAATATAAATAATATTATTATTCATATTAATATTGTTATTTCAAAATGTAATATTATTTATATTTTATAATGAGACAGAAACTATGAATAGAAAAAAAATCATATTTTGATTTAACAAACTTTATAACATAAAAACAAACTCTAATCTGAAGGAGGGGGGAGGGGGAGGGGGGATCTACAGATGCTGGTGGAGGAAAGTCCATCCCTAAAGCACGAGTGAGTCAGCGCATGTACTCTATCTGCTCATGCTGCTGCTGCTGCCACCAACTCATCTGCTCCTCGTACAGCTGATGGTGGCATCGACGCTCCTCCTCATGCTGCTGTTGCTGCTGACGCATCTCCTCCTGCTCCTGTCGGAGACTCTCTATCAGTGCAGTCTGAGATTGCAACTGATCCTCATACTTTGAAGCAGAAGAAGATGCACGAGCTCCTCTCGAGCTGGACGCCGACATCGCAGCACTGCCATAATAATCTCCAGGAGTCAGTCGAGAGCTGATACCAACTACCTGGCCCTTCTCGAAGGCATACTGGGTGGCCTGCATCCATGCTGCCTCATCAAACTGACCGTCACTAGTCTGATCTGATGCCTCGGCCTAACTCTCAGGCTGGGTCTGTGAGGCTACGGCCTCATATGACTCCTGTAGTTGCAATTTAAAATTAAAATTGTGAATCTATTATATGCAGTTAATTTTTAAACTTGAAAACAAATAATACTGAGCACGATGTGATGCTGACGATCACCTCTGAGCTCCCCAGTAGCAGGATCACTATACATCCTCCGATATACGTCGTACTCCGTAATATCGGGGTGCTCGACAGCCTATAAGAATAAAAAATAAACTGTTAATATTTATAGTTATATAAAATATTTATAAATAATGTACGTACCAGATGTTGTCTATGAGTACAGAAAGTATGACTCCCAGCTCGATGAGTCACCTCCTGTCTTCCCCGATTATGCCTCCCCACCGATGACCTCCTCTAAAAGGAATCACTCAACCAGTGTGCACATAATCCATCCCATACGTGGGATGAAATGTACTGTGGTCGGTGTGCTCTACAGGAGTCATCAAAAACAGATACTCCTGCTTTCTTCATGGCCGCTCTCCTCAAGTTGTGCAAAAACTGACGAAAGCGATCACGCATGACCACCTACCATGCATCGTGGATGGTGCCACGCATGGTATCCTCGATCGGATACCATAAACCCTACAAATAAATCAAAATAACAAGTTATAAATGAAATAATTTTCAAAATAAAAATTATTTATTTACGTACGTACCAACCAATGGTCGAACATGGCCTACTGCACATCGATGGGAATCTGCTCCCATGTGGTCCAAGGCTGAGAGAAATAGTTGCACAAAATAGTGATTCCCTGTTCGACTACTATATATGGAAAACTGTAAAAATAATAAACATTT
Source organism: Viscum album (assembly GCA_963277665.1). Taxonomy (NCBI): domain Eukaryota; kingdom Viridiplantae; phylum Streptophyta; class Magnoliopsida; order Santalales; family Viscaceae; genus Viscum; species Viscum album. The sequence goes on from OY728126.1 coordinate 124,487,614, forward strand.
ATTTTGTGAATAGATTAATGAAATCTTAGTCAAATCCATATGTTATCACACAGGTTATCACACCTCCGTGTGCGTGGATCAAACCCAAGACGTGGACGTCGCTCAGGGACAGGGTCAAAAATCATCAATCATGCAAGACCGCGCCCCCTCCACGTACGCCCGCCTGTAGACTGAGGGTCATCTGCTAGCAACTCATCTGCATCGAAAGACAGGTCAGCATCCATCAACTCACGAAATGCGTCGTCATCCATCTGAAACATAAAATGTTAATTTTGTTAGCAAATAATTGATAATTACTATTATATATACATATATATTAGTTATCATTATATATAACTACCATGGAATTCTATCAGTTTTCATCTTTATTATCATCTTCATATATGTCAATGTCATCTTCATATTCCTCCTCAGCATCATCGATATCCATTCGAGTTCCAGTTACTTCATCTCTTACCATTTCAAATTCATATGTGACATCATTAACATCATCATCATCACCGACTCTTAAATTTGGGGTGTCGTCCTCGATATTCATGTCTCTTTGTAAAAAAGATTGATTTTGAGTACTCTCTTGAAAAACTTCAATTCCGTGAACATCAGTGAAAGAACATTCACTTTGACTAAACTGATTGTCTCGAATTTTGATTTTTATTATACTCCACCAATCAGTCAAGTATTTTGACGTAGCACAGTACTTTGCGTAATAAACTTGATGTGCCTGTTGATCCAATAATAATGGTTCATTTACTGCACGAACACTTTTACATTTAATATCGATGATTCCATGAGTCGGATGAACACGCACGCCTCTCTCTGTATCAAACCACCGACATTTGAACATGGTTATGTAATGTTGTCCAAGATAACAGAGTTCAATGATTTCATCAAGCATTCCATAAAAGTCAACTTCATTTTCTTGATGATGAGATCCTCACAAGTTAACTCCACTATTCATTGTTTTTTTGATTCCCCATATGCATGTGTATGAAATCGAAATCCATTCACCACATATGCACTATAAGTTTTAACAAGTTTGGAAGGTGGGTTACTCAATATACACAGCCGTTTGCCAATTTTATCAGCATGTAGAAACACCTGAAAATTTGGGAAATAATTATCAATATAGTAAACTATACATTGAATGAGCTGCTAAAAGATAAAGAATTTATGTTACCAGTTTTTGAAACCAATGAGAGAAATTTTTCTGTCGGAGTTCTTCAAGAGCAGCTACTGTAATTTGTGGAATTTGTTTCTTGATTTGATTATCATACAACCTATAAAAAATAAAGTTATTTACTATAACATAAATGATAGAATAAGTGATATAAACACTTACAATACAACTGATGTCATCACTTCACAGTTGAGCAGAACATACGTATGAGCACTGTGATGTTCATCTTCCGAAAGCCAGTGTTCATGAACTCCACCAAAACCAAGCTCTGGCTGGTTGAAAACAGATAATTGGTTGTCAATTTCAACAATATTCCTCTCCTTCCATCAAATTCGGTTGTGTTTTGAAGGATACTCAGATTCAAAATAATGTGAGCAGAAAAAAGATATTTCCTCTTCCAAATAAGCTTCTGTAATAGATCCTTCAATAGATGCTTTTTTACTTACTTCTCTTTTCAATTTTTGCATGCATCTTTCGAATGGGTACATCCATCGAAACTGTACTGGACCTCCACATTTGGCTTCATATGGAAAATGTAATATCAAATGTTCCATTAAGTCGAAGAAAGATGGCGGAAATATTTTTTCCAGTTTACATATAATTACAACAACATCTTCTTCAAGTTTTCATAGAGCATCATAATCTGTTGTAGCCACACAAATGTCCCGAAACAAATATGACATGTCTGTTATGGAATCCCAAATCACAGAATTCAACAGAACTCTTAATCCAATGGGTAGAATTCTTTCCATTATAACATGACAATAATGACTTTTTAATCCAGTAATATGACCATTCTTTACACATCTACCCAAATTAGAAGCACAGCCATCTGGAAGTCTCAAATCTGCAATCCACTGACAAAATAATAAACGGTTTTCTTTAGACAGTGTATAAGCTGCTTTTGGTTTCAGTAACCTTTCTGTTTTGACATTCTCAAATAGTTCCAGTTCTGGATGCCTGCAAATTTGGGCAAGATCTAAATGTGCATTTACATTGTCTTTGCTCTTTCCTAGCATATCCAAAACTGTATGAAACAAATTATAAAAACATTTCTTCTCAATATGCATGACATCTAACATGTGGCGGACCAACAAATCAGACCAATATGGAAAATCCCAAAATATGCTACGTTTAATCCAATTGTGTTCTTTCCCAAAACCAGAAATTTTTTGTTGGTTTATTGTGGGACCAAAAGTGATGGGAGGTAATGAAAATACAACTGATTTTAACTCTTAACCTGATAGAATTTTTGGAGTTCCATCCCTTTCAACTGTTCCTTTTCTGAAATGAGATCTGTTTCTGCGAAAAGGATGATCAGCTGGAAAAAATCTTCTATGACAGTCAAAATAACAAGGTTTCTTTCCATGAATTTTCATAAATGCTTTGTTCTCTCCCATACAGTAAGGACATGATTTCTGACCATGTGTACTCCATCCAGATAACATCCCATAGGCCGGGAAGTCACTAATTGTCCACATCAATGTTGCTCTCAGTATAAAATTCTGTTTCGTAGTAACATCATATGTACTGACACCAGTACTCCACAATAAACTTAATTTATCAATCAATGGTTTCAAATTAACATCAATATTCTTCTTCGGATGTCCTGGAATTAGTAAAGTCAAAAAGATATATGACTCCTTCATCAACATCCATGGAGGTAAATTGTATGGATTTAAAAAAACTGGCCAACATGAATACGGACTACCATAAGATCCGAACGGACAAAAACCATCAGTGGAAAGGCCCAGTTGAACATTTTTAGCTTCTAAAGCAAAGGATGGATGCACTCTATCAAAATGTTTCCATGAATCACCATCGGCTGGATGATTCAAGCTTTTACCGGTTGAAATATTTTCTTTATTCCATGACATCATTATCGATGTATTCTTAGACATGAATAAACGTTGTAGTCTGGATGTAAGAGGAAAATATCTCAACTGTTTTACAAGAATAAAACCATACTTCCCATGTTTCCCTTCATTATATCTCAGTTGCCCACATGTGGGACAACTATCCAGAAACTCATTTTTTCCAGAATATAAAATGCAGTCATTTGAACATGCATGAATCTTCTGACAAGTAAGTCCCAAATTTCGAACCAGCCTCTTACTCTCATAGTAATTTGCAGGCAAAACATTTCCTTCGGGTAACAGTGTTTTAAGCAAAGAAAATATCGGGTCAAAACAGGTTTTTGACATTCCGTTATCTGATTTGATAGTCATAAATTTTGCAACTGCTTCTAATTTGCTCATCTTGCAACAAGGATATAATGGATCCTCAGCAGACCTCAACAACTCATAAAATTCAGATGGTGCAAACTCGGGATTTGAAGTTATATCAGCCGGAGTTTCTGTATGTTGAACAGATGAACCTGCAACATCATGTACTAAATCTTGAAACCGGGATGGATCCAGAATCATGTTGGTATCACCTAATCTGAAACTACGTTCACTGTGTTGATACCAAAAAACATAATCTGGTTGAAAACCAAAACGTAGGAGATGTTCCCCCACTTTGTCAAACGTGTCAAACGTTCTCAATGCACATTTTCTACAAGGTCATTTTATTGTGCCTTCTGAAAAAAATTCTGGATTTAATGCCGCAAATGATAAAAAAGTCTCCACACCCTCTATATATACTGGATTTAAACCAAAACCATTTGGATTTCTACGTTGATTTATCCATATGCGGTAATCTAATAATGACTGTTGACGACTTCGTTGTTCCATATTTTTCTATAAAATATAAAAACATTACTGGTTTTGAATAATTTGTTAGAAAAAACACTCAAGCAAGTATAATTATAGAGTTTACATCAGACACGACTGACACAAACTTTTTATTGGGATAGACCTAAAAATTAACCCTTTAAGAATTGGACATGTTAAGAATAAAGAAAAACCTGTTACAAATATTGATAATTTTAATACTATATAAATTTTTTATTATTTTAATAATACTAATATTATTTTTTCATAAATATTAATTATATAATAATAACATTATTACATTATTAGTATATTTTATTACTAATATTAAAATAATATAATTTTCTATATTATATAAAATTCTCCTTTCATCTGTGTGTTTAACATTCTGTCTCCAGGTGTAATATTTTCATTCCCCTTCACCTCTCTATTGGTGAGTAGGTTGATAATTTTGAAAAAGAATGCAAATATTACATGTGGAGACAGAAACACACAGATAAAAAGAGAATTGTATATAATATAAAAATTTATATTATTTTAGTATTGATAATAAAATATACTAATAATGTAATAATGTTATTATTCCTAATTATTGGTTATTATTCATAATTATTGGTTATTATTCCTAATTATTGGTTATTATTCCTAATTATTGGTTATTATTCCTAATTATTGGAAATTATTCTTAATTATTGGTAATTATTGGTAATTATTGGTAATTATTGGTAAATATTGGTAAATATTGGTAATTATTGGTAATTATTGGTAATTATTGTTAATTATTGGTAATTATTGGTAATTATTACTAATTATTGGTAATTATTACTAATTATTCGTAATTATTGTTAATTATTACTAATTATTGGTAATTATTACTAATTATTGGTAATTATTACTAATTATTGGTAATTATTACTAATTATTGGTTATTATTACTAATTATTGGTAATTATTACTAATTATTGTTAATTATTGATAATTATTACTAATTATTGATAATTATTCCTAATTATTGGTAATTATTACTAATTATTCCTAATTATTGGTAATTATTCCTAATTATTGGTAATTATTGTTAATTATTGGTAATTATTGTTAATTATTGGTAATTATTACTAATTATTGGTAATTATTGATAATTATTACTAATTATTGGTAATTATTCCTAATTATTGATAATTATTCCTAATTATTGGTAATTATTACTAATTATTGGTATTTATTACTAATTATTCCTAATTATTAGTAATTATTCCTAATTATTGGTAATTATTGTTAATTATTGGTAATTATTGGTAATTATTATTAATCATTGGTAATTATTACTAATCATTGGTAATTATTGTTAATTATTGGTAATTATTCCTAATCATTGGAAATTATTCCTAATCATTGGTAATTAGTGTTAATTATTTGCAATTATTCCTAATTATTGGTAATTGTTCCTAATTATTGGTAATTATTCCTAATTATTGGTAATTATTCCTAATTATTCCTAATTATTTGTAATTATTCCTAATTATTTGAAATTATTCCTAATTATTGGTAAATAATCCTAATTATTGGTAAATATTGACAATTATTGGAAATTATTAGTAAATATTGACAATTATTGGCAATTATTGATAATTATTACTAATTATTGTTAATTATTACTAATTATTGGTAATTATTGGTAATTATTGGTAATTATTGGTAATTATCCTAATTATTGGTAATTATTCCTAATTATTGGTAATTATTGGTAATTATTCCTAATTATTGGTAATTATTCTTAATTATTGGCAATTATTCCTAATTATTGGTAATTATTCCTAATTATTGGTAAATATTGACTATTAATGGCAATTTTTGGTAAATATTGGTAAATATTGTTAATTATTGAAAACAATTGACAATTATTGACAAATATTGGTAAATATTAGTAAATATTGAAAATTATTACTAATTATTGGTAATTATTGTTAATTATTACTAATTATTCATAATTATTGATAATTATTATTAATTATTATTAATTATTACTAATTAATGTTAATTATTTTTAATTATTATTAATTAATTCAAATTAATTTTAATTTTTCATAATTACTGCAAATTAATTGTAATTATAGCTAACTATTTCAAATTAATTAGTGTTTAATTGTCTCTAATTACTATTAATTATTAATAGTTATTCATAATTATTTCTAATTAGAAATCAGAAAAAACATAAAAAATTTTAAAATAAAAAAAAATAAAAAAAAATATTAAATTAAAATTCAGATAAAAACCTTGAACTTGATGTCGATGTCAATGTCGCGCCGATGTAGTTGTAGGACACCACCAACTGACTCCTCGAAGTCAGAAAAAAAAAATTACAACTGATCGCCGTAAGAAGTTCAGAGTGAAAAAAACTGTAACAGTTGGTAGTATTTATAGGTTAGATTAATTGCGACCGGCTTATTTGCGACGGGAATCCCGTCGCAAATAACCCCGGTCGCATTTAATTCTGGGCAGTATTAAAACGGTTATTTGTGACGGCTCCTGTCGCAAATAAATCCTGCTGCCGGAAGATTTGCGACGGGCCTGTAGCCCCGTCGCAAATATTCTTTAACCGCCCCCGGTTATTTGTGACGGCTCCCGTCGCAAATAACTCCTGCTGCCGGAAGATTTGCGACGGGCCTGCAGCCCCGTCGCAAATATTCTTTAACCGCCGCCGGTTATTTGCGATGGGGTTAGAACCCCATCGCAAATAAGTTTCGCCCGGTTTCGCGCGCATTTCGCCGCAAACCATTTGCGACGGTTAAAAGAAACCCGCCGCAAATAGTCTTTAACCATCGCTGGTTATTTGCGGCGGGGTTAGAACATCGTCGCAAATAAATTTCGCCCGGTTTGGCACGCATTTCGCACCAAACCATTTGCGACAGGTAAACGAAACTTGTCGTAAATAAGTCCTTGCATAAGGTATTTGCGACAGGAATAATTCTCGTCGCAAATACCCTATCGCTATTATCCATTTTTCCCGTAGTGATTTACCAAGTGTGAATTTTGGGTTCAGAAAGTTTCATTATTGGGTAATATAATCTTATGTGATGTTATTTTGGTGTATCCTTCAAAGATAGATGTTATTAATAAATGTATCATACTAACCATGGTTACTAAGATCCATAGTTTTCTTGGATTGGATGGATATTATCGACACTTTGTCAATATTTTCTCATGGTTGTCTAATACACTCACTAAGTTAACTCAGAAGGGAGATAAGTTCTTTTGGAAAAATGAATGTGAGGGTAGTTTTAAGAAACTGAAGAGGAAGCTAGTCTGTACACATATACTTACACTACACTATAGTAGATAAGATTTTTTAATTTATAGTGATGCATCAAATAAGGGATTGGGATGTGTTATAATGAAAAACAATATGGTTATTGCTTACTCCTCATATCAATTGGCGGTTAGTGAGAAAAAATACCCAACTCACAATTTAGAGTTAGTTTTTTTGATCTTTTCATTAAAGATATAGAGGAATTTTCTTTATAGATAATGGTTTTATATATATATACTGATCATACAATTTTAAAGTATATTTTAACATAAAATAGTAGAATATGCGCAAAATAAGGTATTTAGAGATGATTAATGATTATGAATTCTCAATACATTATCACCCTGGCAAAGAAAACAAGGTTCTCAATACTTTGAGTCAAAATGATCATGCAATATTATCTATGATGAATATTACAAAAGATACAATATTTTTTAATTTTTAAGGATGGACTAGGAAATCATAAATAAAGGTATAAAATCTTATCTTGCTCAAATAAATGTTCAACCATCTATCAATGTGAAGATTAAACAGGTGCCAAAAAAAGATGTGGAGTTGTAAAATAAGGTGAGAAATGTTTAGCAGTTTAACCTTGACTGTTATGTAATGACAGAGTTTATGAACTATTTATGTTTTCTATCCATACTAAATTTGAAGAAGAAGTTATTATATGAGGCTCAAAGTTCACCATTCTCTATTCATCCTAGAAGTATGAAGACGTATAGAGGTATGAAATAGTATTTACAATGGGACAACATAAAGAGAGATATTTATGATTATGTATCTCAATGCTTGGTATTTTAGTAATTTAAGGTTGATAGATAGAATTATAATGGGATTTTACAACCATTACCCATTCCAGAATGTAAATTGGAAAACATCACCATGGATTTTTTTATCAAACTCCACAAAACTTCTAAAGGAAACAATTTTATTCGGGTTATAGTCGATCATCTTACAAAGTCAGTACACTTAATTTCTATTAGAGAAGATTTCACTCTGGATCATCTAGTCAATATATAAATTAATTAAGTGTTAAGGTTATATGGATCACCAAATTCAATAATATCATATCAGGATCTGAGGTTTACCTAAAAATTTTGATTAATCCTTCAATAAGCTATGGATACAGAGATAAGTTTATGTACAATGTGTCATACTCTAACAAAATGTTAGTTTGAGAGTACCATTAAAACCCTATACGATATTTTTATATCTAATTATATATATTTCAAAGTTTTTTGGGATCAACTCCTTTCTTTATTTGATTTTTCTTACAATAATATCTTTCAATCAATTATTCAGATGGCTCGTTATGAATCCCACTATGGAAATAAGTGTGAAAATGCAATGTGTTGGGATGATTTTATAGAACAAAATGTATCGGGACCTAAGATAGATAATTAAATGGAGGATAAAGTCAAATCCATTCAATATCACATGAAGGCAACTCAAAGTTTACATAAGAGTTATCTTAACATTCATCGGCATGATCTGAAATTTAATGTTAGTGAAAAGGTTTTTTTATGAATTTATCCATGGAATAAGGTTGTGAAATTTGTAAAGAAGGGAAATTTTATCCCTAGGTATATTTTCTCTTTCAATATTATTGATTTATTAGGGAAGGTATCTTATCACTTCATGCATCCATCAAACCTCTCTCAAATTCAAGATGTGTTCTATATATCTCTTCCGAGGAAGTACATGCCTAATCCATCATGTGTACTGAAATCAGAGTTGACACCTATAGAGCATGATCTTTATTATAAAGAATAACCATTATAAATATTGGATCATAGACATAATTTTTAATGGAATAAGACAACTCAGTTGGTGAGAGTTCTCTAGATAAATCCGAAATTTGAAGAAGCAAAATGGAAAGATGAGGGTGTAATGAAATAGACATATCCTCATTTTTTGTATTAGAGTAATTAATTTTGAGGGAGAAATTAATTTTAAGGGCGGTAGAATGTAAAACCCCAAGATTTTATTAAATATATATCTATAAATAAATTAAATTTCTTTGATCTCTTGTGTTATATGAAACATCGAGTTTAAATGAAACATAATATACTATTAAAATAGTATTATCTAATATGATGGTTATCACATTATTGTTGGATTGGTGGGTATGAATATGAATAACTAAATTATGAAAAACTTATGGTTTACATATGACTAAAATGAATTCATTTTTTTTAATTAATTAGAAATGAAAATTAAAAAATCATTTGAAAATAAAAGATATTTTTTTATGAAGAACTATTTTTAAGCACGTAATGTATTTTAAACTTAATAAAATGAAATAATCACTATTTTTGAATAATTTTAATTAAATTTTAATATTATATACTCTATAAAAAGATTATTATTTATGTAATATTTTTTCTAGACATGGGATAAGAATAAATCAAGTTTTGTGTTTAAAAATATATTTTTTTTGAAAAATCCGTTTTCATTGTCTTTTTTATCATTTTCTTTAAACTAATTTATAACACTTATATAAATTGAATTTAAAAAAATGGATTAAATATTTTGAATTAGGGGGTTCAAATTTGGTAAATATTCTTCTTTTATTTTTAGGCATTTTGATTAGTAACTATGGTAAAATTTATCACCTCGTTAAATGGTAAATTGGGTTAATTTAGGATAAAACTATGTGATAATGCCATAATTTTCCATTATAATTATAATTCTATGAAGTAAATTATACCATTATCAACCTAGTCATGAAATTTAATTTTTAAAGGGTGACTTTTCCATCAAAATTATTGATATAATATTTAAATTACTGGATTTACAAAATGTCACTCTCTTAGTTTTCAATATCTATTAGGTGTCTACATAGGTAAAAAACTATGTTATGAATAAATATAAATGTATATTTTGATAATAATTCAATTATTTTCATTATTTAGATTTATTTATAATTTTTACTATGTATATAGTTAACTCAATTTTTTATTCAACATCGATGTAGTAATTTTTCAATTAGTAAAAAAATAAAATGATGTTTTAAAAAATATTAAAAGTAGTATAATTTGACTTAATTATGGTTTTCCTAGGATTTTATAGATTAATATGACATGTTTTTATTATTTAAAAGGATTTAATTCTAATTGCAAATTTTTATTTATGTATTTTAAGTCAAATTAAATAAATAGTGTCAAAATTGAAATTAATGATATTTTATAAAAATAATATTTTATTAAATTATTTAAAATTTATAAAAATATTTAAATATGAATAGTTAGATAATTTATGGTATAAAATTTCACACATTTTCCATTTAGGACCCATTTTCACCTTATAAGAAAAATTATTACACTTTAGGAGTGATAAATGTGTTATCACATTTAAGTTTAAAATAGTTTAACTAATGGATTAAACCAAAATACATGGTTTTAAAAACCACATAAACATGTCTAAATATTATTGGATTAAGTTATTTCAAATATATTTTATCTTAAATTTGAATCTAAGGCCTTTTTTAGGCATTTTTTCTTGATAATGACTTTATTGTATTTTTATCTTATAAGAAATTCCAAGAGTGCCCCTCCCCTTACTTATAAAACGGAACATCTCCATTATCTTAATAGAACAACTTTGAGCATTATATATCAACGAAAAACTAAAAAATTGTATTTTAAAATCACTTATACACATTATAAAGGTGATGGTCCTCTCAAAAGACCAATCCTAGGGTCTTTATAAATGAGTTGTTTCAAAGAAGAGGTAATTACCTTAACTGATCTCTTTATTATTAATTATTATTTAACCACCTATAAATATATTATATTATTCATTAAATAATAACATAAATATATTAAATATACTAAAATTTTATTATGATTATGAAACTACCTTTATTCACTCTCTTTTCCATCAAATGGGAATTAAAAGTATCGCTTGTGAGTACGTACGACTTACCGTCTCCATGTAGAGATACAATTAATTTTCAATCACTATATTTTATGGATGAGTTTTATGATGGATTTAATATTTATATGTGATATTAATTAATCAGTTATTCTTCTATATTGATAATATAATATCTAACTTCTTACCTTTTAAACCATTGGAAAATGATAATGACACTCATGTTTGCATGTGGACTACCACTTCCATGATGCAATGTGATTTTTTTTCACTTCCTTATTACGTGGATGGTGCTGTGAGAGGTAATTTTTAACATTTATTGTTTTTTTATTAATTGAATGTGTCCTAATTTTAATTCGATTCCTTTGTAATTAATGATTTTCATTGACTATTTGAAAATGGAACTTACATGAAAATTTGTTTTAAATATGGTGTTTATTGATATATTCATATTTTGATATAAATTTTGAAGTCTTATTTTGGTAGGTAATTAAATTTTTTTATAATAGGGAGTTTTAATAGTAAAAAAATACAACACTAAGAAAAAATATGAATCTTTTTGTTCTGTAATTCAAAAAATTACAAGGGCTAGAAGTGACCGTGGCGTCCGTGATCACTACGCTAACTATGGTTACTGGAAAAGAATTTTCCCTATAATTCAGAACCTACTATGACACATTAGGTATTTTTATTATCTAAAAGATCCTCCACTACCAACCATTAAGAATAATAAATTGTTCCTTCAGGTGATTGTGAGCACTACTCAAGGTCACTTTATCACCTTACTATGCCACCATTCTCACGATAATCATAGATACCATGACATTTTACCCTTTAAAAAATATCATGGTTGGAACATAGGCTGTTCACTTTATATTTTCCATGCCTACTATAATATTTTCCCACCTCTTCCTATCGTGCCTCCACCTCTAAATCTTCCATGTGGCCACCAACTGATTCCAAGACTCTATTTCCCCTGAATAACTCTATCCCTATTGACTGAAGATTATAAATGATACAAAGGTTGGTAATCACTACATATGTGGCCACCACTACTCATTTTCCACCACCATGAGAAAACTTAGGATTCTACCTAATCAGATTGCACCGCCTTCAGGTGCCACCCAAGAATGTGGGTTAATGGTGGAGTGGATCCACCTTGCTAGGATAGTCAAAAATGTACACTAATCCAATCTGTGATTTATATTTAATGAGTCTAATATATATCATAATTCACCACTAGTGACCTAACCCTAGATAACCCACCTCTAATAAATTATTAACATTCCACTCAGTAGCAAAGTAGATCACTTCCGTCAGACACTAGAGTTGTACTACAAAAGACTAAACTCCCATGAGATGTTGAAGAAAATCGGGGAGTGGTGTCAAAAAGATTTCCTCGCTATCTAAATATTATAGTAATATCCCTAAACCATTAAATATAACCATACATTGGTGAAATATTCAATCCTTAGGTAAGAAAGATACATGAGAAACCATTCTCCAAAGAATATGCAATACCAATAACAAGATATGGTTTTCATTTTTCAACCATTGATGGGGCATCCATGTTGTAGAAACTGATAGAGTATGATGTTTCATGGTTAAAAATGATAAGTACTAGGTGCAATTAAATAATGTGGCATCTCCACTATATCCCTATCCCATTTTTCCAATCAAAGTAAAACAAAAATATATGTTATGTTATGAAGCATAAAAACACTCCACCATAAAAAGGACACTGAAATTGATCATGAGAGGAGAACTGAAGACATACAAACCCTTGATAATGGACACATTTCAATAATACAGTATAAATTAAACCTTATCCATGTGGAATATAGAGGATATTACTAAATTTCATAAAGAATTTCATATTACTCATGTAGAGGGAAGCATTCTTGGATGTCAATCATTCTTCTATAAGAGTATGAAGACTGGATCACTCTAGGAGTGGAACACTCATTCACTCTTAATCATGGAAATCATTTTATTTTCATTATCCATAGTTAAAACACCAATGATGGAACACTAGGCCATTTCTTGGATTCTCCAATGAGAATCCTTATAGTCCCCCACCCCCTGATTGATGAATTTTGTCCATTCAATGTTATTACTAACTTCCCTAGGTATCTTAATTATTTTAATAAGTAGAGGTTGCTTCTGGTTTTGGATTTTAATTTCTTATACTTATTGTCTTTATTTCACACACAGTACACTTATATTTAAATCACTACAAGTGATATCAAGCATGGAGGAATTCAAGGGTGAATCGAGGTATCCAATCACCAGACTAAGAAAGGGTAGTGACTACAGTGGTAATTGTATTTCCCTATCTAAACTGAACTAGACTGATAAAAGTAATCAATTAAATTCAATATTTAAGAGGATTGAGGGAGTCCAATTGAATAATGATTCAACATAGGAATAATTAAATGATCCAAGGTGGTACCACTGCTTCTTTAATTGAATTTTAAACCAATATTTAATACTTTTATAGTAAATTGAACCCAAAAAACAAGATTTCAATGCACCTGTAACATTGTCTTCTCTAGAGACAACCTGATTCCCACTATACTGTATTTTTATTAGGTTAAAAATATTTTTTTTGAGTGAACCATGATATTCATGCATCAAACATGAAACTATTTATGGAGAGGCTAGTTTTTTGTTTTAATTTTGTTTAAACATGTTTCCAAATGACCAGATATAATTCTTCTAACCAAACTAGTTCTGATCTAGAATTTGAGAGAACTGTGCTAGGAAGACTCAGAACTCTAAAAATTATAGAACGAAAGGAAAGAGAGTTTTTCACCATTCCATTGGATGAATATCCCCCTCAATATCTTCCTCTATAAAATATTCAATAGGAATTTAAAAAATGGAAGATAATTATTCTAAAGTTAATAGGACTTTGAGAGAAATTTCTGTAACCAATTTCAATATTAATAACTGATAATTAAAATTAAATGTTCAAAAATATTGTGAACTCAAAACTAAAATAATTGGTATATTTCATAAGTTCCTTAGGATATCTAGTAAAGACCCCAATAGGCACTTGAGAGCATTCAAAGAAGTTTACAGTGGATTTAGAATTAGAGGATTCATTAAGGTTGAAATCAACTGGAAGGCCTTCCCCTTCTCACATGATTGGGTAACCAATGAGGGGACCTACAATATATATCCTGGAGATGTCACCTCATGGTATGATATAAATAATACCATCCTATATAGATTCTTCCCTATCTCAAGTAGTTCTCAACTTCAAAAGGAAATCTATGGAATCAAACAGGCAACTTGAGAAACTCTATGTGGGTTCTAGGAGAGATTAAAGAAACTAACCACATCCAAACCACACCAACCATATGAAAAACATCACTTATCAGTATTATTATATCAGGTATTTATGGACACTTATCAAAACCTACTTAATGATTCTTTAGGAGGAGAACTGATTGAGAAGTCACAAGTTAAATTAAGAGAACTTATTAAGAGGGTCTCAAAAAACTCCCAAAAAATTGGTATGGGAATGGTAACTAGAGGTATACATTATGTAAAAGCTCCAAATCACCTTCATTAAAAAATAAAATTGAAGAACTAACTTATCTTGTGATACAACTAGCTGTGAAAAATCTATAGGAATCATCACCAACCACACCCCCCAAGTGTCTTCAAGATATGTTATTCCCATGAGCATTTCACTGATGGATTCCCTCAAGTTTAAGGTGTTTAAAGTTTTGATGAAGAATTCTTGAGGAAATTACAGAACCAACCATGTGGAAACAAAGGATTCAAATATTTTTCCACTAACCAATTTGGAACTTTTATCCAACATCAAAAAAGGCCACCATTCGGGAAATCATTCCAACATGATTCTCAATATATTTTCCAACCCACTCCATTCTAGAGAGATAATTTCCAACCCTCTAAAAGCTACAAGAAAGGAAAACCACATGAACCTTCTATGATGTACATGATGAGACAGGTAATAGAATATCAAAATATTCAACAAACCACTCTCATCACTCATGAAACAGAATTGAAATAATTGAAAGGATGGTTCAACTAACTCATAAATTCCCTTAATAAAATGGTAAATCAAGAATCAATAAAGATTATTATTCAACCAATTTCTAACCCAAAGGTAATTTTAGTGATATTAAATTAAAGAGTGGAAAGGAACGTGAAAGCGATGAAGTAAAACCCTTCATATCAAATATGTAAGAGATTAATAGCATGAATCTAAGAAATTTACCAAAGAAAAAGAACCTAAGAAGGAGGTAGTGAAGGTTCCATCAAATAAAGATAAAGGGAAATCCAAAATAGAATCCCCACAATAACCCTAACCATCCTTACATGTAAGTATTCAAGAAACTAATAAAACCATTTTAAAGCATTGTAATAAAAGATAATGGATGTCTTCCAGAAAGTGGATATCAATATTACATACTATAAGCCATTCATCAAATTCAAAGTTATTAAAATTTCATTAAATTCATGTGCACTAGTAGAATGAGTTTCAATTAAATGAAGAGGTAAGGTTAGGTAATAATTTTTCTTCCCTTATTACCCTAAATATCCCACAAACATTCCAAGATCCAAGTACTTATTTTATTCCCTACACAATTGGTAAGATAAATTTTTCTATTGCACTGTTTTATTTAGGAGCCTAAATCAATGTGATTACTTATTCTATTTATTCTTCTACCTATATGGGAGAACTAAAACCCACCCATGTGGTTGTGAAACCAGTTAATCGCACCAATTATTACCTAATATTTTTCTTTGATGATTTATTTTTGAATGTATAAGGTTACTCATTCCCTATTAGATTATATATTTTCAATCTGGAATAAAGAAAAGGTAAAGTTAAATCTCTAATTATTTTGGGTTGACCATTCCTAAAGAATACCAAAACCACCATAAGTTTCAATGAAGTTACCCTTTCCATGACTTTTGGTGAGGAAATAGTAGATTTCAACATCCTTGATTCAATGAAACACCCATATAAAAATCATTCTATTTTTACATTAAAACACTTTGAACTACCTTGTTCTTCTTGGGTGGAAATGAAAATGTTATATGATATAAACATATTTGAAGAATATTTGTAAACACCCATCATACCTATTAAGAATGTTTTTTAAAATAAATTTAATTTGGAGATAGTCTCAAGTGTTGGTAAATTTAATAAAATTGACGAAATTTATTTTTATGAGTTAATAAAATTTGATACTAATAATTATTCCTAGAATGTACATGTTTCATATATGAAGAACACTAAGTTGGAAACATATTTATAAAACCTCCAAAGTTATAATTAAAAATAATTCAATCAAATATAAAATATGAATTTTTAAAATAAAATGATAAATTTGCAGACATAATATCAATTTATTTAGATGCTATCCAAGAACACCAACTACTGTAAATTATAAAAAATAATTATAGGAAATTAGATAGGACATTCAGAGACATCCTATGGATTATCCCAACCACCTGAATGCATAGGATTGTGCTGGAAGATGAATCCAAACTTGTGAGATATACCCAAAATAGGATTAATCCAACCCTTATGTAAGTAATAAAAAAATTGGTAGAAAAACTTTTAAGATATGGAATAATCTACCCCATCTATGACTCCTAATGGTTAAGTATCATCCACATTGTCCCAAAGAAAATTATTCACACTATTTTGGAAAGTGAGAACAATGGATAATATTCCAAAATAATTGAGAACAACTAGATATTTTTCATAGATTATAGGATATTGAACCATGTGACTAGAAAATACCACTTCCACATACCCTTTGTGGATCAAATGTTAGAGAGACTCACTAGAAAGGGTTATTGTTTCCTTGATGGATTTTTTAGGTATTTTTATGTTCTAACAGATCCTTGTGACCAAGACAAGACCACCTTCACATGTCCCTTTAGTATGTTTGATTACCAAAGGATAAATTTAGGTCTTTTTAATTCCCTAGGTACCTTTTAGTGGTGTATGGTAAGTATTTTCTCATAACTGATTGAAAACTTCCTGTAGGTATTCCTTGATGGATTTACTTTGTATGGGTCTTGTTTTCAAAGCTATATAGAGAGTCTAGAAAAAAATTAAAAATATATAT
Source organism: Viscum album (assembly GCA_963277665.1). Taxonomy (NCBI): domain Eukaryota; kingdom Viridiplantae; phylum Streptophyta; class Magnoliopsida; order Santalales; family Viscaceae; genus Viscum; species Viscum album. Next base: position 124,504,816 of record OY728126.1, read on the forward strand.
TGAGAAAAAAATGGTTTTAAATTTTGAAAATGGTCATTTTATGATTAAAAATATGAATTTTTTATGCTATTTAATTCCTAAATCTGGTATTAAAGTTGACAAATCCAAATTTGATGTTATATATAGTCTTACTTACCCAACCACGGTAAGAAACATAAAATCATTTCTAGGCTATTTTTTATTATATAGAAGTATTATTAAAGACTTTATAAAAGTTTTTTTACACTTAACTAACCTAATAAAAAGGAAAATTGGTTTTTTTATGATTCATGTAGGGTATCTTTTGAAAAATTGAAAGAGTGCTTGACTACTGCCCCCATCATTAACCCACCAAACTAGAGTCATCCCTTTGAGATTCTATGTGATTATTTTAATAGAGTTATAGGTATTGTGCATTCCTAAAAAAATTGATATAATTTCATAAGTGATATCCTACACTTCACATACCTCAGATACTACCCATATTAACTATATAACAATAAATAATTAGTTTTTTCTGTTTTCGTATATTTATAAAAATTTCATTCTTATATTTTAGAAATTAAAGTAACTATTTAATCTGATCATGAAGCAAAGATATATTTTAACAATAAAGAATATTCAAAGACTATAATAGTGATATTGATAATACTACTATAGGAGTTTGACCTAGATACTAAAGATAAAAAAGGGCAGTGAAAATAAAGTGGCTGACTATATGAGTAGGCTTCCCCACACTACTGAGGTGGAACTAATCCCCAAGAACAATCTATATTATTCATTCCTTGGTATGAAATTGTACAACCTCACCCAAATTCCCTGGTATGCTGAGATAGTGAACTTTCTAGTCATAGAAAAGCTACCCATATTATTTTCTAAACATAAAACTACTAAACTGAAATCTGAATCAAAATGTTACATTTTGGAGTATCTTTATTTAGAGAAAATTTACAATGAACAATTCATTACAAGGTGTATCCCTAAAGGTAAAATGAACTTTGTACTTTATTTTTCCATACACTTATATGTGGTGTCCATTCTTTACCTCAAATAACTACTAGAAAAATTTTTGAAGTTGGATTTTTTTCCCTCAATCTTTAAAAATTCACATGATTTTTGTAAGAAAATGTTATAAATGAAATTTTATTGGTGGAATTTCCAAAAATCATGAGATTTCGCAAAAAAACATTTATTTCATGTGAGATATTTTATTTCTAGTAAAGTGACCTTATGGGACCATCCCTTTGTAATTTGTATTTTCCTAAAAAAATTTGGTTGTAGATTATATTTCTCTGTGGATTGAAGAAAAATCCACTCAAATTGATAATTCAAAAACCATTATTGAATTTCTAAAATAAGTTTTTTTTAAAATTTTGGAATACCTAGATCTATAATTAGAGACCAGGGAACCCTATTATGAAATAAGAACAAGGAGGACCTCATGAGGAAATATGGTGTGCACCATAAAACCTTCACGTACTACCACCCATAGGAAATTGGATTGGATAAGGTGTCCAATAGAGAAGTCAAAATAATTTTGGAGAAGATAGTACATCCCAACCTCAAAGACTGGAGTAAGAAATTATAAGATGAATTGTGGGCATATATAATTTCCTAAAACCCCTATTAGGTATGTAACTATATAGCATTGTTTATATTAAACACATCCACATGTCTATTAATCTAAAACACAAAGCCTATTGGGTTGTCAAAATAGTGGACCTAGACTATCGTGAGGATGGGGAATAGTGGAAGCTATAAATTATAGAGCTTGAGGAGTTGAGAAGGATATCATAGGAGAAATCACTACTGTAAAAGGAGAAAAATATATATTTCCATGAAAAAAATTTCCAAAAAAGATATTTCCAAGTTAGAGAAAAAGTACCATTATTTTCCTCAAGGATGAACCTCCTCCTTAGTAAGATTCATTCAAAATGTACTAGACCATACATAGTAACTAATACCTTTCCTTTTGGTATAGTTGAAATTAAAGGAGATGGTACAAAATATCTATTTAAGTTGAATAGCCAATAAATGAAGAACCACTAATAATACATTCAAAAAGAACCTATGTAGGAGTTCACACACCTCCCTACTAAAAATAAATAAAGCACTTCCAGGTTGTTTCTTTCCCTCATATTGGTCAACCTATTTAATTAATTTTGAACTATTTTTCTTAAACAAATTTATACTAAAATTAAACAAGAAGAGTATTTGAAACAAGAATGGGGGAGGAGACAAACCGGTTAGGGTAATTTTTTTTAATTATTATTATTAATTTCATAGCATATTTAAATAAATAAAAACAAATTTTCTATAAATATAGTTATGTAAATTGATCATTTTTTATAGTTTTTTATTTTATTTTTAAAAAAACATTATCGAACTATATAGATGTTTTACATAGTTTGAACATATTAATTCTAGAGTTGAGTAATTAATTATTTCTAAAACTGTAAGACTTTAAGTGATTTTTGAGTGAGTTAATCACTTTATTCATGGAATTTTGGTCAAATAAATTTAAAAGTGAGTGTGAGTGAAAATATTTTTTCTGAATCAATTTTATAACTTGAGGTAACTTATACTTTATAACTCGGTCTGAGGTAAATTGAACTCTATGAAAAACCCACTTTATGTTTCCATCCCAATTAATAATAATATAAGTCCTTTAAAACCATAATAAAATGCGAAATTGGGATCCCATAGTGAGTCTCTAAGACAAGGGCACTGGGTGTGTTTTGTAATTAAATAAATCCATTTTTTCATTCTCAATAAGTGTTATGCATAGTTATTTAGACAAAATTATAGCTATAAAAAATTCAAATAAAGGGGATTTGCAAAAATGAGTTCATTTATGTTAGGGGAATATTAAACCCATAAAGGGGGGAATTGACTTATAACACATTCATTTGAGTTTTATCAATAATGTGGAAAATAAATCATTGGTATGAGAAAACTTAGGAAAGAGGGGAAAATATAAGTGCTTATGATTAAAATATTGATTCCACATAAATCACATTTTATCCTCTTCTAGATTTTGAATTTTTACTAAATTCAAATGACGTAGTGTTTTGATTCACTTATAAGTCATAATAATTTTTACAGTGGATAAGCCTCTATTTACTTATTCTCTAGATTGAGATTTTATATATAGGTAAAATGAATTTATTTTTGAATAATTTGAAATTCAATGATAATAATTCTAATGAGTTCAATAGTTTTGTTTTTGTGGAGTGATGTGAGATAGATTTTTCAACATTTATAGTTAGTTTTTCATTTAAAATACCCTAATTTCAATTATATTCTCATGTAAATGATGATTTTAATTAACTATATGAAATTGAAACTTAGTAGGAAATTGGATTTAAATATTTTTTATATTGATATGTTCATATTTTGATATAAATTTTGATTCCATACATTGGAATGGGATTGACTATTGTTATCAATATGAGTTTTAATTATAGAAAAATATTTCACTAAGAAAAAACATGATTCTTTTTGTTCTATAAGTTAAAAAATTACAATGTTTGAAAGTAATTATTCCATCCATGGTCACTAAACTAACAGTGGTTACTAACAATGTGGTTTCCCTAGTATTGAGAACTTATCATGACACATAAGGTATAACTACCATCCACAAGAACTTCCACTACCAATCATGGAGAAGAATTGATTATTTCTTTAGTTAACCATGAGCACTGCTCATAGTCACTACATCACCTTACCGAGCCACCACTCTCACGGTAGAAATACCTACCATGATATTTTCCCCTTTCAATCAATCTCGCAGTTGGCACACTGACCATTTTCTTCATGGTTGAAATTCTTACCATAAGATTTTCCCACCTCTGCCTACTGTGTATCCACCGCTCAAGCTACCATGCAACCACCAACTGATTTTAATACTCTACTTACCATAAAGAACCTAATCCCTTTTAATTAAATCTTCAAGATAATACAGAGGTTGGGTATCACCCCAAATGTCATCACCACCACTTATATGCCACCACCATGAGAAAAATAGAGATTCTTCCTACTCATGTTCTACCACCTTCTGGTGCCACCCATGAATCTGGGTCAATGATGGAGTGGATCCACATTTTTAGGAGAGTCATAGTTGTACACTAATTCAATCTAATATTCACATTGACTAAGGATGAGATCTATCCTAATGTGCCATGAGTGAAGTGTCCCTACCTGTTCCACCTCAAATGAAGCTTTGACATTCCACTCAATTTCAATGGATATCACTACCTGTCAACACCAGATTTGTGCAAAAAAGGAGCATGAAGTTGAAGGAAATAAGGAATCAATTTCAAACTAAAGTTAGCATTATCCAAATATTTTTAGAAGCTCATTTTTTTCATTAAATATAACCACCTATGGGTGTAGGATTCAAGATTGAGGTAAGAAAATACATGATAATCCATCCTATTGAGAAAATGTGGCACTAATGACAAGAGAGAGTTAGTATTCATTGGCCAATTAGGAAACATCTGGGTTTTATACACTGATAGAGTATAATTTTTCATGGTAAAAAATGATAATGCCTATGTGAATTTAAATAATAAGGCCTATAAACTAAATCCAAATCCCATTTTCCCCATTTAAGTAAAGAAAAAAATATTTGTAGTGTTGGGAACCAGAACACCCCACCACAAAAAGGAAACTAAACATGATCATGGGTGGAGCATTCAATTCATCCATAACCTTGATCTTGGAAATGTTCTAGTCATCCAACAAAAATTAAATCTTCTCCTTGTTGAATATAGAAAACATTCCTAAATTTCATGAAGAATTTTATACTACTCATGTAGAGGGAAGTACACTTGGATAGATGAGAATTGTTTTATAAGAGGAGTATGATTGGCTCACTCTAGGGATATAACACTCACACTCTAATTTCCACAAATCTCATTTTATATTTATCCTCTTTTATTAAAACTCCAATGATGGTATACTAGTACATTTTTAGTTTATCCAAGTAGAATCCCCTCATCCCCCCCCAACATTGATGAATTATTATTATTCAATGTCATTTCTAAATAATATAAGGATATTAATGGTTTTAATTAGTATAGGTTCCTTCTCATTTTATCTTTTAATTTCTTGTGCTTATTATCGACATTGCACACACAAGACGCTGGTATTTAATTCACTACATGCGATAACAATAAATGAGGGAAATAAATGGTGAATGGAGGTATCCAATCGCTAGGATAGGAAAGGTTAGGGACTAAAATGATTGTATTTCTCTATCATAATTTAAATATCCTAATAAAATTAATTAATGAGATTTAATTTATAATATGAATATTGGAGGCCAGTTAAATAATGATTCAATAAAGAAATAATGGAATGATCCAATGTGAGAACACTACTTGATAAATTTAATTTTAAAAAAAAATATTTCAGACCTTTTTTAGTAATTTTAACAAAAAAAAAGATATTTTAATGCATCCACAAAAATATCTTCTCTTAAGAAAACCTGAGTCCCACTATACTGCATTTTTATCATGTTTAAAAATTATTTTGTTAAGTGCCCCATGATTGGCTCAAATAATATGGTAATAAGGATGGATTTGATGAATATATATGATTTATATGATATAATAATGATTTCAAAATGGTAAATTATTATTTAAATTTCTTTTGTTTCATCCTTCAAAAAGTGAGAACAACGTTCATGCATACGCACGGTCTACCATCTCCATGAACGATGTAATTCATTTTTATATCTATAAAACTTATGGAGGACTCTAAATATATATATAATGAACATATATGATATTTATATCATGATTATAATTCTATAAATTATTTTAAAATAATAAAATTATAACGATGGGGATTGTCAAATCGAAACACGCTTGAAAAACAAAGCAGATATCACCCGTAATGGTGATTTTGATAAACCATTTTTAATAAATAGGTGATAATATGTCATAAATAAATCATATATGATATTATATATATGAATATAGTTCTATAATATATTTATAATAAATTATTATTTATTATATAGGAGGTTCGAATGCAAATGAAGAACGATAATACTTGAGGTAAGGGATTTCTATTTCAATCCTATTTTAATCGAGATTGTTTATGCTTTAATTTACATTGAGGAAATTATATGATTATTATCGGATTAATATATTAAATTTTATTCTCCATTTTTTATTTATTAAGAATATATTTTTTCCTTTCATTTTCCTCACTTTAAGTATTAAGGAGATTTAAAAAGTTTTTTAAGGAAAATCGAATTTATTTCTCTCTTCGGTCTATAATCCTTTTTATTACATATCCATATTTTCTATAAAAAAATTCAATAATGTTGTATTATATTATAATATTAATTTTTAATGTAATTTTCACCAATGATTGGATTTTTACAAAAAAAATGAATCTTATTATCATTTTCAGAATGAGGTACTTTTTGGATTTTCTACAAAAGTGTGAAAGGAATGTTTTATTTTAACTTATATGGAAAGAATTGAATTTTCCATCATCATGACTGCACAATGATTTTAATATTAATTAATAATTTTTTATATTTATTTCAAAATAAACAATTTTTCATAAATTTTTTGATTTTTTAGATTTTAAATAATGGATTTCATAACGGATAGGATATTTTCCTCAAAAATGTTTTTAATGGTATTTCTATTCATCAAAGAAAACAACCTTTGGTGTTGCTTATATTTTAATGGGTATACGATCTAGTGGTACCATCCTTATTATTTATTTAGATATATTATGATTATTATGATAATATGTTTAAGAAACCAATTTATTTTCCATGGTTTATGCTATGATAAGATTATGAAATGTTTATGAAACCCATTTTCTTTTAATGGGTTATGATATGATGATATGATTAATATTTTATGATATTATGGAACACAAATATATGTTTTTAATTTTTTGATAGGTGTTATTGGAATTATATATCCCACTAATGCAGTGGGTAAATTATTATATCTCATGATATATTTACAGGAAACAAGTTAATGTGCTTGATTTGTTCTGAGAAATAAGTTGATTTGCTTGATCTATTATGGGAAACAAGTTTATGTGCTTGATATATTAAGGGAAATAAGTCTATGTAATTGATCTACTATGGAAAACCAGTGTTTAGGCCTAATCCATTATGATTTTATGGAATTTTCAGTTAACCTTGAAATATGAAATGGTTTCTATACCTATAATGGTGACACACTATTATGACATGAACTTATGGTTCATAATTGATTTATGAGGACTTCTCATAGTTATTATTCATGTATTTTGATATGAAAATGATTTATTCCATGACTCATATTTATGATCTTTAAAATATTGGGTATGAACTTTTTATGTTATAGTTATAATCTCATACCTATAGTCCTATTTTATGCTTTCATATGATCATCGATTGATATCTCCCATGTTTACCCTTACTAAATATCTGATCTCACCCCTTATTATATTTGTTTTACCTCAAATTTAAATAATGTTATAAGTAGGTTATGTTTATGAAAATTAATAAATGGAAAGATATTTTTGGGATATGTTGAATATATTTCATGAAATAAGAATATTATATATCTAGTCTCTAAAGACACTAAACCTTTACAGTCATTGGGCATGTCATTGGAATGTATTGAATATTCATCTGAATATATGTAATATTTATTTTTGAAAAACCTAGTCCTTTATATTTTACTTTATAAAACTATCATAAATTATGGTTACATTATTTCATAAAGACCCAAATTCAAAGGACCTTACATTCCTTATCATTTCAATTCCATATTTTATTAACATGCTCTCAAACATTTCAAAACTGTCTCCTGGTTTATATTTAATTATAATTTCATCATGACATCCCTTCCCATTAGTTCAAGAATAATTTAATTATCATTACATATCCTAGAAATTATAATTCTAAACCCAAATATAAAATCTCTGCATCAACCTCATCACATCAAAGGTAGTAAGCAATCTTCACTCTCTACATATACTAACAACCTTGGTGTCATCCTCGATACCCCAATCATTGTGAAAACTCGAGTAATTCAGCCCCTCACTCGATAATTAAATCAATCATACTAGGTTCCACATAAAATTATAGAATGTTATATATCTTATAAATACATGTTAGTAATCATAATTTCAACAAAACAATTTCAAGGGATAATTAAGGCCTTTTTAACATGCACACAAGTAGAAAAAAACTTTTCTAGGATTTAAACAACCTTAAACAATAAATTTCAGCAGTAAGAATCATTTATCATTTATCATCCTTGATAAATGATTCATTATATATGGGTTCAATAAAAAAGAACTTAAATTAAATTGTTTCTTAAAGCAGCTAATAAATTAAATTAACATGCTCGATCAATACATCATATTAATTAACAATTCCAAGGAAGATATATATCAATTACATCTATTATTTAATTTTATATATTCCTTAATTTACCAATATAATTTTATAAATCCATTTTAAATATATTCTAGAAATTAATATTAGTTTTAAATATCCAATAAACAAGCTCACATTAATTTTCATCAGACAAAACAGATGCAAGGAAGAATTAAAGATTTCATTGAATTTTCCCTTTTATTATCTTCCTCTTTCTTACCATGTTTATATTTATTATCAATTTCTACATTCCAAATTATAAATACGAGCAAAAATAAATAAATAATCTTTTTTATACACTACCTATTAAAACACATGGAGCACCCATCATGTAACAAGGCCCAAACATATGAATCGCATCTTCCCCTTCTCATTCCTTCAATTTCTCTTTTTCTAGATATTATTATTATTAAAGACAACATTATGCATTTACCTATAAATATAATGCATAATCCCCACACACATCTATATAAAATGGATGATTCATGGTTCTTCTACCTCAAATGAAGATTTAACAACTGATTTGATTGTATTTTGATATATTTTTTTCACATAACTTCTTTGAATTAATTATGTTTTTTTGTAATAAAATTGTTTTTTGTAATTAGTTTAATTTTATAATAATTTGATTATAAATTAATTTAACTCTTAATTTTATGATTTTAAGTTTAATTAATGAGTTTTTTTAAATTTTATTTATTATTTAATATTTCGGTTTCTTTTAAAACATAAAATTTATTTGCCTTTGTTTTATTTCTCTATATTTGTTTTAAATTAATTAATTAATTAATTAAAGTTTAATATTTTATTTATTTTATTCAAAAAAATTAATAACCCGAACATGTAATTATAATTCAACCCTTTTAATGAATTTTATAATTTCATTATTTATTTAATTAATTAATCCATTAATTACTTTTTGCAATTTGTTTTTAATTTAAAAAAATAAATTATTTAGATTTTATTTTTTTTAATGCTTATTTATATAATAATTGGTAAGATTTTAATTTATAGTTTAAATTTATTAATAAATTCAATTGTTTTTAATTATTTATTTATTTATTTATTCTTTTATTTGTTTGCATAATATGAAATATACTAAGGATGAATTTCTTTTGAATTTCTATGCACACGTGTAAGATATTATGTAGGGACCATGTCTAAGAGAATTTGTCACAACTATATACCACCACCTACTATCTTTCTACGTAAGAGATTTCACTACCACCCATGCATAAGATAATTCCATAATTATCATTTTATGTTTTTAGGTGTTCACTTAAAATAACATATCTAATATATTCCCATTAAGATAATTTATCTTACATTCATATCTCCTAGTGGTTTACTCCAACCCAAATCTAAGGTGGGAGCTAAGATCGAGGTCACTGCCACTGTGATAACCCACTAACCTAATTCTAATCAACCAGATATGAGAACACCACACTTAAATTATCTAAGAATGAAGAAGATTAATCCATCATCAGCACTTAAGGCCATCACTGTGGATCTTGATTCAAGTTCATGATACACTGATTTAAGAAAACTATCTAATTCACCACCGTGAATCCACCCACCACTAGATCTAGGTTTCTTCCAAGCTCATGACAGTGATGTAATGGCTATGGACCTGGATATGATCCAAGAGTTTAGTTCAATTTTGGGATTTGTGTTTTTGAGTTGATCAATCGTCAATTTCACGGCTTCCATAGTCGATTTCCAGACACATGAGGCCATTTGTGGAAGATGATGTCAAGCCTCCATCAAAGAATGATGAAAAACCATGTTTAAACCTTCAAAGAACACCTAAAACCAAACCATATGAGATTTGGGTTTTCAATTCATCAATGGATGATTTCAAAGATGATCCAATGTTTTTTCATTGATGAAACCGGTTGAATTTGAAATTTTTGGTAACTGGTCAAATTCCATGTGGAGCTCATTGAATTTGATACCTTCCATTTAGATATATACTAACCTCACTGACCAAATAACCCACACCAAATAGATGAACATTTTTTTGTAGGAACACCATGACTGAAGGTTTCAAAGTAGGATAATAGATAATTTTAGTTTTGTTTTGAAATTGGTTTGGCAAGGTGAACATTGATCATGGCCATGTGGTAATTACAGGTGAAGAAGATGAGCAGAGGTTGATGGTGTAATGAGGGATTCGAGCTCTATGTAGACTAATTGATGGTGATATATAAAAGTTTAAGCAGGGTTTTAATAGGTTCAATGATGATGTTCAGTGAACATTTAGTGCCTTCACGGTTTTTCGTTTTTCTTCAATAGGATCACTAGTTTAATCAGTGCGCACATTCTAAAGTTGTTGAAGTCAAAAAGTAGGGTGACCAATTTCATTGAATATTTATATTTCTTTATCTGTTGATCTAAGAAAATAGATATGGGGTATGTTTTTTTATTTTGAATCTTGAGTCTATGATGTTGGGTTAGAAAGAAATAATTAACTGATTATTAGGGGATATATGTGTTTTCTAGTTGTTTTTTTGATGATACTAGTGTACGTTTTATAAGTTTGATAAGTTGGGTTAACATTTTGTCAAATTTCAAAACTTTTTGTCATTTTGGGAAAAGACGAGTAGATTGATGCTAACATGTGCATTTAATAATGAATAATTGACTGATAGAGCATTTAATTCTTATATGAAGGAGAGAGGAAGTCGTTATATAGTTTTTCTAAAATACTACATATAGTGACTCGAGGTATGATAATTAATTCTAAAATGATGGTTTTCACATTAAAAAAGAAGTGCAGAGGTTGTGAAATTGGATGGAAAATAAAATAGAAGAAGGAAGATTAATTATAGACAAAAATACAGACATAGGGAAGAGAGGATATGAGCATACAGCAGAATGCATTTCACATCAATTTAAGTGGATAAATGGAGAGAAGAACCAGGTGATTTTCTATGAATCTCAAAGAAGTTATGATTCGGAGCATGGAGATGAATATTGAAGGCATATATTTTTTTGGATGTGATCAGATAATTTTCTTTTTTCCATAACTTATGTTTTTCTCTAATGATTTCTTTCTGATCTTTCATATTTTCTTTCAATTTATAAATAATTTCTGGAATTGTAACTATTGAATAATCAATTGATGTTTGATAATTGTATTCTTGTTATTTTTCTTCATTTTATCTTTCATTATTTGATCAATAAATTGAAAATTTGTGTGTTTTTTAAATATATGTATACTGTTATTTCTATCTGGTTACGTGCTTATTGTTTGATTCTTTTTGCTGAATCATCTCAACTATCAATGGAGAATTATGAGCATAGTGCTTCGACTCTATCAAAGTGGTTGGCATTCATTGAATACTTTGACTAACTCTTGATAAAATAAGGTTGAAACTAAGATCATAGTTGACAAACTTGACTCATCAATATTAATGAGACACAGAGATCATATATTTCAAACTGTGAGTTGAGAAAACTTATGGAATGAATATTTTTAAAGAATTGAATATTTTTAAAGAAATGAAAAACATATAAATCTTGTATAATATCATGGGAATACTGCTTTACTATTTCTTTCTTCTCTCCAATTTTATTTCATCTAATGATTTATTTCTTCTATTTTCATGCTTTCTATATTTATGATATTTTAAATTCTAACTTATAAATCCATCAGATATATAATAGTTTAGTAAAAAATAATAACAAATAGAAAAACTTAACCAAGAAACTCCACAATTGCAGTCTCATTGGGAGACAAACCTTGTGTCTTTTATATTATAGTATTTAAGAGATTTAAAATTATTGAAAAGGGTAAACATGACTAAAAATATTTGTTTCGATTGGAACCCTTTATAAAGAGTCCTTTATGGTGTTTTATAAAAAAATATTAAACTAGAAAACATAAAAATCTACTAAAAAATAATAACAAATGGATTTTGACCTAACCTTAGACGAATCTGTTAGATATTTTTCCTACAGTACTCAGAGGATTTTCAAGACATTAATTGAAAATGAATTTCAAATCATATTGGAAAGCCTTAAATAACATATAAATCCACAAGTCTTGGAATCTTTATCAATAGAACTTAAGGAATTATCACACTTTTTTCTCAACTTTCATGTAGCAGAGTTGTACCTTCCAACTTATGATTAAGAAATCCAAGAGGTTGAGGTTGGACTTTATGACCCTTAACTTCTAAATTAAATTGAATTTTCCATGGTCACAAAGGATGAACATGGGAATCTAACCATTTCACTTTATACAGATTTCAATATTTTTGAAATCTCTTCTTCAGATCTTTTTGAATCTGAGATGTCAACAGAATTCCCTTATTTTTACACAATAGGAAAGTCACCAACTCCACTATATGAGGATGATTTGAAAATTTTTATAAAATAATGCACATTGTTTGCAGAAGTCGAGGACTCAATGGAGTTAAAGATGGTCATATAGGTGGTTTCTAAGGAATATTATTTGGAGCTAGAATTAGAATAGGTGGATGTCTGATTAAGGGATAAAAATAAAATTCTTCATCTATTAATGATGTCCCAAGAAGATTTGAATGGTCTTATTGATAAATTTTTTCTCAAAGAATTAGAAGAGGGGGTTTGTTATATTTTTTATCCATTTTGAACTAAAAAATTGTACTATAAAAAGAAGGGTCTGGGTACACAATATTATTTCAATGGGGACCACTGCAAAGAAGTAAAGCTGCATGATTGTGGTAAGGAGAAGATGTGGTGGTTTTTACAAAACAAGTCCCATCCAATAATGGATTGGGGATGAAAAATACAATATATTTCTATAAAGATAATAAATGTAGAACATATTGGGGGGTTTAACCCAAGATCCTCTTCCCTTTTTTCTTTTGCATTTACTTTCTATTTTATTTTTTTCAATTTAAATTCTACTTGTTTTTCTGGTAGAAGATAAATTGGAAAAGTGATGTGTACATAACTTTCCAAGGATGTAAAACTTCTACATAGTTCAACTATTCATCACTAAAATCCAATAGGGACTAATCTTCATCCTTTTCGAATAGATTATTTATTAAATACATTGATTAGAAGGATCTAAAAGCTGAAGTAACTGGGATCAACACCCTCAATTCATGCACTCTGGTTAATTTTTAATTGTGAAGAATATTTATTGAGTCTAATGCTAATATGATTTAATTTTTTAAGTTATTGAATTTTATTAAACGTTAGAGATTCCTAAAATAAAATATGGGACGTATATGAATCTATGAAAATGAAATTAAATCTTCTAATTCAGGGATCTTTTTAGTTTAAAATTTTACTAACCTTTTCATACTTTTAAAAAACATATTATTGCTACTTTGATATTTAATTGTTATAGAATTTGAAATCTAAAAGAATTATTTCATGCTAAATTTTGTGCTAAAGCATTTTGGTTTCTTCCATTAAAATGATTATGTTTTCATGTGTATTAGTGCTGAAAATTTCTTGACTATCGGGAAAAAATTTCTACACACTTCTTGAAAATGAACCAGTATAAATATTATAATTTTGAGATGAATAATTAAAGTAGTAACTAGTTAGTAAATTAATATGCATTCTGAAAACTATTTTTATGTATTTCTTGCATGGAAAACATTCACTATGAATTAATATAACCCGTTTTACATGATTTTAATCTACTACATTGTTAAATATTTTTGAACTTTAAAATTGAATTTTCATTTTTTATACACCTTGGGATTAACATTGAGGAAAATGTGAAGATTTAGTGTGCGTGAGAGGGTATTTTAATTTTCTAATCTATGCCACAATGTGTTCCCATCAAAACTAATAAAAGTTTTCAAATTTTATTATTTCTAAAGCTCCAATGAAATTTTTTCAATAGTTTTAAATTTTTGTAAATATTGAATCTTATATAACCTCTTTAAGGATTTCAATTTTATATACCCCTTGGATATAATTTATTAATTTAGTTTTCATCACCCTCTTAAAAATAGGTTGAATTTAGTAAAGAATTGTGAGAATGTTTTGCAATATTCGTTTCCCTTAAATATTTTAATTTGGATTTAAATTCATAATATATGTATTCAAATGAATTATAAAATGAAAATACTTATCCATGTTGGAATAATTATTTTATTCATTAAGATTTTGGATGATTAATTTATACTTCTTTTAATTTATTAAATTCTCTTATCCAAAAAGAGTGTCTAAATTATTTGATTATTAATTTATGTGAGTAAAATTTCTTGAAGGTAAAGAGAAGTTTAGACGTACATTTTCATGAAAATTAAAAAGAGTTTAATCTAAATTTGAATTTTTAGGGACAGCCATTTTTGTAAAATAGGAATTGATTTTTCACTTAAAGAAAACTAAATTTTTTTAGGGTATACATTTTCACTGTTTGATAGAAATCAAAGGGGGAAATCATTTTGAAAACCAATTTTTCATGGAAACTTAGTATTTAAAACTGAATATTTATTTTATTTCTATGAATGTTATTAATTTCTTTCTTGAGTATGAGAAAAACCTTTGTGTGGGGGAATTTATTTTGTTATATTTCGATACAGTTTTTAAACATAAATTATACAAATTAATTATATTATTATTATTATTATTCTGTTTTAACTAATTAATTTACTTTGATGATAATTTAATATTAAAATAATTTAACTTTTATGTTAATTATTTTATAATTAATTAATTATTATTTTTATTTTATTTTTGTTTTATATTTAATTTATTATTTAATATTGAAATTTATTTTAAAATTTTAATTTTAATTGTTTTTGTTTTATTTCTCTCTTTGTGATTTAAATTAATTAATTAATTATTTTAAGTTTAATATTTAATTTATTTAATTCAAATAAATTAATAATTAGGAAATTTAATTTTAATTTAACCCTTTTAATTAAATTTATAATTTATTTATTTAGTTAATTAAAAATCAGTTATCATTTTTTGAAATTTTTTAAAATTAACAAAATAAATTGTTTAGATTTTATTTTATTTCAATGATTAATTGTATGGTAATTTGTAAAATTTTAATTTATAGTGTAAATTTATTAATAAATTAAATTGTTTATATTTATTTTTTTATTTTTATTTTTTTTATTTTTTTCAAATCGGGACATCTACTGAAGATGGATTTCTTTTCGATTTTGAATAATACAAATAATATATTTTGGAGGGCCCATGCGTAACAGAATTTGTCTAAACTGTATACCACCACCTACCATTTTTTGCATAAGATATTTCACTGCCACCGAGGCATAAATTAATTCTAGAACCCCCATTTTATGATTTTTAGCCATTCTTGTAAAATAATCAACTTAATATAATCCATGTAAGATAATTTATCTTACATTCATATCTCTCAGTGATTCACTACAAGACAAATATGAGGATGAAGTTGAGATCAAGGTCACCACCATAGTTAACAACCACTGACTGAATGCCCATCAACCAGATCTGATAACACTACACCAAAATTTCCTAAGAATGAAGAAGCCAAATCCTTCATTTCCACTTGAGTTCATCATCCTGTATCTTAATTCAATCTCATAATCCACCGATTGAAGAAAACTATAAAATCCACCCCCATCACTACACCCACCACTAGATCTAGGTATTTTCGAAGCTTGATACTATGCCACTATCACTATAGACCTCAATCTGAGTCATTAGTTGAGTTAAATTTTGGTATTTATGTTATTTACCTAAGCCTTCACTGATTTCATGGTCACCATAATTAATTTCTAGAAACTTGTGGCTATTTTTGTAAGATGATGTCGAGAATTCATTGAAGCTTGATTAAGAACCTAGATCAAACCATCAATGAACATCTAAAAACAAACTAGATGAGATCAATGTTGTCGAAGCTTTGATGGCTGATTTTGAAGCCGAGCCGAATTTCCATCATCAGTGAAACCATTTGAAGATGGGATTTTTGGTTACTGGTAAATTTCTGTATAAAGTTAATTGAGTTTAATACATTCCATTTTGGCACAGCCTAGCCTCACTAAACAATTAACGACACAAAATCAATGAACCTTTTATTATCAAATTTCTATGACCCAAGGTTGTGAAGTAGGATGATAAAAAAATCATGTTTGGGTTTGATCTCGGTTGGACAAGGCAAGCATCAAGATTGGTAGTGTGGAAATTGTAGTTGAAGAATATGAGATGAGGTTGATGATGAGATGAATGATTCAAGATAGATAGTGACCAACATTTGGTCATATAGAAATTTTTAAGCTGCATCTGAACGGTTTCAATGTTGAAGTTTAGTGCACACTAGGCGCCTGTATAGTTTTTGGTTTTGCTGTAGCAGGAGAACTAGGACAATCCGTACAAATATTCTAAACTAGTTAAATTCAAGAAGTATGAGGACCTTTTCCATTGAATATTTGTAGTTATTTCTCTTTTGATCTGATAAAATAGATTCAGTTCTATGGTTTTGTCTTTTGAAGCTTGAGTCTGTGAAACTGGGTTTGAAATAATTATTGAACCGATTATGAGTGGAGAGGTGTTTTTTCTAGTTCTATTTTTTCGAATACAAGTGTTTGGTTTTGAATTTTTGTAGGATGAATTAACATATCATCAAATGTCATAAATGTGTGTCATTTTGGATATATATGAGAAGACTAAGACTAACATGTGGTTATAATAATGAATAATTGATTGGTGGGGCATTTAATTCTCATATACAGAAGATTTGAAGATATTATTGGGTTTTTATAAAATATTAGAGACAGTGACACAAGGTGTGACAATTAATTCTCAAATTATGGTTGTAACCTTAAAAAGGTAGTGTAGAGAATGTGTCTTGGTATGGGAAATAAAATAGAGGAAGGTAGATTAATTTTAGAAAAAAATCCAGACATAGGGTGGAGAGGACTGAAGTATACAACAGAACACATTTCACATCAACTAGAGTGGAGAAACGGAGTGCAGAACTAGGGTATTTTCAATTGGTCTTGAATAAGTTATGATTCTAAGCATAGAGATTAATATTTAAGGCCTTTCTTGTTCCATGTACATGATCTGATAATTTTTATATAGTCTTACCTTGTTGATTTCTGATCATCAAGGATCAATGTGAAGTGAATTTGTGAGGGAGGATGTGCCCTTTAAAAATTGAGGTGAGGGGCACATTTGAAATCTCCAAAAATTTACATTTATAATAAATTAGAAACACAACCAAAAACCTAAAAAATTTATTTGTATAAAATATTAAATGATATAATGTTTTAATATCATAAAAAATAAATTCTAAACAGGTTTTTCTATCAATTTAATCCTTATCCTTTTAATTAACACTTAGTTATTCTATTTAATTTTTAACTAAGCTAACAAATATTTCAATATTAAAATGGTACAATATTAACTGATTTGATGTAATTTTGATCATAAATTAATAATTTATAACATTTTACACTATATAATAATTATAATATATTTTTAAAAATGTTTTATGATTTTAAAATAATTTAATAATATATTATTATTATTAATAATTAATAGTGTCTATTTTGATGCTATTAAAGTTATTGATTTTTGAAAATATCAAAATAATATGTTATCCTAGAACTAAATATTTTATGATATCAATATGGGGTAAAGGTAATCTGTAAAATTAGTTTGACATTTAAATTATCCCAAATTATATTTATTTTAATATTTTTAATAACATTAATTTGATATTTCCATTAATAAGATAATTACTACAACAGTATTATGTAATTATTTAATATACTTAATTGTAGAATAAAAAATAAAAATAATATAATATAATGAAGATAAATCCTCTATATTTAATAATAGCGCTTATAGTTTAATATAAATCATGGAAAATACTACATTAAAAATGTTATATTAATTAAAATATGAATGTGACAACTTTAACATCACTTTAAATAAAATATTATAAGTGTCGTAATCTTTTCCATATAAATCCAAATGGTCAATAACTCGACCCTTGGATGATTATGGTCATGATATATTGGACCAATAATATTTGGTCAAATTGATTAGCCTTTTAATGGTTATTATTATTTTAATAAAAATTATTTTATTGAGTGTTCAGCAATTAAATGATTTCTGCATCATCAATGTATAAACATTTAAAATAATTATTAATTTCCTAAAAATTAAAAATGAATTACCATGGTAAATAAAAAAATATATATTTCAAATGAATATTTTTAGTATAATTTATCTTCTGTATAATCTTATTTTAATAATGATAAATTTATTAAAATTTGAGTAAGACATGATTGACTTTTCTTTATATAAAATATAATAAATGTTCTAATATAACTTAAGTGGCTATAAAAGGTTACCAATTAGACCCAAGGATTATTTAGGTCTAAAATAAATCATCCAATTATATTATTAATCATTTTAGACTAATTTCGTAATATTATATTTACCCTTAATTACCCAATTTACCTCTTTATCGTATTAATAAAAATTACTGAAGTTACTATTCATAGTGCCCAAAAATTAGATAAAGATATTTACATAATTTGAAAATAGCAATTAAAAATATGAAATGCATTTTTAAAAATTCAAAACACTTAAGTTACAGTAATTAATTTAAAATTAATCGTGTTTTCAGAATGAAAAATGGGTTTTAAAAGTTAAAACATTGCAAAAGATTGAAATGTTTTTACATATAAATTCATGGTAAAATTAATTCCAATGATAAATATTATATTAATTGATAAATATATATTTTATTTATACTTTAATACCATTAAAAAATATAATTTACCATAAAAAATAATTTTGATGAAAAACTTTGTTTTCAATTAAAATTAAGTATATTTTCATTATTCATCAAACCATAAAACTTATCAGAAAAATATCCAAAATTCATCCAAAGTAATTTTTTATATCCCACTTCAATAGAAGATTTTTTTTTTAAATTATAAAATATAATAGTATCAAAAACAAATGTAAAATTGATGCACCCTCAAAAGGTGGTAAAAATGTATTTTTAAAAAAATTCTTCTTTTATCCGGAAAACTGAATTCGTTCTTCTATCATGTCTAGAAAACATATAAGATAAATTTTAAACATCATTTTGCATATATTAAATATATATTTCATTAATAAAATCCATCAAGAGTGATTTTATTGTTTCATAAACTCACTTATTTTCATTTAAATTGTTTTTTATAAAAACATTTCTTTTATTTAAAAAGTGTTTTATATTGATTTATAATTAATTTCTCACCAAATAACTAATCATATTTTTATAATTTAGTTAATACTATTAATACCCTCCATTATAATGACAAGGTTATAAGGTAACATAATAATATTTATTTGTTCACTTAAACGAGATCTTTCATGAAATGAATTCTATCAAAAGAACTTGAAATTGTGTGTAACTCAAGCCAAACATAGTGTTGTGTATACCGCAAGATAATCCAGTGTTTCATATAGAGAAAAATTAACTTGTTGTATTGTACAACACAAAACATAAATGATATTAAAAAAATATCATATAAAAATATTAGGGCGCTACAATGAATCGAATAGAATCGCATGGGATGACCACTTTACCATTTCTGACTTCTCTATAATTTTATTTCATTCACTAAATTATTTATTATGTTTTCATGTTTTATAGATTTACTATAGTTTAATTCTTCTATATAAATCCATTATAAATATAATAGTTTAGTAAAAAGAATAGAAAAATGTGACATAGAAACTTCATAGTTGTATCCTCATTGGGAGACAACCCTAGTTTATGATACATTTCATTAGTTAGGATATTTAAAAATATTGAAAAGGGTAAAGAAGAATAAAAATAATCATTTCAAAAACACTTATCACAATATATAAGGATAGAAAGATAATATTTATAGCTTAAAACTCTTCATGGAATCAACCTTAAATCGTAGGGGGGTATCAAAGTAAATAGAGCAAGTTTAAACAAAATATATCTATCAAACTCAAGGGGAAGCTTTTTCCATATCTGGTTTAGAAAGGTTGAGAGAAGAAGGGAGGGATAAATGGGGATAAATTGGATCAAATAAGGGAAGTCTTACAACAACTCTCAAAACTACCCCTTCAATTTTTACGATGTATGATTGATATAAACAAGGGGATGATGGGGTGTTCTAAGCTCCATGTTTCTCCTCATCCTTGTTAAGTGAGGAACCAAACATGAAGGGTTGGTGAGAATAAAATAATTGATCCAAAATTCCCTATGTTGGATAAAGACCATCTCCACCATGGTATACTAAAACAACCATGTCATGCTTCCATTCAATACTAGATAAAAAGGGTATCCTCTATAGTGTGGTTAATCCTACCTCACAATTTTGATGCTCACTATGGGTCGACCAATGATGTGGAGTTCATGCACTTTCTATTTCCGATTATAGATTCTCTACATGAGTGTTCCTTGACTAAGATCATAACTTACACCAAAACAAATGTGTTGTCCTCCCGGTTTCTCATAAGGAGGCTCACCAATAAAAACACTCCAGACTTAGGGGTTTCACCCTCATAGTTTTCTCTAGAATAAATCACTTGAGTTCCACCCAAGAACCACACCCATGATAATGGGGAGGACCTCGATCATTTCATCCTTAGGCTTTTCTAAGTACCAAAATTTCCAGCCCCATGCCCACAGCTCCAAAAAACCTATTGAAAATGATTATAACTTGTAGATAAGAACCAAAATAGAAATCACCATGGGTGTTTTAGACCCCATGGAGTGACCATAAACCAAAATTTCCTACCTCTAAAATTACCAAGGCCAAAACTCCTCCTACACCTTTGGAACACTTACAAGATCACCTTCAATTCCTTTAAAGTTTATGAATTCATAAATTAAGGGTTTGGGGGAATATACCCTTACATAAAATACCTATCAAATGATTCTCATCCTCAAAAATGAAAACAAAACATAGGATGGAAATAAGTGGGAAAACATAAGCTATCATCTAGGAAGATACCTATCAAATAGGGATCTCACTATATTAAAAGTAAAACCATCCATCATAAGGTAAGTATAACATCTAAATCAAATAATACATTAACACTAATCATAAATATAATCACAACATAAATTCTAAAGAATCAGTATAATAATCACACATTTGAAACTCCAATTCCCAGGTAGATCTTCCAAACCACTATGTCACTATAGAATATGAACATAAGGGACAACACAACTATGCAACACTTTCCCATAACAGTCTTGAATATCAATAAGCAATTCGTAAAAGTTAAAATCATCTTAAATGTACAATTAATGACTTGGAAAACATCATGGAGATATTGTAAAAGTTGTGATACAAGTAAAGCATCATAAAATAGATTATCTATGAGAAAAGTGATAACTGATAAATAATAACACTAAAAAAAACTAGCATCCTAAAATGCCTAACAAATCAGAGATAAATCATAATCCAATAACCAAACCTTCACTACCCAAAATGGGGGGATACCATTAAGAATATATGATTCCAAACATTAAACTCCAAATTCATACCGTTGTGATAGGAATAGTGCTTCTAATGATCCTAAACTACCTTTATTCTCCCTCGAATAACTTGGAATTTATTCTTAATATTTTTTACCAATTATGGTTTGAGATTAATTGACTCTCCAACCTATATCCAATGTAATGGATATCAAAAAGTTCATCCATATAATACTTCAAAGGAGGTCAAAGCAATGGTAAAGTGATAAATTTTATTGTAATAAAACTCGATCAACGGTATATATTGTAACCATAGGCCTCAAAAATTTAGAATGAATGAATTATTTCTTCTAATGTTTGAATATTCCACTTTGTTTGATCATCCATTTACGGATGAAAAAAAATGCTAAAATTCCTTGAGAGTTAAAATAACATCAGAGACCTCTCCACACTCAGGAGGTAATGTGAGGATTAAGATCAAATATGATCAACTTTGAAACCCCATAAATCCTCACACCTCCTCTAAATACCACCGTGATAAAACACCCACCTAGATCAATTCCATAATAACTAAGAAATTGGTTGACTTTATTAGGTAGTCCAAAACCATCCAAATAGAATCATATTCATCCAATTCTCAAGGTAAACTAGGGATGAGGTTTGTTGAGATATCCTCCAACTTCCACCAAGGAACAACATGTGGATAAAGAAACCCACCAAGAAAATGATGCCTAACCTTTACCTGCTAGATGACCAAACATTGATATATTAACTTTACAACCAACCACTTCATCCCAGGACACTTTTCCCCTCAATGTATGATACATATTTTCTACACTAGTATGTACCACTAAAGGGGAATGGTAACTCTCAAATAACCACCCTACACATCACTGAAGGAACTAATATCATCCCCTAATAAAACACCCAATATCGATCATCCTCATACCATCCCTTAAGGGCCTAACAACAAATAACTTGATCTCACCAAAATTCTACCTTAGATTCCCCCAATTGGGAATCATATGCATGTTTCACCAAATATAATTTCTTGATCATCTATAATAAACATCATATACCATCAAATTATCCTATATCTAGGTGTATCAATAAGAAATCCTACATCACTTTCTAAGAATCACCAGTCTCATGAATAGAAACTCCTCACAACTTCCTACCCAGCACATCATCCATAACATTCCCTTTCCCTAGTGTATAAAAAATCATTAAAGTCGTAATCTTGTATAAATTCCATCCCCCATCACTATAACAAGTTCAAGTCATAAAGGGAAAATATATACCTCGAGTTCTTATGATCTTTGAAAACTATACAGAATTCACCAATGAGGTCATACTATTAAAACATCCTATAAAAATAATTGCAATAAACTCAAAATCATAGGTGGTGTAAGAACCCAGATCTTCGTTTCAGGTATGTCTTTCTTTTCCTGGTGCTTTTCAGAAAAGATGGTATTCTATAAAATTTTGAAGTACACGTCGTGTACTCCCTTGCCATGTCAGGCCATGTGCGGGTCATGTCTGGGCCACACACACGGTGTGTAGAGGTGATGTGGCGGCCTCTTAAAGTGGAGTACGGAAAAAAAGAGTACACGCCGTGTATCCCAGAAGTACACACCGTGTTGTTTTTTCATTAAACGGACCGGGGACATGCCTGATGGACAGAACGCTCTCCTTCTTCAGTTTCTTCTTCCGAGAGTGACCCGTATATCCACGATTCTTATCCAGATTCTTGATCCTCCATCCGTGCTCCGAATAAACCATCGTCGATTGCATTGGAACCGCAGTGGTGAGTTCCTCCTCCTCCTAGAGCCTTATTTTCCAATTTCTCCTCTTTCTCAAGATATCGTTGGTTGAGAATTTTTGATGTTTTCTCAGATCCTCGACGTTCTAAGGAGAATTAGTCATCGTGGTTAACGTATATCATTCTCCTAGAATCGAGGTAGGTGGTTTGTGACTTTTCGTAGGATGTCTGTGAATATTTTTTACAAATTCCCCCAATACCCTTGAACAGGGTATTCCTTGTTTCATGTTTTTCCCTTGTTTTTTTCCTGCTTTACTTGATTTCTTGAGTAGAGGTAATTGCATGTGAATAGGGTAAATTGTGTTGTACTCTGGATGGTTTGCCATGCTTGTTTGCTTTTTCGGCATTTTTCTAGTTGCCATGCCTAGTTTTAGGATAGTAGAACTATTGTATTGTTATGTTGTTATGCCTTAGAAATATATCCAAGTAGTTCTTGAGGTTTACTTGGGCCGATATGTGCGCTATGCATGTTTCTTTTACACAGGGCTATGAGAACCTAGTATAGTGGACCATAGGGAGAATGGATGTAAGGGCTTCTCCAGAGTGTCTTTAATTTACGATGCGAGACCACAGGGGGGAATTGACATTGAGTGCTTCCTCGGA
Organism: Viscum album; assembly: GCA_963277665.1. Lineage (NCBI taxonomy): Eukaryota > Viridiplantae > Streptophyta > Magnoliopsida > Santalales > Viscaceae > Viscum > Viscum album. The sequence continues at coordinate 124,529,047 of OY728126.1, forward strand.
GAGTCTGTAGTTCCTCGAAATGGGCCACAGGGGGAATGAGACATTGAGTGCTTCCCTAGAGATCCTTTAGTAGAATATGAGACTATAGTGTGAATTGACGGTGAGTGATTCCTGAGAGAGTCAATTCTTTAGCTGAACTAGAGGGGCGAGACTGTGTGTTCTTCCCAGAGGGTTTCTAGTAATTGTAGGTTGAACCTTAGGGGTAATATTGAGATAACTACCCAGAGGTTACCCTTTTGTTATACTTTCTTGAGTGGTTGTTTCTTGTTTGTAGATTATATGCTAGGAACTGTGGATTGTTACTACTATGTATTATCCTGTTTACTGCTTACTGTTTACTGCTTACTGTACCTTACCTTCCATATATTCACTCACTATTAGGCACAGATATTTGGGTGGTTTCCTATTGGGACTTTGTCTCACACCCTGTTTGGGACATGCTTTTGGGCCCAAATAGATTATATTATTGCAGGTATAGATAAGGGAAAGTTCCCTTCAACTTCAGGTTCTTGATTGCACTGGGGATGGAGAGCATGGGACCAAGACGAGGCTTACGATGCTGAGGAGTTTCTCATTTTTTTCTCTTTTATACTTTGGTTTAGTACTGTATTCGGCATTGTGACGTGCTTGGCTTTTTTCCTTGACATATGTGTACCATGCATCATTTACATATATTTTTTCTCCAGTTGTTTATTTATCAGTCTTCCACTGTTTACTCTTGTATGGATTTCTACAGTTTTCGCTATTGATGTTATTTGTTTTGTCTTCCGTTGTGTACTCTGCCAATGAGGGAATAGTTTCCCCGCTATCACACCCAAGGCCCTCGATGCTAGTCGGCAGCCTCTGGCATTTGCGGAAATGCGATTGAGGCCACATGACCAACCGGGTACGGAGCGCCTCGGGGTGGATTCCGAAACCAGGACGTTACAAAGTGGTATCAAAGGGGTTCTTTTCTCTTGATTTTATATTTGGAGCCTTTATCTAGGGATAGGATGGATTCGGTACTTGGTATTAAGTTGTGATCGGGAGTAGCTAATCTGTGTACAGGGACAAGTCATACTACCTCGTTTATAGCAGTTTTCTGGCTTTGAGATTTTACGTTTGATATGATTTAACCTAGAGTGATTCACATGCCTTGTGTTTCTATATTTGTTGATATTGTGGTTCTATTTCTGTCGCAACCCGATGAGGTGAGGGTATGCCATCTCATGCATCATATAGGCACTTGTTAGAAATCACATGTCAAGCATTCTTGCCATGCCATCTAGGGTGCACTAGCGATTTCATGTTGTTGTGATAGACCTTGTGTAGATTATGTATGTTGTTGTGATATATGACTTGATGGAAACTCTGTTGTTTTTTAGAGGACTGTTTGTATTGTACTTGCTTATATGAATGCCAAATTTTGGTTCTTGAGGTGTTATGGGACCTCTTGAATTAGAAATTAGTGGATCATTGACCTATTTTTCCTTTTATATGATTGTATTGGATGCCAAGCTTTGATTCGCGGGGAGTATGGGCCCTCACATATCAGAATTTGGCACCTTCATGCCTTGTTTTTGTGTTCTCTGGATTTTGGTGTAGTTTCAGAGCTACTGCCTGGAAAAAACCAGAATACATGGCGTGTACTTTACATATACAGGCTGTGTAGTTTAAAACCGTGTCACTGACTATGTGAGAAGAAACACGGGTTGTGAAAAATCTCAAAGAACACGCCGTATATGGTAGGTACACACCATGTAGTAGTAAGCTGTGTACCCGGACGTGTCACTAACAACACGGGCCAGGGAAGCTTGAGTAGAACACACCGTGTTGGTAAAGAACACACCGTGTAGTATTGTTCCATGTACCCAGCTGTGTCACGAACAACATGGGTTGGTGATCTCTCCTCCTATACACGCCATGTTTTTTTGGAACACGCCGTGTAAGGGTCAGTTGTGTACTTGGCCGTATCACCAATAACACGGGTCAGGAAAAATCTTCAAGTAAACGCCATGTTTGTTCAGAACACGTCGTGTAGTCTCAGCCATGTAACTAACAACACAGGTTGTTGAAACCTTGTCTACTACACGCCGTGTCCACAGGGAACACTCTGTGTAGTCACAGTTTAAGAAGACTGTGTGGGTTAGCCATTCAAGGAGACTCGGGTAGGGGAACAGAGTTAAGTACACACTGTGTAGTCATGTTTTGTAAATTTTGAGTGTTTCCGTCTCCTGTTTCTGTTTTGTACTCCTTTGTTCTATATCCTTGTTTTTATGGTCTAAGTTATTCTTTTAATCTTTCAGAGATATGCCTCCGAGATGTCCTTTGGTTGTATGTCAGTTTCCAGGCAGTGATCAGACGCTAGATATGGATGATTAGGGACTTCCTGCCGATCCTCCAGTCATGCCAGCCTTGGCACTGGCTGTTGTACCAGTTGCAGGCCCTGATGCATAGTTCAGGGAAGGATTTATGAGGATGATGTGGACCTTTCTGAGAGCATTGCCTCCTTCCATGTCTATGGTAGACTTGGCGCGGTTTTTCCAGCTGCAACATCCTCCTACTTTCTCAGGGGAAGGAGGACCACAGGTTGTAGAGTCATGGCTGGAAGCCATGCTGACTATCTTTGAGCATCTGGAAACACCTCCAGAGAGGCAGGTCAAGATCCCCACCTATATGCTATGAGACTCCACCAAGAGGTGGTGGGATGTGATCTCACAGGTGGGTCATCAGTAGGTTATGTCTTGGGAGGAGTTCTAGCACGTGTTTTACGACTACTTCTACCCGGAGACCCTGAGGGCCAATCGAGCTCGGGAATTCATGAGTCAAGAGCATGGTACTCTTTCTGTCAAGGAGTATTCCTCTCATTTAACCGAGCTGCAACATTTCACACCCCTTCGGGATGGAAGTGGGGTGTTTTTGGCAAGGAAATTTGAAGATGGTCTCAGGATGGAGACCCGCTCGCAGGTGAATATCTTTCATTTGACGTCCATCACTTCCATTGTCAACCATTCACTGATTTCGGCACGCAATCTGAGAGAATATGGAGCTTCAATCCATGGAAGTTCTTCTTCCAGAGTTATTTTTCCTCTAGTTGACAGTAGGAAGCGCCATAGGGAGTCTACGCGTGGTGATCCGAGGAGGGGAGATACATCTTCAAGGAGCCAGGTAGTATGCTACTAGTGTGGAAGGGTAGGGAACACGAGGCCGCAGTTCCAAAGAGACCAAGTGGAGTGCTGATCTTGCAGGAAGATGGGTCACCTTCAGTGATTCTACCAGGTTTTCTCACCAGTATCTAGTGACGGGGGTTCTTCTATGACTTCTTGTTTAGGAGAAGCACCACCAAATTCTTACCAGTCGGGGAACTGGAGTTCTTCCGTTTGTTTGGGCCGAGGTGGTGGTCGAGGCCATGGCGGTCAGTCACCAGTTTTTTAGCGTCAGCAGGGAGGATCAGCTCATAGTGGTCAGGTAGGATCACAGGGTTGCGGGGTAGGCAATACTTTTGTGGTGGAGCAGACCTATCAGGAGCAGGATCCAGGACCTTCTACAGTTCGAGGTGTGATCTTAGTAGCCTCAGTTTTATCTTCATCTCTTTTCTATACTCGTGCTTCGAATAGTTTTATCTATGTTGCTGTTGTGGAGTGTCTTAGAATCTGTATCTTTTCGTCTGTCCACATGTTTACTCTTGACACACCGTTGGGAGCAAGGACTTCTAGTGTACGTCAGTGCAGAGAGTTCCCTATCGAGGTTTCAGGGTATCGTTTCTTATGGGATCTCTATGTACTAAAGATGAAAGGCTATGATGTCATTCTTAGGATAGACTGGTTGGTTCCCTTCCAGTAATTCATCGACTGTTATCACCGCAGGGTAAGTTTCATTTCACTAGAGGGTGAATCTTTTATTCATTGAGGAGAATGGGATGTTTAGGCGAGTCGAGTAGCACTCGATCATCATGGGCTAGGAAGGGTGATGACCCAAATTGCTAGTCTTTATCTGGATGACCAAGGGACTTCAAAGTTTCACTTTCCTCCAGTGGTAGATTTTTTCAGAGATGTCTTTCCAGAGAACTTTTTAGGTTTGCCTCCGGAGCATGAGGTAGACTTCTCTATCAAGCTCGTGCCAGGAGAGGAACCGGTGTCTATTCCTCCCTATATGATGGCTGCACCTGAGTTGCAGGAGCTCAAGAAGCAATTGCAAGAATTGCAGGCAAAGGGTTTCATTTGACCCAGTACTTCTCTTTGATGGTCTCATGTCCTATTTGAGAAGAAGGAAGACGGGACCCTTAGGCTCGGTGTGGACTATCGGAAGCTGAACCAGTTGACAGTTAAGAACCGATATCCCTTGCCTAGGATTGATGATCTCTTTGATCAGCTTCGAGGACCCCGCATGTTCTCGAAGATCGATTTGAGGTCCGGTTATAATCAGTTGCGCATTAGACCATCAGATATACCTCCGACAGCCTTCAAGAGAAGGTATGGTATCTATGAGTATACGGTTATGCCTTTCAGTCTCATGAATGCGCCAACAATTTTCATGGCACTGATGAACCAAATGTTCCATCCTTACTTGGACTCCTTCATCGTGGTCTTCATGGATGATATCTTGGTGTACTCTCACACTCAACACGACCATGATACCCATCTTGAGATCATTTTGAGTACACTGAGAGAGCATCGGCTTTATGCTAAACTCTCGAAGTGACACTTTTGGATGGATTATATTCACTTCTTAGGACATCTCATCTCAGAGGCAGGAGTATCAGTGGACCCAAGGAAAGTGAGAGTTGTAGTTTCCTGGGAGCATCCGAAGAACGTTTTTGAGGTATGAAGTTTCCTAGGGCTAGCTCGATACTATAGATGCTTCATTCAAGACTTTTCAGAAATTACAGCACCTTTGACATGTCTGAACAAGAAGGGGGTGATGTTCTTATGGTCAGATTCTTGTGAGTCATCCTTTCAGGAGCTGAAGGGAAGGTTGGCGTCAGCACTGATACTAGTCTTTCCAGAGCTAGGCAAGAGATTTACGGTTTATTGTGATGCATCAGGTATCAGGCTGGGTGCTATGCTTATGCAGGGAGATGGAGTCGTTGTGTACGGGTCTCGGTAGTTGAGGCCACATGAGAGGAACTACCCGACACACGATCTGGAGTTGGCAGCGGTTGTTCATGCCTTACGCTGTTGGAGACATTACCTTCTGGGGGAGCACTTTGTGGTTTTCACTGACCACAAGAGTCTCAAGTACATATTCACTCATTGTGATCTGAATCTGAGATAGTGCAGGTGGGTCGAATATCTTCAGTCCTTTGATTTTGAGATTGCCTATACGCTGGGAAAGGGCGATGTAGTGGCAGATGCATTGAGTAGGAGAACTCAGATTCAGGCAGTTCAAGAGGATAGCAGCGAATGGAAGCTTATGGCTATGTTCTCTGAGATGCATCTGGAGGTGCACGATAGACAGGAACATACTTTCCTATCTTCTGCAGCTGTTACCTCCACACTTCTTGATCAGGTATGGATGAGGCAGCTATCATACTCAGAAGGCTTAGTCCTACAGGAGATTGTGTCAGGAGAGGACCATCTTCCTGGATGGACAGTGGGTGAGGATGAGATCTTGCATTTCCAGGGATGCGTATGGGTGCCAGCAGACATACACGAGGAGCTGATGTAGGATTTTCATTCCTCTGTTTGGGCAGTTCACCCTGGCGTCACCAAGATGTATCGGGATCTTCATCACCAGTACTGGTGTCCAGGAATAAAGAGGGATGTTGCTGGTTTCATCTTGCGGTGTTCTACTTGTCAGTAGGTGAAGGCGGAGCATCAATTGCCTTTTACAGAAGTTACCCATTCTGGAGTGGAAATAGAACGATGTCGCGATGGACTTCGTAACCGGATTACTGAGGTCTCCTTGAGGTAATGATGTTGTTTGGGTTGTCGTCGATAGGCTTACGAAGGTTGATCACTTCTTACAGATCAAGGATACCTTAAGTGTTAATGATCTGGGACGGCTATACATCTGAGAAATTGTGCATCTGCATGGAGTCCCCCACTCCATTGTTTCAAACAGGGATGTGCACTTTACTTCTCAGTTCTGGCAGGGACTTCAGAAGGCCTTGGGTACACAGGTACTTCTGAGTACAACATACCATCCCAAGACAGATGGACAATCCGAGTGTATGATCCAGGTGATTGAGGATATGTTCCGATATTGCATTCTAGACTTTTGAGGTTCTTGGGAGAAGCATATCCCTCTGACAGAGTTTACCTACAACAATAGTTTTCAGGCGACTATTCAGATGGCACCTTACGAGGCTTTGTATGGTAGGACATGTCGATCACCCTTATGCTGGCTGGAGGTAGGAGAGGCATCTTTATTGGGTCATTGTCTTTCTCAGGAGACCTTAGAGCAGATAGAGTTTATTCAGAAGAGGATGGCTATAGAACAGTCTCAACAAAAGTCTTATGCTGATCAACGGAGATGACCTCTGGAGTTCGAGGTCGGGGATGAGGTTTTCCTGCGTGTCGCACCCAGGTTGGGACACAAAAGGATTCGGAGATAGGGTAAACTTTCACCACAGTATGTTGGTCCATTTAAGTTATGGGAGAGAGTTGGGTCGGTTGCCTATTGGTTGAAGTTACCTTAGAGGTACCAGGCCATGCACGATGTATTCCACGTCTCCCAGCTCCGACGTTACTTTTCAGACCCGTCTCATGTCTTTCAGACCGAGGAGGTTGAGCTTGAAACGGATGCATCATTTGAGGAGAATCCTATCCGGATTGTCGATCATAGTACTATGGTTTTTAGTGGATGGTATGTTCCTCTAGTATGGTTGTTGTGGTAGCACGGGAGAATATAGGATGAGAACTGGGAAAGGGAGGTCAATGTATGATCGCAGTGGCCAGAGATGTTCGGGGTTTCTTCTTCTCTACCTCGTTAGGGAAATTCGGGGACAAATTTCTTTAAGGGGGGAAGCTTGTAAGAACCCAGATCTTCATTTTAGGTATGTCTTTCTTTTTCTGGTGTTTTTTAGAAAAGAGGGATTTTTGGAAAATTTTGAAGTTCACACCGTGTACTCCCTTGCCGCGCCAAGCTGTGTGCTGGCCGTGTTCGGGCTACACACACGGTGTGTAGAGGCGATGTGGCGGCCACTTAAAGTGGAGTACGAAAAAACAAATTACATGTCATGTATCCCAGAAGTACAGACCATGTATTTTCTTTTTTTCATTAAACGAACTGGGTTCACACCTCACGGACAGAACACTCTCCTTCTTCAGGTTCTTCATCCGAGAGCGGCCCGTACGGCGGCGATTCTTCTCCAGATTCTCGATCCTCCATCCGTGCTCCGAATCAACCGCCATTGATTGCGTTGGAACCATAGTAGTGAGTTCTTCCTCCTCCTAGAGCCTTGTTTTCCAATTTTTCCTCTTTCTCAACATATCGTTGGTTGATCTCTTTTTACGTTTTCATAGATCCTCGATGTTCTAAGGAGAATCAGCCATCGTGGTTCACATATATCATTCCACTAGCATCGAGGTGAGTGGTTTGTTCCTTTACATAGGAAGTCTGTGAATATTTTTTGCAACCAATATCCTTGAATGGGGTATTTCTTGTTTCCTGTTTTTCCCTTGTTGTTTTCTTACTTTTCTTGATTGCTTAAGTAGAGGTAATTGCTTGTGAATAGGGTAAATTATACTGTACTTTGGATGGTTTTCCATGCTTGTTTTCTTGTTCGGTGTTTTTCCAGTTTCCATGCCTAGTTGTAGGATAGTGGAACTGTTGTACTGTTATGCTGTTATGCCTTAGAAAGATAGCCAAGTAGTTCTTGAGGTTTACTTGGGACGATATGCGCGCTATGCATGTTTGTTTTACATAGGGCTGTGAGAACCTAGTGTAGTAGACCATAGGAAGAATGGACATAAGGGATTCTCCAGAGTGTCTTTAATTTATGATGCAAGACCACAGGGGGAATTGACGTTGAGTGCTTCCTCAGAGAGCCTGTAGTTCCTTGATGTGGGCCACAGGGGGAATGAGACGATGAGTGTTTCCCCAGAGAGCCTCTAGTATGATAGGAGACTGTAAGGGGAATTTACGGTGAGTGCTTCCTTAGAGAGTCTATTCTTTAGATGAACCAGAGGGGTGATACTGTGTGTGCTTCCCAGAGGGTTGCTAGTACTTGTAGGTTGAACCTTAGGGGTTAGACTATGAGAACTACCCAGAGGTTACCTTTTTTTCTACTTGCTTGAGTAGCTGTTTCTTATTTGTAGATTATATGCTAGGAACTGTGGATTGTTACTACTACTTATTATCATGTTTACTGCTTACTGTTTGTTGCTTACTGTATGTTACCTGCCATATATTCACTGACTGTTAGGCACATATCTTTTGGTGGTTGCCTATTGGGACTTTGTCTCACACCCTGTTTGGGTCATGCTTTTGGGCCCAAACAGATTATATTATTGCAGCTATAGATAAGGGAAAGTTCCCTTCGACTTCAGGTTCTTGATTGCACTGGGGATGGAGAGCATGGGACCAGGCTGAGGCTTGCGATTCTGAGGAGTTGCTCATTTTTTTTTTCTTTTGTACTTTGGTTTAGTATTATATTCAGCATTGTGACTTGCTTGGAGGTTTTCCTTAACATATGTGTATCATTCATCATTTACATATATTTCTTCTCCAATTGTTTATTTATCAGTATTACGTTGTTTTATCTTGTATGGATGTCTACTATTTCCACTATTGTTGTTATTTGTTTTCTCTTCCACTGTGTACTCTGCCAATGAGGGCATAGTTTCCCCACTATCACATCCAAGGCCCTCGCTGCTAATCGGTAGCCTCTGGAATTTGGGGAAATGCACTTGAAGCCACGTGACCAACCGGGTATGGGGCACCTCTGGGTGGCTTCCGGAACCAGGACGTTATAGGTACTGTAGCAGGTACTGTGCAGAACTGTAGTAGGTACTGTAGCAGGTACTGTAGCAAGCATTGTTTGGCACCGTAACAGTCAGGAATATGCCCCCATTTGGGCCTTCGGGCCATCGATTTGGTCCCTGAGTCCTTTATGGCCTTCGGGCCACCTAGGCCTTTGGGTCAGTAAGGCCTTCGGGCCACCTCAAGGCCTTCGGGCCACCTTAAAGTGCAGATGCAAACCAGACAACCTACAAGGAAAAAGCTTCAGAAGGAGGAGGAGCAAGAATATTTCACCATAGCAGAAGCTAAACGGATTGCAAGAATGAGAGGGTATGGCTCCTGCCATTGGGACAAGCTTGTGCATGCACGGGAAAGCCTATCCAAACAGCCATGCGAAGGTGGAGAGCTGATTTCATGATGAAGATTCTGGGGAGGAGTAGTTCAAAGTAGTTAGTCTCGGTTGTATGTAATGTTTGAAGCCTACAGAAGGCCTATGGTCCATGTAATGCTTACGCCTACGGGCCTTGTAAGGGTTCCACCTCACCCCTTGAAAGGTGGATTATCAAAAATCAATAAAAAATGAAGGCCTTCGGGCCATTGGAGGAAAAGAAGTATGACACTGGTTAGTCCATACAAAGGCATGATCATTTCTTGTCAAGGTTTTCATATGATTTATAATCCAAGAAACCTTAGGCATGAATATCCTATAATATACTATAATATCAAGTAAACTTTTCACTTCAATAACATTATTGGGGGATACCCATGAAACATATACCTTAATCCTCAACAGATCCAAATCTACTCCCCATTGTGACATGACTTGTACCATGAAATAGACCCCATTGGCCCATAACTTAAACTTTTAAAACTTATCAAATGTCCTTTGACTTTGAATAATCCAAAAAAAATCTTGTAGGTTCTCTAAATTCTACTCCTTAGACATAGAATACACCAAAATGTTGTCTATGACTGCTACCAAAAACTAGTCTAATAATTTAAAAATATATATATTACATGACTCCCATGAACACAGTTGGGTGTTAATAACACCAAAATGAATTACCATGAAATAATAGTATCTATACTGATATATGAACATAGTATTTGGAACATCTTCATACTTTACTCACATCTAATGATATCTCAACCACAAATCTGTCATAAAGAAGCAGCTAGATCACTTTAACTGGTCAAAAAATTCATCAATATATGGAAATGGATAATGGTTCTTCATTTTCACCTGATTCAAGTGATAATAATTGATGAAAAAATTCATACTACCATCTACCATATTTGCAAACAAGACCATAACAACCCAATGTGATACACTAGGCCAAATAAAAAATCTATGTAAGATATTGTCAATATAGATCTGCAGATCTGGTAACTCATAATCTTTCATTATATATAGATACATCGAGATAATATAAAAACTCAGTTATATCTCAATCCCAAACTTGATCTCTCATCAAGGGGATGTCATCAAAGTATCTTTATGGAATACAACAATGTACTCTTCCACTACCTTGGGAATTACCAACTGTTGAACCTCTATTGAACACAATATCATATTTTACATCAAGGATGATAAGGACTCAACAACCCTCTATCCTATTTTATGTTCCTTATCACCTAGTAACATAGAATAATAACCATAGATGTCATAAAATATAGCTCAAATCCTGAAGATATCCTTGATATCTTTCACAGAATGCAGTTATTCTATGTCAAGGATTATTGAATACAGTTATATCTGCAAACTTAATAAATCTTATGAAGACCGATACTACCCAAGTGTTATCTCATAATCTCTATATACATCAAACAGGATAACACAACCTCCAAAAGGCATAGTTAATGCTAATGGAATTGGAATCCTCTCTAACTCAATTCCTAAAGCATGGGTAGGGTGGGTGAAATAAAGGAATGTATTACTACTAAATCATATAAGTTATTTACCCCTGTAGAATATAAACAGATGCTACCTTGCATGATGTTTGTCTCTATCACTATTGGAAACTCAAAGGCATGCCTCTGACCATTCCCTAATTTAATATAAGAAACCTTGTTAATATTTATCTATTTATTTAATGTAATTTTGTGTCATTTTAAATGTTGATAATTTTGGACATTAATTTTAAAAAAAAAAGGAAATTTTCTTTTGTACATGATTTTTTCACGTTTACTGTATACTTTTACCAAATATATAGATGACCTTTATAGAGGGATTAATTTTTTGCACAGGTTAGTGTGAATGGTTTTTTTAAACCATTTCAGTATCCTTATATAAAATCATCCTTGGTTTATTTTTTATTGTGCTTGGTTAATGGTCATAGGTAATTCATGGTTTGAGGAGAGGCCTAGGGGAACTCATGTAACATAACCTTCTGTGTGAGTGTGTTTATGGGTGGTGGTGCATGGGTTTTTAATTGTTATTAGAAAATAGGTTATTAAACCCTATATCATGCTACATTTTGGATAGTGTCATATTCGAGGTTGGTTCATTATTTTTCAAAAAATGTGGTCTGCCCAGATTTAATTAAAAATTGAAGAGATCCATATACCCCCTTCGAATTTTAACTCCCTTATCCTCTCTCATGCATGAGGCTGGACCTAAGGATCTCAAAAGAGTGATCTAACCTCCTCCTCATTTTATTATTGGCCCTTTTATCTAGATATCATATAGAATTCAAGGTAATTTATCCTACTTATTCCCTATTTCTTATTCCCAATACCTTTATTCCACTTATTCTGGGTTTCTCCATCTACTATGAACTTTAATTCATGGTTCATGTGAGACGTATGGTTCGAGTTAGTTATAACCTAGGTTTTTTTCTCTTTTAGGACTGGATAAGGGTTATTTATTTCTTATTTGAGTGTTCTCCATGGAAGGTGGAATGTTGCAGCTTGATTTTCTTCTAGTTGAGATTGTTTTTTCTATGAAATTGCTTTAGTTTTAAATTTATGATGATCTTGAGTTTTAAAGACCTATTTTAATTGATGTATGTTGTCATATGACATTCATTTGGAATTTATAAAATGTTTTCTAGGGGTTTTAAGCTTTTCATAAAAAAAATTCCATATCGATTTCAAGTGTAGATTTGAATTTTAAATAGTTTAGTATGTTAAGTCCCTTGAAAATACCTATGAGACATTACTTAAATGTTTTGGATAGAAAATGAGAGGCATTGTCCCATTTAATTTTTAATGGAAAAACCTTATCTTAATAAATGATTTGAAAGAGGTTTTTTTTCATATGGTTTCTAAAGGATATTTGAAAATGGAATTTATGAGAAGTGGAAATGAAACGACATTTTGAGTCTATTTTAAATTAAAGGTATTTTCTGTATTTTATGAGACAAATGGATTATTTCTCACGAGATACTCATTGATTTCATCATTGTTTATTTCACTAGTTATGGGTTATTTATTATTATATGAATATTTTATTATATAAAAAGGGGTTGTTTTGTGAAAGGGAATTATATGTGGGTGTGAGGTATTGTTTATTTTCTATTAATGTGATTGTATTGATTACTTACACACCTCCTTCTTTGATTGGCCATGAAAATCTTAGGATACTAAGAAGGGGGTCTAGATATATGTAACCCCTAGTGTATATTGTGCTCCTTATAGGGGTTCACTACCTATGGAAGCTGAGTTCTCCCAGGATGTATTATGTTACTAGAGTATATTCATGCTCATGGGATTTATATAGGGCCTAACTAGTTCTAAAATATTATTTGGAAGACATATTCTTTAGTTTCGGCCTAAGTTTCGTGTTTCTAGTCCACGATCTCATTACATGATTTTTAGGAGATAGTTAAAGAAACATATGCTTTTAATAATAGTGAATACTTGTAATTTCATTAAACTTATTGTAATCCATTATTCTCATCTTGTTTTGGATCCATTTACCATACCTTATTCCCATTTTCTATACTCCCTTGATATAATAGTACATGATTTTGTTGTGATTTCGTTATTTATGGAGGGGTTGGTTTATAAAATGGTTTAAAAGATGTTTTGGGAGTGTTGTTTTAAAAAAAAGACAAATGTTTATTTTTGGGGGGTTTTATGAAAGATTATAAAGGATGGAAAAAAATTTCATCTTGTTTTATTTCAAATCAAAGACCCACATTTCTGGTTTTTAAAGTGTTTTACTACTAAGTAAATATTTCATTTAATTTCATTTTAAAAAAGTAAAGTTTCATTAATTAAAGGTGAAATTTTGTTATTTGTTTTCATTATTTCCTTATTAATAATGAAAACCATATTTTATATTTTATTTAAAACTAGAATTTATGAACTACTTATCTGAAGGAATTATATGGAATCTTTGGTGAGATCCTATCGGGCCCATTATCTAATGTCATGTATACACACTAGTGTTTGTTCATGAATCTATTATATTTTATATGGGTTTCAGGTTCTATTTTAGATTTTCTATCACTTTATTAGGTTTTTGATGGGTGAGTTGGTATGTAGCGAGTATCCTTGGGTTTCACATAAGTGATTTGACAGCTTTTATTTTTACTTTTGGATGTTATATTGTATCGTCCAAGACAATATCCACTTATTTTATTCAGTTTCTTCTATTATATCTATTGTGTATTATTTTTGTGGATAATTTATGCATGTTTAAACCAATTAGTTGAATCATAATTTTGTTTTATGACTCATTTGTTTCTCTTACCTATTTGGGTTTTCTTATTTCTATTTTTTTGTGGGTGTCTAATATACGGTTTCCCAATTTTGAACATTTGGTAGGTAATATATTGTATTTTACTCTAATTTTAGGATAAATTAGTTCCCAAATTAAATTCCTATGATTACTAAGAACTATTTTCCATCTTATGGGGATCGAGAATACTCTTCAGACTGAGTGGTGGGATAAGTAGGGTTGTGTTTCAGGTTAGATCAGGTTGGTTCATTAAAAAATGGTATCGTATCCTAGGTTATTTATGGATATAAGTTCTTGAAAATTAATTATTGTTATTTGGGGAGTGTTTTTATAGATTTGAGGTGCGAATTTGGGACATTTGTAGAGTTTACATGGGATTGTATGACAAAACCATACTCATAATGAACCTCAATTTACAAAGGAAAGTAGGGATTTATGTATTATATCTTGATTTTGTTATTGAATTTTTGATTTATTTTAATATGGAAGGATGATATTTGGATCCTTAATGAGTTTTGTCGGTGGTTTGGGGGGTTCCCTCACATTTTGGGGTGAAAGTGTATGAAGAATTAGGAATAGGAGATTAGCTCACATGGTTTGGTAAATTGTATAGAGCACATCCTAAATAGTTTTGGGGAGTTCACTATCACAACCCGCATTCACCAAAAGGAGGGAATGGACAGTAGATTTCCAGGCCCTTCCTTATTTAAGTTGAAGGAGAGATAATGACCCCCGAAACCCGCCTTCAATAAGTCCCGGAGTTGCAACCAGAACCAAGGTTATATAATCTCACACAAAATGGAAGGCATTACCCTATTTATTTTTTTTATAGGATTGAGAGATAAGATAGAAACCCCAAAAATACCAAAGCTGAAAGTAAATGTAAATCCAAAAGTAACCCATTCCAATATGCATGTTCAACAGTAAATGATACAAGCCACAAAAACTCCAAAGGTAAAGTACAAATAAAAAGGAAAACAACAATAGCAACTGCCCCAAGGTCCGAGGTAGTACGGTCCCGCACAATCCCTGGAGTCCTCCTAGAAACCTGAAAGTAGTTTTATATACATAGGGTGAGCATACATGTATACCCAGTAGGGAAAACCAAAAGCTTTCATGCACAAATGGGGAAGCATTCTAATGCCCTGTGAGAAAAGAGAAACCAAAGCACCTAGCAAGGAAAACTATCCACCCAAGCCTCACCGAGGCACACTCCCCAAATAACTCAAGGCAAGTAACGTATAGTAATAGAACATCAATGTTTGGGTACCCCGTACCACTTTCCCATTGGTTATTGAATACATACTATACATCGAACCAATCCTGCCATTCTCACCACAGTCCATCTGCCAAACCCCGCCCACACACACCTGGGCCATAACCTCATCACAGTCCCACTGTCAAACCCCGCCCGCACACACCTGGTCCATAACCACCATCCCGCCCACAGACACCTGGGCCACAACCACTACGCGTAACCACACCCGCAAACACCTGGGTCAAAACAACTACTCTCATGCCTGAAGACACCTGGGCCTCATCATGAAGACACTTGGGAAACAACCTGCCCACAAACACCTAGTCCAATCACCACACTACCCTGCCCGAAGATTCTTGTGCTAATAATGGAATTCAGGCCATCATAGCCTGCCTGAAGTGTCTTGGGCTATTCGGGAAAGGGAGCATAAAGAAGCTAATAACCAGCCACTCATAGGACAATTGGAAAAAAACACCCTCCCCCATGAAATTGGGGTTTTCGGCACTAAAGTGATCAAATTGGGTGGGGTGTGAATAAAAAACATAAAACATATAGATATATGTATAGGTAACAATCACTCATCATAACCTAGGGTTTCCAAATCCAACCCAAGCATGAAAATTCTCATTACTATTCATTCATAAAATAAGGCACAGTACTCACGTCCAAGTCACAACTCATTCCCATAACCAAATCCTCATTTAAATCATTCTTGTTTCATGTTCAATCAAACCCATTTAAGTGAATTCTACACTACTGGGCAACTAACAGGCATAACCACAAGTTAAGGAAAGAGAAACAGCCAAACAGCAATTTAAGCATTCACACCCGGTTCTCTTGTGAAGTCACAACAACAAAGGGATAAGTGAGATCCCTCAAAGTACTGGAACCAAACCAAGACTCGAGATACATCCCACACTTACAACAAAAAAATGAATCAGTGAGATCCCATGAAGTATTGGAACCAAAGCAAGCCCCAAGATACAACCCACACAGCTTCAAATTCACAACCAACAATCGTGCCA
This sequence comes from Viscum album, assembly GCA_963277665.1. Taxonomy (NCBI): domain Eukaryota; kingdom Viridiplantae; phylum Streptophyta; class Magnoliopsida; order Santalales; family Viscaceae; genus Viscum; species Viscum album. The sequence goes on from OY728126.1 coordinate 124,544,900, forward strand.
CAACAGAGGATCTCATCCCCATTCACATCTTCCCACAAACATTAAACAGTATAACACACCATCTACCAAAACACAAGTGGAAACTTCTAGGTCCAACACATCATTCATTAGGTTCTTATTTCTATTTGTTAACTGGGGTGATCACACAGTGATTCATGTTTTACTTAACATCCATTTAATCCAAACTGAGTTTAGGTGACCAACTAATTCTCATGTTATAGTTATTTGGTCATCAAAAAAGACAAGGGTTCATTAGGACGCAAGGAAAGACCACCAATGGCCATGATTTTTAGTGAGCACAAGCACATAAATTTCACAACACATATCAACATAAAAGAGTACAGCAAAACATCGATAACACCCCCTTCATTCTTTAAAGGTCATTTCATTATCTTCATTAAGTTTGGTTTCATCAATCCCCACAGAAACAAAAGCATACCCTCCCTGCACAATACACAGTAAGGAGAGACGAAGGAAAACCCTAATTGATTGATCAAAGATTGAAGTTCTTTGCCACGCACCAAGAATAGGGGAAAGCGCAACTTGTAGGGGAGGGATGTCGAGAACTCCAAGGACGAGCAGAAAGACTCCACCACAAGCGCACCACAAGCCTCGGAAAGGAGGGACTCCAGGCGCACCAGGGAGAAAAAAGAAATCTAGCCGACGAGGGGAAGGAAAAAGCTATATCGGGAGATATAAAGATGAGATCTTATTGTTATGGGATATGGAATTTTGAATGCCTTAGAAATCGGATCATGGTTTCCCATGTTGTTGGGCAGTTACGCATGATGATATTAAGTTGTTATTTAATATTCCCCATTGGGGAGGTTTCTTGGGATTTTTGGGTATTAATTATGGGATTTAAATGGATTTGAACCACTTAAAAGGGGTTAAAAAGGCCTAAAAGAGGCATTACGGGAAAAACTGCAGAAGAGAAACCCAACAAGGCTGGGTGACACTGATCGGTCACGCCAATTGGTCACACACCGAAATGACATCCTACCACTGAGACTTCACCCTTAGGATCTGAAAATTGGAAACAGGATGGACTGTGAGGGTCTGGGTCATCACATCAGATACCTATCAAATCATTCTCACCCTAGAGAATTTAAAACCAGACCTGAAGAAAGGAGGGGGTCCGAACAACCACCCTGGTAGATACCTCTCTGTATTGAACCTCTCTGACATATGAGAACACCTTCCCTCCTTAAGAAACCATGCAACATTTAAGGTTAAAGTTGTCCAGTCATACGGGTTAGGGAGTTTCTTCCTCCATGTCAAGATACTATCCGCTTTAGGTGGCACTGACTCGCCAGCATGGGTTTAATCGCATCCACCTTAATGTGTCTTGATTTCAGATCGGGTTCTCCCCTCCCCGCAGTCAGGATTTTTCACACGCATCTAGAGAATAAGGAAAACCATACATTCCATAGTAAATGAGGTAAAGTGTTCCATCACAACCAAATACAACAAACAGAACTACTCAAAACAGCTCTTGGTACTAGGTGTTCATCTGCATCTCCCATTCCCAGGTACTTTCCTCAATCCCATCATGCCTCCACAATACACGAACCAGAGGAATGGTTTGTCCACTAAGCACCTTCTCTTCACGATCCTCGATCATCACTAGTCATTCTGTGAACGTTGCATCATCTTCGATATCTAGATATCCCCAGTCAGGGACGTGTGAGTCATCGTGTAGATACCGACGAAGCTGGGACACATGGAAGACATCATACAACCTTTGTACTTATGGTGGCAAAGCATTCTGGTAATCCACCTCGCCGACCCACTGCACCACCTTGAAGGGTCCGACAAACCTGGGAGATAGCTTACTTCTGTCGAACCTCCTCTGCCCACGCCGAGGGGAGACCTTCAAGAATACGTGGTCCCCGACCTCAAACTCCAAGGGTCTCCTCCTATTATCATAATATGACTTCTTCCGGTCCTAAGCCGCCTTCATCCTATCCCGTATAAGTTGAACCTTCTCCATCATGCTCTGCACCACTTCTGGGCCAAGAACACCTATTTCCCCAACCTCGGTACAACACACGGGTGAGCGACATGACCTTCCATACAAGGCTTAGAATATATCCATTACAATGGTATAGTGATAGATATTATTGTAGGAAAACTCTACCAGTGGTAATTTTCGCACCCACGATCCCCCAAAATCCATAATACAAGCTCGTAGCATATCCTCCAACGTCTGGATGGTATGCTATGTCTGTCCATCTGTCTGGGGATGGAAAGCAGTGCTAAGACGCACCTGGGTTCCAAAAGCATGTTATAATCCCCTCCAAACTTGTGAGGTAAACCATGCATCCCTATCCAAGACTATGGACCTCAGAACTCCATGAAATCGCACCACCTCATCCACGTACCTCCATGCTAAGGCATCCACAGAACTCGACTCCTTGATCGCCAGAAAGTGAGCCGATTTCTTCAACCGGTCCACCACTACCCAGATAGCATCACAGCCTCCTTTAAACTTGGGTATACTTATGAAGAAATCCATTAAGATGTCATCCCACTTACACTCGGGGACATCTAAAGGTTATAACAGACTTCCAGAAACATGGTGTTCGGCCTTCACTTACTGACACAGTAGGCATCTGGCCACGAACTCGGCCACAGCCCGCTTTACCCCGGGCCACCAGAACTGACCCTTCTAGCCCCGGTACATCTTGGAAACTCCCAGGTGCACTGTTAGGGGTGAGTTTTGGAACTCACCAAGAACCATATCACGCATCTCCTCTGAAACAAACAACTTTCCTCTGAAAAGCATCTGATTTTGAGTATCCTCTGTCCACCCTTCCAGAGCATCGACTTGGTTAACCCGGTCACGCATCACTTCACTCTTTATGTCTCCCCACTGAGACTCCTCCACCTGCCGTAGGAGAGAAGACTACACTGTCATCTAATAGAGGAAAACTCTACCACCATCCATCCTCGCATCCAGGTACAGGGCTGTTAACACCTCCATAGCCTTCCAAGTATCATCCGACTCTCGAACAACATCCTTCGGTGACTTCCTGCTCAAGGAATCGGCCACCACATTTCCCTTTCCTGAGGTGTAGGAAATCTCAAAGTCATGGTCCTAAAGGAACTCTATCCACCTTCTCTATCATAAGTTTAGGTCCCACTGGGAGAAGATATACTTCAAGCTTTTGTGATCGGTGAAGACCACTAAGCGCTCCCCTACAAGGTAATTCCGCCACAACTTTAGTGAAAAAAATGACAGCCACAAGCTCCAGGTCATGGGTGGCATAATTACACTCATGGGGACGTAACTGCCTAGACCCATAGGATATCACCCCTTGTCGTTGAGTCAACACACATCTTAGGCCTTGCCCTGAAGCATCACAGAACACCTCATACACCACCCCTTCTTTTAGAAATCTCAGCACTGGGGCACTTACTAACTTCTCCTTCAGATAGCTAAAGGATTCCTGGAATTGCCCATTCCACACAAAAGTCTGGTCCTTCTTGGTCAAAGTCGTCAAAGGTGCTGCAACTCGAGATAAGTTGGGTACGAACCCCTGGTAGTAACCTACCAACCTGAGGAAACTACGAACCTATGCCATGTTCTTGGGTGGTGCCCAAGAAACAACTGCCTGGTCCTTCGATGGGTCCACTTTTATCCCCTTCTAAGACTCTACGTGCCCAAGGAAATGAACTTCTCACCTCCAGAACTTGCACTTGGACAATTTCCCATTGAGATGGTGTCATCGGAGGACCTATAAAACCATTCTCAGGTGCTCCGTGTGATCCTCCTTTGATTTTGAGTAGATCAGGATGACGTCAATAAAAATGACTACAAACTGATCCAGTTATTCCCAGAAGATGGAGTTAATGAGTCCCATGAACACAGCTAGAGCATTTGTAATGCTGAACGACATGACCACAAACTCAAAGTGCCCATATATGCAGCTGAAGGAAGTCTTGGAGATATCGCCCTCTTTCACCCTCACTTGGTGATATCCAGACCGCAGATCCATCTTTGAGAACCACCCTTCTCCCCTCAGTTGACCAAAGAGATCATCTATCCTCAGGAGAGGGTAGTGATTCTTGACTGTTACCTGATTCAGTCTCCTATAGTCTATGATCAACTTGAGACCACCATCTACCTTCCTCGCGAACAAGACTGGAGCACCCCATGATGGCGCACTTGGTCGAACAAAACCCTTCTCCATCAGATCGTCAATTTGAACTCGCAACTCCTATAGCTCCGAAGGTGCCATCTGGTAGGGTGCCATCAAAATCGGATGAGCACCAGGATACAAGTCTATCCCAAACTCGATGTCACGTTGAGGGGGTAGAGTCGTCACCTCCTTAAGGAAGACGTCCATAAACTCATTGAAGATCCCTGGAACTTTCACCATCTCTGCATCCACCGACTCCACTGATAGCTCTGCTAACAAGGAGAGGAGGGGTTCCCCTCACTTTCTGCTTCCCTGGAAACTCTGCTCGCTGATGAAAGTCACATGTTGGAAACCCAAGTCTGAAAACACAACCCTTCCTCAGAAGCAGTTAATGACGGAACATACAGAGAACAACCAGTCAATGCCTAGGATGACATCGTATGGATGTATCTACAATAGTAGAAGATCCCTGATAGACTTATGTGGCCCTATCATCAGTCTACACCCTCAGCAAACATAAGACAAGTTGGTATGATCTATGACTAGCATACTCAGCACTAGGGGCGCTAAAAGTCTCTCGACGTCTAAACCCAGGGCACGGACCAAAATGGGTGTAACAAAGGAGTGAGAAGCTCCTGTATCGAACAAGACATAGGCAAGGGTACTAAACAAGCTGATCATACCTTGAACGACTTCTAGCCCTGCTGGAACTGGTGCCTCCACAATGTGCAACTGCCCACGGCTAGCTCCTCTTCCTCTTGGATATCGGCCTCCTCCTCGACCATGCCCCGATCGAGGTCCCTGAGGAGCGCCCTGAGGTCGGCCTCCTCCTGCAATGTCCGCCATTGGAGGAGCGGGAGCTCACTGTCCCTGCTGCTGCTGAATGGGCCTGGCTGGAAACTACTACATCTGGGGCGGGTGCTGCACGGGCCCACCCCCACTGTACTGCACTCTATTCGGGCACTGATTTCGAAGGTGCTCATGGCTCCCATAGATGAAGCACCTCGGTCCTGGGTCCAAAAGGAAAGGGTGAGGACTGGTGGATCGGAACTGGAACTACTGAGGCCTTCTTCCAACTGGTCGAAACCTAGAGGGTCCTGATGCTGGAGGCCTGCTACTGACGGCCTTCCCATTCGACGAGCCCAACTAGATCCCCTCTCGTGATACACCTCTCAGCATGTGCATCCTCTCCACCAATTCATCTATCTTCTGGACCTCTAAGTAGGTCAGTAAGGTGAAGGGAGTAACAGCATACTGAAGAGAAGGTCGAAGTGCCTTATCCAAATGCCTCGCCCGAGACTCCTCATCTGAAAAGTGTTCTGGAGCAAAGCAGATGAGATCCTTGAACATGATCCCCAATTCTCTCACCAACATGCTCCCTTACTTTAGGGAGAGTAGCTCCTACCTCTTCTCTGCCTTCATCATGGAAAAGAGTAATTACGCCTAGAACTCTTTCTCGAAGTCATCCCACGCAACCTCAGCCTCCTTCTTTTCCCTGAGATAAAGCATCCACCACTGACGCGCTGCTCCCCGTATCTGGCTGACGACCAGAGGAACCCAGTACTCCATAGGACCCCGAATCAAGCCAAAAGATATCACTAGCTCCTCGAGACAGCTCTCTGTCTCCATATCTGAGATGTTAACCTCGTACTTCCCAAGGGTCTTCCGCTGAAAGGCCTGAAGTATCGTCTGCCACTGATCATCCTCCTCCTCTCAATAAGCCCTCTATCGATCATCCAAAACAACCTCTGGGGCCTCAATCGTCCGCACCACTCATGTTTGTCTCCCAGGTGCCATAGCTGCAAGGTAAAGAAGGAATTCCTAAGCCCGATTAGTATAGAAGATTTAAGTTTTTTAGACTTTTTATTCATTTTAAATTCCCAAAATACCCATGAAACACAATAACACAAGTAATTATGATGCATGTAACTTCCCAAGGGTCTCTACCCTGCAAGCAGTGTAGCATCACTTGGTTGTTCGGTAGGTCCCGAGTCCTTGCATCAGATCACGGGGGGCCCTAAAATCCTGTGTCCTAGCCGGTCTTCCCTGGACAATTTCATGCACCAAGATCACCCAACATTTTTTCCCTACCATCCCATGCAATCCTCACTGTGCCTAGCTCCAGAATCCATCCTATATCCCAACATCTTGCTCTGATACCATTCTTTTAGGACCTGCCTTCACCAAAAAGAGGGAAGGGATAGAAGATTTCTAGGACCTTCCTTCTTTAAGTTGAAGGAGAGATAATGACCCCCAGAACCCGCCTTCAATAGGTCCCGGAGTGGCGACCAGCACCAAGGGTATAGAATCTCACACAAAATGGAAGGAATTATCCTTTTTATTTTTATTTTTTATAGGATTGAAAGATAAGATAGAAACCCCAACAATATCAAAGTTGAAAGTAAAGGTAAATCCAAAATTAACCCATTCTAATATGCATGTTCAATAGTAAATGATACAAGCCACAAAAACTCCAAAGGTAAAGTACCAAGAAAAAGGAAAACAACAACAGAAACTGCCCCAAGGTCCGAGCTAGTATAGTCCCGCACGATCCCTGAAGTCCTCCTGGAAACCTGAAAGTTGTTTTATATACGTAGGGTGAGCATACAAGTATACCCAATAGGGAAAACCAAAAGATCTCATGAAAAAGTGGGGAAGCATTCTAATTCCCTGTGAGAAAAGAGAAACCAAATCACCTAGCAAGGAAAAATATTCACCCAAGCCTCACCAAAGCACACTCCCCAAATAACTCAAGGAAAGTAAAGTATAGTAATAGCACATCGATGTTTGGGTACCCCGCGCCACTTTCCCACTGGTTATTGAAGTCATCCTATACATCGAACCAATCCTATCATTCTCACCATAGTCCATCTACCAAACCCCGCCCACACACACCTGGGCCATAACCTCATCACAGTCCCACTGTCAAACCCCGTCCACACACACCTAGTCCATAACCACCATCCTGCCCACAGACACCTGGGCCACAACCACCACGCATAACCACACCCGCAAACACTTGGGTCAGAACAACTACTACCATTCCCTAAGACACCTGGGCCTCATACTAAAGACACTTGGGAAACAACATGCCTGCAAACACCTGGGCCAATCACCACACTACCCTGTCTGAAGATTCTTGGGCAAATAATGGACTTCAGGACATCACAGCCTGCCCAAAGAGTCTTGGGCTATTCGGGAAAGGGAGCAGAAAGGAGATAATAACCAGCCACTCATAGGAGTGTTGGAAAAAAACACCCTCCCCCATGAAATGGGGTTGTTCGGAACTAAAGTGCTCAACTTGGGTGGGGAGTGAATAAGAAACATAAAAGCTACAGATATATGTATAGGTAACAAGCACTCATCCCAACCTAGGGTTTCCAAAGCTAACCCAAGAACAAACATTCTTGTTACTATTCATTCAAAAAAGAAGGCACAGTACTAATGGCCAAGTCGCAACTCATTCCCATAACCAACTCCTTATTTAAATCATTCTTGTTTCATGTTCAATCAAACACATTTAAGTGAATTCTACACTACTAGGCAACTAACAGGCATAACCACAAGTCAAGGAAAGAGAAACATCCAAACAGCAATTAAGCATTCACACCTGGTTCTCTTGTGAAGTCACAACAACAAAGGGATAAGTGAGATCCCTCAAAGTACTAGAACCAAACCAAGCCTCGAGATACAGCCCACACTTACAACAAAAAAAGGAATCAGTGGGATCCCTAGAAGTACTGGAACCAAAGAAAGCCCCGGGATACAGCCCACACAGCTTCAAATTCACAACCAACAACCATGCCACAACAGAGGATCTCATCCCCATTCACATCTTCCCACAAACATTAAACTGTATAACACACAAACTACAAAAAAACTGGGGGAAACTTCCAGGTTCAACACATCATTCATTAGGTTCTTATTTCTTTTTGTTAATAGAGGTGATCACATTGGGATTATTGTTTTACTGAACATCCATTTAATCCAAACTGAGTTTAGGTGACCAACCAATTCTCATGTTACAGTTATTTGGTCATCAAAAAAGGTAATATTTCATTAGGAGGTAAGGAAAGACCACCAACGGCCATGATTTTTAGTGATCACAAGCCCATATATTTCACAACACATATCAACATAAAAGAGTACAGCAGAACATCGATCACACCCCCTTTATTCTTTAAAGGTCCGTTCATTGTCTTCATTAAGATTGGTTTCATCAATCCCCACAGAAACAAAATCATACCCTCCCCACATGATACACAGTAAGGAGAGATGAAGGAAAGACCTTACATGATTTATCAAAGATCGAAGTTATTCGCCACGTGCCAAGAACAGGGGAAAGTGCAACTTAGAGGGAAGGGACGTCGGGAACTCCAAGGAAAAGCAGAAAGACTCCAACACAGGCGCACCACAAGCCTCAGAAAGGAGGGACTCTAGGCGCACCACGGAGAAGAAAGAAATCCAGCTGACGAGGGGAAGGAATAAGATCTAGCGGGAGATATAAAGATGACATCCTATTGTTACAAGATATGGAATTTTGAATGCCTTGGAAGTCATATCGTGGTTTCCCACGTGGTTGGGCAGTTATTCATGATGATATTAAGTTTTTATTTAATATTCCCCATTGGGGAGGTTTCTCAGGATTTTTGGGTATTAATTATGGGCTTTAAATGGATTTGAACCACTTAAAAAGGGTTAAAAATGCATAAAAGAGGTGTTACGGGAAAACTGCAGAAGAGAAACCTGACAAGGCTGGGTGACACTGATCGGTCACGCTGATCAGTCACACACTAAAATGACGTCCTACCACCGAGACATTACCCTTAGGATCTGTAAATTGGCAAAGGGATGGACCGTGAGGGTCTGGGTCATCACATTCACCGAGTTTGATGCATAGTGTAAGCATGTTATACCATATTGTATGGAAAATATATGCATAAATCTGCATCCCACCAAGTTTCTTTTGACATCCTTTAGTTTCATATTTCACTTATATTGTCTCCCATTCCTTGTAGATGAGTTAAATAATTATTAAAAAAGTTTTAATGTAGTTGATGTAGATTTTTTTAGGTGTGTGGTATCATGATTTACTTATGCTTGATGTTTAAAGAATGTTTTGGGATGAAAAAATGGATTTCAAAGGATGTTTAATCTAAAAAAATTGTATTTAATTGGTGATTTGGAAAATAAATTCTTATTTCTATGAAAATTTTTAAGAACTATTTGATTTCATTTTAGTATTTATAAAATTTTTTAAAAATTGATGTACCTAGTGGACTGGTACAAACACATGAGAGGGGGGTGAATCAATTGTTGCCTATTTTTTATAAATTCAAAACTATCCTAAAATCCCTTTGTAATTTAACCATTGTTTCTAGCAATTGCATATTATTTCTATTAATGTTTAACCTAACAATAACTTGTTGTATGAATGATTATAATGTAACAAAGAGGAACGTTATATTTTTATAAGGTTCAATACAAATTCCTACTCCTTACCTTGATTGGTTATTAACCCAAATCAAGGATTCTTGACTATAATCTAATGTTGATTAAAATAGGTGGTGTTTCTCATACCTATACATATAGAGTCTCACTGTAATTACAAATACTTATTTTACACGGGAATTCCTTCTATAGATTCACACTATATTCATAGGGTCACATTGTGATCTCCCTATATACCATGAGTCACATAGGTTCTATTGAGTCCCGCCATATATATGAAAGTGTTCCATTGAATTTATTTTAGGAAGTCGATCAATAGTTTTATTAGGATTCTTTTTTATTAATAAGATAGATCTATTTCAACTCACAACGGATTCTTCAATTGTCAAATGATCTTCAAGAAACCTCTATAACTTGATCACTAGTTGAAACATATCTTCAGTAGCTTCCTCAATCACTAACAACTAGAGATCTACAAACCTAGTAACTCATTAATTATTGTAAAGCTGACATTAATAAATGAGAGAATGCACTTCAGATCGACCTTACTCTATTTTTTTCTTCATAAGATTCTAAAACAGTGGATGTCATAAAAATATATTATTCTTCTTTTAGTTTCAATACCTCGATGATCTATCTTATTATCATAGGCTTAGATACACCTTCTTTTTTTATCTTTAAGAGTTTTCTTCAAAATATCTTAGAGCACCAAATATCTTGGTTCATCTATTTTTTCTAAATCTTTAACTCTCTCCTTTATTTTGTTTTTATACATAGGTCACCTAAAAATCATATCCTCTATATTTAAATAAATAATATTTTAAAAAAATGGTGGCCCTTGGATTTATCATATGAATCATACAACATAATTTATTTTATTTTCTCATTTGGTTAGGCTCATAACCAAGAATCATGATATTACTTTATTTCTCAACTTTTTCATATATGATATGATCATGATCTCAATATTCTTTTGTATATCAATAAATAAATCTTATATAATGATAGTATTTCACTCACTTTTGTTTCCTCGTATCTTTATCATTTTTCTCTTAGTTAAAAGAAATATTTTGGAGTCTTCCAAATTCTTCTCGTTAGCCTCGAGACTTCCTCATCCCCTTCTTAAATATGCATTGACATTCATAGCTTTGATCATTTATCACTTCCATAGATAAATCATATAGTAAAAAAAGATGTGTATTTTTATAATATTTACTACTAGTAATATATATCAATACTTTATATAAACTCATTATTTTCATTCTTAATGAAACAATATCAAGATCATCTTCAACCTCTTCTTAAATACGCATTGACATTCATAGCTTCGATCATTTATCACTTCCATAGATGAATCATATAGTAAAGAAAGATGTGTATTTTCATAATATTTACTACTAGTAATATACATCAATAATTTATATAAACTCGTTATTTTCATTCTTACTGGAACAATATCAAGAAATAGTTCTATAATTATCCCAATATATTCATCTTTATCAGTTTCAAAATTTGGAATATCAATTTTTCATCTAATGGATCTTCAAAATTTTCATAAGTGCTGAAGTCATATGCTGGGGACCTCAAAGTCTTATGCTCATGCATTTTCCAATTTCATGCCTTAGTGAAGTCATATGCTCATAAATTATTATGATTATGAATAATTTCACTCATAATCAGAGTTATAATTCTTTATATCATAGTCTTATGCTCAAATATTATGCCTTGAGTCTTACGTTAAAAGTCTTATCCTCAGATACTTCCACTTTTTTGTTCCAACTCATTTAATCAACCACATGACCAACTCAACTGACCACATATATAATCCAAACAACTGCATGACCATATTAAATGTCTTCCTAAACAACTAAACTATCCACATGAGTCCATACTTATCGAAATTCAATACTTTGTCTTCTAAGTCTATAACTTCTTCAATTAAGCTCATGTCTTTTCCAAAAAAACTCCTTCTTTAATAAAACCTTCACCCAAGTTTAATACACACTGATTTAATTAGTCATTTAAAGTAGAACACTAGGATGGTATTATTCCATCTCATGGATATTCATACTCACAATGAGATAGCCTTGTAATTCTATTTAAAATAGTATATTGAAATTGTTCACTATAGCCAGCATTTCCTCTATTAAAATTTTTTGATGATAGTATTATAACTCTTTATTCCCCACATTCCATATCAACCCATAAAGATCATATCATTCAATATTCTGATACATTTGGATGATACTGAAATATTTCTAGATATTTCTTTAAGTATTAGTATTTTTTTCTTCATTTCATTTCAAACGTATGAGACTCACTTTATATTTACACTAGCAGCACCTTCAATCTACTTTTCACATAGTTTATGGGAAACCTATTTTACATGGATTGGGTGGATAATAAAATCTGCCACCCACATCTTAAAGACATTTATTAACATGCACATTGATAAAAAAACACCATCATTAATCTAAATTAAACATAAATTTTAATAACCCATGTTATTTCATAAAGGAAATTTGAGAAAATTTTGAATTTTTTCCTTCAAATGCTAATAAGTGGTAAAATTATCATTTTACCCTAAAATATGGCCTCATATAATTTTTTTACCACTCTATTGGTCCCAAAATAGGTTTTTGACACTAATAAATGAGTTTGGTGGAATTACATTCCATTACAATTCTCATGGAATAATTAATATTTAATATTTAGTTCAATAAATATTAGTTTATTCGCACACATTTTTTTGGTGATATATTTTTAATGGAGCATTAGATTGAGATTTTTTCTCTATCATTGAGTATGGAATGGGGTTTTATTCTATTCATGTCATAAACTTAGTATGGGTGCTAGGGTTTGGCTAAGTCCTCTTTTTCTTTTTCATTTCATTTCTTCCTTTTATTTTTCTCTTTTCTTTTATTCTCCTCTCATTTGACTTCTCGTGTAGTCCCACCCCCTATGGGATTCCTTTTAGCACCCAAAGTTTTTATTAATTATTTTTTAAAAATTAAATTAGATTTATTTGATAGCTTTTGTTACATGAAACACTAATTTAAGCTTCCACTACACTCAACATTGGGTTATCTTGCGTTACAAATTCCACTGAGTATTAACAAAACCATGATATATTAAAGTTATTTAAACATGAACATTATAAACTAGATTTTAAAATTATAGATGTTAATAGTAATAACTACATTTAAAATATCAAGTATAATGGTTTTATATAATGAAAACACTTTTATAAAAAAGTACTTAATTTTTTGTAAAGTCTTTATATGTTTCAAAAAACTACTTTTTATTTATTTTTTGTGAACATTAATAAAATTAATTTTTCAAAATATTAAAAAATAAATTTGATAAAAATAAATTTTATTTTTTAAACAATCTTGTAAATATTATCTTATGGTGAGTTGTTTGGATTTTTATAAAATGTTTCATTTTTTGATAAATAGTGAAAATACTGAATTTTAATTGAAAACTACCTTTTTCATTTAAATTATTTATAAAGTTAAATTGTATTTTAAATTTGTTTAAGAGTATATTTATTTAAATTATATACATATTAATCCAATTTAGGTCATTGTAATCAATATCATACTGAAATTGGATATAAAAACTTTGTAAACTTTTAAACATTTTCACTTTGAAAATCAGCTTTCATGTTGCCTCTCCAGGATTAATTTTAAATTGATTTTTAAAAGTTATGTGAATGGAATTTGGAAAAATGAATCCAATATTTTCAATTAGAGTAATTTATTTTATCTAATAATTTAAACTTAGTTTTTTACAAAAAACAAATAGTGAATATAGTAAAAATTAATTACAGCGATTAAGGTAAAAATTGGTTTACCGAGGGGGTTAAATTAAGAATATAAGGGTTAAAAATGAATCCAAAACATACATAAATCCTATTTTTTGACCCTATTTCCATATTATACTTTCTAATTTTTAATCTAGGTTCATTTTTAAGCTTTTTTCTTTTGAATAGCTTTATTATTTTGGAGTCTTGGGAAATTTCCAAGTAGTTTCCATGTGGTTTCTTTTCCCCCACTTATAAAGGCCACCACCACCCTTAAATTATTAACACCTATCAAGCCATTTATATAAACACAAATAAAGCAAATAACCTTCAAAAATCCATCCTATCATCATATAATCGTTATATTGGACATAAATCCAGCCTATTAAGGATTTTGGTGCAAAACAAAGAAGGATACCTGAAGAAGAGGTAACATTTTTCAACAAGAATTTATGTTTTATTTATTCCAAAAACTACTTAAATTATTATTATTAAACCTTTATGATATAATATCCATAGTATATTAAATATTTTTAGATTTTTTTAGGTTAAAATAATTACCTAAAACCACCCCCACTTCTATAAAATTGGTTACAAAATAATCATTCATGTGTACGACAAACTATTGTCTTGTGAACCAATGTCATTTGTTTTTTCATTTCCACCTATAAATGATTGAATTAATGATGTATTTTTTATTTTTATATTATATTTATGATATTATTATACTTATGTAATTATTATATCTCGCATATCTTCATACTCTCCATCTTGTGGGAATATTATAACAATGCTCGTGTGTATGGTGAACTACCACCTCACAAAAAGATGTGATTAATTCATGAATTTTATGGAAGGTAATAAGGATGGTATTAATGAAAATATCTGATATATATTACAAAAAAATATTATTTAATTATAAAATATTATTTACCTTTCTTTCTTTCAATCAGATAAGAAAATGGAAACAATGTTCATAGGTATATATGACCTATAGTCTCCATGAGTGGTGTATTTAATTTTCTATCACTAGATTTTTGGATTACTATAAATACATATATAATGAATATATATGATATTTATATATATTTTAATATTCTATATATGATAAAACCATTCTCAAAGTAATAGGACCAAAGGTAATAAGCCAAGACATACATGAAAAACAAAGCAGGTATTGCCCGAAATGTGACTTTAACATGAAATTGTTAATAAATGGGTAATAAAAGGTTATAATTAAACTATATATAGAATTATATATATGGTTATTTAATATATTTATAATAAAATTATATTTATTATACAGTAGGTTTTAACATTAATGATGGAAGTCAAGACTTAAGGTAAGTGATTTATAGTCTCTCTTTTATTTCTAGGAGACATATGAAGATTCACCAAACATTTATTTTTTATGGTGTATATACTACCACTTTTTCATGTTATGTAATTAATATCATTATTTTAATTATATTTAAAGTTTCATTTTATGTTATTATTTATTGGGCCTTACGATTCAAAATATTACAAAAGCGGTAAGGGATTTTCGTCTAACCTTTTACTTTTATGAGACACATGTCATATTCAAAACTTATTTCTTTTATATGGTGTGTATGCATCCCATGAATTTAATTTATGATGAATATAGAGAAAATTATTTATATTTACATATCAATTTTTTGATCTATCTTTCATGTGTTTTACTGTTCAAAAGTTACCAAATTGGTAAGGGATTTTTGTGTCTCAATTTTCTTCCCTTTAAACATATGTTATATTACACACCTACCTTATTTTATGTGTTGTATAAACAGAAAATTTAACATATAATATCATGAATTTATTAATTATCATGATAATTTAAGTTTCATTTAATTTTATTCTTTCATGGATCTTAAGATTCAAAGTTACAAAAGTAGTAAGTATTTTATGTTACAATCTCATTATTTATCAGAATTATTTATGATTATGATTATAATGATGAAATATTATGATATATATCTCAAGAAACTCATTAATTTTATTCCAATTTTGATATTTCATTAGAATTTTTTTTATTCATTTTCCTCTCTTTATTTACCCAATATTTTCAAAAGATTTTTTTTAAGAAAATTGCATTTATTTTTCTCTTCAGTTGAAAACCCTTTTTCCTATAAACCCATATTTTCTAAAAATGTTTTAAAATATTTTCAAATACTATCTTATAATATTTAAAAATACATTTTTAACTATATTTTAATTTTAAAAGAATCAAAAGGAATCTTCATTTCGTTTTCCAAAACAATTTTTTTTTTGGATTTTACAAAAAAAATGTTAAAATAATCTTTTTTAATACACTCATTATTAAAAACACGTTCAATTTTATCAATATTATCTTCAAATTTTTCAAACTTATTTTCAATTAAATTTTTTCCCATAATATTTGGGAAACTTTTAGATTTTAAATAAATGATTTCAAAGTGAAAAGTATTTTGAAAATATTTTATGTTTTAAAAATTATTTTTCAAATAAGAAAGGATATTTTACTAAATAAATGTTTTAAATGATTTTTAAATATTCCTATATAATTTCTCAAATTTATTTTAAAATAAATGAATTATAAATTTTTTTATGTTTTAAAAAGTTTTTTCAAATAAAATTTACTTCCCTCTAGAATTGTTTCAAGTGATTTATCTTTAAAAATTATTATCTATATAAAATGAAGTCTTTTGATATAACTTATTATTTATTGGGGATATTATCCTAGGATACCATTATTATTCTCTATCTAAATGGTTTGTGATCACATTATTTTTAAGAAACCCTTTTTTCTTCCATAGGTGATACCGTGAAAAAATTCTTATGAAACTTGTTTATTTTTTAAAAAGTTATACTAAGATGAAATGACAAAATGATTATGAAACCTGTATATTTTACAAAATTTATGACATGATGAAATGTTTTTGAAACCCATTTCATTTAAGGTGTTATCATATTATGAAGTTTTTATGATCTTGTGGTGCACATGTGTATGATTTTCATTATGTGATGGGTGGGACCTAGATCTCCCTCCAATGAATTGGGTAATGATAAATGTTCTATAAGATAAGAGAGTACATGGGTGGTCAGAGCTAGCCCAAAAAAGATGGTACATAAGAGGTTTTCCAAATCCCAAAAAAAATGGGTACATGGGTGGTTAACCCAAGCCTGAAGTAGGTACATCGGTGGTTATTCTAAGACTAACATGTTATGAATGTACTAGTGGAGAGCCTTGACATAAGATTTTATATGCTTATGTGTGTTAAACAATTCTATGTCTTATACTAATGTCATTTTATCATATATAATGTTATTTTATTTCCTTATGATTCAAGCCTTATGAACTTCCAATCTTTAATCCATAACCCAAGATTATGATCTTTGATTTTCAGGTTATACTTTTCAAATGTTATACTCATTTTCTCATACACTTATTTTAATGTTATGCTTTCATTTATCACTTGTTTATCCATATTGTGAATCTGATGTCACCCTTTCTTATCTTTCCTTTCCCCATTTAATGAAGACAGGTTTTAAGTTTTATTACTAAAGGGGAATATATTTATAGGAGACATTGAATGTCCTTCATGAATTAAGAATATTGTGTTCCATGTTTCCCAAGGCACTAAAGTATTATAATCATTGGGCTTGTGTATGTAAAATGTAATGAATATTCATCTAAAAAGATATAGTATCTATATATGAGAATCCTAGGTTTCTATATTCCTCCTCCACATGACCATGAGTTAAAAGGTATATGGGGAGAGAGAGAGAGTCGAAGGTAGGGAGGTTCCATAGGGGAGATCAGGAGGATCCGAATTGGTGTGCAGAAGTTGTGGATCATAGAAATGGGTGAAGATTCAGTGAATTCCACCCAAAGGTATAATGTTTTTAATTTTTATTGTAAATACACATAGATTTAAAATTTTCTAGTTTTAGATCCCTATTATCACTGCTTAATACCACATGAGGGTCGATATATAGATTTTAGTAGGAAAATAGTGTTTCTAGCTAATTTGAGGGCTTGCTGTTCGGAAATACCAATCACACGATGTGTAGTTTTGGAACACAGACCTTATGTTCTTCCTGTTTAAGGAATATGATTTTTTTATAAGTAAATTGTCTATAATGGGTATACATTCCATGTACTAGGACTCTTTTTTATAGCTGAGTACCCATACATACATTCTATGTAGGGGCCCATGGCCATGTAAAGTACTTGGATAGATCCTATGTGGGTTGCATGCAATGTAGAGGCACATGGATAGGAAAAATTATATAGTCAGGCCATGTGAGGTACAAATGTAGGTACCCAATGTAGGTCACTTTCCATGTACCTAAATTACACACCATGTACCAGGGTTATACATGAAAAGTTTGATTGAAGTGCATGCCTATGTGGAGCTTCAAGGGTACACATCATGTACCAGGGTATACACATCATGTATTCCTTTTGAGGGTTTTTCATGTCCTTACACACCATAGTCGTGATTAGACAAATGAGTAGTTTATTTTGAGTATATTTCCATATAAATAATGATGGTCAAACCCTTGTGGTGGTTTGAGGACTCCAAATATGTGTTTCCATATTTTTTCTAAATGTAGAGGTTCTTCCTATAGTAATCAAATTCACCCATCACCTGAGAGTGAGACTCTTGATCTAAGGTGGGGCATGAGTATTCTCTCTATAATTATATTCAATTATATTTCCTTTTATGATAATAGTTCATCTTGTATTTTGACCTAGAGGATCCCCTGTAGTATTCATCTACCTTACTACTATTTCCAAGGGTCCCTTGTGGGATTCCTTTGCTTACATGTTGACATAGGGAATCCCTTATAGGAACCATTTCACCTTTTTAATCTTTCTAAGGATACCCTTTAGTATTCTTCTACAATTTATATCATTTATATAATCCCATGTAACATGACTCTACCTACAGACACTCTTATTGAGGGTCCCATATAGGACACCTATTCTTATATACCATATTTGTGGATCCCAAGTATGATTCCTTTTTTTAACATGAATTACCTAGTGGGTTCCCTAATTTTTTATTGTCTCTAAGATGGTATGTCAGGTTTGGGTATAGGTAGTAGTAGGTTTTAACTTATAACCCATACTGAATTTGTAATACATGAGGTTATGGTTGTAGTGGTAGGTTTATGTGTTCAAAAAACCCCACTCTTTTATTTATACATTTACCTATTTTCTACTGATGTAGAAATAGTTACCAGAGGTTTTTTCTAGTTTTTAACTGAAAATCCCGATGCGATGTAGTTTTCTTTGTTGGGATACTCAGATATACTTTCTGAGATCTAACTTTTGAGCCTTATTATTATGATCTTGGGCATGGAATTCCTATGATTATAATTTTTAGGCATGTAATCCCTATTTTTATGATAATAAAGAATATAATCCCTATTATTATGATACTCAGGCATAGCATACCTATGATTATGATACTCATGCATGGAATCCATATGGTGTTGGACATGGATCTCCTCATTGTTCATGTGACATATACCCAAAGGATGATTACGATCACCTTGAGTGATGCCTAGGATTCTCACTAAGGTTGGGTGGATGCACCGTTACTACATTTCCTAGAGGTACTTCTTAGGGATGCAGTTTTTGAGCTATTTATATTAATGGAAGTTGAGCATGTACTTGGATTTGAAGAGAATTCTCTTTAAAGATCACTAATGGATCAGACCCTTAGGGATTACATGATTTGTAATGCCATTATTTCTTATGGATCGAGACCTAGGATTCATACCATATAATAGATTCACATAGATTGAGTGATATGGAAGATATATCGGTGACCATTGACTTGATTTTCTATTAGTATACAGAATCCTCTTTTATAGTGATTGGAGGAGAGTACAGGTGAACCCAGGGCTAGGACAAGTATCCCCCTATGGTGATGTAGCTTGCTCAATGAAATTTATAGAATTGTCCATAATAGTTATTGTCGATCAAGATTAAAAACCTAGAGATTGACTTAATCATATACATCTTGAGTAGAATGATATCCAACTCAAAGCCCTTTTAAGAGGATGTCAAGCTGATTAGGATTGTGAACCCAAGGATCAACTTATATTGATTTATATTATTTTTCATCATACTCATGTATATACATATTTATGTATATATATGTATATTGGAATATATATATATATAAGTATATATATACATTATGGCACGTTTCCCAGTTGACTAAGATCATGGACCTATGGATCAACTGTGGTTTCACATGATTAATTTTATTTGTTATTTCAGTTGTGTCTCGGCTAGGTTGAGAATATTTCATGAGCATGCACTTATAACAGTAGATTTATTGGTTCATCATTTGAGTATCTCACTTATATTATTTATCACCCTTGTACGTGCACCTCGATTTGTGTTCAGACCTTATGTATACTTTTTAGGTTGATCATAGATACAAGATGGATAGGTTTGAGTCTCCGGGTTTTATGATTGAGTATATCTACTCATTTGAATTCATTTGATTATCCTAGAGAATCTTGATAGTGTTTTGATGATGGGTATGTGTTCTTTATCATATTTAGTAGGATATGCATGTAATTTTATTTCATTTTCCTTTATGTACTCTTTTTATGGTTATCAAAGTGAGTGATCGGTGTTGTATCTATGACATGGTCATTTGGAATTTTATAGAACTTTATTTATTATTCCATTATGTTATATTTCAGAATATTTATTACATATTCACTCTATTTATTAATTCTATGGAAGATATCTGGATATTTCCATCATTGTTATTCTGATATGATTTTATAGTCTCCCCACCTTACCTTATTTAGACCTTCGCTGGTAGTCAGTATCCTCTGGAATAAAGATAGGTGTTCTTGAGGCTTGGTGGTGGACAACCTTTGGGTACTGGTTTAGTGGAACTCGTGTTGGGATGTTACGATATGGTACTAAAGGGTTTATTTTTTGTTGTATTACTATATGGGATTTAGTATAAAAGATTATTAAAAATGTTTTGGAACCTGTTATGGATATCGAATTGGTGTATCAAGAACACTTGTTCAAGTAAGAAGTAATGGTTTCTAGGAATATGGTATTTTTGTTATGATCTATGATGTTATAGTTGTATATGATTTCATCTTTGAGAGATTCACATTTTGTGTGGATTTTATGATTTATTATAGATTTTTGGATCTTGGCCATTAGAATGAGGCCATTGACTAATTTTTACTCTTATCTATCATGGAAAGAGGTGTCTCATGCATCATGTTTTTCATATAGTATTCACAAGTTATAAGACTACTAGTGTGTGATTATTACTGATGAAATATTTGGATTACTTAAAGTGTCAACAAAAACCTAAAAGGTGTTTTTCAATATTGGTTTTTGGGGGCGTTCCACTCAATTTTGATGACATTCAAATATATTTCCTTCTGATGGAAAGTAATGTGGATCTACATTAATATGTTTGGTAGTTAGTATTAAAACTCAGTACTCAGGAATGGGAGGTGTAGAGACCCTATTAGGTTAATAGGTCATATAATTCCCATGTTTTGAACCCCTCATGGGGTGTTATTTCATTGGTTTAATTATTTATAGTTTTAGTAACAACCTATATAGTGTTTTTATTCATATATTAGAATGTGATTTTACTTAATCGAATCATATGTGTGGTACGACATGGATCATTGATAATATTTTTTGTACAGAATTTTAGCCCTCATAGGTCCACCTTGGTAGTTGATGCCTTTGTTTATGGTTATCTATTTGGATCACTAAGAATGATATCAATAGGTACTATGATATTTATGGTGAACTAGACCTTGAGAGGGAATTACCATATGTGGATGCCCGATGAGGGTCATATCATTATCTTTTCTATGCTATATCATGAACTCTGGGTAGAAGTTCCTTATGACAATGCTTAGAGAATATTAAGCCCTAGTAGACCAATGCTTGGTAGTTTTTTACCCTTATAGTTCATTTTTATTTTTACATACCTTAGAGAGGTTTGAATTTCTGGCTATGTTGCTAGACCTAGTGACCCTCTTATGATCCTTTATTAGTAGAGATAGGTGGAAGACTAATAGACCCTTAGTTTTGATTCTCATACTAGTAGGTTGATGTTTTTTTATTCAAGGAAAACCTATGAGCGGGGTTGGCCCAAGTTTATCGATTCCTTTTTAGGTAGTGATCTTGGTTGTATTCTCATTTGATACCAACGAATGGTTATTGCTCGTTTTTTAAGATATAGTCATGTTGATGCCTTTAAATTTTGATGAAGCACCTAGGGTGATTTGGTATCAAGATTGGATTTGATGGGAAGGATAGTTTGGGTTCCTAACCCTATTGACCATTGTTTCTGCTATTTTTAATGTAGTCGTAGTGTGGGTAAATTCTCATGATTGGAACAATTTTGAGTGATGGGAAGTCATGGAATAAATCATGGAATGGGTAAGGTGCCTGATTTTGGAGAGGAGTTCCAAGGGAGATTCTGGCTTGTTTGGACTGACATGTTATGTAACATGGTCATAATGGTCTTAGTAAAAGACAAATAACTAGAGTATGAGTCAGGTGATTAAGGTAAATACTATTTTCACATGGTACCATTTAAATCATAAATCAATGACTTTCCATGTGTGATCTGAGGACCCATTGATTCAAAGACTAGTTGTGGGTATGGTTTCTCAGGATTTGTGGTTAAAATGGAAAATTTCCCTCCATAGTACATGTGACATAAAGAATAAATCAATTGTCATGAGGTGGTAGACCCATGTTTGGACTTGGAAACACATTTTCAAGAGATGTGGTGTCAAGAGTTGGTTAAAGAAAAGTTCATCATGTTTGATGTGAGTGTGGCTTGGGAGAGCCTTAAACGCCCTTTGATAATATCTTAGCATAATCCTTGTTAGATATGATCATTCCTTATACCTTGAAAATGTCTTTAGTGTGCTAAAAGAGCATCAGCTATACGTTGAGATTCTTTTATTTTAAATATCTTTTTTGGTTGGTAATGGAACCTGTTGAGGTTACACATAAGGATTGGTATAAGGTAAGTCTTATGGCGGGGAGTACACCATTGGCCATTTGAGAGTGGTGAATTTCATTTTCAGTTTAATTTTTATATTGTAATTGTGCTTGAAACTTGAATGTGAGATTATGATAATGGTATTCCTATAGTGGGGAGTACTAGATTGGTCACAGTTAAATGTCTCCCAGGTAGAAGATAGTTGTGGATGATATAACTATTCATTGGATAGTTGAGATATAATTTTTTTTATTATTTTTAGGTTAATAGAATGGATATGTTTAATAACCAATACTTCTCAGGGATAATAAGGTTGTGGTAGGGATACTATAAGAACTCATGTTTTTTTGGACTATAAATTTAAGTAGAAATTTGAATTTTTTCATTAAAATTATTATAAGGGTTAAAAATATCATTTTTCACTAGTATATGACCTCAAATAATTTTTCTAACCACATTTTTGGTCCCAAAATATGGTGTTTACTCTAGGATAAGAGTTTGGTGTAATTTATATCAGTTTGAATTTTCATGGAATAATTAATATTTAATATTTAGTTAATTAAATATTACTTTATTCGCACACATTCATTTGGTGATATATTCTGAATGGAGAATATTATTGAGATTCTATCTCCTCTATAAATTGTATAACTAGGGTTTTTTTCTAGGTGAGGAATAAACTTAGGTTGTGTGTCGGGCTCGGGCCCGAACCCATTTTAAATTTTCTTTTCTTTTCTTCCTTCTCTTTTTATATTTTCTTTTCATCTCCTCCATTTTATATTCTTCTGTATCCCCCCCCCCCCTTATGGGATACCTTATTTACATTATTTAGAGATAAAATAGATATGGATAAATAAAGATAGAGTAATAATAAGGGAGGCGTCGTCACGGATCTCATGAGGAGTCGAATCGTTGTGTGGATGTTGTAGATCGTGGAAATGGATGAAGCTTTGGAAAATTCTTCCCAAAGGTAGTCTATTTTTATGTTTTTCCATAAATACCTATATATTTACCATTGGATATTTTTATATCCCTATTATCACTTCTTAGGACACCTTGACGGTTGATATATATCTTTTGAGGAAAAAACAACGTTTTGAGCCATTTTGAGGGGTTTATAGTTCAGAAATTATGACCACACTACGTGTAGTTTAGGAACACAACCCATGTGTTCTTCCCATTTAGGTAATATATCATTTTTATAATTACATTCCATGTATGGGGTATACACTCCATGTAATGGGACTCATCCATTTATCTGAGTACCCAGCCAGACAACCCATGTAAGGGAATATAGTCATGTAGAGTACACAGCCAGACCCTGTGTGGGTTATATGTCATGTAGAGGTACATAGCCTGGAAAATTACATGGCTAGGCCATTTTAGGTACATGGTAAGGCACCCCCTATAGGGTACATTCCATGTACCTAACTTACACAATATGTACTTGGGTTTTACACACCAAGTGTAGCTGAAGTACACTCCAAGGTGGATCTTTGAGGGCACACATCATTTACTAGGGTATGCACGCCGTGTACTCATCCCTTGCTACTATTTTGAGATTTCTTCATATCTTTACTCACTAAAGATATAATTGTACATATTATTAGTAAATTCTGAGAATATTTCCATGTAAATCATTATGGGAAACCATTGAGGTGGTTTGAGGACTCCAAGAAGTCACTTTGGTATTTTTACGAAATAGAGAGGTTCTTCCTCTAGTAATTGAATTCAGTTATTTTTTAAGAATGAGAACCTTGATCTGAGGTGGTTCATGAGCCATGTCACTAGACTGTTGTTCAAGGAATTTCCCTTTTAGACCAAGAGTACATCTTATATTTTGACCTATAAGATCTCGTGTAGAGTGACACTACCTTATTATTGTTTCCAAGGGCCCCCAATGTGATGCCTTCACTAACATTCCGACCTAGGAAATCTATTTTAGGATCTATTTCCCTGGTTTACTCTTTCCAGGGATCCCATGTAAGATTCCTCTTCCAATGTATAAAATTTGGAGGATCCCATGTAACATGCCTCTACCAAAGAACACTATTATGGAGGGTCCTATATAGGAAACATTTTCCCATGTACCATCTTTAAAGATCCCAAGTGGGATTCATTTTATGTGTCTTGACATGAGGGACTCAGTGGGTGACCTAATTTTTAGACAAACCTGATCTAGTATATCGGTTTTGGGTATATATGGGAGTGGGTGTCACCTTAGAAATTGTACCAAACTTGTAAGTCATAAGGCTATGGATGTAGTGGTGGGTTTAGGAATTATATAACCCTCACTATTTTATATATACATTCACCTATATGCTATTGATGTAGAGATGATTTATAGATAATATTTCTAGTTTTGTTATGATGATACTAATGAGATATGACTTTCTTTATTGAGATTCTCAGATTTACTTCCTTGGATCTAACTTTTGGTCCTTATGATTAAGATACTTGGGCATCGTGTCCCTATGATTATTATGCTTTGGCATGGAATCCTTATGTTTATGATACTCAATCATGGCATCCCTATGATTACAATTTTCAGTCATGGCATCCCTATGGGTATGATACTTGGGTGTGGCTTCCCTATGATTATGGTGTCGGACATGGCACTCCTCAACGTTGATGTGAAATATACACAACGGAAGATTAATCTCTCCTTGAGATATGCCTAGGATTATCCCTATGGTTAGGTGGATACAACAATACTATATCACCGAGAGGTACTTTCTATGGAAGTTACTATTGATCCATTTATATGAATGGATGTTGAGAATGTACTTTGATCCGTAGAGCATTCCTTTTATAGATCTCATAAGGGTCATCCCCGTAGGAATTATCTATGTTGTAATGTCATGATTTCCAATAGACTAGGACCTAGGGTTCTGACATCAGAATGAATTCACATGCCTTGAGTGGTATTCAATGTATCTCAATGAACATTTATTGTATTTTTCTTTAGTATACTACATCCTTCATTATATTGATTGGATATGAGTACAGGTGAACCCAGGGCTAGTACATGTATCCCCCTGTGGTGACATAGCTTGCTCAGATACATTTTTGGAACTGGACGAAGTAGGTATTGTCGATAATGATTATAGACTCAGGGATAAACTTGATCATACATGAATTGAGTGCTAGGACATTTGGATTAATGTTTGTAGGATGTCTAGATGATCAGGATTATGGGCCCAAGGATCGATTTCTATTGATTTATGTTATTTTTCAGCTTAATAATGTATATACATATTTATGTATATATATATAAGTATATGGAATATATAGACACATATAAATATATGTATATATATATATAAATGATGGAATATTGGTTAGTTGGTTGGGATCATAGACCCATGGATCGACTATGATTTCACTTGATCTGTTTTATTTATTATTTCAATTGTGTCTTATCTAGGCAGATCATATTTCATTAAAATACACCTATAGAAGCTTATTTATAGGTTCATCATTGGGGTAGCCTATTGAAATTATTTATCACCCCAATATGTTCACTTTGGTGTGCATGTAGACCATATTTCTACTTTTTATATTGGTCACAAATACATAATGGATCGGGTTGAGGCCCAGATTTGCATAACTAAGGGGATCCACTCATGTGGATTCTTTTGATCAGGATAGAACATATTGACGATGTCTTAGAGACTAGATATATGGTCTAGATCAGAGTTAGTAGGATATACCTATACTTTTTTTCAACTTCCATCATATAGTCCTACTTATATGGTCGGCCTAGTTGGTGACTAGTGTTGTAAGTATGATATGGTTGTTTGGGATTTTGCATCACATCATTTATTATTTCATTATGTTCTATTTTAGTTTATTTATTGCTTTTGAGCTCTATTTATTACTTCTATGGATGATATTTTGTTATTTACATTTTTATTACTCAAATATGAGGGTATAGTCTGCCCACTATACTACCTTTATATCCTCACTTCTAGTTGGTATCATGTGGAATATGGGAAGGCACACATGAGGCCTTATGGAAACCTATCTTGGGGAATAGATTTAGTGGCACTCAATTTTAGATGTTACATCAATCCCACCTCATTGGTTTCTTTCAATAACCTTTAATACTCAAAATATGCATTTCAATCAATAATATAAGTTATATTTTCCCCTCCCCCTTAATAAAATTAAATTAAAAGTGAGGGAAATTTTTATTTCCCTTAATATAAGGGTTCTCTTATCCATTTTAAATACCACTTATTTTCCAAATGTTCTTCTAATAATATTAGATATGGTATACACCAAAAACTTCTTAGTAATGATCCACCATTTAATCACTCTAAGTAAACTGGGAATAATCTAGTAAAGAAAAAAAGAGTTTATAAACTGAACACAAAATTTTTCCATTATATTTCTCAATGTAGTTCCAAATATGTATATATTTTAATAGGGTCTATAAAAATCAGGCTTTAAAAACATTGGTTACATATATGTATCTATATAAAACACATCATAAAGTTCAATTTCATGTAACCCCACCCCCCAGACAAAAACACCCCTTTGATAAATATAACAAGTATACATCATAACAAGGAAAGTAGGGGGATATCATAACTCATAATTAATAAATGATTGAGTTTTATAGATTCTATAATTTTAGAATATAAGAAATCTTTGGAATCCTTCACTTCTTCAGTTGATCCCCCTACCATACTTCATCATCATGGTCACTTTCTTCCAAAAATAATCTATAATTCTTTGATATGAGTTAGTGAATGATATAAATTTTAAGAAACAAATTAATTGAAATTTAGTCCACTTTGATGGTCATCATATGTGAATGTATATTTATTTCACCCTTCACTAATTCTTATCATTAATCACCTTCAATCCCCTTGGGCATGCATTCACCAAGGATGCATAAATAAGGTGGATATTCATTACCTCCTCAATTATAAAGTTGGGTATGAGGCTTCCATATCATCCCAATTTTATTTTTCATTTAAGATCTAACATGTCTTTTTTTATTCATGTTTATGGCCTCTTTAGGTTTCCATATTTTTACTACATTAAGAAGCATGGAATAAATTTTTATTAGTTTTAATCTTAGCTGTAATGGAATTTTTTTTCTTATGAAATCCTGGTGATTTCATTATTTTATTCTTGATCTAACATCCATGATTATTATAGGTTTTTTGTCCATATGATCAATATAAAATTTTCCTTATGCGTATACTTCTTCTTTGGTGTGGACTGCTTATTTATAAAAACTAATTTTTCACTAAGGACCATTGGTGTTTTTCCCTTTTTCTTTAATATCTCTATCTACTCTGGTAAATTATATATACACTTGTTTGGAGTGTTTCCAACTTGATTCCACCTGCCACATGCCATTTATTTCTTCCCTAAGATACCATTCTTAGGAAATTTATCATATAAAACCTATTTTCTCTTATGAGTAATGTTTTTATCATATATCTTCTTTGGATAACTCTTTAATGTAGACATATTTATTTGATTCTTGATTTTTAGTGATTATTTATTATCTTTAGTATGTTATTAATACCTAGAAGGGTTATGCCATCATTTCTCATAAGAATGACCAAAAATATTACCCATCTAATAGAAATTTTAAAGATAATTAAATATATTTTTAGAGACATGTTTTCCTTTTTTTTATGCTTCTTGGTTTTGACCAGTTGGTTTCTTTTTTTCTTTAGTTCTTATCCCCCTAAAATATATACTTCTATAACTTGTATATAATTACATATTATTCCAATAATCAATTGACCTATACATAAAATTTCATAAAACTTTTACCTTTCATATAGTGACCTAGGCTTATCATATATATATATTACATCGTCTTTTGTGAATATTCATTACATTACATAGACACATGCCTGAGGAAAATAATATTTTATTACCTTTATAAACATGGAAATATAAACAAATGGTTCATAGGTGAGTTACATCATCTCCCACTAATATCTTCATATCTATCACCTTTATTATAAAAATCATACATAATACATATCTTCAAAACCTAGGGAAAGTAAACATAAGAAATGGTGATCTCAGATGCTCAGTAAGGACAAATAATTGAGATACATAAGAATATCATGAACACAAAGGTATGAGAACATGACTATAACATATGAAAATCATACCATGCATATCAAAGATCATAATCTTCATTCATGGAATAAATATTGGTAGTTCATAATACATGAATCATAAGTAAATAAAATAACATGAGCCATGAAAGCATAACATTGTCACAAGGAATAGTTTTTTCATACACATAAGCATAGAAAATCTTATGTCTAGGATACCCACTAAGACATTCATAACATGTTAGGCTTATGACAACCACTCATGTACCTACTACAATATTGGGATGACCTCTCATGTACCCTCTTTCGAGTTTTGTCTAACCACCTGGGTTCCCTCCTTTTCAGGCTTGATCTAACCACCCATGTACCTTATAATATCATAAAACATTTATTATTACCCAATTTATTAGAGAAATATATAGCTACCACCCATCACATAATTAAATTCATATGTACGTTCCCCACAAGATCATAAGACATTAATATTGTCATAACCCACGAAATCTTCATAAACATTTCATCATATCATAACCTATGTAAAAGATACATGTTTCATAATAATTTCATTATTTCATCATAGCATAACACATGGGAAAATAAGTGGTTTTCATAAAAATTATATCATGGTATAACTCGTGGAAAAAGAAGTGGGTTTTATAAGAATTCTATCATGGTATATCCCATGGAAAAAACTGTATTCATAAACATCATTCCAACATAAAAATAAACCATTAAAAGATATAATAAGAATTTTATCCCTACACTATATTCCTGGTAACGAATAGGTAACATCAATGGATGTTATCTTATATAGAAAATTATTTTGATCGATCATTAAAAATATTTCTTAAGGAAAATATCCTTTCCGCTTTCAAAAAAAATTAAAACATAAAATATTTTTGTTGAAAATAAACCTTAAAACTAATAAAGTAATCTTCAAAGAAAATAACATTCATGAAAATGGGATGTTTCATTTATGTTGTACATGTTAAAACAAAGATCCCTTTCACATTTTTTGGTAAAATCCAAACGTTCATTGTTTAGAAAACAACATGAAGATTCGTTTAAAAACATTTTTATAAAAGTAAAACATGGGTAAAAATGTATTTTAAAAATAATTGGATAATAGTAAAAAAATTGAAAATATTTTTACAAAACATGGTTTTAAAAGAAAATGGATTTCTGACCAAAGAGAGAAATAAAGTCTGACTTTATTAAAAACATATTATAAATTATTTTAACTACAAAAGAGTGGAAAATGGAAATATTACTTAAAAATATCATGAATGACTATAGTAAAATAGAATTACTATGTTTATTGAGAGATTTATTATAAATTTTATCATTTTAAACATTATCATAAACAATCTCGATAAATGATGAGATTATTACATAAAATCATTACCACTTTGGTATGTTTGAATCATAATACCCATGTAGGAATAACATAAAATGGATCTTAAAATACCATTATAATAAATAAATTCATGATATTACATTTCAAATGGGTTTAATATACATCTCATGAAAGAATATAGGTGCATAACATAATGTATGTCTTAAAAAAAGAAAATTAAGACAAAAATATCTTACATCAAGTCTTGAATTCGGTTTTACACATTCAAACATATGGTATAATAAATATAAGTTTATTATAAATCTATTAAAAAATATTTATATATATCATGTCATATATTATTTTATTATTACATTTTATTTCCCATTTATTAATAATTTCATGTTCAAGTTACGTTTTGGGTAATAATCACTTTGTTTTTTGTATATGTTTGGACTTGTTATTTTTTTGTCCTATTATTTTGATCGTGATTTAATAATATACATAATTTTAAACTTGATATAAATATACTATATATTCATTTTATATTTATTTATATAAATCCATAAAATTTAGGGATAGAAAGTGAAATACATTATTCATGGAGAGGTTAGGTCTTATGTACACATGAACATTGTTTCCATTTTCTTATTGGACTGATATAAATAAAGGTAAATGATATATTATCATTAAATAATTATTTTTATTTCATATATATCACATATTTTCAATAAAAACAACAGTAATACCTTTCATGTAAAGTACGAACAAATCACATCGCTACGCAAGCTGGTAGTCCACTATACACACGAGCAATGTTATCATATTCCCAAAAAATAGTGTGTATAAACGTATGTGTGATATTATGATTCCATAATAACAATAATATCATAAATATAAATTATAAATAATAAATACATTATTATTTTTACACTTTATAAGTGTCCATGGAAAAAACAAATGACATCGGTTCGTGAGGTCGTAGTTTGTTGTACACACGAATGATGATTTTGTAACCTATTTGATGGGAGTGGGGATGGTTGTAGGTAATAAACATAACATAAACAAATATTATTATATGTAAGATACTGATTTTATCATACCATAATGTTATAATAATAAGTTAAGGAGGTGGAGGAAGAAATAAAACAGAAACTCTTGTTAGTGAATGTTACCTCTTCTTTAGGTCTCCTCCTTAGGTTTACACAATAATCCTTACTAGGTTAGATTTATATCATAAATAAGGATTATAGGATGAGTTATGTAATTTTGGAAAGTTCTTGGGTTGTAAATTTCTGAACTGAAAGGTTTTTAATGTGTAAATAAGAGAGTAAAAGGGGTGGCCTTTAATAAGTGAAGTGAGTGGCACACTTGAAATTTTTTGAAAGAAAGAATTTAACCACTGTTTATTTCAGTTACAAGGATAAAAATGGATTATTATAAATTTTAAAAGGTATAAGGTCTAAATATGGACATAAAATGGTTTTTGGATAAGTTTTTGGGTTATTTTTAACCATTATCTTTTCAGTTTAACCCCTAGTAAACCCATTTTTACCATTACCACAGTAAATAAATTTTACAATTCTTAATATTTATTTTGGTAAAAAATTAATTTAACTTTATTAGATAATATAAATTATAATTAATTTAATATGGAATCCTTTTTTCTAAATTAAATTCAAATAATTAGAAACTTTTAACTTAAAAGCAATCATGTATACGCTACAAGAAAGTGGGTTTTTAAAGAGAAAATGTTTGAAAGTTTGAAATGATTTTATATCATAATTAAATATGAAACTAATTAAAATGACAAAAATTAGATTAATGGATGTGTAATTGAACTAATTTTACTTTAAAAAAAAATTAAAATACAATTTAAATTTAAAAATAAATTAAACAAAAAGATAATTATCAATTAAAAATTACTAGTTTTCACTATTCATCAGAAAATGAAACTTTTCAGAAAAATCTCAAAATATCACCCTAAGATAATTTTGAAATGATAAGTTCAAAAATTAATTTTATTTTATCAAATTAATTTTATAAAAATTTCAAAAAATAATTTTATTTTTGTTCACAAAAATAAATAAATAGAATCCATTTTTTAAAAATTAGTATTTTCGAAACATATAAAGACTTTATTAAAAATTAAGTACTTTTGTATCAATACGTTTTATTTATTTAAAAAAATATAAATAATATTTAAAATGTACTTATTAGTATTCATATTTTTAAGTTTAAAAGTTATCATGGTTTTTCTAATACTCAAAGTTTTTTGTAACATAAGATAACCCATTGTTGCATGTAGCGCAAGAATAACTTGGTGTTGCATGTAATGTATGCTAGAAAAAAAATTAATTTATTTTATAATAATAATAATTCATAAACTATTAGGGTGTAACATTCTACCCCCAAATAAAAAATTTTGTCCTTGAAATTCATCACACCAATACAAACAAATGAGGATAGTTCTGACTCATAATGTCCTTAAGTTCCTACATATCTTCCACAAACTTGTGGTTTTTTAACAAAACATTGGCTAAGTGAGTGGTCTTGTTTCATTGAATTTTCTTTATATAATCCAAAATCTCTACTGGTTGTTCTTCATGAGAAATATCTTTTTCTATTGGTATAACCTCTAAGTTCATAACATATAAAGGTTCAGGTATGTACTTCCTCAGGAGAGATACATGAAACACGTTAGAGACTTGAGAGAGGCTTTTTGGAAGATACAAATGAAAGTCTATGGTCCTAATAAAATCAAGAATTTCAAAGAGACTGATATACCTTAGGATCAATTTCCCTTTCTTTCTAAATTTCATAAACTTCTTCCATGGGAAAATTCATAGAAACACCTTTTCACCAACTTCAAATTCTAGATCACACTGGTGATTATCAACATAAATTTTCTACCACCTCTAACCTACCTTTATGTGTAGATGAATGTCTCTAACCTTCTCTTCCATTTCTTAAATTATCTTAATTCCCAATAGCATTCTTTCTCTAACATTGTCCCATCACATTGGAGCTCTACATTTCTTTTTATAAATAGATTTATAATAAGCCATATGAATTATTGATTGAAATATATTATTATATGAAAACTCAACTAGAGGAAAGTGTTGATACCAACCACCTTTGATATCCAAATAATAAGATATAAACATATCCTCAATGGTTTGAATTGTTATTTATGACTAACCATCAGTTCAAGGATGATATAAAGTGTTTAAACTTAACACTATATCAAGATCTTGATGAATAATTCACCAAACCATTGAGGAAAACCTCATATATGGATTCAATAGAATGGAATGTGGTACTCGATGAAACCCTACTATTTAATTAATGTATATCCTGGAAATATGATTCATAAATAATTCTTCTCTGATAGAAATGATGTGTATTGGCTTAGTAAGGTGATCGACTACAACCCATATAGCATTATGATATTTAGATGTTTTGAGGAGTCTGATGAAGAAATTCATAATTATGTTTACCTATTTTCATTCTAGTATGGTAAATGGATTTAACTTCCCCTTAGAATTTTGTAACCTGCTGACATACCAAGAATTGAGATAGAAACTTGGTGATATCTCTCTTTATGCAATCCCACCAGAAATAATCTTTCAAATATCTATACATTTTTATACTTCCTAGGTGAATAGAGAATGAAGAGCTATGATCTTCCTATAATAACTCCTTAAAATCTGTTATTGAAAAAACATACATAGTTCTTGAACCTCATCATTCCATCATGATCAAGGTTAAGCTTGGGGAAATTTCTAACTTCTTTTTCATCTCTATATATTCCTTTTATGCCTCTTTAATCTTTAATTGGATAGATGTTAAACATTCAATTGAGAACGATATTATTTTCCCCCTTCCCTCAAGATTTCCATATCCATCCTTTTTAAATCTAGAAATTTTGGATATTTTTTAATCCTCATCATGTATAAGCTAGCATGATCCTTTTGACTCACAGCATCAGCCACCTTTCCTAGGGTGGTAATTTATTGAGAAGTCATAATATATAATCAGCTTGAACCATCTTCTTTATCACATGTTTAAATCCTTCTGTGTGAATATATACTTTAAACTTTTGTGATTGATATTAATATCACACTTTTCTCCATAAAGATACTGCCTCCATATCTTTAATTAAAAAATTAACATAGCTAACTCCAAATCATGAGTTAGAAAATTTTTATCATGGATCTTCAATTATCTTGATTCGTAATCTATAACAATGTATTTCTATATAAGAACACATACCAATCCCTTCTTGTATGAATCACTATATATTAAAAACTCTTCTCCACTATAGGGTAATGTAATCACAAGTGCACTGACTAATTTGTTCTTTATTTCTTTGAAAGTTTCCTCACATTCATCTTCTAAAAGAAACATATATCCCTTCCAAGTTAAATTGGTTAGAGTATTGTATAGTCATGATAAATTCTTCACAAACCATCAATAAAATCTATCTAAACCAAGAAAACTACAAATCTCAATCACTGTGGATGGTCTACAACAATATTCAATAACCTTTTTCTTTGATGGATTTACTAATATACCCTATATTGAGATTATATGACCCAAAAATGAAACCTTTTTCAGCCAAAATTCATATTTTTTAAATATTTCATATAGTTTCTCCTCCCTTATGATCTTTATTAAAATTATCAAGTGGTTTTCATGCTTTTCCTTTTTCTTTGAATAGATAAGAATATCATCAATAAAGACTACCACAAACTGATCAAGGTAATAACTAAAGATTCTATTCATTAAATCCATGAAGATAGTGGGGGAATTAGTAAGACCGAATAGAATCACCGGATATTCATAGTGGCCATACCCTGTATGAAATTATTTCTTGGATATATCCATTTTTCATGACCCTCAATTGATGATATCCAAAATTAAGGTCAATCTTGGAAGAGTATTGATCTCCTCATAATTGATCAAACAAGTCATTAATATGAAGAAGATGATTCTTATTCTTAATTATGATCTTGTTCAAATCTTGATAATCAATGTAGAGTCTCATTGATCCATATTTATTTTTAACAAAAATAGTAGGGTCACCTGAAGGTTCACTTTTCCGAATAAATCCCTAAGCATGTTTTTCCTAGAGTTTCTTCTTCAATTCTTATAACTCAATTAGGGCCATTTTATATAGAGTCTTTGAAATTTGTGTGGCACCAAGTATGAGTTATATTGAGAACTCAATGTTAAGTTTTGGTGTAAGACTAGGAAACTCTTCCCTAAATACATCAACAAATTCACTAACAATAGTCATTCCATTGATGTTAAGTTTCTCCCCAACCATATAAGATAAACACCCCTTTTAAATGGGAATTAAGACCTATATAATGGATGTGATCACCATCAGAAGTTCATACTTATCATCATATTGATATAATATCATAGGTTGGTTTGTAATGTCAAATGAAACGTTCCTTCCATGATAGTTGATAGGGGTTATATGTAGATAAATTCAATCCATGCATAAGATAACATCAAATTTTACCATAAGAATAATGATAAGATTTGTAGGAACCACATTACCATATAATTAAATTAGAGAATAATAATATACTTGAGATGAGATCATAATACCATTATGGGTTCTCACTACTAATTATACATATAATCATTATGGTGGAATATTGATACTGTTATCAAATTCTTCATATATGAAATAATGTGTAGATCCAAATTCAAATAAGATATTAGCAGTTCTAGAATGGATGGTATGTTTACCTTTAACAATGTTGTTATCTCACTCATCATAAAAATAGTGATCATATTATATTTACTTTTTTCCCTCAAATTAAGAGTCTTCTAGCATTGATAATTATCATTAAACCTTAGATTTGGTCACTTGATAGAATAATTCCAAAACTCCTTACATTTAAAACACTAGAGTGTGGGTAGTTCATTCTATGTATCTTTATCTTTATCTGCATCATTAGATATATTCTTCCCATCAGTTTAGTAATAAATTTTCTAATGACTTTTTCTTCACACGTAAAATATTTAGTAGTACCCTAATACAATTTCCTCCATGCTTCTTCCCACACTTTAAGAATAAAGGAAATCTCATCTTATTTTCTCCATTGTTTTAAGATTTTCTTTTGAATTCCATTTTTCACTTCTTATCAAAATCATGGGATTGATGCAAATTTTAACCTCCATTTATACCTTTATTACACATCAAAAAAAATCTCCATGGATACTAAAGTATCTTATAGATTACACCCTTCGAAGACTTAATTTTAATACATTGAAGAATCGATCAAATTTTAGGTTAGATAGTAATACCAAAATCATACCTCGCAAGTCTTGTAAACTTTTCCTCATGGGAACAAAAAAATCATTATCCTTTTTCTCTAGATCAAGGAACTAATCCTTCGTATTTTTTTGTAGAATATGAGGAGAGTTACTATTAAAAAATAAATTCCTTAACTCATCCCAATCTATGGATCCAATTTCATCTCATTACCCTGTATTCTTGATAATAGTCCTCTATTGATCCTCTTCACCTTCTAAATGGTAGAAAAATGAAATTACTATTTCATGTTTTGAACACTATAGAATGGAAAATATCTTTTCAGTGGTACTAATCCATTATTCAGAAACTAGTGGATCAGAAGTCCCACTGAAAGAAGGTGTATGTTTCCACATGAAAGACTTAATAGAATTACGTTCCCTCCTTTTCTCATTTGGAAGTTTATCATGATTTATAGCTTGAGAAATTTGTGTGAGAATAGTAATGAGATTTTTCATTCTAGCTCTCATAAAATTAGGATGATTAAGCAGAAAATTATTGCATTGTTTGTTGAACTCATCATTAACATGGTTCCTTCAGGTTCCATTCATTGACTAAAACCAAAATCATAGTGTAAGAAACAATAATTGTGATAGGGAACCACAAAATCATGAAAAATAGCATGTAATATTTCTAAATCATGACACCATATTATATCCATTACACCTTAGTTTCATCCTAGGTTATTCATTTCCATCATCTATTTAAATCCTTTATGGTGGTTCATAAGTAGTTTGTGAAATTCCAAAGCCTATCCCTCAGGAGTGTAAACCCAAGTGTGCAGCGAGGCCCATTGTTGTGCATCAGGTGATGATATAGTCTAAATAAATATTCCCATTTCATGTTTATTACCCCTAAGTTCATGTGTTCTAGTTCCAAATCCACTTATAGTATCCATACAGGGATGTAATTACTTGGAAACCACTTTCTCTATCCTTTACCAAAATTCCAGGTGATTTTCCTATACTTTAACTCATATTTAGACTTATCCTTAGTCATGTGCTTAGGGATATCACTAAGGTTTTACCATACTAGTTTCAAAATGTTAACTAAACCTATCCTATGATACCAACTATAGTGACCTAGGCTTGTCATACATGATATTTCATTATTTTTAATGATTATTCATTACATTAAAAAACACACATATACCTACTTAAAATTTGGATGACCTCTCATGTACCCTCTTTCATGATTTGGATGACCACCCATGTACCCTATTTTGGAATTGCCCTAACCACCCATGTACCCTCCTTTTGGGGATTGGGCTAACCACCCTTGTACCCTGTGATATCATAGAACATTTATCAGCACCCAATTCATTGGAGGGAGATATAGGTACCACCGGTCACATAATGAAAATCATATACATGTGAACCACAAAATCATAAAACATTCATCTTACTATAACCAAAGAAAAAAGTTGGTTTTATAAAAAATCATCATATCATAGCCTATGTAAAAGATGCAGTTTTTATAATCATAACATCATTTAACCATATCATAACCCATGTAAAAATAATCAGGTTTAATAATAACTCAAGAAAAATAAAGTCGGTTTTATAAGAATTATTCCATCATAAACATAAATCATTTATAGAGATAATAAAAATGGTATCAAAGGATCATATCCCTAGTAAGGCATAGATAACAATAATGGATGTCATTTTAGATGAAAAATTATTTTGATCGGTCATTTAAAACATTTATTGAGGAAAATATCCTTTATAATTTGAAACACTTTTAAAAACATAAAAATATTTTGAAAATATTTTCCTTTCAAACTAACCTTGAAATTTTATAAAGGAATATTCAAATAAAATAATTTTCATGATGATGGTAAGTTTCATTCATGTTTTTCATGTTAAAACAAATATTCATTTCACATTTTCAGTAAAAGAATAACGGGAATTGTTTGGAAAATAGAATGAATATTCCTTTTTTAAAAATTGAAAAAATTAAAACATTGGTAAAAATGTATTTTATAAATAATATTAAAATACTAAAACATTTTTGGAAACATTTTTATTAAATATGGTTTTAGAAGAAAATGGATTTCCTACCGAAGAGAGAAATAAATTTGGATTTTCATAAAAACATTCGCTCAAATATTTTAAGTACCAAAGAGTGTAAAAATGGTTTTACTACATGAAAATATCATGAATAACCAGAGTATAAAAAAATTCAAGAGTTTCATAAGAGATGTATCATAAGATATTATCATCAAAAACATAATCATAAACAGTCCCAATAAACGATGAGATTGAAACATAAAATCATTACCACTTCAGTATCTTTGAATCATAAAACCAATAAAAGAATAAATTAAAATGGAACTTAATATATCATGAGAATAAACAAATAAATATTTTACAAGTAAAATTGTTTATATATACACCTCTTTAAAGAATATAGGTTCATAACATAACGTACGTCTCAAAGAATGAAAATTGAGACAAAAATACAATACCTTAAGTCTTGAATTCTGTTATACACATTAAAAAATTTTGTATAAAAAATATAAGTTTATTATACATCTATTAAAAAAATATTTATTTATATAAAACCATATATGATTTTATTATGAACTTTTATTACTCATTTATTAACAATTCCATGTTAAAGTTATGTTTCGGGTAATGACCGCTTTGTTTTTCATATATGTTTTGATTTATTATTTTTTTCCATATTACTTTGATAATTATTTCATAATCTCCATAATTTTAACCATATAAATATATTATATATTTATTAAATACATATTTAGAGTAATCCACAAAATTTAGTGATGGAAATTGAAATACACTGTTCTTGGAGATGGTAGGTTGTACGTATGCATGAATATTGTTTCCATTTTCATATTGGATTGAAATAAATAAAGTTAAATGATATATTATAATTAAATAATTATTTTTATATCATATATATCACATATTTTCATTAAAACCATCCTTATTACCTTCCATTTAAAGTGTTAATGAATCACATCGCTTTGTGAGGCGGTAGTCCACTGTTAAATTGAGCGATGTTATCATATTCCCAAAAAATGGATAGTATGAAGTTATGTTTTATATTATGATTCCCAAAGCATAATAATGTCATAAATATAATATATAAATAATAAAATAATGATTATTTCCATACTTTTTATGTTGAAATGTAAAAACAAATGATATCAGTTCGTGAGGTGGTAGTCTGTTGTACACACGAACAATGATTTCATAACCCATTCGTTGGAAATGGAGATGGTTTTAAGTCATGACCTTAACATAAAAAATATATTGGTATATTAAATACACTAAATTTATTATATAATCATGGTATAATAATAATTTAAGTAGTTGGAGGAATAAATAAAATAAAAAAGATTCTTGATGAACAATACCTCTTCTATGGGTCACCTCCATAGGTTTGCACCAAAATCTTTACTAGGTTGAATTTATATATAAAATAAAGATTCTAGGATGAGATGAGGAAATTTTGGAAATTATTTGGGTTAGTATCAACCAAAAAAATGGTTTTAATGTGTGAATAAGAGAGGAAAATGGGTGGCCTTTTATAAGTGAGGTGAGTGTCATGCTTGTAGTTTTTTGAAAAAAAGAATTCCACCCATGTTTTTTCATTTCACAAGGATAATAAAATAGATTATTCTAAATAATATAAGGTATAAGGTATAAATTTTCCCATTAATTGGTTGTTGTAATAGTTTTGGTATATTTTTAACCCTTATCTTTTTAGTTTAACTCCCCCCAAGTAACCACATTTTTACCTTAACTACAGTAAATAATTTTTACTATTTTTACTATTAATTTTGGTAAAAATAAATTTGAACATGTCAAATAATATAAATTATTATGATTCCAAATATATAATCCAATTTTTCAATTTCCATTGACATAAAGGGAAAATTTTAATTTAAAATTAATCCCATAGACCAAATGAGAAAGAGGGTTTTTAAAGAGAAAATATTCATAAGTTTGAAATGTTTTTATATCATAATTAAATATAAAATTGATTTAAATGACCTAATTTGGATTAATTTATTGATAATTTAACTAATTTAAATTTAAAACAAATTTAAAATATAATGTAATTTTATAAATAAATTAAATGAAGAGGTAGTTTTCAATCAAAATTCGGCATTTTCCACTATTCATCAAAAAAATGAAATTTTTCAGAAAAATCCCAAATATTAACCCTAATATAATTTTGATATGATGATTTGAAAAATTAGG
The DNA here is from genome assembly GCA_963277665.1 of Viscum album. Classification (NCBI taxonomy): domain Eukaryota; kingdom Viridiplantae; phylum Streptophyta; class Magnoliopsida; order Santalales; family Viscaceae; genus Viscum; species Viscum album. The sequence goes on from OY728126.1 coordinate 124,585,342, forward strand.
ATTATTTTATCAAATTAAATTTCTAAAATTTGAAAAACCTAATTTTATTATTGTTCAGAAAAATAAATAGATAGAATCTTTTTTTAGAAATTATCATTTTCGAAACATATAAAGCCTTTATTGAAAAATTAAGTACCTTTTTATCAATATGTTTTATTTATATAAAATAATTATACAATATATTTTAAATTTATTTATTATTATTCATATCATTGTTTTTAACATCTATGTTATAACTGTCATATTTAAATAACTATATTAATAATATATCGTGGTTTTGTAAAAACTCAATGTTGTTTGTAATGCAAGATAACCCAGTGTTTCATGTATTGAAATATTCACATAGTGTTGAATGTAAAACAAGATATAAATGAGATTTAATTTATTCAAAAATAATAATTCATCAAAACTCAGGGTTTTACATTTCAATTAATCTTGATCTTTTACTAATGCAAAGAATCTATCTAGATTCTCATGATTATTGATTTTTTATTGGAACCATGACATTATGAGCTCCATATAAGGGTTAATTTTCTTAAAAATAGATACCGTATTACTTTTCATTTTGGTGAGTCTCCCACCCTTTTTATTCTTCCACATTTTTATATAATTTTATTTTGTCTTATATATTTAAAGAATTCATATTTAGAACTAACTGAATGAAATGAGTTGTGGGATACCTTTTCAAATGTACTTTTGGGGGGTTTCTCCATCTGATCTTAGGAATTTGTTACCACCATTATGAGTCCTTTTTTAGGAAATACCATATCGAAAACTTAATTGGTTGTAGTTTTCTTGCTATTTCTTTAGAAATATACAGCTTGACTAGATTCCAAATTTTTTTAGTTTGATTTAAAGCTCGAAACATTTTATATTCAGAGAGTAGTTTTCAATCTCAACTAACTTAAATTAATCTTCCTAGTCACTCTTAATATTCTGAGTATTATCTTCATGCATATTTCTTTATTTCACTGATGAACTCCCCTGCACTTTTACTCTCTTGTATTTCACACCTAGTTGAGATTCTTTTACATATATAGAATTTATATATAGTTTCTTGAGTACATAGAACACCTATTTAATAAAAATTTATCACAATAAGATATTTTAAATTATTAATCTTTTAAAGAAATCCTTTCTTCGAAAAATGTAACTGATTCATCATTTTCTTTAATTTGTCCTAAGAGAATGTTGGATTTTCTGACCTATTTGTCCAATGAATCTTCCATTGCATCAACCTCTTTGTTTAACTATGACTTCTCATTATATAGTCCCTTTATATAAATAAATATATATAAAACAAATTTAGTGAATACTTTTTCAAGATAATCCTTGATTTAAAAATAAAAAATACTAAGTGATTTATCATTTGAAATCTCCTCAATTTCATCACAGCTTAAACTAACTTCATCTGATGAATATTTCTCATTGGGTTTAATTGAACAAAAATCACTCTAACAACTTTCAACTAGTGGGTTTCCGTTAGAATCTTATAAGATACTTATGATACAACATTAACAGAAGTGTGACTAGGATTATCTATTTTAGGCAGCTTCATTTCAAACAACTATTGAAATATTCACTTTATTAATCCAAATGAAATTTAGTGGGTCTTCAAAATATATTCAATCATAAGAGACATTCCCTATGATACCAATTGGTGTATCCATTGGACCTGTGCAGACACTTGAGGGGGTTGAATTAGTTTTTTCATATTTTTACCAAATTCCCAAGTATCACAAAACCCACCATTGGAATTTAACCCCTATTTCTGGTTAGTGAATATTGGATTTATTAATGTTTTACCTAGAAAAAATCAAGTATATTCATACAAGAAAAGCATTAAATAGGAACACAATATTTTTACAAGGTTTAGTACAAATATGTATTTATTTCCTTTATTAGTTGTTCTCATGTATCATGGATTCTCCATTATCAATTTATATTGATAACAATGGGTGGTCTTTCTCACACCTATACTACAAGAATATCAGTGGATATACAAATTTATGTTTCACACATGAGTTCCATCTACAGATTCAACCTATGTTTATATAGTTTCACTATGATCTCCCTACATACCCAGAGTCACACATATTATATAGAATCCCACCATATATATAAAACTATTCCTTTGGGAAGAAGATCAATAACTCTACACATGGTTCTTTTTCATCAATAAGATATATCTCCTTCAACTAAAAATAGATTCATCAAATTTCATATGAATTTTAAGAAACATATATAAATCAGTAACTTCTTGAAACTTAGTTTTAATGGATTCCTCACTCACCAAGCTCCTGATATCTCCAAACCCAACAGGTCCTTATTTATTACAAGATCAAAATAATTAAATGAGGATAAACACTATAGATAATCCTTGATCTATTTTCTTCTTATCAAGATTATATATTAATGGTTTTAACAATAACCTCTTCTTATTTCTTTATCTTCAATAACTAGATCATATATATTCTTTGCATAAGCTTGGATCCTCCTTATTCTTATTCTTCAAGAATGTTCTTCAAAATATCTCACAACACTATAGCTCTCAATTTATCTATTTTTTTGAACTATTTTCCTCTCTCCTCTATTTTATTTTAATATATTGGTCACCATAAAAACCATATCCACTATTTTGAAATAAATAATATCTTTAACAATTTTTTTGGCCCACTATTTCCTCAACTGAATCATACAAAACAATCTCCTTTATTTATTATTTAAATTTTATATAAAACATGCACAATGATCCTCATTTATTTCTAAACTTTTTCATACATGGGATTCTCATGATCTTGATATTTCTTTTATTTCTCAACTACTGTCTCCTATAAAATTATATGAGTTCCCTCTTTTTTTCAACCTTGTTTATTTCTCATTTTTTTACATAGAAAAAATAAATATTATAGAGTGTTTTAGTTTATTCTAGTTATCCTCAAAACTTTCTCATATTCTTTTAGAAAACTCACTAAAATCCATCGATTTAATCATTTATCATTTATATAGATAAATCATACAAAAATATTTATATGGATTTACATAAATATTATTGCTCATAATGCATGCCAATTCTTATCAGCAACTCATTCTTTTAATTCTTAATGAAACAATATTGAGCACTTATTCAACTTGTAGAGTCAAACAACATTTCACAACTCCATTAATATTTTGGATTATTCTATAGAAATATCAAATCACTTAGTTTCTTCAATAATATTTCTACGCTAACTATATTTCAATCTACCAAAAAAAATAATTATTTTACAACATTACATATGCAACATAGTTCATCTACCCATAACATTATAGTATCATTGAATACCTTTGAATACATTTAAATTATATGAAAAGTAAAATAGAATATCAACTTGAATTATCATTTCATATAAAGATTTAATCATGGCTATTAACAGATTCATGATATTCTGAACATGAAGGATCAATATCAGCATCAGCATATTTTATTTCCTCATAATTTGAATAATCCTAGAAACTCAAAAAATTTATTAAACATAGATATTCCCACTAATTTCATGAATATCATATTCTTTGATATTTTATTCTTGAATCACAAACCCATTTTGTGTTTATGATATTTAAATTAGTGAGTAATAGTTCTATAATCATACCAAATTAATTTATCTTCATCATTTTCTAAATCTGGAATCTCAATTTTTCATCCAACAGAACATTGAAATTTTTCAAATTTTTGAATTCTTATGCTCATACCATTACCATTTTTCTTCCTCATTGATATTATATTCTCATGAAGTCTTATGATAATTAAGACTTATTCTTAGTATTAGATCCCTAAAATCAAAATCTTGTACTCAAAGTCTTATGCTCTGAGTCTTATGCCCTGAGTCTTATTCTTTAAGTCTTACGCTCATAGTTTTATGCTTAGTGAATGTAATTTTTTATTTCCATATCTTTCAATCAACCATATAACTAACTCAAATAACCACATGTGAAATCCAACCAACTGAATGACTCTATGAACTGACTTCATGACCAACTCAATTGACCACATCATTCCAAACTTATCCAAATTCTACACATTTCAGTACAAGTATGTAACTTCTTCAATTAAGCCTATGTATTCATCAAAAAACCTCTTTCCTTTATAAAAACATCACCCAAGTGTTATACATAGTGATTTATCCATTCATTTATATCATCACACTAGGATAACCTTTTTTATCTCATAGATATTCATACTCACCAATGAGAGAGCCTTGTAACCTTGTTTAAAATAACCTATTCAACTTATTTAAAATAGCTACCATTTACACTATTAAAAACTATTGTAGAAAATATTATAACTCATTATTAAGAACATTCCATATCCACCCATGAAGATCAGCTCATTCAATCATCTGATATAGTAGGCTGCTACTCAAAGTTTTCCAGTAATATCTTTAAGCAACATCATCTCTTTCCTAATTTTATTACCAATATATGATACTCACTTTTAATTTATACTTTCATTAACTTCAATTTAGTTTGCCAATAATTCATGGGAAAACCTATTTTCCATGTATTTTATAGATACTTAAATCCATCACCCATGTCATCATGACATGTATTGACATTCACATTGATAAAAAATAATTAATCAAAACAAGACTTCAAAAACCAAGTGTATTTTCATTAAATGTTTAAAAAAGTGATTATATCTATGTAAGGAATGATATTAAATTATAATCAATTTATAAAATTGTTTCACTGGATTTCAAATGAGATGAGGTATTTTTATGAGGTTGAATTATTTTAAAGAAATAAAGGTTCTTTTCTTTTTGAGTGTATTCTTGTTAAATAGAAATTTAATGCTTTTATTTAATATGTGTGGTTTTTATAAGATTTGGATTATGTAGAAGGAATTATTATATGAAAAATTTTAGTTTTAAAACCCAATATTTTTTGTTGTGTACAAAATTAAATTATTTATATTTTCCAAATATAGTTAATTTTTTTACAAGTTGGTTTGTTTTAAAGTGTGTATGCCTTCATTAATCAAATTTTAAAATGGGAGAAGATATTTCACAGTGTTTATTTTTAGTAAGTGTGGATTTTTATTTGTCCTTTGGTTGCAACGAGACTGGTTTTTTTAATTGTGAAGCATGAATTGGTTCAATTTCATGTCTTTTATTATTTGGTAATACCTCCTAGAATGTCTCAGTGGGAGTAGAGTGCTTGTTTTTAAGTGTGTTTCCTCTTGTTTTTTACCTTATCATTTCTAGTAGTTAAATTTTCCTAGACCCCAAGTGGGTTGTTAAATCTAGAACATTCTTTTTATGTAGGCCCTAACTAAGGATTTTTTGTTTCTTGGTTCTATATCAAGGACTTATCCTTAGTATGGACACCTAGGTTATCTCTATAATTTTTTTAAGTTAAATTCTCAGAATACATCCTGAGTGTAGTTCATATAAGGATACAATATATTTTGTAATGGTTTTTTGTGGTTTTCCTTTATGGATTTAAGTTAGATTATAGATTTTGGTCAAATATTTAGAGATAGTTCTTGTTGGATTTTCTATTTTTTGGGTTGCTATTGATTATTCCTCATGGGATATTAAATTTTTTGTGGTTTTAGTTGAACTTGATTTATGGAATTATATTTCTCAATGTTATGATATGTTATTAATGTTGATAATTCTTTGTTGTTGAACTAGAATAGGTAAAACCTCGGGTTTTCATTTGGGAAACTATGTTGTATAATTCAACAATTCATATTATGTATCAGTTGGATTTTTCATTGGATTTATCTAGATTTTTCATGAGATGATGTTTCAGGTGTGAGGTCTTAGGGTAACAGATTATTATCTCTTCATCCTAAAGTTATAATCATGTGTCTCTATGTTTAGTCCTATTGTGGAAACCTTTGATTTTTTCATCTGTTTGTGGGTGTGTTAGTGGTTTTGATGATGTGCCTCATTTTGTGGTTGATTAGTCATATCTCCTTAGGGATTTAATAAGTTCCTTTTTGGGTGGTCATCTTGTTTTATAGAAATTATTGTTTTTATTGGAAGTGGTTTCTTCTTAGAAGTGTTTCCCTTATTTCATAATTTTAGAGGAATTCTAATATTATAGGGAGACCTACAATGGGTTTTTTACCTTTAGGGATTCGAATAAATATGGTTATGGATGAATATGTTCTAGAAGTAATTTTATGTTGTTTTAGGGTTTAGAAATTTTTTTTAAGTATTTTTTATGATTATCTTGATGGTGGATCACATGAGTAGTTTCCTTGTTAGAACCATTCTAAGTCTTCTCAGTCCCACCCACCTCTAGATTCAAGCCTGATGGTTTAGAGTCTATCTGCCTTCTATTTTTTGTTGATGGATTTTTGGGGACAAAAATGGTGGTGGGGAGATCAAAACACCCCATTTTTTAATTTATTTGTTTATTTAATTAAATTGTGGGTTAATTCAAATTTTGAGAATTTTAGGATTGTATTTTAAAATTTTCTAGAAATTTTATTCTATGCACGGTTTGTGCACAGTCACTCAAAAATATATATTAATTTGAAGAATAAGAGACTAGATTATTAAGGGATCAAGGGGTTCTATAGTGGTGAAGACCAAGAGAATCACCACTGACAATAATATTACAATCACTAGAGAGGGATCCTATGCTATAGTAAAGAACAAGACTATCATTAGGGCCCCCTTTGTTGGCAAGGTTGTCCGCTGTGAAATTCACCTAACTCAAATTATGAGCCACCTCTATTCCATTATAAATGAGAGACTTTCATTTCCTGATTAGGTAAATGAGATACCACCAAGAGTTGGTGTTGTCCCGAATGAAGCTCGCAAGTAACATTGAGTCATATTTGATCACCTCAATTTTGATATTGTACAACCTGCACAAAGAAAGTCCAGTAAAGAGAACTCTAGTTTCCACCTTGATTGAGTTACATGATCCATAATATTCGTTAAACCTGATGATCATTGATCCTTTTGAATGTTGAATGATGCCTCCTATGCTCATAATACACTATATACATGACCCATTCATGTTGATTTTGTACCAGTCCTTAGGAGTATTCCACCTGATCCATCTCCTAGGAGGTGTCGAGACTCCTATGTTTGGACCCCAGAATTGGAAAGCACTATCATATACCCATGTATACACCTTGAAAAGGAACCCAATATCCTACACCAGATAAAGAAGAATAATATTTAGATGTTAGTTGGAATTATTTTTCCCTTCACGTCCATTATTTCTCTTATCCTATAAGACCCAAAAAACTAAATGAAAATCCATACCTTGAATATTCACATCAAGAACCCAGCCCTTCGACCCCTAGAACCACCAGTGAAGGAAATCATAAATATCTCATTCCTAAACATGAATGTCGAGCCTTTGTACGACTAGATAACAAGAAAATCATGCCCACTCACTATAAAATAATAGATACATATTCAGTGATAGGATTCTCACAACACTTTCACCTTAAGGGAAAGTTGATCCCTTTCCTTTGAACATTATCATCCATTGGGATAGATTTTTTTCGAAGTATCTAGATGAGAAAGTTCATTTTCATCAGAATATTTTTGTATAATAGTTTTTTTACCCATGGTTCTATCTTGTGGTTAGGGTGTATAGATCTAAGGAAATAACAAGAGCAAAGTACCGAAGATCGAATCTGTAAAGTTTCATTTATCTGGTTCATCAATGAGAACTATTTCTTACATGTATTTATTTTTAGCATAGATCATGGTCAAAATTAGCCTCAGGTTCATGCTTTCCAGTTTGAAAGTGATCTCCAAGGTTAGACAACCTAGGAATAATATAGTTTGGCCATCCCTGTTTCCAATACTTGATGTCACCACCTCTAAAAACCCATTGAGTCTTTCCGTGCAACAGGTCGTAGTGGTTTTCCATGTTCTATGGTAGGCTAGTGATTTTTCATAGACTCTCATCCCAAAGAGTCTATTCCTAGCTATATTTTTTCCCCGTGAATTTTTTCCAAAAGGGATTTCTCTTCCATAATCTCCCAAGACATCTGGGATTCACTACTACAAATATGGCCTTTAAAAGCACTAGAAAAGGGCATTTACAGTGCTAAAAAAGTGTTGTTAATATCAGAAATGATAAAGGGTGTCCCTTTTATCAGTGATTTTAGAAAATAGCTGATAGAACTCAAAAAATATATATATATATATATATATATATTTAAAACGGAACCCCCACTTTTAATATCACTTGACCCCCCCCCCCCAACAATGTTAGCCCCCACCTGCACCTGCCCATGCCCCTGCCACCCACCTTTAATAGCGCTAGCACCCCCAACCATACACCTATCCACAAACTATCCTTCCCTGCACCCACCTGCGGACCTCTACCTCCCCCAGGATTCGAACTTAAGACCTCTCTTATACGCGCTTGGATCCTTTACCACTCCCTCATGTTAGTTTGTTCTCCATTTAAGGATATACCTATTTATATATATATATATATATAGTTATATTTATTCATATGTTAATATAGATTTATTTATATATATATATATAATTATATTAATTTGTATATATATTCATATATTAATATATATATATATTTATATATATATTTAATTATATTTTTTATCTGTATATTTATTTGTATATTAATATATATTTATAAGATTAGTTTAAAATACATTTATAAAATATATTTTTGTGTGTGTTTTTATAAATAAATACATACATACATATATACAACATACATAAATTTGTATATATTATATATGTGTGTGTGTGTGTGTTTTTCTGTAAGTATAATTATGCATATTTATATATATTTACACATATTATATATTCATATGTATATTCATATGTATATTCATTTGTATATTCATATGTATATTCATATGTATATTCATATGTATATTCATATGTATATTCATATGTATATTTATATGTAAATTCATATGTATATTCATATGTATATTCATATGTTAGAATATATAGATAATATATATCAGTTTGTTAATACAAACACACACTAATATATACACACTCACACACATTATATAGGTATATAAATATACTTATATTTTTATTTTAAACAAAATTTATATTATAAGGATTATATATTGAGTAATATAATTTATATGTAAATATGTTTAATTATTTATTTACAAAATTAAATTTTTATGTGTGAATATATACAAAATAATTATATATTATTTTATATTTGATTATAAATAACATTACATTGTGAAAAAATGATAAAATTTAAAATCCATAATATCAATGTGAATGTAATATCTTAGGATAAATTTAGTCACCACTAAAAAAGGGAAAAAGTCCCCCTGAAATTAGGCTTAAATTCCATCAAATGTTAAAAAAATTGGGTATCCCAACTAAAAACTCAGTTTTGGAGGTCTTTTGGGCCTTTTTGGACTTGAAAAATGAAACAGAATGTTCCCTTGTGTTGCTAGCACATATATCTCATCATTGGATTCAATTTTATATGTTGTAGAGCTCAAATGGACATCTTAATCAAAATTTATGACAGTCTAAAGTTTGAGTTACATTTTCAACTTATTTTAGATATTTTATGGATTTTTTGATTTTTTGTGTCTTCAAATTGTTATTAAATGATTATTAGTCGATGATAATTAGAAAATTATTAATTGATAATATTTTCTAAAATATTTTTAAACCATTTTCACTATATTTCTTATATATTAAATGTAAATGTCTTTTTATACATATCTAAAACATATTTAAATATACATATATATATTATATTTATATCAATATAAATATATTTATATATTAACAAATTATTTTTAATGATTTATTTTTGAAATATACCTTTTAACAGTGCTAATAAAAAACGCTCATAAAGAAATTGCTTTATCAGCACTAATAAAAAATCGATGATAAAGGAGGGTCTTTAACAGTGCTAAAAAACGTTGATAAAGGGGTACCTTTATTAGTGCTAAAAAAGTGATGATAAAGGGGTACTTTTAACAATGATAATTTAGCATTGTTAAAAGTACACTTTATCAGTGATTTTTTTAGTACTAATAAAGGTACCCCCTTTATCAATGCTTTTTTTAGTGTTGTTAAAGGGTGCCTCTGCAAAAACCAATTTTTGTGGTAGTGATTGCATGGCCTACATGGATTCCAACACATTCCCAAGGTTAATCTGGCCTTCCACAGTGGATTTCACCAACTGATTCCATGAAGTGGAGTGGCACTTCCCCTCTTTCTTGAAGTCCTAGATGAATGCATTGGTGATTTTCTATATTCTATTGATGATACCCTTTAGAGGCTTGATAACAAGGAATAAATGCATGGGAATGGAGGATAAGACACTATTAGAAAGTGTGATTCTTTCACAAAATGAGAGTAGTTTGTTTTTTCAGTCAAAAAATATAGTTGTAAAACATGTGACATGGTTATAGAAGAGATATTTTTTTATCCTTCCATTTGATATTTGTGCTCCTAAGTACTCCATTGGTAGGTTTCTTATTTTCATATGCTCATCTTGTCCTGTATGAGTCTTCCTCTTCTGCTCAAGCATGCATAAGGATAGTAGGTGTTTCTCTTCTCGTAGTTGATCCATTGGCCACTGCAGTAGTTGTAAGTCTCCATCATTCTATTAAAACCCTTAATTTATTTTATCCTTTTATTAATAAAGAAGTTAATATCATTGTTATACATCAGGGCAGACATCGAGGCCATCTTATTCTTGATTCTGTAGTCATTAATGTTGCCACTATCCAAGTCCGAATTGATTTTCCTTGAGTGAATCTATTATTCCAGAATGAACAGGTTGGGGGAAAGAGGGTCCCCCAACCTCATGCATTAGACCAATTTGAAAAATACAAAACACTTCCCCATTAGGGATACTAATATCCAAGGGGACGTGAAGCACTTGAAGATCATATCATGAGTCCAGACACTAAAGACAAACTTCTCCATGAATTTCAAAATAAATCTCCATTATATATGATCATATACCTTATTCATGTCCAACTTGATCTCTATATTGAATCCAAGGATCTTTCTATTAATATCACTCACTATGTCCATTATAATACCAATCACACCTTGGATGTTTCTCCCCTTTAAGAATCCATACTGCTCGCTTGAAATAATTTTTTGAAGCACTCAGTTAAACCTATTTTTTGATATTGGTTGTAAGAATATTGTATAAGGAATTTCATAGAAAAATTGGCCTAAACTAGCTAATGGATGTGGGATCCCTGACATTCATAATTAGGACCAGTTTTGTGGTGTTGATCACTCTCGTGATGTTCCCACCTCTCAAGAAATCCTACATCACATCAACAACCTATTGTTTGAAAACCTTCCAAGAAAATATGTAAAACGTATATAGGAAACCATCAGTCCTAGAGAACTTTCATCCTTCAAGGAAATAATTTCATCTTTTATCTTCTTTTCATCAGGTACAACCTCCATCTCATTGTAGTCCTTATCATTAACCTGCCTTGCAATATTGTTGAAAAAATGTGCATCACTTCCTTCTAATGATGTACTCTCATCCCCTGGACTCCTCGACCCCACTAAATGATCCTCAAAGCACTTTTATTTCATTTTTACATCCACCTCCACATAACCAGTGAAATATCCATCCTCAATCATGATTTTAATCAACCTGTTGGCCTTCCTCTCTTTTATGCGTGTGTGAAAAAACCTCTTATTTTTTCGCCCCCTTTGAGCTAGAGTGACCTTGATTTATCCCTAGAAACCCTTTCTATTTTTGTAAGTTTCTCAACTAAAATGTTATAATTTCTAACCATAATAGTAAAAAAATTATCATCCCATCTATCCTGAATATTTGATTTAAGGTTGTTGATTAAATTTTTAAATTCCTCTAACCAGCTATCACTATTTAATATTTCCTTATTCCACACCTAAAGTTGGTACCTTATCTTTTTCAATATGTCACTAATTTTACTCCAAGAATTACCCTTGGTTGTATGATCCCATGAATCCTTCACCACCTATAGAAATCCATTGGTTCGTGTCTATCTCTCTGAAAAGAAGAACTGTGATGACCTTCCTTCATTTCTTTTGATCTGGATCAAAAGAGGTGAATGATCATAAAATATGTGAGGAAGATAAACCATTTCATCATGTGGGTAGGAGTAGAATCCCTGAATGTTAGAGGGGTAGTGGTTCTGTCTCCACCATATTATTTCATTCTCCTTCTTGTTGTTACATCAGGTAAAGGGTTCTTCTAGGAATCTCATGTTCATCAAGAAATTGGTCTCTAGGAACTCTTAGAATTCTTTCATGGAACCTGAGGGATACACCCCTATCTTATCTGATAATTCAATGATGGCATTGAAGTATCCTCCCATGAACTAGGGAATATTTCTTGATTGGAAATATGGTAAAATATCCCATAGGTCCTTTATTTCATGTAGATCGCACTTTACATATACAAAAGTGAATAAAATAGTGGTAACACTAGTAGTTACCTTCACGGTAATGTGTTGAGGTGATAACTCCACTCTTTCAACAATAATATATCTTCTCTATAAAATTCATACATGTTTGTTGTTAGGGTCCCCATTCAATGAGTTCGAGAATCCAACCTTTCCTACAAATGAGCTTATTTGGTTCTCACAATTTTTGTGCTCCAAAATTTTCATAATGGAGGTACAGTGATTCCTAGCTTCAAAAGATATGAAAGCGCACTTGGACCAAACTTATAGGGACCTGGAATTCCATAAAATGACAATAATCTTAAAATGATGTTGATTATAAGTTGCACATGTAATGCATATTTTAAGGTTATGAATAAGGGAACCTATATGTCTTACCTTTCTATGTGAGTGTGTATAAGTGTGGTGGCACATGGTTTTTTCATGGTTAGTAGAAATTGTTCCATTCAATCATGTGTTTTAATGCAGCATGGATAGTGTTATCCACATAGTTGTCACAAGATTTGGAAAATCATGGGATATTCCCATATTTACTTAAAAAGTGAAAACCCCATTTTCCAATGAAATCCCTTATTCTTATATCCTCTCTCATGTATTCACCAACACTAGGGATCACAAGGTAGATATCCAATATTCTCCTCCTTTAATTATCGGCCCTTTTTGTCCTAATTTCAAGTGGAATTCAAGGTAATTTATCCCCCTTTTTTCTCTTTCTCTTCTTCCTTCTTCCTTTCTTCCATTTATCTTGGGTTTCTCCTTCTACCATGAACACTAATTCATGAAAAATGTGATACATAGGATTTGGATTGGTTTTAACCTAGATTTTTCATCATTTGGGACTTGATAAGGGTGATTCATGGCTTTTTTTATTGTTATCCATATAAGGTAACATGTTGCGGCTTGATTTTATACTAGGTGAGGTAGGTGTTTCTATGAAATCACATTAGTTTGAAATTTATGATGTGGTTGAGTTTTATAGAATTATTTTGATTAATTTGTGGTGATATATGACATTCATTATGAACATATAAAATCTTTTCCATGGGTTTTAAGCATATAATAAAAGGTTTGCCTTATGAATTTCATGTGTAGCTTTGAATTTTAAATAGTTAAGTATGTAAAGTCCCTTAAAAATTCCTATGCGGAATTTCATGAATATTTTGGATAGAAAAATTGAGGCATTGTACCCTCTTGGTTTTGAAGTAAACAAAACCTTATCTTAAATAATGATTTCAAAGAGGGGTGTTCTTTAAAATATTTTCTAAAGGATATTTGAAGATACTAGTTTTTTAGAAGTGGAAATGGATTGGAATTCTAAGTCTACTTTTGAGTGAAGTCACAGTTCACATTTTATGAAACAGATGGTTTATTTCTCATGAGTTCTTCATTGCTTTACTTATTGTCTATTTCACCCATTAAGGGTTATTTATCATTATGTGATGGTTAGATGATGTAAAAAAAGGTTGTTTTTTGTGAGGTCATTGTAGGTGAGGTGTGAGATATTGTTTATATTTTATTTATTTGATTATATTTATTTCTTATGAACCTCCTTGATTGATTGGTCATGGAACTACTAGGTTACTATGTATGAGATCTTGATATATGAAAACTTTAGTGAGGATTTTGACCTTTATAGGGGGCCATTTCCCATGGAAGTTGAGTGCTCCTAGGATTTATTATGTGTCCAGAGTAGCTTTGCACTCATGGAATAGATATAGGTCCAAACTAGTCTGATGGGACTACCAGGATAGATAGGTTCTTTAATTTCTACCTAAGGTTCATGTTTCTAGTCCAAGGTCATATTAATTGAGTTCTAAAAGATATACTATGACAATTTTTATTTTATTAGTAGTGAACATTATATATTTCTTCAAATTTCTTATATTCTCTTACACTCATTTTGATGTGTCACCATTTACCTTTACTTGTTCCTTTTTGGCATACTCCCTTGATATAGTGGTGTCTGTTTTTGTTATTCTTTCATTATTTATGGTGGGGTTGGTTTATAAAATTATTTAAAATATGTTATGGGTGATTTTTTTTTAAATATAAATCTAAATTATTGGGTTTTTTTTGGGTTTTTATGAAAGATTAGAAATGAGGGAAAGTGGTTTCATCTTCTTACCTTCAAAATAAAAGGGTCTCCTTTTTTAGTTTTTAAAGATTTTTATACTAAGTGGATATTTCATTTCATTTCAGTTTAAAAAATTAAGGTTTAATTATTTAAAGGTGAAAGTGTGTGATTTTTTTCATTACTTTCTTATTAATAATAAAAACTCCATTTTTATTATATTAAAAACTAAAACATATGAGTTTTTTATCTAAAGAAATTGTATGGAATCATTGGTGAGATCTTTCAAGGTATGTTAGCTTAAACCCTGCATACACACTCATGTGTGTGTATATAGCCCTTAAATTCATATAGGTTCCAGGTTCTGTTCTAGACTAGCTATCGTTTTTTGGCATAGATGGGTAAGTTGGGATATGGTGAGTAGCCTTGTGTTATATATAGGTGATTTGGTGACTTTAGTTTTTATTTTTGGATGTTATGTTTTATAGGCCAAGAGAGACTCTGCTTCTTGTATTTATTTTCTTCTATTGTATCTATTGTGTATTATTTTTTTGGATGATATATTCATGTTTATAAAAAGGGTTTGGATCATAATTGTGCGTTATGATTATTTTGTCTATTTGTATTTTTGAGGATGTATGATATACCAGTGCCTCCATGTATAATATTTGGTAAGTAATTTTTTGTATTTTACTCTATTTTGAGATTAAAACTATTACCAATCTAAATTCCTTTGATTCCCTAACACCAGTTTTTAGGACATGGAGATTGGGAACGCTCTTCAAGCTGAGTGGTGGACTGGGTTGGGTTATGTATTAGGTCATCTTTGGATGGTTCATTACATCCATAGACTCTATAGGTTTAGTGGAAACCAAATCCAAGATTTATCTATACTATATGTCCTTGGGGATGAGAAACATCATGGGGTTTTCCTATTCCTACCCCATCTCCTCAATACTGATCAAATCCATGAGCACCCGACTACTATCATTTCCATAGAGGATACTGCTATGATGACCAAACCTATAATGGACTATCATATACATGTTCACCAGTAGGGAAGGTTGGACAATTTAACTTTTAATATCCATGACATTCACATCATAAACAAGCCATGCTTGGTCCTATGATAGGGGCTCAAGAACTGTCAGTATGATGAAACATGATAAATAATAATAGAACCAACTCCTTTCTCTCAAAACTTAAACTGACTAAGAAATAAAGAACACCTAACTATAGATATTCTATGTGGAAAGTCTTGATAAATCCCCTAATGATATGATTAGGTCCTATCCAATTTCCTCTCAATAACCTATACCTTTTCTAGCACATCAAGATACATCAGCAACATAAATGGGGTGACCTGGAACTAGATCTTTAGATGAAAATTATCCTCAAAGTGTCTTTATTTAGCCACCACATCCAATAAAAGTTATAAAGTAAAATGTAGATGATTCTTAAAATAGATACCAACCTCCTACACACTGGAACATTCTTAATAGAGGGTAAACATATCATGTTGATGATTCACCTTTGTATTTGAAGAAATAAACCCAACCTAAAATTGATCACACAACTTCTCATGTGTGACTTTTGACTCCTCAAGGTCACCCAAAACGAAAATCCACCACTGTTAAGATTCCCCGCACAACATACTCATAGCTGATGGAACCTAATTCTTATTCTCATAAAAAATTGAACTAAATGAAACCTACACATACTTTATCTAATCCTCAATCTCTTGATATGATACTGAGCCCTCATACTTCTTAATACCCTGACACTAAAACTCTTGAAGCATTTTCCTTCAAGCATCATTGTCATCAATCTCAACTCTACAGTGATCATCCAATGAACATCATTAGTAAAAACTTTATGGGGATGTCAACCATGAGACATACCTATAAACTAATAAGCTATTAGGGACTCCCTAAACCAAGAATATGGAATACTCAAGATTAATTAATTAAAGTTTAACCAAATTTCTATTAACTATATGATTTAATCACTAGAAAAGACAGCATGATGCATGATCCATACCTAGGTCTATACCCTACAAGTAGCATCACTTCGATTAGTTTGGTCAGTAAACCTAAGGTCCTTGCATCATATCAAACAGGGCCCTAATATCCTATGTCCTAATTGGAATCCCTCGCTTACCTCATGTGAAAAGTTTGTTTGATGTGGTTTCCCTATAAACCCATGAAATCCTCCCCAATGTCTATCCCCAAGATTCATTAGGTCTCTCAACCAAAATATTTGATACCACTTTTTCACAACCTGTCCCCACTAGTACCCCTATTGGGATAGTAATGAATGCGGGTAATGATCCCCCAAATACTACCTCCAATAATCTATAGGTTATCGACTATAATCAAGGGTATCATACACACAAATGGGAGGCATTACCCTCAATAATCCCATGAATAAAAGAAAAATACACCAATAAACTCCATCATACAAATGAAGAGTACATTCATATAATCTCGATACATGATATTCCATAAAATGTGGAAGCAAAATGAAGATAAAACAATGAACCACTCTTATAGAAATGACCCTGAACTCCATGAGCTCGCAAAAAACCTCGCAAGCTAGTATCGTTAGCTTTTTCACCCACCCTAAGTGATAATACAAGTATACTTACTAGGATCCTCCCCAAAACCTCTCATAAAAATATGGAAGAAGCATACTAGATCCCCAATGAATTAACAAAGAAACGAAATTGTCACCTAATCAAGTATACTATGTTTATATCCTCGCTAAGTCTTACATACCAAGTAATGCATAGAAGATAGGAACAACATGTCAAAAGTGTGTGTGTGTGTGTGTGTGTGTCTGAGGGCACTCCACTGCCACATTCCCATAGAACCAGTCTCCCTAAACCCCAATGGATGACAACCTGCCACTCCCATATCCTTCTAAGTCATTCTCTAATGTTGGTCGGGCCTCGACCATACCTACCCCAGTCTCGCACATGTCCCAAAATCTCATGTTGGAATAAAACCATATATCTATGTCATCGTCACATTTTTCACATCATTTAGATCATTGTATCTACATCATTATCACTTCTCTACACCTTATGCAGCTTGTCATCACATCTTGTAAGGAGGTGGTAAGTCTAAAAGCCACCACAACCCACATACCCTACACTACACTTCAATCCATTCTTGCTAGTTCATGAGTACGCCTATAATAACCATATCTATTACATCCAAAATACAATTATATGTTATATCCTCAAACCACCACATCCCATAAACATAAGTACGATGTTACTAAGAGCCATCATAGTCATATGATAACACAACCTATAACAGTAGTCCATCACATCCTAGGTATGTGTATATATATAGTCTTCCTATATGATAGAGCCAGGTTGGGGAGTAGTAATCCATTTAATTCCTTGGTGACCTAAATGTTGGGAAATGCCCAAAATACAAGGCCACAATGGGCATCGACCGCCCCAACTGACTCGGGTGGTGGAGCATAATAAATCACATAAGGATATAATATCTCACAACCACACTAAGGGAAACTACTTTCCATAAACTCAAGCTATAGTTATTATCATTCATAAAATCTCAGATGTTATCTCTAGAACTAAACTATTAAAGATCTATGCACACAATCATAAAAGGTTCCTCATTTTTTAATTAATTTAACAATTATCATCTCTTTTATAAACCCATCATAACTTTTTATTAAATTATTTCATAACTATCCAAATACAAAGGGATTTATGCTTGTTATCATTTCAATTCTAGATTTTATTAACATGTTCTCAATAATTTCAAAACCATGTCATGGTTTCCATTTAACATATAATTTTTTCATCAACACCCATTATCATGGGTTCAATCATAATTTGATTACCATTCCATTTCCTAAGAATTCTAAGACTCAACCCAAACAAATAATCTTGAGATCCACCTCATCACATCATAGGTGGAAGGTAAGATCTGTTATCAGCCCATTCCATCAATTATGGTGTCATCCTCAATACCTTAATCACTACCACAACCAGGGAAATATAGCCCTTCCCTCGCTGAGTAAATTAACCATACCAGGTTACACATAAAATCACAGCAAGTAATTTGTCCTATAATTACATGGAAACAAGTATAATTTCAATACAACAATTTCAAGGTAAAACTAAAGCATTTTTAACACGCACATGAGTATAACACAAACTAGGAAAGGCTTCAAACAAACATAAATAATCAATTCTAGAAGCAAGCGTCATTTCTCATTTATCAACCTTGATAACTGATTCATTATGTATAAGTTCAACAAATAAGAACCAAAGTTAAATAGAAACTTATAGTAATTAATATACTCAAGAAAGTCTTTATCCTGCTTAACAATTCTAAGAAAGATATAAATATACACATATATATATATATATCAATTGCATTAATTATTTCATTTGGTATCTTCCTTAATTTACCAATTTGATTTTATCATTTGGTTTTAAATTTATTCCAGCAATTAACATCATCTTTAAATATCTAATATACATTTTAAAAGCAATTTTTATCATAAAAACTAGTTACAAGGAAAAATTATATAGTTCATTGAATTTTTCTATTCTTCATCTTACTTTTTCTTACCCGATTTAAGTTGCTTATCAATTTTAGTAGGCCAAATTATAAAGGTAAGCACAAATAAACATAGAATCATGCATACACATGACCTAGTAAATCACATATAATTCACATCATGTAATAAATCTCAAACACATGAATTCAAATAATCCTCTTCTCATTTATTTAATTTATTCATTTTTGGTTATTATTTTTATTAAAGACAATATAATCCAATTACTAATTAATATAAAGCATTATTCCCCCAGACTTTCACATAAAAAGAAGAATCCATGGATCCCCTACCTCAAAGGAATCTTTGAAAACACTTCTCATAAGTTGGAAGGAGAGGAAGATAAGCTACACAGCCCAAAACTCTTCAACGACTCCAGCTCGAGTCACAACATCAGCCTATCAAAATAGAGGAATGAAACTCGGTTGAAGGATATCTGTAGAAATTAAGGGGGACTTTTAAACATATTTTTTCAAGAAAGGTTGAGAGATGAAGGGAGGGAGAAACAGGGAGGAATCATCTTAATGAAATAAAAGGGGTATACTTTCAACAGGTCTTGGAACTACCCCTGTAAGAATATGCAACTATAGTGGTTAAGGATTTAAATGGGAATAATAATTTTCTCCATTGTTCAATGATTATTCTTGAGAGGAAAAAATATAAATGAGGTTTTGAGTGTTTAATCTTTCCAAAATGGGGTTTTTTAATGATGTTTAATGTTTGGGTGATGACCCGGTGGTCCGAGAGGACACTGAAGGAGTGGTTGGGGTGTGAGATAGTTGAAAAGAACTAAAACACCTCATTCAAGTCATGAATATTTCATTCACAAAGTAATATGGCATGGAGGTTGGGCTTGAAAAATCACAGAGTCAAACTATGTTTTACGCTGTGACACTAGTTGGAAAGACCTAGTAAATGATTTTCCCTGAAATTTGATGATGTGAAACTTGTTTACACATCATGAATTACCCATGTGTAGTTTTATGTGGGATTTAAAATGATAGGATTCTTAAAAAACCCCTCATAAATTATTTCCTCTAAACCTCTTATGCCAGAAGTGATGGGATTAAAGGGTTTCGTCTTCCAAGAGCTCTTCTGATCTCATCCCTCCACTATTTGAGATATTTTGGATTGTGATGGATTCCTATTAGGACGTTATAGATTATGAAATCCCTATATATTCACAATCCTATTTGAAATCCCCTTTGTCTAATAGATCGTAGATTAATTTTTATTCATAAATCAGATAGAGAAAATCCACTGGATCATGAAGTACTTGTCCAAGGATATTAGGATTAAGGATTTGCATGATGAGAGGGTATCCCGTATTGATGAACACATTTTGTTGATGTGTGATTTTCCAATTTAATTATATTAAATTACTTTTCATTGGATTGTTGCGTGATAGGGATTTTTCCGGGATTGGTGTTGGATGGTCATATCAGACTTTCCATGAATGGTCAGTCAAGGATCTTGCTTGGAAATGATATCCAGTAAGTCTTTTAGCATGTTTGTATTTTGGTATTGGCTATGATGTTCCTTATTATGATTTAATTAATTATAATGTAATTATAATTAATTAATTTGGATGCTTGAGCATGAGATAGAAACTTGTGACATTTGAGGAAGGTCAGATGGACTTGGGCGATCAAGATAAAGTTGTTGGGTTTTTATTGGCTTTGAGTTAAATTCGTGATGTGGCCTTAAAATCACTTGTTTTGCCACATATTTTTATTTTATTTTTATTAATTTAATTAATTAATTTTTTACCTTTTATTAAATAATTACACTTGTAAATTTATAATTAAATTTATTATTTAATAATTTTTTTATAATTAATGTTATATTTTTTGCTTTTAAATTAATTAGTCTGGTCTCTCATAAAATAAATTAACTTTATGAAGATCAAGGTCAATCCAATTTCTCCCTATTCACTGAATCAGACAAATCGGAGATGAGGTTGAACCGAGGAGGCACCATTTATGAAGATCGAGGTCAATCCAAGTTGGCTTTGCTGTTGCGAAGGAACCGAGACTCGAGTTGGAGGCGCCACTGGTGAAGATCGAGGTCGAGCCGAGGAGGCACTACTATTGTGATGGAGCTGAGACCAGAGGAGGAGGCGCTGCTGGTGAAGATGGAGTCGAAGCCTCAGCCTGAGGCTTTTCCAGGAAGCCATGAAACCCACCGGGCTGCTTCTCAAACAAGGGGGAGGTAAAAATTAATAATAAATTTAAAATAATAATAAGAAGAAATAAAATATAATAAATAAAGCAAAATTAATAATAATAATAATTAATAACTAATAATAATTAATAAATAAAATAAAATATTTTATATAATTTATAATCAAATAAATAAATATGAATTAATATTCTTAAATAATTTAATATTTATAATTATAATAATAATTAATAAAATAGATTAATTAATAACTATAAGAATAATAATAATATTTACTAAAATATATAATTATTAACTTATAAACTTAATCTTTAAAATTAATTAATTAATTATCTTTTTATAAAATATAAAAATATTATCATTAATAATCTTAAATAGATAATTAATAATAAAATTAATTTATGTTTTTAATAAAATAAAATAATTAAAATAGTGAATTAAAATAATAAATTATTTATAATTACAAATAATTATAGTTTAATATAAATTAATTAACAAAATAAATTAATCTAATAATTGTAATAATAATAAAAATTAATAATTATTTATAAAAGTGATATTTTTTACAACGTAACTTCTATTTTTTTTTTCAGGAACAGAGCCAGAAATGCTTCTAGTTTTATCGAAACAACCACGTTGGAAATAGTTACAAGTATTATGTTAGTATGACAATTTTGTTAGATAAAAACACACGTTGGTGGTGAAAAAGAAGAGAACATACCTCTGCCAGTGCATATAACAATGACCAACTAGAGACAATAGATGACTTAAAATTCACAACAACAGTAAAAGAGGCATTCATTCCCAACATTTATTGGAGACTATGAGGAGTAGATACAAGAGACCTCTCAGAGACAGAGACCTGGAGACATAGGAGCTCAAGAATAGTGCAACAGTTCATGATTGAGAGGGGGATTTATTATCCCTTCTTTTTCAATTTCTTTACTCTATAATTGAATCATTTCAATTTCAATTCTTGAATATGATTATTGGATGAATTTCAAGTGCTCCGGGGATAGAATTCTACTGGTTTAGTTTTCTACTACATCGTTTATTTTTTTATCAATAATTAGAATTGACTGATGACGTTGATTCTAATTATTAAATTCAAAAAAAATTGCACCTCTTATTTTCAATTTCATTCCTTCAAGATCAATCAGTGAGATTGATTTTGAATGCATGTCATCAAATTTTTAATTCAAAAACATCGGAATTTGTTGGCAAGATGGTTACTCATGATAATTTATTTGTTACTTTTTTCCTATTGATCTTTATTGAAGTGGAAAAATTCAAGATTGATTAACTAGAGAGTTTAATCTCCCAGCAAGAGAGGTTAACATATCAATTTTAGAGGTTGTGAAATCAAATTACATTAAAGAGATGAAGTCATTTTCATTCAATCAGTGGAGTTCAATTACCTTGACCGTATATTCTTGATTGTTTATCCCTCAATCTTCTCAGGTCTATTGTACATTGTCCCTTTTATTTCCTCTTTTTCAACACATATCACCATTTCATAGTTTATAAAAAAATAACTTTTCCATCATTTTTCATTAAAAAAAAGTTTAGAAAAATATTTTACCCATTGTTGATAGTAGTGGGGTTGTTTTGAAAATCTTGGTCACTTTAGTTTCCCTGTGGGTTTGACCCTACATACCACCATACAATAGTAAGTAGGAAAATAAAAAAAATAAACTTTGACATGTATTGAATGACATATGGCTCATTTTTTTGGCGTCATTTTTGGAGAAGTCTTCGGGTGATCACTTTTGAAATAAAAGAAATCAATCAAAAAAATTCACATATAAAAAAAATTAAAAAATTGAAAATTGAAAACCACTATTAAAAAATATGATGTGATTCTCTAATGTTCTTGTCTTCTGTTTTTCACAGTTTTTACTACATTACCCATTTTACTACTTGTGTGCTTTTTCGAACTATCTGAATCGTTATCATTTTTCTACTATTTACTACATGAGCAAAAGAACATCTACTGATATATTAGAGAATTCGATCCCAAAAATTGAATCACACCTTACTGCTCTAAAAAAGAAAAATAAATTTGAAATGGAGAACTTTGGAGAGAGATTTCTTACTCTTAATAACCAACAAAACTATCACCTTTAACTCTTATAAGAGAATGATAGGCCTATTATGAGGGAGTTCCAACTCCCTCAAGTGTCAAGCAACCCATCTTCCATTAGATTGTCTCCTAGATCCAAGAACTATGAATTAAAACAATCACACGTGTCACTGCAATTAGTCTTTAATGGAACCTCTAATGATATATCTTTAGCCTTAATTAGATATTTCTACAATATAGTGAAATAATTACCATCATTAAGACTCACTGAGAATGAGCTTAGAATGAGATTATTTCCCTTTTTCCTTAAGGGGAATTCTAGGAATTAGTTCTTGTGTCTAGATGAGAATAAATTTGAAAATTGGGATCAAGTGTGTAACTCATTCATAATGAAATTTTATCCCCAAATACTTAAAGGATAACTTATAAATAAATCACAAGTTTTTACCAAGATGATGGAGAAGTCTTTTATGGAGCTTGGGACATATTTAGGGATCTGATTGGGCAGTGTCCCACTGATCAACTCCCATACCTTGTTCTTATGGATACCTTTTATAAAGGTTTTTCCACCTCTAGTCAAAACCTTATTAACCAATCTACTGGGGGAAATTACAATGATAAAACAGATTAATATTTAAGACAAATTTTCAACAACCTTTACATGAACTCTCAACATAAAAATTCAAGAAGAAAAAGAGTAAATAGATATCCAAATAACAGTTCTCAAACTGAAAGGAATTCACAACATCTTAAAATTACAAATCAACTTCAAACCTTAATGACCCAAAATGGAAAATAATCTGTGAATCAATTGGGATGTCAAAACACAAACCAAACACTTAGGGAACAATATTCTCAATGTGTGATGTTCTGTCACACTGGAAAAAAATTCATATATTTTGACATGCCAACCCAACAACAATAGAGATAAAAATATTCTAATTATGGTCCTAGGATACCTTATAAGGATGACCGATTTCAAAACAATTACAACCAAGCCTATAGGAACCATCCCAACCTCTCCTGAAAATAACAATGAATGATTAAGCAATCCACTGCCCCTTCTCACCAAAACCAACCCAAAAAAAACTTTCAAAACCAACCAAGGGGTGAGTCTTCTAATTCAAAATGAAATTATGTAGGTCAAATGTATTCAAAATTGGATCAAATTTTAAATAGAATGGACACTCAAGATGAAATTTTTTAAACATAATTAAATAAACAACAATCCCAATATGAATCTGATAAAATTTAAAATGAATCTAGAATAAAAAATATAGAAACTCAACTAGGATAACTAGCTAGATATATGACTTATATATATAAATTAAGGATTCCTAGTACAACTAAAATAAACCCCAGATAGAATGTAATGGATTTTGTAACTAGTAGTGGGTTCAAAACTCAAACTATAGCTGAAAAATACTCTAAAAATTCCCAAACTGAAAAACCGTATGATTCTGGGAATAAAAATATGTTTTTCACAAAATCTAGAAATCATGAAAAAAAATATTAAAAAATAAGAAATTATGATTTTTTCACCTGAAATTCAATCTGATTTTTTTTTTTTGAAAATAAGAAGAATAAAGGGAAGGAGAAAATTGATGAAGAATTAAGGGATATTCCATTTGTCCTTAGAAACCTTTCCCTACCCATCCCTTTCTCTGAAAACTTAAAACCAAAAAGTAATAATAAGGATGAACTTCTCCAGTTCCTTGGACTTTTGAACAAGCTCAAAGTGAGCATCCCTTTCATTCAAGCCTTAATACCAATTTCAGCTTACTTGAAATCTCTCAAAAAAATTGTTTCAAAAAAAAGACTCTTGTAGAATTTTATACATAAAGCCTCAATGAAGAGTGTAGTGATATTCTTCAAAATATAATCCCACTCAAGCTCAAGGACCCAAGAATTTTTTTTCATTCCCTACACCTTAGGAAATTCTAATTAACTCAACTACCTGTGTGACTTAAGTGCTAGTATTAACCTTCCCCATACTCATTGGTCCAATAATTGAGATTGGGTGATCTTCATCACATCACAATCATCATACAATTGGATGAACTCTCATTCACACATCCTGTCGGAAGGGTAGATAACCTACTATTTGTAGTTGGGAAGCTATTTTTTCAGCTGATAATGTATTACTAGATATGAAGTGTGACCAAGAGGTGCATATCATTCTAGGTTTTCCCTTATTGGACACTGGTGGATTTGATATTGATGCTTCTAATGGTCATTTAATATTTTAAATTGGAGAGAAACTAGTGTAATTTAATGTATTCAAAAATGTCAAAGGATTAACTTTCTATAAAAATTATTAAATGTTATAGTACTTAGAAGCTGATAATTCATTTAAAATATTTGAAGAATATGAAGAACAACTATCTATTGAATAAATTAATTTGAAAACTGAAAATATTAATTTTACTATCTCAAAAACTGTAGGATCTTCTCAAACAATCAATCTTGAAAATTTTCCAGAACTAGACAACAACCCAATTTCTGCTTTTGTTGTAAATTTATCATATGCTTCGAAACTTAAATAATTTCTTAGGGAACTTGAGGGGGATTTAGTTATCACCATCACTACGGAAAAATTTAATGAAGTGGAGGGAGATATGACAATAAAACATGATTATTTTTCCTTAATGAATTTTTTAAATTCAAATATAGAAAATTTGGATAGTGAGCTGTCCATTTGGGACGGAAGTGTTGGAAATTTTGAAATTAATCTAGAAATTAAAAAAATTTCATCTTTTCAAACCCCTTATAAGATTTATATTGAAGACCTTGGTCTTCCTAGGCCCAAGATCCATCCTTTGAGTGTATAACCACCCACTCTTCAGATAAAACCACTTCATTCACATTTAAAATATTCTTTTTTTGGGTGAGAATTCAACAATTCCTATAACTATTTCTTCTCAAATAGAAAATAACAAAGAAGAAATATTGTTAAATGTATTGAAAAAACTAAAACCTGCCATAGGATAGACCATAGATAGTATCAAATGGATTAAACCTTCATTTTTTATATATAAGATCCATATAGATCCAGACCACAAACCTAGAGTTGAGTTCCAAAGGAGACTAAATCCCAACATGAAAGAGGTTGTGATAGAGGAATTAATTAAAATTATCAACTTTGGAATTATTTATCCTATATTTTATAGTACTTGGGTCAATCCAGTCCTAGTAGTCCCTAAGAAAGGAGGTATCATTGTTTTCTCTAATTGAAAAATTGAAGAAATTCAAGTGATGAAAGAAACTAAATGGAGAGACTATATAGACTATAGGAAGCTCAATTCAGCCACTACGAAGGACCATTTTCCAATTCCCTTCCTTGATCAAATGTTTGGGAGGCATTCTGGGAATGAATTTTTTTTATTTTATGGATGGGTAATCAGGTTACAACCAGATTCTAGTTGCTTCAAAATATTAGGATAAAACTACCGTCACATGCCCCTTTGGGATATTTTCCTACCAGTGGATGCCTTTTTGGTTATGTGGATCTCATACTACCTTTTAAAGATGTATGATGGCTATTTTTTCTAATTTTATTGAGAGTGTCAGAGATTTTTTCATGCATGATTTCTCTATATTTGGTAGCATATTCGATACTGGTTTAGGAAATTTGGATTTAGTGTTAGAAATATGCTTAGAGACCAACCTTGTACTCAACTGGGAAAAATTTCAGTTCATGGTCCCTGAAGGAATAGTGCTTGGACATAAGGTTCCCAAGATGGGTTTGGAAGTAGACACTACCAAAGTATAAGTAATTCAAAAATTACCACCTCTTGAAAATGTTAAGGGTGTTAGAAGTTTCCTAGGGCATGCCAGTTTTTATCAAAGGTTTATAAAATACTTTTCAAAAATCATTAAGCCCTTATGTTCCCTTCTTATCAAGGATGCACCCTTTTTATTTGATCAAAACTGTCTTGATTAATTTAATATGCTATAATAAAAGCCCACTAAAACACATATCATCACTAAACCTGATTGGAAACTTCTTTTTAAAATAATGTGTGATGCTAGTGATATGGTTGTTAGAGCTATCTTAGGATATATAAGGGATAAGAGGTTTCATGTGGTTTATTATTCTAGTAGGTTTCTAGATGAGTTACAAAATAATTACACTACTACTAAAAAGGAGTTGTTACTTGTGGTATTTTCTCTAGAGAAATTTTGGAATTATCTTTTATGTTCAAAATTCACCATCTTTACTAATCATTCTATATTAAAATATATGTTTTCTAAGAAGGAGGATAAACCCAGGCTGATTGGATGGATCTGCTTATTACAAGATTTTGACTTAGAAATTAGAGATAATCAAGGAATTGTAAAAATAGTTACAGACCACCTTTATAGGATTCCTTATACCCACTATGAAGATCCATGGGAGATTAACTCTTTCTTTCCTGATGAAAAACTTCTCACTGTTTCAATAAGGCAGTCTGCATGGTTTTCATACTTCTCTAATTTCCTAGAAGCTAGTGTCATTCCCAAATTTTTTTTCTAATAACCAAAGGAAGAAATTCATTTCAAAGCTCAATTATTACCTTTGAGATGATCCCTTGTTGTTTAAAAGATGTGATGATGGGATCTTAAGAAGTTGTGTGCAGGAATAAGAAATGATTCCTATACTTGAAATTTTTCACTCCTCACCTTGGGGAGGACATCATGGTGGTGAGAGGACAACTCAAAAATTCCTTAAAGCTGGATTTTATTATCCCACCGTATTCAAGGATGCTATGAGCTATGTTATAGGATGTGATAGATGTTAAATGTTGGGTAATGTATGGATAAAGTAGAAGTTACCCCAGAAGGGTATTTTAGAAGTAGAGATTTTTTATGTTTGGGGTTTAGATTTCATGGTTCTATTTCCATCATCACATGGGAATGAGTAAATTCTAGTGGATGTTAATTATATTTCTAAGTGGGTTGAGGTAGCAGATCTTCCCAACAATCGGGCCAACAGTGTAATAATTTTTTTAAAATAACATCTTTTCAACATTTGGAGTTCCAAAATCCCTAAACATGGATAATGGAACACACTTTAAGAACTATAAGTTTAAGGCATTAATGAAAAAATATGGTTGGGTTCATAAGAATGGTACTGCTTACCATCCACAATCTAGTGGACACGTAGAAATCTCTAACAGGGAGCTGAAACAAATTATAGATAAAACTGTCTCTAATTATAGAAAGGATTGATCTCTAAAGTTAGATGAAGCTTTATGGGCATACAAAATAGATTTTAAGTCCCCAATAGGTATGTCTCCATATAGGCTGTTATTTTTGAAATGCTTCCATTTTCCTATGGAGTTTCAACATAAATCGTATTGGGCAGTTAATGCCTTAAATTTTGATTTTATGAGTGTTGGAGAGAGGATACTACTTGATTTGAGTGAGATTAATAAAGTAAGCAGAGAGTCATATAATAACTCTAGGATACATAAATATATGTTTAAAATTTTTCATGACCCTATCATTCAAAATAGACAATTTAAACCTGGACATAAGTTCTTTCTCTTTAATTCCAAATATAATCTCTTTCCCATAAAACTAAAATCTAAGTGGTTTGGACTCTTTATAGTTCTTAGAGTGCTTAAGAATGGTGCTGTTGAGATTGTAGGTGAGGAGAAAAATCCCATTCTTGTTAATGGTCAGAGAGTCAAACTCTATTTTGAAGGAAAACTAAAGGTCTTTGTTGGCTTCACAATATTGGAAAACTGAAATTTAATAAAGTCTAACTGAACACTTAGAACTTAGTACTTCATGGGAGTCAACCCATGGTCCATGGTTTGTATTTACATTTTTTCAAGTTTTTTTTGAATAAATTGTTGTCTTGCTATATATGTTGTTTTGTTATACTGGACATGTGTACTTGGTCCTACTAGTTATTATTTTTAGGAAACAAATATGTTCTTGTTGGTGTAAATGAGGAGTATAACATCCCATTGTTCTTCAATTCACATGGAGTTTCATTATGAAGTATCTTTGGAAAAAAATTAATTCAGGGAAGTACCTTATTTAAATTTCTGAATATATATGTTTTTCTTTCTCCTTATTACTTTTTAAAAAATCATTGTGAAGTCACTATTATTATGTTCAATGGATTGTCCTTGACTCACTTTTTCATTTGAGTTACTATTCCCCTACTAGTAATGAGTCACCAAAACAGTGACTCACTAGTAAATTAGTGATAGTGTGTCAGTTATTTTCTAGTACAGTTATAATTTTTTTCATATGCCTCTTTACTGAATGTATTGTTGCTTGTCTTGGTGTGCTGAAAATTTTACTGCTTTGCTGGATTGTTATTGGAAATTGAGTTTTATTTCTTGTAAATCTCTTCACTTTTTTAAATTAAGGTTGGGGGTATATTCATGCTGGACTTTTGTTTTTAATTGAATATAATTTTTTGATGGGTGTTTAGCATTAATTTTTCTTCTCTATTGAAAATATGATTGAAACAAATCGATCAAACTTTCTAACACCCTATTCACTGTGAAATCACATGTTTTACATATTACTGTTTGAACTTAATTTAAAATATCATTTTAACTGGATTAAATTATAATGCATGTGATCCTGTTATAAAATACTTCTTGTACCAAATTCACTATTTGAGTTTCACTGAGACTATAAACATGTCATCAATATGCTGAATTGAAAATCTTATTTGAGATTTAATTTTCAAAATTATCTTCCCCATATTTAAATTCAACTTTTGGGACAAATTTGGGTTTTATGTGTGGGTATGGGTCAAAATATATCAATATATTATATGCTTTAATGGAAGCCCATCATATCTTTTTGCCTCTTATTTTTTTTGTAAAAAATGGTCAGTTTTTTTTTAAATTATTTAACATTTTTGAGTTTTGTTAGGCTGGAAATTGTACTTAAGATAAGTCTTTCTTAAGAACAATACCATACTATTAGTTAAGAGTTGACTTGAATTTGAAATTTTTTAGGATGAATGATGGCTGAGTGATTTTGTTTATTGATTTTAAGAATGTTTTTTTAGAACAAAGTTTGAGAGTGATAGAGGATACATTTTTATGGAATTAATATCATAACCTTAGGAAATTGAAAGATTAAACTTTTTATTTGTGGAATTTTCTTTTTAATTATATAAAAAGTAATCACTTTAGTGAGCTAGTTTAAATGGTATTCATATAAATCATTTGAAATAGGAGTAAAATGGGAATTTGGGAACCCACGGTGGTTCTCTTAGACCCTAGGCACAATGAGTGTGAGTAATACCTCTGTAAAATATTAAATAAGTGCATATCAATAGTTCTTAGAACATGTTACATGGTTGTGTAAAGTTAAAAAACAATAAAGTGCCTAGTGTAAAAAACGAGTTCATTAAGGTGAGGGGAATAATGAATGCCAGATGAAGAAGGGGACATTGGATTTTTATGAAACCATTTAAGTTGTACCAATAAGGTGATTCAAAAAAATTAATTTTTTCTTTTGAAACCTAGGAATAAGTCAAATTATAAGGTGTTTTTGGTTAAGTTCTTAATTCCACTAATTTTTAACTCATTATCACTTTTGGATTTATAACTTAGATTTTATTTGAAGAAATTATTTAATAAAATTAATATGTGAGTCATGACATCCTCATTAGTAGATGATTATTCTCTTCCATGATTACCTGTATGTATTCGGAATTCGTCAGGACTAATTTTTTACATTTCATTTAAAAATCCTATTTCATATTTTGTGATCCTCTGCATTTTAACCGATTAAATGCTTCTTTATGAGATTAATGTTTGAAAACATTTTTTCTATTTTAAAATGAAAATAAAGCATAGAATTGATTGAGGAAAATCAATGATTAAATGTGAGGGAATTTGATGTGGCCCTAAAATCACTTATTTTTTCACATCGTTTTATTTATTTTTTATTAATTTAATTAATTAATTTTTCACTTTTTATTAATAAATTGCACTTTTGTAAATTTATAATTAAATTTATTATTTAATGATTTTTTATAATTAATGTTATATTTTTGGCTTTTAGAGTAATTTGTTTGATCTCTCTTAAAATAAGTTAACTATATTAATTAATTTGATCTCACTAATTAATTTATATCCTTTAAATTTTAATATTTTAATTCTTTTTATAATTCTTTTTTTAATTATTCTGTTCAACAACTTTAATTGGTTTTAATTTAAATTAAGTTTTAATTTTTAGTTTCAGGTTTTGAATCTTTTAATTAGTTAATTGATTTAATTAATTTAAATGTTTAGTTTAAGTTTTATTTATTAGATTAATTGAATTAAGTTTTTAATCTTTGATTATTAATTTGTTAATTTCATTTGTTACCTAATAATTTTAACTTTCTGCAGATGAGTTTTCGTTGTGGAGTTATTGTAACACTTAAAGGGTGAGTCCTTGAATCACCGTTGGAACCTGCTACCGCCACTACAATAGTGTCTCATTGAGAAACCGTCATCCTAATGTCATCATTCCTTTCCAAGTAACTATTTCATCTATAATGGTGACTCAACCATTTTCCCTTTTCCACTGCCATCCTTTAGGAACACCATTAGTGACTCTGTGAGTCACCATCTGAAAATCTGTGAGTCATTGTTGCACATCCTTTGTATAAGAAGTAACTCATCCCCTCAATTTTTCATTACACCACCACCACTATAACACCTCCCAGCTTCTCAATTTTGACCAACCATCACATTGAAATAGACCCATACCACAAAAGACCTTCAAAATAAACAAATCAAACCCACCCATTCTGTCACGAACCAGCTCGAGTCAACCCTGAACCAGTCACCCAGGCCAGCCCGCGACAAGTCCTGAGAGGCATTCTTGATCCTCCCGAGATGGAGACAAGCACCAAGGGCATCAATAGAGTACACAAGGGAACAATTTATCCGATATATGAACAATAAAAAAAATATCGAAAAGAAATGGACAACCCAAAATACATTTATATAAAAATTGAACTGAACATTATTTCTACAAGAAACTGAAAGTACAACTAAACCAAAAACGCAACTGACCAAACCATTTAACCAACTAACTCCATGTTACCCCACTGTTAACTCTCCAAAAAATGATCACACGTCACCCAAGGTGATCAAACTCGAGCTAAAACCTGCACAAGGGCTAAAAACAGAAGAAGACTATAGGCGTGAGTATTAAAACTCAGTAGGTTAGCCCGATATTCTATTCCCAATGCACTTACTTTAAAAAAAAGAAACATCAATTTATAGTTTTAAATACAAGATATAAAATTATGTTTTTCAAATGAGGTTCCATGCTATAATAATTATTAGACAAAAACATGCATGTTTAATAAACAATAATGCAAGTAACAATTTTTCAAAGAGGTGCAACTTCAAAATTAAAATAGTTTTCAAAAGGGATGCTTAAAATAATGTACACTTTTAAATAAATAACACACACTACTTAATTTACCAAAAGAACACATTGTATGCCAATGGTGGGTACAAAATATCCAATGAGCACCAGTCATGGGAACACCCCTAGGTACTAGTTAGTTGTGAGCCCCAGGTACCTTGTATCTCAGTGAAAGTAACCATAATAAATATCCATTCTAGTTCACACGAGCCACTAGTAGGGAGAATACCCATAATCTTGTGGTCCCCCAACATCATAATCATTATAGTTTAGTTAGTGTTGTCATTTTCAAACTTTCTACGTGTAACAGGGGCCAAACCCCACGGAATCACTTGCATACTAGTACACGTCTGCCCACCTAGATACATGGAATTCCTTTTATTGCTCAATGAAGTTACACATATTATCAAATACACATTTCAAATCCAAATTCCATTCCCAAACCATAAAAACACAAACATCCCATAAAATTTCTTCACATTTCATTCATGAATCAATAAACCACTACAAATTTTCATAAAACAATTTCAAGGAGTGTATTGAGGCTCTGCACATAAAACTCATTCAAAAACACTATTTGAATTATAAAGACACAAAAAGGCCATACCCAACCATATTTGGAAGCCCTAAAAACATTTAATAAAATCATTTCATGGACCATAAAACAATCCCAACTGACACAACAAGGTATATACAAGTAAAACACTAATTCTTCATTTTTAGAAAAGGCCAAACAAGACTTTAAACATTTTCCCATAACTAACATTTGAAAAAGTTATGAATTTCAATTTTTTTAAAGAGGTGTATACACACCATATACAGAATCAAACTAAATTCATAAATCCTATAAAACACTCAGGTTACATATTCAAACCACAACCATTTTCATAAAAATGTGAAACATGCCATTTTCCGACAACTCGGGCCAAAACATGTTGTAAACCAAAACCCATTTATTTTTAAAATCAAATACAAATTTGAAAGCCATAAAAGTATCCCAAAATAATTTTTTACATGCTTCTAATGTATTTATAAATCCAAACAAATCATTTTAAATTGCACTAGCCACATAAAATCCAACTGGGTACTTTACCGAAAATGTGGCATGCATTCTTTAACAAAACAACTTATTTTAAGCACTTAAAAAGGGATAAAATACCATTTTCATGACATAAAGTTATTCAAGATACTGAAACATATTCAAAATACCATAAAACAAGTGTGGAAGCTCATGGAATAATTTATCAAACAAGAGGAGTGCACATTTATACCAAAACAACTATATTTTTAACAAAATAAGTCATAAAACATAATTAGCACACAAAACATTTAAAAACAAGGTTTCACAGCAGCACATATCATATAAATAAGGTTATAACATCATGATAATGATTAAACTTAAATTATAAAGTCTTCTTCAAGGGACATCCTACCTCAAATCCTTGGTGTAATGGAAACGCACACCCAAAATCACCCGCCGCGGGATTATAAACCCTAAAACTATGAATACCAGACATAAATAAATATAAAATCCATCAAAAATAATGGTATAACAGAAAAATCGTTCTGTCATTTCTTGGGGAGAATAGAAAACCAAGAAATATTGAAATGAGGAAGAAGAGCGAGGATTAAGGAGATGGAATCTCACCGTGTCAACTAGAAAAATCTTCATATTCCATTAGATCTGAAATACTAGAGAAAATATAATGGGCTGGAAATTCTTGTAGAGTATACTAAGGTCTGTAAGAACCATATTAAGAATATTTTTGAGGAAAATATCACTAATTTAATGAGATATGTATGAAACAATTTACCTTCTCAATTCTGGACTATTTGTGAGACATTAAGAAAGTATTCCCTAATCAGAGACTCATATGACCTCTAAAGAGGGTAAATATATAATGGGGGTGACGACCGGGATATTGGATTCGGGTGGGAGGTGGAATCACCAAAAAATATTAAATATTGAATTATATATAAAATAAACAAATTATTTTTTTAAAACTGGAAATGGGCCCCTGGGCTAGCCCAATGCCTAAATAAGTAACCCAATTTCACCATGATTATGAATTTCTACGGGGTCCAAAAGGGTATGAATGTTTTAAAATATCAGTAGAGGCCAATTTGGAAGTGGAATTGGTAAAAAAGGTTGAAAAACAAATGAGTTATAAAATAAAAAAAAAATTGGTTTTTAAAACTGGAAATGGGCTCACGGTTGGCCCAAATCATGAAGTAACCACCCTTTCTCCAAAAACTCCTAAACAAGCAATGGGGAACCCAAATTAGGGTGATTAGACATAGATGAAACATAAAAAATCAAAATTAATCTCACACAAGACCCAATAAAAGTATCTAGATTCCAAATGAACCGAATCAAAATAAAGACATGAAAAACCGGGTGTGACAATTCTCCCCAACATTAAAGCATTCTGCCCCCGGAAAGCCATAACACTTTCTATCTAAAAGATAAACACCTAAGGATTCCATATCAACATTATAGAACCTATCAATCTAGTGAAATATCATTTTCCATCAACATGACTTAATCCTCTTTCCCAAAAAAACCAACTCACAACCACATTGTGAAAATCAATGGAAAGGGCAAGCCACCACCTCCACAACCAAGCCAAGAACCCGATTGTTGGGCCTTCTCCCGATGAAACAAACAATCACCCAAACTAAAGATCACTCAAGAAAACCATGGAATATAGGGGATTATTGAATGGAATCCCGAACATTAATAAAAAACTATCACTAGACAAGTTCATAGGAGGAAAAAATCAACGAGACCTGTGGTGGGTCTCCCCACCATTAGAAACCAACTAGCAATGAAAAAAAACAAGAACTCAACATTACCTCACTTTCACAAGTCCAACAAAACTATCCCACAACAACCCACCAACCCAAGTTAATAGGGTTACAACATGAACATATAAACCACCCACTCCCAAACAGAGGAGACAAGAACTGGGCCAACACTTTCAGCACGGATCCGGACCCACAACACTCAGGGAGGGGAGGGAAGGGGGACCAATAATTTGGCCACTAGAACCCCAAAATAAACCAAAGAACTACCCAAAACTCTCCATCTATGAATAGGGAATACCAAGACCTCACCCTATTTATAGAGGTGGTCCAAAAAGGGACCTTTATTGAAAACCCACATCCATGAAGGCATAACCATAGACACTATGTGAGGGGTAAGTCCACCACACTTGTTGTGAAAAATAGAAATTCATAGTAATGAGGAACCACAATATAGACATATAATCTACCTTACCATAGTGGTGGGGGTAGAATCCTGGTAAAGGGCCCCACACCTCTGTAGATTTCCTAACTGTGTGAAAATATTCACTCTAAGGCCTATGGCTGGAGCCTTAAATCATGAAGTATCTGTTGCACCACAGTTAGGTGCTAAGGATCACACCACTCAAAAAAGACTCACTTGCTCAACAAAAAACCTTTATCTAAATAGGAACTCATATATAAATATAAAAATTATATCTCACTCGTAACGAGGAGTGTAATGGACAAGGAATATGGTGAAATGCATTAACATCAATGAACACAACTTCTACGTCCACAAGAATTATCACGAACTGGAAGTACTTTTAATCGATCCAAAACAGATCTCTATTTAAACTGATGGGATAAGGAATTTTTTTTAGGATGTGGATCTAGCTTTTGAAACATGAGAAAGAATAATTAGGTTTATCAATTGGAAATCTTGCAAACATAGAACTATCTGTGGCCACATTACAACATCTAACGCATCTTTAGAAACCCACTGAACATTACTCCAAACCCGAGCCACCAACAAGATCCCATCTCGAGATGCAACAAGAGTATGAATTCTAGATCATAAAAAGCATAATTAATAGACAACACTTTTAAGACATAGGATAAACCATCCACATAAACATTGGTTCAAAACAAACACCACACTTTTTCAGCTAAAAACACTTTTGAAAAATAAAAAAAAACCAACTTGGTGGATTTTCACATTCACCAATGGTGTTTCATCAAGTCTCACTCACATGAACATTTACATGCCACCCCAGGCACTCAAAAACCATTCCATATAGGCCATCCTTCTAGATATCAATAAAACCATGCATGGGAGAACCCATGAAAATGACAAAGGCTAAAAAGAACAACATTATTCCAAAAAATCATTTACCTTCCAAAGGAACACTAACCACCAAGTCAAAAACCATTTTAAGATTTCACAAAACAGACAACACCTCATCAAGAACCATTTTCTGAAAAACCTACCAATTTTAAATTTTAACAAATTTTAAAATAACCAAGCTACTCCAAACAACCCCTTCCCATTTTCTAAAATTCAACGAGGTGTATTTTCATAATCTGATGGTCATTAAGACCAATACCCTTTCTAGGAAAACTCCAACCACTCAAAACCAATTCCATAAAATAATTTATCAGATTAAAACGCTTTTCAAAATCCCAAAACACCCCACTTAAGAAAAATATTCAGAATTAATTTAAAATTATTCACACTTTCAAAACATTTTATTTCAACAAACCACAAGTTTAGATTAGGGAAAATCTAATCCCATTAAATCATTTCCACTTCCTTCCCAAAATTTGTTTTAAAAAAAACTCAACCTTCCCAAAACCATTCTTATATTTAATTTTTGAAAACCCCATTTCCACTTTTCAAAATCCAATCCTTCCTTTAAAAACCATTTCCATAATTCTCACACAAGGATTTTCAAAACAAAAAATCAGAATTCATGAAAGGTCCAAGAAACCCAAAAAAAGGGAACTAGTGTCAGTGGGTGACTTGACCATATGGTTGGTGGACATATGTCAAACACAAAACCAACATAGAGAGACTTATTAGGACCATTACCTAGCTCCACATGGCTTTCCATGCCCTGTGAGCTCACAGAGGCCATTAGTCAGACTCTCCTTATCATATCCCAACACCAAACAATCAAAAAGAACAAAATATACTAATAAAATCGGACTTCCCATGGAAACCCGAGGATTAGAATGAGAAAGAGTTCGCGATGCTCTTCCTACACTTACCCCTCAAGTCCCAAAAATCCTACTCCATCTACCTTGATATCTCCCAAATAACAAGGGAACTCTTAAAAGAAAGGTCTGCTAAGAGCCGACCTCCTCTGATACCATTTTGTCATGAACCAGCTCGAGTCAACCCTAAACCAGTCACCCAGGCCAGCCCACGACAAGCCTCGAGAGGCGTTCCCGATCCTCCCAGTATGGAGACGAGCACCAAGGGAATCAATAGAGTACACAAGGGAATGATTTCGCCCATATATGAACAATCAAACAAACATCATAAAGAAATGGACAGCCCAAAATATATTTATATAAAAATTAAACTGAACATTATTTGTACAAGAAACTAAAAGTACAAATAAAACAAAAATGCAACTGACTAAACCAGTTAACCAACTAACTCCATGTGACCCCACTTTTCACTCTCCAAAAAAATGATCACATGTTGCCCAAGGCGATCAAACTCGAGCTGAAACCTGCACAAGGGCTAAAAACAGAAGAAGACTATAGGCAAGAGTATTAAAACTCAGTAGGTGAGCCCAATATTCTATTCCCAACTCACTTACTTTAAAATAAAAGAAACATAAATTTATAGTTTTAAATACAATATATAAAAGTATGTTTTTCAAATGAGGTTCCATGCTATAATAATTATTAGACAAAAACATGCATGTTTAATAAACAACAATGCAAGTAACAATTTTTCAAAGAGGTGAAACATCAAAATGAAAAAGGTTTTCAAGAGGGATACTTCAAAGAGTGTACACTTTTAAATAAATAACACACACTACTAAATTTACCAACCAAACACACCGTATGCCGACGGTGGGTACAAAATAACCAATGAGCACCAGTCACGGGAACACCCCTAGGTACTAGTTAGTTGTGATCCCCATGTACCTCGTATCTCAGTGAAAGTAACCATAATAAATATATGTTCTCATGCACACGATCCACTATTAGGGAGAATACCCATAACCTAGTGGTCTCCCAACATCATCATCATCATATTTTAGTTAGTTTTGTCATCGTCAAACTTGCTACGTGAAATGGGGGCCAAACCCCATGGAATCACTAGCATACTAGTACACGTCTGCCCACCTAGATACCCGGGATACCCTTTTGTGCTCAATCAAGTTACACATATTATCAAATACACATTTAAATTCCAAATTACATTACCAAACCATAAAAACACAAACATCCCATAAAATTTCTTCACATTTCTTTCATGAATCAATAAACTACTATAAATTTTCATAAAACAATTTCAAGGAGTGTATTGAGGTTTTACACATAAAACTCATTCAAAAACACTTTTAATTATAAACACACAACAAGACCATACCCAAACATATTTGGAAGCCCTAAAAACATTTAATAAAATCATTTCATGGACCATAAAACAATCCCAATTGACACAACATGGTATATAGAAGTAAAACACTAATTCTTCATTTTTAGGAAAGGCCAAACAAGACTTTAAACATTTTCCCAAAACTAACATTTGAAAAAGTTATGCATTTAAATTTTTTTTAAATAGGTATATACATGCCATATAAAGCATCAAACCACATTAATAAATCCTATAAAACACTCAGGTTACATATTCAAAACACAACCATTTTCATAAGATTGTGAAACATGCCATTTTCCAGCAACTAGGGCCAAAACATGTTGTAAACCAAAACCCATTTATTTATAAAACCGAACACAAATTGGAAATACATAAAAGGATCCCAAAATAATTTTTTACATTCTTACAATGTAATTATAAATCCAATCAAATCATTTTAAATTGCACTAGACACATAAAAGCCAACCAGACAATTTACCGAAAACGTGGCATGCACTCTTTAACAAAACAACTTATTTTAAGTACTTAAAAAGGGATAAAATACCATTTTAATGCCACAAAGTTATTCAAGATACTGAAACATATTCAAAATACCATAAACCAAGTGTGTAAGCTCATGGAATAATTTATCAAACAAGAGGAGTGCACATTTATACCAAAACAACTATATTTCTAACAAAATAAGTCATAAAACATAATTAGAACACAAAACCTTTAAAACAAAGGCTTCACAGAATAAAATATCATATAAATAAGGTTATAAAAGTATTATAATGATGAAACTTAAATTATAAAGGCTTGTACAAGGGACATCCTACCTCAAATCCTTTGGGTAATGGAAACGCACACCCAAAATCACCCGTCGCGGTATTATAAACCCTAAAACTATGAATACCAGACCTAAATGAATATAAACTCAATAACAATAATGGTATAATATAAAACTAGGTCTATAATTACTTTGGGAGAATATAAAACCAAGAAATATTTAAAGGAGGAAAAAGAGGGAGGATAAAGGAGATGGAATCTCACCGTTTCAACTAGAAAATTCTTCGTATTCTGTTATATCTGCAACCCTATAGAACATAGAATGGTCCGGAACTTCTTGGAGATTATAATAAGGTCTGTAATAACTAGAGGAAGAATATTTGTGAGGAAAGTATCCCTAATTTAATGAGATATGTATGAAACAATTTACCATCTCAATTCTGGAAGATTTGAGATACATTGAGAAAGTATTCCCTAATCTGAGCCACATATGAGCTCCAAAGAGGGGAAATAGATAATAAGGGTGAATATAGGGATATTGTATTCTGTTGGGAGGTGGAATCACCGAAAAATATTTAATATTGAATTATATATAAAATAAACAAATTATTTTTTTAAAACTGGAAATGGGCTCGTGGGCTGGCCTAATCCCTAAATAAGTAACCCAATTTCACCATGCTTATAAATTTATATGGTGTCAAAAAGGGTATGAAATTTTTAAAATATCAGTAGAGGCCAAGTGGGAAGTAGAATGGTTGAAAAAGGTTGAAAAACAAATGAGTTATAAAATAAACAAATTTGGTTTTTAAAATTGGAAATGGGCTCACGGTTCGCCCAAATCATGAAGTAACCACCCTTTCTCCAAAAACTCCTAAACAAGAAATGGGGAACCCAAATTAGGGTGATTAGACATAGATGAAACATAAAAACTCAACATTAACCTAACACAAGACACAAGAAAAGAATCAGGATTTCAAATGAACTAGATCAAAACAAAGACATGAAAAACCGGGTGTGACACTTTCCTTCCCCTTTGCCCAGATCTGATGAAATGAACCACGCTGCACCTAAAAATTATCAGCTACCATGGCTAGAATACCTAACTCACCACCATCATCGATTTCTCATCTCAAGACACACTTCTTCTGGAGTCACCGTTGCCACTAGAGATCTATGAGACACCATTAAACTCCTGCATTAAAATCATTCCACCACTGCAAACAACTTTAAACCACCAGTCACCAAGCATGTTGCGGCTTCAGGATCTGCCATTGGTTAAGCTGGATCAGCCATAGCACTTACCTCTTCTCACTATCATATTGAAACTGAACCCTTGCATAGATCTCAAAATCAAACCTGATTTATCCCTATTAACTGAATCAGTCAAACTAGAGTCGAGGCTGAGATGAGGAGGTGCAGCTGGTGAAGATCGAGGCTGAGATGAGGAGGCGCTGCTATTGCGATGGAGCCAAGACTGGAGTAGGAGGCACCAATGGTGAATATCGAGGCCAATCTGAGGAGGCGATGTTGTTGTGATGGAACCAAGACTCGAGGAGGATTCACCACTGGTGAAGATGGAGTCGAATCCTTAGCCTGAAGCTTCTCTAGGAATCCATGACCCCCCTACGGTGCTGCTTAAACAGGGGGGAGATAAAAATAATAATAAATATAAAATAATAATAAGAAGAAATAAGATATAATAAATAAAACTAAATTAATAATAATAACAATTAATAACTAATAATAATTAATAAAATAAATAAAATATTTTAAATAATTAATAATCAAATAAATTAATATGAATTAATATTATTATATAATTTAATATTTATAATAATAATAATAATTAATAAAATAAATAAATTAAAAATTATAACACTAATAATAATATTTAAAAAAATAAATAATTATTATTTTATTAACATAATCTTTAAATAATAATATTAATAATAATCTTTTATAAAGTTATAAAAGATAACTTTAATAATATTAAATAAACAATTTATTTATTTAGTAATAGTTTTAAATAAAATAAAATAAAATAACTATAAAATAATTTAATATTTTTAATATGATAATTATAATAATTAATTATATAAGTAAATATTTATTATTATTTTTGTTATGTTACAAACTGTATTAACCGATCTATGTTTTCTTTTGAACATTCATTCCAGAGTCAGTCTGACGTCCAGGTTCATGAAGAAATAAAGAATAGGAGGTTGTTACAAGGGTTCTACTCAAGTCATAGGAGATATAGGAGTTTTCACTACGTTTATGATGAAAACGTGAAAGACCAAGGAAGTTAGTAGAGGGTGTGGGTGAAAGAGTATCATATTACAGAAGGCTTTAAAATTATAGCAACAGCAAGATATTCGGGGGGACCACATATCATTCATTAAATAAGGGGATCTCAATCATTCATGGAATTCATTCGATACTTTTGGGATACTCAATCCAGTAGAAGATCCAAGAGACCTGAAGATGGAGGAGCTTGAGAGCAGAGCAACAATTCATGATTGAGAGGGGGATTTATTCTCCCTTATTTTTCTAATTATTTACTCTGTAATTGAATCATTTCAATTTCAATGCTTTAATATGATCATAGGATAAATATTTTAGTTTTGGGGGAATCTATTTCTGTTGGTTTAATATTTTTGTTCTTATTTTGATTTATTTTTATAATAATCACATCCAACCGGTAAGGTTGGTTCTCATTCTTGAAATTTAAATTGATTGTTCTCCTCTCACTCTTAATTTTTCAAAACATTATGATCTTTCGATGCAATCGATCATGGAACCAATTCATCAAGAATTATTTTAAAAAATTCAGAAACATAGGGAGAGGTTGTTTCTATTGTATTTTTTTCAAACTCTTAAGTTGTATTTTGGTTCTTGGAGTGGTGAACCTCAAGAATTTAAATACAGTGAGTTAAATATTATGGTGAGGAAGGTTTAACTACTTGAGGGGTGTGCCAAAACTTAACTCATTTTAAGAAGTTAAACAAATTGAACCTATATCCCCTTGATTAATTATAAATTATTATGATTTGACATGAAAAATTAATTTTCTTGGCATGTGAATTGAGAATTTGGCATGACATGTTAAATCAGAAATTAGATTGAATGTGAATTATACGACTTGAATAAATGCATTATAATTTTAATGGCTTATGAATGATAAATAAGTGGCTGAAGTATGATAAATAATTTTATTATGGGTATAATGGAACAATAATGATTAAAGGGTTTAATTGATACTTGAAAGATGGACAATAATAATTATGATGATAATTGGTATCTTGGCTAAACTGAATAAATGTTTGCAAAATTAGAAAATTGATAAAATTACAAAAGATTCTTGTAATGAATTTTTTATGTGTATTATTTGGTCCCATATTTTATATTAGATTGTATTATTATCTTGTTATGACATCCAATTATACTAAAATTATTAAATAAAGGTCTCGTGCCTAGTTATGTTAAAATGATTATATAAAGGGTTTTTTTCTGTTTGTTATGAAATGACTATATAAAGGGTATGTAACTTGTTATGTTAATATTATTATATAAAGGTATTGTTCCCAATTATGTAGATATTCCTACATAAAGGGATTTCACCCAGTCATTCTGAAATTCTTATATAAAGGGATTGCGCCTGGTTATGCTGAAATTATTATACAAAGGGAATTCTTCCAGACATGTTTCAATTATTATAGGGAACTACCCAATTCACCTATGATTATTTGTATTTTAAACCCTGGGAGGGTTATGACTATGGTTAGCATGGTTCTGTGACATTCTTATAGATATCTGGCAATGTTCCAAATAATGTTTGGCTAACCTTGAGTGGTACTCTAGAACTCGAGGGTAAATTGGTTTGTTTTTTTGAGATGTATTAATTTATTAAAACAATGAACCTATTTATAACTTCATTACATGAACTATATACTCAAAATTTATTTTTTTTAGACACCATTGGTGGTGGACAACTAAGTTTTACTCACACCCTGATGAGTCTGCCATTGCACAAGGGTAACTGAGAAACTCTTACATGTTTATTATAGGCACCTATTTGGGATGAGGCCCAAGTTAGTGTGGCTAAGAAGGATAGCTAAAATGGTATTAGTAGATTGGATGAGGTTCAGCTTGGATATATAGTAGATCCATTTTTTACTTCTTTTATTATAGTATATAACTATGATCGAACTGGTGGGTGGTTGGTTATTTGTATAGCATGGTCGTTCGAGCCTTTTCTTCATTTCATATATAACTTATGGATGTCTCTTTTTTATCAAATACTCTATATATTTACTATTTTGGATGGTATTTTATTATTACATATTTTATTTTACACTCTGATATAGGGTTATAGTCTCCCCATGGTATCATATTTGACCCCCGTTGCTAGTCGGAAACCTCTACTGTATGAGGAGACATTCCTGAAGTTATGTAGAAAACCAGTCTGACCACTGGTTATATAGTGATTCAAGGCTGAATTTTATAATGTGGTATCAAAGAATTATTTATTTTTATATTGTATTGTGTTTTTGGGATCTTGTAGAATAGAGATTTAGGAATGTGTGAAAACCTATGATGGATTTCAGGCTAGTGCGTCACAAACACCTGTGTCGGTAGGAAGTTTGGGTTACTAGGACATGGGGATGATGTTATAATTTTTTTTCAAAATTTTTATTTGATTTTTTCCTAGGGTCATGCACATGTGGTTTATATGTTTTGATTTATCATGGGTATCTGGCTCTTGGCCCGTTGACAAGTGGTCAATGATTTGATTTTTACTCTTGTACAATAGAGGCCAGAGGTTTATCATGCATCACATTAGGCACATAGGATTAATATTACATATAGT
The DNA here is from genome assembly GCA_963277665.1 of Viscum album. Lineage (NCBI taxonomy): Eukaryota > Viridiplantae > Streptophyta > Magnoliopsida > Santalales > Viscaceae > Viscum > Viscum album. Next base: position 124,630,131 of record OY728126.1, read on the forward strand.
ATTTCTAGTGTTTGATTTAATTGATTAAATGGGAATATTTTCTTAATGTGTCAACAATATCTCATGTGAAATTTTCTTGTATAAGTAATTTGTTGCATTCTACTCAGTAAGGCCGACTTGCATATTGAATCTTTCTGATGGAATGTTATGTGGATCTGTGCTGAGATTCTAGAAGATGAGGATAATGACTCAATCCTCATATAAAAGAGATTTTGTGACCCTATTAAGGTCAGTATGGATCACGGTTCCTAATAGCTATTACCTTGTGGGTGGTTGGTTTGGCATGTGATATCTTTTGTATGTAAGACCGTGGAGGTGGATGTTTTATCATATTGATGTCATGTGATATTAGGATGGGAGCATGATTGATGCCTTGTGAGTTTGGACCTTCTAAGAGGTTGACCTATGGTCTAGATGGTCATACCTAGTGGTTGTAACACCTTGATATTTTATGATATATTTATTTTTAAATAAATTTTATCTATTTGATAGCTTGTGATACACTCAACCTCTGAGTCTAAACGAATCATAATATAGTACACCATTATAACATATCTGTTAAATTGGTGGGTATGAATAAAACAAACTAAACTATGAAGTTTATATGGTTTACATATATATAAATTAAATTCATTAGTTATAAATTGATTATAAATAAAAATAAAAATCATTTGAAAATAAAAGAAATAATTTTTTGAAAAACTATTTTTATGTGTGAAATTCATTTTTATCTTAATAAATTAAATTAATCACTATTTTTGAATTATTTGAATGAAATTAATATATTATATATTGGATTAAATATTTTAATATTCATCTAATAATTTTCTAGGCATGGGATCAGAATAAATCTAGTTTTATGCTTAAAACTGTATTTTTCTAAAAATAGGATTTCATCATGTTTTGTTAACTTATTTTATAATTAATTTTTTTCCACTTATAGGTATTGAATTTGATAAAATAGATTTCATATTTGGAATTAGTAGGTTCAAATTTGATAAATAGGTCCCTTTCATTTTTAGTCATTGTGAATTGTAACTTTGATAAAATTTATCACCTCGGTAAAGGGTAAATTGGGTTAATCTAGGTTAAAAAAACGTGTTAAGGTAACCACACTTTATATTAATTATTATTATATAGATTTATTTTTACCCTTATCACCTTAGGATTGAAATTTATTTATTTAATGGGAACTTTTCCATGAAAATTACCTATTTAATATTTAAATAAAAAAATACAAAACGTGACTTTCTTACTTTTAAATATTACTTATGTGTTAAAATAGGGATAGAAGAAAGTGGTGAATTCATATAAATATTTTTTTTGTGAAAAATTAAATTATATTGATTATTGTATTTATTTCTAATTTTTAGTGGTTAATTAGTAACCTTAAATGCTTGCGCAACACTAATACAGTATTCATTCAATTAATAGAAAAATTAAATTAATGATTTTAAAAATATTAAAATCAATATAAATTGACTTTTTTATAGTGTTACGTTATTTTTTAGATGAATTTGAAATATTATTGATGTTAAAATGGATTATATTCAAATTCATTATTTTTATTGTTATCTATAAAGTTAAATTAAATGAATAATGTCAAAGTTAAAATTAATGATATTTTATTTAAATAATATTTTATTAAATTATTTAAAAATTATAAATACATTTTAATAGAATTATGAGGATAATATTTAGTAAAAAATTCCATCCCTTTTCCATTTCTGATTCAATATTCACCTTATAATAAAAATTATAACCCTTTAAGTGTAAAAATTTTGTTACCACAGTTAAGGATAAAATCGGTTAACTAAGGGATTAAACCAAAAGATAAGGATTAAAACACCACATAAACCTATAAAAAATTTATTTTTTGATGGGAATCAAACCACATCCTATATTATCTTCTAATAATTTTAATTTTGGAGCCATTGGGTCTAGATGCTAACTTTATTATATTTTAATCTTTTATGAAATTCCTAGAGTGCTCCCCCCCCCCCTCAATTATAAAAGGGAACCCCTCCTTTCTCTTCTTTACACCTCTTTTAGCCTTTTATATTGACAAAAAACTTCAAAATTATCTTCCCAACTCCAATAGAAATATTATATAGGTCTTTTTCTTCCAAAAATACCAACCTTGTGGACCTTAAGAAAATATTTAAAGGAGTTGTTTCAAAGAAGAGGTAATCAGCTTAAATAACCACTTTCTTTTTAATTATTATTTTATATCATCTAAATCTATCATATTTTTCAAAAAAAAATTAATTAACCTAAATATAATATAATGTTATTATGATTATTAAAATACCTTTATTCAACCTCTTTTCATTGAATGGGAAGAGAAAGTATTGCTTGTGCGTATGTACGTCTTACCTTCTCCACGTAGCGATACAATTCATTTTCCATCACCACCTTTCATGGATGGTTATTATGAGGGTTTTAAATTTTATATATGATATTTATTACATAATTATTATTCTATAAATATCATATCATATCTAACTTCTTACCTTCCAATCTTTTGGAAGATGATAATGCTGCTCATACGTATGTGTGGGCTACCACCTCTATAAAGCAATGTGATTCATTTTTCATTTAAATTTTAATAGATGGAAATAAGGATAGATTTAATGAATTTATTTGATATTTATGAAATAATAATTATTCAGGAAATTTTAACTATTATTTACCTTTATTTAATTCCTTCTGTTGAAAAATGAAAACAACGTTCATGCGTTCGTATGATAGTCTCCATGAACGGTGTAATTAATTTTTCTATCTATAGAATTTATGTGTGACTCTAAATATGTATATAATTAATATATATGATATCTATATATTTATTAAAAAAATTATATTATTTAATAATTATCAAAGTACAAGGAAAAAAACTATCGAACCAAAATACACATGAAAAATGAAGCAGTTATCACCCAAAAATGATGATTTTAATAAGGAATTATTAATAAATGAGTATTAAAATGTTATAAAGGGATAATATATGATATTATAATTATATAAATTATTTTTTTATATAATTATAATAAATTTAAAATTATTATATAGTTGGTTATAGTGATTTTAAAGAAATTAGTACTCGAGATACGGGTTTATCATCTCAAATTACCTTCTTTGGGACATATATTATGTCATGAACCTATATTATTTTATTAAGTGTATATATATTTCCCTTTGAAATTTTATATAATTATCATACTTATTTTTTTGATATTTAATGTTTCATTTTCAGTTATTATTTTATGGGTCTTACGATTCAAATGTTACCAAAATAGTAATGGTTTTGTGTTACAGTCTCGTTTTTTATCTAGATTCTTTATGATTAAGTTTTTGATGATGAAATGTTATGATATACATCTCAATAAACTCATGAATTTTATTCTAATATGTTTATTTCTTGAGAATACACTTTTTCCTTTTATTCACCTCACTTTAGGTACTCAAGATATTGAAAGAACATTTTTAAAGAAATCTAGCATTATTTCTCGCTTCAGTTGAAAAACCTTTTTCTTATATATCAATGTTTTATAAAAAAATTAAAGAATGTTTTTAATATTATAATATTTTTATTTAAATTAATTTTTACCCATGATATAATTTTTTACAAAATGGTTGAAAAGGAAACTTTCTTTCATTTTCTGAACAATGTAATTTTTGAATTTCTATAAAAACAAGAACGGAGTGTTTTGTTTTAACTTATACCGAATGAACATAATTTCCTACCATCATAACCTATGAATAATATAAAGATTCATTTATATGTTTCCAAGTATATTTTCAATGAAAATAAATTTTATTTTATTTTTTTAATTAAGAGTTTTTGAAAAGTGATTTTCAAAGTGGAAAGGGTATTTTCCTCAAGAAAGTTTTAATTATCTTGTAATGGAATTTATATTCATCAAATAAAAAAAAGTATTGATTTAAATTATGATTTAATGAGGATTTGATCCAAGGGTACCATACTTATTATTTATTTGAATGCTTTTTTATTATTATTAAGTGATTTTTATGAAACATGTACCTTTTGCACAGGTTATGTTTTGTTGAATTGATGAAATGCTTATGAAACCCTTTCTTTTACACAAGATATTCTATGATGAAATGTTTATGAAACTCATTTTTTCTCATGCAATATGATATGATGAATGTTTTTTATCTTTTGGTACACATATGTGTGGCTTTCATTATGTGATGGGTAGGCCCAGAATTATATATCCCTCCAATGAATTGGGTAAAGATGGAAATATCAGGAAATAAACAAGACTGAAATAGGGAGTGAACCCAGTTTAGTAATGGACTCTATCCACTATGATGATTATGGAAGTGAACCTTAACTACTATGATGGTTTGGGGAGTGATCTGAATCCACTGTTATAATATTTTTATTAATCCTTTACTACTAAGAAAATGATTTTATATTCTTATGTGTATGCAATAATTCAATTTATTATGAAAATGTTATTATCTTGTGGCTCATATTCTTTGATTCCTTACTGATTCATGTCTTATGAACTTCCAAGATTTATTCCATGACTCGATATTATGATATATGATATACATGTATGGTTTGGAATGTTAATCTCAATTTATCTTACTCTAATGCTCATATTATGCTTATATGATCATTGATATCTCCCTTTTTTACCCTTACTAAGCATCTGAGCTCACCCTTTCTTATGTTTCCATTAACACTTTATAAATAAAGGTTTTAGGAATGTTATTTCCAAGAATGGTTCTATTTGTGAAGTACTAAGTTGGATATGATGTATCTCTCTTAAAAATAAGTTGTTTATGTGTATAGGTTTCCAAACATACCATAACTATATGGTTTAGGAATGGATCATTATGTAATGTAATGAATATTTATCTAATAAGATATAATATCTATGTATGAAAATTATGGGTTTCTATAGTTGGTATAAAAGAAAGGTTTAGTTAACCTTTGGAATCTAGGATGATAAAACTTTAGTGAGAAACCTAGGGATAATTTTAAGTATAGGATCACATAATAATTTTTTAGTAAGGATCATAGATGACATTGGTTAAACTTAAGGTTTCATAGATTGAAAAGAATGGGTCTTGATTTGGAAATCCAATAAATTATTTTTCAAGATTATGTATTTTTTCTCAATGATTATTACTTCTCACATTATGATTTTTGGTTTTATTCGATGGTCAGAACCCAATAGAATCACATCAATGCTAAATGTGATGTACAATACAATAATTTTCCACCTGAGAAACCAAATGTTGATGGATCTAGAATAAAAAATATTATTATTATACTTTAAAAAAACTTTCTCAACATATGAATCATGTTGACCATTCAAATTATAAAATTAGGGAACAAAATCTTGTTGATTACTTCAAGGTGAAACCCACCTTCTTCTAGTGGGTCTTCAGATCCACTAGTTGTTGAGCAATGTATTAGTACCGCTAAAATGATATTTTTTATTCGCCAGTGTTCAGAACATGAAAATTTATTTTGGTTGTCTATTTTTTAGAAGTAAAATTAGATTAATGGTGGGATCTTATTAAGAACATGTGGAAAAGGTAATAAATTATCTCTATAGAGTGGTATGTGTTTAAGATTTTGTTATTTAATAAGTAATTTCCTCATATTCTTTATATGAAAATGGAGTAGTAATTCCTTTAGATAAAGCATAAGGATAATGAATTTGCTAGTATATATGAAGTAAATTTTCCAAGACCTCCGAGTTATGCTTCTAATATTATCATCCAACATTAAGGCAAGGTTGATTAGTTATTCAATGGATTAAAACAAAGTATTTAAAGGTAATTACCCATAATATAATTTAGTAGAAATGAAGCAATAATTTGATGTGCTATCAATGTGGAAATGGTTATTAGAGTTACCTATCCAACTCATATATTTTAGAATAAAATAAAGATATTATTCAAAAGGAATTCTAAAAATCAAGGATAAAAGAAAATGATATTTCCTTTATGCTCAAAGTGTGGAAGGAAACATGGTGGAAATTGTATTAATGGGATTATTAAAATTTTTAAGTGTGGGAAGTAAGTTCATTAGGAAATTTAATGCCTAAGTGATGTGAAGAGACCATTCAATGAAAGGAATAATGAAAAGGCACCACATAATGCATTACCCACACTTTAGTGTTTCCAAGGCAAGGAGAATTGGAATTATACTAACCAGTCATCAAACTCGAAGGTTAATGATGATGATCAACAACAAAAACCACTTAAGCCTATATATAAATGGAAATATCATGTGATCCCTATTATCTATGTTGAGTATGATAACAATGTGGTGAAACATACACTTATTATCTACTCTAGAAATAGTAATGTATTATTTTATTTTAGATCTACACTCTCTTTTATATCTAAGGAATTTACTAAGGGTTTCAAAGTACCACCATAAATATTATGTTTTGAGTTAATAGTAAAAACTTTAATGGTATGATGATCACATCCCATGTATATGATTCTTCTCTGGTTTATGTTTGTGGAAATTCACTTCTTACAAATCTTGTTATTATTCCTCTAGTTGAATTAGATGTTATTTTGGGAATAGATTGGATTTATTTCCATAAATCCCACATCATTTTAGGGGGAAGGGAAGTTACATTTAATATTCCTAACAAACCTATGATATTCTATTAGTAAAATGAAAAATATGAACTTCTAGTAGAAATTATATCCAGTGTATGGTTCATGATTCCTATTTAAAATGTATTTTTATCTTAGATGGTTGGGGAGAAAATAAACATTAAATATGGTCCTATAGTGTAGGATTTTTTGATGCCTTTATGAAATAGTTGTTCGGTCTTCCATGGAATCTTGAAGTTAAGTTTTCAATATAACCCATGACTGGCGCTACATCTATTTTAAAGACTCCATATAGAATATATCCAATTGAGATTCAAAAGTTAAATAAGAAACTTCATGAAAATATAGACAGGGGATTCGTTCAATTAAGTGCATCGCCATGTGGTGAACCATTTATTTTTGCTAAGAAGAAAGATAAATCAATGAAAAATTTCATTGAGTATTGAGAAACTAACATGATAACAATCAAGAATAAGTATCATCTACCTCATATTAATGACTTGTTTGACCAACTGTGTTGAGATCAATACTTTTCTAAGATTGAACTTCAATATGGTTATTATCAATTAAGGGAAAACAAGGATAATATACCCATGATAGCATTCCATACAAGGTATGGACACTATGAATCTATAGTGATTCCATTCGTTATTTCTACTTCCCCATATATCTTTATGGATTTAATGAATATAGTCTTAAAATATTACCATAACTAGTTTTTGATGGTATTTATATATGATATTATTATATATTCAAAGAGAAATGAAGATTATAGAGATAATTTGAGGATTTTTCTGAGGAAGGAGAATCTATATGAAAAATTTACCAAGTGTGAATTTTATCTTCAAAATGTTTTAATTTTGGGTCAAGTAATCTCATGAGAGGGTATTTCATTAGATTCATCAAAGACTGAAGATATTAATAATTGGCCTAGACTAACCACTATAATTGAGATCCATAGTTTTCATGGTTTGTCTTGGTATTATTGATTCTTTGTAGAGAATTTATCATGTTTGTATAACCCACTCACCAAGTTAACTCAGAAGGGAGCCCAATTCCTTTGAACTAAAGAGTGTGAATAAAATTTCAAGGAACTAGAGAGGAGTTTAGTCACCACACATGTGCTTACATTACCCTGTAGAGGATAAGGGTTTGTAATATGTAGTCATGCATAGAATAATGGGATTGGATGGTTCCTCAGGTATAATGATATGGTGGTATCTTTTTCCTCACACCAATTAAAGGTTCATGATCAAAATTACCCAACTCATTATTTAGAGTTAGCTACAGTAATTTTTACATTAAAATATGGATGAATTATCTTTATATATAAATGTGTGAAATATATACAAATCATAAAAGTTTAAAGTATATATTCACTTAGAAAGAGTTTAATATACACCAGATAATATGGTTGTAGTTGATTAAAGATTATAACTACTCAATACATTACCAATCTGGGAAACTAAACAAGGTGGAAGATTCTCTGAGTTGAAAGTATCATGCTAGATTATATAATTTGAGGATAAAAAAAGATCTAATATTTATAGATTTTCAAAGGATGGATCTTTAAATTTTTAAGGAAGGGTAAAAATCATACCTTTCTCAAATGAGTGTTCAATCATCTATCCATGTCAGGATTAAAGAGGCACATAAAGATGATGTGGAACTATGTAATATGTTCAGATATTTTCATGAGTTCAAGCTAGATTTTGAGGGAATAATAATATTTTGGAGCCTTGTATTTGTCCCATCAATACTATATTTAAAAAAGGATCTAACATATGTGGCTCATATTTCATCATTCTCTATTCATCCTAGAATTATAAAGATGTATAAAGACCTAAAATATTGTTTCTAGTGGGACAACATTAAGAGAGATATTGTAGAATAGGTGTCTCAATGCTTGGTATGTTAGAAAGTTAAGGCTGATGGAAATAATTATAATAGGATGTTATAACCATTACTCATACTAAGATGGAAATGGGAAACAATCACTATGTATTTTCTCATAGGACTCCCTAAAACATTTAAAGTCAATAATATTGTTTCGGTTGTAGTCAATTTCCTTAAGAAGTTAGTGCACTTCATTACTATTAGAGAATATTTATATCTTGATCAGATTTCGAAAATATAAATTAAGGACGTGTTAAGGTTTCATGGGGTACCACATTCTATTATATCTTATTGGGATCAAAGGATTATCTCAATGTTCTTGTGAACACTTCAACAAGATCTTGATATAGAGTTGATTTTCAGTATAGCTTATCATCCTCAAATAGATGGTAAATCTGGGAGAACCATTAAAAACCTAGAGTATATGTTGATATCTTTTTCAATGGATTTCAAATGTGGTTGGGATAAATATTTTCCTATAGTTTTTTTCTTAAAATAATAGCTTTTACTTAAAAATTCAGATGGATCCTTATGAAGGCCTCTATTGAAATATGTGTAGAAATAAAACTTAGTAGGATAATGTTTTAAAAATGAAGATTTTGATACTTGAGATATCTGAGTTAATGGTAGCGAAAGATAGAATTATTCAGTATCACATCAAGGAAACTCAGAGTTGACATAAAAGTTATACTGACAATCATCAACGGGATCTGGAGTATGAATTTGGTGAAAAGTTTTTCCTATGAATTACACCCTGGAATAGGGTTTTGAGATTCATAAAGAAACAAAAACAGGTCCCTATTTATATTATCCCCTTCAATAGTCTTTAAAGATTAATGATAGTGGATTATTGATTGGCACATCCACTAAACCTCTTTCAATTTCATGATGTGTTTAATGTTTCTCTCCTGAGAAAGTATATACCTGATACTTAACATGTACTAAACTCAAAGGTTATACCATTAGATCATGATATTTCCTATGAGTAATATCCAATATAAATCTTGGATAATTGAGATAAATTTCTGCAAAATGTGATTACTCACCTCATTAAAGATCTATGGAGAAATCATAAATTCAAAGAAACTACTTGGGAATTTGATGGTGTGATGAGGTAGAGATATCCTTATTTTTTTGTTTTCAAGTAAAATAATTTTGAGTCCAAAACTATTTTTAAGGGGTTTATAATGTTATTCCAAAATATTTTATGATATTTTTATTTTTAAATAAATTTAATCTCATTGATAGTTTGTGTTACACACAACCCCTGAGTCTAAATGAACCATAATATATTATATCATTATAACTTAGCCATTAAATTAGAGGGTATTGATAAAACTAACTAAATTATGAAAATTATATGGTTTAAAAACTTATAAAATATATTCATTGGTTATCATTTGATTATAAATTAAAATAAAAAATCATTAGAAAATAAAAAACATTATAAAATTAAAGATTTTTTTTTGAAAAACTTTTTTTTGCATGATATATTTTTTTATCATAATAAGTTAAAATAATTAATATTGGTGAATGATTTTATCAAAATTTATATATTATAGATTCAATAAAAAATTTTAACATTCATCTAATATTTTTTTATTCATTTAATAAGAATAAATCCAATATTATGATTAAACCTGTATTTTTCTAACAAGATGTTTTCGTCTTGTTTTGTGTACTAATTTTAAAATTAATTTCTTCCACTTATAGATATTTAATTTCATAAAATATATTCCATATTTTTAATTACGATATTTATATTTGGTAAATATGACCCTTTCATTTTTAGACATTGTGAATAGTTGCCATGGTAAAATGTATCACCTTGATAAAGGGTAAATCGGGTTAATCTAGGTTAAAACTAAGGGTTAAGTTCATCATACTTCATATTAATTCTTATTAGATGAATTTAATTCTAACCTTATCACCTTAGTCTCTAAATTTATTTTTTTAATGGAAACGTGTCCATGAAAATGACCTATATAATATTTGAAGCAAAGAAAAATACAAAATGTCACTCTCTTGCTTTTAAATAACTCTTATGTGTTAAAAAGGGGATAAAATAAAGTGGTGAAAAATTAAAAATTCTTATATTATGAAAAATTAAATTATATTCATTATGGTAATTTATTTCTAATTTTTAGTGGTTAAACAATTACCTTAAATTCGTATGCAATACTAATACAATATTTATTCAATTAGAATAAAAAATAATAAATGATATAAAAATTTTAAAATTAATATAATTTGAGTGATTTATAGTGTTCCATGAATTTTATATATTAATATTAAATATTATTTATGTTTAAATGGATTATATTATAATTCTGTCTTTTTCTTTTTGTCTTTAAAGTCAGATTAATGAATAGTTTCAAAATTGACATTAATGATATTTCATCAAAATAATGTTTTATTAAATTATTTAAAAATCATAAAAATATTTTTATAAGAAAAATATGATAATATTTTTTCTAAAATTTCATCCCTTATCCATTTAGGATTCAATAGTTATCTCATAGGTAAAATTATAACCCTTTAAGAGTGAAAAATTTGTGACCACGGTTAAGGTAAAAATAGTTTAACTTAGGGGTTAAATGAAAAGATAATATTTAAAACACCTATTAAAAATATCAAAATTTATTGGTTGACTTAATTTCAAACCCATAATATATTATCTTAAAATAAATTTATTTTTTTATGAATTTGGGATACATAATGACTTTATTATATTTTATTCTTTTAAAAAATTCCAAGAGTGTCCCTCCCCTCAATTAAAAAAGGAAACCCCTCCTTTCTCTTATTAACACAAATTTGAGCCTTATATATTAACTAAACCGACAAAATTATATTCTCAAATACACTATTCACATTATATATTTAATTTTATTCTAAAAATACCAACTCTTGGGCCCTTAAGACGAGGTCTAAAGGAGTTTTTTTAAAGAAGAGGTAATCACCTTAACCGATCACTTTTTTTAATTCTATTTTACCACCAAAAAATATATTATATTATTTATAAAATAATAACTTCAGTATAATAAATATACTTAAATGTTATTATTATTAATAAACCACCTTTATTCAGCCTATTTCCATCAAATGGTGAGTGAAAGTATCGCTCGGGTGTACGAATGGCTTACCATATCTACAAAGCGATACGATTTATTTACCATCACCAACTTTCATGGATAGTTATTACGGTGGGTTTAAATTTTATAAATAATATTTATTAAATTGTTATTATTTTATAAATATAATATCTAATATATATTTTTACCTTACAATTTGTTATAAAATGATAACGTCGCTCATGTGTATGTGTAGACTACCACCTCCACGAATCGATGTGATTCATTTTTCATTTCTGTGTTGCATGAATTGTAAAAATGATATATTTACTGAATTTATATGATATATATGATATAATAATGATTAAATAAATTTAAAATATTATTTAACATTTTCCCCATCTTTAGAAAAATTAAAACAACATTCATGTGTATGTACGGTTTATTATCTCCATGAACGGTGTAATTAATTTTTCTATATATAACTTTTATAAATGATTATAAATATATATATAATTAATATATATGATATTTATTTCATGATAAAAAAAATAGTTTCTTTAACCTTGATAAAAAATATAAGGACCAAAACTACTAAACAAAAACATACATAAAAAATAAAGCCCTTATCATCCAGAAATGACGATTTAAATAAAGAATTATTAATAAATGAGTGTTTAAATGTTATAAAGGAATAATATATGATATTATAATATATAAATTATTCTTGTATAGTAGTATAATAAATTTAAATTTTTTATCTATGAGGTTAGTGTGATTTTAAAGAAAGTGGAACTCAAGGTAAGGGTTTATGATCTCACATAATCTTATTTAGGACATATGTTATGTCATGCACCAATATTATTTTAGGACATTTATATAATTCCCTTTGATAAGTAATATCATGATTATCCTTGAATTCATGATATTTAAAAAAAATTATTCTTTCATGGGTATTACGATTCAAATGTTATCAATGTGGTATGACTGTTATATTACGATCTCATTGTTTATCAAGATTCTTTATGATTTAGTTTTTGATGATGAAATATTATGATTTTAATCTCAAGAAACTAATAAATTGTATTATCCTATTTTTATTTATTTAGATTACATGTTCTCATTTCATTATCCTCACTTTAAGTACTCAAGATACTGAAAGAACGTTTTTTTAAGAAAACCGACATTATTTCTCTCCTTGATAAAAAAACCTTTTTATTATATATACATGTTTTCTAAAAATATTTTCAATAATGTTTTTAATATTATTATTCAAATTAATTTCACACATAATTTACTTTTTTAAATAATGGTTTAAAATGAATCAACTTGGAATTTTCTCAATGATGTGCTTTTTGACTTCTTATAAAAATGTAAAAGAAATTTTTTTCTTTTTTACTTATACAGAATGAACAGAATTTCCCACCATCCTAACAGCTAAATACTCTAAATATCCATTTAAAATTTTCCAAGTATATTTTCAAAGAAAATATTTTTCATAATATTTTGTGAATGTAATGTTTTTGAAAAGTTATTTTTAAAGTGTAAAGGGTATTTTCCTCAAAAATGTTTTAATGATCTTGCAATGGTATTTTTATTCATTAAAGAAAAAACCCATGGTTTCATATATGTTTTAATAAGTATGTGATCCAATGTTACCATCCTTATTATTTATCTAGATGGTTTATGATTATAAAGAAAATATTTTTCTGAAAACCATACCTTTTTCATGGGTTATGTTATGATGAATTGATGAAATGTTTATGAAACCCATTTATTTTCCATGGGTTATGTTATGATGAAATGTTTATGAAACTTGTTTCTTCATCACAATTTATGATATTATGAATGTTTTATGATAATGTGTCATACATATGTATGATTTTAATTACATGATGGGTGGTCTTGGAATTATATATCCCAACAATGTATAGGGTAGAGAAGAATATCTCATGAGATAGATGAGACTGGAATGGGGAGGTAACCCAGTTAAGTAAAGGACTATGTCCACTATAATAGTCATGGGAGTTAACCTTGACTAATATGATGGTTTGGGAAGCGAACCTAATCCAATATTATATTATTTGTAGTGATCCTTAACTTATATGTAAATTATTTTCTATTCTTATATGGATGCCCCAATTCTATGTCTTATGTTAATGTTATTATCTCATAGATCATGTTCTCTTATTCATTTATGATTCATGTCTTACGAACTACCAATATTTATTCCATGACTCAAGTTTATGATCTATGATATGCAGGGTATAGTTTTCAAATGTTAAGACCATGTTCTCATACTCTTATTCTCATTTTATGTTTATGTTATCATTGATATCTACCTTGTTTTCCATTACTGAGTATTGGATCTCACCCTTTCATATGTTTACTTTTCCCAGGTTATAAAGAAAGTTTTTAGGAGTTTTATGTCTAAGAAGGGTGCTAGTTGTGAAGAACTAAGTGGGAGATGATGTAGATCACTTATAAACAAGTTACTCACATGTCTAAGTTTCTAAAGATACTATATCTATATGATTATGGAATGAATAATTATGTTATGTAATGAATATTCATCTAATAAGATGTAATATATGTATGAAAAGTATGGGTTTCTATAGTGTCTTTCTTGAGACTTCAATGGTTATTCTAGGTGGGAAACCTAGAGGCCTTTTCTTATGAATTGGATCTTAGTGTCTCAGTATTTGGTTGGATTGGATTTTTATATCGATGAATAAGAAGTTATTTGGGGTTTTAGTGATGAGAACCATGTGTGTTGGTGGTCTAGGAATCAAAGTGTAGTCTTGAGTAAAATACCATGGTGATGTCTGGTCCTATGTGCTTGAACACAACTTAATAGTATATGTAAGAACCTGTCCTCAAACATTACATATTCTAGTGTCTTTAGACTCGAATTAACATTATTATAATCTAGTGGATCATTTTAGTATTATAGTTTTAGATAATTTGGTCATAATTCATACATACCAAACCTATATATATACAAATTGGTTATTTCTAATCAATATCCATTTTTCTATAATAGAAAACTTTTAAAAAGAAGAACATTTTCTTTCATGAAAAGTAATCATGACTTTCAACTTGACTTCATTCTTTCCCTTACCCATTCCAACACTTTTTGAAAATATTTTAAAACATTGGATGATCACAAAAGGCTCAATGAGGGATATAAAAAGAAGGAAACTCGTTTATCCAGTTAAAACATTATAACTCATGAAATGTTTACCTTTATATCAATGTTCATTTAATGAAATAAATAAATCATTTCCACATGAAAAACACACACAATTGTTTCTCAAATAAAATAATTAAATACCATATAAATAAAATACAATCCAATTTTTTTGGAAACTTATAGAAATATAATTATAAAACACCTTTCAAAACCCTTCCAGTTAGAATAACTATGTGTCTAACTTTCCATATAATTATCTGTATAACTTAATAATTAACCAATGCATTGGAGAGAAATAATGGGGATTTCCCTTCATATAAGATATACCAGGATCACTCATTTTTCATGAGCTATAATGGGGATCAACCCTTCATATAAGTTATATCAGGATCACCCATTTCATTTAATTCTCAAGCACCAAATAATGAATAAATCATTTTATGCTTGCACCTTTTCACCATAAACCACTTTAAAAACTCTTTTAAATCATATGGAAAACATCTTTGGGTATAAAAATACCATTTAATATTTAAAAAATAATTTTCAATACAAAAATACCTAAAAAATGAAAGGATTATTTTTATATGAAAAAAACTTGAAGGCGTGTAATGGAATCCAAATATTAAATAATGGTGATGATGGTGGGAATAGTCATTGTTTCCATATACATTAAAATAGAATATTCCTTTTATAGTTTCTAATGAAATTAAAATTTTCATATAATGTTTAATTTATATTTTAAAACATTTAAATATAGAAAAAATATCCTTTATAAAACTCTCATGTCCATAATAAAATCATTTTAAAAACATGGATATGGAAGAAAAAGAGACTTAGAAGGAAGACATTAAAAGAGTATTTTTTTAAAGAAAATTCCCTTATCACTTCAGAAAAATTTGAATCATAATACCCATAAAATAATAACATTAAAAAAATACCATGATAACATGTAAAAGGGGATGTATATACACGTCATAAAATTGTATAGGTTCGTAACATCAAAATATGCCTCAATAAAAGGATATTGAGATGAAGCCCTTACCTTGAGTCTGACTTGTCATGTGTGTATTTATATTCCTGAATAATAATATTATGTTAATTATATACATTCTTAAGAAAAATTTTATTTATTATTATTAATTTTATTCCACTTATTACCATTATATATATGATTACTTATGTTGTATGTTTTGATGATATTTGGATTATGTGTCAAAATTATTTTGGTAGGATGACAATGGCTAAAGAGGTCATTATTTGAACATATAAAGAATAATAATCATGAAATAATTATCATCTTTATATATTAATTATAACTTTAACACTAATTATGAAATTTGGTTTTGATAAATGAAGTATGTTATGATCATAGAGACAGTAGGTCATACGTATGCATGAGCAATGTTTCTATTTTTCAATAATCATTATAGAAAGGTGGTAAGTAATATTTTATTATTGAAAATGATAATAATATCATATATACCATTTTATTTCTTAAAATATATTTATATATATCATCCATGTGGTTTTTTGTTTAAAAGAGAGTCACATCACTTCGTGAAGGTAGTAGTCTGCACGTACACGAACGACGTTATCACTTTTTTGGTGAATGAAAAGATGAGAAATAAAATGATATGTTATATTTTCAAAATAATAAATATGTCATTAATATCATGATTATTTCATTTATAACACATATATTCATTATCTTTACCCTAATTATATTCCACGTAAATATCTAGTGAAAAACGAATCACATCGCTTCATGAGGCGGTAATCCACCATACACATGATCGAGGTTATAGTATCTTCTATAGAATGGAAAGTAATGAAATTAAATATAATATAATAACTCTAGTGGTATAATTATGTTTTAAATATCATATATATATTTTATATCCATCATCATACCCAACCGTTATAGGTGGTAATGGTAAAACGAATGACATTGGTTCGCGAGATGATACTCCTTCGTACACATGAATAATGATTTCGTATCCCATTTGATAGAATTGGATATAGATAAATAGTATAACATAAAAATAATAACATAATATTATATTAAATATAATTGTTTTATTATATTTTATGTGTTATTACATAATTAAAGGTGGAAAAGGAAGAAATAAAATGAAAGATCTTTGTTAAGGCAATTACCTTATCTAAGAGAAGCCTAGTTTTGATCACCTCTTAAGGACCCTAGGGTTGGTATTTTGGTAGGAAAAGAACCTATATAATGTGTTTAATTATTTTTTAGGGTTTGGTCAAGCCAAAGGGCTTTATAGGTGTGAAATAATTGGCGGGAGTGAGTGCCCTTTTATAATTGAGGGGGAGTGGCATTTTTGTAAATACCCAAAATTATTCAATAATGGGAGGTCACCCTCACCTAATTTGGCTCAAAACATTGATAAATAATGTATTTTAGGGTTAATATGTTTTATACACACCTCCAACACACAAAAAACATATTTTAAAAAGGTCATTCCTTAGCCTTTGAAATTACTCACTTTTACCATTTTAATTTCCACCACGGTAAAATGTTTTTTTCATCCTAGGTATTTAATCATTTACAAATAAAATAAAATGATACTTATTAGATAAGTTATACCTAATTATTCTAAATCTGAAATAAAATTTATTAAATAAAAATACTAGTTTTTTTGAAAATTAATTTTAACACGAGTGTATGTAAAGCGCAAAACCCCGTTATAACCTTAATCGCAATAATTAATTTTTAACTATTTTCACTAATAATTATGGTAAAAATTTAATTTGATTCTTGTGTATAATATAAATTATTATGATTCAAAATATGGAATCCTTTTCATAAATTCAATTCACATAAGTGATAGAATTTAATTTCAAATTAATCTCGCAGACGT
Source organism: Viscum album (assembly GCA_963277665.1). Taxonomy (NCBI): domain Eukaryota; kingdom Viridiplantae; phylum Streptophyta; class Magnoliopsida; order Santalales; family Viscaceae; genus Viscum; species Viscum album. Next base: position 124,647,788 of record OY728126.1, read on the forward strand.
GACGAGAAAGAGGCTTTTCAAGGAGAATATATTCAAAAGTTTATAAAGTTTTTATATCAAAATTCAATATGAAAATGATTAAAATTACCTATATTTAATTAATATATATATAAATAAATAAACTAATTTTAATTTAAAACCAATTTAAAATGTAATTTATCTTTATAAATAATTTAAACAAAAAACCAATTTTCAATATAAAGTAATATTTTTAACTATATATAAAAAAAATCCTAAAAATTTGATCTACGATAATTTTGATATTATGATTTAAAAAATTATGTTCATTTTATAAAATTAATTTTCTAAAAGTGTTAAAATCAATTTTAAATTATGTGTACAAATCATGAATAAACTGTCTTTTAGAAAAATGCAGTTTTTATGCATAAATCCAGATTTATTATTATCCCAATATTAGAAAAATATTAGATGAAAGATAAAATATTTTATTGAATATATAATAAATGTGTGTTTCCTTAAAATAATTCAAAAAATGTTATTTTTTAATTTATTAAGATAAAACACATTTGTGTGCATAAAAATAGGTTTTTGGAAAAATATTTACTATATTTTCAATTGATTTTTATTTTCATTTATAATTAATTGATAATAAAAGTATTAATTTTATATATAGCTGTAAATAATATATTTTCATAATTTTTTTAATCCTATCAATACCCACCATTCTAATGGATAGAAAATAACTGTTATATAATAATATTTATAGTATATTATTATTCTGTAAAACATAATATTTCATGTAACACAATCTATTGAAGAAACACATTGTTATGTGTAACATAAAATAAACTCATTGTTTCATGAAACAAAAGATAAAATCAGTATTTTTCTCAATGAAAACTAAACTCAGTGCTGCGTGTAACATGGGCTATAAAAAATTAAATTTGTTCTAAAAGAAATATATTATAAAATTTCAGGTTATTGCATTCATCCCCCTTAAAAATAATTAATCACTTGAAATTCATCATAGTCATCAAATTTATAAAATTTTAAAATTAATTTATAGAAACCCAGATCATAAAAATGAAAAATAATACTTTCCTTAAAAAGGGAAAGTTGGAATTATAAAGGTTTCCTGAAGTAACACATAACAAGGTTTCCGCTAAGGGAGAACATTAGTGGGAAGCAAAAATATGGACATGGAATAAAAAAATAACTCCCAATAACCAATACATGGTGATAGAGTACATGGTCAAGAAAAAATTAACTGCTAAAAAATATTAAATCCATGATCGGTTAAAAGGTCATTGATTTATTGGTTAAAAAATAAAATGAATAACGACTCTATTTCAAGATCATTTTTTCTAAAGTTAAAGAATTACTAAAATAATTAGGAAATACACTTACTTGATATGTAAAATTTCATCCTTCAATAAATTTCCACCACAATGTCATCTTTTTCTTAAAACAATGAGTGTTAAATATGAAATTTTCATTCATAAATTAATAAAATAAAATTATATGGATAAACAATCCAAAAAAAGAATAACAATATATTCCTTCTATTTTTAGACATTAACCAAAATAAAAATGGTTAGCACAATGTAAGATAATTTATAAAATACATTAGTCTCCAAAATTCAATAGTAATACCCAAGTTCAACTTAGATCATTTGATAAATAACTATCCTTAAAATCCCTTGAAATATTTAAAAAATTAGAAGGATTTTATCACATAGTCTATCACGGTGAATTTACTATTTATCTCTAAATAGTATCAACCACTCTTGAAGTATCGTACCAAAAAAATTCTACGATATAATAATATAATCTCCAAGATTAGATAATTATTTACATAATTAACCTAAAACATACCAAAATTATGAACTTCTTCTAAAATAACATTAATCACTAATAACTCAAATAGAATAATGGTGGGTGTTTCACCCTTGTTGCCCTTCAGTTATGGGTTCGCGCCCCAAATCCTTGTCAGATGTGACAAGTTTTTCTTTTTCTAAAAAAATAATTTTTTAAATGTATGATGAACATCCTTAAAAATAACCTTAATCAACAGATATTATACAAACCCTTAAAGGTTATCAATACTTTTTTTAACATATGTCCACAAAATTAAAAGATAATCCTTCCTCAAATGACTTTTAAACATATATCATAGACATCTATAAAACTTAATAAATGACTCCCAAAGTATTATTGTTACTTAAAACATCAAAAGAGGGGTTCCTAAGAAAATGGGATTATGATCAACCATAAAAAAATACCAATATAACTAGAGATTTTACCACTTCACCCGATGACCCAACATCAATAATAGAAGTAGAAAATAATTTTAACACCCCTTTTTTACATCCAATATTGATGATTTCCACCATGAGTAAGTAACTTCAGACAAACATTAACATAATTTCGCAACTCATTACAGCTAAAACACCTCACCATTTACTAGATATGTATTATCTCAACCTTCAATTGTTCAAGACTTTTTTCTTTGCAGTCATGAACCTTGTAACCAAACTTACCCCACCAGTATCAGTTTCCAAATATTGACATGCATTACCTGAAAGGTATTTTACCTCACTTGTAACATGCTTGGGGATTAACACATGCATTATTAGTCGGTTTCTTCTCTATTTCTACCATTTTGACCATTATATACTCTTTTCATATTGTGGAACATAAGTGTTCAAAAAACTTCATCTCAACTTTCTCAGCACAAATAATAACTTTATCATAACTTTTAATCTCTCATATGGAAAAAGATATTTGTAAGATTGGTTTTAATCCTGAATAAAATTTATTAATTTTACTATTAATATCACAAAAAAATATGGAATTTACCTGGACAAACTTTTAATATTTTCTTCATATGCGGATACAAAATATTCATCCTTTTTCCTTAATTTCATGAATTGTTTCTCCATCCTAAGTAAAAAAACCTTAGAGAAATATTTTGAAACGAAAATATTCTTAAAAATATCCCATTATATTTCATAGATATTATCTTTATCTAAAGTATTCTTAATTAGAGATCACCATCGATCAACTTTACCTTTAAAATGATAACTGGAAAGAGTTACCTTTTTTCATAATGAACATCTGATGATGTCAAACATCTTTTCTTGAGCATTGATCCATCCTTCAACTCCTACAGGGTAAGATGATTCACTGAATTATAGGGGAATTTGTCTCATTAAATTATCTAGTATTGGAATATTCCTCTATGATAGTCACAGTTTCTCCATATAGTAGATATCATCACCATTTGTAATTATATTTAATTGATCCATAAATGAAACAAACCAGTATATTCTAATTCAAACTATCTTGGGATGCTGATTTGGAAGGATATTTTTCTCTTGTAACTTTCCTACTACAGATTCCAAGTTCCCCCTATGAAAATCCATTCTGAACAGACATAGTTTAGATGAATTAACATGGTAATCCTATAATGATATCTTATTTTAACTTAACCATAAATAAAAATATTTAAAGTGAATGTTATTAATATTATCCTAACTTATAAATTTATCTAAACCTTTCCTCTAATACCAAATATAAGTACCCAATCATAAAAATTAGATATTATAGTGTCTTTAGACTAAAATTAACATTCTATCAACCTTGATGATCTTTTTTGGTTTATATTTTTAGATAATTAAATCATAACTCCTACATATCAAACCAACATATATAAAAATTGGACATTTCTAATTAGTATCCATTTTTCTACAATAGAAAACTTTTAAAAAGAAGCATGTTTTATTTCATTAAAAATCTTCATAACTTTTCACTTGAATTTTTCTTTTCCCTTACCCATTCTTAAAACATTTGAAAAACATTTTAAAACTTGGTATGAGAACAAAAAATCTCCATAAGGGATATAAAAATAAGGAAAACTGTTTGTCCAATGAAAACATGAAAACTCATGAAATGTTTACCTATATATCAATGTTAATGGATAAAAATAAATAAATAATTTCTACATGAAAAACACACACACTTTTTTCTCAAATAAAATAATTAAATCCCATAGAAAGAAAATAAAAACCCATTTTTTAGAAAAATATAGCATCATAATCATAAAACCCCTTTCAAAACCCTTATAGTTAGAATAACCACATTCCTAACTTCCCGTATAATTCTCTATAGAACATAATAATTACCCAATTCATTGGATATCTATAATGGGTATCACCCTTAATATAAACTATATCAAGATCAAATATTCTTCATAAGCTATAATGGGGATCAACCCTTTATATAATCTATATCGGCCTCACCCATTTCATAAAATTATAAAGTGGCAAATCATGAATAAATCATTTAATGCTTTCAACTTTTCATCATAAAACTCTTTGAAAAACACTTTTGAACCCATATGAAAAACACCTTCATGTATAAAAATACCATTCCCCTTTTCAAAACTAACTTTCAATACCAAAATACCTTGAAAAAAGGATGGTTTTTATTTGAAGAAAACATGAAGTCTTGTAAAGGAATCTAAATATTATATAATGGTCATGGTGGTGGGAAAGGTCGTTGTCAATATATACATAAAAATAGAACATTCCTTTTTTTGTTTGTAAAGAAATTATAACATTCTATATAACAGTTTCTTTATTTTTGAAAAAAATGAAATATATAAAAAAAAGTACTTTATAAAACTCTCATTTCCAGAATAAAATCATTTTAAAAACATGGATATTAAATAAAAAGAGAGTTATAAGGAAAACATTAAAATAGATTTTTTAAAAGAAAATTACCTTATCACTTTGGAAACATTTGAATCATAATACCCATTAAATAATAACTTAAAAAAACATTAAATACCATTATATCATGTAAAATGGTCTATATATACACCACATAAACTAATATATGTGCATAACATCAAAATATGCCTCAATGAAAGAATATTGAGACTAATTCCCTTACCTTGAGTATGACTTGCCATGTGTGTCTTTATCTTACTAAATAGTAAAATTATATTAATTATTTACTTTCTTGAGAAACTTTTTATATTTATTACTAATTTTATTTCACTTATTATCATGTTATATATGATTACATAACCAATTATGTTTATGTTGGATGTTTCAATGATATCTGGCATATGAGTCAAAAAAAACTTTGGTGAGTTGATTAAGGTCAAATAAGTCATTATTTAAACATATATAGAATAATAATCAAGGAATAATATTCATATTTATGCATTAATTATAATTTTAATACCAATCATGAAACTTGGTTTTGAGAAATTAAGTACCTTATGATCATGGATATGGTAGGTCATACGTACATATGAGTAACATTTCTATTTTTAATCAATCATTATAGAAATGAGGTTAGTAATATTTTATCTTTATAGAATATTCATAATATCATATATACCATTTTATTTCTTAAAATATACTTATATATATATCATCCATGTGATGTGAAGATGAAAATAGAGTCACCTCACTTCGTGAAGGCGGTAGCCACACGTACATGAACCACATTATCACATTTTCAGTGAGTGAAAAGGTAAGAAATAAAATGATATATTGTATTTTAAAAATTATAAATATATCATTAATATTATTATTATGTATATTATATCACATGTATTCATTATATTTACCCTTTTTACCTTCCATGTAAAACGTTAGTGAAAAATGAAATACATCGCTTCGCGAGACGGTAGTCTGTCATAAACATGAGCAACGTTATCGTATCCCCTACTGAATGGAAAGTAAAAAAATATAATATGATATAATGAATAAAGAGGTATAATTATGTTATAAATATCATATATATACATTATATCCATCTTCATACCCAATTGTGAGAGGTGACAATGGAAAACGAATGACATTAGTTTGCAAGGCTATAATACGTTGTACACACAAATGATGCTTTTTAACCCATTTGAAGGAAGTGGATTGGGATAAATATTATGATATAAACATAATAACATATCAGTATATAGAATATAATGATATTATTATTTTTATGTGTTAATACATAATTTAATGTGGAAAAATAATAAATAAAATGAAAGAGATTTGTTAAGACAATTACCTTCAATAAGAGAAACCTTTATTGGATCTCTTCCTAAGGACCCTTGGGTTGGTATTTTTGTATGAAAATAACCTTTATAATATGTATAATTATATTGGGGATGGATTTTGGTATGGTTTGGTTGATCCAAATGGCTTTAGAGGAGTGAAATAAGTGAGGGGAGTGAGTTCCCTTTTATAATTGAGGAGGAGTTTCATTTTTGTAAATACACAAAAGCATTCAATAATGGGAGGTCACTATCACCACATGTGGAATTTTTTTGATAAATAATGGTGGGATATTTGATATTTTAAATACACACATAAATAAAAAAAAGTTTTAAACATGTCATTTCTTATCCTTTAAGTCTTACTCACTTTTACGATTTAATTTCACCACGGTGACTAGTTTTTTTATCCTAGGTAATTTATCCTTGAGGCCTAAAATAAAATTAGAATTATTAGATAATTTAGACCTAATAATCATAAATATTAAATAAATATTAAATACAAATTATAGTTGTTTGGAAAATTAATTTTAACATAAACAAATGTAATGCGAAAAACCCTGTTTTAACCTTAATCATGATAAATAATTTTTAACTGTTTTAACAAATCATTAAGGTCAAAAATGAAGTTGACCATTTTAGATAATATAAATTATTTTTATTAAAAATATGGAATAGTTTTTTTCTAAATTCAATGTATATAAGTGTAACGTCCAGGATTCGGATGCCACCTTATGGTGCCCCGAGCCCGGTTAGCCAAATGACCTCAAGCACATCTACCAAAATGCTAGAGGATTCTAAATACCAGTGAGGGCCTATCTGAGTTAGTGGGGAGACTATTCCCTCATTACAAGAGTATCATAGTAGAATTCAAACATGTAATAAATAGAAGAAGCGAAATAAATATCAGAACACTGAATGTAAGACAATACGGGGATACATATCAATAACATGAAGTGTCTCATATACAAAATGATGAAGATGGTACAAGTATCTATAAAGAATCAAAAAAGGTAAATAGAAATATAGTACGCTACAAGTATCCCAAAAATAACAAAATACCAAAATGTATCCCACCATCGCAAGCCACACCTTGGTCCTATGCTCCCCTTCTCCAAATCCACAATCAACAACTTGTACTTGGGTGCTTTCCCCTATCATCACCTGCAACCATATAATATGCTTGGGACCACAAGGAGTCCCAAACAATGTGTGAGATAAACATACCAGTATGCAACCACCCAGGTCTATATTGTTCTAATAGAAATTCTACAAAATCTAGAAAGTGTAAACAACTAGTAAGTAAGTGTGTACGCCCAGGGCATAAGTCTACTCTAACCAGTAACACCTGACATCCCTCAAGGCTACTTGCAAAAGAGAGTAATATCTTAACAAGGTATCTATAACTACTAAAAAAGAAAGTCACTTGGCCACACCGTACATCCATATGTATCATGCAACCACATCCACACTATATAGAGAAGTCAAGTATCCCATGGCCATGTCATATAGTGACGTGTAGACCACAAGGTCTAGATCCAAGGTGATATAAAACCAAGGAATCCAAGTAATTAATTTTAGACCATGGAGTGCCGAATACAAGGAGCAAGTCCAAGGCATCCCATCGAGTCCCATGTGCATCCTTGGTGGAAAATCGGTTAGGCACTAGTTGGGGTCCTAGGATAATGGTAATAGCAAGTCCTATGCGATCCCAAGTAAGCCAGATCCACAAGGTAGCAAGCCCAGAGGCATCCCATGGAATCAAGACCCAAGGGGAAGAGTCAACCCAAGGTGTCCAATACCATGTTCCAGATCCATGGAGAGAATTCCATGGAATATATCAAACCATTCAATCAAGCAATCAAATTAAACATTCATAACCAGGTGAGCATACCCACTCATGTCAATAAGAACAATCCATGAGTATACCCACTCATGAAAACCATTTATTAAAATCATATGGGCCTACCCTACCATATAAACCATCTAACATGCCATTAGTTATTTACATATAAGTATATCCACCCATATAAACACATTTCATTTAATCCAAGCTATCAAAATAGGTATGGCGTCAAAATATATCAATATGCGAGGAGGCAGTACATCTTCTAAGAAATCTATTCAAGTTATCAATGCATATAAGGGATTATTCTAACTAGATAAGCATAAGAACACACCCATTGTGTGGTTTTGATAGGAATAAAAAAGTTATTACCTTAAGGTGCACCACTCGGGTGACCTCAAAATGAGCAACGGGTGACAACGCACCTAAACAAAACTTGTGTTCAACCTCACTAGGTCCAACTACAGGTACTAAAAGCTACTTTCTCAAAAATGAGACCTCATTGGAAAGTTTGATGGATGAAATATCATCCGAACACCCAAAAACACCAAGAAAAGATGAAAGAAATTATAGATCACCTACCTCACCTCGGTAGTAAACAGCTAATCTAGTATCATGTTGTTATTCTTCCTGGTTTGGAGGAAATCTAAAGAATGGACGAAGAATGGAATATTAGGGAATATGATCCTAATTCTAAATAGCGCATTTGTTGTTCCAAAGAATCAAGAATAATTAAAAATGAACGCGGGCCTTACCGATGCAGATCTGTAGAGACGGTCGACAATCAAAATGCAGATCTGATGAAAGAACATGCTCAAAGACTATCTTAGACACCAAAGGAGAGCTCCGAGAGGGGTTTCTATGTGTAGAGAAGAAAAACCACATTAGGTTTTAAAAATGAAAATTATATTTTAATTTAAAATTTAAAAAAACACAGTAGGGTCACACAATTTACCTGCACGGTTTCCCAAACCATGCAGAAATTGTGCACACCTCACTTCCTAGGAGGGGCACTTTGCATGGTTACCCCACAAGGTTTGACTAACCGTGCGGTAAACATGTGAAACCACTCTATCCGAAAACCTGTAATTCCATACCTCTCGTACAGTTTGGAGTAACTATGCACAGGTTGTGCGTAAATCATGTGCTAGGTCATTTTTAGCCCAAAACTTGGTTTTGGCCTCTTAACAAGCCCCAAACACCTCCAAAACACTTGTTATCAAGATATTAATTCACATAAGGTCATGATATTTAATTTAAACCTAAAATATAAAGATCCATACCTTTTATGAAAAACCAGGTTCTTACAATATTCCCCCATATATCAATTCCACTCAAATTGATCTCTGAAGGGTGGTCAAGATTTTTCTGAGAACAAATCTAGCCACTGAGCAGATATGTCAGCCTCCCTCTCCCATGTATCATCCTTTAAAAAGGCCATGCTACCATAGCACATGTACTAGAGGAATTGATCGTCCTTAAAGAACCTTTTTTCTCCTATCAACTATACGAATTGAATGCTCCTCAAAGGAGGAATCAACCTGAAGCTCAACCTCCTAGGGATGAAAAATGTGAGACTGGTTTGAGTGATATAAGCATAACTAAGATACATGGAAGAAGTTGTACATGGATTAGTACCTCTAAGGTAACTTCAACCAATATTCAACCGACCCAACTCTCTCTAGAATCTCAATTGGACCGACATATCTCGGTGAAAGTCTACCCTATATCTTAATCGCCTATGTCCAAACCTCAATGAAACATGAAAGAAAACCTGATCCCTGACCTCAAAATCTAGTGGTCATCTGTGATGATCAGCGTATGATTTATAATGAGATTGTGCAGTAGCCAACCACTTTTTAATCAACTGGACCTGCTCAGATGTCTCTTGCATGATACGCAGTCCTAGTAAAGCTGCATCTCCTGCCTCTAGACATCAAAGGGGGGAATGAAATGTCCTACCATATAAAGCCTCATAAGGTTCTATATGTATCATTTACTGATAAATTTTATTGTAGGAAAACACATCCAGGGGAATGTGCCTCTCCCAAGAGCCCCCAAAATCTAGGATGCATGCTCACAACATGTCCTCTAGCACTTGTATCGTATGCTCTGACTGGACATCAATCTGAGGATGGTATGTTGTTCTCAGAAACACATGTGTACTCAGTGCCGTCTAAAAACTCTACCATAAATGATACATAAATCAGGTGTCCCTATCTGAAATGATAGTGTGCAGGACCCTATTTAGTCATACCACCTATCGGATGTACAACTTTCCAAGATCATCAAAATTGAAGGTCTCCTTGATTGGTAAGAAGTGTGTGACCTTTGTAATCCTATAAACAATAACCCACACGACATCATTACCTTGAGTTAACCTCGGTAAAATAGTCATTAAATCCATCGTGACATCATCCCATTTCCACTCCGAGATAGTTAACTGCTGTAAAAGTCTAGTTGGTCCCATTTCCACTCAAGGAACTCGTAGTAACAAAACTATCTACCTATCTCTTTATTCCCGGCCACCAGTACTGATGTCACAAGTCACGGTACATCTTAGTAATTCCAGGATGAAATCCCCAAGAAGAATCATGAAACTACCAAATAAAATCCTCACGTATATCCACTGGAACCCAAAAACGTCCAAGGATACGCAGGATCTCATCATCTATTACCATATAAGCAAGAGGAGGGTCCTCACCAGCCACATCTTCCCATAAAACTAGGCCTTTTGAATCTGATAATTGCCTCATCCAAACTCTGTCCAGAAAGGTAGAGGTAACCGCTAAGGATGAAAGAAAATTATGCCCCTATCTTTTGTGCACCTCCAGATGCATCTCAAAAAACAATGCCATAAGCTTCCACTCGCAACTGGCATGTTGCACTGCCTGTATCTGAGTCCCCCTCCTTACTGAATCAGCCATTGCATTTCTCTTACCAGGAATGTGGTCAACCTCGAAGTCAAAGGACTGTAGGTACTCAACCCACCTTTGCTTTCTCAAATTTAGATCACACTTTATAAAGATATACTTAAGGATTTTGTGGTCTCTGTACCCCAAAAAGATGCTCTCCCGGTAAATAGTTTCTCCAACGGTGTAACACATGAACAACTACAGCCAACTCAAGATCATGCATAGGGCAATTCATCTTGTGAGGCCTCAGCTGCTGATACCCATACTCCATGACTCAATATCCCTACATCATCACTGCCCCCACCCCAATACCTAAAACATCGTATTACACCGTCTAGCTCTTGTCCTACTCTGGAAGTATCAAGACTGGTGCTGATATCAACCTTCCATTCAGATCTTGAAAGGTTGTCTCACAAGATTTTGACCACACAAACTTCACACCCTTCTTAGTCAATCTCATCAATGGTGCTACTAATCATGAGAAGTCCTTTATAAAATGGCAGTAGTAACCAGCTATCCCTAAGAAACACCATATGTCAAAAACATTATTGGGTTGTTTCTAGGAAACTACAGCTCTCCCCTTCTTTGGGTCCATTTTCACTCCTATCTCTGAGATAATGTGATCCAGGAAGTGAATCTGATCCATCAAAAAGTGGCACTTTGTGATATTAGAATATAACTGATGCTATCTCAGTGTATTCAAAATGATCTCAAGATAGTTGGAATGGTCATTTCGATGGTGAGAATACACTAAGATTTCTTCCACTAAAACCACCAAAAATGAATCCAAGTAAGTATAGAACACTCAGTTAATCAGTGCCATGATAACAAATGGCACGTTCATGAGACCGAACAACATAACAAGATACTTCCATAGCATATACCTACTACAAAAGGTTGAATGAGGTATTTTTATTAGTCAGACACACACCTAGTGATATACTGACCTCAAGTCGATCTTCAAGAACACTTGAGCTCCTCTAAGATGATCAAATTGTTCATCTATCAGTGGGAAAGGATATCAGTTTTTAACCATCAACTGGTTCAGTTTCTAATAATCTATGCATAGCCTAAGAGTTTCATCCACCTTTTTCACAAAAAAGGAAAAGCGAACCCCTAGATAAGTATTGGGCCTGATAAACCCCTTCGCCTACAAATCCTCTAGCTGCCTCTTGATCTCTTTCAACTCTGTCATATCCATCATGTGCGGCGGAATGTACATCGGTGCAGGTCATAGCACTAGCTCAATGGAGAACTCCACCTCTCTCTCAAGTGGTAAACCAGAAAATTAGTCAGGAAAGACATCCCTAAAGAGTTTAACCACTGGAGGAAATTCCACATGACTCACTCAATAATCATCCAGAAACAAACTAGTAATCTAGGATATCATCCCACCAAGACCATGATGCTCAGGTCCATCTCTACTCGCTTGGACATCCCATTCACCCTTGTGAATAAACACTATACCTTCTGGTGATGTTAAAGTCACCCTTCGGTGATGTCAGTCAATGTATACTCGATAAGGCACAAGCCAGTCCATTTTGAGAATGACATCAAACCTTGTCATCTCAAGGACATATAAACTCCAGAGGAAGTGGCACCAACCAACCTCAAGGGGACACTCCAAGCACTGTCGCACATCACCCGTTCTTACTCCCAACAGTGTTTCTAGCATCAAAACATCTTAAGAAAGAAAAACCACAAGTTGTAGGATTTATACCACTCATACAAAGATAAAAATGTGAGAGGCACCTATATCGAAAAGAGAATATTCAATAGTAGAATCTACTAAGATATTACCTCTCACTATAGATGGTCTAGGATCCTACTTATATTGGGTCTATTACATTGTATATGCCTAGCATTTACTATGACCATGTGCCTTACTAGGATACCCTAAGCCAATCAATCATGTTGTCTCTGAGAACTCGGTGTCTAGCTACCACAGCCATGAACACCACTACCCTATCCTGACTGTCCTGCATGCTCCATATCCTAGCCTGATGCGGAGCTGAAGACCCTACTATTGAACATGACATTGGAGCTGACACCCTATCACTTGAAACTACAGGGACGCTCATGAAAAATCATTTCATGTTTTCCATCTTAGTGTAAGCTCAGCACTCAACTGGGTCACAGTCACATAGATTTTTCATGTTTCCTCACCTATCACACTGATGGAATAACACCAAGATATCTGCACCCGCATCCTGACTAGCACTGGCATCGCTGGAAGCCCCAAAAAGGTGCTTCCTTCCTGAAGACATAGATCCACTGGGGTGAGAAACAACTCCCCCATGTTTTTTACCCCCATCTTACCTTAGGTTCCTCTCTGTAATCAGTGCTTGATTCACAATCTATGTGATAGGATGAAACCTGAACACATTGAACTGATATCTGATATCATATCAGAGACCTTCCTCAAAGCACCTCACCCTCGATAACTCATCAGTAAGATACATCAGTGAAAAATGTTGCTACTCTGTACAGAATGATGAGTATTCCATTACTATCATTGCAGCCTACTCCAAACACATAAAATCACTAGCCTAATCTACTCGCATAGTCATGGGGTAAAAGTAGTCGTAAAAGCAGGTTTGGAACTCATCCCAACCCATATTATGCAACTCATCATCCTAGTTCAAAATGTTTCACCAGTGCTTTTCTGCTCCATGTATCATATACGTCATGAGCTTGACCCTACACTCCAGAGGCATCTCCAGATGCTCAAAAATCGCTAACATGGTCTCTAGCTACAAATCTACAGCATGTGGTCTGTCATCCCCTAAAAACATAGGAGGATCCTGCTGCTAGAACACTCATTTCATCACATCCGTAGTCAAGGCTAGCTACATTGCTCCCTGGATCATCTATATATACCGAAATAAACCCTCGAATTGTGCCTCAGAACCTGTGTCTGGAACAGCCTTAGGTTCCATAGCTGGCACTATAGGAGGATCAAATGGTAGCATGTGGCCCACAATTTCTAAAGTATGGTCATCACCTCCATCATGGAATACCAATAGAGGTCGTCATAGTGGCATGTATCTACAATTCCAAATGCACGCCTAATGAAAGAAAAAACTCAAGGAACAAATCTCAAAAGCGTAGGATATGTCAAAACCCTCATAGAAACCAAGTCAAAACCATAACTTTCTCCTAATGCTAGGACTGTATAAAGAATATCCCTCGAACCACCAGAAACTATACCTCTCACCCACTCAAAAGTTGGGTCTAGGTCAAGTCTCTATTCACCATTCAAGTTTTCATTTCCATTTGAGTTCACATTTAGTTACCCAGGAAATTCCAACAAGGGTTTACCGATTCCCAAATCCATGAGGGCCCATAACACCTCATGAACCCAAAACATGGCTCCCATTCAAACCATAAATATTAATTTCATTTAACATTTTAATTTCATTGGCACATCATTTCCTAATTCATAAGGTCCCATACACCTTACATATTGAAATATGACATCGCACCTTTATCTACTTCACCCAACTAACACAATAGTAGGCATAGCTATAACCTCAACTATCACAACAACATGCAATATCTAATGAATCCTATATAGAATGGCATAATTCATAGAATTTGATTCTAACAAGTGTCTATATGATGCATGGGATGGAACACCCTCATCTCATTGGGTTACAACCGAAATAGAACCCACAATTTCACCAACAGTAATATCGGAGATCAAGTGCATCGCCCAATGGTGAAATCAAATCAACTGTAATAGTCAAAATCCAAAAAATCAAAACTCATTTTGAGGCAATTTCGATTTTCCCTGTACACAGGGTAGCTACTCTCGAGCATAGTTTATTACCAAATTCCATTTCCTTTCTATCCCTATCTAATGTCACCAAATAGTAATTCAAACCAAAAACCTTCCTCTTGTAACACTTTGTAACAACCCGGACCCGGATGCCACTTTATGGTGCCCTGAGACCGGTTGGGCACATGGCCTCAAGCGCATCTCCCCAAATACTAGAGGCTACCGACTAGTAGCAAGGGCCTAGGTGAGTCAGTGGGGAGACTATTCCCTCATTACTAGAGTATCACAGCAGAATTTAGACAAATAATAAATAGTAGAAGTGAAATAAACAGCAGACCACTGAAAGTAATACAAGACAAGAATATATATCAATAACTAGAAGTGTCTCATATAAAAAATGATGCAGATTGTATAGGTATATAGAAAGTATCCAAACAGGTACATATCAATATAGTACAACACAAGTGTCCCAAAAAAACATGAGAGCAAAAGGTATCCCAGCATCGCAAGCCACATCTTGGTCATATGCCCCCCTGATCCAAAGCCACAATCAACAAACTTTACTAGGGTGCTTTCCCCAATGATCACCTGCAACCATATAATTTATTTGGGTCCCCAAGGAGGCCCAAACAAGGTGTGAGATAAACATCCCAGTAGAAAACCACCCAGGTATATAAAATTCTAACAACAATTCTACAAAATCTAGCAATTATAAACAACCATTAAGTAAGTGTGTATGCCCATGGAATAAGTCTATTGTAACAAGTAAAACCCAATAGCCCTCAAGGTTACCTGCAAAAGAGAGTCAGCTCCTAATAAGTCAGCTATAACAAGTAAACAAGAAAGTCACATGGCCACACCGTACATCCATCTGTATCATGAAACCACAACCAAACTATATATAGAAGTCAAGTATCCCATGACCATGCCATACAGTGAAGTGTATACCACAAGGGCTAGATCCAAGGTGTCAGTAGACCAAGGCATCCAAGTAATTAATTCTAGACCATGGAGGGCCAGATCCAAAGAGCATGTCCAAGGTATCCCTTCGAGTCCCATGGGAATACCTAGTGGAAACTCAGTTAGGAACTGGTTGGGGTCCTAGGATCATGTCAATAGCAATTCCTATGTGAGCCCATGCAAGCCGGATCCATGGGGTAATAAGGCCCGAGGCATCCCATGGAATCAGGGCCCAAGGGGTAGAGTCAACCTAAGGCATCCACTACCACATTCCAGATCCATGGAGAGCAGTCAATGGAATCTATCAAACCATTCAATCAACTATTAAAATTAAACATTCATAACAATGTGAGTATGCCCACTCATGTCAACAAGAACAATCCATGAGTATACCCACTCATGAAAACAATTTATCAATAGCATATGGGAATACCCTACCATATAAACCATTTAACATGCCATTAGTCATTTAAATATAGGTATACCCACCCATATAAACACATTTTATTTAATTCAAGCTATAAAAATAGTTATGGAGTCACAAGATATCAATATTCAAGGAGGCAATACATCTCCTAAGCAAGCTATTCAAACTATCAAAGCATATAGGGGCTTACTATAACTAGGAAAGAACAAGCACACACCCATTGGGTGGTTTTAACAGGCATAAACAAGCTATTCCCTTAAGTTGCACCCCTCATGTGATCTCAAATTCAGAAATGGGTGCTAACTCACCGAAACAGAACCCATGGTCAACCTCACTAGGACTAACTACATCAACCAAAAGCTAGTCCCTCAAAAAATATACCTCACCAAGAAGTCTTAAGGATGGAATATTGGTCAAAAACATGAAAAAATAGTAGGAAAATCCAAAAGAAAGTATAGACCACCAACCTCACCTTGATAGTAGACTACTCTTCAATTATCATGTTCTAATTCGTCCTGGATTGGAAGAAATCTGAAGAACGAATGAAGAACAGAATATTAAGACATGTGATCCTAAATCGAAATAGCACAGTCGTTGTTATGAAGAATCAATAATGACTAAAATAGAATTTAGGCCTTACCAATGTGGATCCTTAGATATGATATTCTATCAAAATGGTGATTAGATGAAAGAACAAGCTCAAAGCATATCTTATAAGCCAAAGGAGAGCTCCGGGAGGGGCAGTTGTGCGTATAGAGGAAAACCCACTTTGGGTTTTAAAAATTAAAATTATATTTAAAATTAAAATTTTATAAAAACACACAGTAGGGTATCACGGTTTACCCAAACAGTTTCCCAAACCGTGTGGAAATCTTGCACACCTCACTGCCTAGGAGGGGCGCTTCGCACGGTTACCCTGCACAGTTTGACTAACTGTGCAGTAACTGTGTGGAACTTCTCTACCTCGCTCTAATGGCCCGAAGTCCATCATTTTTATTTTTTTTATAACATCCCTTTAAAGGGATAAGGGGGAACCATTACAAGGCCCATAGGATCAGAGATTACATGGACCGTAGGCTTAGGATATTACATGTCCTGAAGGTCTTATGGAATTCAACTAGACTATCTACAAGGAACCACCCCTCCCCAGTATCTACATCATGATAGTGGCTCTCCACCTTCACATGGCTGTCTGGCTAGGCTTCCCATGAAAGCACAGGCTGGTCCCGATGGCATAACCATACCCTCTCATTCTGAAAAATCCATTTTACTCTACTCTAGTGATTTCACCTGCTCTGAATCCTCTTTTCGGGCTGCTCCTTTTTGTGTAGTGTGTCTGGGGAAACTGCATGTGGCCCGAAGGCCTTGAGTTTAAAGGTGGCCTGAAACCACTCTACCTAAAAACCTAAAATTTCAGACCTCTCGCATGGCTTGTACTTACCGTGCGCAGGCCATGCGCAAACCATGTGCCATGTCATTTTCATCCCAAAACATGGTTCTGACCTCCGAATAAGCCCCAAACACCTCCAAAACACCCATGGTCAAGATAAGCATTCACATAAGGTAATAAAAATTAATTTAAATAAAAAATATAAATATCCATACCATTTATGAAAACTCAAGTTCTTACAATAAGTGGCATAATTTAATTTAAAATTAATCTCACATATGGGATGAGAAAATGAGTTTTCAAAGAGAAAATGTTCAAAAGTTTACAAATATTTTATATCAAAATTAAATATAAACATGATTACAATAAAATGAATTGGATTAATAGATATATAATTAAATTAATTTTACTTTAAAAACAATTTAAAATATAATTTAACTTTTTAAATGATTTAAATTAAAACATAGTTTTCAATAAAAAATAGTATTTTTCACAATTCATGGAAAAATAAAAAAAATCAGAAAAATACCAAAAATTAACCATATGATAATTTTGATATTTTGATTTCAAAAATGAATTTTATTTTATCAAAAAAATTATAAAAGTGTTAAAAATTAATTTTAAATTATGTGTGCAAATGGTAAATAAATTGTCTCTTAGAAAAATACAATTTTTATGCATAAATATAGATTTATTATCAACCCATTATTATAAAAAAATAATATAAAATATAGAATATTTTATTGAATATAAAATATAAAATTTTCATTATAATCATTCATAAAATTTTATTTATTTAATTTATTAATATAAAATGTATTTGCATGGATAAAAATGCGTTTTCAGAATAATATTTACTTTATTTTAAATTATTTTTTGTTTTCATTTATAATTAATTGATAATAAAAGTATTAATTTTATTTATTGGTGTAAACTATATATTTTAATATATTTTTTAATCCTATTCATACCCATCATTCCAACGGCTAGACGATAACTGTCATATAATAATATTAATAGTATATTTTTGTATGGTAAACTTTATATTACATATAACGCAAGCTATCAAAGAAATGTGTTTTTTCATGTAATGAAAGATAAAATCTATGTTGAATGAAATTCAAGATAAAATTTGTGTTGTGTGAAATGAAAACTAAACTCGTTGTTTCATGTAACTAAATATATGAAAACTAAAATTTATTCTAAATGAAATGTACTATAAAATATTGGGTTGTTATAGTGTAGATAGAGTAAAGATGGATACTCATGATGGGAGTGATTTTGGGTGACTAAAAAGAATGTGGATGTGTTTAAAACACCATCATATAAGGGTAAGAACATGTGGTTCTAGAAATATTCTTTTATGTGGGAGGTCGTGTGAGTAGTCATGGAACAGATAAGGTGTTTATTTTTGAGGAGGAATTCCAAGGGACCTTCTGGAATTATGAGGCTTACGGACTAGGAGGCATGGTTAACCTCTTTGATGGTAATTTGATCCCAGATCCATGAATATAAGACTCATGGAATTTTGAGTTAGGGTTAGTGAATGGTTATAAGAAACTGTGTGACATGAGGTTTCTATTGAAGTCAAGATGGTTAGCATGTGCTGGAGATGTGTGATACCATTTGGGGTATGTGAATGGGTGGCTTAGGATTAAGTGCCTATTTTTGGTGAAAACAAGGTGATTGATGCTAATTATAGTGGGACTGATGGTTTTGGATACTTATGACATATTAGTTGTGTTAATATTGATAATAATTTAGGTTATGGTAGAGGAACTAGAGGTGTGGGTTAATAGTAGTGTCGCAATAGACTTTTATTCATGGATTCATGACATAGATTCAAATTGCATTAGTGAGTTTTGGTCAATGAATCCCTATTGAATCAAGGAGTCTAGGACTGGTGAAATGTAACACCCTAATATTTTAGGGTATATATATATTTAAATTTAATCTCTTTGATATCTTACATTTAACCTAATACCAAGCTTAAACGAACAACGATATGCAATTAAATATTATTACTTTAACACTAGCTATTAAGTTGAAGGTTGTGAATAGGATTAACTAAATTATAAAAATATAGTTTACACCTGTTTATAAAATGAATTCATTGATTTTTAATTAATTGGAAATGAAAATAAAAATCAATTAAAAATAAAGGATGTTTTTTTATTAAAAAACTATTTTTATACCCATAATGGAATTTTATCATAATAAATTAAATTAATTACTATTCGTGAAATATATTAATGAAATTATTTGTTATATATTCAATTTTTTTAAAATACATAAATAATTATGATAGGATTAAAATAAAAATAAAACTAATTTTAAGCATAAAAGGTTATATTTTTTTAAAGGTAGTTTTACCGCCTTTTAATGGAGAACCTATTTTAAATTAAATTTTAGAAACTTTTATATAATATATTTTAAAAAATAAACTTCTTATTTTAAATATAAATATAAAAATTTACTTTGATTTAATTTTTGGTATTTTTAGGATAAGTTTCTTGTTTTAATGAATAGTGATAAAATATAGTATTTTAATTGAAAACAAAATTTTCATCTAAATAATTTATAGTGTTAAATTATATTTTTGATTGCTTTTAAATTATAATTAAATATTTTTTTTATCACTTAATCTATTTTAGGTCATTTTAATCAATATCACATTGAATTTGGATATAAAAATATTTCAATCTTTTAAACGTCTTCACTTTAAAAACTCATGTTCATGTTCCGTCAATGCGATTAATTTTAAATTAATTACTGAAAATTATATATTTTGAATTTTAAAAAATGGATTCCATATTTGGAATCAGTGGGTAAAAATTATTGAAATTTTTTTCTTTTATTTTTTGGAATATGAAGACAAATTTAGCAATATTCTAATTACAATAGTTAAGGGTAAATCAGGTAATTATGGGTAAAAATAATACTATAAAGACTATAATATTACCCCAAAACTTTCCCTAATTTCATTTGATGAGTTTTTTTACCAAAATCATCCTTGTTGTAAAATTATAACATTTATAATCCAGTTGGATGAGAGTATGACATCTATAATATTATATTCAAAGAAAAATCAATTTTTTCACACTTTTGTTTTTAACAAGTGAGATATTTTTAATATGGGGTTATATAGGGGATCTATTCAAATTAAAATAGTTTTTTGAAATATAAAATCATTATCTTTATCATGATAATTTATTTGTAATTTTTAGAGAAGAAATATTTAAATTAAAGTTTTCACAGTGATGATGTAGTAATTGTATAATTAAATGAAATATCAAATAAATGATATTAAAAATACTAAAATAAATATAATTTGAGATGATTAATGTCATACAAAATTTTTTTCTATGACTTTGACATATTAGTAGTGTTTTGGTAATATTTTTTCGAATTTAACTTTTTTATTATGATATTTTGAAAAATTCAAGTAATGAATAGTGTCAAAATTGACATTATTGATATTTTAAAATAAATAATATTTTATTAAATGATATAAAATTACTAAAAAACTCAATTTCTTCTAAATAATTGGGATAAATTTAAATTTTCATCCATGACTCGTTTATGGTTCGTTTTAAATTTTATAGTAACTATATTAACTATTAAGGGGTAAAAATTTTAGTTGTCACGGTAAGAGTTAAAGGATTTAATTAAGGGTTAAATAAAAAAGATAAGGGTAATAATGTGGCCTAAACATGTATAAAAATTATTTTATGAGAGGATATAGACTCATAATCATATTATATTTTAAATAAATCTCTTTTTATACATTTCTAATTTAAAATTAATTTATATTAATTTAATATTTTGAGAATTTCCTAAATTGCCACTAACCTCAATTATAAAAGGGAACCTCCTCCTTCAATTCCTCACACCACTTTGATCCTTTTATCTCAACCAAAACCTTCCCAAATAAGATCCCAACTTCCCTAACCTCATACTATAATCCTCTATTTGTGAATAAAGAAAACTAAGGAAGGATTTTGGTATAAACCAAAAAGAGTTACCCAAATAAGAGGTAACCTTATTCAACAATAACTTTAGTTTTATTTCTTTCCCAAATAATTAATTTGTTATTATTACAAGATCACATTTATCCTAAATATACTGATATGTTTTTATGTTAAGGGTTCTACCTACACCTACACACACTTCCATCAAATGGGTAACGAATTTACCATTTGTGTATGACGGACTACCGCCTCAGGAAACAATGTCGTTCATTTTTCCTTTACCACCTATCATGGTTGATCATTATTATGGACATGAAGTTTTTATATTATATATATGATATTTATGTTGTCTCGATACTTATTTAATTTTTATATAACACATACCTTCATGCCTTCCATTTTTTGTAAATATGATAACATCCTTTGTGGAAGTGTGGACTACCGCCTCCTCAAAGCGATGTGATTCGTTCACACTATACATGGAGCGTATAAAGGATGTTTTTTTAAAAAATATTATATATATGATATATATATGATATTTTAATTATAATATAAATATATATATATCATTTAATTTTCATTCATTTAATACATAAAATAAATGAAAGTAGCATTCATACATATGTACGGCCCATTGTCTCCATGAACATTGCATTTTATTTCCCATATCCAAAATGTATAGATTATTATAAAAATATATATACTGAATATATAGGATATTTAAATCATTGTTTACATTATTTTGATGATGAAATAATTATCTAATTAATAGGAACAAAAAATAACAAGTCAAAACATTCTCTAGAAACTAGACAATTAACACCCAAAATAGTGAAAATGATGAAAATTTATTAACAATGGGCTGATAAGATAATATAATAAAATCATATATTATATAATAAATATTAAAAATGTTCTGATATAAATTTATAAAATTATTTAAAACATTATACAGGAGGTTAAATCACATACAACTGAAAATAAAGTGTGGGGTAAGGGATCTTTGTCTCACTTCTATTTTTGTGGGACACATGGCTCATACAGTACTTGTTTCTTTTTTGTGGTTTATATACAACCCATGAATTTTTTTTATGAATATTATTATTAATATTAGGGTATTTAAATGTCCATATAATGTTATTTCTTTCATGATCATATAATTATACTGGTTATAGGTTGGTAAGGGGTTATTTCACAATCTCATCATTATTCAGAATTGTTTGTGTTTAAGCCTCCATCCGGGAATAATTCTCCTCCATGTTAGTGTCTCCTAAAAATGATTTCAAAAATTTTATTAATAATATAAAATGATATTTTAAATTAATTTTTACCCATTTTTTATTTTTTACAAAACTATTTAAAAGGAATCATCGTGTCATTTTCCAAAACAAGGTACATTATGAATTTTCTTACAAAAGTAAAAAAAAGATTTGTTTAACTTATACGACATGAATGGAATATCAAACACTCATGAATACCTAATGATTTTAATATTCTTTTAAAAGTTTAAAATTTTATTTTCAAATAATTATTTTCTTTTATAAATGCACAACATTTTAAAAAAATTATTACAAAGTGGTAAGGGATTTCATCTCAATTTACATTACATTGACGCTTATTTGTTGTTATGCACCTAGTTTTATTTATATGGTGTATATACTACCCTTTCACATGTTATATCATGAATATAGTTATTCTTATGATATTATAAGTTTTATTTAATGTCATTCCTTCATGGGGATTATGATTCAAATGTTTCAAAGTGGCATGGGACACTTTGGAATGTCTAAAAATTATTTTCCTCAAGCATGTGTTTAATGATCTTTGAATGGTACTTCCATTCATCAATGTCAAAAAACCTTGTTGTTACTTATCCTCTATGGAGGAATTATTAATAAATCCATAATATTTATTCAATATAGATATTTTATGGTAAGTCACATTTTTTATTAATTAAATCGATTATTCAATATATAAGGAATGCTTTAGACATACAAGATATAGGTTGGAGACCAGTTAATGCAAGACCTATGGGTTCGGTACTATTTAAATTAATCTCCCTGATTAATCAATAGTCTCATGAGATGAAATTAGTTGGTAAAAACCCCTTCGATTTTGTTTCCAAGTAGAATAGACGGGTTTCTATGCATAGACTTAAACCATATTGTAAAAGGTATTGATGGTATTGGTTCATGTGTAAGATACATGACGTCCAATAATTAAGCATTATCATCATTTAAATTATTATTTATCCATTATATTTTTCATTGACATATCTATGGATGAATTTCATTCTTATACCATTTATTAAATGGAGAGAGTTTCAATTATTTTCTTTTCCATATTGATTATGCCTTATCTAGTTATCTAAATGGAAAGTGTTTTCAGTTATGTACCTTCCCATTATCTTATTATTATTGATACATTATTACTTACATTTTACACTCACCCTTAATGAAAATTTGAGATCACCATTATTTTTTTCCTTTCCCTGGGATATGAAGATGAATTCTAGGAGTGACATTCAAGGATGAAAATTATTCTCCTTTGTTATGTTTTATGTTTTACCAATGTAATAAGGGAACCATTTATGTATCTAGTTCTTCAAGACTACTAAACTAATTAGTCCTTTGGTATTTTAATCCTTTTAATTAAGTCAATTTAATAATGTAATGCACTGGATTCGAGCTTTTGGGATTGGGTCATTACAATTGGTATCGAAGGAAGTTTAGCAGTAACCTTGGGAACTAGATTTAAGAAAACATACATTAAGGAACCCAACCCATTGATTTAGTATGTGTGAAAAATTTATTTAAGTAATAATTCATTTACATTTTATATAAATATGTTTAAAGGTAAGGATAACCATTAGGGTTTATATAATCATTGAATTTAAGGTAATTATGGGTATTTATATTATCAGGACTACAAAATGATACATATGAGATAACTTTTATGGTTAAAAAATTCATTAATGTTGAATATATTTAGGACATTTTTTTATGATGATTATCAATTTTTTGGATAATATTAATATGGTTTTAGAAAACGGAAAACCCCCACATTGGGTGACAACCCATCGTCTCCGATAAGGTTGCGGGATTTGAACCCCCAACTGAAGGGAGACAAGGATGTGGTGCCTACCACTAGCCTATGTGAAGTCCTGGCTAGCATGACATTTTTTAGTTAAAATATCTAATAGATAAAGGCTATATTTTGAAGTATTTTTATCAAATAGATAACCTTGTATTGGAATATGATTTGGTGATTAAGTGATTTAGGTTATTTTAGAATATGTTCTCTATTTTGCTAATCCTATAAGATTAAGTTAAATATAATATTATAAGGAATAAATGTTTAATTGTCTTTTGGAATCAAATTTTATTTTATTGTATACTTATTGTTATTTGGTTTATTTATGTAAATAGTTGAAATATCATGAAGATTATGTGATTTAGTAAAATAAATTTTTAGTATAGGCCAATAAGAGTGATTGATGTTGTTTGGAATACTATATGATCAAATCCTTCTTATTTTTGGGTTTCAAAATTATTCTAGAATATTTTTGTGGAAGGATGGTTATTTTATGAATGGTCTATTTTGAACTTTGGGTACAACTATTGGATTTTGGAGATTAATGTTGCTTTTAATCATATAAAGGATTTTTCATTTTGGGAATTATCTTATCTTATCCTAACCATTTTGGTTTTCGTTAATATATAAATACAGGAGGAATAAATAGTTATAAATTGTGGAATTTGTGTTCTGTAGAAGTTGTTTCGAATTATTCAAGCAAAAAATCAACTTAAATACTTAGTGTTCATAGAAAAATATGAGTTTGTAGTGGAAATTGATTAAAAAATTAAACTCTACTTATCAAATATGTCCATTTTCTTATGTTCCTATACTAGTAAGTAAATGAATTCCTTAAATCTAGGAAAATAATTTTAGAATAAAAACATTGTTCGTTTAATTTTATTACTTGGAAATCGATGGCCTCTTTAACCAATAAAATATTTACAGTTTTGTGATAGTAGACATTCTGATGATCATGTTCTATATCACTATCCATTAGAACTTGATAGTTAGATTTCTATTCTGTATCTATGTTTTCACTTCCCACTAATGTTTTCCTATGCTAAAACCTAATTTTTTGGTGACCTTTTTATTTCCCTTTCCCTCTTATTAATGGGATGTTTTATTAACCCTATTTATGATGTGGGTTTCCCACAAAGGAATTTTCAAGTATCCACCTTTGATTTTTGAAGTATAATTTCAAATTGTGAGGATTGAATTTATTGAAAGAGGGGAGAATTTAACACCCCCGATATTTTACGGTATGTATATTTTTAAATTTAATCTCTTCGATAGCTTAGATTTCATGCAACATAGGGCTTAAAAAACTGTGATATACTATTAAATAATATTATTTTAACACTAGAAGTTAAGTTGGTGGTTATGAATAGGATTGACTAAATTATGAACATATAGTTTACACATTTTTATAAAATGAATCCATTTAATACCAATTAATTGGAAATGAAAATAAAAACCAATTGAATATAAAGGATGTGTTTTTATTAAAAAACAATTTTTATGCCCACAATGGAATTTTATCATAATAAATTATATCTATCATTATTATTGAAATATTTTAATGAAATATATATGTCATTTATTAAAAAAATTCATACAATAATTTTTATAGGTTTAAGAAAAGAATAAAATCAATGTTAAGCATAAATGGTTATATTTTTTTTTTAAATTGCAGTTTTATCCCCTTTTAATTACGAAGATATTTAAAACCCATTTTTTTATAATTTTATATATTATATTTGAAAAAATAAACTTCTTATTTCAAATAAAAATATAAAAATTTACTTTGGTTTAATTTTTCGTATTTTTTAATAAGTTTCTTATTTTGATGAATAGTAATAACATATTGTATTTTAATTGAAAAGAGCTTTTTCTTCTAAATAATTTATAGTGTTAAATTATATTTTTGATTATTTTATATTATAATTAGATCAATTTTTTATCATTTAATCTAATTTATGTCATTTTAATCAATTTCACATTAAATTTGGATATAAAAATGTTTCAATCTTTTGAACGTTTTCACTTTAAAAACTTTTTTTCCCATTCCGTCAATGAGATTAATTTTAAATTATTTACTGAAAATCATCTGTTTTTAATTTTGAAAAATGGATTCCATATTTTGAATTAGTTAGTCCAAATTATTTAAATATTTTTCCTTTATTTTTTATCATATGAATAGTAAATTTAAAAATATTTTAATTACTACAATTAAGGGTAAATCAAGTAATTATGGGTAAAAATAATATTATAAAGACTATAAAATTACCATAAACTTGTCCTAATTTTATTGCATCAGTGTTTTTAGAAAAAATTAACCTCTGGCTCTAAATTATAACATTTTTAATCTACTTTGATGAGAGTATGACATTTATAATATTATATTCAATGAAAATTTAATTTTGCCACACTTTAGTTTTTAGCAAGTGAAATATTTTTAATATGGGTTTATATAGCATATATGTTTGACTATAAATATTATCTTGAAAGATAAAATTTTTATCTTTATCATTATAATTTATTTTAAAATTTTATAGAAGAAAAAATTAAATTAAATTCTTCCACAGTGATGATTCAGTAATTGTTTAATTAAATAAAATATCAAATAAATGATATTAAAAATACTAAAATAAATATAATTAGAGATGATTAATTTCATCTAAATTTTTTTTAAGATTATTTTGGCATGTTATTTTTGTTTTATAAGTAATTTTTTTAATTTATCTTGTTCTTATGATATTTCAAAAAAGTCAAGTATTGAATAGTGTCAAAATTGAAATTATTAATATTTTAAAATAAATAATATTTTATTAAATAATATAAAATTTATAAGAATATAAATTTCTGACAACTGATTGGGATAATGTTTAAAATTTCATCTATGACTCATTTATTGTTTTTTTTTCATTTTATAGTAACTATATTAACCCTTCAAAAGTAAAAATAGTCAAGTTGTCATGGTAAGAGTTAAAGGGTTTAACTAAGGGTTAAAGCCAAAAGATAAGGATAATAATGTGATTTAATCATGTATTAAAATTATTGAATGAGAGGATTTATACCAATCATAGTCTTATATTTTAAATAAATCTCTTTGGATCCTTTTGGAATTGGAAATTAATTTATATTAATTTAATATTTTGAGAGTTTCCTAAAGTGTCCCTCACCTCAATTATAAAAGGGAACCTCCTCCCTCACTTCCTCACACCACTTTGAGCCTTTTATATTGACCAAAACCTACCCAAAAAATCTCCCAATATCTATCAAATCATCCTAGAATCCTCTTTTTGGGAATAAATTAAACTAAGAAAGGATTTCGGTATAAACCAAAAGGAGTTAACCAAATAAGAGGTAATGTTCTTCAACGATCACTTTACTTTTATTTCTTTACCAAATCATTAATTTATTATTATTAAATTTTTATATAATAACACCATTATAATAAATATATTTATATTTTTTTATGTTAATATTTTTGACCTACACCTACACACACTTCCATCAATTAAGTAATGAATTTACCGTTTGTGTACGACAAACTACTGCCTCATGAAACAATGTTTCTTTTTCCCTTTACCACCTCCCATTATTGATAATTATGATGGAAATTCTATTTTTATATGATATTTATGATATTTATGTTTTATTTATACTTCTTAAATTTTTATATAACACATACCTTCATGTTTTCCTTTTTTTGTAAATACCATAACATTGTTTGTGGAAGTGTAGACTACCGCCTCCTCAAAGTGATGTGATTTATTCACACTATACATGGAACGTATAAAAGAAAGTTTTAATAAACATATATAATATATATAAAATATATATGATACTGGAATTACAAAAAAATATACATATCATTTACTTTTCATTCATTTAATATGGAAAATAAATGAAAGTATTGTTCATGCGTACGTACGACCTACTGTCTCCATTAATGGTGCATTTCATTTCCTATATACAAATTTTATGGATTATTATAAATATATATATATACACTGAATATATATGATATTTAAATCATTATTTACATTCTGGTGATGATTAAATCATGATCTAAGTAATAGTAACAATAAATAACAGGTCAAAACATACTTAAGAAACTAGGAAATTAAAACCCAAAATAGTGAAAATGATGAAATATTATTAAAAAATGGGAGATAAAGAACACCATATATGATATAATAGATTTAAATAAGTTTCGAATATAAATTAATAACATGCTTTAAAACACTATACATGAGGTTAAATTATGTACAATTAAAAAAGAAAGTGTGAGGTAAGGGGTCTTTGTCTCACTTTTATTTCTGTGGGACACATGCCTCATATAGTACTTTTTTATTTTTTATGGTGTATATACCACCCATGAATTTATTTTATGAGTATTATTATGAATATTATAGTATTTTAATATCTATATAATTTTTTTTCTTTCATGGTCATACAATTCTACTGATTATAAAGTGGTAAGGGGTTATTTCACAGTTTTATCATTATTTGGGATTTTTTGTGTTTAAGTATCCACTAGGGAATAATTCACTTCCATGTTAGTGTTTTCTAAAAAAACAAAAAAAACTTATTACTATTATACAATGACTTTTTAAAGTCATTTTTATTCTTTTTTTAATTTTTACGAAATTCTTTAAAAGTAATCATCCTATCATTTTCCAAAATAATGTACTTTATGACTTTTCTTTAAAAAGTAATAGGAACATTTTTTAACTTATATGATATGAACGGAATTTCCTACCATAGTGACTACCTAATTTTTGGAAGCTTCCTTTATAATTTTAAAAGGTTATTTTCGAAGAAAATATTTTATTTTTTAAATGTAAGACCTTTTAAATAAATGATTACATAGTGGTAAGGGATTTTGTCTCAATTTACATTTCATTAAGACTTATTTGTTGTTATGCACATAGTTTCTTTTATATGGTGTATATACTACCCTTTCACATGTTATATCATTAATATCCTTATTCTGGTGATATTATAAGTTTTATTTATTTTTATTACTTCATGGGTATTATGATTCAAATGTTTCAAAGTGGTATGGGACACTTTGGAATGATTAAAAAATATTTTCTTCAATAATGTTTTTAATGATCTTTCAAAGTGATGGTAAGTCACATTTTTTATTAATTAAATAAATTATTTGATATATGAGAAATTATTTGGATAGGAAATTCCCTGGTTGGGGACCAGTTAATGCAATCTCAATGGTTTAGGACTGTTTAAAGTAATCCCCATTATGCATCGATAGTCTCATGAGACAAAATTAGTTGGAAACAAACCCTTCGAATTTTTTTCCAAGAAGTATAGATTGGTTTCTACCCACAGGCATAAACCATCTTGTGAAAGGTCTTGATGGTAGTGTTTCATGTTTTGGATACATGACTCCCAATAATTAATAATTTCCTTTATTTCATTTATTATTTATCCATTAGATTTTGCATCGACCTATCTATAGATTCATTTCATTCTTAGTTCATTGATTAAATGACATGTGTTTCAGTTATTTTCCTTTCCATATTGATTATTCTTTATTCAGTTTTCTAAATTTAAAGTGTGTTCATCTATTTACCTTTCCATATTTTTTTTATTCTTATTGATTAATGATTACTTCCATTGTACACTCACCCTTATCGAGTATTTGAGCTCACCCTTATTTTGTTTTCTTTCCCTGATATATGAATATGAATTCTTAGAGTGAGCTTCAAGGATGAATATTATTTTCCTTTATTATATTTTATGGTTTACTAATGTAATAAGGGAGCAATTTATGTATCTAGTTCTTCAAGAATACTAAACCAATTGGTCCTTTGGTATTTTATTTCTTGTAATTATGCCAATGTAATAAAGTAATTCAACAAATTTAGGATTTTGGGGTCGGTTCGTTACATGAAATGCTTGCGATCAAGGAGGTATGAGACCTTTGGATGGGTATGACATGTCCTTATAGTATAAGGTGACATTAGAAATGGATGTATTGTAGTGGAAATAATTAATAAAATCATAATTTACTTCTAATTTAGTGAAGATATTGGTCAATATCTTATCATCAACCAGAGTATATTGAGAGAAAATCAATTATACGTCAATCTATCTAAATTTATTTCTGGGTCTGATGAAGTGTCTTCCTGAGGTTTCACTCAAATAGTAGTTTAAGGAAGTATATATGGTGGGGAGAGAACCATAGGATGTTGGAGGATGAATTAATGAAAGAAGGGTTGTTGGATTTATTGGTCCAGCTACCGGATGGTTAAGGAAACATTTTGATTTTAGGGAGATGTAAAGTTTTGTTGGATGGAGTGGAATCTCAAGGGGGTGAATTGAGTTCCTACTTAAAATTTTTGTTAAAAACATTCTTATAAAGATCCCCCAAATATAAAATGCCCAGTTAATTAAGGCAGCAGAGATATAAATGTTTAGTTGGTCAATAGGTTTCTCAAAGGGTGATTAGTCCTCAGTTGAATCAGTGTAAAACACTTCTTCAACTTTTGAAAAAAGTTTATTGAATTAAACACATACACACACTAACCATAACTAACTATCAAATTCAATGAAAAACAATTTTTTGTTTTAGAAATTATTGAGCAGCGAAAAATTAATAAAATAGAGTATCACAAAATATAATACAGAGTAGATTAAAATAAGAGATTCAGTCTCAAGTTGAGACTTAATCATCTCCACTTGGTGATCACCTACCACCAAGCAGTTTATATTGACAATAAACTTGATACATAGCCTGTATCAGGTTTTACAACAGTTTTCACAGACTTTCCAAGGTTCACACCCTCTGCCACAGTTCTTTGAGGGAAAAAAATAATATAGACTATGCACGGTCTCTTCCATAGTTATACATGGTAAATATAATGTAATTGAAGTATGATGTGAGGATTTTCAGTATCCTCCAGTTCAAGCACAAGAGACAGTGTGTGTAACAGACAGACACACACTTCTCAGAATTGTAAAATAAAAAAACACAGTAGAGCTAATATTATAATATTGAGTTTATAAAGCTCTATGTGTTTGAAGTTCTGTTATTGACTCCTTGGAATGAATAATTTTCAGTTTGATTCTGTCTCTAGAAGTTGTCCTCAAAATAGAGTGTCGTAACTCCAGGTTCTAGCTTTTATAAGGTGAGTTTTTTAATTCTTTTTTGACAGAAATTTGATTAAGCATAGAAGCCAGCCTTGAAATTGTTATCCCAAAATGATCTTCTTGAGATTATTGGGTTCACAATATAAGTGTCGAGTGGTTCTTCCTTTATCTCTTTGATCTAGTGAGTAAGCTCTTTCTCATGAATTCCTCTGCATTCTCACACGCCTTTTCACACCCAAACTTCTTCAATTATCTCAATACATCTTGTTTCTTCCCCGATCTTCTCTTTTTTATATTTGAGATTTGATAATAGGAATAATTAAACCACTTGTGGTCCTTTTCGTACATCATAATGTCCCCAGATATGGTTTCTTGATATGTCTACAATCAGCATTAATTAATGTAAAACGTGTAAAATTTACCAAATATTATTGTTATAATAATTTTAAGAATTTGAAAAGGTATGGAAGGGTAAGCATCAGAAGACTGGTAACAGTAGCCTTCACAACGATAGGCTTTAACAGTAGTTGCATCGGTAGCCTTCATCAGCATCCTTGCATTGGTGACCTTCATCAGTGACCTTCATTGGTGACTTTCAGTGATAACCTTGTATCGGTGACCTTTGCATCAGTAACCTTTACATCGGTAACCTTTTCATCGGTGACCCTTGCATCAGTAACCATTGCATCGGTGGCCTTTCCATCGGTGACCTCTGCATTAGTAACCTTTTCATCGATGACCTTAACTTAGATA
Source organism: Viscum album (assembly GCA_963277665.1). Lineage (NCBI taxonomy): Eukaryota > Viridiplantae > Streptophyta > Magnoliopsida > Santalales > Viscaceae > Viscum > Viscum album. The sequence continues at coordinate 124,680,062 of OY728126.1, forward strand.
AATTATGTATTGTAATCTTAAATAATAGAACATTGAGATTACAGATACATAGGTATCACTAGATAGATATTATAAATATTAATGAAAGATGATTATTCTATAGATGAAATATGATTATCACATAAATGAAACATGATTTGGGATTATCAAAACAGGTGAGTTCAACAATCTCCCCATTTTTGATAATCACAAATTATGTCATTATTTTGTCAATCAGGGTTAAGCACATTTTCTAATATCTTCAGAGGTGTGTATAATTAAAACTAAACCACAGTTATGGTGGAAAATTCAAATAGTGTATATTTTAAAAAATTCTAGGTAACTTAAAAACTTCTCCCCCTTTGGGTAACTTTGGGGAACTTAAAACTTCTCCCCCTTTGTGATTAACAAAAATAATGGAAGACAAAAAGGGAAAAAAGAGGATTTTATTGTTAATGAAGAAATAGTAAAAGATACAAAAAATGTACAAAATATCCCTATCAACTAAGACATACCATAGTCAATCCACATCATATATGTCCAAGGGAGCTTTGCCTTTTGAAGCTGAAGAGGCAGGTTCTGAAGATGGAGGGATAGGCCTAGGTATGGCAGTCAGCAGGGTTGGAGGAGCTGCTATAGAGGCATCATTGACCTATAGTGAGTAGATCTATGAGGAATCATAGGGGTTAATCTTCTAATGTCCTGTGCAGGAGTCATCATTGGTGCAGTACTGGTAGATCCTGAAGAATCCGAGGAAGAATGTAGGGCTGGAGGAACAATGATGGGAGTGCAGTCCACATGGAGGAAGGGTAAAAGAAGATTTCTAAAATCCATAATAATACTTCCTCCTCTTTCCATCACTGAGATAAAATCATCCTTATTCTCCATAAATCTCTCTAAGTTAGAATTCATCTCTCTAAGCTTGAAAACTTGATCCTTAAATGCTTGAGTGACAGGTGGGATCTTCAAGTTCTCCAATAGTAGCTTAAAGTGACCATCCATATGATAATTAGTGTACAACCTTTTTTAATAGAAATAAAATTTCTATTTGATGGCCTTCTGATATTGAGAATATTCCCTTAGATAATCTCTCATAAGCTTATGAATTTCCTTGGTAGTGGAAATAACCTGATTCATAGACTGAGGGTCTGAGGTTCTGGTACCAAAGAACTTCTCCACTTCTTCTCTAACAACCAATCTGAAGGCATCTAGATCAATAAGAGGAGAGGATGAAGAGGAAGCATATGCACACAGAGGTGCCATAGTGAAAGTCACTGTCTCCTTAAAAGATTTTGTTAGCCCACTGATTATCCTTTTCACATCATCATCTTGGCCACTCACATGTGTTTCCATAGACTTCTTAAAGTCCTCAAACACAGTGAACATCTGATGAACCACACTTTTAACATATCTAAGATCTCTTTCCACTTTCACCCTTGAATCCATATAGTAGTCGAAATTGGAAATAGATTGTTTCACTGATTCTATAGATTATTCCAAGGTTCTAACCTGATTCTGGCACTCCTTCACTTCACGTAGTAGATTTGAGTGGGAGGCAGAAATAACTCTCTCTAAGGAAGATGCCACCACTTCATGGTTTAGGGCCACAGTTCTCTCTATCTCAATAGTTTTTTCATAAAAATGCCTTTTCAATGATTCCAAATCATTTTTCTTCACATATTCTCAAGGTAAAAGAACTGTTGGCTGCATGATAGTAGTATTTGTAATAAAGGGAATTGGAGGACTTCTGATAGGATCATCATCATTAGAATCTCTATAATATAATCCTAAGACCACAAATCCATGGTCTTCTGATTAATCTTTTATCCCATGAGCAACAACAATTGAACCTATAGCAATGGGTTCCTCCCCCTCACTTGGATCATTCTGCTGATCAAGCACATTCATCTCTACTATACCTCCTTAAGAAACTACATCAATAGGAGAGCCCACTACCACTTTCTCCAAATAATATTCAACTAATTCCATTTCAATTCCACCTTCAACCAAATCAGCAACTTATTCATCCACATTTTCTACCATTTATGTATGTCCTATCAGAGGACTAAGACTTATACATTCTTCTTCAATTTCACCAGCAGCAGTATCAAAATCATCATGACCATATTTAGTGTCATCTTCTTCCTCTGAGGTCTCTCTAATGTCTCTTAATACATTTTGATCTTCTTCTTCTTCACTGGTTTCCTCATCGTCATTGTCCCTTAGAATAGTCTTCCTTCTAGGCAGCCTTTTTGGTGGGATAGGGTCAACAAAAGATACAATATGGGTCTGAGGAAGGTCAGGATCACACCTATCATCTATAGGAGAGTCCTCTCTGACATGCATAACAGCATCCTCTTCTTCTTCATCTGAGTATACAGGCTCTACTTCATTAGACATCAGACCAGGATCTCTCTTATCCTTAGGCCTAGTAGGATAAGTAATTGGGTTGAATTCCTCATATATCATAGCCTCATCATTTACCCATCTTCTTTTCCAAGAGTTCCAACAGATCTTCATAAACTTTCAAATTATCTTGGTGATGCAAAAATTTTCTCTCACAACAATCATTTCTTCTTTATTTCCAGAAACTCCTTTTACTTTCAACATCAAGGATATCAATTTGGCATGAAAAAAATGCAATGGATTTAGAGCTGGGCATTGTTATATCTTCTAATTAAATCATTAGTATCCTACACAAATTTATCTTATTTGCATGCTTCAACAGATACAAAAGAAATACATCCTGATATTTCAAGGTAGCAAAGTCCCCTCTCTTAGGACTCAACACATGCTGAAAAAATTTAAACAACAACCAATCTTCTGCTTCCATTTTTACAGAAATTACTTTTCTAGGGATCCCATTCCCTATCAGTTCAGCTAGAGCTTCTTCATAACAAAATAACTCTGTATTGGGAGGCACCACTCCTGAGTAGTAATTGAAAATTCCTTCATGTGTTACTCTCAAACACTCATCCCATTCAAAAGAGGAGAATATTATACTTACTCCATTTACCTTCAAAGACATTTTTTTCTCAACCTCAATCTTCTCGAACTTCAAAGATTCATAAAACTCCTTCACTAGCTTCGGATAATAGGGTCCATTGTTATTTTCAAATCATTTGACCAAACCTTGAGCTTCAAGTGCCTTCAGAACTAAAGACCTTCTCAACATCAATCATTCTGAGCTTAGTTCCTTCTTTTAGTACCTCTGGTTTCTGGTATTTAACCCTTAATTGATGATTTTCTTGGTTTTAAAAGTTAAGGGTGACGTTTGGGAGAGTCGGGAGATCCTGTATTGAAGTTTGAAGCAAAGGGGAAGGCGCACAGGTGGCACACAGTTTTTCAAACCATGCGGCCAAACCGTGCATGGCTGACTGAGGAGGTAATGGCTTCCGCACGATCAGTGCATGGTTAAGGGAAATCGTGCGGAGAGTCGTGCGAGAAGGGCGGTCGAGGAAGTAGCTAACGCACTGTTAGCACACGGTTTGTCAAATTGTCTGGACTAACCATGTGGTCACTTAAATTAGATTCTTAAATTGTGGATCTAACTCATTTTGACTCTAATTTCCTTATTAAATATCCTAAGTGGTCCTAACTTGTGATTTTGGTTCTCCTATGGTCTAAGAGGGTTCTCCCATTGTTCTGGAGGCGATATGAAGGCTTATCTGGGCGAATCGAAGCCGGATTCTTGAGGTATGTGGTTGTTCTCCATCATTCTTGAATGATTTCTTAGATATACTTAGATCTACTTCTCCCTTTCCATTGGTTTCTTAGATCTATGCTGGTTATGGGTATACCTAAGTACGTGGATGCCAAATATGTTGAGATTTGGTCTTCGTTGTGTTAGGAGAAGAGATCTAAGGTGGTTTTTTGGAGATTTGACCTGGTGATCTTGAGCGTTCTTCGTCCATTTCTTCGTTTCTCCTTTTTGTTGAGGTAGGTGGATTCACTCTCGACTCATCTTGTTATAATAGGTTGGCTTAGTTTAAAATTGTTTATTTGAATGGAATTGATTGTGAAAAGCATGGAATAAATCTTCTTTAGTGATGATTTATGGTTTTGATGAAATTGTGAAATCTTGGTGAATTGTGTGCAAAGCGACTTGGCTATTTGAATTTAAAATGTTTATTTTAAATTATGAAATTGATGAAACTATAAATGGTTTGATGAGAAATGGGATTCCAATAAAAAGGAGTGTTTTATTGAAATGGTTTTTGATTGAAATGATTTTGATGGATTTGGTTTTCAATAAAAATGGAGTTTTATTGAAATGGTTTGACTTGGTTGAACACACTTGGTTTTGATGGAAATGGTTTTCAATAAAAGGTGTTTTATTAGAAGGATGGTCTCGACATGTTTGTTGGGAATGTGTGTTGTGTGTTCAAGTTTCATATACGAGGCTTGGTTGAAATAGGACCTTGTACTTGGTCCCAAACATTTAACGGCACATGGGAGTTTTAAGTATGAGTCTTGGTTGAAATATGACCTTGGGCTCAATGCCAAAGGTGTAATGGAACATGGGAAATAATTACCTTGTGATGACTTGGTAGATCGATGAGAGACCGCTCATGAGTATGGAACTGTCATAATGATGCATGCATGGTTGACTTCACAGGCTTGTGAAATGGTTGGGAATGCCAAAACAGGATGTTTGTGAAATGGTTTGGAAATTTGTTTGGTTATTTTTTATGAAAAAATAACATGTTGTAAAAGCTGGTTTAAATTGTACTTTGATGCTTTTGAGCATGGATGGTTTTGGAAAACATGTTTATATTTAGTTATAAGCTACATTGGTGAAAATGTTTTATATAAACTATTTTTGTATAAATGTTACTAACTCTTCTATCCTAGTGGCATGAGTAGGGAAGTCATTGGGGAAAACCTACTGAGTTTTATAATCACCCATTCTTTGGCACCTTGGTGCTTTTGTAGATTTTGTATTCTGAGACACAGGTAAAGGTAAATCATCTCATTACTAGTGGCTTGTGGTGATGTTTTGGAGATGCTGTGGAGCTTGGAGCTTGTGGACCACTGAGTCATGGTGTCTTTTGAGAGTCTTGTGTTGTTCTTCCACTGTGTATTTTTTATGTTTGGTTTGGTATTCCGCTGTTATGTACTCTGATGTTGTTTAACATAAATTAAGTTGTTGGTTGGTCTTTCATTTGTTCATGCATCATATAGTGAATGATTTTTGGATGGGTTTATTTCTTAAAGGGTAAATCATCCCCCAACTTATATTTGAAACCCTTCGGCATTTATTGTCAGCCTTTGGCATCTTGAGGATGTCTCTTAAGGCCTTGTAATGACTCGTTTCACTCTCAAGCCAATGAGAATTGGCGGGTCATTACAAATGGTATCAGTCTAGTCCTTCCTTTGAGGTACAAATGGTATCAGCTTGTTCGGTCCTTTCCTAACAAGTTTTCATTGATGTTCTTGGTCTTGGAGTTGAAATTCCTTCTTGTCTATTCCTTGGGTTGGAATCTTAGAAAGTAGTAGGATTTTTGGAACTTGAAAGGTATAGCATTAAAGGACGTAGCTAACCCATTTATACTAAACTTCGAGTTACCAGGGAGTTGGGTACATAAGTGTTTGGAGACACTTATAGAATGTTGAAAATCTCATTGTCATGGGTTTATCCAATGAGATGAACATGAAATGAATTGTAGAAGAATGAATTCCCACTAAGATTTCATATCTCATTGTGAGGAATGAGTAAGAATTTTGTGAAAGGTGACAATTTTTGAAAAATGTGGAAATGGTTTTCAATTGAAAGACTTTGAAAATAGGGTATTTGGTGTATTTTTAAAATGAATAGATTTTCAAAAAGTATGTTCAATGTTTTCAAAAATGGTTGAACATGGAAAAGGTTTATTTGAGAACAATGTTGTGATAGTTGATGTGATATAATGTGAAATACTAATCCAACAGTTACTAGAGAGTGAGATTGACGGAGTTTGTTGTTGGTTTAGAAAATGGAACCCGTTTGGCGTCATTGAGACCAACCCGAAGAAGATGTGGAGAATGTGGTTTCACCTGAACCACGTGTGAACCAAGAGCTGGTTCAGAGTATTGTCCAAGCCTTTCAAGCTGTGGATACGGGGAACCAGAGGAATGAGCCACGACGGACTTCTTCAGCTTGAAACACATTTTCTCACAATGAGATTTGAATCTGAGGTAGAGGAGATAGATAGAGTATCTTCAAATTTTTGAATTTGACTTGATGTATACACCGGGTAAGGGAAATTCGGTGGCCGATGCATTAAGAATAAAGTCGTATGCTCAGTTGGTGAAAGAAGCTTCAAACGAATGGCAGTTGATGTCGGTCTTAGTTGACATGCGTGTGGAATGTGAAGATTTGGGTGATGTTTCAGTTTTCTTTCCAGTTGCACTTGTTCCTGATTTGGTAAAAATGGTCAAAGAGGCACAAACATCTGATGCAGAATGTCTAGTAATGAGTTCAAAACTCAATGGTGGGGAGACCATTGATGACTGGAAACTGGAAGAGGGCTCAGTTTTGTTTTTTAAAGATCAGATGGTTGTACCTATAGTTTGTCAGGATCAACTCCTTAATGATTACCACCATTCAAGATGGGTTGTACATCTAGGTACAGAGAATATGTATAAGGCGCTAAAGGCGCAGTTTTGGTGGAGTGGCATGAAAAGGAAGGTGGCCGAATTTGTCTCGCGATGCTTAACTTTTCTGCAGGTTAAAGCAGAGCATCAGAGACCAGCCGATATGTTACAATATTTACCTATCCCTATGTGGAAATGGGATCAGATAGCAATGTATTTTGTTACAGGTCATCCAAGAATGGTCCGAAAACATGATGCCATTTGGGTGATAGTGGATCGTCTAACCAAGTCGGCCCATTTTGTCCCTATCCGTGAAACACATACGGTGGAAGATCTTTCAAAAATCTATATCTGGGAAGTGGTAAAGATACATGGTGTACCAGTGTCTATCATCTCAGATAGAGATCCAAGGTTCACATCTCGTTTTTGGAAATCCTTACAGCAAGCCCTTGAACTCAGTTGACTATGAGCACGGCATATCATCCTCAGACGGATGGGAAATCCGAGCGGATGATACAAACGTTGGAAGACATGTTGCGAGCTTGTGTAATGGATTTTGGTGGCTCATGGGAGGACCATATACCCTTAGTGGAGTTCTCATACAATAACAGTTATCAGGCCTCGATACACATGGCCTCATTTGAATCACTATATGGGCGTCCTTGTCGTTATCCACTATGTTGGGTGGAAATAGGTGAGACTTCACTAGTTGGGCCGATCCTTGTCCGAGAAACAATAGATAAGCTTCAATTAAATAAAAAGAGGATGGATACGGCTCCGAGTCGTCAGAAATCTTATACAGATCACCATCGAAGACTGTTTTCGTTCGTAGTAGGTGATCATGTCTTTTTGAGAATCTCTCAAAGGCTTGGACATCATCGTTTTGGGAAGTGGGGAAAATTATCTCCTTGTTATATAGGACCTTTTTAGATACATGAACGGGTTGGAGAGGTGGTGTATCGGTTGGAATTACCACCACGGTTTAGTGCAGTGCATAATGTGTTCCATGTATCTCAGTTGAAGAAGTATCAGCCCGATCCTGACCATGTGATCAGATGGGATCACGTTGACCTAGATCCGAATGCTTCATTGGTACATATCTTAGTGAGGATTGTGGATAGGCAGGATAAAGTCTTGCATGTAAAAATCATCTTCCTAGTGAGGGTTTTGTGAAAACATGGTCAGATTTAGGAAGAGACTTGGGAGCGTGAGAAAGAAATGAAGAAGTAGTGGCCAGAACTCTTTCAATCAAGAAATGGTTTTCTACTTTCTGGGGATGGAAAGACCAATGGTGGGGAGAATTTAGTACCCCCGGTTTCTGGTATGTAACCCTTACTTGATACTTTTCTTGGTTTTAAAAGTTAAGGGTGACGTTTGGGAGAGTCGGGAGATCGTGGATTGAAGTTTGAATCAAAGGGGAAGGCGCACGGGCGGTGCACGGTTTGTCAAACCGTGTGGCCAAACCGTGCGTGGATGACTGAGGAGCCATTTTCTTCCACACGGTCGGTGTACAGTTAAGGAAAACTGTGCGAAGAGGCCGTGCGAGAAGGGTGTTTGAGGCAGTAGCTAATGCAAGGTTAGCGCACGGTTTTTCAAACCGTGCGGACTAACCGTGCGGTCACTTAAATTAGATCCTTGAATTGTGGATATAACTCGTTTTGCCTCTAATTGCCTCATTAAAGCTCCTATGTGGCCCTAACTCGGGATTTCGGTTCTCCTAAGATCAAATAGGGTTCTCCCATCGTTCTGGAGGCGATCTGAAGGCTTCTCTTGGCGAATCGAAGCCAGGTTCTTGAGGTATGTGATCGTTCTCCTTCGTTCTTGAATGGTTTCCTAGATATACTTAGATCTACTTCTCCCTTTCCCTTGGTTTCTTAGATATATGCCTGTTAGGGGTATACCTAAGTACGTGGATGCCAAATATGTTGATATTTGGTCTTGGTTGTGTTAGGAGAAGAGGTCTAAGGTGGGTTTTTTGAGATTTGACCCGGTGCTCTTGAGCGTTCTTCGTCCGTTGCTTGGTTTCACCTTTTTGTTGAGGTAGGTGGCTTCACTCTCGACTCCTCTTGTTAGAATTGGTTTTCTTAGTTTCAAATTGGTTATTTGAATGGAATTGATTGTGAAAATCATGGAATAAATCTTATTTAGTGATGATTTATGGTTTTGACGAAATTGTGAAATCTTGGTGAATTGTGTGCAAAGTGACTTGGCTATTTGAATTTAAAATATTGATTTTAAATTATGAAATTTCTAAAATTGTAAATGGTTTGATGAGAAATGGGATTTCAATAAAAAGCGTTGTTTTATTTAAATGGTTTTTGATTGAAATGATTTTGATGGATTTGGTTTTCAATAAAAAGGGAGTTTTATTGAAATGGTTTGAATTGGTTGAACACACTTGGTTTTGATGGAAATGGTTTTCAATAAAAGGTGTTTTATTGGAAGGATGGTCTTGGCATGATTGTTGGGAATGTGTGGTGTGTGTTCATGTTGCATATACAAGGATTGGTTGAAATAGGACATTGTGCTCGACGCCAAATGTTTAATGGCACATGGGACTTTTAAGTATAAAGCTTGGTTGAAATATGACCTTGTGCTTGGTGCCAAAGGTGTAATGGCACATGGGAAATAATTACCTTGCGATTACTTGGTAGATAGATGAGAGACCGCTCATGAGTATGGAACTGTCATAACGATGCATGCATGGTTGACTTCACGGGCTTGTGAAATGGTTGGGAATGCCAAAATGGGATGTTTGTGAAATGGTTTGGAAATTTGTTTGGTTATTTTTTTTAGAAAAATAACATGTTAGAAAAGCTGGTTTAAATTTCACTTTGATGTTTTTGAGCATGGGTGGTTTTGGAAAACTTGTTTATATTTAGTTATAAACTGCTTTGGTGAAAATGTTTTATATAAACTATTTTTTTATAAATGTTTCTAACTCTTCTATCCTAGTGGCATGAGTAGAGAAGTCATTGGGGAAAACCTACTAAGTTTTATACTCACCCCTGCTTTGGAACCTTGTTGCTTTTGTAGATGTTGTATTCCGAGACACATGTAAAGGTAAAGCATCTCATTACTAGTGGCTTGTGGTTATGTTTGGGAGATGTTGTGGAGCTTGGATCTTGTGGACCACTGAGTCATGATGTCTTTTGAGAGTCTTGTGTTGTTCTTCCACTGTGTATTTGTGATGTTTGGTTTGGTATTCCACTATTATGTACTCTGATGTGGTTTAACATAAATGAAGTTGTTGGTTGGTATTTCATTTTTTCATGCATCATATAGTGAATGGTTATTGGATGGGTTTATTTCTTAAAGGGAAAATCGTCCCCCAACTTATATTTGAAACCCTTCGGCATTTATTTCCAGCCTTTGGCATCTTGGGGATGTCACTTAAGGCCTAGTAATGACTCGTTGCACTCTCAAGCCAATGAGAATTGGCAGTTCATTACACTTCTAAACTATGATTTCCCTCTTAGAAAGATGTGTATTGATCAGCTTTGTCACTCCCTGGCATCCACTACTCAACTCAACTCGAGGTCTCTTAGGATTTGGCGCATCTCCTTAATCGCTGACCAATGGTCTCTTCAACCTTGCCATTTCAATCTGGAGTGGTTTGAGGGTTTTGGTAGAAGGTGAGGTTCTTAGGTTAGGGAGTAAGAGGTTTGGGAGAGATTAGAAGTGTATTGAAATGTGGTGTGTTCTTTATTTTTATCATTTAGGGGTCGAAAAGAAAATCAAGTAAAATAAATTAGTAAAATAGAAAACGTTTCATATTCCAACAGAGAAAATGAAAGTCTCGAAAACATCGACTATCGGTAAGGTAACAATAGTGAGGTCTATCGGTGAGGTTCTAACGGTGAGGTCTATTAGTGAGGTTTTAATAGTGAGGTCTATCAGTGGGGTTCTAACGGTGAGGTCTATCGGTGAGGTTCTAATGGTGAGGTCTATCAATGAGGTTCTAACGGTGAGGTATATCGGTGAGGTTCTAACGGTGAGGTCTATTAGTGAGGTTTCTCACGGTGAGGTCCAACGGTGAGTTTTCTAACAATGAGGTCCAATGTTGAGGTTTCTAATGGTGTGGTCCAACAGTGAGGTTTCTAACGGTGAGTTCCAACGGTGAGGTTTCTAATGGTGAGGTCCAATGGTGAGGTTTCTAATGGTGAGGTCTATCCTTAACAATTTATCATACCTAAATAAAGTTTGATGTAATTTAAACTCTAAGAATTCAAAGGCTTTGTGAATATATCAGCCAATTGATGTTCAGTGCGAATGAATTCAAGAGTGATATCACCTCTTTGATAATGATCACTCAAGAAGTGATGTCTCACATCAATGTGATTTATCCTAGCATGAGATACTGTATTTTTAGAGATGTTAATATCACTTGTATTCTCACACTTTATAGAGACATGTTTAAATTAATATCTATAGTCTAGTAAAGTGTGTTTCATCCACAGAATTTGATCACAACAACTACCAACAGCTATATATTCAGCTTCTGCAGTAGATAATGCAATAGAATTCTGTTTCTTACTACACGATGATACTAGTGACTTGCCGAAAATGTGACATGTTTCAGAGGTTCTCTTTTTATCTAACTTGAAACCAGCAAAGTCGGCATCCAAATAACTTATTAAATCAAATGATTTTCCTCTTGGATAAAATAGTCCTAAGTTTATAGTATACTTGAGATATTTAAAAATCCTTTTAACAGCAGTTAAATGAGACTCTTTGGGATTGGCTTGAAATTGAGCACACATGCATACACTGAACATAATATCAGGTCTTCTGTCAGTAAGATACAGAATACTCCCAATCATACCTTTGTAATTGGTTTGATCCACTGATTTACCAGTTTCATTAGCATCCAATTTATAGGTGGTACTCATAGGGTATCACTACCTTTATTACTATCCAAACCAAAATGTTTCAAAAGATCTTTAGTATATTTACTCTAATTCAGAATAATACCATTTTTATTTTGAAAATTTTGAAATCCAAGGAAAAATTTAAGTTCCCCCATTAAACTCATTTCAAATTCATCTTGCTTTATTTTTGAAAAATCAGTACATAAGAATTTTTAGAGTATCCAAAAATAATGTCATCTACATAAATTTATACTATTAAAACATCTCTAGAAATCCTTTTAATAAAGAAAGTAGGATCTTCTATTCCTTTAGTAAAACCTTTTGAAATAAGAAAATAATTAAGTATATCATACTAATCTCTTGGATCTTGTTTTAGACCATATAAATCTTTCAAAAGTTTAAAAACATGATTTGAAAAATGGGGATTTTTAAAACCAAGGGGTTGTTCAAAAAATACATCCTCAACTATATACCCATTTAGAAATTCACTTTTGACATCCATTTGATAAAGTTTAAAATTTAGATGAGCTGCATAGGCAAGTAGTATCCTAATGGCTTCTAGTCTAGTTACAGGTGCCAAGGTTTCCTCATAGTCTATTACTTCTTCTTGACTATATCCTTGTGCAACTAGTCTAGCTTTATTTCTAACTATGTTTCCAGATTCATCAACTTTATTTCTAAACACCCATTTAGTTCCTATGGTCAAAGTGCCTTTAGATCTTTCTACTAATTCCCAAACTTTGTTTCTTTCAAACTGATTTAATTCTTCTTGCATAGTTGTCACCCAAAATTCATCATTGATATCATCATTAATATTTTTGGGTTAAACCTGTGAAAGAAAAGCTTGATGTTCAACCTTGTTTCTCAAAGAAACTCTAGTTTGTGTTCCTCTATTTAGATCACCTACTACAGCATCTAAAGGATGATTTTTTAGAGTTATAATACCTCTAGAAATAGTTAAACTATACTCCTCATGGTTGTCTATAGGTTCAGATTCACCATGCATAGATTCTGGAATATTTCTAGAACTAGTTGTTTTCACTAAGGGTTCATAGTCTTTATCATTAAGATCCAAAATTGAAATATCTTCCTCAATATTTTCAATGGAGGTTTTGGGTTCATGTGGATCAGTCTCATCAAATTTTACATGAATTGATTCTTTCACACATTTGGTTCTCTTATTGAATACTCTATAAGATTTACTATAGATTGAGTAAGCTTGGAAAATTCCTTCATCACTCTTAGAATAAAATTTGTCAAGATTATCCTTAGTGTTAAGGATAAATACTTTGCAACAAAAAAACTCTAAAGTAATTAACCTTAGGCTTCCTATTATTCCAGATCTCATAAGGGGTCTTCTTAAGAACAAGTCTAATTAAGACTCTGCTTATAAGGCCCCAGCCTTAAACCTTACTTAATCTTGAGTTAATACAATATTACACATTGAGGATCTTTTCAGGTTTAGAGTTTTAGAGAATTAGATCATAAAACTTGCATTACATTCCACATTTAAACAAAGTGGTTACATAAAGATAGTATTCATTTTTTCCCATCAACGGAAACATATTTAAAATAAAACATGTATTCTTTCTTGACACTTCCTTGACACTATCATCATATCATGTACCTTTCCCTTGACCTATGAAAAAACATTTCAAAAAAACTTGGGATGAGCATAAAAAGCTCAGTAAGGGATATAAAAAATATGGAAAGGAAACATGAGTTCATATATACATAAGAATGAAATCATACTTTACCCATTAAACATAGTCACTTTAACATACCTCATAAAATCATGAATAAATCATAGAAATCATAAGACATAAAAGGTAACTTGAGTCATTAATAACATTCTTATGTAGGGAGTATCCCTCTTGGTTACGTTTGGAATACCCACTATAGTATATTCCCTAAATCTCTTCGGAGAAACCTTAACGTTTCACTCCTTCGCGTTACCCAATGCATTGGAGAGCTATATCGGGCTCACCCGCCCTTAGTTTATCACAGAGCCACCTGTCTTCAAAACAATGCCCAAGAACCATAACATAATCTTACCACATAATACATGCATAAAGGAAACATAACATTTCCACATTTCAATCACAAGATATCAATAAAACCCATTGATATAAAAAACATTATGAAAACCATTTTCAATACCAAAATAAAAGAAAAGTAAAACATGGTATTTATTTTTCTTTTAAAAATAAGGTATGGCTTGTAGAGGAAGCCGAAACTCAAATAATGGTCACGGTGGCGGAGAAGTCGTTCTCGCCACATACGTACGACAAAAACATTCCCTTTTATCGTTTAGTAAAACGCTTTGTATAAAAAGATTCCTTTTTGGATAAACGTAAAAGTCAAAGGGTTTTATACACCGTATAAAAGATGTTTGTGTATAAAACAAAATATACCTCAATGAATGGAGATTGAGACGAAGTCCCTTACAAAGACGGTATCCTTGGTTTAAGGATAAATCAATTACATAATTATGTGTGAAAAACGAATACACCAAATATAAGTTGATATTAAGTGTAAAACAATCAGAGGTTATTCACACATATTCATAGAATGACATATTCAATGAGTACAAGTTTATCCCAAAGAATCAAATTTGAGTTAAGAAGTTCCCTTGCAAAAATTTGACATCCTAACGGCATCACTTCAAAATTCAGAAAAATAGTTGATGAGAGATAAAAAGGGTATCTCATCACTTAGTCATAAAATTTAAATCAATAAGGATATAGAAGAACATATCCCAACATAATATTATGTGAATTAAAAGACATAACAAAAGAAGTCTTTTAAAAAGAGGAGGGTGAAAGGTTCCCTTACCGACATGGGTATCTTTCGAAACATACACCCCGTGAAAGAAGGAAAATACAACATTGATGTAAATACTCATAAATGAAATTATATTACACAATGAGTAAAATAATGGGCAGTACATACACCACTAAAAAAATTTGGCAAATGTAGCATAAATCTCACAGGAATAAAAGTGAGATGAAAAATCCCTTACGAAAACTCGGCAGCCTAACGGCGCCACTTAAAACTTCCAAAATGGATTGATGAGAGAGAATAGGGTCTCTCATCATATGAACATAAAAATTAAAGTAACAGTAATATAAAAGAACATCCCAATAACAATAAATATTAGCTTTAAAAGGAATGACATAAAAGAGTGTACTTAAAAAGAAAGAGAGGAGTAGGATCCCTTACCTCAAGTCCGACTTGTCTTGTTCGTTTATTTATATGCCTGAATAATAAACTTTTGTAAATTTATAATTTCCTAAGGACCTCCTTTAAATATTATTATTTAGTTAATATCACATATTATAATGTTATAATAATTGTTTAATAATGTTAGTTCATATCAGACGTTTTTGCCGATGTTTGGTACATGAGTCAAAAATGAACTTGTTTGAAAAATGATTGCCCATGTAGTTATAAGTAAATAATTTCCAGAATAGTATTAATTATTAAAATATCATATATATCCAGTACATATTCATTTTATAATGTTCCATATCATTTGGAGATAAAAAACTAAAAGCACCGTTCATGGAGACGGTGGGTCGTACGTACGCATGAACGCTACTTTCATTTTTTTTGTCATATTAATGGAATTAAAAATAAATGATATATATATAAATATATATTATAATTCCAGTGTAATATATATGTTATATAGGTCACATATGTTCACTAATTTCATTCTTTATACATTCCATGTATTGCATGTACGAGTCACATCACTTGAGGGGGCGGTAGTCCACACTTCCTCATATGAAATTATCGCATTTACACAACATGAAAAGAATAAAGGTATGTTTTAAATATAAAATACAGAAGCATATAGTAAACATAAATACAATATATATCATATATAAAATACAGTGACATCATAATGACCACCTTTAAAGGTGTTAAAAGAATATTGAACAATCATCGTTTCGTGAGGCAGAAAATCGCCAACCACAGAAACAGTATGTTCTTTAACCATTAGATGAAGGTGTGTGTAATTGTAGCTCGAATCCTTCATATATAAACATCCTAGTATATTGAAGATACTGTATTTGTTACAAAAGAAATGAATTAAAAGATTTTATGGGGTTAGATAAGCAAAATAAAACAAAAGGACTCAAGTGAAGACATTACCTTAAAATCGGGTAACTCCCTTTGGTTTGAGATCAAAGGATTCCTTGGGAAGACTTCTGCCCAAATTGAGGCTTCAAGTAGTTAGATAGGGATGTTTATATACAAAATGGGCAGGGTTTGGCCGATCCAAAGGCTTTGGAAGTGTGGGTAAGGAGGTAGAGGTGGGGGCCTTTTATAAGAGGAGAGGAGGGGCACCCTTGGAAAGTAAAGAAATGTTCCTTTATTTTAAAATGAGTTTCGGATTAAAAAGGTCCCACAGTGATATAATTCGAGGATAAGGTGATAAGGGTTCGAAATATACCCATATTATAGGTTTTGGACATGTGTAGGTCATATATTTTACATTATCTTTTCATTTTATTTAAATCCTTTATTAATGAGGTAATCGTTGCATCATCATGATGTCATAAATAATTTAATATATTTAATGTATAAAAATTATAAAAAAAAATATCATGATGTAGGAAATCTTTTTATATTTCTAATTAATATTTATAGTCAAAAATCTGACTTGTATAACCCCATTTAAAAATTTTTTTATTAAAACATTTCATGTTTGTGTCATTTTTACTTTAACATTAAATAAAACATTATTTATGTCATTTCCCTACCAAAGTGGCTCCATGGGGTACCAAAGTTGACCCATGTATTTTCTTGGTCGGCCATGACACATCCAATGAGGGTAGGACATGTTTCAAGCTCATCTCATATTATTAAAACATTATTTTTACCTTAAACGACACTAATTACCTCTAATCACGATTAAAAACATAAAAGTTACTATTCAACAAAAAATTATTTTAATCCCATTGAACCACATTTTACTTCTTAATTAAAACCATGTATGTTGGAATTTTTAAATTAAAAACACAGAGGTGGTAAAATTTCATTTAAACGAAAAATCAGTTTCTTAAGTACCACTTAGTGGTTTCACTATTCATCAAAAATTGAAGTTTTCCAGAAAAAAACCAAAACTTCATCCTAAGCTATATTTGATACTCCGAATTCAAAAATTATATCTATTTTAAAAAATTAAAAACATATAAGTTTCATTAATTAATTTAATAATTAATTCCCGCTATCAGAGCAAATAGCGTGTTTTTATGAAACAATAAGTATCAAAAGATTGACACTAGTTTAAGTCCAATTTCAAAGTGAAATTAATTCCAACGACCACTATTGGATTAAATGGTAAAAATATATTCTAATTTAACTTTAAAACCAATTAAAAATATAATCTAATCATATAAATAAATTAGATTAAAAAGTGGTTTTGAATTAAAATACAACATTTTTCACTATTCATAAAAAAATTGAACTTTATCGGAAAGATACCAAAAATTTACACAAAGTAAATTTTGATGTCACGATTATAAATAAGAATTTTATTTTGTCAAATATAACACATAAAATTTTCAAAAAGTGGATTTAAAAGAGGTTCTCCTTCAAAAGGCGGTTAATCGACCTTTTAAAGAATATTAGAATGTCTACGCTTAAAATTGGATTCATTTGCATTGTTAATCCTCTAACATTTATTGTAAAGAGTAAAAAAAATTGACAAACATATATAATCATTTTGTAGTTAGTTATGTTCATTACTGCCATTACAATGGCTAGGCGTTAACTACCATTTATAATAATATTATTTTATTATTAGAGTGCAACATAAGATTCCCAAGAAACTCATTGTTGCGTATTGGGTACGCCATCGAGCATAGCGTCCCCTTTAAAGTAATATTAATATTTGATTCACAAATATGGATAAATATAAAAATTTCATATTCTTTATTTACCTGGGGTGTTACATCTTTCCCCCCTTTTGGGAATTGCGTCCTCACAATTTTAAAATTGGGTTTGGAAACATCCTTGAAAGTCCCACATCAGAACAAGAGTAGGTAAAACAATCACTTTAAAATAAAGAAAGATAAGTACAGAGGTCACCTGATTTAACCCATACTAGGATTCTATGTAGGAAAACATGGACATGGAGGAGAAAAAATAGGGTCATGTTCTGATGGAGAGTGATAGAAAACATGTTTAGGAGAAAGTTAACCACAAGAAAATCGCAAACTTGTGATGGGTTAAACGGTATTCGATTTCCCAGTAGGAAAAGTTAATAGACAACATTTTTGTTTTAAGTTACTTTTTATTGAGGAATTTATTAATAAGGAAACATAATCACTTATCATTTTGACTTTCAACTTTTATTATATTCCTTACACAAACTCATATTTTCTCCAAAAGACGAGTATTTAGGAAGACTTGTTCACATTAAGAGTACTATAATAAACTTCTAGAGAATCACCACATCCACAAAAGATAACTATATACTTCCCATGTCTTTAGTCTTTAACCAAAACCAAAACCAAAAAGGTTAGTACAAGATCAGATAATCCAGAAAAGGATAACCCTTTATAAAAAGAAAATCTATTCTTAATCTCCAAAATTTGTCCAACAAAACTCAAAGTTCAACGAGGACCATTCGATAAACAATTTGTCCATAAAGTTATTTAAAGCAAACCAAACTAAGATTGAAACCCAAATATTTTAAGGATTTAGTCACATAGTCTTCCAAGTTAAATCATAACATTTATCTCCAAACAACATCAGTTGCTCTTAATGTCTCGTATTGAAAAGTAATTAACCTAATCACATATCCTCCATGATAGGTTAATAAATTTCCATAGATAACCCAAAATCAACTTACTCTTAATTCATAAAATCATCTAACTAAAAAGAATCAATCAAACTAACCAGGGACTTCACGTAATCCAGTGGTAGGCAATAAAAACATGTCGCACTTTGGTTGTGGGTTCGATTCCCGCAGCTTTGTCTGACGCGACGGGTTGTCACACGGTCTGCGTGCTGTCCTTTTTATAAAACTCCAAAAATAACCCTAAAATGTTTTAACCTCAATAGTTTCCTTATACCTCTCATTTTCATCCAAATTCGTTACGATCTCAACATCTTAATTCTTGAAGTCTTATTTCACCACCATAAGATAAAATAAAACGATTCCCAAAATGAATAACACCATACCTTGATCATGGCGTCCACTCGGTTTCATCGTCATCTTGCTCACGTAGGTATAAGTCCCATACATTACAACAAAGATTTATAGATCTTTCAAAATCATTTTCTTCCTCCATACAAATACACCTTGTGCAACATGGGTCATATGGTTGTTCACAGAAAAACAGTTTTGGAAAATAATCATGTATGACATATAATTCCAAAAAATCTGATAAAACATGATTTCTATAAAATAGTCGGACAGAATTTGAGTTGAAACTTTCTATTATTGGTCCTTTTAAAATACCATAAGTATGTGCTGAGAGAGTATATTTTAAAAGAAAATATAAATAGGTTGTGGAAGGGTCTCCTTCCTCAGCACCATTTTTAAAATCATAATATGCTTCAAATTCTTGTGATAAGGTAAAATATTAGAAAATACCTTGATAATATTTACCTCTCTTGAAAATATGAGAATATTGTGAAAATATTATTTGTCTAAAAATAACCCATGATCCATGATGATAACGAGGTATAGTGGAGGTGTTTGATATCTCAAACAACTGCTTGCAAGTGAGTTGTATGCTAGAAAAAGTTTCACAATCATCCGAACATGACTTTGCAATAATTATTGCAAGCATGTCATCAGGAAGAGATAGGAATGTCGTTTGAGATCCTTCTCCTTCCACTCGTAACCTACTTTACTTGACCTGTAAAAAGTTATAAAACAAGGATTTAACTGAAATGATAGATATAGGGACTAATCATGTGTCTAACAAAAACTCATAATCCCTAAAGTTGTTTAAACCGACCTCTGATACCAACTATAAGGCCCCAGCCTTAAACCTTAGTTAATCTTGAGTTAATACAGGATTACACATTGAGGATCTATTCAGGTTTAGAGTTTTAGATAATTAGATCATAAAACTTGCATTACATTCCACATTTAAACAAAGTGGTTACGTAAAGATAGTATTCATTTTTTCCCATCAACGGAAACATATTTAAAATAAAACATGGATTCTTTCTTGACACTTCCTTGACACTATCATCATATCATGTACCTTTCCTTTGACCTATGAAAAAACATTTCAAAAAAACATGGGATGAGCATAAAAAGCTCAGTAAGGGATATAAAAAATATTGAAAGGAAACATGAGTTCATATATACATAAGAATGAAATCATACTTTACCCATTAAACATAGGCACTTTAACATACCTCATAAAATCATAAATAAATCATAGAAATCATAAGACATAAAAGGTAACTTGAGGCATTCATAACATTCTTATGTAGGGAGTAACCCTCTTGGTTATGTTTGGAATACCCACCACAGTATATTCCCTAAATCTCTTTGGAGAAACCTTAACGTTTCACTCCTTTGCGTTACCCAATGCATTGGAGAGCTATATCGGGCTCACCCGCCCTTAGTTTATCACGGAACCACCCATCTTGATAACAATTCCCAAGAACCATAACATAATCGTACCACATAATACATGCATAAATGAAACATAACATTTCCACATTTCAATCACAAGATATCAATAAAACCCATTGATATAAAAAACATTATGAAAACCATTTTCAATACCAAAATAAAAGAAAAGTAAAACATGGTATTTATTTTTCTTTTAAAAAGAAGGTATGGCTTGTAGAGGAAGCCGAAACTCAAATAATGGTCACGGCGGCAGAGAAGTCGTTGTCACCACATACGTACGACAAAAACATTCCCTTTTGTCATTTAGTAAAACGCTTCATATAAAAAGATTAATTTTTGGATAAACGTAAAATTCAAAGGGGTTTATAAACCGTATAAAAGAAGGTTGTGTATAAAACAAAATATGCCTCAATGAATGGAGATTGAGACGAAGTCCCTTACAAAGACGGTATCCTTGGTTTAAGGACAAATCAATTACATAATTATGTGTGACAAATGAATACACCAAATATAAGTGGATATTAAGTGTAAAAAAATCAGAGGTTATTCACACATATTCATAGAAAGACATATTCAAGGAGTAAAAGTTTATCCCAAAGAATCAAATTTGGGTTAAGAAGTTCCCTTGCAAAAATTTGACAGCCTAACGGCGTCACTTCAAAATTCAAAAAAATAGTTGATGAGAGATAAAAAGGGTATCTCATCACTTGGTCATAAAATTTAAATCAATAAGGATATATAAGAACATATCCCAACATAATAGTAAGTGAATTAAAAGACATAACAAAAGAATTCTTTTAAAAAGAGGAGGTTGAAAGGTTCCCTTACCGACATGGGTATCTTTCGAAACATACACCCCGTGAAAGAAGGACAATACAACATTGATGTAAATACTCATAAATGAAAGTATATTACACAATGAGTAAAATAATGGGCAGTAAATACACCACTCAAAGGAAATTGTGGCAAATGTAGCATAAATCTCATGGGAATAAAAGTGAGATGAAAAATTCCTTACGAAAACTCGGCAGCCTAACGGCGCCACTTAAAACTTCCAAAATGGATTGATGAGAGAGAATAGGGTCTCTCATCATATGAACATAAAAATTACAGTAAGAGTAATATAAAATAACATCCCAATAACAAGAAAGATTATCTTTAAAAGGAATGACATAAAAGAGTGTACTTAAAAAGAAAGAGAGGAGTAGGATCTCTTACATCAAGTCCGACTTGTCTTGTTCGTTTCTTTATATTCCTGAATAATAAACTTTGGTCAATTTATAATTTCCTAAGGACCTACTTTAAAGATTATTATTCAGTTCATATCACATATTATAATGTTATAATAATTTTTTAATAATGTTAGTTCATATCAGACGTTTTTGACGATGTTTGGTACATGAGTCAATAATGAACTTGTTTGAAAAATGATTTCCCATGTAGTTATAAGTAAATAATTTCCAGAATAGTATTAATGATTAAAATATCATATATATCCAGTAAATATTAATTTTATACTATTCCATATCATTTGGAGATAAAAACGAAAAGCACCGTTCATGGAGACGGTAGGTCGTACGTACGCATGAACGCTACTTTCATTTTTTTGTCATATTAATTGAATTAAAAATAAATGATATATATATATATATATATTATAATTACAGTATAATATATATGTTATATAGGTCACATATGTTCATTAATTTCATTCTTTATACATTCCATGTATTTCATGTACGATTCACATCACTTGAGGGGGCAGTAGTCCACACTTCCTCATATGAAATTATCGCATTTACACAACATGAAAAGAATAAAGTTATGTTTTAAATATAAAATACAGAAGCATATAGTAAACATAAACACCATATATATCATATATAAAATACATTGACATGATAATGGCCACCTTTAAAGGTGTTAAAAGAATATTGAACAATCATCGTTTCGTGAGGTAGAAAATCACCAACCACAGAAACATAATGTTCTTTAACCATTAGATGAAGGTGTGTGTAAGTGTAGCTAGAATACTTCTTATATAAATATCCTAGTATATTGAAGATACTGTATTTGTTATAAAAGAAATTAATTAAAATATTTTAGGGGGTTGGAGAATCAAAATAAAACAAAAGGACTCAAGTGAAGACATTACCTTAAAAGCGGGTAACTCCCTTTGGTTTGAGATCAAAGGCTTCCTTGGGAAGACTTCTGCCCAAAGTGAGGCTTCAAGGAGTTATAGAGGGATGTGGAGATACAAAATGGGCAGGTTTTGGCCGAGCCAAAGGCTTTGGAAGTGTGGGTAAGGAGGTAGAGGTGGGGGCCTTTTATAAGAGGAGAGGAGGGGCACCTTGGAAAGTAAAGAAATGTTCCTTTATTTTAAAATGAGTTTCGGATTAAAAAGGTCACACAGTGATATAATTCGAGGATAAGGTGATAAGGGTTCAAAATATACCCATCCAATAGGTTTTGGACATGTGTAGGTCATATATTTTACATTATCTTTTCATTTTATTTAAATCCTTTATTAATGAGGTAATCGTTGCATCATCATGATGTCATAAATAATTTAATATATTTAATGTATAAAAATTATAAAAAAATATCATGATGTATGAAATATTTTTATCTTTCTAATTAATATTTATAGTCAAAAATATGACTTGAATAACCCCATGTAAAAATTGTTTTATTAAAACATCTCATGTTTGTGTCATTTTTACTTTAACATTAAATAAAAAGTAATTTATGTCATTTCCCAACCAAAGTGACTCCATGGGGTCCCCAAGTTGACCCATGTATTGTCTTGGTCGGACATGACACATCCAATGAGGGTAGGACATGTGTCAAGCTCATCTCATATTATTAAAACATTATTTTTACCTTAAACGACACTAATTACCTCTAATCGCGATTAAAAACATAAAAGTTACTATTCACCAAAAAATTATTTTAATCCCATTGAACCACATTTTACTTCTTAATGAAAACCATGTATGCCGGATTTTTGAAATTCAAAACACAGAGGTGGTAGAATTTCATTTAAACGAAAAATCAGTTTCTTAAGTACCACTTAGTGGTTTCACTATTCATCAAAAATTGAAGTTTTCCAGAAAAAACCAAAACTTCACCCTAAGCTATATTTGATACTCCGAATTCCAAAATGATTTCTATTTTACAAAATTCAAAACATATAAGTTTCATTAATTAATTTAATAATTAATTCCCGCTGTCATAGCAAATAGCATGTTTTTATGAAACAATAAGTATGAAAAGATTGACACTAGTTTAAGTCCAATTTCATAGTGAAATTAATTCCAACAACCACTATTGGATTAAATGGTAAAAATATATTCTAATTTCACTTTAAAACCAATTCAAAAGATAATATAATCATATAAATAAATTATATTAAAAAGTGGTTTTGAATTAAAATACAACATTTTTCACTATTCATAAAAAAATGAACTTTATCGGAAAGATACCAAAAATTTACACAAAGTAAATTTTGATGTCCCAATTCTAAATAAGAATTTTATTTTGTCAAATATAACACATAAAATTGTCAAAAAGTGGATTTAAAATAGGTTCACCTTCAAAAGGCGGTTAATCGACCTTTTAAAGAATATTAGAATGTCTACACTTAAAATTGGATTCATTCGCATTTTTAATCCTATAAAATTTATTGTAAAGAGTAAAAATATTTGACAAACATATATAATCATTTTGTAGTTATTTCTGTTCATTCCCGCCATTACAACGGCTAGGCATTAACTACCATTTAAAATAATATTATTTTATTATTAGAGTGCAACATATGATTCCCCAGAAACTCATTGTTGCGTATTGGGTACGCCATCGAGCATAGAATCCCCTTTAAAGTAATATTAATATTTTATTCACAAATATGGATAAATATAAAAATGTCATATTCTTTATTTACCTGGGGTGTTACACTGCTGATGATGTAACAAGATGTATTAACAGCTTCAGTCCAAAAATAAATAGGTAGATTATAATCATTTAGTATAGTTTGGAAAATCTCTTGAAGTGTCATATTTCTTCTTTCTACAAATACATTTTATTGAGGTGTTCTAGGAGCAGAGAAATTGTGATTATAGCCATTTTGTGAGAAAAAAGATTCAAATTCCTAATTTTTAAGCTCATGGCCATGATCACTTCTCAAGGTCTTAATTCTGAGTCCGCTAAGATTTTATACAGACTTGGAATATTTAATGAAGTAAGAACATGCTTCACTTTTGTGATCTAGAAAGTATATCCAAGTATATCTAGAAAAATCATCTACCATAACATAAACAAAGTGCTTTCCATTTAAACTTGAAACTCTAGATGGTCCAAACAAATCCATGTTAACCAACCCAAGCAGTTGAGAAGTAGAAACTTATTTCTTTGGTTTGAAAGAAACTCTGTGTTTTTTCCATTTTGACAAGGATTAAAAACTTTGTTAAGTGGGAATTATAGTTTAGGTGAGTCTCTAACTAAACTTTTCCAAGTTGTTTTCCTAATTCAGTGAAAACCGCAGTGTCCTAATCATTTGTCCCATAACCAGGATTCATTATGAAAATAATTTAAACAAGAAACCATTTTTTATAGCTAAAGAATTTAATTCAACAACATATACATTTTCATTTCTAAGAGTAGTGAATATTAAATCATTTTTAGAATTAAAAACATTGCAGGCATCATTTTCAAACTTAACATTAAAACTATCATCACATAACTGAGAGATACTTAGTAAATTGTACTTTAACCCATCATCAAAAAGTACTTTTGAAATTAATACAGTATTAGGATTACCAATTTGTCCTAAGCCGACGATCTTTCCTTTAGCATTATCACTGAATGTGATATGTCCACTATCCAATTTAATTTGGCTCTTGAAGCATGAATAGTCTCCTATCATATTTCTTGAACATCCACTGTCTAAGTACCATAGAGTTTTACAAGAGCTCTTTAGACAGTTTTCCTACAAAACAGATTAAGTGTAGGGTAACTTTGTTACCCATATTTTCTTAGGTCCAGAGAGGTTAGCAAGTAAAACTTTGGGAACCCATACTTGTCTCATAGGTTTCTTATAATCAGCAGATATGTTTTGAGATATTAATACGTTGTTAGGTACTTTAGAGAAATGTTTTTCAAAAGATGGTCCAGATCTCGAACTAGTAGTGAACTATTATGATTTTGGAACAAATTTATTTTTAATAATCCTTCTCTATCCTGGTTGATATCCTATGCCAGTTGTGTATTTTGGAGCAATCGGTTTCCATAGAAACTGAGTCAAGGTATCCCTACCTTTGGTAAATTTCTCAAGATATATTTTTAATTGATCATTTGATAATTTAAGTTCAGTATTTTCCTTTAACAGCTGAGCACATTTTTCTTTCTCAATATCCAGATCATACTTATAATTAGCATTTAAAGCATGTTTTCTTTTAAATAATTTGTATTTATCCTTGAGTTCATTAAAGGTATCCTCAATCATTACATAATATTCAAATAGTTCAGCCTTATTCATATTCTCATCATTATTTGATTCACTTTCATTCCCAGAATAATAATCATTAGTTATAGGGGAATTGGGTGTTAACTATGATGTATCTGTCTTGAAACATAGGTTTTCATGTCTGTTCTTTTCAATATCAGAAGCGTCAGATCCACTGGATCTATCTTCTGAAGAACTCCAAGTAGCTTTCATAGCCTTTTTATATCCCTTTCCCTTGTCTTCATATTTCTTTTTAAATTTCATCTTGGATAAATCAGCCTTCACATGGCCTTTTCATTTACACTCATAAAAGACTATCTCATTTGGGTTGTCATTCCATTTTCTGTTTTTTTTTCATTTTACTTTATTATCATACCTTTCTTTATAGTTTGACTTTCTAAATAACTTATTCTTATGATAGAACTTTTTGAATATATTAGCAAGACGAGTTATCTCATCATCACTATCAGAAGTTGATTCTTCACTGGTGGAAGTGTCTACAGGAGCTTGAACTTTTTTTTGTCTTTGCTTTTTGAGGTAGTAGTCTTGAATGCTATAGATTTATTTCTTAATTCTTCATCTTCTTCTTGATTTAACTTAAGATATTATTTGTGAATCATAAGTTTTCTAATTAGTTCTTTGTTGGTAGCTTTCCTATTTCATAGGATTCTCAGATAGAAATAGAAGTTCCTCTCCATTTGTCAGGTAGGCATCGAAGCAATCTCATAATCTGATCGTTGTTGTCCACTAGTTTCCCAAGAAGACTCATGGTATTTACTATTTCAGTGAACCTGAGATACATTTTAGATATAAGTTCACCAGGATTCATTTTAAAATTATCATATTTAATAGTATAGGTATTTAATCTCATTTCTTTAACATTGTTTGTTCCCTCATGAGAAATAGCCAAAGTATCCCAAATTTCATAAGAATTTTTATAGCCAGATATTCTATTGAATTATTCATCATATAAGGAATAGTACAATGCATTCATTTCTTCATATTTATTGTTATATGTAGCTTTATTCAACTGAGACCACGTGTCTCTAGCAGTAAGAGGCAATGCATGTTGTTCTTCAATTGTGTCCCATATTTTAGGACCCATGCTCTCTAGATAAATTTTCATTTTTAATTTCCACTAAGCATAGTTATTTCCATTAAAGAAAGGTGGCCTCTTAGTAGCAGCACCCTCAACTTTGTTATCCATTGTTAATTATAATTTTAAAGAACTAAAAATTTAGATATGATAGAAATTTTAAGATCTTTAAGATACAACTAAAATCATAGTTGAAAAGAATTTGACAACTTTCATAACAGTTCAGATAGTAGCAATAAAAACTAAGTCATTTGATACCAAATGTTGGTCAGAGTAGAATCTCAAGGGGGTGAATTGAGTTCCTACTTAACATTTTTGTTAAAAACTTTCTTATAAAGATCCCCCAAATATGAAACGCCCAGTTAATTAAGATAGTAGAGATATAAATGTTTAGTTGGTTAATAGGTTTTTCAAATGGTGATTAGTCCTCAGTTGAATTAGTTTAAAACACTTATTCAACTTTTGAAACAAGTTTATTGAATTAAACACATACACACACTAACCAGAACTAACTATAAAAGTCAATGCAAAACAATTTTATATTTTAGCGATTAATGAACAGTGGAAAACATATAAAATAGAGTATCACAAAATATAATAAACAGTAGAGTAAAACAAGAGGTTCAGTCTCAAGATGAGACTTAATCCTCTCCACTGGGTGATCACCTGACATCAAGCAGTTTATATTGACAATAAACTTGATACACAGCATGTATTGGGCTTTACAATAGTTTTCACAAACTATCCAGGGCTCACACCCTCTACCACAGTTCCTCGTGGAAAAAAACAAACAATACAGACCACACACGGTCCCTTCTACATACAGACAGACATACACTAGAGCTAATAAAAGAACACAATAGAGCTAATATTATGAGATTGAGTTTAGAAAGCTCTATGTGTTTGTAGTTCATATCTTGAATCCTTGGAATGAATAATTTTCAGTTTGAGTCTGTCTCTGGAAGTTTTCCTCAAAACAGAGTTTCGTAACTCTAGGTTCTAGCTTTTAGGAGGTGAGTGTTCAGCTTCTTGTTTGATATAAATTTGATGAAGCATAGAATCCAGCCTTGAAATTGTTCTCCCAAAATGATCTTCTTGAGATTCATGGGTTCACGGTATAAGCGTCGAGTGGTTCTTCCTTGTTCTCTTTGATCTAAAGAGTAATATCTTTCTCATGCATTTATCTGCACTCTCACACACCTTTTCACACCCACACTTGTTCAATTATCTCAGTACATCATGTTTCTTCCTCGATATTCTTCTTTTTATATTTGAGATTTGACAATAGGAATAAGTAAACCACGTGCGGTCCTTCTCTTACCTCGTACTGTCCCCAAATACAGTTTCTTGATATGTCTATAATCAGCATTAATTAATTTCAGGTGCATTAAATTTACCAAATATGAACTTTATAATAATTTTAAGAATTTTACAAAGTATGGAAGGGTAATAATCAGTAGACTAGTAATGGTAGCCTTCACAATGGTAGGCTTTAACAGTAGGTGCATTAGTATCCTTCATCACTAGCCTTGCATCAATGACCTTCATAAGTGACCTTCATCAGTGACTTTCATCAATAACCTTGCATCAGTGACCTTTGCATTAGAAACCTTTGTATCGGTAAACTTTTCATCAGTGACCTTTTCATAGGTAACCTTTGCATCAGTAACCTTTTCATCGGTGACCTTTGCATCGGTAACCTTTGCATTGGTGACCTTATCTTATATAAATTTTGTACTGTAAGCTTAAACAATAGAACAGTGAGATTAAAGATTCATAGGTATCACTAGATAGAGATTATAAATATTAATTAAACATGATTATTCTATAGTAGAAATATGATTATCACATAAATTAAACATGATTTGGAATTATCAAAACAGGTGATTCCAGCAAGTGTGATTATTCGGTTCCATATAAACACCATATTTGGAATTTATAAAATACATTGAATGGATTAAGTGCATTGGAAATGATCTCTATATATTTTGGTGTAGTCAGAAGATGATTCATGGGGTTCCTCCCTCCCCTATTTAATGGAATGTGTCATGGGGTGAGACACTTTTCATGACATGTTTTGTGGGGTGTTCCATGATTCATTGATTGTTTCATGGGGTGAACCAGTTTTATCACTTGCTTAAAGGGGTGAATACCTATTTTTTGACATGTTTTAGGAGTGAAACATGCAACAAAATATTTCATGACATGTTTTTTGGGGGTGAAACATGCGACAAAAAGCATTAAAGGTGTTTTTTTTTGTGAAATTTATAGAAAATCAAGGAAAGTTGGTACCTTGGTTCTGATTTGTCATTTTGGGTATGCCAAGAGTATTTAAAATTTATTATAGGGCCTTACAAGGAAAGTTTGGAGTGTTCTTTACCTATTCATAGGTAGTGAATAATCATCTTTTTTGGATCGGAATTAGTGATGAGAGGTGGTATTGGCTTTGGTGGGTGTTTTGTCCATGTTCGGGCACAGTGAGATGGAAACTGTGTCAAGTGAGTTGTTGGACCACTAAGAATGTGTTTTTATTATCCATATCGATGGTGTGGAATACCATGGGTCATAAGTGATCATGAAAATTTTGGTTCTATGGTGGAGATTACCATAAACTACCTGATGAAACGGCTAATGAAATAGTGGTGTTTCGGAATAGGCAAGTGTTGGGTAGTGTTTTCTAGGGGTTCAGTGATGGTTATGAGTGGTGGATTAGGTTTTGATGAATAACTTGACTCATGTATGGAGTCATGCAATGGAATATCTTTCTTTGTTCTACAATAGAATGCAGCTTATAGAATGTGGTTAAGTGACCCATATAGGATGGGTTTGTCTGGTAAATTCTGATAAAGATTCTCTAGAATGAGAAGTTTTATGGTGGGGAGATTATAAGAACCCACATTCGTATCGATTAAAGATTTCAGTGGGAATTTGAATTTTATCCATTAGTCTATGAGTCTTTTTGAGAAACAGAAATTTAAATGAGTTTCTAAGTGTTTAAGCCTTCCAAAATGGTATTTTTTGATGAGTTTCAATGTCCAAGTGATGACTCAAGGATCCGGGAGGCCACTGAAGGAGTAGTTAGGCCCCGGAACGCTAAAAAAAATGAAACACCTAATTAACATTGTGAATATGTTAATAATTATGTGAGATGGTTTCATAGGGTGCTTTAGAGTGTTTCATGATGTGAAAATGGCATGGAGTATGGGCCCCAAAATTCATGTCATGAAACTATGTTTCATGTTGTGACTCTGGTTTCCCAGAATTGGTAAATTCTTTTCCCTAAAATTTCATTATGTAGAACTTATTTTCACATCATGGATTTCCCCTAGGTAGTTTTATGTGGAATTTAAAGTGAAAATATTCTTTAGAAACACTTAGAATTTATTTCCTTTGAACCTATTACGCAAGAATCGATGAGAATAAAGGGGTTCCCTTTCAAGATCCCTTCAAATCTAATCCCTCTACTATTTGAAACATTTTTTGTTGAGATGGATTCCACTCAGAAAGTTATAGCTTCTACAATCCCTATACATTCTCAATACTCTTCAAAATATCCTCCATATAATAGATCAACGTTTGATTCTGATTGATAAATGGGAGGAAAAAATCCACCGGATCATGAAGGATTTTTTTTAAGGATGTCAAGATCTTGGATCTACATGATGAGAGGGTATTATGTGCTAATGAACATGTTTTTCTGAAGTGTGATATGATGAAGGCACATCATTGCAAAAAAAATAAGGTTTTTAATTTATTTATATTAAATTGATTTTTATTGAGTTGTCACGTGATATAGATTTTTCCTGGATTGGTGTTAGATGATCATATAAAAATTTTCAGGAAGTTTTGGTTGAGTATTCGATTAGGTGATGACATCGGGTAAGTATTTCAGAATGTTTTTATTTCATTTTTGGATATGATGTTCATTATTATAATTTAATTAATTATAATGTAAAAATAATTAATTAATTGGGATGTTTGGGAATTATATAGGAACTTGTTGCATTTGAGGAAGTTTGGATAGACTTGGGAAATGCAAAAAAAGTTTTTGGGCTTATCTTGGCATAGATTTAACTTTGTTTGAAGTGGGAAATTTTGAAAAAATTCCTTTTTATCTGATTCATTTCCTTGGTATAATAAATAAGTGTGATCATGCAAAAATTCCATGCATTTATTTTAACTAAAATGGCAATCCACTACCTGAATTTTTATGATTAGACTTCTCAAGGACCTCATTGGGTCTCTTGACATTGTAGTCGGGACTTACGACTACCCGAGGGTTGTTCCAACCTTTGACACCTTTTTAGAAGTTAAATAGAATAAACATAGATCCCCTTAAGTAATAAAAAATTATTATGATTTGGATTGACAAAGTAAGTTGTTTAGCATGTGAATTGATAATTTTTCATGATATAGTAAATGGTAAATTGGATTGAATATAAACCACATGACTTGAATAGATGCATTAGTATTTAAATGGATTAAGTATGATAACCATTGTATTTTGGGTATAATGTCACAAGAATGATTAATGGGGTTAATTGATACTTGAAAGAGGGATGGTAAAAATTATAATGATAATTGGTATTTTGGATCAATGGAATAAATGGTTAGAAAATTAGAAAATAATTGAAATAACCAAAGTGGATTATACTGAAATTTTTTATGTGTGTGACGTGTGCCCCTGTGTTATATTAGATTTGATTATTATCTTGTTATGACATTTAGTTATGATTAAATTCTTATATAAATATATTTTTTCTGATTATTCTAAAATGATTATATAATGGTCTTATGCCTGGTTATTATAAAATGATTATGCAAAGGGTTTTGATCCCAGACATGTTGTAATGATTATAAATAATTGCATGGTTCACATATGATGATTTGTGCCTCAAACCCTAGGAAGGTTATGGATATGGTTGGCATGGTTCTGATAAATGCTTAGAGATATCTGGAAATGTATCAAAGAAGGTTTGGTTGACATTGAGTGTCACTTTGGAACTTGAGGGTCAGTGGGTTTATTTTATGAGATATATTAATTTATTAAATTAATACCACTATTTATCACTTTATTGTATGTATTACATACTCACAATGGATTTTTTAGACACCGTTGGTGGTATCTTACTGAGTTTTACTCACACCCTTCTTAGGCTTCCATTTAACATGGGTATTTGAGAAGCTATTACATGTTTATTGCAGGTACTAGTTTAAGCTAAGGCTCGGGTTAGTGTGGCCAAGTAGGATAGCTCAAATAGTATCATAAGACTAGATGAGGTTCAACTTAGAGAGGCAGTAGAGCCCCTTTTTGTTTTATTTCTTTTATTTTGATGTGTAACTATGATTGACCCAGTGGTAGTCTTTTGTTTGTATAGCATGATCATTTGGGAGTTTATTGCATTTCATATATCACTAATGGATGTCTATTTATTTATGTGTAATATATTTATTTCCTAATGTGGATGGTATTTGGTTATTTTATATTCTATTTTTCATATTTATATAGGGGGTATAGTCTCCCCATAGTACCATATTAGACTCTCACTGCTAGTTGACAACCTCGACCATATGGGGAGGTGTCCCTAAGGATATTTGGTGAACCGATATGGCTGCTGGTTATATAGTGATTCAGGGTGTACAACCCCCTTCAAATTTCCACATACATGATTTATATGAGAAAGGGGAGGATGTAGTGTTTCAAGATCCACATTGCTCACCATCCTTGGTAGGTGAAGAACTAAACATGAATTGATAGAGAGAATAAACAAATAAATTCATAGGTCCCCAGGTCAGATGAAGACCCTCACCACCATGGAATGTTGGAACCACTATGTTATGGTGCCTTTCAACCCCATATGAAATAGGTTGTCTCCATGGTATGGCTTAGACTGCCTCACCATTTTGTGTCTCTCCATGATAAGTACCGTGATGTGGAGGTCTCATGCCTAATATATTTGATCACAATTACTCCATGCAAGTGCACCTAGATAAGGATCTCCACACCCACCAAAGTTAATGTGGTGGTCTCTCTATTTCCTAAAGGGATACTTACTAAGAAAAATTCTCAGTCCCAAGAATTTCCACCTGGAAAAATCACTTGTGTTCTACCCAATAACCACACCTAGGAGAGAAGGGAATACCTTGGACCTTTTGGCCTTAGACTTCTCCAAGAACTAAAATGGTCAGCCCCATATCTGTGGCACCAAAATCCCATCCAAAATTGTCATCACTCATGACCAATCAATAAAATGAGGACCACCACAAGCGTTTTAAACCTCTTGGTTCACCCATGAACCTAAACATCCTACCTCCAAAATATGTAAGTCCTAAACTATCATGAACCAACCCATTGAGGCCCACCCTATTAGAAAGTGGGGATATCCCCATTCCTCTATTCAAATAGTTTACAAGAACCATTAGTATTTCTTTCTTTGATCCAAGATATACCAATGGTTCATTCAAACTGTTGGTATATATAAAGTTATACCAACAGTTTTTTGAAACCATTGGTATATGTTGGGTTATAC
Organism: Viscum album; assembly: GCA_963277665.1. Taxonomy (NCBI): domain Eukaryota; kingdom Viridiplantae; phylum Streptophyta; class Magnoliopsida; order Santalales; family Viscaceae; genus Viscum; species Viscum album. The sequence goes on from OY728126.1 coordinate 124,713,234, forward strand.
CAATGGTATTTAAAAAACCATTGGTATATCCTTTTCACAAATCCATTTTCTCCTAAACTCCACCCATTCAACCATAATCCCTACCCAAATTCTCCTCACCCAAGTGAGCTATGGATTTCCATCACTTCCAGCTATCTCCACTTACTCAAGGATTTTTTTTATTCAGATATTCTTCAACATCATATTAGTGAGTTATGAATCCTTATTCTCTTCTTCTAAGTATTTTTTTTCATTTTTATCTAGGTCATATTGTAATTTATCTCATATATTCATGTTCTTATACTGGTTGAATATAGATTTAGTGATTTTTAGTTCATGTTTTTAAATTCTTGACTTTATGAGTTTTTGTTCATGCCATGAAGTAAACAAATGCCTCATGAAGCATGGATGGACATGAATATGTCATACCATGGTTTATGTTTATGTCTCTAAGATCCAACGAACATGAAAATAAAAACACAATATCTATGAATTCATTGAAGTAATTTCATATCTATTAACCATGATATCCATGTTCAAATTTAAAATAAAAGAGGCGTGTTAATATAATTAGCATTGAGTTTGTTGATAAATGAGAAATGGGATTAAAGAGGAATTCTCGATAAAATAAAAAATATTCATCCTTGGGAATATATAAAGGAAGATCTATTGATGTATATTGTTATAAATATGATAATTGATAATTTACTTATTTCTTAAATCATTTATTGAGGGATTAATAGGCCTGAAGTGTTTTTATAAATATTGGATTGACTTGATAATTTTTTCATATTTTCATTTGAAATTACTTTTCAAATAATTCATTGAATATTTATTTATTCTCTATGGATTAAATCCAACATATTTATGCTCTATCATAGATTCTTTATGTTTTATTTCATTTTTTTATTACCCTATCAAAGATTTAATGAGAGGGTGATATTTATTTCTTCCTAAAATGTGATTAAAGGGGTATTGTACTAGTGTGCCTATGGATTTTTATTTAATTCGTGTTGGGTTTCACATTTAATTCTATTCCCTCCCTCTCCACCTAATTTTTCATTACATGAACATTTTGTTTTTATTAAGGTATTTTTCTATAATGCATTTACTAGAATACTATTTTCACTATATCCATTGGGTATGATAGGCTCTACATTTAAAAATGGTTTTTCATTACCATTCTCACTAATTAACTGAATTATATGACCATTAAAAAGGGGAATTTATGTGATAGTGAGAGTAATCAATCAAACGGGGAGTGACTTAGATGCAATTATAATGAAAATAATAATAATTCGTTAAGTTTTTATAATCACTAGTGCGTGAAACTATAAGTTATATGTATTGTATATTTTTTCATTTTTTATATAATTCTCTTAAATCATCATAAGTATTTCTTATTTTAATTTTTAAGTAGTTTTTTTTGCATTAGTTAATTTTTTTAATTATTGAATTGACTATTATGTATCCCTTTCTTTATCAGATCATACTTATACTTTCATGATCTTATACTAATTAATTGGATATTTAGTAATTTGTGGTTTGTGTTTTTAACTTCTAAAATGGTTGATTCCATGGGGAATTAATAACTCTCTATGGGTTGGTCACAACCTAATAAGGGTGGAATATATATATCCTTTGTGGCTAGTAAAGTTTCCCCATTTAGTGAAGAGCACTAGGGGAACCTCAATATGGGAAGACATCTCCTTAAATTGACACCCCTAAAGAATTAATGAAATCAGTAGTGTGTTTTTAATGTGTCTAGTTTGGTAATTCCAATCCATATTTCTTAAAAATTCCAAAGACCAATCATTTTTGTGGTTGGTTGGGATATATACAAAAATAAATTATATAATAAATTATCCAAAGAAGAAAATGTATGTACAATATTCTAGATATGAATGTTGAATTAGTAGATATTATAAGGTATTCCTTTCCCTCCCATATTATTCATATCAATAATTTTTCTCCTTTGATTCAAGTTTTGATCTTTGTAATGTATTTTAGGATGTTTGAAGTATTGTGATCATTTGTAAATAAGAAATTGTTTTCATTAAATTGTGGTTTCTAATTTGTTTGGATCTTATTGATTCAGTATTTATAGTTATAACCTTTGGTAGAACTTTATAGTGTCTCAAAGTTATCTATTTTATCTACCATGATTTTGAATTCTTAAATTTTGGGGATACCCACCTTGGTTTTTTTTATTTTTAGGAATCGCTTATATCATATGTTATTTCTCTTATTCTTTGTTTTTATAGCTACTAGTATTCTTTGATGAATTTCATATTAGAATTGGTTGTAATGAATTTTGCAATTATTGTTTACATTTTTGATTTGAATATAGATTTTTTCCCTGTAATAGAGTGGATATTAGCTAGACGTATCATACTGATCAGATTTCAACTATGTTTTAAAAGAAATCGGATATTTTTTTTATATTTTTCATTTAAAAATGCTTTAGATATAGTTCATATATAGTTTCTATGTTATAATTATGTTATAAGACCATGGTTAAGTCATGAAGAAGTTTGATACCATATAAAAAAATTGGATTTCAAATAAACTATTATGTTTGGTATCAAAATTGAGAGATGAGATAATCTTCTACTTTTCATGAACATAAAGAAAGAAGTGGTATTGAAAATTTTATATTTGATCAGTTTCCATTTTTGCATCATCACGAGAGAGATAGTATGTTAGTGAAATAAGACAATGATATCAATACACATGAGGAAAATAATGAATATGATGATGTTTATAGAGTGAAAAAATTAATGGATGATTACAGAACTCCTATATACCAGAAATGTGATAAAATGAAAAAGTTGGAATTTTTAATTTTGTTATCTCATGTAAAAACCATGTATGGAATTTATAATACTAACTTTTACTATATTCTTGCCTTTTTTAGGGAATTTCTTCCTAATGGTGCAAATATTCCCTAAAATCATTATAAGGAATAGAAGTTAATTAATCATATTTTATTTTTCTACTAATAAAATTAATGATTTTATAAAAGATTGAAGTTTATTTTAGGAGGAAATAATGGAACTTAATGACTATAAAGAATGTGTTATGTCACGATGGAAGGAAAATGTAAATGGAACAAAATCATATATTCCACGTAAAGTCATGTGGCACTTTCCATTGATTCTCATGCTTCAAATCTATTCATTTCTATAGAAATATCAACAAATATGTGATGTAATAGTGCTGAGAGAATTGAACATAATAATGAGTTGGTTCATCCTGTGGATGGATTAGCATGGTAGGAATTTTATGTATAACATCTATGTTTTTCAGTTGAGGTGTGTATTGTCAGGTTGGGTCTATCATGTGATGGTTTTAATCTATTTGGTCAAATGCTTAATGATCATATCATGTGTCTAATTTTTATTCACATTTATAATTTTCTTCCATGGATTTGTATGAAAAAAAAATTAACTTTCTTAAGTATAAAAAAATATGGACCTTCTAATCCAAGTAATTATATAGATTTCTAATTGAAACTTTTAATAAGAGAGTTGAAGTATATTTGGGATATGGATGTGTGCACATTCGATTCTTCTTAAAAAATATATTTTAGATGAGTGTCTCCCCTCTATGAATTATAAATTATTTCCCTCCTTATGCAATGAATTAGCTTTGATAATACTATTGACACTAAATAGCCAACTCAATGTATTTCAGGAACTGATGTGCTTACTGAATTGAAGTATTTCAATTTTTCCTTAGGGAAAGGTCATATGAAAAATAAAAAGATGAAGAATGTTGAAACTGAAGCCACTTATAATTATAACAAGAAAAGTATCTTTTTTGAGTTTCTATATTGGTCAACCAATTTTTTATGTCATTTTTTATAAATCATACACATTTAGAAAAATATATGTGAAATATTGCTTTTAATTATTATAAATATCAAGGGGATGACCAAAGATGACTTATGATCTCATCGGGACTTATTGGATTAGGGTATTCAACCATAACTACATCCTATGTTTATTGATAAAAACAAATGGAATGTTCCTTCTAAATCTTATGTGATGAAACAATTAGAAAAAATATATATTTCTATAAGTATTGTAGAATATCAAGGTTCCTGATGGATATTCTAGCAATATATCTAAATGAGTTAATAGAAGGGAGTTGAAACTAAAATACCTAAAAACTCATGATTATCATATCCTTCTTAATTAATTGATTCCAAAAGAAATCTAGAATTTATTATCTAATAATGTAAGTGTGAAGGTTATTTTTTTGTGACATTTTTATAGTGACCTTTATTCTAAAAGGTTATCCAAGTATTTCTTGTTAAAATTACAGAAAGAGGTGCCATTAATTTTGTGTGAGTTAAAAAATAAATTCCCTCCATCATTTTTCACTTTCATGCTATATTTAACAGTTTATATTCTAATATAAAAACTTTTTTAGGGACCCATTTATTTTTTTGGACATATCATACTAAAATAAATATGCACAAAATGAAATATTATGTCTGAAACAAGAATAATCCTCAAGGTTCCATTTTGGTAGGTTATATGGCTCAAGAATGTATGGATTTTTGTTGAATGTATTTTTCTAATGTGAGCACATGACATAACCAGATAATAGGAAATGAAGATGAGTAGTATGGGTAAATTGAGCCCTAATTTCCATATCTTCTACAAATAGACAAAATTCTTGGGTCATATACATTGGTTACATTGAGCCTTGAAGAGTGGGATAAGGCACATCACACAGTCTTGTTTAAGTATGGTTTTTTCGATGACTACATCAAGTAAGTAATTAGAATATTTATATGTTATCTCATACTATATAATTTCACATATATCTAAAACTTTTATTATAATTTTATATAGGGAATATAAACAAAATTATAAATTGAGTTCATCAATCATTTCCTTTAAGTAGGAGAGAAAGTTTTCAAAGAAAAGAGTTTCCTACTTGGTTGAAATAAAAGGTATGACCATTACTTTAATTAACTTAAAATATATATATTCATTTAATTGTATTATTCATATATATTTCAGGTATTTATTTTACTTGTTGAATCTATCTCTCAAGAATTAATATCATTTTCTTTTAGTCCCAATTATTTATTTATTGAATGAAAATATTTAATAATAAATGGGTATAAATTAGTTAAGTGGTGAATATGAGAGCACATCATGATGGCATTATACTAACTAAAAAAAGATTATTATTCCAGCGCATCAAATCGTAGTACTTGATATGAAAATGTGTCTTATTATAGACTTGTTAAGAAAATATAGTTATTAGATTACTAATCTCATGGTCGAGTTATTGTGATGAAATGTAAATAGTTTGATTCAATGAGATGAATTGGTATATTTATTTATTATTTTGGATTCAGAGTTATTGACATGACTTACTTTCTATATACTAATCAACCATATATTTTGGAATCAGTGAAAAATCATGAAATTATGTGAAAGATCATCTGATACCTAATTACGATGTTTTTATTGAAGTAAACCCAAGACATTTTGTTCATGATGGTGGAAATAAAATTGAAACTATTGATGTCCACATTGGATTTGACCAAAATATTTTATTTAATGACTCAAATTGTCCCATCATGAGAATTGATGTTGAACTTGGATTTATGGTGGGTAATATATAGAAGAAACCATATATGTTCATTGTTTATTTAGTTTTCTTTAACATGGGTTTCTTAGGTCGGTACTACTTTAATTACATAAATTTAGTTTTAGTTTAGAATTATATGTTTATTTTAGTATTGTTTGTTCCCAATGAATTTAATTAGATTTATTTCAATTCAGAAAAATAGGTTTAAAATGGTTTTTTTAATTTATAACATGGTTTTAAATAATAGTTTCTAAAATAGGTTATGAAATTGTTTATGACTTCTTTTAATTTTAAGTTGTATGCATAATTTTTAAAAATTGTTTCTAAAAAATGTATGTTTCATTCTTTTGCATATTATGAATGGTATTGAAGAAATTTGATGGAATAGATTATTTGATAATGATCAATGGATTCATGATCTAGGGTTTCATCTTATGGATCCCTTAGTGAGTATAACAATTATAATATTTTTCTTTTTCATTACATTTAATGCCATGTTCTTATTCGTTATAAAAATATTTAGGGATATTCATCTATTCCAGAGTTGAATTCTCCTTAGACTTCTAGTATGGATATGAGTGGGGGTGATCTTAGAGATATAAGGAGCACTCATCGTATCCATTCACACCCTGACCCACCATGAGACACCCCATCCACCACACCTTTCAATCCTCCACTTGAGCCTCCATGGATGTTCCCACCCATGCCTCCATCATCATCTTGTTTAGACTATACTTATCATATAATGTATATGTTACATCAAGGGATGTTCCCACCTATACCATATCCTATGATGTATCCACATACCTTCTATCCTTATCTTACCATATATACATTGCCTCCATTTCATACTATCCATCTAGGATTTGATGATTTTGATCCTTCAGCTTCCACTTTTGTGCATGTAGATAACCCAGTGCATGAATTAGAATATGCACATCCTTTAAAGGATACTAATCTAGGACAAACCATGAATCCATCATATCCTTATGAGCATCCTGCATCAAATTTTTTTTATAACTGTGTAAAATTATATCACATCATTTTTTCCTATTTAACTGTGAATTAATTATTATTTTTTAACTTATTCAGTGGTATATTATAATAGTTAACATGAGAACACCTGTATGTGTGAAGCCTAGATCATCAAGCACAAATAATGGTGCATTAAAATGAAGGCAGTCAAATGATAGGTAAAAATTCTAGGCAGTTTAGATGTTTTATGTAAACTTTACCAAAGTACAATGATATCATTCTAGTGAAACCAGTCAGATTAAGGTATATTGGTAAATAAATCAAGGAGAAATCATGGTCATGTGTATGGGTAAGAAAATTTATTAAATTTATATATATATATATATATATATTATTGTATTTATATTAATTAACATGTTCATTGTAGTTTTGGTTTACCTTTCCTGATGGTGAAGTTTCTAAGGTCACCCAATTGATGGATCTAGGGGTGTTATGGATATCATATAAGCACAAGTTATATGTTGGTTGAAAGATTATATTCAGTTTTGATTTAGATGGTGTAACAATATTCACTGACTATCCAACAAAACAATATCAAGAAATAACCTCACATTGGAAGAGTAATGAGTTTAAGGTATTCTTAATCTTTAATGGTTTTCTTTGAAATTTAATTCTTATTAATCATATTGAATTTGTGTTTTTAGGATGTGTCAGAAAAAACATAAAGAACAAAGATTCTATGATCTATTTTCACACTTTGGGGTGCACTACAGTGACCAAGTATTAGAGTTGTTAGGTACTTTAATATGAATAGAAATAATATATATATTTATATTGTTACTTAAGTATAAGGGATTTATTTGATGAAGTTAATATTTTGGGGGATGCCTCTATTAGAAAGGATTCAATATTTTTCATATTGAGAGAGAACTAAAATAGAATATTCTAGATTTCAAAAAATAGTGACTAATAATCCCAACAATCTAGTTACTTATTCATAAACTTATAATTGTTCAAAAAATGATCTATAGATCATTTTTTGTTCTCTGAAGTTATTTTTTCCTATATTTTTCAAAATTGGATTCTTTTTGTTTTGATATGTTTTCAATAAAAAGTTGGGAATAATTTGGGGATTCAGCACTTTTATAAAAAAAAATTATCCACAAATGATATTATTGAACCAACCATATGTGTTTTGGTTTCATTCATATTAGCTCAATTTAGTATTTCAGGTTCATTATATTCAAGTTGCTATATTTTAGTTTCATTTTTTAAATAGTAAAGTAATTTTAATAAATAGCGTTCATATAAAATATAAAATTTCCTTAGCCCCTAGGGTGCATCTCAAGTGGAATCAGCCCCTGTAGAGTCTCGGTTAGGTCTCAGGTTCGAGTCTCACCAAGTAATTTCTAGTCAGTAGTGTAGGATTTTCTTGTCTTTCACCCCCTCCTAGCACCATTGTAATAATATAAAATCTACTTACATGTAAATTCCAATAATACATTCAAATAAAACTAACCTTAATTGAATAGAATCAAACCGACCTAAAGTGGTCATTTCATTTTATTTATATTTTCAAGAATTATAAAAACATAAATAGTTATAAAAATATTTAAACTTATAAAAAAAGTCTAAAAAAATTCCTAAAACAAACTCATGTAGTCCTAATAGAGAAGGTCGGAAATTCCACATTAATAGAGAAAGCTAGAAATTCCCCATTAATTTATATTTTCATGTTAAAATTTAAGTTTTATTCTCATGAATACCTTTAATATAAAGTTTTAAATTCCCCCTTTAATCTAGAAATTATAACTTGAATGAAGTCCTCCTACTCCCTCTAGACTGTGCTAACATTACTCCTCCAAATATGCTGAAAGTTCCATTGAAATACAAACATACCATCTTGATTGATTTTAATTTAACTCCTAAATGATATGTCAATATAATCATTTTATCATTGAAAAAAATTCTTTGATGAATGCATCATTCCTCAAGGTCTATATTTGAGAATTTCTTAGTTCAAAATAAAATTAAACCAAATAACCTAACTGAAAATTATATCCCAAGAAAAAGAAAATACCCGCACAAAAAATGTACTAAATAACCTAACCCAAAGAAAAATAAATAACCAAACCCAAAATTAACTAATTACCTAACCAAAAATATGTGTTGTTATGGTGAATAAATTATCTACAACTAATAGTATTTTTAAACTAAGAAGATATTTTTATGATTTTTTATTTCAACATGGGGAAAAGGTATTGAAATAGGTTGAATACCTTTTAAAAGTTACTTTTTAAGAAAGAAACTATTTTCTAAAATTATTCTTTTAATGAGAATTAGTTTTGAAAAGTGGTGGGTATATTGAAATGATTACTTTTTGTAATGTAATTAGGAGAGTTTTTTTCAAATTTTATTTTAAATTAAGTTGACTTTGAGCTATAATATATATTTGAAATAAAGTTTTATGGGGATTTTAAATATAAATATTAATTTGGTGAAACTATTATTATGTTTAATTTTTTTATAAAGAAAAATTTAATGTCAAGAAGGGAAAGGAAAATCCATAGTTATTCTTATATTGGGGAGTTTCATAAGTTTGAGGATAGTTTAGTTGATAATATTTTGAGTATTTTAGGTATGTTACTAGGTTTTTTGGTAGTAAATCATTATGGTGATGATGGTTGTGTGTATTAAAAATAAAATACTCAATGGATGTTTGATTAATATTTTGAGTGTGTGTTAGTTATTTAGTGTCTAACATTTCATATTGGTGTTAAATCATTGGTATTGGTAATTTGGATTGAATTTAGTGATCATGCGTTAAGGTTATGATTGATGTCTATGATATTATGTTATATAAGGATGTGATGTTTATTTTGAGTTATGTAATATGTTTTTGGATATTTGTTTCCTCTTAGGTATTAGGTATTTATTATTTTTTATTGAATTAATTTTTTGAAGTCACACATCACAATAATGGTTTATATTCAAGATATGTGATGGTGTTTTAATTAGGTATTGATAATTTTGGTATTAATTAGTCCTAGATATAAAATTGGTTCTTATTTTTAGGGATAATAAGTTTTTTAGTAGAAAGGTTGTAAAAACCCATTCCCTAGTAGATTAAAGTAAAGGAGGAATTCTGTCTAACCTAAAAATATATAACCCAAATTGAACAAAATAGCCTAACCTAAAAATACATAACCCAATATCAATAAAATTAAATAACCCAAAATAAAACAAATAACATAAACCCAAGAAAAACAATTATTCTAACCAAAAAATTAACAAATGAACAAATATACTAACCAAAAATTACATAACTCGAAAATGAAACAAATGATGTTACCCAAAATAAACCAAATGTATGATCCTGACCATTTATATAGTTCACTCAGACTTGGTTTTAGGTAATCTTTTGTCCTTTTTTGAGTAATTTTTTTTTGGGTTATGAATTGGGGTGTGTTTGGGTGGAATTTTTAGAAAACTTAAGGAAAATGGGTTGTTCACAGTTGGTGCGCAGTTAGGGAAAATCATGCGCCCCAACCCAAAAAACTATGAAATCTTGGATAGTGGGGAATTTCACAGTTGGTTCATGGTGTTTCTAACCATACACCATATTAGGAGTAACCATGTACCCCTAAAATAATAGGTGTATGGTTTAGGTGAATATTTAGGGAAAACTATGCACCCCTACCTAAGAAACTGTGTGCAAGAATTAATGTCTCATGAAAATTATATTTAAAATTTTACGAACCCCCCTAATTAACCCCAAATCAACCCCCATTATACCCTATGTCATGTTTCATGATTTTGGATCTCTGCGGATGAATTCAAAGCCCTACCTACCTCCTTTCTCCATGAATCAAAGCCTGGATTGAAGGTATTTTCCTCTCCTAGTAAGTGAATCCTCTCTTGGTTCTTTCCTCATTCTTCCCCCATTATTTCCTATTTCTTTCAAGGATGTAATCTTCTTTTTGGGAGAGATATAAATCTATTTCATATGATATAGATCTATTATTTTAGATATAGATCTATATTTTCAAGATTATGATTTTTTTTTAATTTTGATTTAGTGTTTTGAGATTTAGAACTAGATCTACATCATTGTGCCGCTCAATTTTGGGGATTTCCTTTGGGTGAACGCTCCTCAGCAAATCAAGGTAGGTAGTATAATATTTAAATCCTATAGTTTTGATTTTGATTATTTGTATTCTAATTGTCTAATTTCTAGAATTCTTTAGCAATTTGAATTGCCAAACTGAGTAATTAATATGGAAAATTGCTTAATTGAAGTATTGTTGAAATAGATAATTAATTGGGGAATTAATTATGAGATTTAGAGGATGTCCAATTAGATAATTAATTGGGTAATTAATTATGTGATATTGATATTATGAATTTAGATACTTAATTTTTGAATTAATTATGAATAATTGATATTGAGAATGAGATAATTAATTTTGGAATTAATTATGGGATTTTGAGTTGCGTATATGTACTAATTAATTGTTAAATTAATTAATGGGTTTGAAATACTTAATTAATTGGGTAATTAATTAAGATAAATTAAGTGATAAACTAATTTATGAATTACTAATTAAATTTTAGTCATTAATTAATTATTTAATTAATTAATATTATTGATGTGATTAGTTAATTATTAGATTAACTAATAGAATTTTTGAGTTTAACTAATTATTAAATTAGGAATGGAAATTATGTGGATAATTAATTGTTGATTAATTATGTGTTTATGAATGGTAACATGTTCATTCGAGTATGAATTGAAGAATGGGAACATGGTCATTCTAATGTATGATGTGTTAATGGTATCATGGTCATTCAAGTATGAATTAATGAATTAGAACATGGTCATTGAAATGTGTGATGTATGAATGGTAACATGGTCATTCAAGTATGAATTAAAGGATGGGAATATGGTCATTTTATTATGTGTAGTATGAATGGTAACATGGGCATTCAAATATGAATTAAATAATGGTAACAAAGGCACTCTGAGATATGACCTCACTTAGGAATACTTTGGGCTCTGACATGAGCCAAAGTAAGTATTGAGATATGATATAACCTTTTAATACTTTGGGATCCGGCATTAGATGAAGAAGGTATTAAGATATGATATTACCTAAGAATACTTCGGGCTCGGCATGAGCCGAAGCTAGCATTGAGGTATGGGTGTCCTCAGGAACCCAGGAGTTAATGTGGTTCAGTAAAGAATAAATGGTAATGTGATTACTGTTTACTTATGAATTGTACTTATTTCTTTATACAACTAAATACAACATTATCTGATTGGATATTTGTTTTAGATATCATTGGTGGCGGCCTACTAATTTTTACTCTCACCCTACTAAGGATTTATGATCGGTACCTGAATAGACTTTACTGTTACAAGATAGGTTAAGGGTAAAGGTCCTAGGTTATATGGATAATTTGGGGGATGGATCTTGGATGAGGGAACAAGACGTGGTTTGGGACCCACTTGGGAGTCATCAGTGTATTTATTTTTAGTTTAAATTTTTTACACTTGACACTTACTTTAGAATGGATTTTCTTTGCTTTAGTTGGATATTTTACTTCCTATTTTTATTATCATGAATATTCTTATTTTTATGGTAATATTTTCTTCCATTTTTGTTTATTTATTTCTACTGTTTTATTACTCTGATAAAAGAGGATATAGTTTCCCCATGATTAACTTATCAGGCCCTTGCTTCTAGTCAGTAGCCTCTGGCATATGGGGTGGTGCACTTGAAGTCATGTGATCGACCATCTCATGGAACTGGTGTGTGTGGAATCCAATATGGGACATTACAAAGTGGTGTCAGAACCCAATTTTCTTTTCTTTTTTCCTTTGTCTTACTATTTTGGTAAAGGTAGACATGAGACTAGGAATAGTCAGGGATTGTACATGAACTCATGCATGGGAGTTGCAAACCCATGTATAAAGAAAAACCCAAGTACCTAGAGTGGTATTGTTGTTATTGTTTTTTATTGTTATAGTTGAATATTATTTTACCTTGGGTGACACACTTTTTGTGCAATGTGAAAATTGTTTCTGATATTTTTTTGGGAATTGACTCGTGTCCTAGAATGGTATGAGAGTTGAGTCTTCATGCATCATTCTAGGCACTCAATATTATTCATGACATGCATAATTTTAGACATGCACAGGAAAAATAGGTTTTGGGTAATTTGTTAAACCTAAACTAGTTTTCCTTGTGAAATTATATTGAAAATAATGCCTGATATGGAATTGGAATTGTTAAAATGATGCAATAATGTGAATAATTATGTATATAAATGATAAACTTGAATATAATAATTTTTTTACCCTAAACAACCAAGACCCAGGAGTAGGATGGTGAAGGGTGTTGATAGTGCCTCAGTTTGGACCGTGTGGTGATTTTTGGGGAAAAGACTTGTTGTGACTTGTTTTGAGTATTCCTCTTACATAAATGTGATAAAGTTTTGTTATTATTCCTAAGATGTGTTTTTGGCATTGATAGATATTCCTCCATGATGAAACTTGTTGAGAGGAGGACCAGAGGATATGGATAGAGATAATCTATCAGTAGTGGAACCTGAGGCACTGATAGTGTCATGTGAGGAAGATGGGGAGAAGTTTTGAGTTAACTTTTATCATTTTATGAAAATCATGGGAAGATACCCATGGTGGTTTGAGAAGACAATTTCGAACCTGCCAAGGGAGTTTTAGTTTAAGAGACCTCTAACTTTTACTAGAGAGGGTTGAACTAAGGGAGTGGAGTTCTAGATTGAGTCCACTGAGACAATACTTGACCATTTGGAGACTCCTACTGAGAGGAGGGTCAAGTTGGATGCTTATATACTATGAGGATCAGCAAAGCACTGGCGGGACATTCAGGCATGGACTGGACAGACATATATTATGTTATGGAAAGACTTATTAGATAGGTTCTTGGATCACTTCTACCTAAAAAATATAAGGAAGGAGAAAGAAGCGGATTTCATACAGATTACTTAGGGGATCATGACCATTATGAACTATGTTGGACACTTTATTGAACTGTATTTATTTTCTCCAGTTTTGTAAGGAGATGATACAGATATAATGAGATGTTTTCAAGATGGAATTAAGTGTGAGATTAAGTACAAAGTTAATCTATTTTGGTTAAGGAAGTTTGATAAGGTGGTGGATCAATATCTCATTACTGAGGGGACCCCCAAGGAGGCTTTTGGTACTGGATAGATTATTGATACTAGATGATCAGGGGTGTGACTTTGAAGACAATGAATTGCTGTTATGAGAACTTTATCCAGGGTAGTGGAAATATGATTGGTCGTTTAGGAGGTTAGGTTGCAGAGGACCTTACTAGAGTGACCTTTTATTAGTGTGGTAGGTCAGGAAATTATCGTATGAATTGTTCTCGACCACCAGTAGAGTGTTAGTCTTATGGAAATATGGGTAATCTATAGAATTTCAGCAGGACACGGTGACATAAAATCAGTGAGGCAGAAGCTAGACATAGTCAGGGTGTGGGAAGGGGATCATCTACACCTTATTAAATGGGTATTTGGAGTTCTACTGATCGAGGTGGTATAGGCGGTGGATGTGGTGCTTTTGGGAAATAGCTCCCACGTTAATAGAGTGGTGCAACTTAGGGGAGTCAAATTGCATCATAGGGAAGAGGGGTAGGAAAACTATATATAGTGAAGCCTACACTTGTGGATATCAAGGTTGGACCATCGACAGTGAGAGGTACTTTTCTTAGAGCTTCTACATCAGCTAGTTCCTTATTTGATATTGGTGCCTCTCATTCCTTTATATCTGAAAAATTTGTTAATGGTTTGAGCCTATCCATGGAGTTTGTGAGCAGGGTTATTACTATATATACACTATTGGTGGTATGGTCTAGATACATCTATACATGAAATGGTTGTTCTATTAAAGTTAGGGAGTATTGTTTTTTGTGGGATATCTATATCCTTCACATGTCAGGATTCTACCTAATTATGGGTATGGATTGGCTAGTCGCATACTGAACCCACATAAATTGTTACCAAAGAAGAGTGAATTTTATATCTCTTAAGGGTGACCACTATATTCACCATGGAGAGTAGGATATCTAGGTAAAAAGAGTAGATCCAATTACTTAGAAACTTGGGGAACTCATAGCCCAGTTTTCTAATTTATTGCTAGATGATGGGGGTATAAAGAAAGATATCCTTACACCAGTAGTGGAATACTTTTAGGATGTTTTTCTTGAAGACTTATTAGGTCTTCCACCTGAGAGAGATGTGTAATTAATTATATAGCACATGTCAAGTACTAATACAGTTTTTATTCCACCATACATAATGGCAACAATAGAGCTTCAATAACTCAAGACTTAGTTGGAGGAGTTTGAGGATAAGGGATTCATCTGTTTGAGTACGTCACCTTGAGGTTCACCGGTGTTGTTTTCTAAGAAGGATGATATGACTCTATCATTGTGTGTTGATTACTAAAAGTTTAACTAGATGAATTTTAAGAATCGGTAACCTATTTCGTATATCAAAAATATATTTGAAAATTTGAGGGGATATTATGTGTTCTCAAATATCTACTTCAGATCAAGGTATCATCATCTAAGATTTCATAATTCTAATATATTGAGGACTACTTTTAAAATAAGGTATGGCCTATATGATTTCATTATAATTTCATTTCGGTTGATGAAAAAACTTGAAATGTTTATGGACTTGATGAATAAAATCTTCCATCCATACCTGGATCAGTTTTTTTTAGTATTTTTGGATAACATCTTAGTGTACTCCAAGACTCATGAAGATCATTTCCAACATATTAACATCATCATGAGTACATTGAGAGAGAATTGGATATATTCCAAGATATCTATGTGTCAGTTTTATATTGACCTGGTACACTACTTAGGACACATCATCTCAAAGGAAGGTCTGTTAGTGGACCTAGGGAAGGTTCAGGCAGTGGTTTCATGGGAGCAGTCTAAGAATGTATTCTATATTCATAGATTTTTGTGGTTAGCAAGATATTATCAGATATTAATAAGGGAATTTTCCCATTTTTTAGCACTTCTCTCAGGCTTGACCAAAAAAGGAATAAAGTTTGATTGGTCAGAAAAATGTGATAAGGCCTTCCAGGAGTTGAAAAAACATTTGACATCAACACCAATCTTGATCCTACCCAATCCAGGTGAGAAGTATATGGTATATTTTGATACTTTTGGGATTGGTCTCGGAGCTGTATTGATGTAAGGAGATCAAGTTATGGCATATGGGTCTCAATATATAGGGACACATGAATGGAAATTCCCTATGAATGACATAAAACTAGTATAAATGGTTTATTATTTGTATTTTTGGTGGTATTATCTATTGGGTGATAAGTTTACAGTTTTTATAGATCACAAGATCTTAAGGTACACCTTCTCACAATGAGACTTAAATCTTTTGTTGTGGAGATGGGATAAGTATATGTATTCATTTGACTTTGATTTGGAATATATGTCTGGGAAAGGAAACAGTGTGGCTTAAACTTTGATCAGGAAAACTCAGAAACAGGTAGTTTAAAAGTTTAGTGTTCAGTGAAAGATGATGACTTTACTAACTGAGATGCATTTGTAGGTTTAGGAGATTCAAGAGAAAATGACTCACATATCAGTTTCAATGGAGTCTATGATTTTAAGCCAAATTAGAGATAGGAAGTATGATTATCTATAGTCTTTAACCTTGAGGGAAACCCTTGAAGGTGGGGAGTCACCTTCATATTATAGAATAGATGAAGATGATATCATCTATGTTAGGAATCGGGTTGTTGCACTTACGAGCATTCAAGAGGAGCTGATATAGGAATTTCATGCTTTAGAGTGGGCAGTACATATAGGTGTAACCAAAATGTACCATGACCTATGATGACAATTTTGGTGTCTAGGAATGAAAAAGGAGATATCATTATTTGTGACACGATTCTACACCTATCAGCAGGTGAAGGAAAAGCATCAATGACATGGAGGATTGTTTCTGCCATTTCCTATTTCAGAAAAGAAGTGGGATGACATGACCATGGAATTATGGTGGTTCTTCCAAATACTCCAAGTAAGAATGATTTTATCTAGGTTATTGTGGATTTAATTATAAAATTATAGCATTTATTTCTTATATGGGATGCTTTCTCAATGGAGAAGTTTTGAGATTTGTATGTTCATGAAATAGTTCATTTGTATATGGTGCCACAGACTATAGTTTCATTTCATGACTCACATTTAAATTCACTCTTTTGGAAGGTTTTTCATAATTTTCTTGGTAAATAGGTATTATTGAGTATGAAATTCCACCCATAAATAGATGGGAATTCAAACCATACTATACTGGTGCTTGAGGATATGATGCGGGTATGTGTTCTTAACTTCGATGGGTCTTGGAGAAAGCACATTAATTTAATGGATTTTTTCTATAAAAATAGTTATCAAGTAACTATACATATGGAACCATATTAGGTTATTTATAGTAGGCTATGAATATCACCTCTATGCTGGATGGAGGCAGGTGAGTCAGAATTATTGGGACCAAGTATCGTGCAGGAGACATTGGAGTAGGTTCAACTGATTCTGAAATGTATGGATACTACTTAGAGTGGAAATAATTCATATGATGATAGATTTTGATGAACCCTATAGTTTAAAAAGTATGATCATGTGTTCCTTGGAGTGTCTCCTAGATTGAATTACTACATGATATGGAGATGGGGCAAGTTGGAACTCAGGTTCTTTGGACTATTTGAGGTTGTTGATAGAATCAGGCTGGTGGCATACCGACTAGATCTTCTATAAAAATTCAGTGTTATGTATGATGTTTTCCATGTATTACAACTTCATAAGTATCATCCCGACCCTTTTCATGTGATTTAGGTGGATGACGTTGAGCTTTAGATAGATGTGTCCTTTGAGGAGCATCTGATACATGTGTTGGATTGTAGTGAGAAAGTGTTGTGGGGAAATATTGTGCCAATAGTTTGTATATTGTGGAAACATGTTTTTTTGCATGAGGATACATGGGAATGGGAGGAAGATATGCGGCCTCAGTGTCCTGATCTTTTTTACTTGGGATCTTAAAGTATCTTGGAAGTGCAACTCGAGGACGAGTTGTTATAAGGTGGGGAGATTGTCCCAGCCTTTTCTAGAGTTGACACATACATGGTTTTTGGTACTATTTTGTCCTTATTTGAGTACTTTTTGTTTTGTTTATGACTTGGGGTGTGTTTAGGTGGAATTTTTAGAAAAATAAAGGAAAAGGTGTTATTCATGGTTGGCGCATGGTTAGGGAAAACTGTGTGCCCCAACCTAGCAAACTGTATAACCCTGGACAATGGGAAATTACATAGTTAAAGCATGGCTTGTCTGACTGTGATCCCTCTTAAGAGTAACCATGCACACTTAAAATAATAGTATTGTGGTTTAGGCACATAGTTAGGGAAAACCATGCACCCCTACCCTGGAAACTGTGTGCAGGAATTAAAGTCTCCCAAAAATTATTTTTAGAATTTCCCAAACCTCCCTAGTTCATTCCTCATTCGTCCCCCATGTTTCTGCTTCCTTTCAGCAATGTAGCCTTATATTTGAGAGATATATAAATCTATTTGATGAGATCTAGATCTATGGTTCTAGAGATAGATCTGTATTTTCAAGATCTAGATTTCCTTTAATCTTGATTTGGGGTTTTGCGATTCAGATCTAGATCTACGTCGTTGTGCCACTCAATTTTTTCGATTTCCATTGGGCGAACACTCATCAATGAATCGAGGTTGGTGTTATAATATTCGAATCCCATATTCTTAATTTTTATTATTTTTATGATAATTGTATAATTTCTCATGTTCTTTAGTAATTTTAATTCCAAAATTGGGTTAATTAATGTGGACAATTTCTTAATTGAAGTATTGTTGAAATGGATGATTAATTGGGGAATTAATTATGAGATTTATGGGTTATCCAATTAAAAAAATTGAGGAATTAATTATGTGATATTGATATTATTAATTGATATAATTAATTGTGCAATTAATTGTGGAGAATTGAGATTGATAATGAGATAATTAATTTTGGAATTAATTATGGTATTTTGAGTTACGCGTATGGATTAATTAATTTGTAAATTAATTTATGGGTTTGACATACTTTATTAATTTGAGAATTAATTAATAGAAATTAATTTATAATCTAATTGATGAATTAGTAATGAAATTTTAGTTATTAATTAATTGTTAAATTAATTAATATTACTGTTTTGATTAGTTAATTGTTAGATTAACTAATGGAATTGTTGAGTTTAACTAATTTTTGAATTAGGAATGGAAATTATGTGGATAATTAATTGTTGATTAATTATGTGTTGATGAATGGTAACATGGAAATTTGAGTATTAATTGAAGAATGGTAACATGTTCATTCTAATGTGTGATGTGTGAATGGTAACATGGTCATTAAAGTATGAATTAAATATTGGGAACATGGTCATTCAAATGTGTGAAGTATGAATGAAAACATGGTCATTCAAGTATGAAATAAAGGATGGGAACATGGTTATTCTATTTTTTGTATTATAAATGGTAACATGGGCATTCAAGTATGAATTACAGAATGGTAATAAAGGCACTCTGAGATATGAACTCACTTGGGAATACTTCAAGCTCTGGCATGTGCCGAAGAAGGTATTAAGATATGATATAACCTTTGAATACTTCAGGCTCTGACATAAGATGAAGCAGGTAATAAGATATGATATTAAATAGGAACACCTTGGGCTCCAACATGATTCAAAGCAGCTGTTGAGGTACGAATGCCCTCAGGAACTCGGGAGTTAATGTGGTTAAGTAAAGAATAAATGATAATGTGATAACTATTTACTTATTCATTGTACTTATTTCTTTATACAACTTCATACACTATTATCTGACTAGATATTGTTTTATACACCTTTGGTGGTGTCCTACTGAGTTGTACTCACACCCTACTCAGGTTTCCTGATCGATACCTGAATATACATTATTATTGTAGGACGTGTTAAGGGAAAAGGCCTTGGTTTAGATGGCTAATTTGGGGGATGGATCTTGTATGAGGGAACTATATGTGGCTCAGGACCTACTTGGGAGTCTTTGGTGTCTTTATTTTTAGTTTTCATTTTAGATACTTGACACTTACTTTAGCATGGCATATTTTCCACTTTAGTTGGATATTGTACTTCCTGCTTTGATTATCTTGAATATTGGTATTGTTATGGTTATATTTTCTTCCTATATTGTTTAATTATTTCCACCAGTGTATTAATCTAATAAAATAGGGTATATTCTTCCCATGATCAACTTATCAGACCCTCGCTACTAGTTGGTAGCCTCTGGCATAAGGGGAGGTGCGTTTGAGGTCATGTGACCGACCAGTTCGGGGCACTGGTGTGTGTGGCACCTGGTCTAGGACATTACACCAAATGACATAAATCAAATATGACATAACCCAAAGATAAAGCAAATGTATGAACCCAAAATTAACCAATTGACCTAACCCAATATGAATCAAATATCATAACAAAAATTAACTAAATGAACTAACCCAAAGAAAAATAAATAACCTGACCCAAAATGAATTAATTAACCTAACCAAAAAAATGAACAATTAACCAAATAACCTAATCTAAAGCAAACTAATGACCAAACGACCAAAATGAACCAAATTACGTAATGCACAAAAGATATAATCCAAAAATAAACAAAATAACCTAACCCAAAATAAACCAAATAACCTAACATTAAAAATATATAACCTAAAAATGAACAAAATAAACTAACCTAAAAATACCTAACCCAAAATGAAAAAAAATTACATAACCCAAAATAAACCGAATAACCTAAATCCAAGTAAACCAATTGTTCTAACCAAAAAATGAACAAATGTCCAAATGAACTAACCAAAAATTACATAACCCTTAAATGAACCAAATAAAATAATCCAAAATAAAATAAATAACCTCACTCAAATATGAAATAACCCAAAGATGAACCAAATGACTGAACCCAAAATTGACAGATTCACATAACCCAAGATGAAGAAAACACCCTGAAAATAAACTAAATAACCTAACCCATAGAAAAATAAATAACCTAACCCAAAATGAACTAATTTAGCTACCCAAAAAATGAACAATTGATCAAATGACATAATCCAAAAAACTAATTACCAAACAACCAAAATGAACCAAATTATGTAACACAAAAATAAACCAATTTACATAACACATTAATAAAAGAAACACCCCTACCCAAATTGAATTAAATGACTAAACCAAAAAATATGAAAAATACTATAACCGATAGATCAAATGACCAAATGATCAAATTACTAAACAACCTAACCAAAAATGAACTAAATGACCAAAATAACCAAGTGACCAAATAACATGACACAAATAGAATTTGACCAAAATTAATATACAAGAGGAATACATATCATACCCATGTTTATAATACTAATTACTATGTATTGATTATGTTATTCCACTAGTATTAAATTTCTAATTAAATGTATATTTAAGTGCCTCTTCATTTTATGGATTTCCTAAATAACTAAAATTTTAATTAGTTCTAGGTTTATCAATTTCATATTATTCAATAATGCTCTATTGTAGTAAGCAGTTTCATTTTTAGCAAGTGGCATTGGGCATCAAAGGTCATGTGCCTTGGTAAAAATTATTTTGATCGAGTAGGAGGAAAACGGATTGAAGTTCTACAAATACACAGACACAAGATAATATTTTAGGATTTTATTGATATTTAAAATTTTGATACATAATTCATAATTAAATATCTTGTTTATATTTTGAATATTGTTCCCTGGATGCCCTCAATAAGAAATAAGATAAAAACTTCAATCCAAATGATCATTTGAGATTGGTTTTAGGTGAGGATCACTATAGGAGAGTCTAATGTCAACCTAAGAAAAACATTGTCCCCACTATGTATTGGCCCTTATCTAGTGCCTCTCAGACTTATAACACCACCGAATAGAAAAACACTCATGTAGAAGAATTTGAGGCCAAAAAAATATCTATATGAGAGCATGAACAAGATAAATTGGTCTTCAAATAGTTCCTGAAATCTATATCAGTTATATGTCCATAACTTCCATTATAGGATGCTAATGTTTTTCATTCAAGTATTGCAACAATGTTCTCTATATATGATTCACTCAGTGATGTCAATGGGGTCTTAGTGGTAGTCAAGGTTATGATACTGGTGGTGGTGGTGGTGGTGGTGGTGATGATGATGATGTCGGTGCTCTTGGCCACAATGTTAATGATGATTATGATGGTACTGGTGGTGATGAGGGAGTTATTTATCCCCTAAATTTTTGAGTTGACAGTATGGATACATGTGGATGATGTTTAATGACTAAAACTAGTTGATGATGTGGATTGTATATATATGTAATATAATTGTAAATGGTTTGAAAACTATTGATAACATAATAGTTAAATGATAAATATATAATAAGTAAACTACATTAAATGTGTACCATGGTTTGTAATTTATTTGCAGGTTCTGTGAGAGGTGATAGATGGTGAATTTATTGTCCATTGGGGATAGGACTCTATACCCATGGTTCACCGAACCATGGGTATGAATGAATTTTGGACAACCCTACATACCCAAGGTTTTAGGAACCATTGGTATAGATATATACTCACGGTTTGATGTAAATCATGGGTACTCAGAATTGACAGTGAGTTATACCAACGGTTTCAAATAAAACCATTGGTATAAACCAATATCGATGGATATAATTCCCAAAAATCATAGAAACATTAGTATAGGATATAATAATGGTTTTCTAAAACATTGGTATAGTTTTATTTACAATAGTTCTGTTTAACCGGTGGTAATCTGAGTGCAACTACTCCAAGCCTTCCTCCAAAAGTTTTGGGGATGGCGACCAGTACCGAGTAGGAATATCACACGCACATGGGAGGCCTTAGCCTATGGTACCTATACTCACACACACATCCATCTTTATGAAACGGTTCATAGATAATAATAAAAATAATACCAAATTTATTAACACATATATATCACATAATCAAAGTATTGAAGAAGTACTAGAAAGTGATAAATTGACAAATACAAGCCCAAAAAAAATGCAAAAGAGTCCAACCTACTTAGATGGAGGGGACTACTATCAAATACAACCACTGATACATAACTCGGTGTATCTAGAACAATATTCTATGCCTACTCCCATTCCTCCTAGGATTCCATCAAATATCCTATCATCTATATAATACATGACAAGTGTGGTTAGATCCCATGTAGGGGTGAGTATAAAAATACCCATTAGACACCCCAAAAACTCAAAATAAAAGGGAGAAACTATAAGTCAATATACCACTCAACCCAAATCTAGATAGAATAGTAACCAAATAGAGAGAGAACAAGAATATATATATCCAATCATCGGCTATACATGACTAGTCATCTCATCATCACAAGGATTCCCATAATCACCCAAATATACTCTTAAAATACTCCAAGTCTCATGGTCTCACCATACAGCCTATTATAAGATTATACTAGATACTTAAAGGTATTTCTCTTCTAATATCACTCACTCCAAGATCCCTATCATCCTTGGTGGCACTCATTTGAGTGGTCTCCATCATCGGGTATCACTAAGTCGATGGCATGTCCCTGCCATCTTTGATGGAATCCATATGAGAGAACATGTTTGTAGGGTATATCCATGATGAAATTCATGCTATAAGCCATTGAAATAAGATAATCAGATAGTGGATCCCACTCATGCCTCATGGGGGACTCAACAAACCCTACTGAAACCCATAAGATCTCAACAGACAGATAGGGGATCACTTTCAAGACTATTGGGGGCACCACAAACCCAATATGGAGCTCTGAAGATCATAATGCTAATATAGGAGATCATAGCTTAGACCAATGGGGGATTCCACAAACCCTAACAAGACTCATAATCACAATACACAAATTGGGGATCACACCCAGGATTGTAGTAAGATACCAAAAACCAAATCTGAAACTATCATCCAAGTAGAGGATCGTATGCATGATGATACTGTGAACCCTATTGAAACCACCTAGTAAGTAGGGGATCAACACCCATATATGTTCGTCATTAAAATACCTCAAAATGCACTTATAGAAGATTATACGATAGAGGATCCCACCTCAGACTTTCCCTAGGAATACAGAAACTCTTTCTGAATAAGTCCCATAGAGGGGATCATAATACTATGCTCAGGATGTAATACCACATTGTACCCTCATAGGGATAAACCAAGGAAGCACACCCACCTGGAATTGATCTACATGACACTACAAGAATTTTCCTTCTATAATCACCTCAATTCGCATCTTTCACACCAAAATTGTGGCCACCATTATGTTCTATATAGAAAAGTACTCAAGTTAGGTTACTCACATGTCTCTATCCAAGTACTGAAGATAGCGATGCATAAGGGAGAAGTCCCTGAGGGGTTTTTATGGAATGTCTTTCTATGGTAAATGGAATTTATCTCAAGTCCAACCCCTATTCATGTCCCCTTGTTGTACTCAGTATGTAAAAAGAAATTACATGGTGTCTACTTTCAGTTACACGACGTGTGGCCCTACCCAGACACCTAGGCATTTCCTCACTCACACGGCCTGAATGGCCTTGTTACCCTAAACTATGTGTACATAAAGTACATGAAATTTTTTATCAACCCAAAACAATTTTGTTTCATTCATTCCATGTCTGTGTACCTCATCCCAGGCCATGCATCCAATCATGTCCTTCTACACAACCAGGTCCTCTTAACATGGCATGCATGGCCATGTCCTTGACCACATGACCAAGCCCCACTACAAGGTGTGTACCTATAGTACATGGTGTGTAGTTCCAAAATATCATCTTCCCCAAATAGGAAGAACACACGGTGTGTTCTCCTTCATTACATGTCATGTGACCAAGATTTATGAACTGTAAATCACTACAATCCTCCCAAAACCCCTATTTTTCACTGATTACCAACTGATATACCCCCAAGGGGTCTCTATCAATCATATATGGGATATAAAACATTAAAATAATGAATTTAAAATGGTAAAGATATAAAACTCATAAATCTTACTACCTTATGGTGAAGAACAGAAGTTTTGAGTCTAGCGTGATGCCTGGAACCTGCTACACCTCGATCCGGTGTTGATCACCATTAAGAATGGAGTTCGGTGGAACCTCATCTCCCTCAGTTCTCCCTCAGTTCATCCATAACTACAAGGGTATTCTCCACTTTCTTATGAGCATGGAAAACAATAAAAGGAGGAGGGGTTGGTTTAGGTTTATTAATTAAATTTCATTTAATTAATAAACTTCCATAATTTAATACCCCACTAACAGTCACCACCAACCAGGTACCCGATTTAGACTAACGTTATGTTTCACTTAAGGTAATACCCATGTTATGAACTCAACCTATGTTTCATATTTCTGATTTGAGACTCCTTTTGGGATTTATTCCTCATTCCCAAAAAAATGAAAGTGTGTGATAAAATATTTTTAATATTTTTAATATCACCACACCAAGGCTCTTCAGGCCCTAGAATTCCTCATTGACTTGGTGCCTAGATATAGAAATATTATTAGAAATTTTCCAAATTATTATGTAGAAAAGCCAATGTCATTACACTCTCCTCACCTACAAGTATTTTCATCCCAAAATGAAAAAGATTACTCATAAGGGGGAAACTAATCTCTCAAGTGGTTTTCCCACAACAGAAAGCTCCCCATATGGTTCTTGTGATGTCAAAAAAACACACACATTAGGGAATGAATTTCCCAAAAAGGTTCTTTTTTGGTCGGATCTCAAACACCACCAGGTACCTCAAAGAGGAAACTCCACACCCAATGCCCAGCTCATCCAATTTGACATTGCGCAATGATTCATGAACTTGTATCCTCAGTTGTGAAACATTTAAAACACCAAATTCCTAGTTTAACTCTGATATCATAGTCTAGTGGAATGTCACCTAACTAACCCAACATAGTAACTGAAGGAAGAGTCTATGAACCTCAAAGATAACCTGTCATCCTGGCCAAATCTCAAGCCATCTTCATCCAACCCTTGATGAACCACACCCTTGTAAACCATTGTTATCACCAACTCTAGGATAACAACTCCATATAACACTAGCTACGAATAGTACATTAGTGACCTAAAGGGTATCCCAAATATGGCCTCAAATGGTTCTATGCCGATGGTGGAGTGGTGAATGTTGAGATACAAAAACTCCATTGAGGGTAGGGTGATCCTCCTATTCATGGACTCAATTCAACATACATACCCAAAGCATGTTCTCCCAAACCTGAATGGTCTGATTTACATAGTCATATGTCTGGGGTAACACTAAGCTCGACCATAATGGATCCTTGAAAACATCTTACTTTTATAGGTTCCCCAAGTTCACCACTAAACTATATTATTAGATGGTTATGAAATTGGAAAACCTAGTGAGTCAGTCTAAAAACACTCAGATAGTGGCATGAACTCTTGCTGATCATGGAAACCCCCTCATGAAAACCAAATGGTCACCACATAATTTACTTCACCATACAAACAGCTCGATCTCCACATACTGATAGGTGAGACATCAAGAGCTAAACTCAGCAACAAGCTAACATGTCCTTGGCTGCCCAACTTGATGCCAAAGGATATCAGTACAACCACCCCTCTCCGGGATTCACAGCTAAGATAAAAAACCTCCTCTACACCTCACCTCACAGTGTGGATGGTGTCATCATCTGTCTTCAAAATGATTAATTACTACCCACCTTCATAAGATCCATCAAGAACATATCTAGTGGATATTTGGTCAGGATAGACCTCATAAACAAAATCCCCATGTTGTACCTTCTTTTCTCATTAAAAATAAGAGGGGGAAAACCATTGACTGGAAATATGTTACACCATACTCAACCACAAGGTTCAACTAAAAGAGGTTAATTTATGCATTACTTTGATCAATAATAGTGGACATAAGCCTCTTTGCAAGCATCTTCTACTACGACCACACCCTTGGGTGGCTCTCAAGATATTAAATCCTCAACCTTTATTGGGTCTACTTTCACTCCCATTTCCAAGAAAATATATCACAAGAAGTGGAACTCCTAAATCTATACCCAACTCTATGAGAAATCCCCATGAAAACAATACTCTTGAAGTATGTCTAGGACCATCCTTAAGTGTGTCGCATGCAACTCTAATGTTGAGTACACGAGGGTACCAAAGAAGAAGAATATCAGGAATCGATCCAAAAAATGTTGAAGGACCTGGTTCATAATTATCTCACCCACCTCCTAGGAAAAAAATATTGGGCTTCCCAAGTGATCACACTAGGTATTACTAGGTCCTCCTTCTACAAACCTTCAACTGCACCACTGTCTCTTAAAGATTAGTGGGAGCCAACCAATATGCTAGTGAATATATCTGGGTGGTCCCTAGGTGTTAGTCTATATAGAAGTAAAACTCTCAGTGGGGAGGTAAACCTAACACATCATTAGGATAGACATCCTCATCCTCCGCCACCATTGTAGGGAACTGAAATTTCATAGCATCCACTACTCCAAGTTTCATACTTGAAAACTGATAAAAATTTTATTGTATCTGAACACACATGATCTCATACTTCTTGTCCTGGGACCAATCCTAAATGAATAAGAAACTCATTCTCATAATCCAAAAAACTTCCATGCCCATTGGTGGAAACCAACCGAGCATTGATGGTAGGAAACCAATCCATACTGTGGAAAACATCATAGGGAATCTATGGAACTATGGAAAGATTATATGTGAGTATCTATCTCTCTCTCCAGAGTTGGTTCACACTATCATTAGTATTGAATGACCTTTGATCCTCTCTATTGGATCCTCTAAGCATAAAGTTCAAGCAAAAAGGATCTACTTGTATCACTAGGCCTTAAATAAGGGTATGCTTAGGAAAATGTGGCTCATGAATCTGTTCCAAACTATAGATAAGGCAGTGAAGTTACATGTCATACCTCAATCCAATATCAAGCCTCCAGGATAAAAGATCCTTCTACCAAAAGCTCATATTTTCCCTTGCCTGCCTGTTCACCACCACCATGTCTTACTTTAACACCTCAACACACCAAACTAACCTGAACACACAAGAAAAAGGAAATCATCTTTCAAAGCTCGACACTATCTAATTTGGGAGGAACTAACTCAACCTCATGGTTTTAATCATGTCACAAGAACATGTATCAATGGGAAAATAATCCCTATTTCTTGTAATACCAAATAATTTTAAACATCAATATCATAAGGCTTCATTGACACCATGCATAAACCTATAAAATCCTAAAGAAATTAGTGGAAAGAAAAGTGTATCTAGCACCTGTGTCTAATAGTATTACTAAAAAAGTATAAAGAACACAGATCGTACCTCTAAACACTCCCAGAGCCTCTAGGTCATTAGCCTATATAGCCTAAAACTTTCCTCGCCCTTATCCTCTAGCTCCCTGAGCCTGGGCCAAACCACATAGTGGTGGTAGTGGCAATAATTTGAACCATCTTCCACCTCCCACTACCCTCCCAACTCATCTTCCATGTATGTCATCATGAATAACTCTTTGATATTTTTGTTTTATCTATATGAGTGTTCCATTTATTGTCTCTCTATCAGCTGCATGATAGTTCAAACAATCTCGTGTAAGGTGTCCTTGACTGTCACAAGAAAAACACTGTCTCTCTCTCTCTCAACTAATTGGAACCAGCCTGAGAGACCTGAACCATAGACCCTCCATCCTAATATCATATCCTAAATCATCTCACATGCCTAGATCCCCAAGCCTACCGTTGGATACCATCTATCGAGGTCTCAACTCCTAAGTGCCTACTGCCAGTACCCACCATCAGTGTCTCCTCAACCAGAAATATCTTAACTACTAAGGATCTCTTGAGCACTCCAATATAGGTGGGAATGCATAGAGATACCAATGTTTTCTTTATATCTTAGTTTAATCACTACTATAAGGTTTGTGATTAGAAAAATGGATCCCAAAATATATCCATAGAGTATCAAAAAAGTTCATTGAACCACGCTAAATACTCCACCATGGTCAGGCTACCATACTAGGGCTACAAAATCTTCTAGATATGAATTTCTCACAATGTGTCTAGATAAAACTCTTCCATGAAGATATTATAAAACTTTTTCCAATTGATAATCATCTAATCATGTATCTATGTCACCATATTGAACCATCACCTCATGGTTCCCTAAATAAGACTTGTTTCCAGTACCACCATTTGATCTAGAAGTGTCCTCATAAGGTGGAAAATTCATGTGAATGTATCAAGATAGTCATTAGCTTCTTGGGGGTCTATCTCACCCTGAAACCTTCCTCAGAGGTATTTTAATTTGAAACTCATAGAGGGAACTCAACCTATGCATATCATTGGTTGGTACTATCGACACAACCTATTGCTCAATAGGAGGTGGCTCAATAAGAAATCCACCTGGAGGTACCACCTCATGTACAAACCCTACACTAAAGCCTCATCACTGAGTGGATCATCATCACGATCCCAATATAGAATACCAGGTAGTTTTTATCATGAATTCATCCTAAAATAATCAATATGTTCCATAATCATGGAGTATATCAAGGGAACTGACTCAAGAAGGACATGGAAAACATAACTCATTCCTATATGATGCATTTAAAAAAGTGTTTCCCTACAACTAGTTCCTACATGTTCTGAGTCAATAATTAGGTTATTAGAGTCCTAATGAATGGATATGTTAGTTAACTCACCAATACTAGAGTCCCTGTATTGAAATATGAACTAGATAAACTTAACATTGTTTTTATACATCCCAAAATAAGCTCACATCTAGACAATCTCAACACTCTAGTCCCAAAGTGGAACCTACTCTAATACCACTTTATCAAGACCCAACCCATCAAGGCCTACCTGGTCGATGATAAGCCGAGTGAGACTACCCCAATACCATGTTCAATAGTCTAGGGGTTGGTGACTAGTGTTGAGTAGGCATATCACACACACATGGGAGGCCTTAGCCTATGGTACTTGTACATAGGCACACACATCCATATCCATGTATCAGTACAGAGATAATAATATACATAAACCAAATACATGAATATATCTATATCCCTCAATTAGAGTATAAAAAAGGTACTAGAAAGTGATAAAGGGAAAAATAAAATCACACCAAAACTGCAAAAGAGTCCATCCTACTCATAAGGAGGGGAATATTTTCAAATAAAACCACTAATACACAACTTGATCTATCAAGATCACTATGATCCACCTAATCCTGGTCCTCTTAGGACTCCATTAAAGGAATTTTTGTTTTCATAATACATTATAGGTGTGGGTAAATCCCATGAAAGGGTGAGTATAACAATACTCAGTAGAAACCCCAAAAGGGGTCAACTATAAGGAAATATTTATCTCAGCCCGTATCCATAGGTAATAGTGACCCAAGTGAGAGAGAATATTAATATAAATCTTCAATCCTTGGATATACATGAATAGTTATCTCATCATCATAAGGATTCCCATAATCACTCACATATACTCTTCAAAGTCTCTATGTCTCATGGTCTCACCATACATCCTTCCATATGATTCTATTAGAGGATCAAAGGAATCGCTTGTCTAGGAGCACTCACTCCATGATCCCTACCATACCTGATGTAACATATCTGATAGGTCTCTATCATTGGGTATCACAATTCGAGGGCACATCCTTGCCATACATGATGGAATCCATTTGATAGAATATGCATGTTGCATCTAACCATGAATAAAGTGATTCTAGAACCTAACAGAACATGATAATCTGATAGGGGATCCCACCCATTCCTCATGGGGGATTCTATAAACCCTACTATAATTCATAATATCTTAACAGATGGATATGGGGTCACTCCCAGGACTGCTGGGGGACACCATGAACCCAATATGGAACTTTGGAGATCATAATGCTAATATAAGGGATCAAACCTAAGACTATTGAAGGGTTTCATAAACCCTACTGAGAATTAGAATCATGATACATAGATAGGGGATCACACCCAAGACTGCTGGGTGATACCACAAGCCCAATCTAGAAATATCCATGTAGTAGGGAATCATATGCATAATGATACTGCAAACCTTACTGGAATCACATGTTATGTAGGGTATCAACACCCATAAATGTTGGTAATGGTGATACCTAAAACCCAGCATAGGGAAGATGATAGGATAGAGGATCATGTCCTGGACTTCCCAGAGGAATACAGAAACTCTATCTGTACTAGTCCCATATAGGGGATCACAATACTATACTCAGTATGTAATGTCACTCTGTACCCTTAGAGGGATAGACCAAGGAAGTGCACCCATCTGGCGTTGATCTATGAATTTATACAAGAATCATCCTGCTAGAATCACCTCGTGTCGCATATCTCACACCAAAACTGTGGACACCAGCATGTTCTATACGGGAAATACATAGGATAGTCTACTCATGAGACTCCATTAGAGTCCTGAATATAGAAATGTGAAAAGGAAAAGTCCCTAAGTAGAGTACATGGTGTGTCCTCCTAGATTATATGGTGTGTCTCTTGAGGCTAACCCTTGGTTGTGTCCCCTCATTATATTCAGCATGTAAAAAGGAAATTACATGGTGTGTACATTAGATTACATGACATGTGACCTCTCTTAAACACTTGGGAATATCCCTGTTCACATGGATTATATGGCCAAGTTACCCTAAACAGTCTGTACATAAAGTAAATGGCATGTTCTATCATCCCAATCACTTGGTCGTGTCCTTCATCCCATGCTCATATACCTCATCTCGTACTGTGCATCTGGTTGTGTCCTTCTACCCAACCAAATCCTCTTAACATGGCATGTCTTCCCATGACCTCGACCATATGTCCAAGCCCCACTACACGGAGTTTACCCACAATACACAACAGGTAGTTCCAAAAGATTATATTACCTAAATGGTAAGAACACATGGTGTGTTCTCCTATACTACATGTTGTTTGATCCGGATTTCCATACCGAGAGTTGTTGTAATCCTCCCCAAATCCCTGTTTTCCAATGGTTACCCATAGATCTACCCTCAAGGGATCTCTATTAGTTATATAAAGGCTTAAAACCCTTAAAAATATGCATATGTGAGGATCGGGACATAAAACTCATAAATCACCCTACCTCATGGTGAAACGTCGAAACTTCGGATCCAACACAATGTTCGAATCCTACTACACCTCAATCTGAAATTGATCACCATTAATAATGGAGTTTAGTGGTGACTCCTCTCCCTTGGTTCACCCTCGATTCATCCATCACTATAAGGGGGTTCTCCCTTTTCTTTAATGTGTGATAAAAAATACTAGGGGGAGGGGTAGGTTTAGGTTTATTAATTAAATTTCATTTAATTAATAAATATACATCATTTAATACCTCATCAATGATCACCTTGAAGTAAGCACCCGATGTTGAAAAATTTTATGTCGTACTTAGGCTATAACTAATTTTCTAAACTCAATTGCGGTTTTAGGTTTCCAATATAAGACTCTATTCATGATTTATTCCACATTTCTAGAAAAACTTCACACACATGATAAAATATATTTAATATTTTTGATATCACTACATTGATACTCTCCAGACCCCAAAATTCAGTGTTTAATCATCACTTGGCTCCAGAAATATTCCAAAGTCTTACACGGTAAAACAAAATTCATTTCATAGACTTCTCATCTTCCTCCATAATTCTTCGAAGCTTTCCTTCAATGCCTCTAAATCCCAGAAATCCATAAATAAAGGGTTTGAGATGACTGGGACCTTACATTAAAGCACATTGGATTGGTATTTCGGTGATACCAACACCCCTAGGATGATGAAAAGCGTTTTGAGGGTGTATTTTGGTGGTTCTTCATCAATTTAAGATTCTTAAGGTGTGGGAAGAATATTGGTGGTGAAAGGATCCTTTTATAAGTGAGAGGGGTGACACTTTTGTAAATATAATTTCATAATATAAAAAGGGTTGTTATTATTAAGTCCATTAGAACCAAAATTTATAATTAATAAGGGTAGAATTAGTCAAGTCCATGCAATCCCTATCCCGCCCATTGTAATTATGAGTTTATGTTACATTTACTTCTTGATTTAATGTTTTTACCTCATTTTAACCTTTACCACAGTGACTAATGTTTACCTTTGTAACTTATTTTTATGCCCTAAAATTAAATTGAACTAATTAAATAATTTTTTATTTTGATCATTAAAATTATTAAATATATTTTATTAAATTAAATTTCAAAATATGATAAAAATTAACTTCAATATAAGTAATAAAAACAATATTTTCACTATTCACTAAAAATCAAATTTTTTTGAAAAACTATAAAAACCCACCCGAAGATAATTTTGATGTGTTGATTCCAAAAACAAATATTCATTTTACCCCAATAATTTTCTAAATATGAGAAATTTATTTTTTAATAAAATCCTTATTTATTTAAAAATATTTTTTTATGACACGGTTGAATCTCTAGCACTTAGAAAAATTACCCTTGATTTCATAAAATTATATGATTAAATGAGTAGTGTTTAATGAAATAGTTTTATGAAAATAAATTTTATTTCAAAACCATAAAAATATAATTTAATAAAAATAAAACATATATATTTTACCAAAAATAAAAGTATGCTTTCTTTATGCCAAACATTTGTTCCATCGTATTTTACACTTTTATTTAATTATCTTGTGATATAAATTTTTATATTAACATTATAAGTAAATATAATGAATGTGAATGTGTTTAATATTATATTATTATATATGATGTTTGTGTTAATTTAGAAGGTGGATTCCATTTATAAAGTTCAAAGTTGTTATATTCTACTTTCTTCCAATGTATATATATATACCTTCTTTTCTTAGACATACAATCTTGAAATTGATTAGTTTCTTAAAAAATATTATAAAATCTTTTTAACTACTATCTTTTCTCATTTCATATTTCATGATTTTCATATTTAGGACTCTTTGATTATTTGTTGAGATACCACACTGATGGGAGTGTGAATGTAATGGTTGTAGAGCCTCTCATAAACTTTCATATTGTTGAGTAGATCCACCCCAATAGAGTTATGTGATAGTTTGGATATGTCTAGTGTGTTCCATTGATTTTAATATATCTATTATCACTTCATTCTTTGAAGTTTTCATAGAGATAGGATGTTAATTAGAGGTTGTTACATGCATAGTATATTAATATATGGGACAGATGTGCGATATTCCATTAGAGGTAATGCCTATAACATAACTCCATTTATAGTAGTTTGTTGAGTATGAAACAGGGAAGGGGGAAACCCCTTTTTATAGAACCAAACAAACCCTCTTATTATACAGGGCAGAGGGGACCCATTACATGGTATGTAGACCCAGTGGGGTATGGAACCACATGGAAAAAACTGGGTCATAGGTTCAAATTGACCTAAAGGCCCTGACCCATAAGTCATCCAAACTGAACCACACTTCCAAGTCGTTTGGCCCGTCATTGTAGTGACCCAACACCAAACCAGTCACCATCCTTGAGAGCCCACCTCTCTACCCGCCCTCCTGCCACTAGAGTCACTAAGCTACCTTGTTGTTCCTTCTAACAATGTTCCCAATGAATCTGACATCCCACTAACTATAGGTCCCTCCATCGGCCATTTACCAACTGTCCTAACCTGAAGTGGCTCGTCCACCAAAAACTACACCCTCACCGCCTCACTCACATCTAGTCGTTGTCCACCAATAATGATTACACACCACTTCACCCCCCCCCCCCATCACTGTGTTCTCAAAGTGATT
Source organism: Viscum album (assembly GCA_963277665.1). Taxonomy (NCBI): domain Eukaryota; kingdom Viridiplantae; phylum Streptophyta; class Magnoliopsida; order Santalales; family Viscaceae; genus Viscum; species Viscum album. Next base: position 124,747,807 of record OY728126.1, read on the forward strand.
CCCATAAATCCCCAAATTTTTGGGTGGCTAGGGTTTGAACCATGGTTTATATAGGATTAAGGGGTAACCATAACCACCAGGATATGACCACAATTATCAGTTGGTTGAGGATGAGGTATGGTATAAACTAAAATCTATATTGTATCTTTTGTGTCATGGTAGAGGGATCTAGGATCCATAAATTTTTCAAATTTACATTTTACTATTAGTTTTAGAATTCATTTAAGGTTTATACTTTTTTTTACAAACTATTCATATGCACCATATTATCCGCATGACTGATCCTAAGGAGGATCTAGTATTCAATCAAATAATGTGCCATTATGCAATGCATAAACACTTTCCAATAATCCATGATATACATAATAGTATATTTGAGTATTTTACACTTGGTGGATAGGAGGAACCTATTAAGGCACCCCCTCCAATAGATATAGATGTTGAGGAGTTGAGAAGAGGATGTAGATGACGTTGGGTAGCTCACACAGCGTCACCTATTCCATCAGCAGATGAGGCATCCCCTATATACGAGCCTCATTCTACTGTTGATGTGTCTCAAGGGGAATGAGATCCACTTATATACATATCTTATCTACAATATATTCATGGTCCTCTAAATCCTACCTCTTATCATCTATCATCTCCCATTTCATCATAATTTGTATCCGACCTTCCACAGTCCCAAAAAATTTCTTACGGAATGTCTTATCTTTCTACTTATATAGTGGTAGAAGAATTTGGTCAGTGATTATCATATCTCAATACCCTTAAGCCACCTCCTTTTGATGAATAAAAAATAGAGGCACAATAGACAAATGAGGTTATTATACAAGAGTAATGATCCCCTACAATTCATCAAAATTCACCACATTGTGAATGTCAAAAAACTCAATATGCATGTGAAATTCACACTCTGTACTGTGGGATATGGCCCCCTTAAAGACATAGATTAACTTTATTGTACACTTTTTTTTGTGTATTTTTATTTGTATTTATCATTCACTGATCAGTTGTAATTTTGTTTCTCTACAATTAATAAAACTATTAATTAAATTAATGCCTCAAAAAAACCCAATTCATTTCAATAAAGGGAAACGAATTTACACATAATTGGTTTTTAAAATATACTATATAATTAAAATTTGGGTACCCTTTCATACACATGTCACCATATCCTTATTCGTATTCCATCCAACTCATTCCACCCCACTTAATTACTCCATTTCCTACCCCTCCTTCAGGTGATTTTCATCACCTCCACCTAGAGTCCCCGCTACACATCCACTATCTAACAGTCTCCCTACTCCATGTCCCATCATTTCTTTGACAACTTTATCACCCTCAATGACCACCTCCAGCACCTCCTTTATTCCTCTCTTCCTAATCAATCCAATATTGACTGACTTCTATAGGATTTTGTTCTTCTTAACTATAAGTATTTGTTCCTTTTCTGAACTCAATTATGAGTCAACAATTCCCCCTACTGCACCTTTATCACGTTCCCAGATCTACGAAAAACAAATTCAACACCAATATTATTTATCGCTTGTCTCATTCTGTATATGGTATGTTACTCTTCATACCTTTTCTATTAAATTTTTCTCTAGTATAAATTTTGTAATTTTCTTCTATTCATATGAGTTTTTATATGATATTTCAATACATCTATTTCCTGATTCAATAATCAGGGAATCTAATTCATTCAGTTGGGTGGTATTTGTTTACCTCTATATGGCTTCACCAACCCTAAACTTCCACTGCTCTGCAGAAGGTTTCATCTTCATACTTTCTAGATATATTTTATCTATGATCTATAATATTTATTATTTCCCCGTTCTTATGAATTTTTCATATGTTATTATAATAAATTTTATTTTCTAATTCAACAATTATGCCCTTTATTTCTTTTGGTCTGCCAGTATTTTATCACCTATATGTTTTGTCAAAGTAGACAGATATTTTCTCCACCACATCAAAACGTATAGTAGTTTAGGTCATGCTAACTAATTTTATTCAATACACAAATATTAATATTTCTATCATGGATACTGTATGTACTTTTCCTTACTATTTTTTATAAACATCTTGGATTACATGAATAATCAACTTGTTGTTCACCTTTACAAGTTATATTACATATACTATAATCATAATTATTCATAGCATGATTTTATCGAACTCCATGGCAATTCAATAAAATGATAAAAACATGAAATATTCATCAATTTATAGAGAAGAAAGGTTCCAATGGAAGATTCTAAGAAAACAATGGAAAATAGGTTTTCAGTTAGGTATCCATATTTATGTGAAATTTTTCTGTCATTTATAATTAATTCACTATTTATATTTATTTTATTTCTACAAATATATGTTCAACATATCTTGGAAATTATTCAATTACATGTACTGAACTGTCTCTTACTCCTATAACTGAACCATTGTCATCAAATGACAGCATTCAGAGAGTAACACACATGCCATTATCACCTATATCTTTAAATGGTTCATTCATTTTAAATTTAGAGATATAATAAATTTTCTTTCATAATGAAAATTAACATACCATAAATTGGTAATATATATCTTCTATTTATTTGATAGTGCCTCAAAATTGTGCTAATTTATCAACCATATTTGTTGGATCTGATAAGAAAAAACAAATACTATATACCATGTTACAACGTGGTCTTTCAAATTGAAAGTATGATGTCACTATATTATGATGAACAATATGCTACATATATAGGCCTTGTATTTACTAACTAAATGTTAATTCATTGCTCTTTCTATCTTTGAGGAATGGTGATAAAATTATAACTGATTCAACACTTCCCTCCTCATCATAGTAAGAATAACTCATTAAAATACACAAAATATTCTCTCTCATTTCAATATTATTTGTTTTTCATTTCACTTTTAATAGAAACTATTTTATTAATACTGTTATTAGAAAGTTCAATTCATTTTCAAGGCCATCTATGTTACAAATTAGAATTAAAATATCACACTTTGCTTATATATATATTCTATAGAATATTTTATTATAGTATAAATTATATTGTTCTGGGGAAAATCTACTACTCTGTGTGAAGGTTCAATCCAATTACCACATGTTCAATCTTCAATGAATCATATAAAATCAAGAACACATGAATAAGAAATGGTTCCATAAAACCTTCTTTATATTTTATAGGTATGTCCACATAAATGTTTTATTTTTGAAAATTAAAGGTTTACCATATTGATTAATATTATAAAATATATTGTACTAGAAATTATAGTAACATTGGTTTCCATATAAAATTCACTACAACTACAAACTGTGTAACAGACGGGTTAGTTTAATAACTTAAATTGTTTTATTACTACAAAAAAATTATAAATGAGTTCCTGATGTTATTAATACTTCTTCATTATCATCTTAAATTATATTTTTTTTTCATCTCATCATATTTAGATATTGTAGATCCTTATAACATTTTCCAATATTGTGGTTCAAAATTATAGTTTGATGAGAGAAATAAAAAATGGAGCAACAAACATAACCCATGTATCACATTATGCTGCTTTCTTGGAAAGAGTGCTTTGGACTTACTGCATGCATGTCTACAATACCTTAGAACATTAGTTATTAATTATACCTATATCAAGGTAAGAATATTCCAAGACCACATGAACATTTACAATTCTATGTTTGTATTCACATCAATGGGTTGAAAGATTGACATATGAATAAAAAATGGTGGGTTTCCAAACATATTTATATTAAATGGAAAAAACTATCATCGCATAGAACTACTATAAAAATGGCCTTTACCAATGCTAGAATAGTACTTTATAAACACTAAAAAAGCACTGATAATTTCAGTGCGGTTAAAGGCCCCAATCTTTTATCCATAATAAAAGGTTCTATTAAAGGGGGCCTTTAACAATGCTAAAAAAGCACTGACAAAGGCCCCACTGATAAAAGGAATATAAATTTTTTCTTCATGCCCCACTTACCCCCCTTCATCTACACTTCCTACCCATGCCCCTTTATCAATGCTTTAGATAATCCCACCCTCCTGCGCACACCCCTTCTTTTAGTGAGTTTTGAACCCTAGACCTCCAGCATATACATCAAAGCTGTTTCCACTCCCCTATACTGTTTTGTTTCACATTTTATGATATATCTATATATTTACATATATTTTTTTACATTTTTTTATCCATGTATTTAAATATATGTTTATATATATGTTTATATATGTGTTTATATATTAATAAATATATTTATATATAAATATGTTTAATTATTTATTTATAAAATTAAATTTTTATTTGTGAATATATAAAAATATGTATATATTGTTATATATTTGATTATAAATAATAGTAAATTGTTAAAAATGATAAAATTTCAAAACCATAATATCAATATGAATGTAATCTCAAAAAATAAATTCAGTACCCACCAAAAAAGGGCAATAAGACCCCCATAAAGGAGCCTGAAAATCCATCGAATGTTAAAAAATTGGGGTACACTGACTAAAAACTCAGTTTTGGAGGACTTTTGGGCCTTTTGGACTTTAAAAACGTTACACAGGTTTACCTATGTCACTAAGGGTGTAGATCTCATCGCAGGATTCAATTTGATATGTGGTAGAGCTAAAACGGACACCCGAATCAAAAGTTATGGTTCTTTGTAGTTTGAGTTACGTTTTCAACTTATTTTAAATATTTTATTAATTTTTTGATTTTTTGTGTCTTAAAATTGTTATTAAATGATCATTACTTCATAATAATTATAAAATTATTAATTAAAAATATTTTTTAAATTATTTTATAAGATATTTTCACTAAATATATTATATATTGAGTGTAAATGCCAATTTACCTTATCTAAAATATATTTTAAAAAATATATATTATATTTATATAAATATAAATATATTTATATATTAATATATTATTTTTAATGAAATATAATTTTTTTTGAAGTATACTTTTATCAGCGCTTGTAAAAAAGTGATGATAAAAGACCCTATTTATCAGTGTTGATAAGGCACCCTTTAACATCGCTTTTTTTAGTGCTGTTAAATACCCCCTTTAACAATGTTAAAAAACATGATATTAAAAACCCCCTTTAATAGAACTTTTTTAGCACTGAAAAAGTAAGTCTTTAACATCATTTTTAGCCAATGTTGTTAAAGCCCTAGCACTGGATAAACCTAGTTTTTTAGTAGTGTAGGTAGTTTATATCCTCCTGATGGACAACCACCAAATTTTTTCAATATTTATAAGACACTACAAATGAGGCTCACAATAGAGTACAGGAATTTAGATAATTAAAAATTTTAGAATCAACCTATTCATTGATGAAATGTTTTTTAGTTTACAGTATTTAATTTTTTATGTAACATTGATGAACCAAACCTTAACTCAACTATTGATTATAATATTGCTGAGAAACTAAAACAAATACTTCATGACAGAAATGATTTAGCTCATCATTTAAAAATTGAAATGTATGTTCTTTAATCACATGAAATTCCAAATTTAAATCTACTCCCTATTAAAAGATGATGAATAGATGTATTAACATATAACATACCAACTACTTTTGAAATTGAAATCCTTATTGTCCATGACATTAAAGATCTTAACCAATAAAAGGATATAATCATTCAAAACAAGAGTAGTGATTTAAAATGTATACATGATCTTCCCCCATTATACCTTTCATTGAAATACCCATTGGTTTTAACAGGTGGAAAATATGGATATGTTTACAACATATATCATCGTGCTGCATCCTTCACTACATGTACTAAACTCCGAAAAGTAAGAATGAGAGAGTTATTCTCTTATAAATTACAATTAAATTTCAATGATTCATCAACTCTACTCTATTCTAGATGGTTTTTGTAATAGTTTATTATTAATGTTTATACAATTATTGAGTCTCAAAGACTGTCATTTATTCACTTTAATCAAAAACACTTGAGAGTTGAACTATACAATGGCTTCCAAGATACCTTAGAGATGATCATGATGGGTCTTTATGTGGAAATATTATCATTTTACCTTCAATATTTACTGGTGGTCCTAGGTATATGATTCAAAATTAGCAAGATGAAATGTCAATTTGTAATTGAGTAGACTATCCAGATTTATTTTTAACCTTTACATATAACCCAATATGGCCTAAAATTTCTATATTTGTAACAAATTACAATATTCGACCTCCTAAATTTTCTCAAATACTACTAAGAGTATTCAATATAATTGTTGACCATCTCATGAATGATTTATGAGAGGGATGTTACTTTGGAAAGTATTGATAATGTAAAGATATTCAAATCTACCATTATTCAAATTTAGAATATACTTTATCATTGTATCATGTTCTATGTCATTTCATTAATCCTACTCTTTTAAATGTAGTTGTTCAAACTATGGAGTTTCAAAAATGATGGTTTCCTCATGTGCAGATTCTATTATTTCTTTGTCTTGAATTTTTTTTTACCCCAACAGATATAAACAGAATTGTTTCTACTAAAATTCAAAATAATGGCTCTTTCCCAGTACTTCATGAAGTTGTTAGAAATTTTATGATCCATGGCCCTTGTGGTGATTCTAATCATCTGTCACCTTGTATTAAAAATGGAAAATGTTCAATTTTTTATCCAAAAAAAATATTAGGCATGAAATAATTGATGGTGATGGTTATGTTGTATATCGAAGAAGGGATTGTGGAAGTAAGGTCCTCAAGAATGGTGTTGAATTGGATAATCAGTTTTTTGTCCCATACAATCCTATTTTGTTTTTAAAGTATCAAGATTATCTAAATATTGAAATTTTCAATCAATTGTCTTCTATCAAATACCTTTTTAAATATATCAGTGATGTTCATAATCATGTTACAATAGCAATTTGTGAGAACAATAGCAGACTCTTGTCCAACAATAATGTCGATGAGATTAAAATGTATTACAATTGTCATTACATCTCACCTTGTGAAGATCCTTAGAGGATATTTTTTTTATGATATCCATTATAGATATCCTCTAGTAGACAAATTTCATTTCCATTTACCAAGAAAAAACATTGTGACTTACACTGATGGTGATAATATTTAACATATCTTCTGTAAAATAAAAATTTCTAAAAAAATGTTTACTTCTTGGTTTGAAGCAAATGAAATGTACCGAGAAGGTACAATTCTAACATATGAAGAATTCACAACAATATTTTCCTTCCAGTATCCTGAAAAAAATAGTTTCCCAAAAAGTTGGGATTATATATATATGTAGATTGTATTATGTGCCACCCAAACTGGAGAGAAATATTACTTGTGAATATTACTTACAAATATCACAGGTGCAACTCCATATCAAGATATTAAAATAGTGAACAACATAACTCATCAAACATTCATAAAGGCCTTTTATGTTTTGGTACAATTAGCTAATGACAAAGAGTTTATTAAAGCTATAAAATAGGTGTTCATTTGGGGAATGTGACACTATTTTCACAGACTCTTTTCCATCATGTTATTATCATATAATATTTCTCATCCTGATATTGTTTGGCATGAAACCCAGAGCATCTTGAGTGAAGATAATATATATTCCCAATGACAGAGGCTGCAAAGACAAGGTATTCCATTTTACTATATTTTATATTTTATAAATAATTATAACTGATTGGTATAAATGTTGTTATAGTATATTTATTTATTTATAACATTATGCATTAGAAGATTTTTTATAATGATTGAATTTCCTTTTATGCAAGCTATACATATCCATAAAATAGTATTCATTAACTTTTTTTCCATTATAGTACTAAATTTTTTTGATTTCAAATGTAGACATATTATGAAAAATATTACCTATCATTTAACTTATTCCTCCTAAACACTTTTCTAACATACACCATTTGATACATAGAACATTTTAAATTCATGTTAATAATTTTTTTAAAATATTATATCATAAGTTTCATACACAATTTTTGTTCCTTTCAGTAATCAGTCATTTAATATCATAGGAAATCATATGCATTTCTTAAAATATATATTATTATGTTCTTATAAAGGTATATGTTGCATGGGAAACCATGGTATGTATATTTTCTATAGATTTAATATCATTTTGTTTCATAAACAATTCGTACATTACATATTTATTATGTATTCTTTATAATAATTTATTCTTCAAATTATGGATATGATTGCAACCTATAGTAAATTGGTATGCTCAATAAATTCTACCAGTTTGTTTAATTTTTTAACTTGATACCTATCATTTGATAATTCTAGTTGTACATATCCATAAAACAATATGATTTAATTTTTTTTCTTCCATTATTGTACTAAAAGTTTTTGATTTCATATGTAAACATATTCTACAAAATCTTAACTATCAATTACCTTAGTCCTACTAAATAATTTTCTAACATAAACCTTCTGATACATAGATCATTTTAAATTCCTATTAACAATTATTGTAAGCTATTATATCATAATTATCATATAAATTTTTTTGTTCCTTGAACTAATCAATCATTTAATATCATTGGAAACTATATGCATTGCTTGGAATTGATATGATTATGTTCTTATAGGGGTATAGGTTGCATGGGTAAACATAGTATACATATTTACTATAACTTGAATCTCATTCAATTTCATAAAAAATTCATACCTTACTGATTTATTATGTCTTATTTATAATACTTAATTCTTCGCATTATAGACATGAATGCAACCTATACTAATAAAGTTTTCTCAATAACTACTAACAGTTTGGTTTATCTTGTAACTTAATACCTATAATTTTATCATGAAAGCATACATATCCATAAAAAAATATGTTGTAATTTTTTTTCCATTATAGTACTGACAATTTTTTATTTCACATGTAAACATGTTCTACAAAATCTTAACTTTCATTTAACTTATTCCTCATAAAAAAATTTCTAACATGCACCTTATGATACATAAAACATTTTAAATGAATGTTAACGATTTTTTTAAACTATTATATCATAAATATCATACAAATTTTTTTCTCCTTGCACTAATCAGTCATTTAATATCATTGGAAACTGTATGCATCGCTTGAAATAGATATGATTATGTTCTGATATGGGTATAGGTTGCATGGAAAAATATGGTATAAATATTTACTATAACTTGATTATAATTTGGTTTCATAGAAAATTCATATCTTATTGATTTAATATGTCTTATTAATAATACTTAATTCTTCAAATTATGGACATTGATTAAAACCTACACTAATAAAGCACGCTCATTAACGTCTACCAGTTTGGTTCATTTTTAACTTAATACCTCTCATTTTATTATACTTGAAAATGGTGATTATTGTATAACTCTATTAATATACTATTTTATAATAGTATTTCTCTATTTTTTAGATTTTAAACTCACTAATTATCAAATACAAAGGTATTCTTTTCTTGAAATAGACAACATTATCTGCACTAATGGTAGATCTCTTTATTTTTATCCTCCTATTCCAATTCTAGATTCTTTAATTGATACACAATGAAATAGTTTAGTCACAAAAGAAATTAATTATAGCATAGAAAGACTTAATAATGGGTATACAACTATACACAATAGGATAACCATTGAACATAAATAGGTGATGGGTATCATTAATTCTTCATTATCTTCTGCTACTAGGGTTTTTTTCTTGCATGGATATGGAGGAAAAAGTAAGATTTCATTTGTAGAGTTATAACATATCTATTTTGGTCACAAGTTAATATTGTTCATGAAGTTGATTTCGGTGGAATAACATCATTACTCCTTCCTAGTGGGAGGATGACCCATTCTAAATTTTGTATTCTAGTTTTTATTATTGAGCAGTCAGTTTTCAATAATCAACAAGGGAGTGATCTTGTAGAACTTATTCAATTAAAAAAATGATTATTTGAGATGAAGCAAAAATTATTCATCAAAACTATTGTGAAGTTCTTGATCTTACTTTGAGAGATATTATGTTAATAAAAAATGATAATGATTCAAATTTATCATTTCATGCAATAATAGTTGACTTGGGGGATTTCAGGAAAATACTATCTGTAATACCAGGTGGTAATAGAAATGACATTGTGTTTGAAAGTATAAATTCATCATATTTGTGGTGATACTATTAGGTTTTAACTTTGAAAAATAAAATTATATTTCATTCAACTTCCTGCATTGATTATATAAATGAAATACAACAATTTTCTAAATAGACATTGGATATTGGTGAAGGTCGAATTGGTGGGCCTAATGATGGAGAAGTGGTCATTCAAATTCCATAAAAATTTATTCTTACATCAGTTGAAACCCCAATTAATGTTATTGTTGACTAAACATTCCCAAATTTCAATGAAAACTATGTCCATGTCAGTTATATAAAATATCGTGTAATATTAGCACTAACCTGTGATATTGTTCAATAAGTAAATAAACACATGTTATCTTTGACTACTTGTGAAAGTAGAGATTACTTTAGTTCTAAATCTTTGTGCAATTAAAGTTTTGATACTTATAGGATAGATAACATATACACAATTGAAATTTTAAATGGTATAAATGTATCTATATTTCCTACCCACAAAATTACATTGAAGATTGGGTTACCCGTTATATTTTTTAGAAATGTTGATCAATCAGTGGATTTATGTAATGGTACTCAAATGATCATTGCACACTTGGGTGACCATGTCATTGGAGCATAAATTTTAATTGGATTTCATTCTGTGCATCTTTCATTCATTCCAAGAATTAATATGACACGCTTAGATTATAGATGGGCTTTTAAATTACAAAGAATACAATATCCTATTATTGTTTTATATAAAAATTCTATTAACAAAAGTCAAGGCCAATCACTCTCTTGTTTTGGGTTATATCTTAGAAAGCCTATGTTCTATCATGGAAAACTACATGTTTTCATATATAGGGTCACATCAAAAAAGGGTTTGAAAATATTAGTTGATGATAAAAATAACACAACCTCTGATTTCACACAAAATATTTTTTACATGGGAATTTTTGATAACTTTTCATAGGTATCTATTAAATTACAATATTTAAATTTCAATGAGTTTTTCCATTGAAAATATACAAGATTTCATTTTTTTCATTATTTCTTACTATGTTTTATTTGTACACTAATTTAAAAGATGTAGAGTTATGAAAATGTATCGATCAATAATTCTATTCAATGAGATTACCCTTGAAGATGATGAAACACTAAAGATACAAGTTTGCATGTTCAATATGTGGTGCACTTCATATTTTAAGTACTATAATGAAATTTTTATTGTTTATCACATTCTTTATGATGAACATGTGAGTTTACCATATAAAAATTAAAATCTATATTTTTATTTTTTTTGATTCCTCTTTTATTATGTACATAAATTTCATTGCATTATTCTATAATGATGACATGTGATGTTAGTTTTTTTAAAGTTTAGTCAACATTTTAAAATGCCTTATTTAGGGAACAAATATTCAGTGTACAATTAGTAGTCATCAATTAATCTCAAAGTTCAAACTTCTATTTTTGTGAAGGCTTGTGCTATATTATAAAAAAATTCCAAATGGATGAAAACTAGAGAACCTACTTGGAAACTAGACATATCTGTAGTATAATGTTCACATAAACCATGTATTTTTGTCCATATAATGCTCAATTTCCACTCTTCAGTTTTGATTTTACTTCTTTTGATGACATTATTCAAAAAGGGTACTAAAACAACATCTAATAGGAAAATATTATTACCACTTCAATTTCAGTCTTCTTATGTATTTTCAACACACATTTACTCCATTTAAAAAAACACTCTTATATGAAATATTTGGTCACTACATACTATTTACTTTTATATTTATATGTAACATAATTTATTCTATTAAAAATGTCATTTTATTTGACATAGATGTAATGTTCATTAAGTAAAGTTTAATTTATTCTTCTATGTTTTATAAATTATTGTACATTTTCATTACTCCCATCCTATGAAATCTATGAGGAATTCCAACCTAAAGATACAAATTTATTTAGAGGATAATAGGTTATACATTTTTTATTCTTAATTTACGTGTCTGATAAATTATAGTTAAAACTATTGTTTCTTTATTTTCTTACAGAGGGTTACAAGTTAACTGTAGTTTATGGAGTGATATTGTGAACCAAATGTCATATTAATTGGAAAAAAATAATGACTCATCTACAATTTTGATATTGAAACTTTTAGGGGCAATGAGATTGATCAGTAGGTTTTTTATCTATACAGTACCTTTTTTCTCTTTCTATTTAAAGTTTATATTGTAAATTTCTTCATCACTATACTATTTTCTTCTCTTTTGGAACTTCTTTAAACCTATGTTATTGTCACAACTACCTTTAATGCAACAAAAATACTTTTCAACCTACATATTCCAATAGTCTAAATCTTAAAAAGTAGGTGTCGTTTTACCTGAAATTACTTATCATTTTTTATGTTTCAAATTTTATACATCATAGATGCATTCTAAACAATTTGTAAAAAATAATGTTATATATTTTTTTATTATAAAATTTGCATTGATCAGGCCATCATAGTTGCGTAGTCTATCACCAACACATAAAAATAGTTTTTTTATAGCTATTTTGTACTATGATAACAAAAAAACAATTTCTGATGTCAACAACTATCAAGAAGTTATAAATATATCCTGAACTATGCAATTTCAATATGCAATATTATGAAATGTTAAATTATTTACTATTTTAATCAAGATAATAATATATACTCACTATTTTTTAGCCTATAAGGTGTTTAATTTTAGCTACAATACAAAAAATCAATGCACCCACAGCTGGTATTATGAATCATGCAACTCTTGCATGAAGAAAGTAGGCACTTTGGATGGAAATATTTGGAGCAGAATGGAAAAACCTCTCCGGATAGCACTACTCCAAGGTTATCATTTCTTTGTTTTCTTTATTACTTATTATTACTTTATTATTTGGTTAGTATTCTAGTATATTATATGACATAAATCACTATCTAAGAAAATTTTTAAATCCAACAGATTTAGAGTGAAATTGATGGTGACTGATCACAAAGACTCATTTTCAGTTGTTCTCTTTCATAAGCAAGTAGTGAAATTTATAACTAAAATAGCTACTGAGTTGAGAGATGCATTGATACAGGTAAAAATATGAAAATTTTATATTACTTCAATAAATTTATGGTTTATTTAAACTAAAATTACTATTCATTTTCAAATTAGAACCCTCATGAGTTTGGTTTTCCACCAGAGTTAAACATTTTCAAATCAAACAGAGTTTTGTTAAATATTGATGTAACAAATTACAACATTAAAAATTATCACCATTCTTTAGAAATAGACACATACAAAGTTCTTTTCATCACTGAAAATGAAAATTACATCAGTAATATTGATCACGACTTTGAATATTGTCGGGTACTACTAATTTCAAATTCATAAGTTTCATTTAATAAAAAAACATATATAAAACATTATTCTTTTTATCCATACTATATAGGAGCATCAGAGTAGTGGATCTTCACGATTTAGTAGCAGTATTGAACATATATAGGTACTATTATTTTAAATTTCTTCAATTAGATTTATTAAAAAATAAATACCACCTCATTGCAATATACCTTTTATCCTTACATCATAAGAGCATCAAAGTGGTGGATCATTACAACTAAGTTGCAACACTGACATTGGATTTGTTACATCAACCAAACATCTTTCATCTACTCAGGTATATATCTATATTCTTAATTGATTTTTATTTTCATTATATCATTAGCACTCAAAACTATGAATTTTTTGTCATTTCCATATTTTATATGTTTAAAACATACAATTTATTAATTCTTTTCAATTGATTGCTGATAACATTTTGATTTATGATTCTATGATTTTAGTTGTCACTATTATTTGTTAATTATTATTTTAACTCCATTATATATATATATATACTTGTTTCTTGATTTTTATAGTGAGGATGTGGGGAAACGTGATCTTCTAATGTCTCAAGACTTCACGGCTACAACATGACATGAAAATTAACTACATCCCTCTATAAAGGAAAACTTAAAAAATAAGATTAAAAAATGACTAAAATTTTGTGATTCTACAGTAAGGTGATTTTGAATTATGATTACTTGTTTAATTTATGAATTTATTTTTTTATTTTTTATTCATGGTAAGAATGGTATCAGACAGTCTAGTTTATATAGCTATTATTTCAACAGGTTTTTTCAAAAAAAAATTTGTTTGGAATATGTATTACATATCCACTCCACACATTCCTATCTACCCATTTTTTAACACTTTTTATATACATGAAACATAAAAATATTATGACCATTCTATTTTTAGATAGATGAATCACTTTTTAGAGAATGTATACACCTATTCACTACTTGAAAACTCACCACTCATATGCATTGGTTTTATAGATTATTGAGAAAATACACATATTTTTTGTATCTTGCATCACTGTTTAGAAGTTGAGCATGAATAAGCAAATCATATCATATGATTTCACTTTCTATTATCCTTTATTCCCATTGATAATCCATTTATATCTATATGTACTCAAAACTTCCTAAAAATATTTCTCTATTCATTTAAATACAATCCCATTAACATCATACTTCAGGGTGGTAGATATAACTATCAATGAGTATTTGATGTTGTAGATATACCAGGCATTCCATTAACTGAAATACATTTTTGTGATTTGACAATATTATTATTCCCTAAACAACTTTCCCCAATTCCAACTTCTTAGAGCATCTCCACATGCCTTGAGATCACACTTTAGCATGCACTGAACATTTTCCAGCATATAAGAAGATTTACCATGGCTATCTCACTTTAAATATTTTTAAATCTATATAGGCCCTTCTTTTTTGAAAACATGGTGCACCTCCATATTGGATTGTGACTCCCTATTTTAGTTTTCATTAATGACATTTCCAATTACACAAATAGGGTAGGGGGTAGGCCCACCCTCCTCAAGTGGTGTATGTACTTTTTAATAAGTGGTGTAAACAAGTTTTGAATTGACAACTGTTATAGGTAGTTTCTAAATAAGATATTTCAACAGAGCATCTACATTAAGATTTATCATGATTAATAAGTTTAGAAGTGGTTTTCAATAAGTGACCTAATGAATTCATGAATTAACAACTATTATAAGCACTTTCCATGAAGTTTTTTCAAACATAACCTTATGTTAAAAAACACATCTTGATGTTAACAAAAACAACCTTATGTTTTTTGGAGTTAGTGTCCAAGGACCAACTGTTTGTACATTGATTACATGTATATTAAATATATTTAATATTAATAAAACTTATTATTATATATTTTTTGTTTTTGCCTAAATCTAATGTAATAATTTCCTAGAGTATACGTCGCATTAATAAGTTCACAACAGTTCTCCACTATAATGAGAACCTTGATGTGCTATGATGATATTCTCAAATAATGTTTTGAGGTTGGATGACATACTATGATGGAATACAAAGTACATATATTATCAGGTGCAGGAACTCATAATTAGATGAGGATTCTTCTCATAAAGTTCACACTTAGTCATCTCTAAGACGGGTTATTATGAGAGAATACTTTCCGGTAGGAATTCGGTATGTTTTGGTGTCATCGTATATTTTTATCTACAAGTATGTGTGATAGTCCTTAGACTTTAATATTATTATTAATGCATGTTACAACTCACGTACTTAGATGTATTTCATAAACCATGACAAAAACAATTCATGGTGAAGTTGGATACATTGGGTACGTCATAAGTGACATTTCATTAATGAATAAGTCGAGGAAGGATTTGTCCCTTCCATCTTTATGGAAGCTAACATCTCAACCCTTTGATTACAATATAACTGTCGCATTAAATTTTATGGTCATAGTGTAATGACGTATTCATTTCAGATAATCAAGGAAATACATATCGATAATATAAGTTGGTGAAACGGATGTGCAACCTAGTTGATGAGATATTGTGACAAAGGGATTATAGTACACAGTGATCATTCGTATGTGGTTGTCGTTATTAACTACCACAAAACAAACTTTTATCAGTGCTAAAAAATCCTTTATCATCACTAAAAAAGAATTGTTAATCGAGTCTCTATTAAAGGGGGTACCCTTTATCAGTGCTAAAAAACACTGATAAAGGCCCCCCTTTGTCAGTGCTATTCTAAGCGCTGATAAAGTTCCCATTTATCAGCGCTTCAACTAGCGCTGATAAAGGCTTCCCTGTCTAGGCATGTTGTTTATATAACAACACAACCAACAACTTTAAAAAAAATAAATAGCCAACCAAAATAATCAAAACAGAAAAAATAACCTGCACAAACTAGAAAAAACCTACTAAAAATAACCACTCATAGTATATATATATAAAAGAACCACATACACAATGTAAATGATGAAAAAACAAGAAACACGCACAAAAGTTTGGCAAACTATATAAATTTAATTGACATCATGAATACAAAAATATTCACTCATGGTATATACCAAAAAAACTTTTATATACATTTTGAACAATGTTTTATAAAATTAAATTTATAAATATCCAACAAACAGTTAAAAACATTAATTTTTTCTATTTTGATGTATGTGGTCCCCTCTAAAAAAATCTATGATAGTAATAGTCACTGAAAAAATTATCCCAACTTGAGAAAAAGTTTCCACCTATATAAGAAAACAAATATTACATTAATAACACAATAAAGAAATAAATTAAACATTAATATGAAGAATATATTAAAAATGTCAATTTTTAAAAAAAATGACACATTTTGAGTCATACTGGTGACAGTGTGCATCTTATTGAGGTGGGGTTGATTTCTATACATCAAAAATGACTGATTTATCATTTTTCTAAAGTATCAAAATAATCAGCGTGCATTTCCTCAATTTTCATTATGTCAGTTGTGTTTTTTTACTAAAATGTCATTTCAAACTCAAAACATGCAATTTGAATCATACCGGTCACATCGTGCATTAGTTTGATGTGATAATTCTTCATACACATCACAAAGTACATATGAATTTTTTCCTTAATTTGGAAGTCAATCAGAGGACATTTTATTGGTTTTTAGTGAGTGACATGTTTTGAGTTAAAATGTAAATTTGAAACTGATAGTGGAAACTTTTAGTCATACCGGTTACACCGTTTATCGGATTGAGGTGGGGTTGATTCCTACACATCACAATTGAATCATGGATCATTGTACTAAAATATCAAAAAAATACAAATGTGTTTGCTCAGTTTTTAGTATGTCAGTTGTGTTTTTTTACTTGAATTAATGTCAATTTTAAATAACAAGACACATTTAGAGTCATACTTGTGACATCGTGCATCGTATTGAAGTGGGGTTGATTCATACATGTCAAAAATGACTGATGGATCATTTTCCTAAAGTATCAAAACAATCATAATGCATTTCCTTGGTCTTCAGTATGTTAGTTGTGTTTTTTTACTAAAATGTCATTCCAAACTAAAAAAAAGAAATTTGAGTCATACCGGTCAGATCGTGCATTGGTTTGATGTGAGAATTATTCATACACATCACAAAGGACTTACAAATTAATGTCCTTAATTTGGAAGAAAATTGGAGTGTGTTTTCTTAGTTTTTAGTGAGTGACACGTTTTGAGTTAAAATGTCAATTTTAAATTGATAGCGGACACTTTTAGTCATACCGATCACACCGTTTGTTGGGTTGAGGTGGAGTTGATTCCAACGTGTCACAACTGACTCATGGATTATTTTCCTAAAATATAAAAACAATTTGAATTCATTTTCTTTGTTTTTAATATGTTAGTTGTGTTTTTTTACTTGAATTAATGTCAATTTTAAATAACAAGATGCATTTCAAGTCATACTGGTGACACCATGCATCGTATTAAGATGGAGTTGATTCCTACAAGTCACAAATGACTGATGGATCATTTTCATAAAGTATCAAAACAATAGAAATTCATTTACTCAGTTTTTAGCATGTCAATTGTGTTTTTTTACTAAAATTTCATTTCAAACTGAAAACATGCAATTTGAGTCATACTGATCACATCATGCATTAGTTTGACGTGAGATTGATTCATCTATGTCATATAAGTACTTATGAATTGCTTTACTTAATTTGAAATACAATCGGAGTATGTTTTCTTGAATTTTAGTGAGTGACACATTTTGAGTTAAAATGTCAATTTTAAACTAATAGCGGACACTTTTAGTTATACTAGTCACACTGTTTTTCGGATTAATGTGGGGTTGATTCGTACACATCAAAACTGACTCATGGATCATTTTCCTAAAATATCGAAACAATCTGAATGTTTTTTCTTAGTTTTCAGTATTTCAGTTGTGTTTCTTTACTTGAATTAATGTTAATTTTAAATAACAAGACACATTTGGAGTCATACTGGTAACTGATGGATCGTTGTCCTAAAGTATCAAAACAATCGGAATGCATTTCCTCATTTTTTAGTATGTCAGTTGTGTTTTTTACTAAAATGTCATTTCAAACTGAAAACATTCAATTTGAGTCATACCAGTCACATAGTGCGTCAACTTGACATGAGAATACTTCATACACTTCACAAAGCTCTTAAAATCGCTATCCTTTATTTGGAAGACAATCGGAGTGCATTTGCTTGGTTTTTAGTGAGTGACACGTTTTGAACTAAAATGTCAATTTTAAACTGATAGCAGACACTTTTAGTCATAACGGTCACACCGTTCATTAAATTGATTTGGGGTTGATTCCTAAACGTTAAAAATGACTCATGGATAATTTTCCTAAAGTATAAAAATAATCCGAATGTGTTTTCATAGTTTTTAGTATGTTAGTTGTGTTTTTTACTTGAATTAATGCCAATTTTAAATAACAATACACATTTGGAGTCATATCGGTGACACTGTTCTTAGTATTGAGGTGTGGTTGATTCCTACATGTCAAAAATGACTGAAGGATCATTTTTATAAAGTATCAAAACAATCTGACTGCATTTCCTTAGTTTTCATTATGTCAGTTTTGTTTTTTTACTAAAATTTCATTTCAAATCGAAAACATGCAATTTGAGTCATACTGATGACATCGTGTGTCGGTTTGATGTGATACTTCTCCATACACATCAAAAAGGACTTAATAATCTTTTTCCTTAATTTTTAAGACAATCAGAGCATGTTTTCTTGGTTTCCAGTGAGTGACATATTTTAAACTAAAATGTCAATTTTAAACCAATAACGAACACTTTTAGTCATACCAGTCACAATGTTCATCATATTCAGGTGGGGTTGATTCCTAAACATCACAAATGACTCATGGATTTTTGTCCTAAAGTATCAAAACAATCCAAATGTGTTAGCTCGGTTTTCAGTATATCAGTTGTGTTTTTTTACTTGAATTAATGTCAATTTTAAATAGTAAGACACATTTAGAGTCATACCGGTGACATCATGCATTAGATTGAGGTTTGGTTGATTCCTACACATCAAAAATGACTGATAGATCATTTTCCTAAAGTATCAAAACAATTAGAATTCATTTCCTTGGTTTTTAGTATGTCAATTATGTTTTTTTACAAAAATATCATTTCAAACTGAAAACATGCAATTTGAGTCAAAATGGTTGTATCGTGCGTCGGTTTGACATGAGACTACTTCATACATATCAAAAAGAACTTACAAATCTTTTTAATTAATTTGGAAGATGATTGGAGTGTGTTTTCTTGGTTTTTAGTGAGTGACACTTTTTGAACTAAAATGTCAATTTTAAACTGATAACATACACTTTTAGTCATACTGGTCACACTTTTCATCGGATTGAGGTGGGGTTGATTCCTACACATCACAACTGACTCATGGATCATTTTACTAAATTATAAAAACAATATGAATGTGTTTTATCAGTTTTTAGTATGTTAGTTGTGTTTTTTTACTTGAATTAATGTCAATTTTAAATAACAAGATGCATTTGGAGTCATACCGGTGACACCGTGCATCGGATTTAGGTGTGGTTAATTCCTACATGTCAAAAAGTACTAATATATTATTTTCCTAAAGTATAAAAATAATTAGAATTCATTTCCTCATTTTTCAGTATGTTAGTTGTGTGTTTTACTAAAATGTCATTTCAAACTAAAAATATGCAATTTGAGTCATATCGGCCATATCGTGCATCGGTTTTATGTGAGATAACTTCATACATATCAAAAGGACTTAAGAAATTCTTTCCTTAATTTGGAAGGAAATTGGAGCACGTTTTCTTGTTTTTCAGTGAGTGGCACCTTTTGAACTAAAATGTCAATTTTAAACTAATAGCGGACAATTTTAGTCATAATGGTCACTTCGTTCATCGGATTGAAGTGGGGTTGATTCATACACATTACAACTGACTCATGGATCATTTTCCTATAGTATCAAAACAATATGAATGAATTTTATTAGTTTTTAGTATGTTAGTTGTGTTTTTTTACTTGAATTAATGTCAATTTTAAATAACAAGACACATTTGGAGTCATAGCGGTGACACCATGCATCAGATTGAGGTGTGATTGATTCCTACATGTTACAAATGACTAATAGATCATTTTCCTAAATTATAAAAACAATAAAAATTCATTTACTCAATTTTTAGTATGCCAATTGTGTTTTTTTACTTGAATTAATGTCGATTTTAAATAAATACACATTTGGAGTCATACCGATAACATTGTGCGTTGGATTGAAGTGTGGTTGATTCTTACATGTCAAAAATGACTCATGGATTGTTGTCATAAAGTATCAAAAAAAATTAAGTACATTATTCTGTTTGAAAATCAATACACCCTTGCCTTTGAAACCTAAAAAAGAGACCTGACCTACTTAATATGTTCAATCTATGCAGTTTAGAAGGATTATGGAAAAACCTTTGATCACTATACAGTTGACACAGAATAACATCATCCTTCTATAGAATATATTTATTTGGACTAGTGAAGAACCAACTATCATATATTTAGGACCTCCAAATTATTATATAACAGTTGGTTCTTCACTGGGTCGACTAAAGAGGGGAACTACCAATGTTGCAGATTGAATCGATGTTTTTTGGAGAAAAACCCTTCTCGTTGATGAAAATGAGAAGAGTAGAGTAAAATCTTATGCCAATTATGTCTCAAGATGTCACAATAAACTCAAGGGATGGGTAAACCCCTTCTGGATACTCATTATCTTTTGTGGTATATCAACAACACACATACCCTATAAATGAGGACCACCAATTTCTTTTAAAAAACCAATCAACATGCAATTAATTTAGTGTGAAAATAAGGACCACCAACAGCCATGATTTTCAGTGGGGTGTTTAGACCATACAAATCACAACATTTCCATCAAACAAAGAGAAAGATAAGGCAGACAAGATTATTAAGGTCAAAATTATTTGAGAAGTTTACCATCTCTATTCTATATTTGTACATTCTTCCATCAGGTATGTTTCTCATTCATTTCTAAGAATATATATATCATCTTGGGAATATGAATATTTCCGATAGTCATGGTAGTACTGAAAAAATATAAATACACAAAGGATTAATAAATATTTTAAATGAAATATAAATTATCTTCAGAAATAACTCTTCAGGGATGTTGGTTTGTTCATGGAATATGTTCTATTTCATAAATTTACAAACATAATAATTATAGTATTTATCATTTGTTTTTTTCAGGAACTGCATAAACATTGATAAAAATAAGTAATTTTTTTATGTGTTTGGATAGTGAAATCTTATTATATATACCCTGATTTGTATCCAGTTGTAGTACTTTTCAGGTTTCTTGTCCTTTTCCCCTGGCCTTATTCCATGATGTAGACGATATTCACGCACCACCCTATCATAATAGAATCCTCATTAAAAGATAATATAAATTATATAAATGGATTTTTAGTTCTAAAATGTTGGATGTAGTGTATTACAAACTGAAAAACTCCATCATTTGTGGTCGTTTTGTTAGATATATGTGCATTGAATCCAAAAAATAAATCTTTGGAGTATCCATATTGACCGCAATGAGCATCCAATGCTGCCTAAGAACATAAAAAAGAATAAGTAATGAAAGAAATTAAAATATATTTGATATTATTAAATTATAGAGTTTTACCCCTGCATCATTGGTATTAAGAAGAGTCTGTCATCCATAATTTTTTTGTTAAATGATTTGAGCGATCATGACACTATTTCTCTATGTTTCATGGAAGTTATGTCTTCTTGTTCTGTAGAGGTGACATGAGGACTAACGAGTCCAAATTTTTATTCATGGGGAAATCCCTTCAATTGGTTTTCATATATACGCCTACGAAAAATATGAAATGTATTTAGTCATAATTATCATATTATATCATCTTTTGGAAAATCAAATCATGAAAACATACCTCATGTAAACATTTACAACTGAGCCACCTAACCAATCATAGTCAAGGATTTCAGTTGCACTCTCAGCACCAATGAAGCCTGGATGTTCTCCTCCATACATATTTACTTCAAAATCAATTATGTGATTACCACCATCTTTCAACTTCATATCCACATGATCCTTAAATGATAATAAATGTGGATATAGAATGGGGGTGGTTAAGGTACTTTTGGTAGATAGTTTTGGTTAGTTGGTTGATCCTTGAGATGGTTTTGAACCAGTCTTTCATTTCAACCCATTCCCTTTGTCCGTCTATAATAATTTCATCAGTTTAGACTTTTTTTCATTAAATTTTTAATGTTTAGCTTGAAAATTAAATTTGAAATGAATACCTCATTGTTGACATGTTTTTTTTTACAAGATGTGACGGCCATGTGATGAATGTTCCTAGAGATTGTTCGACCGTATGAATATTTGCATCATCAATCGGAATAAGTAGCTCGGTGCTCAACTCTAGGGCTATAATAATTGAAACTCTAACATGATCTGTCAAGAGTGGTATATTTTTTAGCATGTCATTCTAGATATTGAACATTTTATCCCTCGCTACAAGGCTATGGGTGGGTGATGATAGATATAGATCACAGTCATTTTCACCCTGTAGAATATCAATACCATAAAGGTATTAGTGTCTAGTGTCTATCTAATTCAAATTTCACAAAAAAAAATTATTATATTATTGACTACCTTAGTTAGGAATTGTTTTTTAGGGGAATGGATCACCCCAAAACTAGTGGGGTGGGGCGGGATCTTCACATGCGGGTTGTTCTTGAGTTGTATCTTCTCTTTGCCTCCCCCCATCAAACTTGCTATCATCTTTCTCTGTTATTGTAATTCTTCTTGAAACATAGCTAATGTTTCTATCATCTTTTTCATTTATGAATTTTAATCCTCCACTTTTTTTTTGAAAATATGTTTGGGGCGTTACCCCAAAACTCACACCTCTGACGCAACCATACTTTTATAGATACTTTAAGGCCATTGAAAGTATGTCTGTATCTGGTGTGGGTGTTGTTGATTCTTGTGACTATTTCAGATAGAAAATATAGGAAAATAAATAATATTATTTTTTGTAATAGAAATTTAAAGCAAAAAAAAATTTATTATTTCATACTTACACATTTTTTCCACACTTTTTGTGTGTTTTCATCTATTAGTTTTCCATATTTAGTTACACGTGCCTCCTTCCATAGCACATGGCATGGGATGGAAGTGGATGTAGATTTGGACTCTTCAAGCTCCATATAAACAAAAGAACATAGTTATTGTGTTGTTTTATGTCACATAAAATTATTATAATAGATTTAAAATACATACCATTTTTTATCATGTGATGTGTACCCCATCCTTTCTTTACAGTTGGGGTACGCCGGTTTTGATGCCCATTGTTTATTTTCGGAACTCATTTGTTGTTTCATAAATAAAACATTTTCAATAAAAGTTATGAATTAACATACCTTTAAACAACGTATTACTAGACACAATGTACCTGAAAATACTACTTCGCACAATGGCCAGTAAACGCATCCCATGGTGCTTGGGTTATTAGGTGTGCATAAATAAGATGTGGGTGCAGTTTTATTTTACCTTTATCATCTTTAAGATTATATTTCTTCAAAAGTGTGAAAAACCCCATGTGAATCCTTCCAACAACCCTTAAGACATAGTCTTTATGCGAGTCATCTACTGTAAATTCACTCTGCAAGAGATGATGAAGTGTAAGTCAATGTTTCATTATTTAGTTTTTAGTAAATTAAAAAAATGATATCATAATGTTACCATAATATCTCCTCACATCAGTGTCTTAATCTCAACCACAACATGGTGCCATGAAGTTACATCAATCGTCACACGTTGTTTAATGATGATTCCAATGTAACTACTGATCATGTCCTTATTGGGGTTAATATGTTGGCCCCTCTTATTCTATCCAATATCATATTTGATGTCTTTCACTTTAGCCTTAATGATTTTTGCTAATACCATCAAAATACGGCGCTCCTGTTTTTTTTTGCTTCGTCAGTGTTTCATCACCTTTCATTTCCTCGGATCAACCATCATCAATATGTTCCTCCAGCTCTGGAGGGATAGCATCGACATGTTCATATGGTGGTTGTACCTCTGCACTAGAAGGAGCAACAGGTTGAGAAACTTGTTGTTCATCTGCACTACGAGCTGCAGTAGGTTGAGAAACCTATTGTGCTTAGGTATTGGAAGAATCATCATGTGTAGAAGTCATTATTTTCAAAATTTGTTTAAAATTTAATTTATATAACATAAAACCAACAATGAATAGATATTAACATAAGGAAACAGGTTGAGAAACCTATTGTTCATATGTACTGCGAGTAGCAGCAGGTTGAGAAACTGGTTGTGCCAGGGGATTGGGAGCATCATCACATGAAGAATTAATTATCTTAAAAAGTGGTTTAACATTTAATTTAGATAACATAAAAGCGGCAATGAATAGATATTAACATAAGGCAACAGGTTGAGAAACATGTTGTTCGTCTGCACTACGAGCAGCAGTAGGTTGAGAAACCTGTTGTGCCTGGGGATTGGGAGTATCATCACGTTCAAAAGTCATTATCTGGAAATGTGGTTTAACATTTAATTTAGATAACATAAAAGTAGCAGTGAACAGATATTAACATAAAGTAACATGATGTATATTAGAAAAAAATACAACCTGATTATTGAACTCTCTTTTTTAAGGTTAAAGGGATTTGTCCCCTCTATTGACTATCCAAATACCTTCATTGTGGTCTCTGCTGACATACAAAACATAATCTACACTAGGACCACTGCAAAATGATTACGATGTCCCAATGAAAGGTTTACCCTCCATTGAATTTTCATCTGACTCTTCAACGGTTTTGGTCGATAACAGAATAATTGACCAGTTTTGGTTTGTAGGATCTAGAACATAAAATACTTGTACTGCTTGTGATGCCAATATAAACGGTTCTTCTTTGTACCCTTCCTTACTGAAATCAACTTTCAAAAATCCCAACTCATCTATTTTAACATCACTTCTATTATCAACCCAATTTCATTGAAAAATCATCACTCTGAATGTCATATAATCCAACTCCCATATTTTTTTGATGATACCAAAATATAACATATTCGCATAAATTGGATTTTTATCCTTAGCACCAAAAACATGCATCGCTTCAGTTACAAGTTTAAATCCACTATTTTGTTTGGTATTGTCTTCATCATGTTAATTAGTATAGAATGTATAACCATTAATTACATAAGCTTTGTAAGATAATACGTACACACTTATTCCTCCAGTTAGCCATTGAAGTCATTCTAAAATTGAGTCTGGATTTTCATTTGACTCCTTAAAAATATAGTCTTTAAACCATTCTATAAATTGTTGATTATGTTTATTTGATATCCATTTTTCAACCCTTGATGGATTCAAATGCCTAATAATTTTTTTGTGGGTTTTAACATATGGGACAATATCCAAACTGTTATGAAAAATGTAAAGGTAGGACTGCTCTCGATCTGTAATATTGATTGTGAAGACCTCCTTTCTAGAAATTCCTTCACCCACAAGTCTCCTAGAGTGATGAGGTTTTGTTAAACCAATTATTTTCACACCAGACAGGTATTTGGTACAGAATTCAATGGCTTCCTTAGCAATATATCGCTCCACAATACAACCCTTTGGTTGAATTAAATTTTTGACATAACCTTTCAAAATATTCATATACTATTCAATGGGGTACATCCATCTATAATGCACAGGACCAAATATTCAAATATCTCTCACCAAGTGAACCATCAAATGAACCACCATGTCAAAGAATGTCGGTGGGAAAAACATTTCCAATTCACACGATATGACGACAATTTCTTTTTCCATATTTGAAAATTTTGTTGGGTCTATAACTTTGCTACATATAGCTTTGAAGAAGAAACAGATCTTCGTTAATGTATGACAAACATTCTTGGGAAAAATGCAATGTAAACCTATAGGAATTATATCTTACATCAAAACATGGAAGTCATGTGATTTCATACCTTTTAACTTTAAATCTTGCATTGGCATGATGTTCCTGGTATTCTATGAATACCCCTCTAGAACCTTTACATCATTCAAGAAGTTGCAAAACCAATATCTCTCCTTTCTGGAAAGAGTGTAAGTAGCAAGAGGAAGAAATGTTCATTTTTCACCCTTCACTGATGCCAACTCTTCTAGTATTATCATGTCAACCATGTACAACTTAGCCTTAATTCCATCATTTGTTTTACCAGGTGCATTTATCAATGTGTTGATGACACTATCACATACATTTTTTTCAACATGCATAACATCAAGAAAATGTCTGACGTACATACAATTCCAGTATGGTAATTCAAAAAAAATTGATTTCTTTTTTCAATCAGTTTTCGAAAGGTTTTTCAAAAATGGTTTACCAAAAGCAGTTTCCACATATTTACCTTTCACAAACAGTTGATCACCTGTTAGTGGAGATAGTGGTGTACGTTCTTCTGAATTTCCATCGAATGAAGTCATCCAAGATCGGTACTTATGTCATCATGGTAGAAATCTACAATGTCCTAGAAACATAGTTTTCAATGAATGTTTGAACCTAATTGATTGTGTACCTTGTTCACAGATGAGACACCCAAGAGTTCCTTTAATGCTATATCCTGAAAATTTTCCATAAGTAGAAAAGTCATTTATCATCCCATACAACATGGATCTCAACATGAAATCTTCATTTCTGTAAGCATCATACATCGTAACACTTGAATCCCACAATAATTTAAATTCCTTGATCAATGGATCCAAATAAAGATCAATATCATTACCTAGTTTTTTTGGTCTGGATATAAGCATAGATTACATGATGTGTTTTCATTTCATGCATAACCATGGTGGAAAGTAATAATTTACCAACATAACCAGCTATGTACTATGAGTTATTCTTTGAAAATCAAAAGGATTCACTCTATCTGTAGATAACGCAAGACAAAGGTTTCTTGGCTCATTCTTAAAGTCAGGGTACTCATGATCAATTCTATTCCACTGAGGAGAATCTGTTGTATGCTATAGTTTTCCATATTTATTTCTTCTATCTATGTGCCACATCAATTTCTCTATAGTCTCCTCACTTCCATATATGCGCCTAAACCTTGAAATTATTGGAAAGTACCATGCAACTTTTGTAGGAACGGATTCATATTTCTTGTATCGAGAAGAACCACACTTTGTGCCTTCTCTAAGTGATTTTTAGTCCTTGAAAAATAGTATATAATCATTTGGTCAAGCGTGTATTCTTTCAGAGATCATACCCATTGATCATAGCATTCATTTGGCATCATATGTTCGGATCGGGAGCTTGTTATCTTTTGGGAGCATGTCATTCAAGAGAGAAAGTAATTCCATAAAACTGGTGTCACTCCATCCATTGTTTTCTTTCAAATTATACATCTTTAGTACGACTGAAAATGCTATATATTTAGTTCAGCCATCATACAATGCCATCTCCGCACAACTCTTTAAATGCTCAATTTTTTTTGGAAATCACGATGTTCATATTCAACTATCCTTATCATTTCTTTAATATGATCTTCATCATCCTGCACATCTGTAATCATGTCCTCGATATGATCTTCTTTATTTTCCATGCTTGTAATCATATCAAATGATCCATAAAACGCAGTGTTATCCCAGTCACTAGCTACATTCACTTTTTTCCCCATGATTATTCCCACAGTTATAACTTTGATCTATTCCATGACAGATCAAGTATTCTTTCAACTCTTTTGGACTAACTTGTCTTGAATAACAATAACATAAACACAAACAAAGGATTTGAGATGGATCATATGCATGATCTTTTGAAAAATTGATGAACTCTTCACTCTATCTTCATACTCTTTTTTCAGACGATTGGAATCCATCCATTATTTATTCATATCCATCCTATTTGATTTAGTGATATTAATATTTAACAAAATAAATGCCCAAAACATTGATATAAAAATTAACCAAGGCTAAAAAAGTTATAGACTTTAAATCTCCTTTGAAAACTATTTATAAAATCACAGTTGAAATCCTATTAAAAAAACAACCATTTACACAAATTCCTCTTTAAAATAACAAACCCTTTTTAAAATGAACCAATTAGTTCCAAACATCCTTTCTAAAAAACCAAATTCTTTTTTTAAAACTATTTTTAATCAATTTAAAACCAAAAAAGGGTATGCTAAACATATATAATTTTTTAAGAAACATTTCAAAACACTTGAATCGTTTTAAAAGTTAACCCCTAAAAAAATCGTTATATTTCATTTTCACTTCCCTCTGTCTAGACAGTGCAAACCATTAATGGTTTCATGCCTTATATGTCTCATGACATCCCCTATCTGGCTCTAATCACTAGTTTTAAGTGTTCCTCCCATCAACCTTATGGACTAGCTAACCCATCACTGGTGGGTGAACTCCTTTTTCGGTGTTCTGACCCCCCACTAGCTACTCAAAACCATATTCACATTTAAATTTATGATTATAGATTAACACCATCACACTCACCTGTGAACATAGAAACTTTATAACTTATTCACATGTATTATTATGAGTAGAGCTTAACGCAATCACACTCACCCTTTTTGAACCTATATACTTACTAACCTATTCACTTAACATTTATATATCATGATATATAATATTTTACCCAATTCATTGGTGGGAAATATAGTTACTACCCATCTAATAATACATAAATTTGTTTTCCACTTGAAAATAAAAAATTTATTATCTCATAAATAACCCATATCAACTAGAGAAAATAAATTCACAATGAATAAGGGAACCATGTGATCAAGGAACAATATAATAGTAAATAAAACCAATATTAATAGTTACACTAATAAAACAAGCATAAGAGAATGTAATCAATATAATAATTTAATCCTCTATATAGAACCATCGATCAAGGAACAAAATGTCATGGGATATACCCTAGGTACTAGTGTGTGACGATCCAAAATGACACTATAACTACATAGACCAACTTATGATATATATTTCATCCAACAATAACACGATCCACCCAATTAAACCATACTTAACTCATCATAATGGAACCTTCCCACTAGCCTTGTCTTAAACACAACTAGGGGGCCATAGAAGTGTGTGTACCAACTAGGGTAGCATGAATCAAGACCTCCCACCAAGACACCCAAGTTACCATAAATAAAAAACCATGGAGGTTAGAAACAAATCAAGACAATTACCAAAAAAATGTCTCGCACCTCACCTCCAACACTGTCACATATAACATCCCCTTTTCACATCATACATCTATCATCTAAATAATCAATAACCTATAACTGGTGAAACAAGTATAGGGGAAATAATTGAGGGTCACATGAGAAATAAAACATTTAATTTTCAAAATGAAAAATGATTCTTCACATGAAAACCAACTTTTTATGTAGAGTCTCACTCCTCTTTTTTAAAGTCTCATCATTTCAATGATTTTGGAAGCACTTGAAAAAAAACCCTTTTTCTTTCCAAAACATTCTCCAAGCGAAAAATTCCTTTGAAAAACCAAAAAAGGCATAAGACCTAAATTTACTATAAAAACATTTAAATGAACCTATGAACCTTTTCAAATATTATTTTCATGAGAATTAATATAATTTAAAAAGATTAGATGAAATTCTTATGAAAAAACCCCTTATGCCAAGCCTAGAATTTAATAATGAAATTTATAATTTCACCCAAGAACCTATACATTACTATATATTAATTGAAAAGAAATTTATAAAGTATACACATTCCATGACTTATAAAATAAAGGAAGAGAAAAGACACACCTACTTTAAACTGAATGGTAACCAATACACAACATGTCACCTTCCATGGAAAATACTCAAATACCTAAAGCCTTAAATCATTATGAAAAATAAATTTCAGTTTCTGGGAGAAGGAGAAACCTATGGGAAATAGAGAAGAGAAGAGTGATGGGGGGATAAAGTAGAAATATTGGGAGGAATTATTGAAATAGAAAAATAAATATTTTCTTAAATAACTCAAAAACAATCACATAACACAAACTTAAGAAATCATAGAATAATATAATTCTAATTTTCCAAAATAAATCATATCATAATAACATATAAATTGTGACTAAAATATCACTACATGGAAAACAATCCTAAGATGATAAATATAAGTTAAAATAAAAACCTTTTCAGAACAACTTTTTAAAAAATTAAAGTGAAAATTATATTTAATTTTTTTAAGGGGAATAGATTACTATTGAAAAAAATTATTATAAATGGATGGGTCCTTGAGTTATTCCATTGTGTTAAGTGATGTGAGCATATATGGGAGTTGTTGGAAATGATTGTGAGTGTCAATATTCAGCTGACAATGAGATATGATCATGCTTATGTTTTGGTAGTGATGGAATTTCTTGGGCACATTGGGAGTGGTGTGTAGGTGAACCTAACCTGTAGGTAGAGGTGGTTGGTTTTGTGTGTGTGCATAAGTGGCTGAGTTGCACTGGTAGATGATAGATACTCTTGTAAGGGTATCGATTAGAGGAGATCAAGAATGAATCAATGATGTCAACCTATAGAGTGGGGCTTGGGTTGTTAGGGGAACTTGGTGATGGGAGCTAGTATGGTTTGTCACTTAGTTCATGGGTTGAATCATGTGACAAATCATAATGAAATTTTATTTAGACATCTACACTTGGGAAAGTAAGAAAACTTGGTATTATTTAGACATCGTTTGAGAAACATATACTGTGAATTATTGATTTGATTGAAAAGGTATTGAGAAGAAAGATGGTAGAACCACTAAGGTCTTCCTAAGCCACTCCACAAAATGTATAAACTCCCCATGACATGAATAACTCTTACACATTCCCCTTATAGTGTGTCCATTATTACCATTACATGAACAACTCTTATATAAAAATGAAATTATCTATATTTTCATTAAAAAGTTCGCGAATATTGATATTCCATCTCCCATATTGTGATCAACTAGTCACCTTCAAAATATCTTGGATCTTTATTCTCATGGGTACCTCTACATGGTGTAAATTATTCCTCATGAAACCAACCATATAATGGTGTTGATTTATCAGAGTGAATTAGGGTGTTGGGATGTTACTTATATCCTATATATAGAATTTCTATAATTGCTTCCCAAAACCATCCAAATCTCCATCAGCCTTATCTATGACATCATTTCTCTTTTGGAAGTACCTTATATATTGGTACATGTGACCTTCATGTATCACTATAAGATTCTCCATACTTTTTCATTTCATTTAAAATGTGGCCTGCATAATTTTATATATACAGGGATTATTATGCATTTTTCATTTTCTAGGAACTCTACTCTTGGTGTAACACTTATACTCATTCCATGGTATTTTCTGCAACTTCTGAAATTTATCAAATGAACTTCATCTGACTCAACTGCATTATCAAAATTCTAGAATTGTTCTTTTGAACATCTCCATCCCCTCTTATAGAATAACTTTCAAAAAATATCAAATACTTCTTTTATAATAACTTTCAGAACAACCATATATCATTCCAGACATCTACTTCCAGAACAACATCCAATAACCAATCATGTGTTGATAATAAATCTAACACCAATAATCAACATATGTTGAAAACAAATTTATCACTATCCATGATTATAAAACACATATTTATTACATTTTTTTCCAATAAATCCATCACCAACATGTTACCAATAAATCCAATACTAACCTATATACAATAAATCCAATATTAACACATTTCCAATAAATTCAATATCAACACCAATTCTCAATTAAATCCTAAAAATCTACCCCTATTAATTATTTGGCACCACTATCATGAATCCAAAACATCATCACAACATGCTTCTTACTCCATATTTAAGGGACCAATAGATTCATGGACCCATCGTGATTCCTACTACCCATTTCACAAAAAATCAAAAAAACACTCATCGTCAAGGAAACATATAGGGACTGCAAGATTAATGTACCACCTACTGGAGAGGCGTGGCGGAGGAGAGCCACTGGTGGAGGAGTCGGCGGCAAAGCTCAGTTCACAGTGGAGGAGAGCCGCGCAGTGTAGCTCGGTTCACAGCGGAGGAGGAGTTGGCGGCCAAGGAGGAGGAGGAGGCGGCGGTGACAACAGCGGTGACAACAGGGATCGACTTCCGTGTGAGCTTGAGGGTGCGAGGAAGGAGGAGAAAGTTAGGGTTAATTTATAAAACCCGGTGACACTTTTATCAGTGCTAGATAAAAAGCACTGATAAAAGTATGTTTTATCAGCGCTAAAATTGAAAGTGTTGATAAAGGCACATCTTTATTAGCGCTAAAAAAGTGCTGATAAAAGTATGTTTTATCAGCGCTATAATTGAAATCACTGATAAAACATGCCTTTATCAGCGCTTTTTTAGCACTGAAAAAGGCCGATCTTTATCAGCGCTAAAATAGCACTGATAAATGGTTGTTTTATCAGCGTTTTTTAATTAGCACTGATAAAACATGTCATTTATTCGTAATTATAAAATTATAACCAATATATTTATTACATTTATAATTTTATAAATATATATAATTAATATATTTATTATAATTTAATAAAATAAATTATAATTAAATATATAAATATATATATATATATGGTGTTTGTGTATAAATTGTAATTAAATATATATATATAATTTTATAATTTAAATTATAATTAAATATATATAAATATAAATTGATATATTATTTTTATTTTTATTTTCATAAGTATTTAAATATATATATATATGTCTGTGTCTATGTATATATTCATTAAAGACATGTATTTATAAATAAATATATTCAAAAGGTATTCACAAATATATATTTATCATTTAAAAAAAATATTTTCTAATTTTATAATTATTTAAACATATTAATATTTAATTAGTTATATATAATTATAATTATATATAATATATTTAAAAAGTAAATAATTATATATAACTAAATATTTATATTTTTTAATATAATAAATACATTTATTGTTTATTTAAATATATTTATCGTGTTTTTAAGTATTTATGAAAAGACAAAGCTTCATATATATAAGAAATGAATGAATACACCAAGTATATATAGTACTATAGTATATATGGTCAACATTAGGGTAAACAATGAACATATATTTATGAGAAGGACGTACGCATCAATTGACACATTCATTTGGAAACATAAATTTATTTAAATATATATATATTTAATAAGTATTTGTGTGTGTGTCTATATATTAAAAAGTATTTATATATAATATTATAAACATATAGTATAATAAATATATAATAAAGATATAACTAAAACTAATAAACATAATAAACATAAATAAAACATAAACACAATAAACATGCATTTTTTATTTAATGTATACATATAAACATTATTTTTGAATATAATTAGAACATTTTTATATAAATTAATAATTAAAAACTTTTATCATCGCTATTATTAATGCTGATAAAGTCACTTTTTTGTTAACGCTGATAAAAGGAGTTCTTTATTGGTGCTAATATCAGCGCTGATAAAGGGTAGATTTATCAGCGCTTTTTTTAGCACTGATAAAAGGGGGACTTTTATCAGCGCTTTTTTATTAGCGCTGATAAAACTCGAGCGCTTCCCTTACCCGCATTTGTGGAAGTGATTGTGACATTGATCTCTTTATCTTGGATTTCTTGACCAGTCGCTAGATAGTAATCTTGGACTTTAGACAAACCCGCCTGATGACAACGATAAAAAATCTTAGATGGTCACATACTAAGTGTTTCCGTTGATCTTGATTAAATTGTATTTGAGTTTAGTTAATATAATAAATATTATTGTCAAGTCTAATGAATAATTTTATAAGTTATATTGATCATATAAATTAAATAAATATTTATTCATCAGCTTGTGAATAAAATATTTATTTTATTTATTGAATATTTTAATAGATATTTATTCTCTATATTGTGAATAAAATATTTATTTATAAATAAAATATTTATTTGGTTTTTCAATAAATGATAGAGGAGTTTGAACGGACCAAGGCGAGTCCGGTGACAAATATTAATTAACAAGACCATTAAATAATATTGTTATTGTTGCATGCCACAAAATAATAATAATATAATTATTATTATGTGACATGAGGTTTATTAAAGGTAATAAATGTTATTTAATGGCCGGTATGCAATTAAATAATATTTGAACTTAAACCATAACTCTATAAATAGACAACTATATCTATTGTGTAGAACATCCAAAAAATTAGAATAGATAATTTTTGTGCACAATGAATTCTCTCTCAACTCCTTCTCTCTCCCTCTAAAAAATGATAAGTACAAGAGAGATTTCTTCAAAATCGAAGAATGAGCAATCAAGAACGAACAACGCAAGACATTTGACTCGCCGCGTTGGCATCCGATGATTGAGCGGTGTTGCTCGGAGATCATAGGAGCACGTGTAAATCCCCGCTAAAGAGATTCTATCCTTGGATCCTCACAACGCAACAAAAGTAGTTCGAAATAGTTTTTTCTGTTGGGGCAGCGAAACTTCGTGGTGATTGAAAATGCACAAACAGAGGAGAAAAACAAAGAACACGAGAGATTTAACGTGGTTCGGCAGTGTGCCTACGTCCACGGGAGAAGGGAGCCAAAAATCTTATTCTCTCCGGATCAAAACGTCGGAGGATACCCAGCAGTACAGATTACAAATCATGGGATTTAGAATCCCGTTTTAAAGATGGAGAAAACCAACCCTTCAAGGGTTGGTTGGGGTTGTTCATCAACCCTTGACGAAAAACCCTCCGCTGGCTGCATCAACACTGGCTGCCGCCCACCATGGAAGACCCACAGCAAAGTAGTTGCCAACCAAATGGGTTCCGCTGATTTCTCCCTTGATTGGGAGTGGCCCCCACAAATCTCCCCCTCACGACCAATTTGGGGTAGAAGCTAGACCTGCAGTCTCTTTGCAGGTGTCCAGCTTCTCTTTCGGTAGAACCTTCGTCATCATGTCTGCCCCGTTTTCATTGGTGTGGATTTTCTCAACTCTCAAAAAATTTTCTTCTAGTACATTTCGGATCCAGTGATATCGCACGTCGATGTGTTTGGACCTGGAATGAAATTTTGGGTTCTTGCTGAGATGAATAGCACTCTGACTATCACAATAGAGAATATAATTCTCCTGATTCTGTCCCAGCTCCTGTAAAAATTTCTTCATCCACATCATCTCCTTGCAGCCTTTAGTGACCGCAATATACTCTGCTTCTGTGGTGGATAAGGCAACACACTTCTGAAGTCGTTATTGCCATGAGACTGCTCCCCCTGCAAATGATATCAGGTACCCGGATATGGATTTACTTGTGTCCACATCTCCAGCCATATCTGCATCTATGTATCCTTCTAAAACAGGTTTATCATTTCCAAAACATAAACAATGACTAGATGTACCTCGAAGATACCTCAATATCCATTTGACCGCTGTCCAATGCTCCTTTCCTGGATCTGATAAGAATCTGCTCACAACACCAACTGCGTGAGCAATGTCTGGTCTGGTGCACACCATGGCATACATAAGACTGCCAACTGCTGACTGATATGGGACTTTTTCCATTTCTACTTTCTCCTTCTCGGTTGATGGACTTTGACTTGTCGTGATCCTGAAATGACTCGCAAGTGGAGTGCTAACAGGTTTCGTCTTGCTCATGCTGAATCTTTCAAGAACCCTCTCAATGCACCGCTCCTGAGATAGCCATATCTTGTGATTCCTCTTATCACGAGTAATCATCATTCCAAGAATCTAAGTAGCGTCTCCCAAGTCCTTCATTTCAAAAAACCTGTTCAACTCCTTCTTCAACCTGTCAATCTTGGTGATATCTCTGCCAATAATCAGCATATCATCAACATAAAGCAATAAGATAATGAAATCGTCATCAGAAAACTGCTTGATGAAAACACAGTGATCAGCAGTTGTCCTCATGTACTCATTTTTCTCCATGAATGAGTCAAATTTCCTGTACCATTGCCTCGGTGCCTGTTTCAGACCATATAAACTTTTCTTAAGTTTGCATACCAGATTTTCTTTTCCTTTCACCTGAAATACCTCTGGCTGCTCCATGTAAATCTCCTCCTCAAGATCACCATGTAAGAACGCTGTCTTTACATCCAGTTGTTGAACCTCTAGGTTCAAACTCGCCGCCAATCCAAGAACAACTCTGATAGAAGACATTTTAACCACAGGAGAAAAAATTTCATCAAAGTCAATACCTTTTTTCTGGCCGAATACCTTCACAACCATTCTGGATCTATAGCGTGGTTGTGAGCTGCCATCTTCTCCTTTGACTCTGTACACCCACTTGTTCTTGAGTGCCTTCTTTCCTTGTGGTAACTGTACTAAATCAAATGTACGGTTCTTGTGAAAGGATCTCATCTCCTCTTGCATGGCCTTTTTCCATTCCATCTTCTGATGACTTTTGATCGCATCATCATAACTCTCTGGTTCTCCCCCATCAGTGAGCATCACATACTCATGTGGTGAGTATCTATGACTCTGTTGTCGTTCTCTGGTGGATCTCCTCAGCTGTGCTTCAGGGGGGATCTATTCTGGAACATCATATGATGGAGACATATCATCAGATGGAGACATATTACCTGGAAGTGATGTATCACCAGTGTCGTGTATTTCTCTCGCACTAGGAGGTACTGATGGTGATGAGACCGGTTCAAGACTGACTAGAATCTCCTCAGATTGAAACTTCTCTGCACTTTCTGGCCTCTCAAAATCTTCAATCGTCTGATCCTCAAGAAACACCACATCTCTACTTCTGACGATCCTCCTGCTGATAGGATCCCAGAGTCGGTATCCAAACTCTTCATGACCGTATCCCAAAAAGATACATTGCTTTCCTTTCCCATCCAGCTTTGCTCGCTCATCTTTCGGGATGTGAACAAATGTCCTGCAACCAAATACTCTCAGGTGTTTGTATGAAACATTTTTACCTGTCCAGACACTTTCTGGAACGTCGTAGTTCAGTGGAACTGATGGAGAAAGGTTGATAAGATCAACTGCAGTCATCATTGCCTCCCCCCAAAAGGTGTTTGGCAGCTTTGCATTTGAGAGCATACATCTGATCCTCTCGCAAATTGTTCTGTTCATCCTCTCAGCAAGACCGTTATGCTGAGGTGTCTTCGGTACTGATTTTTCCAGCCTGATGTCGAAACTCCTACAGTACTCCTCAAACGGACCACGGTACTCTCCTCCATTGTCTGCTCGTACACACTTTAACCGCCTGCCTGTTTCTCTTTCCACCTTCACATGAAACTGCTTAAAAACATCCTGCACTTGATCTTTAGTTTTCAAAGCAAAGGCCCATACTTTTCTAGAATGATCATCTATGAATGTAACAAAATAAATAGCACCACCCATCGACTTAGTGCTCATCATGCAGACATCAGTGTGAATCAAATCTAAAACATTTGCTTTTCTGGACGGTATATAACCATGAAATGATACCCTGTGTTGTTTTCCCATGATGCAATCAACACAAGTATCCAAATGTGTACCTCTTATTCCTGGAAAGAGATCCTTTCTGGAGAGAATTTTGATTCCCCTCTCACTCAAATGACCAAGCCGCCTGTGCCAAACTACTACAGGAACGTCTTTTCTGGCTGCATTGACTTCTCCTCCACACGGTCTGGCATCTGTGAGATAAAGAGAAGTATCTTTCTTTCCTTTAGCAATTACCATGTTACCTTTGGTAAGCTTCCATTTCCCATCACCGAAGGAACTGACATATCCATCGTCGTCAAGTATTCCAGTGGATATCAGATTGAGGCGAATATCAGGAACGTGCCTCACATCCTTCAATAATAACCTGCATCCAATATTAGTTTCCAGAAAAATATTACCAATACCAGTGATTTTGGATGCGCCATCATTTCCCATCTTCACATTTCCAAAACTCCCTGAAGTGTAAGATGAGAAGAAATCTCTTCTGGCTGTGACATGGTAGGATGCGCCGGAATCGATCACCCATGTCGAGTCTTGGCTGGCAAGACTAACTTGATTGTCTTCCTGAACAATAACAATTTCTTCATTGACAACAGCAGCATCGTTATTTTGGGTCTTACCATCCTGTTTCCTCTGCTCTGCCTTCAATTTTCTGCACTCTCGGATGAAGTGTCCGAGCTTGCCGCAGTGGTGGCACTTCATGTCATATCTTGATCGAGATTTTGATCGCTTCCTCCTTTGTAGACTTTGGTCACGGGGTTCTCTTCCTCTGCCTCTTTCTTGCCATTTCTGTTTTCCTTGTCTTTCAGTGACAAGAGCCTCTGGTTCTGGTGTATGCCCCTCGTCTTTCCTTCGAGACTCTTCATTCAGCATTCTGTCTTTCACCATCTCCACGGTGAGTGTTCCATCTGGAGTAGAATTGCTAACCGACACAACTAGTGTGTCCCACGTCTTCGGTAAAGAACTTAACATCAACAGTGCCTGTTGTTCATCATCAATCATCATTTTCATAGAATTCAATTGATCGACGGTACCTTGGAACTCGCTCATGTGCTCTGATGCGTTGGTCCCGTCTTTGTATTTTAAGTTCACAAGACGACGTATCAGGTTTGCTTTGTTCTGCGCGGTTGTCCTTGCATACATCTTTTCCAATTTTTTCCAAAGAACGGAAGCGTCGTGTTCATTGGCAAAATTTTGGAAGATACTCTTGTCGATCCATTGTCTGATTTGTGCAGCGCACTTCCTATTGAGTACGACCCACTCCGCATCCACTGGTGGGGTACCGGTTGTTGTCTTCTCATCAGCTTTACCGCTTGTTGAAGATTCCTCCGCTTGTGCTGCAACGGGCTTATTGGCCTCCACTATAGTCTTCCACAAATCTTTAATATACAAAAGATCCTCCATTTTCGGTTTCCAGATGGCATAATTAAAAGCGGTAAGCTTAATCATGTTACCGGTATTTTCGTTCATTTCTGGAGTGCGAATTTCGAAAAACTAACCGTACGGATGTGTCCGGAACGGTCGAAATACCTGGAATCGACTCCTGGATCACTGAAAACGGCCTCTGATTGACCGAGATATTGCCAAAACAGTTTCAATGGTCTGGATTAACCGCTGACGTGG
This sequence comes from Viscum album, assembly GCA_963277665.1. Lineage (NCBI taxonomy): Eukaryota > Viridiplantae > Streptophyta > Magnoliopsida > Santalales > Viscaceae > Viscum > Viscum album. The sequence continues at coordinate 124,787,517 of OY728126.1, forward strand.
CGCTGACGTGTCTCGCCGGAATAGTTGCCGGAGAAGTCGCCGGAAAGTCGCCGGCGGCGTGAACAGTGTCGTCTTCTCCGGCACGGGGTTTTGTAGCACGGCGGGTTTGACCAAACTTTGACCGAACTTATCTCCCTGGTTTCAGCTCCGTTTTCGACGCCGTTTGCGCCGTTGGAATCGTCTCTTCGTGCTCTTCACAGATCTGAGATCTAAAAAATTTTCCGACCACCTTCAATTTTCCGGTCGCCGGAAAATGTCGTTGCGGCTCCGCTGTTTCGAACCCGAAGCCTCTGATACCATTTGTTGGGGCAGCGAAACTTCGTGGTGATTGAAAACGCACAAACAGAGGAGAAAAACAAAGAACACGAGAGATTTAACGTGGTTCGGCAGTGTGCCTACGTCCACGGGAGAAGGGAGCCAAAAATCTTATTCTCTCCGGATCAAAACGTCGGAGGATACCCAGCAGTATAGATTACAAATCATGGGATTTAGAATCCCGTTTTAAAGATGGAGCAAACCAACCCTTCAAGGGTTGGTTGGGGTTGTTCATCAACCCTTGACGAAAAACCCTCCGCTGGCTGCATCAACGCTGGCTGCCACCCACCATGGAAGACCCACAGCAAAGTAGTTGCCGACCAAATGGGTTCTGCTGATTTCTCCCTTGATTGGGAGTGGCCCCCACATTTACAGACGATCAACATTCACAAGCGAAGAAAGTTTCTAAACCTAGGTATTTATTTCATCAAATATTAAATAAATTAATTATAAATTTGACATGCAAGATCCTTGCTCTTGGTTTTGAGCAACGATTATTAAAAGAAATTTGAATACATCACTTACCCCCATACGCTTTTGTTGCGTTTGGAACCCTCATTGTTAACAAACACATCCTTATGTCAAACACAACCAATTTTCAATAAGTGGCATAATGAATTCCAGGATTGAAAAGTGTTATAAGCACTTTTCACAAAAAATTGTCAAACACGGTCTTATGTTAACAAACACAGCTTGATGTTAACAAACAATGCCTTATGTTGACAAACACAACCTTATGTCATATAGAACCTTATATATGTTAACAAACCCAATGTTATATTTTTTTGTTTCAAATTATCTCTTACATGTTAACATTCAAAATTTTCATTCTCAAATTTCAATATGCATTAATATTTATTCTTATTTTTCAACATTATTGTGTATGCAGAAAAACCTGTTGCGAGCTTCTGATGATGAAGATTCAATACAATGCGACATCGTTATTGGTTCACATTCTACAACTTCAAGTGGTTTTCAATGAATGATACACTTCTACAAATACAAACATCAATATTTCTGTAGGAAAAGTTGACCGACTTTTTATCATTATCTTTTAAAATTTCTCATTTTATTTGTTCTCGTATTGATTGTTAAAACCAACGTCATCTATTTTGGTTATCATTGTTTTTATTTTAGTATAAAAACCAATTTTTTTTTGTGAATGTTACTTGAAATGTAGGTAATGTTGTGGTTTTTATTTTAAATAAATGTTGTGTATTTTTATTTTATTTGAGTTATTAGTTTATTTTACTTCTATAAAATGTGACTTGACACGGATTCATTTTTTTGGTCATTATTTCGCTTATTTTTTGATATCAATATGTTTTGTGAGTGATATGTATTATGTGTTTGGTATAATATATTACGTTTTGCAATGAGATCATTTAATCTACAAGTTTGTTGTTTACTATTGCATTCGAAGATCGTATGTCCTCAACTCCAACATTAATTATCATAATGACAAGAATTTGAATTGTTTGATGTTTTTATTCATGTAATTCAATTCTCCATGGTCAAAATAAATTTTTATTCCTTATAAATTATCATAAATGTTTTATACTATATTTATGACGTCCCACCAATTCTGCAATTTGTATTTCATTATTATGTACCACATATTTTTGACATAAATATATTTAGTATTAATATGTATCATTAAGTTTGAAAAATATTATTTTATTATTCAAAATAATCATAGATTTTTTTTTTTTGGTCGAAGAAAAGTGGACATAAGAAATCCTCTCCTTCCCACTTTGTGCGGCGACTACCATCAATTTTCCTTTCCTTGTTTCCGCGTCTATCCCTCTCTACTCCTATTTATTTCCACGTCTGGAATGCCCCCACAACTGCGTTTCATCTAAACCCTACTTGGCGCTCCACGCCTCTCTACAATCCTCCCACCAAACTTCGTCTGCGCCTCCAAATTCCGAGACTCTGTTTCAATGACTTCTTCGGCAGCGGCGGCTGAGGGAGATGCGGCAGGCAAACTGCGGAGGCGACCCTTCCGGTTGTGGAAGCTCATCGTTGAATCATCAAAATTGATGTCATCCTTGGCCTCCTTTTTCCGCAAGCGTCGTCCCACTCCTCGCCCCCGATCATGTTATTGCTACTCTTCCATATCCAGGTCAAGGTCTGCTCACAGGTATTGTTGGTAATTCGTGCATTATTTAGTACTAAATTCTCCAGCCTTACACCCGGGAACGGTCATTAGTAAAAACGTTGAAACACTATTGTAACATCCCTGTTCAGCGTTCAGGGTTCGTGGCCTCATCCTTGTTCTGCCCTTCGCCTCTGCACTGGGGTCTGTATCAGTAGGGAAACTTCCAAGTCCCCCACTAATGTTCGCTCGCCACTACCTGAAGCTTGACATCATCCACCGCAAAGGAACATGAAGCCACTCCGGGTCCCTTCTTCAACGCAGTCCGCAGACTCGGGCCACCTGTATAGTCTTTCTTTAGGCCAGCCACTCGAGGTCTTTTGCAGTCCACCATGGAATGACCCTGCACCCAGCCGCACAAACAGAACCCCACTTTCGAATCCTATTCAATTCACTCCCTCTCATGGGTGCCGATCACATTTTTCAACCCCCTGGGTTAGGGAATGACAGATCCATCTCTACGCATATCCTCATCGCTATGGTGAAGAGGCTTCAACATAAGACGTTGAAGAGGCTTCAACATTCATCTCTGGTGATTTATACTTTTTTTATTCATCTAAAACTCTAGATCCAGACTTTTGGTCCTAATTGAAAGAAAAATATTACTAACATGATCATAGAACATGAATGCATAGAGTGCACAAGTATATTATACAAACCATTGGTGCATCCATTTGAAAACCCCCGGTGCAAAAAATTCGGGAGTGGGTGCATTTTGTGACTCGCAGAATGACATAGGAGTGATGAAAACATCAAACATAAAGACATCTTTGGAATGAACACTCTGGTGTAGATGAGGAAATGGATGACCGTGGATTAGACACAGTGTCACTTGGATTGCTTGTTCCATCGTTGGAAACTTGACTGTGACAACACAACACTGGAGAAGGGGCACAATATCCAAAAACCTGAACGTTGAATAGGGATGGTGCCCCTTCTCCGGTGTTGGGTTCTCATAGTCAAGTTTTCAATGATGGAACAACCAATCCAAGTGGCACTGCGTCTGATCCACGACCATCCATTTCCTCACTAGCACCATAGTGTTCATTCAAATGATGCCTTGTTGTTGATGTTTTCATATCTCCAACGCCATTCTACGAGTCTACAAAATGTAGCCACTGCCGGTTTTTTTGCACCAGGGGTTTTCAAATGGATGTGCCAAAGGTTTGTACAATAGGCCTGTGCACTCTATGTATTCATGCTTTATCATCATGTTACTCATATTTTTCTTTCAATCAGGGTCAAAAGCCTTGATCTAGAGTTTTACATGAAGAAAAAAAGCATAAATCACCAGAGTGGAATGTTGTAGCCTCTTCACTAGGGGCCCGGTGATCCGTTGTGACGAGCCTTCATCATATTTGGGCAGAAAAGGGGGAGGGTTCTCGGCCTCATCCTTGTTCTGATGATCTGATTTCCCCTCCACCCCTTCACTAGGGTCAGTATTAGTAGGGAAACCCATCAGGTTGTCCTCTCCTAATGTAGAAACTTCCAAGTCCCCCACTAATGTTCACTCGCCACAATATTCCTTGCCTGATGACACCTAAAGCTTAACATCATCCACTGAAAAGGAACATGAAGCCACTATGGGTCCCTTCTTCAACGCAGTTCGCAGACTCGGGTCACTTGCATCATCTATCTTCAGGCCAATGGAAAAGCAGGATCAACAAGTCTTTTACAGTCCACTAGGGAATAACCCTACACCCATAAGTGTAAACCGAACCCCACTTTCAAATCTTATTCAATTCTTTTCCAAACTCTCTCTCATGGGTTCTAATCACAATTTTCAACCCCTCGGGTTAGGAACCGACATATCCATCTCCAAGCATATCCTCAATGCTATGGGATGATTCAAATTCAACGTGCAATCATTTGCACTCAAAAATCTTACCAGCTGATTCCCAATAGCTTTGAGTATGGTTGGGTTCTTACAAGGGATCATCAAATCGAGGAGCCACAACCACATCGCCACAAATTCATTTGGATGTAAAAAGTTGACTCAAAATATTTTAATAATCATTATGTAATGTATTATTTATGATTCCCATTGGTGTGCCACCTATAATTGATGTATTTATTCAAAATCACTTTGTTAGTAAGTTCTTTTCACCTTCAATTGAATTATGTTGTGTATTTTTTTCATGTTGAATCATCTAAATCTGGATAACGATGAATGTCCTAATGAGGATGAACCTGGAATGTTGACGAAAGGGAATGAAAAACTAGATAATTTTGAGGGAAGCAAGGCTGGTTTAATGAATTCTGATGTGGTTATTGGAAAAAACAAGAACTCTACTAGTTCACCATCATATGCACCTGCTACAACTGTTCATTCAGCTACCCTTGTTTCACAGGCTTCCCATGTTGTTGATCAGTTGGAGACTCTAAACAATTCTAGTGCTGATGCTTTAAATAACGTCACAACTATACAAGTCTATGCCTATTCTGTTGGAAAATCTCCACCTTCAATGACAACTTAAAATTTGAAGCTTTAAAACCCATACATGTTTGTTTATTTACATTAATATGTTGTCCTTACTATTTTGTCTTTTAATCTAAATTTCTCAGAAGGATGATAGTTCATGTTTTAATCAAGTGATATGTTTTAGAACATTGAAGGTAGCTTCTTATTTTAGTTTTCTATTGAAATTGATATACTACATTGTTATCATTGAACATGTTGTTATTATCATGTATAATTCTATTATTATGTTTTTTGTTAATCATAATACATCTTGGCAGTGTTCTTAGTGAAACCATGAAAAATAAAACCAAATCGACATCTACATCTACTGTGTCAACATCCACTACTGGTACTTTCTCCTTTGACATTAGAGTCAGTAAATGATGATTCATTTTCTTTAAGTTGTGTATCTTATTCTCATCTCTAATTGCAATATCATTGACATCTATATCTTGTCTTTAGGAGACAAGGGATTTAGAAGATGAAATAGAAGTGAGGCCCAGTAAGAAACATAAAACAGGTTGTGGTGCTTTTATCGACATGTATAGAGAAAGTAATTTAAATTTTTGGGTTTCTAATGATCAGTTTCTGGGTCCTTCTCCTCAGGGAACTGACGACAAATCCCTATGTTGCAATGAGACAACTTTTAGTTTCCTCCTTAGCCCGATGATTCTGTTAGACTTGTCTACCCTATCTCCATATTTTGGTATAGTGTTTTGAACTCTGAGTAGTGGCGATTTTGGTTCACTCAGTTCTGCGATGCATATTTTGAGTTCAAGCATACACATTCGACCAAAATAAGATTCTCCGTGTTCAAATGGTTTAGGTGTTAGTAGATTCCATATGAAAGATATAAGCATGGAAGGAGAGTTGGATGTAGATGATGGGAGTATGTATTATTGTATGGAAGTGGTGTGTAACTAAAATCATTTCATGGTGGAGGTATCTAGTGTTTGGGGGGTACAGTTGAGTTGTGTAGTTTGAAATAAGTGAATGAATTTAGTACATGAAATTTATTGTTTTATCCTCAAACTTTAAAAAAACGATATGGTAAAAAGTCCTGATATATTCTTTTTAAATGATTCAAAAAATTATTTTCTTAATGACATGAAAACCATAATATTATTTAATGATATTTTTCTGGACTTAATTAGGGATGTCAACTGTAACTGACCAACTAGTTTTAACTCATATTATCATTTGAATTGGCCCGCATCAGGGTTTGAAATGCATTTTCGATTTCCACTAGTGCTGATGACAAGTACCAGAGTATCATATAAAGAAATATGGGAGTGATTTTACCCTCAACAAACATGATAATACATAAACAAAAAGTATATATATCCAATAATACCTCATATGTCAAGGTTTAGAAAAAAAAAATTGAAAGACCATAAACATGAAACATGAAGCAACTCATGGGTCAATCTTTACGTGATCATAAGTCACTACCATACCAATGAATCAGAAGGAAATACGATAGGAGAGCCATCTTCCACACAACACTCTTTCCTTTACCTATATCCTATAAAACCAAGTCTACAAATGTTCAAAGACAAAAGTAGGGTGTGAACACTAAATCTCAGTAGGATACCATAAAAAAACTATATAATTTTTATCCACATGAATTCATTAGTTCTTGTATAAAACAAATTTCTAAAATAGGGAAATCATTTCTTTTCCATATGAAATCATCCTTTGATTTTCTTTTCAAAAACAATCTATATTCAAATAAACAAATCAATAAGACATACATTTATCCATGAGGCATAAATAGATGTATAAAGCATGTTTCAAGCATCAATATCCATATCAAGTGGAAAAATAAAAATATCATGTAAACATTCACGTAATGTATCCTCAATGAAACAAGGGGACAATCACAACATAAGGGTCTACACAACTAACACAAATGAGAACCACTACCCGACATGAGTGAATCCTAACTCTGTGAACCTCAGTTCCCTTGTAAAGACTACCCACTAGCTCCATGACATCATGAACACCTACCTTAGTTATAACTTACTCCACTAAGGCTCGCATATGTCTCTTTTTCCCTCATATCCCAAGGTCTTCCCGATGTTCTATCACATTGTCATTATGTTCAAGGAACCAAATTCATATTTCAGAAATATTTTCCAAGGCAAAACCATTCCATTTCAATGCCCAAATTTCATAAAAACATTTTCTATAGCGATGCCACATTTTTTTTGTTCTTAAAAAATCATTTCCAATTCAAAACCATCTTTGAGGCGTTTTAACAAATACATCATGTGCATCAAAACAATTTTCCACAAAAACTCCTTTTTTGAAAACATTTTCATGGCCATCAAAGATAATGTCATGAACCAACCCGGGTCGACCCTGAACCGGACACCCGAGTCGGTCCGCGGCAAGTCCCGAGGGGCGTTCCCGATCCCCCCGGGATGGAAACAAGTGCCGGGCATTCAAAGTTTCAATCGTTGGGAACGATTTCAGCCCAAGCTAAAAACAGGATCAAAAGAAAGAACATAAACTAAACAATAGACAAACACTAAAGATATAAACAAAACGACACCACGACATACCTCCACATGACCTCGTGGGTCACCACCCAACTACAACCAACGTCGCTCCCTCACTGAGCGACTCAAGCTAGGAAAACCTGAACACAAGGAACCTGCAACTGAAATGGTAAAAGATAGGCGTGATCACAAAAAGTACTCAGTAGGTGAGCCCCACAACAAATCCCAAAAAAACATTTCCAGTAAATAAAGAATCTATATATTCCAGGTTTGAACTACAATGTATAAAAGTAAACTTTCATAATGTTTCACTTGAAAATCAAAACACGAGACATTTCTCTTATTCTTTTTCGAAAGTTGGATTCCTTTCATTTGTTTTAAACTCATTCTAAAAGCAAAGAAGTGTTACATTTTCAAATCTTACACAAAGAGAATAAAGTATTTACATTTGCAAACCATTTTCCCAAAATCTAACAGTATAAGCTGTGAGGAAGACTGTAAGTAAACAAGCAGGGAAAAACAAGTGCAAGTAAAAGTAAACCATAAGTTATAAGCAATAACCATGGGCGATCCTAAACATCCCTAGAAAACCCCTGGACGTACTCGGGTTCAGACTACCTGCCGGCATGGTACTCCATAGTCAATAACCAACTGGCCGCCCTAACAGCCAACTAGTGGCACGCCCCACAAGGCCTTACCTACCAAGGGGGGACTAACCCGTCTAATCGGGGTTAGCCAGCAACCGTCACTCGATTATCTAAAGGACGCCCAGGAACCCATGGTGGTTTTAATAACACTGTGTAAGTGGGAGACCCTCGCACGCACGACTCATCTCACCGCACTTGCCAACCCCTTACACGGACATCGCTACACGACAACCATCAAAGGGAAGTCCCCCTGTAGAGATGCCCCATAAATACGTATATGTATATAAGTAGTCAATTCACAATCAATAAGGTACCAACCGGGCCGCCACATCATTCACATTTTTAACCATTTAATACTAAAGCATTTCTAAAGGGATATGACATACGCCATTTTATTGAAAACCAGAAACACACTTAGAACTTTACTTAAAAATCTCAAATCAGCATATTAAACCTGAAACACATTGGTATCACAAGTAAAATCATTTTCCAATATCCAAACGCACCCCACTTTTATCAAGAGCCAAACGGGCCTTTAATCACTTTTTTGAAGGAACACTATTTCTTAAATGAAATCCAAACTTTTGTTCACGCGACAAAGGAAAACATTTTTCATCAACCAAGAACCACACTTAAAGTTTCCAAAATCAAGTTTAAAGATCATACGGTCATTTTCTCTAATCCAGGTTCTAAGAAACATCTTTTCCATTAACAATACACCTACTAATTTACACACACCAAAAACATTTCAAAACAGAATTCAACATGACTTTCATTATTCAGGAAGAACCATTTAGCAATACTACCATGGAAGCACACAATTAAATCCAAGAAAAACACTTTCAATGAAACATTAGAATTAAACAGCTTGCATTATCAGCAGATCACCACACTATAAAAACTACTTAATATTACTTTTAATTTTACTGAAATTCAATAAAAAGACAAAGAATAAATAAATTCTTAATTTAAGGGAGACCTACCTCGAATCGGAACGAAAAACGACACGGCGCAAAAACTCCCGTTGCGTAATGGTCGCACCGTATTACGCCGTCAAACAGGTCCTAAAACAATAGACCGTTAAACAGGTTCAACAATAATAATAACTTAATAGTAATATCAATAATAATAATAATGTAAAAATAATAATAATAGTGATAACAATAACATAATAATAATAATAACATAATATAATAATAATAATAATAATATAATAATAATAATAATAATAATAATAATTTAGCATTATTATAATTTAATAATATAATAATAACAATAACAATAATATAATAATAGTAATAATAATAATAGCATACCCATAATATAATAATGATAAAAATAATAATATAATAGCAATAATAATAGCATAATCATAATAATAATGACAATAACATAACATAATAATAATATAACAATATTAACATAATAATAATCATAATAAAAATAATCTAATAATAATAATAACATAATACTAATAAGAATAATAATAAAAATAATGATATAATAATAATAATATTATTAACATGATAATAATATTAATCAGGTGAAACGTCATAAAAAAATAAAACGTAAATAAGATTATAAGAAAATAAAACTCACAGAGAAGGAGCGGAGGGGGGGGGGGGGGGAGCACGCAGGAGGGTCGTTGGGACAGGGGTGTCGCCGTCGGAGGGAGCCCGGACGGCGGCAGTTCGGCAGGAGAAGGGTGCGCCGGCGACAGGATCGGAGGGAGGTGGCGCGACGGGGATGCTGTACAGGGGGTGCAGAAACAGCGGGGGTCCGGGGCGGTGCGGCGAGGCAAGCAACGCCGGAGGGAGGCCGGGGAGGTCGGCATGATCGGCGGTCAGGGAGGTCGCCGGACGGGGACAGTGCAGCTGGGGTGCCGGAAGAGAGGACGACAGGTCGGTAGGCGCAGAGCGGGCCGCCTGGCAGAGCGGGAGCCGGGCATGAGAGCGGGTGCCGGGGGGGGGGGGGGGGGGTGGGGCAACGGCAGGACGGCGGGTGCGCAAGGGGAAGCCGGGGCCGGGACGGGGTTGTGGGTGCTGCAGAGAGCCGCGCAGAGATGGGGTGAGCGGGAGAGTGCTGGTGCGGGGAAGAAGAAAGAGGAGAAAGGGGAGAGAGAGAGGGGGGTGGTGGCTGCGGGAGAGAAGAGAGGGGTAGGGTTAAGTTAATATATATATATATATATAATAATAATAATAATAATAATAATAACAAATATGTAATAATAATAAAAAATAATGATATTAAATTTATAATAATAATAATAATAACAATAATAATAACCATACTTTATAATAATAATAATATTAATAATGATAATAATAATAATAATATTAATAATAACAACATGAATAATGATAATAATAATATTCATAATAATAATAATAATAATAATAATAATATGTTAGAATAAGTAAATAAATAAACTCAATAATAATAATAATAATAATAATAATACTGATAATAATAATAAAATAAATAATAGAATGACAACATAAAATTCTCAAATTTAAACGTCGGGCGAACACGTAGTCACCCGGGCCAACCGCACGGTCACCGCTAACAATGCGATGACCGCGCACTGGCGCGAAGCCCTTCAGCACAAATAAACATTAAAATTTCATACCGAGACCAAGAAAAGAGTAAGATAAGGGCATCTGCGGTTGGGATGTGACAATTCTCCCTACCACAGACACTTTCTGCCCCCAGAAACTCACCAAGCCAAAAGTCGGTCAAGATTCAAGTCCATGCCCCAAATGGAACTAAAGGAACCGAAGAGAAAAGAGAATCTCGGGATGGCCTTACTCTACACAGGTCACACCCGACCGATTCAAGTGAAAACTGAAGTCTGAGGCTGAGGGGAGAACACGAAGGGGTTCTCCCCACCACAAGAACTCAACCTGTGCAGAAAATTTAACACTCCAAACATACTACCACAAGGAGGCGGGTTCAGTGCGGAAACTCATAACCGATCCAAACCGACTCCTATAACACAATCAGATTAACACCTCCATCGAAACGTTGAACCCACGACTAGAGTCAACAAACTTCAACACCAGGGAGAGCCCACAGAAAAGACTTAACCAGATATCGAATCGGAAACATGACCCATTGAAATCCACGAGACATAACCACATCCGACAACCATAACTAAAGCGAGGTCAACCCACACAAGGGTCAAACACACTTTTAATAAGGACACACGATCCAGAACATCACCTCCACATGAAAAGTCTGCTTTATTTATCATCGAACAAGTTCATCGTCACTTTATAGAAAAACAATGCATTTACAACGCTGTTGAAACTTTAATAGCAGGAAAACAAATATGAAAAGGTTTTTAATTGCTCCACTGTCAATACGGAAAAAAAGAACCTGGACCAAGGCTTCACAACCCTGGGAACTCCTGACTGTGCGCGAGCTTCACCCCGAGACCTGTGGCTGGGGCTCTGATGGCTGAAGCATCTCCTAGCTCATAGTCAGGTATTGACACTCTCCAATCACAGCGTCTTCTTCAAGCGACGCTTCCTGCAAAACTTCTCCAGATGACCCAGACAGCCGCAGCGATGACACGTCTTTGGAGGGTTGCGACAAGATGACTTTAAATGCCCGAACCGACCACACTGATAGCACACCACTGAACAGTCTGATGAACTGGAATCTGGGACCAAGGGGGATAACTCCTGAGGAACAGGTATCTCTGGCGTATTTTCTACACCAGAGGGGGAACTCTTACGAACAACCGGGGACGCTGAAGTGTTAACCACCCGCACACCGGAAACCAACTCATCCAAAAATGCTTCCTCTACCAGCTTCTCGAAATAAAGGTCTTTAGAAGGGAGGACTCGCTCCTTGATCTCTGGACGAAGACCCCCGGTGAAAAGAGAGACCTTCATGAGCTCATGCGACGCTACCTCTGGAGAAAAGGAAATCAGTTCCTTGAAATGGTCAACATATGCCTTTACCGTCCGTTGGCCTTGTTGAATATGCACAAGCTCCCTTTTTTTCTCCAGCTTCACTTCCTCAGGTACAAACCATTGGATGAAAACAATTTTAAAGACATCCCACATCATTTCAACTTGCGTTGATGATGGGGTAACCATCTTCCACCGGTCCAGAGCTGGACCCTCAAACAACTCCATAATTGCACGAACCTTAATATTATCGGGAGTTCCCAACGTTCTAAAGACACGCTCCACTCCCTCGAGCCATTCCACTGCCTCTAACGGACCCTGATCACCATGGAGAATAGGCAAAGTCTGAGAAGGATCAAAAACTGGGCATGACTTATCTGAATCCTTAGAGACCTTTCTGGGCGGCATTTCCTGAGCGACATATAAAACACAAGGCCAAGACCAAAATCAAACCGAAGCAACATCAATAAAAGCGCCTTTATCAAAAACAGTCAGCACAAAGACCAAGCAAATACGAACACAACCCAAAATAAGATCTCTTTTTTTTAAATCCCCTTTTTATTTTAGATTATAAAACCACCCTTTTTCAAGACTACTTTCCAAAACCAATCTACTTTCAAACCAAAAACTGTCCAAAACCGTTTCCCCTTTAAAACCAATTTAGAAAACAAGGTCAAGCCTTTAATTTCAAATACACACCCAGGTAATCCCATGACCCGTTGCACATGTCTTTATCCACTGTCCATTCATACTCGCATCAACACGCATTTTCCATGCATTCTCACACATGTGCAAACGTTCATAAAGAGGAACCGAGGTTTCACCCCAAATCATTCTGACCAACTCCAAGCAAACAACAGATTTACAAATCAAGAGATTTCAGTTTTAAAACCCATTTCATATATTTAAAGTCCTTTAAAAGAAACCAGTCCAATTTTTATTTCAAAAACCTTTTTCATTTCCAACAACGTACTTACACAGACCAAAACAAAAGCAACATCCAAATTTGCATCAACCACTGGAGTGAGGGACTAGTAGTCACGCTCAACCTGGCGACATGGTAGTGGGCCATGTCCCAAGCCAGCGTCGACCACTAGGAGGAATCCAAACCGTGTACTCAGACTCCACATAGGTCACTACTCCATGTGAAATCACGATGTAACGTCGGCTTGCCTCCGTTGTCATCTCTCAATCCAAGAAAAACCAGAAAGAGATAAAGACACAATTCTCGGACTACCCCTGGCGACTCGAGGTGCGGAACGGGCGAGGGTTCATGACGTCCTTCCCGTACCTACCTCTCGAGTCCCGACAGTCCTAATCTCCACCTACCAGACAACCCAAATAACAAGAACCTCCTCTGATACCATTTTGTCACGAACCAACCCGGGTCGACCCTGAACCGGACACCCGAGCCGGTCCACAGCAAGTCCCTAGGGGCGTTCCCGATCCCCCCGGGATGGCAACAAGTGCCGGGCATTCAAAGTTTCAATCAATGGGAACGATTTTAGACCAAGCTAAAAACAGGATCAAAAGAAAGAACATAAACTAAACAACAGAAAAACACTAAAGATATAAACAAAACTACACCACGACATACCTCCACGTGACCTCGCGGGTCACCACTCAACTACAACCAACGTCGCTCCCTCACTGAGCGACTCAATCCAGGAAAACCTGAACACAAGGAACCTGCAACTGAAATGGTAAAAGATAGGCGTGAGCACAAAAAGTACTCAGTAGGTGAGCCCCACAACAAATCCCAAAAAACACTGCCAGTAAATAAAGAATCTACATATTCCAGGTTTGAACTACAATGTATAAAAGTAAGATTTCATAATGTTTCACTTTAAAATCAAAACACGAGACATTTCTCTTATTCTTTTTCGAAAGTTGGATTCCTTTCATTTGTTTTAAACTCATTCTAAAAGAAAAGAAGTGTTACATTTTCAAATCTTACACAAAGAGAATAAAGTATTTACATTTGCAAACCATTTTACCAAAATCTAACAGTATAAGCTGTGAGGAAGACTGTAAGTAAACAAGCAGGAAAAAACAAGTGCAAGTAAAAGTAAACCAGAAGTTATAAGCAATAACCATGGGCGATCCTAAACATCCCTAGAAAACCCCTGGACGTACTCGAGTTCAAACTACCTGCCGGCATGGTACTCCATAGTCAATAACCAACTGGCCGCCCTAACAGCCAACCAGTGGCATGCCCCACAAGGCCTTACCTACCAAGGGGGGACTAACCCGTCTAATCGGGGTTAGCCAGCAACCGTCACTTGATTCTCTAAAGGACGCCCAGGAACCCACGGTGGTTTTAATAACACTATGTAAGTGGGAGACCCTCGTACGCGTGACTCATCTCACCGCACTTGCCAACCCCTTACACGGACATCGCTACACGACAACCCTCGAAGGGAAGTCCCCCTGTAGAGATGCCCCATAAATACATATATGTATATAAGTAGTCAATTCACAATCAATAAGGTACCAACCGGGCCGCCACATCATTCACATTTTTAACCATTTAATACTAAAGCATTTCTAAAGGGATATGACATACGCCATTTTATTGAAAACCAGAAACACACTTAGAACTTTATTTAAAAAATCTCAAATCAGCATATTAAACCTGAAACACATTGGTATCACAAGTAAAATCATTTTCCAATATCCAAACGCAGCCTACTTTTATCAAGAGCCAAACAGGCCTTTAATCACTTTTTTGAAGGAACACTATTTCTTAAATGAAATCTAAACTTTTGTTCACGTGACAAAGAAAACATTTTTCATCAACCAAGAACCACACTTAAAGTTTCCAAAATCAAGTTTAAAGATCATACGATCATTTTCTCTAATCCGGGTTCTAAGAAACACCTTTTCCATTAACAATACACCTACTAAATTACACACACCAAAAACATTTCAAAACACAATTCAACATGACTTTCATTATTCAGGAAGAACCATTTAGCAATACTACCATGGAAGCACACAATTAAATCCAAGAAAAACACTTTCAATGAAACGCTAGATTTAAATAGCTTGCATTATCAGCAGATCACCACACTATAAAAACTACTTAATATTACTTTTAATTTTACTGAAATTCAATAAAAAGACAAGGAATAAATAAATTCTTAATTTAAAGGCGAGTGCAAAGGGAGACCTACCTCGAATCGGAACGAAAAACGACACGGCGCAAAACTCCCGTTGCGTAATGGTCGCACCGTATTGCGTCGTCAAACAGGTCCTAAAACAATAGACCGTTAAACAGGTTCAACAATAATAATAACTTAATAGTAATATCAATAATAATAATAATGTAAAAATAATAATAATAGTGATAACAATAACATAACAATAACAATAATAACATAATATAATAATAATAATAATAATAATAATAATAATAACAATAATAATTTAGCATAATTATAATTTAATAATATAATAATAACAATAATAATAATATAATAATAGTAATAATAATAATAGCATACCCATAATATAATAATGATAACAATAATAATATAATAGCAATAATAATAGCATAATCATAATAATAATGAAAATAACATAACATAATAATAATATAACAATATTAACATAATAATAATCATAATAAAAATAATCTAATAATAATAATAACATAATACTAATAAGAATAATAATAAAAATAATGATATAATAATAATAATAATATTAACATGATAATAATATTAATCAGGTGAAACGTTATAAAAAAAATAAAACGTAAATAAGATTATAAGAAAATAAAACTCACAGAGAAGGAGCGGAGGGGGGGGGGGGCAGGTGGTGCCGGACGGCGGAGGCTGGAGGTGAGCGCGCAGGAGGGTCGTCGGGACAGGGGTGTCGCCGTCGGAGGGAGCCCGGACGGCGGCGGTTCAGCAGGAGAAGGGTACGCAGGCGACGGGGTCGGAGGGAGGTGGCGCGGCGGGGATGCCGGACAGGGGGTGCAGAAACAGCGGGGGTCCGGGGCGGTGCGGCGAGGCGAGCAACGCCGGAGGGAGGCCGGGGAGGTCGGCAGGATCGGCGGTCAGGGAGGTCGCTGGACGGGGACGATACAGCTGGGGTGCCGTAGGAGAGGACGGGTATAATGCCCCGACCCCGGTAGCCCGGTGCCGGTGCTTCGGTTATGGTGTGCAATTTATTTCCTACAAATGAAACAAATAATCCACACATCATAACCCATCGGGAGGAACTTTCTGGTTTAGATCCTGGAGAATCAGAGACAACAGCTTTGCTTCTTTATTTCTGAGCTAAGAACAAACATCCAAGTCTTGGAAAGGCTCTATCAACCTGTAAAAATTTAACATAAAACATAGGGTGAGCATTGAAATACTCAGTAAGGGGTTTTTGAAAATACTTAAATACAGATTTTGAAAACTACGTTGAGAAATACTTTTCCATACTTAGAAAAATTCTTAAAAGAAAAACTTCAAGACTAAACAAAGGTTGATACATCAGAGTTAAAGTACTTCATACATATGCACTAAAACACTTAGCGGTAACTCACTTAGCAAACAAGATAAGCATAATAATAAAAAGGCATGGGTTGCACGAAGTAAAGTGTCCATAAACAAGAAAAGTGTGTATGATCAATAAGATGAAAATGTCATCAGAGTCGCGCACAAGCGCATCATCTACACAAAATATGCACATTATGACATGATAATTGAAATACAACATTTGAAATGAAGTTCTGGAAAAGAAATTGGTCATGCATCAACATTGCCATATCATATGTCTTGTTTTTTTTATATCTGATACTCATAGGTAAGGTTCTATAACCAAGGTTATTCCTATAAGGGTTGGTGTCCTCAGAACCAACTGTTTTGTACTTTGATTACATAAATGTTCACTTATTATATATTGTTCATTGTTCTGCATGACTATAATATAATAATGTCCTGAAATATTTGTTGCATTAATAAGGTCATAGCAGATCCCCGCTATGATGAGAACCTTGAAATGCTATAACAATATTCTTAAATAAAGTTCTGCGGTTGGATGACATACTATGATAGGACACATAGTATACAGACCGTCATGTGCGAGTACTCATAAGAAGACGAGACTCTCTCTCATGGAGTTCGTACTTGGTAATCTCTAAGATGGGAGATTATGAGAACAGACCCGCCAGTAGTAATTCCGCATGTCTTGGTGTCATCGGATATTGCTATCTACGAGCGTGTGTAATGGTCCTTAGACTGGAAGATTATCATTAACTCATGTCATGACTCGCGCACTTAGATTTACTGACGAAAACCGTCACGCAGACAGTTGGCGGGAAGTAGGGTACGTTGGGTGCGTCACGAGTGACATGTTGTTAATGGATAAGTCAAGGAAGGATTTGTCCCTTCCATTTATGGAAGTTGATATCTCGGCCCTTTGATTGAAATAGAACTGTCGCATTAAATTCCATGGCCATGGTGTAAACGATGAGTTTATTTCAGGTAGTCAAAGAACGACATATCAAGCATATAGGTTTATGATACTGCCATGAAACCTTCTTGATGAGATATTGAGACAAAGGGATTAAATTACACAGTAAGCGTTCGTATGAGGTGATACGTCAATGCGGCGTCAACTTCTTTCTCTTGGGTGCCTTGACCCGTTGCTAGACAGTAATCTTGGACTTTAGGCAAGCCCGCCTAATGCCAACGAGAAAGAGGCCTAGAGGGTCACACACTAAGTGTATCCAAGTATCTCAAGTTGAATAAAGATTATTCTCGTACGTGGTTTAATAATTATTCAAGGAAGCCTAAGTTGTTTTAAATGATGGAGGAAAAAGAAAATAAAACAAGTACACGTCGTGTATTATTATTACATGTCGTGTAGTTTTATTTTGGAAAGGAAATGAATAAATGAAAACAAGATATACACGCCGTGTACATTTAATGTACACGCCGTGTAGTTTTCAATGAAAAACATGTACACGCCGTGTAGTTTTTTTTAGTTGGGATTTTGAGGATATAATATTGTTTTAAATGATATTTATTATAATCAGCGTGGGCGCATGTCAAGGAATTATTTATTCGACATGGGGTTTTAAATAAAGAGTCAATGAAATAAATAAAATGCGTAACGCGTTTATTTATTGTCATAACTCTATAACCCCACACACCCGATTATAAATATCCTCACAACCCCAACTCTTTTCTGACACAAGAGAATCGTTGTGCACAACATCTCTGGAGAATTCTTTCAAGGCCGAAAGAACCTCTTCCTCCAAGAATGCTCTCAAGACCGAGAGAGATCCTCTTCCATCGGATCAAGACAATCTAAGGCGGACAACGCAAGCAAAGGCTTCTCCACGCTAGCACCCGCAAAATCTTTTGGCGACGTCCAGAGATACAAGGTACACGTGTGGATCACCGCTAGAGGGAGTCTACACTTGGCTTCTGCGACGCAACGACAGATCACATCGACAACGTGATTGAGAACATCAACGAAGAAAGAACACCCAAAAGGTATTTCTTTATAATTAATTAAATTAATTATAATCAACCTGTAATGATCCTTGTTTGTGGTTCCGGGAAAAACCATCTTCTTTGTCTTTTTCTGTGATTCGATCCGTGGAGACTGGCGTTTATCGTCGTATTGATCCCGGATTGATCATTGCTAATGACAAAAAGCCAAGTGGGCACATCCACCCACGCGCTTCCGCTGTGCCCGGAACCTTCAAATGGTATCAGAGCAAGGTTACAACGTTGATTATAGTTATTTAATTTTCGTTGATAATTTACGCATTCATATTTGATTCAATTCGAAATAAATCGTTCTATAAATCTGAATTAACGAGATCTATTCTTCCTCCTTCGTTTCTCGATTCATATCACAGAAACGACCTTTTAATTTTAATTTTGATTAAAATAAAAACGAGGAACTCATCCGGAGGAGCCGCTCTTTCTGTCTGTACAACACGGGATTGCACGGCATGTAATTAAAACTACACGCCGTGTACTTAGGTTCAACGAACCGGCACTGGTCCGCCAAACCACGCCGTGTGAATTGATTATGCCTAAGTTTTAATCATGCCGTGTTGACCAGAATAGAACGGCGCATGGAAACCGGAATACACGACGTGTATGTTGGAACAACACGCCGTGTAGTCCGTTCCGACCCAGGTGAAACCGTGTACAAAGATAAGTCGCGTACCGCGTATACGGGATCGCCAGGCCGGTTACCGCGTAACAAGGAAGTACACGCCGTGTATGATTCATCTACATGCCATGTACTCTAAAATTTCCAAAGTACAGAAAAACACGCCAAAGCCCCGGCGTGTACTTTGGACAAAGGGTGAAAAGAAAAATACACGCCGTGTAATTATAAACTACACGCCGTGTACTTTCCAGAAATGGAATTTCACCAGGTTTCCTCCAATGTACAAAGACCCGTACAAGGAATATGGATGAGAAGAATCTCAAGGAAATTCAGAAAGGAATTTAAGATAAAGAATTGATTAATTATAAGATCATAATTAATTGAATTCGAGCGCGTCTTATCTTAAATAAAAGAACGATTAAAAGAATTTGAATTCTAAATATGCGTAAATGTCGTTGCATACTATGGATGATCATGAGCTAGACCAAATACCCTTTGTATGTGTATGGTTTCATTTAAATTTATTTAATTTAAATTTGTTGGCCTGCGAGCCTTCTTCCAATAAAATGTAGGGCCTGCGTGCCCATGGTTTCTTTAATGTAAACCCATGTAATGGAGGATCTCCCAAGCCAGAGGAGACGGTTCAAATCCCGAAGCTGAGGCGAAACCGACACAAGAAGATACAAAGGTGGACAGGTGGGAGCTGCAAAACACGAACCATCAGGTTCAAGGTGTTTTCCCTAGGTCAGGGTAAGCTTATCAAAACCGCTAGATAAGCTAACCAAATAGAAGCTCATGATCATGCCATCTTATTTTATTTCTGTCTGATTGCATGGTTTATATATTATGCATGTGTTTTCACGATCACATAATTAATAAAATGAACAAGCATGCAAAGATGGAATAAAATAAAAACCGGTCTATGTGTATACATTATCGGAACATGGTTAATCACTTAAGCAAGCATCACTTAATATTAACAAGAATGTGATAATGCAAAGATACGCATAAAGAATAAAATCCCTCAAATACCACATTAAGTCAGACCAAGCCTTCCGTTACTTGATTAAGGGCAAGACTCAATAAAACTATGTGTTTGACCAACCCTTGTTGGGACACTTACTTTTATAAAGGAAGCCCTTATGAAAGGTTTCGGGTTGACTTAACCATATTACATCAAGAGAAGTAGCCCTTGCTAGACTTGATGTAATATTGGAGGCAAGAGTTGAGGAAATCCAAGTCAGGATTTCAGGATTGGGGAGTCCACTCAACAGATCAAGGAACTGTAAGCTCACAGTTGGCAAAGACCCACCTACCTAAATACCTTTAAATAGCTTGACCAACCCTTGTTGGGGTTATGCGAAGGGAAATATGGATCCTTGCCATTAGAATGTCAAAGCAACTGGACATTCCGAGTTCAATGGTGAGGGCCATTGGGAATTGATAAAATAGTGGGAGACTTAATAAAATTTATTATTTCTCATAAAATGTAATCAAGAAAGTACTGATGAATCTGCTCTTTTAAATTGTAGAATCAAAATGACAAACACATCAACCACATTTTCTCTGCGATCAATTCTGGATAAAGACAACATCCTCACCGGCAGTAACTTTCAGGAATGGTTTAGGCGCCTTCGGGTTATCCTACGCCATGAACGGAAGTTTTATGTGCTGGAGTCCTCACTTCCTGATTCTCCTTCCCCAGGGGCAAGTGATGAAGATTTCCTAGTCTATGATCAACATTTGAACGATGCTCTCGACGTTCAATGTTTGATGCTGTCATCTATGTCTAGTGAGCTCATGAAGTCTCATGAAGACATGGATGCCTACAGCATGCTCGAGCACCTCCATGGTTTATACCAGGAGAGAGAAAGACAAGAAAGGTTTGAGATCTCCAAGGCTCTGTTTCAGAGCAAGCTTGGAGAGGGTTCCCCAGCTGGGCCTCATGTAGTCAAGCTCATTGGCTACATTGAGCGCTTGGAGGTTCTAGGGTTTAAACTCCCTGAAGAACTGGGTACCGATCTCATTCTCGCATCACTCCCCCAGAGCTTCTCAAACTTTGTTGTTAATTTCAACATGAACAATATTGAGAAGTCTCTATCTGATCTTCTTATCCTTATTCGCCAAGTGGGCAATGACATGAAGCGTGAAAAGCCTTCTGTCCTTATGGTGAATAAAAGGAAAGGGAAGGCGAAGAGCTTTAAGCCCAAAGCTTCTTCAAGGCCTTCCAAGAATAGGAAGATCAAAGGGGAGGCAAAGGAACAGGATGCTGTTTGTTTCGCATGTGGCAAGAAGGGTCACTAGAAGAAAAACTGCACCCAGCCAAGGAAGCAAGGGGAAGCTTCAGGTGCGTTTGTTATCGAATGCAATCTATCTGTTTCTACTAATTGGGTATTAGATACTTCTTGTGGTGCTCACATCTGTATCCAAATACAGGAACCAAGTAGATTCAGGAATATTGATCGAGGGGAGATAGATCTACGAGCAGCCAATGGAGCCAGACTTGCTGTTGTAGCTGTCGGGGACTACCACCTCACATTGCCTACCGGGATGGTCTTGGTTTTGAAAGGATGTTATTATGTACCCTCTGTAACCAAAAACATTATTTCAGTATCCATATTAGATACTGATGGATTCATATTCAAGTTTGGAAATGAATGTTGCTACTTTTATAAAGATAGCATTTGTTTTGGTAGGGCACATTTATATAACGGCCTTTATGTGTTAGACTACACAAACCAAGTAATGGCAATTGATAAAAAAGTTAATCTACATGACTCATACCACACCCAAC
The DNA here is from genome assembly GCA_963277665.1 of Viscum album. Classification (NCBI taxonomy): domain Eukaryota; kingdom Viridiplantae; phylum Streptophyta; class Magnoliopsida; order Santalales; family Viscaceae; genus Viscum; species Viscum album. The sequence continues at coordinate 124,809,447 of OY728126.1, forward strand.
TTTGGCATCACCGGCTAGGTCATGTCAATGAGAAAAGTTTGACAAAATTACATCAAGATGGGTATTTAGATTCTTTCGAACTAAAACCACTTGGTGTATGTCATGCGTGTCTACAAGGCAAAATGAACAAAGCCCCATTTAGTGGGAAAGGTGAAAGAGCTAAAGAGCTTCTAGAATTAGTTCACACAGATGTGTGTGGACCATTTCCAGTTGAAGCAAGGGGTGGGTTCTCGTACTTCATAACTTTTACTGATGATTTTAGTAGATATGGATATATCTATTTAATGAGGTATAAGTCAGATTCTTTTGATCGGTTCAAAGAATACAAGAATGAAGTTGAGAACCAGCTTGGTAAGAAGATTAAGAAACTCCGCTCAGACAGAGGAGGAGAATATCTTAATCAAGACTTCATTGATTTCTTACGGGAGTTTGGGATTCTATCTCAACTCACTCCTCCTTACACACCGCAGTGGAATGGTGTAAGTGAAAGGAGGAACCGCACCCTGTTGGACATGGTGAGATCAATGATCAGTCATGCGAGTCTTCCATTATCCTTTTGGGGATATGCATTACAAACAGCAGCACACATACTAAACCAAGTACCAACTAAATCGATAAATGGTATTCCATACGAGTTATGGAGTGGACGCAAAGCCATGTTATCAAATTTACACGTGTGGGGTAGCGAAGCATTTGTTAAGGCCTCTTCGGGTAACAAACTTGCACCCCGAGGCACAAAGTGTATCTTTATAGGATATCCCAAGGAAACAAGGGGATATTACCTATACAACCCCTCAGACAAAAAGGTTACAGTGGCAAGACACGCCATATTCCTTGAGAGGGAGCACATCTCCAGAAGAGATAGTGGGAGCGAGATAGACTTCAATGAAGTCAAGGCTCAAGATACACATGAGTTGGTACAAGAACAGATTCCACAAAGCCCCGTGGAAGAACAATCTGTTCCAGAGACACAAGAACTGCGTAGGAGCACGAGAGAGGTGAGAGAACCAGAACGATATGGTTTTCTTGTCACTGAGGATGGTGACTCATTATTGGTTGACAATGATGATCCTCTTACCTACAAGGAAGCAGTTAAAGGCACAGACGTTTCCAAGTGGCAAGAAGCCATGAATTCTGAAATGGATTCCATGTACCAAAACCAAGTCTGGATTTTGGTAGATCCTCCAGTTGATGTAAATCCTATTGGTAATAAATGGGTATTCAAGAAGAAACTGGACATGGAGGGGCAAGTTAGCACCTACAAGGCACGACTGGTTGCAAAAGGTTTTAGACAGCGTCAAGGAATTGACTATGATGAAACCTTTTCACCGGTTGCAATGCTGAAGTCTATCAGAATCCTATTGGCCATTGCTACTTACCATGACTATGAAATTTGGCAAATGGATGTCAAAACAGCTTTCCTTAACGGGAACCTCCAGGAAGATGTCTACATGACACAACCTGAAGGGTTTGTGACTTCAAAGGATGCCAACAAGGTATGCAAGTTGCAAAAATCCATTTATTGATTAAAGCAAGCATCAAGGTCATGAAACATTCGTTTTGATGAAGCTGTTACAGAATTTGGATTTGTTAAGAACGAATGTGAGCCTTGTGTCTACAAAAGGTTTAGTGGAAGTGCAGTCATTTTCCTAATAGTATATATCGATGACATATTGCTAATTGGAAACGAAGTACCTGTCTTACAGTCAGTTAAGGCATGGTTGAATAAATGATTCTCCATGAAAGACTTGGGCGAGGCGGCATATATTCTTGGGATCAAGATCCATCGTGATAGATCCAAGAAAATGTTGGGCCTAAGTCAAAGTACATACATTGACAAGATACTGAAGAGATTCAGTATGGAACAGTCCGAGAGGGGATTGTTGCCAATGTCACATGGCATTCATCTTTCCAAGAAAATGTGTCCTCAGACACATGAGGAAAGAAAGAGAATGGAAAGGATCCCTTACGCATCCGCGATTGGGTCAGTCATGTATGCTATGCTATGTACGAGGCTAGATGTTGCTTATGCATTAAGTGCGGTAGGCAGATATCAAGCTGATCCAGGAGACCGCCATTGGATGGCAGTCAAGACTATCCTTAAGTATCTGAGGCGTACTAAGGATATGTTCTTGGTTTATGGAGGAGATGAGGAACTAGTCATCAGAGGACATGTAGATGCTAGTTTCCAGACTGATCAAGATGACATGAAGTCGCAGACTGGATACATCTTCAGTTTGAATGGAGGTGCAGTGAGCTGGAAGAGCTCAAAACAAAGTGTGGTGGCAGATTCTACAGCGGAGTCCGAGTATATCGCAGCTTCTGAGGCAGCTAAATAAGCAGTATGGATGCGAAGCTTCGTCCAAGAGCTGGATGTTGTACCGAGCAGTAAAGATCCTATCACACTCTATTGTGATAATACTGCAGCGGTGGCACTTGCAAAAGAGCCAAGGTCACATCAGCGGACAAAGCACATACTTTGGAAGTATCATCTCTTGAGGGATTTTTCTCAGAGAGGTGAATTTGCAGTGCGCAGTATTTCCACGGAAGACAACGTGGCGGACCCATTGACTAAAGCCTTGACTCAGCAGAAACATGATCATCATGTGAGGTCTAGCGGACTAAAAGTCGTAGGCAGTTGGCTCTAGTCCAAGTGGGAGTTTGTAAGGGTTGGTGTCCTCAGAACCAAATGTTTTGTACTTTGATTACATAAATGTTCACTTATTATATATTGTTCATTGTTCTGCATGACTATAATATAATAATGTCCTGAAATATTTGTTGCATTAATAAGGTCATAGCAGATCCCCACTATGATGAGAACCTTGAAATGCTATAACAATATTCTTAAATAAAGTTCTGCGGTTGGATGACATACTATGATAGGACACATAGTATACAGACCGTCATGTGCGAGTACTCATAAGAAGACGAGACTCTCTCTCATGGAGTTCGCACTTGGTAATCTCCAAGATGGGAGATTATGAGAACAGACCCGCCAGTAGTAATTCCGCATGTCTTGGTGTCATCAGATATTGCTATCTACGAGCATGTGTAATGGTCCTTAGACTGGAAGATTATCATTAACTCATGTCATGACTCGCGCACTTAGATTTACTGACGAAAACCGTCACGCAGACAGTTGGCGGGAAGTAGGGTACGTTGGGTGCGTCACGAGTGACATGTTGTTAATGGATAAGTCAAGGAAGGATTTGTCCCTTCCATTTATGGAAGTTGATATCTCGACCCTTTGATTGAAATAGAACTGTCGCATTAAATTCCATGTCCATGGTGTAAACGATGAGTTTATTTCAGGTAGTCAAAGAACGACATATCAAGCATATAGGTTTATGACACTGCCATGAAACCTGCTTGATGAGATATTGAGACAAAGGGATTAAATTACACAGTAAGCGTTCGTATGAGGTGATACTTCAATGTGGCGTCAACTTCTTTCTCTTGGGTGCCTTGACCCGTTGCTAGACAGTAATCTTGGACTTTAGGCAAGCCCGCCTAATGCCAACGAGAAAGAGGCCTAGAGGGTCACACACTAAGTGTATCCAAGTATCTCAAGTTGAATAAAGATTATTCTCGTACGTGGTTTAATAATTATTCAAGGAAGCCTAAGTTGTTTTAAATGATGGAGGAAAAAGAAAATAAAACAAGTACACGTCGTGTATTATTATTACATGTCGTGTAGTTTTATTTTGGAAAGGAAATGAATAAATGAAAACAAGATATACACGCCGTGTACATTTAATGTACACGCCGTGTAGTTTTCAATGAAAAACATGTACACGCCGTGTATTTATTAATACACGCCGTGTAGTTTTTTTTAGTTGAGATTTTGAGGATATAATATTGTTTTAAATGATATTTATTATAATCAGCGTGGGCGCATGTCAAGGAATTATTTATTCGACATGGGGTTTTAAATAAAGAGTCAATGAAATAAATAAAACGCGTAACGCGTTTATTTATTGTCATAACTCTATAACCCCACACACCCGATTATAAATATCCTCACAACCCCAACTCTTTTCTGACAAAAGAGAATCGTTGTGCACAACATCTCTGGAGAATTCTTTCAAGGCCGAAAGAACCTCTTCCTCCAAGAACGCTCTTAAGACCGAGAGAGATCCTCTTCCATCGGATCAAGACAATCTAAGGCGGAAAACGCAAGCAAAGGCTTCTCCACGCTAGCACCCGGAGAATCTTTTGGCGACGTCCAGAGATACGAGGTACACGTGTGGATCACCGCTAGAGGGAGTCTACACTTGGCTTCTGCGACGCAACGACGGATCACATCGACAACGTGATTGAGAACATCAACGAAGAAAGAACACCCAAATGGTATTTATTTATAATTAATTAAATTAATTATAATCAACCTGTAATGATCCTTGTTTGTGGTTCCGGGAAAAACCATCTTCTTTGTCTTTTTCTGTGATTCGATCCGTGGAGACTGGCGTTTATCGTCGTATTGATCCCGGATTGATCATTGCTAATGACAAAAATCCAAGTGGGCACATCCACCCACGCGCTTCTGCTGTGCCCGGAACCTTCAATTCCTCTAATCGGAATAATCCCAGGTTGGTCATAAACAAAGAAATGTATGCTGAAGGACTCATGGTCTCTAAGTCAAGGCCTTGTTCCATGACCTAAGGGTAAAAACCCGATCTGACTGTCTCGAGAACTATCGATGCATCGAGGAGCTTACTTTTACCGGTCTCCAACCCGGAGGGCGTACTTTAACCAGTCCCCAACCTGGAGGGTTTTCTTCTTACCGGACCCCATTCCGGGTAGTCCCATACATTTCTCACATGTTGATAGGGTCATATATTCAAGGTGTCCCATACCACTTTGAATATTTAATTTTCATTTCATATTACCCAAGGTGTCCCATACCACTTTGGGTAATACCATTTTCATTTCTCATTACCCAAGGTGTCCCATACCACTTTGGGTAATTTTAGTTCTTAGTTCGTTATCATGTTGAGTCATATGCATGAACAATATGAATAAGGCAACAATTATATAATTGGTTTACAAATACATGTTACAACAGATAAAATGGAAAATATGGAATAAAAGCAGGCACGGTTAAGCAAGCATGCTATGTGCATAGAACAATTATTTAAGCACATAAGATGATGAATGTGTGAGACTTGATCCCAAGGGGTATTAAATGATGAGTTTCTAAAATTCCAGTGCATGGAAAAGAACTACTTGGCATTAACTATTGTACTTCACAGGTCATAGTACTTGCAACAAATCTCCATCCGCTAATAATTACTGCGGCGTGCTTGGTATAAAAATAATAAACACTTGCAATCTTTAAAATTCCGACACTTGGAAATAATCCACTTTAAAAATAATACCTGTCATTAATTAATATTCTTCTCTGGTCATAGAATTTTCAGTTACACTCTGCTCACTAAAATTCATTGCAGCGAGTTCGGCATAAAAATAATAGAGGATTTCTACATATTAACATAACCCTTAAACCCCTATCCTTTTAAAATGAGTTTAAAACAGGCATAAGCATATCCTTAAAAAAAACATAAATCATTTCAAGGGCAACCTTAGACAAGTTCATTGCTGTACAAAATTATAAAATAGCATAGGCAAGCGCTAAAATCCTACATGCATAAAAATATTAATAACCATTTCTTGAAACTAGGGTTTTCAGATATTAATCTTAAAAACACATACATACATAGGGATATATATATACAATGTATATAAATAGGGTTTCTCATAAATTAAACATGGTTCACCTGAAATCCGAAACCTCTAACAATCTATCATTTATTCAGTAAGAAAAAAAACAAAACCTTATGGGGTTTAAGTGTTCAAGAAACTGTAAATATATAAAACCTCAACTACAACTATTACATGTTTGCACTTAACACAAAGACCCGGTTCGCATCCAATATCATTCATAGACAAAGTAAGAATAAAAAACTGATTTGCATTGAAATACATAACTAATAAAATTATATACTTATATATATATAAGGCTTACATAAAGATTGTACACGTTAGGACTTGTTTTAAAATAACCCCTTTCAAAAGTGTAATTCTTATCATAAAATACTGAATTATAAGGAAATCTTAGAAACATAATTTTGTATGGTTTGCATGGAATATATATATATATAAAGTTATATATATACCTTTAACTATTAGGTGTATATATATATATACTTATGTATATAAAAACTTGAACCGAGAACCATGGGTGGAAAAAAAAAACATAAACGTGGCACCCTTACCGCTCAAGAGAGGAGCTCGCTGGAGGGAGGCTTGCTGGGTGGCCGGTGAGCCAGGAGAAGCTTTGGTGGCCGGTGGTGGTCCGGTGAGGTCGCAGCCACTTGGAGACGCTGCGAGGCGACTGCCTGGTGTCCAGCAGTGTAGCGCCGGAACTAGTGTGGTCGTGCACAGGGGTGAGGTGTGAAACTGGAGGTGGTTCATCGTGGCGAGGCGACGGCGAGGCGGCGGCGAGGCTGGCGTCGCGGTGGCGCGGTTTGGCTCCGGAGGTCCCGTTTTCACTGGGGTTTCTCAGTTCTTAAAGGATGATGATCCGGGGGAAGGTTAGGCCGAGCCTACGGAGGTGGGTGCGCGAGGTCAACGTGAGCAGTGGGGGGAGGCGTCTTGGGAAAACCATGTCTGGTTCGTGGGTCCCCGTCGCGAGGTAGGAGAAGACGCGAATAGCGGTTTAAAAAAAAACAAACAATGGTTGGGATTTCGACCTCGGCGTGATCAGACGAATGAAAAATAAAGAGATTTTTAAAACATAACAACGACCGGGATTTTCCATGGTGAGATCGGACGGTGGAGACCATCGCGCGGCCAACAACTGCCTCTCCGGGTATAAACAGTGTGTTAATAAAAAAAAAGTTTAATAAATGCTAAATTAGAATTTATACTACTTCGCAATATATATATATATAACCGGTACATTATAATTTGGAATTTTTATAAAACATATTAAGTACTTTTAACTCATAATTTTCAAATCCAAAAATCCCATTTTAGTTTAAGTAAACAAATGATACTATTTGATATAACTATTATTTTCTTTTAAAATATATATATATATATATATATTTTTAATACAACACTTTTATAATTACTAGGATCTTATAACCATTAAAATCCAATTTATAACTTACTTCACCTTTTGATTTATAAAATTATGTTTAGAAGACCCATAGTTTTTCTCTAATTCAAAACACATAGTTTTAGAGATTCGGAAAGATACATTTTTTTCAATTATTGCTGATACCGCTGTAGACTTTATGTTCGACACATTTTTTAAAAAAATACCAAGTTTTCCATCATATAAATATCATCATGATCAAAATAGATTCATTTGCAAGAATAATATTTTATTTTTAATACTTGAAGATATAATTCTAATATTTTGTATAAAAAAAAATTGAAATACCATAATATTATAAAAGCGTTATAAGGACAAAATTTTATAAAAAACAGAACTTAATCCCTTGGAACCCAACGGTAAAAAAAACGGTCATATTCCTTTTAGAGGTCCATTATAAAAGCAAGGGGTAGGATGTTTTATATTTTCAAAACACCGGACCCTTGGCGGATGGCTCTCCTCATACCTCTGGTGCTGAGTGCGTGCGCGGTGATTCTGGAGGTTATACTTTTCACACTGATGGACCCTGAAGATGACGACTATCCGATTGCCCGTGTTGTGGTTCTTTGTAGTCTTGCTGTGGCCGTGTTAGGTCTTGTGCAGGGTACTTTCAATTAGATGGGTCTTGTTGTAATGTATCTTTTACATATATAACAGTTTATCGTATTCTTCATGTTTGATTTCTACTCGAATTCTTTATCAGCACACAAACCATAAAATAGAATAAAACAAGAGACATCATTGAAAAGCACAACATTGTTTACTTGATCCAGTTTATAAAACCTGGGGCGTTACATTATCCCCCTCTTAAAAGAATTGCGTCCCCGCAATTCGATCGGCGAACAAACACTGACTTACTCACACAGCTTCTCTGACACCCTTGGTGATGTCCCTTTACCTCCAAGGTGCATGGAAGAAGTTACTATTCAACTCAATCCCCAGGGCTGAACAGAGCTTGTGGGTCTCCTCTTCCCAAATACATTTTTGGCAAAGTGGATCGTGGTTGAAGCCAAGCTCCCGTTTGATAGAGGTGGTTTTCCAGAGATGGGAACGAGTGACATCAAGCTTCGCGACATCTTCTTGGATTTGGTTCCTGAAGATCTCTCGAACCACTTCATAATTGAAGGATTCTATGAAAGATCCAAAATTGCAGAGCTCCCCAAGCATGCTGAAGCATAGGATTTGGTACATAAGGACTGCGCGGAAGTCCAACTGCTTTGCAGCTTCTCCAAATGCCGGGAAGGCCAACCATTTATTGTTCATGGTGAAACACAGGAAGAGTCCCTCATAGTACTTCCCTTTCTTTTTATAATTCTCAAACAGCGCACTAGCCATTAGGTTATACACAACTTCTGACCCTAGGAAGATTCGAAGGACATTCGAGCTTTTCGATATTTCATAGAGGGTTTTGCACGTGAGTCGTAAGTTAACAAAAGGTTGGTAACATGTTGAGCAGGATTTTGCTACAATAGTCTCTATGATTTCTTTAGGGAGATTCAAGAGTCTAGGCGTGGTTCGCTGTCTTGCCATCTGAGAAGTTTAAGAACAAACCCTACTTAGTAAAACATTATTAATGTTTTTATGTTGTCCTAATTTTCCAAGGTTGCCTAAACCATTCCTCTGATACCAACTATAACGCCCCGACCCCGGTAGCCCGGTGCCGGTGCTTCGGTTATGGTGTGCAATTTATTTCCTACAAATGAAACAAATAAGCCACACATCATAACCCATCAGGAGGAACTTTCTGGTTTAGATCCTGGAGAATCAGAGACAACAACTTTGCTTCTTTATTTCTGAGCTAAGAACAAACATCCAAGTCTTGGAAAGGCTCTATCAACCTGTAAAAATTTAACATAAAACATAGGGCGAGCATTGAAATACTCAGTAAGGGGTTTTTGAAAATACTTAAATACAGCTTTTGAAAACTACGTTGAGAAATACTTTTCCATACTTAGAAAAATTCTTAAAAGAAAAACTTCAAGACTAAACAAAGGTTGATACATCAGAGTTAAAGTACTTCATACGTATGCACTAAAACACTTAGCGGTAACTCACTTAGCAAACAAGATAAGCATAATAATAAAAAGGCATGGGTTGCACGAAGTAAAGTGTCCATAAACAAGAAAAGTGTGTATGATCAATAAGATGAAAATGTCATCAGAGTCACGCACAAGCGCATCATCTACACAAAATATGCACATTATGACATGATAATTGAAATACAACATTTGAAATGAAGTTCTGGAAAAGAAATTGGTCATGCATCAACATTGCCATATCATATGTCTTGTGTTTTTTTTATATCTGATACTCATAGGTAAGGTTCTATAACCAAGGTTATTCCTCTAATCGGAATAATCCCAGGTTGGTCATAAACAAAGAAATGTATGCTGAAGGAATCATGGTCTCTGAGTCAAGGCCTTGTGCCATGACCTAAGGGTAAAAACCCGATCCGACTGTCTCGAGAACTATCGATGCATCGAGGAGCTTACTTTTACCGGTCTCCAACCCGGAGGGCTTACTTTAACCAGTCCCCAACCTGGAGGGTTTTCTTCTTACCGGACCCCATTCCGGGTAGTCCCATACATTTCTCACATGTTGATAGGGTCAGATATTCAAGGTGTCCCATACCACTTTGAATATTTAATTTTCATTTCATATTACCCAAGGTGTCCCATACCACTTTGGGTAATACCATTTTCATTTCTCATTACCCAAGGTGTCCCATACCACTTTGGGTAATTTTAGTTCTTAGTTCATTATCATGTTGAGTCATATGCATGAACAATATGAATAAGGCAACAATTATATAATTGGTTTACAAATACATGTTACAGCAGATAAAATGGAAAATATGGAATAAAAGCAGGCACGGTTAAGCAAGAATGCTATGTGCATAGAACAATTATTTAAGCACATAAGATGATGAATGTGTGAGACTTGATCCCAAGGGGTATTAAATGATGAGTTTCTAAAATTCCAGTGCATGGAAAAGAACTACATGGCATTAACTATTGTACTTCACAGGTCATAGTACTTGCAACAAATCTCCATCCGCTAATAATTACTGCGACGTGCTTGGTATAAAAATAATAAACACTTGCAATCTTTAAAATTCCGACACTTGGAAATAATCCACTTTAAAAATAATACCTGTCATTAATTAATATTCTTCTCTGGTCATAGAATTTTCAGTTACACTCTGCTCACTAAAATTCATTGCAGCGAGTTCGGCATAAAAATAATAGAGGATTTCTACATATTAACATAACCCTTAAACCCCTATCCTTTTAAAATGAGTTTAAAACAGGCATAAGAATATCCTTAAAAAAAACATAAATCATTTAAAGGGAAACCTTAGACAAGTTCATTGCTGTACAAAATTATAAAATAGCATAGGCAAGCGCTAAAATCCTACATGCATAAAAATATTAATAACCATTTCTTGAAACTAGGGTTTTCAGATATTAATCTTAAAAACACATACATACATAGGGATATATATATACAATGTATATAAATAGGGTTTCTCATAAATTAAACATGGTTCAACTGAAATCTGAAACCTCTAACAATCTATCATTTATTCAGTAAGAAAAAAAACAAAACCTTATGGGTTTTAAGTGTTCAAGAAACTGTAAATATATAAAACCTCAACTACAACTATTACATGTTTGCACTTAACACAAAGACCCGGTTCGCATCCAATATCATTCATAGACAAAGTAAGAATAAAAAACTGATTTTCATTGAAATACATAACTAATAAAATTATATACTTATATATATATAAGGCTTACATAAAGATTGTACACGTTAGGACTTGTTTTAAAATAACCCCTTTCAAAAGTGTAATTCTTATCATAAAATACTGAATTATAAGGAAATCTTAGAAACATAATTTTGTATGGTTTGCATGGAATATATATATATATATAAAGTTATATATATACCTTTAACTATTAGGTGTATATATATATACTTATGTATATAAAAACTTGAACCGAGAACCACGGGTGGAAAAAAAAAACATAAACGTGGCACCCTTACCACTCAAGAGAGGAGCTCGCCAGAGGGAGGCTTGCTGGGTGGCCGGTGAACTAGGAGAAGCTTTGGTGGCCAGTGGTGGTCCGGTGAGGTCGCGACCACTTGGAGACGCTGCGAGGCGACGACCTGGTGTCCAACAGTGTAGCGCCGGAACTAGTGTGGTCGTGCACAGGGGTGAGGTGTGAAACTGGAGGTGGTTCGTGGTGGCGAGGCGACGGCGAGGCGGCGGCGAGGCTGGCGTCGCGGTGGTGCGGGTTGGCTCCAGAGGTCCCGTTTTCACTGGGGTTTCTCAGTTCTTAAAGGATGATGATCCGGGGGAAGGTTAGGCCGAGCCTACGGAGGTGGGTGCGCGAGGTCAACGTGAGCAGTGGGGGGAGGCGTCTCGGGCAAACCATGTCTGGTTCGCGGGTCCCCGTCGCGAGGTAGGAGAAGACGCGAATAGCGGTTTAAAAAAAAACAAACAATGGTTGGGATTTCGACCTCGGCGTGATCGGACGAACGAAAAATAAAGAGATTTTTAAAACATAACAACGACCGGGATTTGCCATGGTGAGATCGGACGGTGGAGACCATCGCGCGGCCAACAACTGCCTCTTCGGGTATAAACAATGTGTTAATAAAAAAAAGTTTAATAAATGATAAATTAGAATTTATACTACTTCGCAATATATATATATATAATCGGTACATTATAATTTGGAATTTTTATAAAACATATTAAGTACTTTTAACTCATAATTTTCAAATCCAAAAATCCCATAATGATACTATTTGATATAACTATTATTTTCTTTTAATATATATATATATATATATATTTTTAATACAACACTTTTATAATTACTAGAATCTTATAACCATTAAAATCCAATTTATAACTTACTTCACCTTTTGATTTATAAAATTATGTTTAGAAGACCCATAGTTTTTCTCTAATTCAAAACACATAGTTTTAGAGATTCGGAAGGATAGATTTTTTTCAATTATTGCTGATACCGCTGTAGACTTGATGTTCGACACATTTTTAAAAAAATACCAAGTTTTCCATCATATAAATATCATCATGATCAAAATAGATTCATTTGCAAGAATAATATTTTATTTTTAATACTTGAAGATATAATTCTAATATTTTGTATAAAAAAAATTGAAATACCATAATATTATAAAAGCGTTATAAGGACAAAATTTTATAAAAAACAGCACTTAATCCCTTGGAACCCAACGGTAAAAAAAAACGGTCATATTCCTTTTAGAGGTCCATTATAAAAGCAAGGGGTAGGATGTTTTATATTTTCAAAACACCGGACCCTTGGCGGATGGCTCTCCTCATACCTCTGGTGCTGAGTGCGTGCGCGGTGATTCTGGCGGTTATACTTTTCACACTGATGGACCCTGAAGATGACGACTATCCGATTGCCCGTGTTGTGGTTCTTTGTAGTCTTGCTGTGGCCGTGTTAGGTCTTGTGCAGAGTACTTTCAATTAGATGGGTCTTGTTGTAATGTATCTTTTAAATATATAACAGTTTATCGTATTCTTCATGTTTGATTTCTACTCGAATTCTTTATCAGCACACAAACCATAAAATAGAATAAAACAAGAGACATCATTGAAAAGCACAACATTGTTTACTTGATCCAGTTTATAAAACCTGGGGCATTACAACGGGAGGTCGGAAGGCGCAGAGCGGGCCTCCTGGCAGAGCGGGAGCCGGGCACGAGAGCGGGTGCCGGGGGGGGGGGGGGGGGGGCGCCGGCACGACGGCGGGTGCGCAAGGGGAAGCCGGGGTCGGGACGGGGTTGCGGGCTCTGCAGAGAGCCGCACAGAGATGGGGTGAGCGGGAGAGTGCTGGTGCGGGGAAGAAGAAAGAGGAGAGAGGGGAGAGAGAGAGGGGGGTGGCGGCTGGGGGAGAGAAGAGAGGGGTAGGGTTAAGTTAATATATATATATATATAATAATAATAATAATAATAATAACAAATATGTAGTAATAATAAAAAAATAATGATAATAAATTTATAATAATAATAATAATAACAATAATAATAACCATACTTTATAATATAATAATATTAATAATGATAATAATAATAATAATAATGATAATAATAATAATAATAATAATAATAATAATAATATTAATAATAACAACTTGAATAATGATAATAATAATATTCATAATAATAATAATAAGAACAATAATAATATGTTAGAATAAGTAAATAAATAAACTCAATATTAATAATAATAACAATAATACTGATAATAATAATAAAATAAATAATAGAATGACAACATAAAATTCTCAAATTTAAACGTCGGGCGAACACGTAGTCACCCGGGCCAACCGCACGGTCACCGCTAACAATGCGATGACCGCGCACTGGCGCGAAGCCCTTCATCACAAATAAACATTAAAATTTCATACCGAGACCAAGAAAAGAGTAAAATAAGGGCATCTTCGGTCGGGGTGTGACAATTAATGTGACAACTGGGCCCCGGTGACAACACATCCACCCCGCCTTAACAAGGCCGTCGGGTCCTGGCCCACCAGGTACCACCAGTTGCCCCGCAGACACGTGGGGCCCACCCCAGGGTCCACCCACGTGCCCAAACGGGTCATCTAACTAATGATAGTCCCCACAGGTCATCACATGTCCTTTCCAGTGTGCTTTGTCCTCACTCGCACACACCCTGGGAAACTTCCCAGAAGTTCACCCATCCTGATCACTACTCCAGGCCAAGCACGCTTAACTATGGAGTTGTAATCAGACAGGCTCCCGAAAAGGAAGGTGCACCTTGTTGACATGAGTCATATCATTTAGTCATTTAACCCTTTATCATTTGGGGATGTTACAATAACCCCCCCTTTAGAGCACAACGCCCTCGTTGTGGGCCCTACATCTCAACTCAGGTAGTGCACCGCACACTTAAGGCTGAGTTCCTCCTCTGATACCAAATGTGACAACCGGGTCCCGGTGACAGCACATCCACCCCGCCTTAACAAGGCCGTCGGGTCCTGGCCTACCAGGTACCACCAGTTGCCCCCGCAGACACGTGGGGCCCACCCCAGGGTCCACCCACGTGCCCGAACGGGTCATCTGACTAATGATAGTCCCCACAGGCCAACACATGTCCTTTCCAGTGTGCTTTGTCCTCACTCGCACACACCCTGGGAAACTTCCCAGAAGGTCACCCATCCTGATCACTACTCCAGGCCAAGCACGCTTAACTATGGAGTTCTAATCAGACAGACTCCCGAAAAGGAAGGTGCACCTTGTTGATATGAGTCATATCATTTAGTCATTTAACCCTTTATCATTTGGGGATGTTACAGATAAAATTCACCTTTCATGGATTTTAAATCATTAATTTCATAAATTAACACCTAAAGAAATCATAACACAAGCACGCCATGGGAATATACCATAGAATAGAGACTCCTACTTTAAGAGCAATGAAAACCTCATTGACTCCAAAATCAGTGATGAGAGGGGAAGAAATATGGTCGTCATGTGCCTAGATCTACAAAGAGCAAGCCAAGGAAGAAGGGAGTCACCTTGAGTCATTGTTGGAAAAGATAGGAATGCCCAAAACCCCTTCCTAGAACATTCTAGATCTGGAATCCGTGCCAATGGGGAGAGGATAGTTAGTTTTATAGAGGGAAAATGAGTCAGAAGACGTGTTACCCCCCATTAAGGTTGCACGTGGATGGAATAACCTTACTCAGAATATTAGGTGCCATTCAGGAATTAAAAAAAACCGAAACCACCGCCACCACGACATGGTGGATTTTCCTAGAAGACTGACCATAGGGATCATCCAAAATGTGTCTTTCAAAACTAGGCCATTTTGGACTCACCACGACCTCCTCCACGATGTGGTGTGGTCCCTATGGATATGGACAATATGGAGACTCCCAACACACTCCACCATAGGCTGGGCCTAACCACTTGATGTTTTTGGCCTTGATTGTTTTACATAGAAGGCCCAAAGGTATGCCCCAATCTCCACCTTGGTCATGGTCCATCCAGTTTTGCACCCAAATGGTTCAAAAACTACTTTTATGCCACCAAGTGCCTCTCACTCTTCCAAAATCGAAAGTAACCAACTTAAGGCTCAAAAGAAACATACCTATGATCCAGAGGGAGTCACAATTCTCCCCACCATAAAATACATTTGTCCCCAAAAAGTCTTAGGATCCCGAATCTGAAAAGAGATAAGGCCATTACTGCATCATCAAGGCCTTACACTCCCATGTCTCATGATTGTCCCTACCACACTACCATATCACTCAAACCTTTGGGACAATCTTTCTACACAACATCTTATCCTTTCGGTCTACTAACTAAACATGCCTTTCAATCAATGAGGTGTCAGGTTTAATCTCAACGTCCTCCCACTCAATCACATGGGATGGATCCAGCTGATACTTCTCCAGTTGGGAAACATAGAACACATCATAGATAAAAGTCAAACAAGGAGGTACGTCCAACCAATAAGACCCCTTCTTGAGTTTCTCCACAATCTCAAATGGGCCAACATAATGAGGTACTAACTTTCCCTACCTCCCCAAGAATCTATATTCCAATCGAGGTGAAACTCAGAGGAAAACCCGATCACCTACCTCAAATTTCAACGGATGATGACGCCAATCGACATATGATTTCTAGAGACTTTGAGTAGTTGTTAACCTTTTCCTGATTAATTGCATGATATTCATCATCTCCTGAATGATTCTTGAACTAAGGGAAAATATCCAATATTTTCCAAACAAAGCAGCAGTCTATAAGGCCTCCTATACAATGCCTCAAATAGCGCTATCCTGATTGAAGCATGATAACTATTGTTATAAGCAAAATCCACTAAGGGTAGATGTGTCTCCCATGAACAATTGAAGTCAAGCACACATGATCAAAGTATGTCTTCAATACTTTTTATGGCTCACTCAGTCTTTCTATCCATCTGTGGAGGATAATACATGTTCAACTTCAACTGATAAACCATCACTACCTATAATCCACTCCAAAATCAGGATCTGAAGAGAGGGTCCCTATCTAAAAATATAACTGATGGCACACCATGGTTTTTGATAATCTCTCACACATACAAGTAACCAAGATCCTCTACCTTCATCAACTCATCAATAGGTAAGAAATATGTAGATTTTGTGAGTTGATCAATAATCACCCATATCGCATTCTTAACACCAGGAGTCCGCGGTAACCCGATCAAAAATTCAATGACTATCTCATTCCATTTCCATACTGGAATGGGTAAGGGTTACAACAAGTGACATCTCAAGTTTGGTCCATTGATAAGTGAATTGACCTGGTGGACACATGGCCTCAAGCGTGCCTCCTCATACACCAGAGGATGCCAAATAGAAGTGAGAGTCTATGGTGCTACGATGGGGAGACTATAATCTCATAATCAGAGTGGAGAACAATGGTATATAATAAATAGAAAAATAGATAAATAATAATGTAGAGGAAAATAGAGCATCCAAATAATAATAAATAGACAAAAGAAATAATAACTAGTATGGTATAAAAAATAATGATGTCATGATTATAAACAAAAATAGGGAATACAAGGGAAAAAAGGTTGTAGACATATGACATATACATGCTATAAAAAACATAAAAAATATCAAAATATATATCTAATAGCATCATGAGAACAAGCTCAATTCTCTTCTCTAGTACTCTATCCTAGTATAGAAAATCATGCATTCATAGCTGGGCCCTTCGCTTTGTCCCTACCTACATCCATGAAGTCTATCTGGGTACCGATTGGTAGCTCAAACAAGGTGTGAGTAAAACTAAGTAGGCCACCACCAATAATGTTTAACATTATCTAGTCTATGAATATATAATGAGAAATGTACGAGTATACAAAATAATGTGGTAAATAAATAACAATGTCGGTCTGAGTTCCTCATGGGATACCTATATGATGCTACCTGCTTTGGACTAAGCCAAAAAATTCCTTTGAGCATTTTATATTTTCATTTATATTTATAAGGTCTATACCTAAGGAATACAACCAAGGCATCCATATATAGTGATAATCATATAAGGTTATATAATTTCAATGGAATTTAAGATTTATAAGATGAGTGAGTCCACAGGGGTTTACTCTGGGCAATTCACCCCAAAAGGGGAAGTTCTACCTGAGCCCTAGGAACATGTCCTAGGTAGCCTCAGTGTGATACATGAAAAACTAATAAAAAAATACCCTATAAAAACAGTTTGGAACCACTGGTATAGGTCTCTAAATCATTGTTATAGCCTATACCAATGGTTTGGAGGACCGTTGGCTGGATTGACATTGGGATAGGTCCATACCAACGGTTTTGTCAAACCTTTGGTATAAGTAATTCAAAAAAAATACGGCTTGGTTTTGATCCCATCACCTCCCATTTATAATCCAAAGACCTAACCACTAACATAAAATTATTTTTTTGAACATAATTTCATATATATATATATATGTATATTCATAAGTATTTTAACCTTTGATTTGTTTAATGTTATATGACAAAAGGCTCCATAAAAAATATGTGTACCTATACTAATGGTTTGGAGAACCGTTGGTATATTTTATTTGGTTTTTTGAGCTATACAAATTATTTTGGTGAAACCATTTGCATAGGGTGCACCTATACCAACAGTTTGGCCAAAACTATTGGTATAGGTTCATATAAGTGACCTATTCCAACATTTTTGGCCAAACTGTTGGTATAGGTCCAAATTAGTGACCTATACCAACGATTTTGGCCAAAACATTAGTATAGGTCCATATAAGTGACCTATACCAATGGTTTTGGCCTAATTGTTGGTATATGTCCAAATTAGTGACCTATACCAATAGTTCTGGCCAAACCATTTCAACAGGTCCTATTTCTAGTAGTGAAAGGAGTTTAAGGAATAAACCAAGGTGTTCCATAATATCAAGTCAAATCCAAGGAGAACCATCTAAGGGATTCATTTAATTTCAAAAAATATAGGAAAACCCCCAGTGTTAAGTTGAGGCATGCTCAATCTAATACAAATACTGAATCCAAGTGTGATCTTTCACTTGGAAGGCACATCAATGAATTAGTTGGCATCCCATTAGTCTGTCCAAGGAAAACCACAAGAGGAATCCAAGTATCACTCAGGGCATGCCACACCTTTAAGTAATTTTAGGCCCATAACTTTAATCAGGCATTATGTAATTATTAATCAAGTATCCATAATTGTAATAATATCCATGATCATACTTTATAATCAAATAAGGGATAGATGACATGGTTGAACCATTCACCTTTCATTTAAACCATTTATCTATTTCAATTGTAAGGTGAATCAACACACCTTTAAAGGCAGTTTAATTACATAGCCTTGGCTCAGGGGCCTATCAAGGTCTCAAACCATTCCATTTTATCCAATTAAGACTTTCATTTACAATGGAAAAAACCAAACCTCAAAGGTGGTTTGATTACATGATAATATCTAAATTTATTAGGCATTTTATATAGTGCACCCTAAGGGGTGACTCATATCAAGGCAGACTACCTCTAACGATGAAAATTAGGTGGTAAGGGAAACTAATTCAAGGTGATAACATTTTATTAATTTAATTTGACATTAAAAAAGGGTTTTCATAGAAGTTTTGGCACACAACATGACAAAACATAATATAGACAACCAAAATTTTATTGAAAAGAGCTATACCACCTACCTTATACCAATAGTTGACTCCTCATACACTATAGGCCTCTAATATAAGATAGAATATGAGAAATTAGAGAAATAGATGAACACTCTGAAAATAAGGAATATTAGCTCACAAGAAAATAACTCCTCCTCCCAAATTTTCCCTTTTAAGGGTGGTTATGCATCATCTATGAATAAATACATCCCCTGAGCATGTACATTATCCCCTCTCTCATAGGTCTCATCCTATACATAACAATGATTCCATAACTCTAGAACTAGAGGAACTGACATGCCTTGAAGAGCCTCAATTCTATGATCAATGATACATACTGGTTACTACTCAAAAGAAGCATCAACTTCCAATGAACCTAGGTATCTATGTCCCTTGTCTCTGAATCCGCCAATGCCCCAGCCTAGGAAAAACATGAAAGAATGAATAATCCCCAAACTTGAACTCTAGAGGTCATCGATGATGATCAATATAATACATTTTTCTAAACTAACTTGTATCCATAGACTTTCTAATAATTTTTACCTGCTATGTGTCCTTAATGAGATGTGGTCCTAGTATTGTTGCTTCCCTTGCCTCTAACCCACATAGAGGTGATCAACACGACCTACCATATATGGCCTTATATGGTTTCATCTATATAATTTCATGAAAGCTATTATTATAAGAAAATTTAGCAAGTGATAAGTGTTTCACCCAATAACCTATAAAACCAAGGACACATTCTTGGATCATGTCCTCTAACACCTGTATCGCTCGCTCGAACCGATCATCGGCCTATGGGTGATAGGTTGTACTGAATAGTACCTATAAAACAAAATACATCTACAACCCTTTCCAGAACTGATAAGTAAACCGAGTGACCCTATCTAATATGATAGTACATGGAACCCTATGAAGGCATATAATCTCATAGACACATATCCTTCTAAGTTTATCCACTGAAAAGGTCTCCCTAATAGGTAAGAAGTGGGAGACCTTTTTCAATCTATCCATGATCAACCATATGACATCAGAGCCTTGAGGTGACCTAGTTAACCCTGTCATGAAATACCTAGTGAAACCATCCCATTTCATTTCCGGAATGGGTAAGGGATGTAAAAGACTAGCAGGCCACTGGTGTTCTGCCTTCACTTGCTAACAGGTGGAACACTGAGTAAAAAAACTCACTATCTGCCTCTTCATATCAGGCTTCCGATATTTGCGA
This sequence comes from Viscum album, assembly GCA_963277665.1. Classification (NCBI taxonomy): domain Eukaryota; kingdom Viridiplantae; phylum Streptophyta; class Magnoliopsida; order Santalales; family Viscaceae; genus Viscum; species Viscum album. The sequence goes on from OY728126.1 coordinate 124,829,581, forward strand.
TGTAAGTCACAATACATCTTTGTAAGTCCAGGATGTGTTTCCCATTTAGAGGCATTGTATTTTCATATAATCTATTCTCACATGTCTGTAGGAACCTAGACACACTTTTGAATGAATAAGATCTCATCCCCATCAACGAACTAACCAGGCGGTAGGTTCTCACATGAAATGATCTCCTTTAGGACCAATCATTCGGTATCTGAAAGCTTTCTCATCTTCACTCGATCAAGAAGTGAAGAAGTCATCAATAGAGTTGTGAGTAGAAGCTTCCAATGACACTCCTAAATCTCAAGATGCATCTCAGAAAACAAGGCCATCAACTTTCATTCACTATTGGATTCTTGAATAACATGTATATGATTCTTCGAGTTCAGTGCATTGGCTACTTCATTGACTTTCACATGCATATAAGAAAAATAAAAATCAAAATACTGAAGGTATTCAACCCATATTCACTATTTGATATTCAAGTCATACTGAGTGAAGATGTATTTGATACATTTATGGTCCATGTATACAATGAACCGCTCTCCCAATAGATAATGCCTTCAACAATGCAAGGAATGAACAACATTAGTGAGATAAAGATTCTTTTTCAGGTAATTATGCTTGTGAGGCCTCAACTGGTGAGACCCGTATTCTATGAATTTCTCCCCTTACATCAAAATAAATCCCAACCTAATTCCGGATGCTTCACAATAAAACATATAGTCTCTTCCACACTCAAGTAATTTCAGGATCAGTGCTGAAGTTAATCTTCCTTTCATCTCTTAATGGATTCCTCAAAAGATTTAGGTCGTGCAAATTTTACACCCTTCTTGTTTAAGCACATAAGAGGTGCTGCAAGTCATGATAAGTCCTGGATAAAATACTAATAATATCCCACTAGATGCAAGAAATTTTGTATGTCAAAGACATTCTTGGGCTATTCCCATGAAACCATGACTCACATCTTCTATGGATCAAAAGACACTCCTATCTCTAAGATAAAGTAACACATAAAGTGAACTTTATCAATCCAAAAGTGTAATTTTTTGAGATTGGTGAACAACCTATGATATCTCAGTGTACTCAATATGATTTCAATGTGTTTGGCATGATTTCATTGAGTATGAGAATATACTAAGATATTGTACACAAAAACCAAAAGGAAAAAATCTCAGTACGGATAGAAAACCCAATTCATCAGGGCCATAAAAATTGATGGCACATTTGTAGGACCAAATGATATCACCAAATACTTATAAAGGCCATACCTACTTTGGAAAGCTATACAAGGTATTTCTGAAATCCTGAATCATACCTGATGATAGCCTAACCTCAAATCAATCTTTGAGAATACCTTAGCTCCTTAGAGTTGGTCGAAGAGGCCATCTATACTAGGTAAAGAGTACTGGGTTTTAACCCTAATTTGATTCAATTTCTGGTAATCCATGTATAATCGTAGGTTCACATTGTCCTTCTTGGAGAAAATCATGGGTGAACCCCATGATGAAGTACTAGGTCATATAAACCCCTTATCTTCCAAGTTCTCTAACTGCCTCTTCAGTTCCTAAAGATCAGTAGGATCCATCTTGTAAGGTTGGATATATATAAGCACTACTATTGGAATTGGATCAATAGTAAACTACACATCTCTATTAGGATGTAAAATAAAAAATTCATCAGAGAAAACACCCCTGAAATGATCCACCACATAAGGGAAATCTTTCTGTCATGTTACATGATCACTCAGAAAAAGACTGTAAATTTTGGTTGTCACTTCACCTATCCCATGATGCTCAGGTCCATCCTAACATTCCTAGATATCCCATTCTACTTTGTGAAAATATTTATTGCCCTCAGGTGATGTGAAAGACACCCTTCAGTGATAGCAATCAACATAGGCTCGATAGGGCACTAACTAGTCCATCATGAGAATGACATCAAATCCTATCATCTTAAGGATTAAAAAGTTCCATAGAAAATGATAATCACTAATATCGAGGGGGGGGGCTCCTTATATTGCTGTACGATTTCAGATCAAACTCCCAAAAGAGTATCAAGAGTCATCACTCCACAAATGTATTCAATCGCATGACCAAGTCTTTCTATGACAACCACAAATATAAAGGAAAGGGAAGCGTCTGTGTCAAATAAAATGGACAATAAATTCGAGGCTACTAAAATCTTTCCTTGAACTGTAGATAGACTGAAACCCTTCTCCTTAGGTGTAGGAAATACTACATATATCTATCATGATCTGTGGACCTAAGCTTCAACCTAACTACCCTGAGTCGGTCCACTCTACTAGCACTTTATATCTTATATCTGGATCCATCAACCATGACCACATCCTTGTCTTGATCGATTGGTAGTAATATATCTTCCTGCCTAATGTGGATTTAATGATCCGAATCAAGAACCTGGAGTCGGTGTAGACTCCCTCTCATTGGACACTGGTGGAAAGGTTCTACAAAACTACTGAAGATGTCCCATATTTACATATGCCTAATACTCAACTATACCCTTACTATATTGGGGATTTGTGTGTCCTGGCTATAGCATCCCGCCTTTTTATAACATAAACTTTCATTACATTACACAAAATTGAGGATCTTTAAGGTTTAGTGTCTTGGAAACCAGGAACATAATACATGAAAACAACATAAAAAATTCTTCTTAAACACTTGAAAGGCTTCTCCTTAAGTTCATCCTAGGTTCATTACTGCATTTCATAACCTGGGGACATACATCAAAAGAAAAGGTGAGCAGAAGGCCCAGTAAGGTAACAAGAGAAACATTTAACATGTGAACTTGAGATACATCAACTATGTCATGAAAAAGAACTTTAAGGAATGAGAAAGAAATCATGTGGCATTTCATAATAAAAATAACATTTTTCATAACTTTAAGATGTGGCTACATCATTTAACATAGACAATCATGAACATATCACCAAGTTCCATCCCCAAGGTGTCATTTGAAAATTACCAAGGTTATTCACCAAGATATCGTGAAAATTGTAATCTCTAGTGGTTACATCATTACCCAATGCATTGGAGCGCTATCAGGGCGCACCCTTAAATTTGTCTTTGTTATCATTTGAGCCACATATATCATCATCAATCATTTCATAAACAACCCATATAGAATAAAATAAATGGGTTTCATTTCATAATCATAACGTTTTAAAACTGCTTTAAAGACATGATCTTTATGTCACTTTAAAACCCACAAAAAAGGAAGGTGGGTCTCAGGTATGTAAATCCCAGAATTTAAAATAGAAAATTTTGGTATATATGTGAATACCCCTTTAGAAGAAAGTTCTTTGAGTATTCACTTAATAAAATAAAATAACTTTAGAAAAATAGAGAGACATTTTGAGATGGAAATTCTGCTGCATAACGACTATGTTACGAGGTTTTAGAAAACATTGAAAAGAGAGGGGACATGGGTCAAAAATTCATAAATGACCCATAAAACAGTAGAGGGACAGAATATGAAGGATATATGAACATGGTAATGAAATTTGAAAGACATACCATATGAAATGAAGAACATGAAAGGAAGACAAAAAATAATATTTCTTTTATGAAAATTCGGCAGCCTAATGACATCACTTAAACTTCAAAAAGTGAATTGACGAGATCAAATAGGGTCTCTCATCATATGAACATAAAATTTCAGTATGATAGATATAGAGATAATACCCCAACATAATAAAAATAAACTTGAAATACTTGACATGAAAGTAGAACTTTGAAAAAGGAGGAAGGTGAAAGAACCACTTAAAAATTCGGCACCCTAACGGCGCCACTTAAAACTTCAAAATACTGAATTGAAGAGATCAAATGGGGTATCTCATAATATGATCATAAAATATCAGTATGATAGATATATAGATCATACCCCAACATAATAAAAATGAACTTGAAAGACTTGACATGAAAGTAGAACTTTGAAAAAGGAGGAAGGTGAAAGAATCCCCTTAAAAATTCGGCAGCCTAACGACGTCACTTAAACATTCTTAAAACGAATTGATGAGAGAAAGATGGGGTCTCTCATCATATGAACATGAAAATGGAAGTAATATGAATATATAATAACATCATCCAACATAAGAACATGAAGTATAAAAGAAATGACATAAAAGAGATTACTTGAAAAGAAAGGGAGAGGTCGGATCCCTTACCTTAAAACGTAACTCTTAAAGCTCAAAGATTTGGACCTTGAGGGCTTGGACCTTGAGGGCTTGGAGGCACCTTGGGAGGACTCCTTGGGAGGTAAGGAGACCCGAAATTCATTGAGAATGATTTTGGAGTCCAAAGGATGAGAGAATGGCTTGGTATTTATAGGGAAAGTGAGGGGACAAGGCATTAATGGCCAAGGGACACCTCATAAGTGGGTTTTTCAAAACCATGTGCTCTCCCAAGATATTTCCCATGGAGTTAGGCCAAATGGGGCCCCCAATACAATAATTCATCACCTTTGGTCGGCCAACCCATAAAATATCTCATGACATCATCATGACACAGTTATGATGTCATTAAACATACCGAAACCCTAAAACTGTATTTTTACTATTCATTGAAAATTCAACTTTCTCAGAAAAATCCCAAAAATTCACCTTAACCAAATATCAATACTCTGATTACAAAAATGAACTCCATTTTATAAAAATAATTTTCTAAATATTTTTAATTTAATTTTTAAATAAATACACTATTCACCGAAAATTCATTTTTTTTAGAAAAATGCCCAAAAATTACCATAACATAATATCGACGCTCTGAGTTCAAAAATGAAATCCATTTTATAAAAATAATTTTCTAAATATTTTTAATTAAAATTTTAATTAAAAAACACTATTCACCTGAAAAAACTAATACTTGAATAATAATATATGAAACCGTTATTTAACCATTTTATTGAATCACATTACTTAATCAAGGTGCCTAGATTATATTAATACTTTCTTTAAGTGAGATTACTAATCCATTTGGTCACATTACTAATCCTAAGCATAAAATCACCATTCATAATTTACTCTTCATCAAAAATTAAGTTGATCTTATTAGACTCTAAATTTCGTACTGAACATAATTGTAGAAGACCATTTTTTGAAAATCATTACACATTTTTAATTATTTAAGGTTTACATAATTTTTTTTAAAATATCCTTTTTCTAAAATTCATAAAAAATATGCATACTATATTTATCCGGTCATTTGAAAATTCATAAACTTCATCATAAGAAGAAATCAAAATTTTTATTTAAAACAAAGGATTACACAAGGCAGTTACGATCTCCTTACATAGCCTCTTATCACACGAGCATAAGACCTAAGTGTAAGGTGTGCTAAGGTGAGAGAATCCGAGGGAGGCTCGGCCAACATCACACGAGTAGTAATTTCTATCAGTTTGAACTTATCGCGAAGGCGATTCCGTTCTAACTTCACATGATATAGTTCGGCTTGGGTTTGGTCCAGAGCAAAGCCCAATGGCGCTACCTCCTTCCCAAGTTCTGTTAGATGGGCTTCGATTGGTCCAAGACTGCTGGGTGAGGCCATCGAATCTTCTTTCTATAATAATTAACCAAGATTACTTGTATTTAGAGACAATAATTGAAACCTTTAGTTTACAGCGGTCATATTGACCAATGGTCATATAACAGCCAAAACCCAACGGTCTCATTTTAATTATACTCATGTTATCAAATGAAACATTTTTGTTGAGTATAAAAATAAAATAAAATAACACATAAAATTAGGAAACAAGATTTATTCAAAATTTTGGGTCATTACAATCTTCCCCCCTTAAGAAATTGCGTCCTTGCAATTTTTAAAATTGGGTTTTGAAATTTCATTGAAAGTCCCACATCGGAAAAGGAGTCAGTAAAACTATTACTTTTAAATAAAGAAAGGGGCGTACAAAGGTCACCCGAGTTAACCCACACTAGAATTCCATGTAGGAAAACATGGACATGGAGGAGAAAACAAAGGGTCAAGTTCTAAGGGAGAGTGATAGAAAACATGATTAGGAGAAAGTTAACCATAAGAAAATACCAAACTTATGATGTGTGTAAACGGTCTTTGATTACCTAGCCAATCGCATTGGTGACATATCACATGGAAACAAGATTTATTCAAAATTTCGGGTCGTTACACTGGCCAATCGCATTGGTGACATATCACATGGATACCCGAGAACACACTCTAAGTACTATTTCCTCTATGAGGAGGTTCACAATGGTGTTTCATGTTGTTAGATATACAACTTCCCTATCAAGGCACTAAACCACCATATCCCACACCTTCACCCTTCTTTAAGTTATGCTTTGAGATGAGGTCCTAGTTCACTATATAAGTTGCGGTAGTTAAACAAAACACATTCACTTGTGATCATATGGCGTATGATTCCATCCTCAAATCACCTATCCATAGACAATTCATCACTAAGGAGAGTATAAACAAAACACTAAAGTTCTATAAAATGAGTAGATTAGTCCATAAATGATAACATTCCCTAGTCGATGTGCATAAACTCTCTATCTTGGTTACCCCTCAATGTCTTAGGAAAGAAATAATCATATAAGTCAGTCTGAAAATCCCTCTATACCATAACTCGATGTTGATCATCCTGGGTTAAAAAATCCCTCCATCTCTTGGAAGAACCTGGAAGAATGTATGTTTTGAGATTCACTCTACTTTCTGGAGGTGTCTCCAGATGCTCAAAGATAGATAAAAAATCCCCTATCCCTAACTTGACTGCTTGAGGATCACCTTCCCTAAAAAGGTAGGAGGGTTCCACTACTGGAACTCCCTAGTCAATTATTCCATAGAATATTTTGGTCATAGATATCCCTACATAGACTATATTAACTATAACAAGCCCCCTCACAAATAAGCATTAATTCCCAAATTAGGTATAACAGGAGGTTTCACAGGTGTCACTATTGGAGGTAATATTGGTGGTGTAGGTCCCACCACCTCCAGAGCATGGTCATCACCACCTTCTTGGTGCACAACCCTAGGTCCTCATGGTGGCATATTTCTAAAATTCCAAACCCATGCCTTAGAACATATTTTGTTAACAGAAAAGACTTTAGATAAGGGAATAGTACAGGTACAAATCCTTCCTTCATATATAAGAGTCATACCCCACTGCCTGATTCTAAAGCCAGGTCTAGGTGACATAGAAAAACATCAAGGGTCATAAGAGATACTCCCACTTTCCACTATTAAGGCCAGGTTAAGGTCAAGTTCTCTATTTCATGATAGAGGTTCTGATATATAAAGCATCAATTGCAAGTTATACAGGAAAAAACTCTTTAATTTTCAATTGGAATCCCCATTTAACGGTAACCATTTCATTTAACTTCTATAGATCAATAGTTTTTAATCACACACACACACACACATATATATCATAGTCCAGTTAGATGAGTTCCATTATCAAGTTATGAAGACATATACCTTATAAGTTATAATTAGAACTTCATGTCACTACAATCAGATCTTTACATCTGATATCAAGATGTAACAAGTCTATATTTAATGATTTGATTATATGGATCACCATTTCTAATTTATAAAGGCACAAACCTTATAAATTACAATTGGCATCCATTTAATCAAAAATAAACTAATGTTTCAACCCATGTAACCAATGGTTAATGGATTAAATGTGTGATAATTGGTTATTTAAGGTTCCACCATCAAGATATATAGGAAAAAACTGCTTTGGTTGATGCATACTTGTTATGTAACTAATTATTTTTTCCCCGTAAGAAACATTAATTCATTTTCGAGTATGGAAATCAAGGCACTACAACATGATGAAATAAATTCATGTGATAAAGTAAACATGGCATGGAATATGCATGACATATAAATCCTTAGGTTCCTATAATGATGCATGAGATAACACTTCCTTGTCATACTGGGTCAAGGGTAAGAATACATAATCATATCAAAAGTCATAAATCATGTGCAACATCTAATAGTGAAATCAATATTACTATATCAAAAAAATATCAAAACATCATGTCCCATATAGATAAACTTGGATTTTTCCCTATACATGGGTTGACTAATCCCATACACATGGTCATTACCAAATTTCAACACATCTTAGTATCCTTTTTAACATCCCAAAATATAAATACAAAGAAAAGAAAGTCTCTAATACCACTTGTGTCATCTTGAGTCTGGTAAATTGATAAGTGACACAAACTGTTGTCCACATGGCCTCAAACACACCCCTTGTATGCCAGAGGATGCTGACTAGAATCAAGGGTCTAATGTGGTACATTTGGGAGACTATAACCTCATAATCAGAGTGGAGCACAATGGTATATAATAAACAGGAAAACAAATCAATAATAATGAATCAATAGAAAACAGACCATTAAGATAATAATAAGTATATAGAAGCAATAATAACCATGATTTTATACAAAATAATGATGGCATGATGCTGTATAAAAATGGGGAATACAAGGGAAACATGGTAGCAGGAATACACTATGTACAAGCTAAAAAAACATACAAAAGGCCAAAAATATGTCTCTAATAGCACCAATAACAAAATCTTAGTCCTCTAATACCACACTCCCTAGTATATAAAATCAAGCATCCATAACTAAGTGCTACCCTTTATCCCTACCTAAATCCATGAAGTCTATCATGACACTAATCGATGGCCCGAACAGAGTGTGAGTAAAACTAAGTAGGCCACTACCAACAGTGTCTATCACTATCTAGTATGTGAATATATAATGATCAGTGTGCATGTATAACACATAAGGCAATAAATAAATAACCATGTCGGTCTAGGTTCCTTGTCGGATACCCATATGACGTTACATGCTCCGACCAAATCCATAAATGTCTTTGATTATTTTAAATTTTTATTTATATTTATAAGATTAGTAATCAAGACATACAATCAAGGAATCTATATATAGTGATAATCATATAAGGTTCCATAATTTCCATGGAATTTATGTTTTATAAGTTGGGTGAGTCCATAGGTTTGTACCCTTGGAAATTCACCAAAAAAGGGGAAGTTCCACCTGAGACCTTGAAACATGTGAAAGTTAGAATGAATGTGATACTTGAACGAATCCCAAGGAATAATACAAGGAGTTCTATAATATCAAGAATAATCCAAGGATAATCATCCAAAACATTCATTTAATTTCCAGAAATATAGGTGAACCCCCAGAGCTAAGATGAGGCATTCTCAATCTAAGATAAAGATAGAATCCAACTGTGGAATTTCACATAGTAGATGCATCAATGAAATGGTTGGAATCCCACGAGTCCATCCAAGGGAAAACACAATGGGAATCCAAGTATCATGTAAGGCATGTGACACCTTTAAGTAATTTTATGTATGTGACCATAATCATGTATTATGTAATTATTCAACAAGTATCCATAATTGTAATAATATTCATGATCATACTTCATAAACAAACAAGGGCTAGGTGACATGGTCATAAAATTCACATTTCATTTAAACCATTTATACATTTTAATTTAAATATGAATCAACACAACTTTAAAGGTAGTTTAATTACATAACCTAGGCTTAGGGGCCTTGCATGGTATCAAACTATTACATTTTAACCAATTAATCCATTTATTTATAAGTTCCAAAACCAAACCTCAAAGGTGGTTTGATTACATAATAATAAATAGATTTATTAGGAATTTTATATAACAAACCCTAAGGGGGTGACTCGCATCGAGGTATAGAACCTTCGAAGATGCAAATTAGGTGGCAAGGGAAACCAATTCAAGGTGCTAAACTTTTATTAATTTAATTTTACATTAAAAAGGGAATCACATAGAAGTTATGGTGTGTGACATTACGGATCATAATATGACAACCAAAATTTTATGGAAAATATCTAGAACACATACCTTATACCAATAGTCATCTCCTCATCTATTATCAACCTCTAATACGAGCTAGAATGGTAGAAATTGGAGAAATATAAAAATTCCTTGAAAATAGGGTATATCGGCTCACCTGGAAATAAAATCCAATACAGTGAGAGAAAACATGAAAAGAAACTATAGTAATTTTAGAATTACCATTTTCTAAAAAACATTATAAACATATCTTTAATTAGACACCAGATGGATGAGATATCTCAACTCCTATTTTGAGAGGAGAAATGGATAGAATTCAAGGGGATAGGGTTGTTGTGAATTTGAGGGAAGAAGAAAGGAGGATATGGGTTAAAGTTTAGGAAGGAAAAATGGATATTTAACACTTTTTTAAATGGTGTAGGTTTTGGCCTCACGATTTTCAAAATTGTGTGACAACCATGCGCCACCACTATCTAAGTGGAACACCCCTTCACATGGTTAGGTGTGCAGTTAGACAAACCATGTGACAACCATATTGTTCACTTATGAAATTCCATTACAAATTCCTACATATCCATGAAACCTCACTTAAATGGTTATAAAAATTGTTCTACTCTACATATGGGTTGTACATTTAAGCCGCACAATTACTACTAATCATGATCCAACCATGCATCTTATTTTAAATCTCCAAAAACTAGAAATCCAATCTCTAAAAAAACCCAGATTCTCTAAAAAATTCCATAAATTCATTACAAATTATCATATAGATAAAAAAATTATTTTGATATAATTTAAAAGTATATATATCTCTCTATAAATCTAGGATCTTACATAGAAAACCAGCAAGCTTCTGATGTTTAACCTCAATTCTATGACACATAAGACACCGAGACACAAAATCTATAATCGACCATATCATTCCCAACCACTAGTAATGATGTCTTGGGTAATGATAAATCTTGGTAGATATAGGGTTTACAAACCAATTATACCATCGACCATTATCTATCAATTTATCCCTTAATCTATGCAGGAAAACACCACTTATTGTTTTTTGATCAGAATTTAAAAAAACAACATTTTTAAAAGTCTTGTTATATTCTTTTTAAATAAATCAAAAAATTATTTTTTAAATGGAATGAAAACAATAATATTATTTAACGATATTTTTATAGACTTAATTAGCGATTTCAACTGTTATATACCAACTAGGGTTAACTCATAATATCATCTGAATTGTCCCACATCAAGGCCTGAAATGCATTTCTGATTGTCATAGGATGAAGAAAAGTTCAAGAATATAATATAAATAAATGTAGGAATGATTTCACCCTCAATGGACATGATAATATACAAAAAATAGTGTATCACAACAGATATCCAAGAAAAAATCATATGTCAAAACAACCTAACCATAAAGCTAACAACCAACAACTAGATAACAAGTTCTAGATGAACAAACTGAAAGGCCATCAATATAGAACCTGAAGTAACTCCTGGGTATATCTTTACATGACCATAATTCACCACCATCACAATCCATCAGAAGGAAATAAGACAGGAGATCCATCCTCCACATGACACTCTTCCCATTATCTGTATCCTACAAAACAAAGCCTACAAACATCCAAAGAAAAAATTAGGCTGTGAATAATGAATCTCAATAGGTTACCAAAAAAAAATCTATATAATGTGCATCCACATACATCCATTTTTTCTTGTATAAAATATATTTCAAAAATAGATAAATCATTTCCTCTCCATATAAAATAATCCTTTGGTTATCTTTTAAAAACACGCTATATTCAAATAAACAAAGCAATATGACGTACATTTATCCATGAGGCATAAGAAGATGTATAAATAAAGTTTCATTAATCAATATCCATATAAATTGGGAAAATAATCATATCACATAAACATGAACATAATGTATCCTCAAATAACCAAGGGGAAAATCACAACACAAGGGTCTACACAACTAATACAAAAAAGAACCACTAGATGACATGAGTGAATCCTAACTCTGTGAACCTCATATTCCTATTAAAGTCTACCCATTAGCTCCATGGAATCATGAGAACCCACCTTAGTGATAGGTTACTCCGCCAAGGCTTGAATATGTCTTGTTTTCCCCCATATCCCAAGGTCTTACTGATGTGATAATACATTGTCATTGTGTTCAAGGAAATAAATTCATATTTCATAAACATTTTCCAAGGAAAACCCATTCTAATTTCATGCCCAAATTTCATAAAAACATTTTATATAATGACGCTACATTGTTTTCATGATTGAAAAACCATTTCCAATTCAAAAAAATCATTGAGTAATTTTAAAAAATACATAATGTGCATCAAAATAGTTTAGAAAAAAAAAATTTAGAAAAAATTTTCATGGCCATAAAATATAAAATTCACCTTTCATGGATTTAAAGTAATCAATTTCATAAATTAACACCTAATTAAATCATAGGAATGTAATAATTCCATGTGAATATAACATAGGATAGATACACCTACCAAAAGAGTAATGAAAATCTCATTTTCTCCGAGACCAGTGATGGGAGAGGGAGAGGTTTGGTCCTCATGAGCCCAAATCTAGAAAGAGAAAGCCAAAGAAGAGGGGAATCACCTTAAGCCACTATTAGACAAGTGATAAATGCCCAAAACCCCTTCCTTTAACATGATGGATCTAGAATCCAAGCCAATGGGGAGAGAAAAATCAGTTCAATAGAGGTAATCCAAGTCAAAAGACATGTTAAAACCCCCATTAAGGTTTCACAGGGCTGGAATAACTTCCCTTGAAAGATCCAGAACCATTCATGTGTTTAATTTTTTTTAAACCACCGCCACTATGTCCAGGTGTTTCCCACCACGATGTGGTGGCTTCATCCAAAAGACTGAGAATAGGGGAAGACCATGCCATGGTGCTTAGAAATAGGCCATTTTGGACACACCAAAACCTCCACCATGATGTGGTGAGGTCCATTTATCCATGGTTGATAGAGAGAATCCACAAGCGCTCCACTCTAGGCCATTCCCAACTACTAGGAATTTTGGCCCTAACTGTTTTACATAGGAGGCCCAAAGGCACACCCCAACCTCCACCGTAGTTGTAGTACTACATGTTTTTTTCACTAGAATGGTTCAAAATAAAATTTTAATTCACTGAGGGCCTCAAAATCTTCTCAAATTGAAAGTAAACAACTTAAGGCTCAAAAGAAACATACACGTGGTTTAGAGGGCATCACAATTCTCCCCACTACAAAATAAATCCATCCCCAAAAAGTCTCAAGTTCATGAACCAGAAAAGAGATATGTCCAATGCTGCATCATTTAGTCTTTGTGCTCTGATGTATCGTGATTTTACCTACCACACTACCATCTCACATGAACCAATGGGATCATCTTTCCACACAATGTCTTATCTTTTTAGTCCACTTGTTGAACATGCATTTCAATCACTAAGGTATCGAGTTCAATCTCAATGTACTCCCACTCAATTACATGGGATGGATCAAGCTAATACTTATTTTGTTGGGAAACATAGAACACATCATGGATAAAATTCAAAAGAGTAAGTAAGTCCAATCGATAATCCACCTTCTTGAGTTTCTCCAAAATCTCAAAAGGGATGATATAACGAGGTTGTATCCTACCCTACCTCCCCAAAAATCTATGTCCCAACTAAGGTGAAAATCCGAGGAAAACCCGATCACCTAACTCAAATTTCAATGGATGATGATTCCAATCAATACATGTTTTTCTTGACTTTGAACTATTGTTAACCTTTTCCCAATCAATTACGTGATATTAATCATCTCCTGAACAATGCTTGGTCCAACTAAGGACTGATATCCAATCTCTTCCCAATAAAGAGATGGTCTGTAATGCCTCCCATAAAACACCTAAAATAGAACCATATTTATTTAATCCAGATAACTATTATTATAAGAAAAATACACTAAGGTCATATGTTTATCCCATGATCCATTGAAGTCAATAACACATTCCCAAAGTATGTCTTCAAGAATATGAATGGATTGCTCAGTCTGGAAATCCATCTATAGATAAGAATACATTCCCAAATTCAACTAATAACCCATCACTATCTGTAATCCACTAAAAACCTAGGATGATAAGAATGGTTACCTATTCAAAATGATAACTTTTCACACCATTGTGCCCAAGATCCTCTACCTTCTCAAACTCCTTGATAGGAAGGAAATGTGTTAATTTCATGATTCGATCAATAATCACCCATGTCACATCCTTAACACTAGGAGTATGAGGTATCCTAATCATAAATTTTATGACTATCTCATTCCATTTCCATACTGGAATGGGTAAGGGTTGTAGCATGTGACTTCTTGAGTCTGGTTCATCAATAAGGGACCTGACTCGGTGGAAAAATGGCCTCAAGAACACCTCCCCACACACCAGAGGCTTCCGACTGGTAGTGAGGGTATACAATGGTTCAGTGGGGAGACTATACCCTCATAATTAGAGTGGATCAAAGATTTATATAATAAACAAAACAACTAATAAATAATAATGAATTAATGAAAATAGTGAAACCATATAATAATAAATAGACAGAAGTAATAGTACCCAATATTTTATACAAAATAATGATGTCATAATCATATATAAAAATAGGGAATGTAAGGGAAACAAGGTAGAATAAATATTATAGTGGCCCTTATTTTTCTTACATAACTATTACATCATTTTAAAAATAAATAACACAATATTTCTACAAAACCAGGATACAAATGTTCAGTGTCTTGATAAAATTTGGACCATACATAACTTTTGTATTATAAAACATAAACATTTATTTAATTCCTTCTTCTATAGATTCTTATTGGATCTTGTGTTCTACTTAGTAAAAGTATTCACCTGAGGATATACATAAAAATAAGGGGTGAGCTAAAATCCCAATAAGAGGATGAATATGATACATGAAACATGGGTGATCATAATAATAATCATCATAATATAATAAAAGGACCATAATCATAATAATGAGAGGAAACATTAGATGAAGGCATAAAATTTGGTAATCCATAAGAATAAAACATCACATCTTAGTGTTCAAATACCACACATAGTTGTGAACAAATATAGCATCATTTTCATGCATACTTCACTTTATATAATGAGATTCATCACATTACCCAATTAATTTGAGAATTATATAATTCCAAGTGCACCCATCACATCATAACATTTACATTATCATGCATTCCACATAGAATGTATATCAATTTTGGAAATACAATGACCCATGGAAAGGAATGAGTCTCATTTTATAAAGCATACATTCATAAAATTTGGAGATACCATGATAAAAAATGGAATACGATGCTTGGTATCAGTCTTGATTTAAGAATAAACAATCTAATGAGAAGTAAAAGATGTGTTTTTTAGAATGAAGAGTTATTTTGGAAAAATATCTACATTTTCCATAAAACGAGATTGAAAACATGTATATCCAAAAAAAGAAAAGTGAATTAAAAATAAATTATTTTTATAGAAAAATAAATGAACACTAAAAATGGAGTGAATGAGAGAAAACCCAAAGAAAGAGAGTTGGGTTCGAGAATCCCCTTACCTTATGTCTAAATGATTTCTTCACATTAGCATCTAGGATAATAAAATAAATTTATTAATTTAAAAATAATGAACCTTTTATACATGAATTTGATTCATTATAGTTTTATTAACTTAATTTATGGGATTTTTGATGAGTTATATAGTTCAATTTCATCGTTTGGGAGTGTTCATTTTCTTGATTTTCATGATCGGTTCACTTGTATATGAGTATAAAAGTTCATGTGAAATGAGAATGATTCCACAAAATTAAAATTATATGTTATTAATGAAAATAAATAAGTGTATTTGGTATTATATTTCATTTGGTTATATGGTATGAGGATGAATCATTAGATAAATTGTTAATAAAAATTATTAAATTTATTTTGAGGATTTTACAACCATTATGATCTTGTGTCATTTTATTTAACATCATGATTATATATTGGTTCTAGAACATTATATAACTTATAATATATATAATAAAATCTTATTTAACCATAATTATGGTTTTATAACCATCCTTGAAGGTGGTAGTGAAAAATTAAAGTGCATCCTTCACGGTGGTGGTAAATCAACACACCACATATGATATTTTCATTTTTAGAATAAAAGGAAAAAGGAAGAGATTAGAAGATGAATTATTCAATTAAAATAATAAAATTCTAGTATATAAAAGATAATTTAGCAATCATTCCTCTTGGATAGGAGTAGGATAGGAGAGGATAATAAAATAAATTAAATTGAAAAGAAATTAAAAGAAAAAGAAAGAGGGTTCTACCTCTTGAATTTATCCTCCTTGAGAACCTTCTTAGGGAAAAAGGTTTGTTATTTTGATGATACCAAGAGATCCTGGATTTATGGGAGGGTATTTTAAAGAATATTGGAAATAACTTGGACATGGATAAAATCTTGAAAGGTGCGAGGAGAAGGGGTGGTGAGGGGTGTTTCTAATTATTTTATTCATTAGTTTATTATTTTGGATCAAGACTATAAATAGTTTGAGAATTATCACAAAATATATTAAAATAATGATGGAGAGCTCTAGATTTTGGGCTAACATCATCCTTTCGTCAATAATAACTCAATAATTCATGTATTTATCTTTTATCATCAATTATCGTATTTTACTATTTACCAAAAATTCAGGTATTTCAGAAAAATCTCAAAAAATAACCCTAACCATTTTAAAATATGTAGAATTAAAAAATGAACCCCATTTTATGAATTTTTTTTCTAGTTATGTGAAAATTAATTTTTAATTAAAATCAAAATTTATTTAAAAAAACCAATTTTAAAATTATAACTGATTTTATGATACTTCAAAAAATTACTTAAGGTCTCATAAAATTATCTTATAATTATAGGACAACAAAATTTTAATTTATAAATATATTTTATAAAAATAATTTTTCTTCTAAATCATTATATTATTTATAAAATTTTAATTAAATATTTTTGACTTTCCAAAGTTCCAACACTTAATTAATAATTTTTAAAACATTTATTTATTTATACTATGATATAATTATATAATATTTTAATTTATAAGATGGGTAAATTTTATTTATACTTTCATAGATGAGGTTACTATTCTCAATGGTCATAACACTATTCCAAAGGTTATGTTTCTATTATATAGGGATAGGTTCCTTAATTTGTAGAAATACCACTTATTTCATTCATTCGTCATTTACAAAGTTTGTATTGGGTTATTAAAGTTATTTTATGTGGTTTATACTATATGACATAATTATTAGAATGGAATTTACATTGATAAAAGTTTTGGGTCATTACATTCTTCCCCCCTTAAGAAATTTCACCCTTGAAATTTCATTTTACATACTATGGTGAAAACAAGTGAGGGTACTTCTCCTTCCTCGCTTCCTCTAGTTCCCATGTTTCCCATTCATACTTACGGTTACACCATAGTGCTTTGACCAGGTGAGTAGTATTTTTTGCATAGAACTTTATCTCTATGGTCCAAGATTTTCACTAGCTTCTCTTCATAAGAGAGATCACTTTCCAACTGTACCACCATTGGATTAAATACATGTTAGGGATCCAATATGTACTTCCTCAAGAGGGATACATGGAATAAATTGTGTAATTGAGATATAGTGTGTGAAAGTGTCAGTCGATAGGCCACATATCCAACTCGATCAAGAATCTTGAAGGATCCGATGTACATGGGATTAAAATTTCTTTTCTTCCCAAATATCATGATTCTATTCCATAGATATATGTGTAGGAATAACAAGTATCCATCCTTAAACTCTAGGTCCCATCGATGATTTTTTTCATAGCTCTTTTGTTGACTTTGGGATACCTTGATGTGTTGCTGAATGGTTTTCACATTTCCCACAATTTCTTCGACCATTTTAGGCCTTAGTAGATTATGTTCACCGACTTCATCCCAACATGTCAGTGTTTTTCATCTTTTTCCATAAAGGGATTCATATGGAGCCATTTGGATGATTGAGTGTAAACTGTTGCTGTAAGAGAACTCAACAAGAGGCAGATATTGGTCCCATCCTCCTTTAAAATCTATAAAACATCCCCCCAACATATATTCTAGTGATTTAATAGTTCATTTATACTGGTCATTAGTTTGAGGATGATAATCCTTACTAATTTTCAGATCAGTGATTAGAGCATGTTGGAGACTTTTCTAGAACATAGAGGTTAATATCAAATCTCATTTGGATATAATCAATAGTGTTAATCCATGAAGACTTACCACTTCTTTTATGTATATCCATGCAAGTTGATCCAGTAATAATTCCTCTAAAATTGTGATAAATTGAACTATATTTATAAGAAGATCCACAACAACCCATATATCATTGTTTTCTCTAGATGTCTTCAGAAGTTTGATGACAAATTCCATGGTGATGTTTTCTCATTTCCATACTGGTACAGGTAATGGTTTCACCAAAACCTTAGAATTTTTTCTTTTAGACTTCAATTTCTGACATAATAGGTACTTTGATTTATAATCAACGATATCCTTATTCATATTTTCCCACCAATAGTTCTCTCAGAGATCTTGATACATCTTTGTGCCCCCTGGGTGAATAATGAAGGTTGAGCTATGTGCATCATTCATAAGCTACTTCTTTATCGCTGGATTGGATGGTACACATAATTGTGACCCAAATCATATAACTCCTTCCTCATAAATTTTAAACTTTTAGGATTTACCCTTTATCATATCTTCCACCTTATTTAAAATTTACACATCATTTCTTTGAGCATCCTTTATTTTCTCCATGAGGGATGGTTGAGAAATCATTTGAGAAAGGATTGATTATGTTCCTTCCATAATTATTCCCATTTCTATAATTTGTAAATATATGAATATTTAATCCTTTTCAATTCTCAACATTGATAAATATGCATGATCCTTTCTACTTAGAGCATCCTCTACTTTATTTTCTTTTCCAGTATTGTAGTGGATTGAGAAATAACAATCCCTTATGATCTATAACTATCTTCACTGGTGCATATTAATCTCCTTATATGTGAATATATATTTGAGGCTCTTATGATTAGTATATATCTCAAACTTCTTCCCATAGAGATAATGCCACTTTATTTTCAATGCAAAGATCACAATTTCCAACTCCAGATCATGCGTGGGATAGTTTTACTCATGATTTTTCAACTTCCATGAGGTTTGAGCTATAAATTTATCATTTTTTATAAGCACACAACCTAATACATTCATTTAAGCATTAATTTACACCACAAAGAGCCCCCACTTATTAGAAGTGTGAGTACCGGTGTGGTGATAAGCCTCTTTTTAACTTTTTGAAGCAATCTTCACATTCACCAGTACAAGCAAAATTTTCTCCCTTCTGAGTCATCTTGATTAGTGTTTTTGAAAATTGTGAGAATTTATTAAAAAATATTTGGTAATACCCTGATAGACTAAGTAAAATAAATATATATGTTATAGATATTGACCCAGGACACTATTTGATATCCTTTATCTTGTAAGGGTATACAAATATTCCATTATTAGTGATAACATGCCCTAAGAATGACACTTCCTCCATACAGAACTCACATTTACTATAATTTTCATATAGTTTCTACCTTTACACAGTCTTTATCATAGTATTCAAATTCTCCTCATGTTCTATATCAGAATATCATCAATAAAGACTACCAAAAATTTATTGAGGTTATATATAAAGAATATATTCCTTAAGTCTGTTAATCTTGATGGATCATTAGTGAGTCTGAAAGGCATCACTATGAACTCATAGTGTCCATACCTCATTCAAAATTCAGTATTGGGAGTATATTCCCTCCTCAAATTTAATTGGTGATATCCTAACTGAAGATCATCCTTAGAGAAATAATTATCCCCACACAGTTGATTGAACAAGTAATCTATACATTGAATAGGATACTTGTTCTTTATCGTGATTTTGATAATCTCACAATAATAAATGTAGAGGAACATTGATCCATACTTATTCTTGATGAAGATGACCAGTGAACCCCATGGTGAAGCACTCAGGTATATAAAATCCTTCTTCAAATTCTCTTATAACTACTTCTTTAATTCCTCCAACTCAATGGTGGCCATTCTATAAGGTGTCTTTGATATAAAGAGATATCCAAGAATAAGTTCAATTGAGAACTCAACCTCTCAGTCATGAGGAAGACTAGAAAATTATTTAGGGAATACATCAATGCAGTCCCTCACAATGGTCATGTCTTCGATCATGATTCTCTCCTTCGTCTCAATAATTTGAGATATATATGCTTGATCATAGAGAAACATTATCCACACTTGAGATGACATATCTGAAGAAGATTCTTCCTTATCCTTACACTTCTATAGAATTGGAGGATACATCGGGATGTCAAGAGTGATCCCCCTTTCATGGTATTTGATGTTGTATTTGTATAAAGATAGCCAATCCATTCCCAATATAGCATCAAACTCCAACAAAGGAAGTAATACACAATTCGTTGGGAGGTTTAGTCCACAAACATTAACCAACTAGGAGTTATATAATTTGGAAGCAATAATTACCCCATTTTCTATTCTGATAGATAACTCAACCTCCATATTTTGAGGTGGTGTTTTAATAGTTCTACTAAACTTACAAGATATGAAATAATGCGTAGAAATAGAATAAAATAGTACAATCACTATTCATGAATGAATAACTAGTGTACCTATCACCACATCATTTTTGGGATCCACATCATTAGTAGTGATGATATAATATTTACCATGATTCTTTGGATTTGGTAGTTGTTAAAGCTGATTACCTTTGATAACTCTAGGCTTAGTGCACTGGATTACATAATGCCTTTCCTCCATAAAATTAATGTATTTAACCATAGGGGGTTCTCTCCTTTCCTCCACCACATTTTCCTACTTCATCATGTATCTTCTACATTCATGATCTTGGTGGTTTTCTCCCACACTTATAGAATTTCCCTATCCATTTTAGGTAATTCCCATGATTCTTCTTCCCAAATTTTTGACATGTGAGTGGTTGATTTTTCTTTCCACCCTTTTAATTAGATCCCACATCTTGAAACTATATATTTATCTTCTTATCACTATATCCATGGGACCATTCTCTAAAATCTATCTCAACTTTGAGAGAAAATCTAACAAATTCTTCATAACTCCCAAAGTCTCCAATTTCTAGAGCCTTTAGAAGGTCTAGTTTTAAACCACTAAATAATATTTCAATTTTTATATCATTTTTGATAACAAAACCCAAAGCATACCTTGAAAGCCTTGTGAAATTTTATTCATATTCCATGACATATTATCCTTCCTTTTACTTCATCTCTATGAACTCTCTCTCTCTATATTTGTACAGAGTTCGATGGAAATACTTGTTAAGAAACATTATCTTAAAGTCTTCCCATTCTATCTCTTCAATTTTATCCTTCGTATTGGTGTTCTTAATCAATTCCCACCATTGGTTGGCCTCTCCATCTAATCGATAAATGGACAGAGTCACCATCTCCATCTCAGAATAGTGAAGCATAGAAAATATCTTTTCTATTGAGTTGACCCACTATTCTATGATGAGTGGATCAAAAGATCCACTAAATATCAGTGGTCGTTGTTGTTTAAAAAACTCTAGAACCAAATGATCCATCTTAGGTGAAGGAGGATGTTCCACATTATTTAGGTTATTGTTCATAGCATGAGATAGCTAGGTAAGAATCACCATGAAATTTTGAATTCCACCTCCCAAGGCATTGGGGATGTTGTTCAGGAAATCACTTCATTTTCCCTCACATTGGTTGTTAGCATGGTTTATCTTGGTTACCACCATTTTCTAAAATATAAAAGGTTAGAACAAAACATAAGTCAATAATTCATAAATAAATAGTTTATTTATTTTTGTAATTATGTATAAAGGAATATCTTATTGGAACCCTATGCTTATCATTTTTCTAAAACAAATATTCTTGGGTGATTACTTATACTTAGTCTCATACTAAGGGTTTTCACTAAGGTTCCCTAATCATAATTCCTAAATTAACTAAACCATGTTATGATACCAACTATAGCGACCCTTATTTTTCTTACATAACTATTACATAATTTTAATGATAAATAATATAATAGTGCTACAAAACCAGGATCCAAAGGTTTAGTGTCTTGGGAGAATTAAGACCATACATAAATTTTACATAATAAAAAATAAACATTTATTTAATTCCTTCTTCTCTACCTTATTATTGGCCCTCATGTTCTCCTTAGTACAAATATTAACCTAAGGATATATATCAAAAGAAGAAGTAATCTAAAATCACATTAATTGGATGAATAAGATACATGAAATATGGGTGAGCATAATCATCAAAATCATAATATAAGAAAAGTATCATAATAATAATCATAATAGGAAACGTTAGATAAATTCATCGAATGTGGAAATGCATAAAAATGAAACATCACGTCTTAGTGGTCAAATATCACACATAGTTGTGAACAAAGCTAGCATCATGTTCACAAATATTTCACTCTATCTCATGAGATTCATAACATTACCCAATTCATTGGAGCTCTATATAATTCCAAGCTCACCCATCACATCATAACATTTACATGTTCTATATAATTCCAGGCACAACCATTACATCATAACATTTACATTATCATGCATGCCACATAGAACATATATCAATATTGGACATAAAATAACCCAAGTAAAGAAAAGGGTTTAATTAAATAAATAATAAATTCATAAAATTTGGTGTTCAAAAGATAAAAATGGAATAATATGCTTGGTATCAATCTTTATTGAATAAGAAATAATCTCAGGATAAGTAAAAGATTTGTTTTTTAGAATGAAGAGTTATTTTGGAAAAAATATTTACATTTGTCATAAAACCAGATTGGAAACATGTATATCCTAGAAAAGAAAAGGGAAGGAAAAAATAAATGACATTTATAGAAAAATAATGGAACATACATACGGAAAATGGAGTGAAAGAGAGAAAACCCAAAGAAAGAGAGTTGGGTTTGAGAATCCCCTTACCTTATGTCTGAATTCTTTCTTCATGTTAATATCATAAATAATAAAATTAAATTAATTAATTTAAAAATAAAGAAACTTTTATATATTAATTTGATTCATTATAGTTTTACTACGTTCATTTATGGTATTTTTTATGAGTTATAGAATTCAATTTTATCGTTCGGGAGTGTTCATTTTCTTGGTTTTCATGACCAGTTCGCTTGTATATGAGTATAGAAGTTCATGTAAAATGGGAATGATTATAAAAAATTGAAATTATATGTTATTAATGAACATAAATAATTTTATTTTATATTATATTTCATTTGGTTATATGGTATGAGGATGAATAATTAGATATATAGTTAATGGAAATGATTTAATTTATTTGGTAGATTTTACGACCATTATGAGCTTGTATCATTTTATTTAACAGAATGATTATATATTAGTTCCAGAACATTATATAACTTATAATATGTATAATAAAATCTTATTTAACCATAATTATTATTTTATAACTAGTCTTGAATGCAGTAGTGAAAAATGAAAACGCATCCTCCACGGTGGTGGTAAATCGACACACCACGGATAATATTTTCATTTTTTGAATAAAAGGAAAAGGGAATAGATTAGAAGATTAATTATTAAATTAAAATAATAAAATTTCATTGTATAAAATATACTATAGTTATAATTACTCTTGGATAGGTGGAGGTGAGGAGAGAATAATAAAAGAAATGAAATTGAAAATAAATTAAAAGAAAAAGAAAGAGGGGTTTACATCTTGAATTTCTCCTCCTTAAGAACCTTATTATGGAAAAGGGTATGATATTTTGATGAGAAAAATAGATATTGGACACAAGGGAGAGTATTGGTAATATTATTGTGTATAACTTGGGCAAGGATCAAATCTTTAAAGGTGTGGGTGGAAGGGGAGGTGAGGGGTGATATTTATAGGGGAGGAGTGGGGTGTTTTCTCATAATTTTATTCATTAGTTTATTATTTTTTCTCATGACTATGAATAATTTGATAATTATCAATAAATATATTAAAATAATGAAGTATAGTTCAATAATTTTGGGGTTAAATCATCCTTAAATCATCAATGACTCAGTAATTCATGTATTTAGCTTTTATCGTAAATTATCATATTTTACTATTCACCAAAAGTTCAAGTATTTTAGAAAAATATAAAAAATTCACTCAAACCATTTTTTAACATATATAGTTAAAATATTAAATCCATTTTATGAAAATAATTTTCTATGTGTGTGAAATTTAATTTTTTATTAAAATTATCATTTATTAAAAAGCTAATTTTAAAATTATAACAGATTCTATGAAACTTTGAAAAATTACTTAAGGTCTCATAAAATTATCTTATAATCATAGGAAAAATGGTGAATTTATAAATATATTTTATGAAAATAATTTTTTTTAAATAATTATATTAATTATAAAATTATAATTTAATATTTATGAACTGTAAAAATTCTAACACTTAATTAGTAATTTTTAAAACATTTATTTACTTAAACTATGATATAATTATATTATATTGTCATTTATAAGATGCTTAAAATTATTTATACTTTCATTGATGAGTTTACTATTATATTGGCCAATTTACTATTCCTAATAGTCATAATACTATTCAAAAGCTCATGTTACTATTTTATCAAGATAGGTTCCTTAATTTCTAGAAATACCTCTTATTTCATTCATTAGTCATTTATAAATTATGTATTAGGTTATAAAAGTTATTTTATGTGGTTTATACTATATGAAATAATTATAATAAGGTAATTTCCATTGATAAAAAATTTTAGTTCATTACACATATGACCACTGTTGAGACAATAAGGTTTTCCTTATGAATTTTCCATTCCTTCATACTTGGGGGAGATTGTCGAGTCAATAAGGTTTCCTTATGAGTTTACCATTCCTTATTGTTTTGAAAATCACAAACACCTTATCTTAAGGAAAATTTCATTCTAACCTATGTTTTAATTTCATAAGGAAAATTTTACTTCCTCAAGGAAATTTATCCTTACCATGTTTTTTGTTATTCATTTTGTCTAAGTATAAAATTTGGTTTTGTATAAAAAACCTCGGAATCATATAATACCTAGATATAGAGAATTCTGTTTTCAGGATCCGAATTCAGGTTCCAAGTTCTCTGAATTAAAACTTCGAACTCTTATGAGTTCTGATTCCAAGTTCTCTGAATTTAGACTCCGAAATCTTCTGAGTTTTGAATCCTAGTTTTCTGAATTCAGACTCCGAACTCTTATGAGTTTTGCCTTTGAGTTCTCTGAATTCAAACTCTGAACTTTTCTAAGTTTTGACTTAGAGTTTTCTAAATCCAAACTCCGAACTCTTCTGAGTTCTGACTCCGAGTTCTCTGAATCCAGACTTCGAAATCTTATGAGTCTTGACTCCAAGTTCTCCGCATTCAGACTCTAAACTCTTATGAGTTGAGACTCCAAATAATTTTGAATCTAGATTCTGAATTTCCTTGAAATTTATACTCCATAATTCTAAATAATTAAGGTTCTGGATTCCTTGGAAAACAGAATCCAAATATCCTTGTATTATAGATACTAAATGTATTTTTTAGACTCCGAACATTTATTTTCTTACATTCTGAATATTTGATTTTGGTTATGTAACCATACTTTTTCTTACCCTTGTTTTTGGTTATAAAACGATTTTGTGATTTTATATACTAACTAATCGTTTTTTGAGTGACATGTGTATAGGTCCCTCCGAAATTCAAGGAAAAATATGACCGTTGGAGGAGGGAGCCAACTGTTGAAGCCGTTCCTATAAATAGAAGCTCATTTGAACAAGCTCAAAACTTTTAAAACTTTTACAACTTTTACAACTTTTACATCTTTGACAACTTTGCTTACAAGCTGTTAAAGTGATTTCTAGAGATAGAGGCTCTTATAAACTCTCAGGCTTTATGTAGAAATTTTGAATAGCTTGTTCAAACTTTGCTTCATGCAGATTTGTTTTGTGCAGAGGTGTGATTTCCTTGAAATTAGAGACTTCGGGTTGGGAAGTCAGAGGTGCCGATTTCCTTACAAATCGAGGGCTTGCAGGGATAGCAAGACAGATACCGATCTTCGGATTGAGGGATTACCTAAGATTGGGTTAGACAGACTTTCTTGAAAGTATAAATCAAGGGGCCTTTATCTAGGGTTGTTGGATACCGTTATATTTGGGTTAAAAGAGTTACTACTTGTTTCTTGTTGTATTTCAATTTTGTTTTCCGCTGTAATTTTGGTTGTTGAGGAAAGTATAATTTTCTTATAATTCTTTAAACTTGTACTCTAATTATATAGGATTCTATACACTTTAAGGTAGAATCTTATTTGTTGTAAAATTTTGTTAAGTTTCATTTCTGGAATCACTTTTCCAGAATAAATCAAGTTATTAGAGCTTAGAGGTGTTGTGAATTTTGTTTATGCAAAATTTCATTAAGGATTTTTAAAGTATGAAATTCACCCCCTATTTTATATTGAGTATCTACACCATATTTTGATTCTACAATATGTATAATATCTATGATACTATTGATCCAACAATTGGTATCAGAAGAGGTGACCTTGAATCCTGAACCATTTCATTAATTGGATTTAGAGTTTTGATTAAATTTGAATTAATCTCACGATTAGATTCAGAAGAGAAATCTTCTTCTTCACTTTTTTAGAATCATATTTTCGGACTCATAATGTTCAGATTCATTTTTTCTTAGAGATACTATAGTTATATTTTTCTTTCTTAGGATATTTTATTTCAAAAAATTCTATTACTAACAAGTTTGTGTGCCAAGATTTTCCTTAAGATGGCAGGTTTAAATGTTGGTTCTATTGATAATCTAAATCATACCAGACCACCTATTTTTGATGGAAATGATTATGAGTACTGGAGAGATAGGATGAATGCATTCTTTATTAACAATGGAGTTGATAACTACCTAATTCTAACAGGAGACTATAAGATTCCTGATAAGGAATTGAGAACTTTTACTAATTAGGAGAAATCAGAATATCAAAAAAAATTCAGAGTCAAAAATATATTTCTATGTTCCATGAAAAGAAACATCTATAGTCAAATATCTTCATGTGAAGATGCAAATAGTATCAGGAAGAAACTTGAAGTTACACATTTTGGTACTTCTAAAGTCATAGAGACAAGAAGAGCTATGTTGAGAGATGAATACCATGGCTTTAACTTTCCATATGGAGAACCTATAAGAAAAGTTCAGTAAAGGTTTATGACTATCATAAATATCTTACAGTCTATGGGACAAAAAGGTTTGGATGATGAGGCCCTTGTATATAAGATCATAAACATCATTCCAAATGAGCGGGAGTCCAAGAGGACAACAATTGATGAGAACAAGATAGTTACCCAGATTTCCTTAGATGAGCTGTCTAGAAATCTTCTTCAACATGTGACTAGAATGAAGAGAGATACTAATAATGTTAAAAAGAAGAATGGTAATGGAGGAGTTGCTTTTAAAACTACTTCTAAACATATGAAATCCAAGACTCCAGAAAGAGTAACCAGATCAAAGTCAAATAACTTTACTATTCAATCAGAATCTAGTGATACCGAAAATTTTGAGAATGAATTAGATAATCTTTCTTGGAGAATGAACAAGATAGAAACTCAAAATAATTATCAGAATAAGTACAAGAATAGAGAATACAAAGAGAATAAATATGGGGAAGTTACTTTTTATGGATGTAGAAGAACATGTCATATTAGACCTGATTTCCCTCTATTGAAAAAGAAGGAAAAGAAGGAAAGGAATTCAGAAAGAAACAAGAAGAAGTTATATCATTCAAAGCACAAGAAAATTATTAAAGAAAATGATACCTGGAGTGCTATCTATGGAGACTCTTCGGAAAGTGAATCTTCTGAATGTGAATCATCAGCACTGAAAAATATTAGATTCATTGCTACTACTTCTTTCCCTAATACATGTCTTATGGACAAGGTACGCTCTTCTGAGGCTTTAAAAAATTTATCTCTTGATAAGAATTACTATTCTAGAGATATTACTTCTAATAAAGATACTTCATCTTCAGATAATGAATAAATACCTTCATATGAATAAGTATCTAGTTTTTCTAAGTTGTTAGAAGCAAAAAATTGTAAAATTTCTAAGAAATTGGACAAGGCAAATACTAGAGAAGAAGTTCTTACAAAAGAGATTTCAGTCCTCTCTAGGGATCTTGAAGATAAGGATGAGTTTTTAAAAAAACTTTCTAATGACCTTAAGGAAGTAAATTCTGAAAAGGAAAAACGTTCTAAAGATCTTTAGAATGCTATTTTAAAAATAAATGTTTTTGAGGAAAAATCTAACTCTAAGGAAATAATTCCCAAGGATATGAATTTAGTCATCAGACTAAAATATGAAATATATTCCCTTAAGAAACTTCTTTCAAAATTTACTTCTGGTAAGGAAAATTTGGATAAGATGTATTCTCAAATCAAACCTCAAGTAAAAACTACTGGAGTATGTTATACTCACCAAAAACCTGTTTTCAAAAATAACTATTTTATTCCTTATAGAGTCCTTTTTTGTACTAAATGTTAAAGTGGTGGGCATTGGAAGAAAAATTTCTCTTTGAATAATGTTCAATATCTTGGGTTTCATAAAGATTATTTTTCTAAACAAATGTGGATACCCAAAATTTTATTGTCTAACAATACTAGATCCAAGGAAGTTTTGATTCCGAAAGTCTAACTTTCTTATTTTCAGCAAAATAAATAAGTTACCAACAAAAATACTTGGTACATGGATAGTGGTTGTTCCCGGCATATGACTGGTAACAAAAACTACTTTGAAAAGTGTACCAAGATAAAAGTAGGAAAAGTAACTTTCAGAGATAATGCTAAGGGAGAGATTATTGGTATAGGTAACATTGTTCTTCTTGGAAAAACTTTGATTTTAAATGTTTTATTTGTTAAGGGTCTTAAGCACAACCTCATTAGCATAAGTAAATTATGTGATGAAGGTTACCTTGTGAATTTTAGGAATGACAAGTGCTTAGTACACAATTCCAAGGAAGAGTTTATTATTTCTGCCAATAGGAAAGAGAATGTTTACACACTAAACTTAGAAGACCTTAGGAGCCAAGATCTACCTTGACTTAGTGAAATGGAAGATAATTCTTGGTTGTGGCATAGAAGGCTAGGACACTATAACCTTATGAACCTATGAAAACTTTCTAATAAAGGACTAGTTAAGGATCTACCAGAGCTTATATTTGATTCTTCAAAAGTTTGTGATCCTTGTCAATATGGAAAGAAACATAAATCAAGTTTTAAATCTGTCAGTGAAGTCTCAACCACTAATGAATTACAGTTGGTGCATATGAATATTCTTGGTACAACAAAAACTAGAAGCATTGGAGGAAAATATTATGTATTTGTCTTAGTTGATGATTACACTAGATTTATGTGGGTCTATTTTCGAGCAAAGAAATATGAAGATTTTTCTTATTTAAAAAGTTTTATAGACCAAGTTAAAAATGAGAAAAACCTTCCTTTGATAACTATTCATAGTGATCATGGAGGATAATTTCAAAATTTTTATTTTATAACTTTTTGTAGTAGAAAAGGAATTAATCATAACTTTTCAGCACCTAGAACTCCTCAACAAAATGGTGTTGTTTAAAGAAGAAATAGAATTCTTAAAAAAATAACAAGAACCATGTTGAGTGAATATTCTATAGCCAAAAAGTTTTGGGCTGAAGCTGTAAGCACTACTTTTTATACTATAAATCATGTTTTGATTAGACCTTTTCTTAATAAAACTCCTTATGAGTTATGGAATGGTAGAAAACCTAGACTTTCCTACTTCAAGGTTTTTGGTTGCAAGGTATTCATTTTGAATACTAAAGATAACTTACAAAAATTTTCACCAAAATCTGATGAAGGAATTTTCCCAGGATACTCCACAACTTCTAAGGCTTATAGAGTTTTCAATAATAACACTTGTACTCTTGAAGAAACAGTACATGTAAAATTTTATGAAACTTATCTCTTTGTTTTTAAACAACCCCCACCTACATCTTCGGATGTGTTTTATAAAATTCATTATCAACCTTTGTTAGAAGATCCTTCTGATAAGGAAAATGTCCAAGAAGATGTTTTTGAAGCATTTACCCCAAAATATTTCCTACCCTATATTGATGAACATGTTTTAAAAAATCCAAATCATTCGTTTATTAAGAATCATTCCAGTGATAGTATCATTGGTGATGTAAATCAACCCGCAAGGACTAGAAGTTCCTTAATAAATGAAGTAGAACATCTAGCATTTCATTCCCAATTAGAACCAAAAAGCACTGATGAAGCTTTAGGTGAATATGATTGGATAAAATCTATGTAAGATGAACTAAATGAATGAAAAAGGAATAAGGTATGGACATTGGTTGAAAGACCTAAGGAAACTTATGTTATTGGAGTAAAATGGGTCTTTAGAAATAAGTGTAATGAAAATGGAATCATAGTAAGAAATAAAGCTAGATTAGTTGGAAAAGGATATAATTAACAAGAAGGAATAGACTATGAAGAAACCTATGCTTCAGTATCTAGAATTGAATCTATTCGTATTTTACTTGCCTTTTCAGAATTATTCAACATCAAACTTTTTCAAATGGATGTGAAATGTGCTTTCCTTAATGCTTTTGTACAAGAGGATGTTTTTGTTGAACAACCTCTTGGTTTTGAAGATACAAAACATCCTAAACATTTTTATAAACATACCAAAGATTTTATGGACTTAATCATCCCCTCGAGCTTAGTATGATAGACTTAGAATATTTTTGTTTCAAAATAATTACGTTAAGGGAAATGAAGATCCAACCCTTTTTGATAAAGAAAGATAAGAAAAATGTTTTGATTGTTCAAATTTATGTTGATGAAATTATATTTGGTTCAAATCAACAATATTTAACTGATTCCTTTGTGGATCTAATGAAATCTGTGTTTGAAATGAGTATGATGGGTGAGTTAACATTTTTCCTTGGTTTTCAAATTTCTCAAAAAACAGAAGGAATCTATATATCCCAACATAATTATATTAAATATCTTCTTAAAAAGTATGGATATGACAACACTAAGAGTATTAGTACTCCCATTGGTACCTCAAATTCACTTGATCTTGATGAAGCTGAGAAACCAGTAGATCAAACATTTTTTAGAGGTATGATAGGAAGCTTACTTTACTTGACAGATAGTCATGTAGACTTAATGTTTTTAGTATGATTATGTGCAAGATATCAATCCAATCCCAAGGAATCTCATTTAAATGAAGTGAAAATAATTTTTCCCTACTTAAAGGGAACCATGGATTTATGACTCTTTTATACTTTTGGAAATGATTTTATTTTGAAAAGTTTTTCAGATGTTGATTTTGGTGGATATAGAATGGATAGAAAAAGTACATCTAGAATGTGTCATTTCTTAGGAGATTCATTAGTTTCTTGGTCATGCAAGAAGAAACACTCAGTAGCACTTTCCACTACTGAAGATGAATATGTAGCAGTTAGAAGTTGTTGTGTTTAAGTATTATGGATGCAACACACACTCACGGACTATGGTATGAGTTTTAACAAAACAAAAATTTTGTGTGATAATAATAGTGCCATTTCCTTAAGTAAAAACCATGAACATCACTCTCATGCAAAACACATATATATTAGACATCACTTTCTTAGGGATCACACACAAAAGGGGATATCATTCTTTAATTTATCGGAACGTATGATCAAATTGCTGATATATTCAAAAAATCCTTACCCTCTGATAGATTTGAATACATAAAACATAAGTTAGGAATGATAATCATAAGGTAATATTACTTTTTAACTTTCTATTGAAACCAATATCCTTACAGTAATAAACTCCTTTTCATAGGGGGAGTACATTTTTTTGTTAGTTTTCAAATTTTTCGTAATGAAGTTTTCAAAATTTTTCATAATGAAGTTTTTAAAATTTTTCGTCATGAAGTTTTTAAAATTTTTCGTAATGAAGTTTTCAATTTTTTCGTAATGAATTTTTCAAAATTTTCCATAATGAAGATTTCAAAAAAATTTCATAATGAAGTTTTCAAATTCTTCATAATGAAGTTTTCAAAATTTTTCATAATTAAGTTTTCAAAATTTTTCGTAATGAAGTTTTCAAAATTTTTCGTAATGAAGTTTTCAAAATTTTTTGTAATGAAGTTTTCAAAATTTTTCATAATGAAGTTTTCAAAATTTTTCATTATGAAGTTTTCAAAATTTTTCGTAATAAAGTTTTAAAAATTTTCATAATGCAGTTTTAAAAATTTTTTGTAATGAAGTTTTCAAAATTTTCGTAATCAAAATTTTCAGAATCTAATGTTCTTCAAGAAATTTTTTTCCTCGAAACGAATAATCTTCAAGGAAATCTGAAAGGTACATTTCTTTTCTTAAATTTTCATAATCATCATTTAATTTCTGTGATTTTCATTTGGTTTTAAAAATTTTCAGATTCTTTTTTCCTTAAATCTGAATGTTTTTCTTAAAAAACCTCAAAAGATCGGATTCTATCAATATTTCCTTGCGGCTATCATATCAATTGTCAGATCTGATCAAAATAATTTTCAGCCATTGGATTAAGTTTTGAAGATGAATCATCACTTCCAACGCCAATATAAAGGACCCCCGAAGGGTTTTACCTCATCGATCTCAAGCTCTCACATGCTGAAGTTCTGACCCTTTACTTAATCCCGTTCTGAACTTCTTAGTGTTTCTCAATTTCGAATGTCTGTATAAGAATCCTCTCAGAAATATATGTCTAATGTCAAGCCAATTCTGGAGTGTCAAGTGTATAGAGAATGGTTGGTGCATCCTAACTTCTTCAACAAGTATGATTCTATTATTTCAAAGAAAATTAAGTTTAATGGTTGGGGGAGTGTTTGCATATCGAATCCAGGGGCTCAAGACTTAGTGTATACGGATTTGCTGATAGAGTTTTATGAATCAGTCAGTTTATTTAAGGAAGAAGGAAGAGCGAAGTTTTATTTAAAAAGCTATAGAAAGACCTATTCTCTTTTATACACTAAAGCAGCTAGTTTGATTGTAGTGTCGTATGAAGGAGAAGCTAAATTCTATTCTCACAAGCTGCTGGATGTTAAAGGAAGTTTTGTAAAGGTGAAAGCTATGGAGTGCCTCAGTCTTACTAATATCAAGAATCCTAAGATTTCTCACCTCTCTACAAATAATAGGATCTTTGAATTATGGGTTCAAGGATTTATCATTCCGAGAAAAGGTGATAAGGAGACCTTGAAGAAGATTGATATGTATATCTTAGATTTTCTGGTGAATCTAAGGAAGATTAATATGGTTAAGAATATTCTCATTATAATTGAGAATATTAAGAATGGAAACTTGAAGGCTCAGATAATCATGTATCCAGCCATTCTTTCTAAGTTGATTGTTCGGTGTCTAGAATATTTTAAAATCCATTGCATATCGAAGCCCAGGAACTATAAAGTTATGCTTGTCAATGGCGATAGTTTGAAAAGAATTAACATTGGATTTTATAATGACTCTGGATAATTTTATGACCTACCAGTGGAAGAAGCTGAAGCTGTTCCGAAGGAACAAGAAGTGGCTGAACCATCAAAAAAGTTTGGAAAGAAGAGGAAGTAGAAGGAAGTGGAAGAAGAAGAAGAAAAACCAAAATCTAAGGAAGCTGAATCCGCACCTCCAAAACCTAAGAAGAAAAAAGTTTATCTAGATGAGGTTATATCCAAGTGGAGGGAAGATAAGAAAAATAGGAAGGAAGGAGAGCCATAGTTTGGATTGGATCTTGTAGAAGACAAGGCTTTGAAAGAAAAGATAGCTGATGAGTTTGAGAAACAAGATAAAGAATATAAGTTAAAGAAAAAGATGTCTGAGACTGAGATTATGCAATACCTTCTGAGGGATACTGAGAAAGAATCCGAAAAAATTCTGGTACCAGAATCTTTCTTGGTAGAGGAATTACTTGAGACTCTGGGGAAGAAGTTCATGACTCTGGAAAAAGACCAAGAAAATGTTGTTAAAGAGAAAGAAGCTTTCAAAGGAATAGAAGGAGATGATGAAAGCAGTGGTGTTATAGTATAATTGATAAAGCAAGTGGAAGAATTTCATGAGAAGGAAAGCCCATCTGATAAATTGTCAATCCAAACTTCACAAGCCGAATATTCGAAACATTCTACTACTAGGTTAGATGAAAAGGCTGAAGATGAAGTGAACAAGCTGTCTAAGGAAGAAAGATATAATCGTCATTTTATTTATCCTGAAGATAATGAGGCAGGAGATCAGAAAGAAGAAGTAGATGATGATAGAATTGTTTAGCTGTCTGATAGGGAACATGAATCTTCAAATGGAGAAGCCGTTCAAAAAACTGATAAAGGGAAACAGGTGGTCTTTGATACACCTACTAAATATGTTTTAAAGAATAAGGAAGCTGGTGGATCTTCGAAGAGGAAACTCACTGAGTTGGAAAAAGAGCCTTCACCAAGCAAAGTCTCAGATATGGAATCATCATCTCTAGGACATGATTTCGTTGTCTAGTCATTGAAGAAGCCGGTTGGCACCATACCTATTTTCCTAAACATTGACTCTATATGCCAGATGTTCCAACATTCCTTAAACCAAAAATTGGATTCAGTATCCATGGTGATGGACAAGTGTGTCCAGCTAGAGGCTGATCTCAAGAATTTCTTCATTAACTACGATGCCCATAAGAGAACCTATAATAAAATGGTTGGCTAGTAAAAAATGATATTTGAAGACTTGAGAGAACTTGATGAGTTCCAAGATGGTGTAAAGGAGGCTTTTGATATTGAAGATGGTAGGATCAAGGATCTTACAACCAGTTTTGAACAAAAGTTAACTATCGAGCAAAATTCTCAAATTCAAGAAGTGAAGGATCTGAATGAGAAGCTGTATTCTGTTGCCCAAAGCTGGAAGAGATAAAGGGATCTTCAGATTGAGATTGAAGAAAAGCTTGTTAAGCAAGACGAAGTCCTGAAGGCTTAGGAAGAGTCTCTCAAGGCTCAGGAATAAAGAATCAAAGACTTAGATAAGAAATCGGAGGATCACGAACAAATTCTTAAAATATTAGAGGAATATTATAAGGAGCTCAAGAAGCAAAAGAATATAGTGAAGAAGTTGATGCCCAAGGAAAAGGAAGGATTATAGACCCAATCCGATTTTTTGTTGTATTCATTTCCTTGTACAGATTCTTTCTAATCGTAATGAAATTTGTGGTTGTTTATCTTTTTCATGTATTGTACTAATCTTTTAGGTACCATAATTTATTTTACATTCCCTCAATTTATTTTTTAAAATCACAAAGGGGGAGAAAGGAAAAAGAATTATAAGTAATGAAGAAATATCCCTAAGTAAAGGGAAGTGTATCTAAGGGGGATTTTTCATTACAGAGATTTCCGTACTCAAGATAATGAAAAATATCATTCTGGAAATCTAGAATACAATTCTTAAGTTCCAAATCCTAAGGGGAGTTAGTCGTATTCATCTTTGTTCAGGGAGATAAGTTTTATTTCAAAGTCTAGAAAAATATTTTCTAAGTCCTTATATTCTTTTTCATAAGGATGTTTGTGCTTTCTAAAAAGGGGGATATTGTTGAGTCAATAAGGTTTTCCTTATGAATTTTCCATTCCTTCATACTTGGGGAATATTGTTGAGCCAATAAGGTTTCCTTATGACTTTACCATTCCTTCTTGTTTTGAAAATCAAAAACACCTTATCTTATAGAAAATTTCATTCTACCTTATGTTTTAATTTCATAAGGAAAATTTTCCTTCCTCAAGGAAATTTATCCTTACCTTGTTTTTCATTATTCATTTTGTCTAAGTATAAAATTTAGTTTCATATCAAAAACCTCAGAATCATATAATACCTAGATATAGAGCATTCTATTTTCAGGATCCGAATTCAGGTTCTGAGTTTTCTGAATTCAAACTCTGAACTCTTATGAGTTATGACTCTGAGTTCTTTGAATTCATACTATAAACTCTTCTGAGTTTTGAATCCTAGTATTCTGAATTCAGACTCTGAAGTCTTCTGAGTTCTGACT
This sequence comes from Viscum album, assembly GCA_963277665.1. Classification (NCBI taxonomy): domain Eukaryota; kingdom Viridiplantae; phylum Streptophyta; class Magnoliopsida; order Santalales; family Viscaceae; genus Viscum; species Viscum album. The sequence goes on from OY728126.1 coordinate 124,865,714, forward strand.
CCAAGTTCTCTGAATTCAGACTCTGAGTTTTCTGAATTCAAACTCTGAAATCTTCTGAGTTCTGACTCCGAGTTCTATGAATTCAGACTCCGAACTCTTATGAGTTCTGAATCCAAGTTCTCTGAATTCAGACTCCGAACACTTATGAGTTGAGACTCTGAATACTTGTGAATCTAGATTCTGAATTTCCTTGAAATTTAGACTCCAAAATTCTATAGAATTCAGGTTCTGAATTACTTGGAAAATAGAATCCAAATATCCTTGTATTATAGATACCAAATGTATTTTTTAGACTCTGAACATTTATTTTCTTACATTTTGAATATTTGATTTTGGTTATGTAACCATAATTTTTCTTACACTTGTTTTTAGTTATAAAACTATATCGTGCTTTCAGTTACAAAGTAACCGTTGATTGAGTGAGATGTGTACATGTCATTCTAAATTCAATGAAAAATGTGACCATTGGAGGAGGGAGCCGACCATTGAAGCCGTGCCTATAAATAGGAGATCATTTGAACGATCTCAGAACTTTTACAACTTTTAAAACTTTTAAATCTTTTAAAACATTTCTTACATGATGTTGAAGTGATTTTCTAGAGAGAGAGGCTCTTATAAACTCTCAGGCTTCATGCATAAAGTTTGAACGGCTTGTTTAAACTTTGCTTCGTGCAGATTTGATTTGTCCAGAGGTGCGATTTCCTTGAAATCATAGACTTCGGGTTGTGAAGTTAGAGGTTCCAATTTTTTTACAAATTGAGGGCTTGTGGGGATAACAAGATAGATACCGATCTTTAGATTGAGGGCTTACCTGGGTTTGGGTAAGATAGACTTTATTGAAAGTATAAATCAAGGGACCTTTATCCAGGGTTGTTGGATACCCTTCTCTTTGGGTTAAAAGAGTTACTACTTGTTTCGTGTAGTATTTCAATTTTGTTTTCTGCTGTAATTTTAGTTTTTGATGAAAGTATAATTTTCTTATACTTCCTTAAACTTTTACTCTGATTATATAGGATTCTATACGCTTTAATGCAGAATCTTAGTTGTTGTAAACTTTTGTTAAGTTTCACTTCCAGAATCACTTTTCTAGAATCAAGCAAGTTATTAGAGCTTATAGGTGTTGTGAATTTTGTTTATGAAAAATTTTATTAATTATTTTTAAAGTATACAATTCACTGCTCCTCTTTTATATTGAGTATATACACCATAGTTTGATACTACAATTAGTATCATATCTATCGTACTATTGATCCAACAACCAGTACATGATATAAAAAACATACAATAAACCAAAAGCTATCTCCAATAGAATCGTGAGCACAAGCTCAAATCACTTCTCCCATACTCCTTCCTAGTTCAAAAAATCAAGCCTTTATAGCTAGACGTTTACCTTTGTCCCTACATGCATCCATGAAGTCTGTCCAGGTACCAATCCGCGACCCAAACAGGGTGTGAGTAAAACTCAGTTGGCCACCACCAACAATGTATATGACTATCCAATCTATGAATAAAAAATGAGAAGTGTATAGGTATAAAAAAAAGGTGGTAAATAAATAATCATGTCGATCTAAGTCCCTCGTGGGATACCCGTCTGATGCTCCCTACTTCGGGATAAACTAGAAATGTATCTAATAATTTTACATTTTCATTTATATTTATAAGGACATGACTTGAGGAATATAACCAAGGAATCCATATATAGTAATAATCATATAAGTTTCCATAATTTCCATGTAATTTAAGTTTTATAAGATGGGTGAGTCCATAGAGGTGTACCCTTGGAAATTCACCCAAAAAGGGGAAGTTCAACCCAATCCCTAGGAGGATGTCATAGGCATCCTTGGTTTGATTCTTTAAAGGAGCTCAAGGAATAATCTAAGGGGGTTTGTAATGTCAAGTATAATCCAATGAGAATCATCTAAGGTATTCATTTAATTTATGAAAATATAGGTAAACCCCCAACGCTAAGTCGATTCATTCTCAATTTAAGACAAAGACTAAATACAAGTGTGGTATTTCACATGGTAGACACATTAATTAATTAGTTGGCATTCCATGAGTCCATCCAATGAAGACGACAATGGGAATCAAAGTATCACTCATAGCATGCCACAGCTTTATGTAATTTTAGGTCCATGATTATAATTATGAATTATGTAATTATTCATTAATTATCCATAATCAAAATAATATCCATGATCATACTTCAGAATCAAACAAGGTCTATGCGACACGATCATACCATTCACTTTTAATTTAAACCATTTATCCATTTCAATTGTAAGGTGAATCAACACACCTTTAATGGTAGTTTAATTACATAGCCTAGGCTCAAGGACCTAGAAATGTATCACACTATTAAATTTTATCTAATTGATACATTCATATATAAGGGACAAAACCAAACCTCAAAGGTGGTTTGATTATATAAAAAAATGTGATGTTATTCATAATTTTATATTGCACACCCTAAGGGCGTGACTCTTGTTGAGGTAGAAGACCTATGATGATGAAAATTAGGTGGTAAGGGAAATCTATTCAAGGTGATAACATTTTATTAATTTAATTAGACATTAAAAAGGTGTCACACATAAGGTTCAGTGCACTACCCCATGAAACATAATATAAATAAAAAAACTTTTAGTGAAAAGTGATATACCACCTACCTCATACCGGTAGTCAACACCTCATCCAATATCGACCTCTAATCTAGGATATAGTGGGATAAATTATTGAAATAGATAAACAAACTAAAAATAGGTCATATTAGATTTCATGTAAATAAAATACGATTTGGTAAGAGAAATCCAAAAAAACAAATAAGAATTCTAGAATTACCATTGAAAAAACAACATAAAGAATAATACTTGAATCAGACACCAGATGGATGAGATCTCTCAAATCCTAGATCAAGAAGATAAATAGATAGATTTTAATAATATATGGCTGTTGTTTGTTTGAGGGAAGAATAAAGGAGGAAAAGGGTTAAAGGTTAGGAGGGAGAACTGTAAATTTCAAACTTTTTTAATGGGTGCAGTTGGCTAAACCATGTGCTACCACTATCTATATGGAATACCCCTTTGCTTGGGTTTTTGCACGATTAGAAAAACTGTGTGCTTAGCTCTATAATTACACTAATATTCCCTCATGATGTCGAGTCCTCCCTTTAATGGTTATAAAAACTATGATCCTCTATATATGGGTCCTATAGTTGAGCTACTCGATTACTAATAACTGATCACCAACCACACGCCTCATTCTGCTTCTCTTAAAACCATGGTTCCAGGACCCAAAAAATCCCTAAACACTCCCAAAACCTCAAAAAACTCATTATTAATTCTCATATAGATAAAATAAAATATTTATATAGAATTTAAAATTATATTAACCTCACTAAAAAGCTGAGATCTTATAACCTCCCCTCCTTAAAATAACTCGTCCTCAAGTTTCCCTTCTAAGGGTGGTTAAACATCATCTGTGAATAGATTCATCCACTAAGCACATAAATCAGTCTATCCTTCCTAGGTATCATCCTGTACATGTTTTTTCTACCATATAACCTAAAATATAGGAGCTAACATGCCTTGAAGATCCTTTTTTCTATGATCAATGATACGTTCCATGTACTCCTAAAAAAAGAATCAACTTCCAATATAACCTCATCTGGATGATGGAAATCAGATGGGTCTAAATAGTAACAACAAAGCTATGAAACATGGAAGGAATCATGCATGGACCAATACCTATGAGGTAACTCTAACTGATAGGATACCAGCCCAAATCTCTCCAAGATTTCAAAGGGTCCAACGAACCTAGGTACCAGCTTCCCCTATCTCTAAATTTATCGATGCCCTAGCCTAGGTGAAACACAAAAGAATATCCAATCCCCAACCTTGAACTATAGAGGTCATTTAAAATGATCAATATAAGTCTTTTGACTAAACTAATTTGTTTCCATACACTTCTTTATTTGTTTTACCTACTCCAATGTCTCCTAAATGAAATGTTATCCTAGTAGCACTACTTCCCGTACCTCTAACCAACATAGAGGTGATCAAAATGAACTACTATATATGGTCTCATATGGATCCATCTATATAGTTACCGAAAATATGTTATTATAAGAAAATTCAGCATGTGGTAAGTGTTTATCTCAAGAATATCTAAAATCAAGGATGCATGATTGGAGCATGTCCTCGAATACCTGTATCATACACTTCAACTGATCATTGGTTTGTGGGTGATAGGCTATATTCAACAATACTTTTGATCCCAAATACCTCTATAACCCTTGATAGAACTGAGAAGTAAACTGGGAATCCCTATATGAAATGATAGTACAAGGAATCATATGATGGTGTATAATATCACAGGTGTATAGCCTTCCTAGTTCATCCATTGAAAATGTATCTATGACATGAAACAATTGGGTGAACTTTTTCAATATATCCATGATCACCCATATGAAATCATAGCCTTAAGGTGGCCTAGGTAATCCCATCATTAAATCCATAGTGACATCATCCCATTTCCACTTCGGAATGGGTAAGGGCTATAAAAGACCAGCAACCCGTTGGTGTTCCACCTTCAGCTAATAACAGGTGGAACATTGAGTAAAAAACCCCATAATCTTCCTCTTTATATCAGTCCACCAATATTAGCGATGTAAGTCACGATACATATTTGTAAGTCCAAGATGAAATTTTCATTGGAGGCATAGATTCTTACATTAGCTCTTATCGCATGTATATAGGAACCAAGACACGCCTATGAATGCACAAGATCTCAACCCCATCAAAAAACCAACCAAGAAGTCAGGCCTCACCTAAAATGATCTCCTTTAGGACCAATCCTTCAAGATCAAAAAGTTTTATCATCTTCATTCAATCTAGAAGTGATGAAATCACCGATAGAGAATTGATCACATGATACTCATGAAACTCATAAATCTTAAGATGAATCTAAAAAAATAGGGCCATAAACTTCCATTCACTACTAGATTCTTAAATAACTTGTGTACGAGTCTTCTAGATCAGTGCATTGGCTACCACGTTTCCTTTCCCAGGTATATAAGCAAGATCAATATAAAAATATTGAAGGTATTAAGGATATCATAACTATCTGAAAATCAATTCATGATGAGTGAAGATGTATTTGAGACTTTTATGGTTCATGTGTACAATGAGCCACTCACCCAATAGACAATTCCTCCAATAACATAAGACATTAACAAATTCAGTAAGCTCAAGATCATGTGTCAGGTAATTATTCTTGTGAGGCCTCAAATGGTGAGACACTTATGCTATGACCCACTCCCCTTTCATTAAAACAACTCCCATCCTGATACATGATGAATCATAATAAACTATATAGCCTCTTCTAGGATTAGGTATGGTAAGAATAAGTGTCAAATTTATTCTTCCTTTCAGCTCCTGAAAGGATTCCTCACAAACTTTAGACTATGAAAATTTTACAACCATATTGGTTATGCCCAAAAGAGGGATAACAAGGCATGATAATTACTTGATAAAATGCCTATAATATCCCACATTCCCTAAGAAACTTTGTATGTCAGATACATTATTTGGATATTCCTAGGAAACCATGACTCTCTCCTTCTTTGGGTCAATAAATAGTCCCATCTTTGAGATAATGTGACCCAAAAAGTGAACTTTATCAATCCAAAAGTGGCATTTTGTGATATTGGAAGAAAAAATATGCTATATTAGTGTACTCAATATGATATAAATGTATTTGGAATGATCACATTGAGTATGAAAATACACCAAAATATTTTCCATAAAAACCATAAGGAAAGAATCCAAGTATGGGTGAAAAAACCCATTCATTAGGGCCATAAAAACAACTAGCATGTTCTTCTGACTGAATGACATTACCAAATACTTGTAAAGGTCATACCTTATTCAAAAATATGTATAAGGTATATCTGAAGGTATGAATCTTACTTTATTATAGCTCGACCTCAAATAAAACTTTGAGAAGACCTTATCTCCTTAGAGTTGGTTGAGGTGGTCATCTGTATGAGGTAAAGGGTATCAGTTCTTAACCATAAATTGATTCAATTTTTGGTAATCCATGCATAATTTATGGGTACCATCGACCTTCTTGGAAAAAAGTAATGGTAAACCCCATGGTGTAGTATTGGGTTATATAAACACCATATCTTCCAAGCCTTCCAAATGTCTCTTGAGTTCCTAAAGATCATTAGGATCCATCCTATAAGGTGGGATAGATATTGGTTCTACTCATGGAACCAACTTAATAGTAAAATACACCTATCTCAGAGGAGGTAACCCAAAAAATTCATTAGGGAAAACATCCCTAAAATTATCCACCAAATAAGTGAAATCTATATTTAGTGTTCTATAATCACTCAGAAAAGGACTGGAAATCTGGGATGTCACTCCACCCATCCAATGATGCTCAGGTCCATCATGACTTTCCTAGACATCCCATTCTCCTTTGTGAATATAGTTACTTTCGTTAAGTAATGTGAAGGACACCCCCATTGATAAAATTAAACATAGAATCGATAGGGAACTAACCAGTTCATCCTGAGAATGATGTTAAAGACCACCATCTTGAGGATGAAAAGGTTCTATAAAAAAAGATAGTTGTCAGTATTGAGGAGGAACTCCTTGAATTTTTGTACATTTTTCAATCAGACTCCCAACTAAGTATCAAGAGTCATCACACCACAAAAGTATTTGACCTCAAGACCAAGGTTTTCCATGATATAAATTGATATAAAGGAGTGAGAATCACCTAAATCAAATAAAATAGACACTAAATTTGAGGCTAATGAAATCATACCTCGAATCATAGATGGATCATCACCCTGATCCTCAGGTGTAGTCTATATTGCATATATCTGGCTTAATCTGTGAACCTGAGATACAACCTGAATACCCTAAATGGGTTTTCTCTGCTAGCACTACATATCCTATATTTGGCTCCCTCAACTATGACCACCTCTTTAGCTTGATCGACTTATAGTAGTCCAACTTCGTGCATGACATGGATTTTCTAATCCTTCTTTAGAACATGGAGTTTTTGTAGACCCCCTCTCATTGGCCACTGGAGGAAAGGATATTCAAAACTACTGATGATCTCCCATATTTTCATAGGAATGAGACATAGATGGATCCTTAATATAGTGGGGATTCATGTGTCCCGTACTATCGCATTGGTGACATATCACATGGCTACCTAGGCACACACTTTGAATACTACTGTCTCTATGATAAGGTTCAATATGATGCTTCTTGCCGCTAGATTATCCACTTCCCTATCGATGCACTGAACCACCATGCCCCACACCTTCATCCCCCTTAGTTTACACTCTGAGATGAGGGCATGGTTCACTATATCACTATATGCATTCAAACGAAACACTTCCACTTGATATTAGATGGAATACATGATTCCATCCTCAAATCTCCTATCCCTAAAAAATTTATAACCAAGGAGAGATGAAAAAAAACACTAAAGTTATATGAGATGAGTAGAGTAGACCATAACTGATAAATTTCCCTAAACAAAGTGCATAAAATCTCTAGATAAGTCATCCCTCAATGTCTTAGGAAAGAAAAAATCATAAAAGGTAGTATGAAAATCCCTCCAAACCATAACTGATGCTGATTATCTAGGGTAAAAACAACCCACCATTTATTGAATAACCCTATAAGAATGTATTTTTTGAGAATCAGTCTCTATTTTGGAGGTGTCTTCATATGCCCAAATATATATAACAAATCCTCTATCCATAACTTGGTGGACTAAGGACCGACTTACCCTGAAAAGGTAAGAGGGTGTTGCTACTGAAACTACCTAGTAAATTCATCCATAGAAGGTACAGGTCATTGAACTCCATACATAGACTATACTAAAAGTAAAAAAACCTACCATAACTGAGTGTTAGTACCCAGATCTGGTATAATAGGGGGTTCTATAGGTGGCACCATAGGAGACAATATTGGTGGTGCAGGTCCCACCACCTCCGAAGTATGGTCTTCTCCACCTTCCTGGTGCACGACTCTAGGCCATCATGGTGGATTATTTCTAAAACTCCAAACACATTCCTTAGAACAAGTTTTTATAACAAGAATGATTCAAGATAAGGGAATATGACATGTACAAATCCTTCCCATATAAGAGTTAGACCCCACTACCTGCTTCTAAATCTAGGTCTATGTGACATAGAAAAACATGAAGGGTCATAAGATACACTCCCACTAACCACTACTAAGGCCGGGTTAGGGTCAAGTTCTCTATTCCATGATAGATCTTCCAGTATATAGAGTTTCAATTGAAATTTATAAAGGAAAACACTCTTTAAGTTGAAATTGACATCCATATTTAATAGTAACCATTTTATTTAACTTTTAGAAATCACTAGTTCATAAGAATATATATATATATATATATATATATATCACATTTCAGTTAGATTAGTTTCTATTCCCAAGTTATGAATACCTATGCCTTATATGTTACAATTGGAACTTCATGTAACTGCAACCAGAACTTTACATTCAACATCAGGATGTAACAAATCTATATTTGACGATTTAATTATATGGATCACATTCCTAATTTATAGAGGCACACAATTTATAAATTACAATTGGTATCCATTTAATTGAAATAAAATAATGCTTTATCCCATGTAACAAATAATTCATGGAAGAAACATGTCATAATTATTTAGTTAATATTCCACCATCAATATATGTTAGAAAATACCTCTTAAGTCAATATAGAAACGTTAAGTAAAGAATTATCTTATCCTTGGAAGAAATATTAGTGTATTTTTGATTATGGAAATCAAGGAACTACAGTATGATTCAGACAATGAACATGATAAAGTAAACATGACATAACACATGCATGACATAAAACTACTTAGGTAATTATAATAATGCATGATACAATACTTACTTTCCGTATTAGGTCAAGTTTAAGAATAAAAAATCACATCAAAACTCATAAATCATGTGCATTACTCAATGGTGAAATTAGTACAACTGTAACAATAAAATATCAGAACATCAAGTCCCATCCCAGGAAACTTAGCATTTTCCCTATACGTGAATTAGCTACTCCCATGAACAGGGTCATTAACAAATTTTGAAAAATCCCAGTCTCCTTTTTACCATCCCAAAATATTAAGGAAAATAAAATAAATCCTATTATACCACTTGTTTCACCTCAAGTCTAGCCAATTAATAAGTGACATGACCTAGTGTCCACATGGCCTCAAGCACACCTCCCCACATTCCCTAGGCTGCTGACTAGAAATGATGGTCTATTGTGGTATGTTTGGGAGACTATAACCTCATAATCATATTGAATCATAGTGGTATATAATAAATAGAACAACATATCAATAATAATGAAGAAATGAAAAATAGACCATACAGATAATAATAAACAGACAGAAGTAATAATAGCCAGTATCGTATATAAAATAATGATGTCATGTTTCTACATAAAAACGGGGAATAGAAGGGAAACATGGTAGCATACATACCCCATGAACACGCTATAAAAAATAAAAAATACCAAAAACTATATTCAATAGCATCTTGAGCACAAACTCAGTCCTATACTTCCGTTATCCATTCTAGTACACTAAATCAAGTGTCCATAGTTGGGCACTTCCCTTTATCCCTACCTAAATCCATGAAGTCTTTTTGAGCACCAATCAGTGGCCCGAATAATGTGAGTAAAAATTAGTAGGCCACCACCAATGGTGTCTATAACTATCCAGTCTGTGAATATATAATGAGTAGTGTTTAATTATAACACAAAAGACAATAAATAAATAACCATATTGGTCTAGGATTTTCATGGGATACCCATCTAATGCTACCTTCTTTGGCCTAATATAGAAATACCTCTGGTCATTTTAAATTTTCATTTAAATTTATATGATTACGACCCGAGACATATAATCAAGGCATCCATATACAACGATAATCATATAAGGTTCCATAATTTCTATAGAATTTATGTTTTATAAGCTTGGTGAGTCCATAGGGGTGTACCCTTGGCTATTCACCCAAAATGGGGAAGTTTTACCTGATCCCTAGGAACATGTCCAAGGTATCCTCAGTGTAATACTTAAAAGCATCCCAAGGAATAATTCAAGGTATCCCATAATATTAAGTTGAATCTAAGGACAATCATTATAACGACCCGGCCTTTTCTTACATTACTATTACATCATTTCAAAGATAAACAACATAATAATATTACACATGTAGGATCCATAGGTTTAGTGTCTTGGGAAAACGAGGACCACACATAACAAATAAAACATCAACCATAAACATTTATTTAATTTCATCTTCTCTAGCTTATTATTGGCACTTGTACTCTCCTTAGTACATGTATCCACCTGAGGATATACATCAAAAGGGGTGAGCTAGAATCCCAGTAAGAGGATAGATAAGAACAATACATCATGGGGTGAGCATAATCATGACATAGGCAAAATATCATGAACATGAGAGGAGCATAAACAATAAACTTGAAATGTGGCAATGCATAAAAATGAAACATCATGTCTTAGTGGTTAACTACCACACATACTTGTGAACAAAGCTAGAATCTTGTTCAAACATCATTTCACATTTACTCATGAGATTCATCACTTTACCCAATGCATTGGAGCGCTATATAATTCCAGGCGCACCCATCAAATTTAAACATTCATATTGCGCTATATAATTCCGGGCGCACCCGTCACATCATAACATTATCATTATCATGATTGACACATAGAAAACATATCAAACATGTACATAAATAACCCATGTAAAGGAATGGGTTTCATCTCATTACAACACATTCATAAGCTTTGGGTTCATAAAAGAAAGAGGGAACAACATACTTGATATAAGAACCATCAACCTTGAATGAGAGGTAAAAGGTGAGATCTTGAAAGAAGAGTTCTTTTGGAAAACATTTTGATGGACATAAAAACCAGTGACAAACATGTATATCCCAGAAAATTAAAGGAAATGAATAAAAAATGATCTTTGAGGAGTAATCATATAAAAAATGGAGTGAAAGAGGGAGAACCCGAAGGAAGAAAATTGGGTTCGAGATTTCCCCTTACCTTGTACTCGAATGCCTCCTTCTCTTTAATGTACTGCATAATGACATTATATTCATTAATTAGAAATTCCATAACCTTTTATACATTAATAGGGTTCATTCTGGTTTCATTATTTCATATTATGTACCTTTGGATGGCTTATATAGTTTAATAAAAACATTGATCGGGGATGTTCGTTTTCATGGTTTTCTTGAGCAGTCCACTTGTATTCTTAAATTGATGTTTGGGTAGATCATGGGTAAACATCCAGAACTGATATTACATGTTATTAATTATATTAAAGAATCTTGAATGATTTTATAATGAGTTATGTTAGATACATGTGGACAAATCATTAGATAAGAATTAAATGAAGATTATTTGGGTTAATTTGAGCGGTTTTTGGATCACAACGAACTCGTTTTAACTTTTCACTTAGTAATATGGACATAGGTTATTTAAAGAACTTAAAATAGAAAATAATACATATAAAATATTCTGGTTCAACCATAAAAATGGTTTCATGACAAGATTTTAAGGTAGAAATGGAAAAAGAGAGCATGTCGTTTTTGATGGTGATAAATTTAACACCTCATGAACAACGTTCTCTTTAATAAAATAAAAGGAAGAGGGGAAGGGTGTGGGGTGATATAATATATCATTAGAATCATAAGATTACAGTATATTTATAATACTGGAGTTACAAAACAATTTGGATGAAGATAGGTTGGGAGAGATCAAGAAAGGAACTTGAACTTGAAAGGAAAATTAAAGGACAAGAGAGAGAAATTACCTCTAGAATCTTCCTCTTGAGATCCTCCTTAAGGAAGATAGGCTTGGTCTTTTTATGAGACCAAAAGCTTTTGGACGTGGGGGAGGGGATAGGGAAGGTTTTTGGGCAGAGTTTAGAGAAGTCTTGGAGCTTGATAGGTGTGAGGAAAAGAGGGAGTGAAGGGTGGCTTTTATAGTGGAGGGGAGAGGGGTTTCCTTAATATAAAATTGATTAGTTTATTAATTTCACCTAAGACAAGGAATAGTGAGTCTTGGATGACTAATAACAGTAAATAAGGCATGTGAGTTCAGGATTTGGGTGCTTACATCACTTGTGATGTCAGGAATAGTGGGTTTTAATTAAAATGTATTTATATGGTAAATTAATGTATTCTACTATTCACCAAAAATTCAAGTTTCTCAGAAAAATCCCAAAAATTTACCCCAAACATTTTTCAACGTGTAGAATCCAAAAATGTAGTCCATTTTTCAAAACAAATTTTCTAAATATTATTAATTTAATATTTAATTAAAATCATAATTTACTTAAAAAAATAGTTTTAAGATTAAAACTGATTTTATAGTTCTTTCAAAAATTACGTAGGGTCTTATAAAATTATCTAAAAACTATTAGACATTGATTCAATAATTTATGGATACATTTTAGGGAATAAATATTCTTTTAAATTAATTAATTAATTAATTATTTATGACTTACAAATTACCAAAACATTTACTAAGGTCAAATCATCACTTTCTATGATGTCTAAATTTTATTTTATTATTCATAGGTAATGTTACTCTTATTTACTATTCATAAGGGTCATATTACTATTCATAAGGGTAGGTTACTATTCATAAGGGTAGGTTACTATTCATAAGGGTAGGTTACTATTCACCAAAAATTATTTTTGTTTCATTAGACTCCAAAAACCATTTTGAACACAACCGTGTATGTCGGATTTTTAAAATTCCAACCATAGGGGTGACAAAATTATGTTTAAAGGTCACTTATCACTTAGTAGTTCATTATTTTGTGTTTTTATTACATAAATATAAGAAGGGAATTTTCTATTGAAAAACTTTGGGTCGTTACATTCTTCCCCCCTTAAGAAATTTCGCCCCCGAAATTTCACTTTACACAAACAGGTGAGGGTACTTCTCCTTCATCGCCTCTTCTGGTTCCCAAGTTGCTTCCTTAAACTTATGGTTCCTCCACAACACTTTGACAAGGCGGGTTGTCTTATTGTGTATAACCTTATCACTTCGGTCCAAAATTTTTACCGAATGCTCCTCATAGGAGAGATCATCTTCCAGCTGTACCACCTATGAGTTTAGTACATGTGAGGGGTCTGGTATGTACTTCCTCAGTAATGATACATGAAACACATCATGAACTTGATCCATATTCGGTGGAAGTGCCAGACGATAGGCCACAACTCCTATGCGGTCAAGGATCTCAAAGGGGCCAATGTACCTTGGGATTAGCTTCCCTTTATTCCCGAATCGCATGAATCTCTTCCATGGAGATATTCAAAGGAAGACTTTATCTCCAACGTCGAACTCCAAGTCCCTTCGACGATTGCCAACATAGATCTTTTGCCGACTTTGAGCAGCTTTGATGTGTTTCTGGATGACTTAAACCTTCTCGGTCATCTCCTGCACAAGATCGGGTCCAAGTAGCTTTCTTTCTCCAACTTCATCCCAACAAGTTGGAGTTCTACATCGCTTCCCATAAATAGATTCATACAGAGCCATCTGAATACTCGATTGGAAGATATTGTTGTATGAGAACTCAACCAATGGGAGGTGCTGATCCCATCCACCTTTGAATTCTAGAGAGCATTCTCTTAGCATATCTTCGAGCGTTTGAATAGTCCTTTCAGACTGGCCATCAGTTTGGGGGTGATAGGCTATGCTGAAATTTAATTCAGTACTCAAAGCATGTTGAAGGCTCCTCCAGAACTTAGATGTTAACCTTGGATCATGGTCAGAGACAATCGAGAGTGGAACACCTTGAAATCTCACTACTTCCTTCACATATATCCTTACAAGTTGTTCAAGTGAGAGGTCTTCCCGAATAGCGATAAAATGGGCAGTCTTGGTGAGTCGATCAACCACAACCCATATCGCATTATTTCCTCTTGACGTCTTCGGGAGACCAATGACAAAGTCCATAGTAACATTTTCCCATTTCCACATGGGTATAGTCAATGGCTGCATCATACCTTTGGGCTTTTGTCGCTCAGCTTTAACTTGCTGACATACTAAGCACCTTGATATATATTCCGCAATCTCCTTCTTCATGTTATCCCACTAGAAGTGTTCTCGGAGATCACGGTACATCTTGGTACTCCCAGGATGGATAGAGAAAGTTGAGCTATGTGCATTATCCAATAGCTCCTTCTTTATCCCGGGTGATGAAGGCACACAAAGCCGCGTTCCAAACCGAATCACACCATCATCATCGATATGGAACTCTTGCAGCTTCCCTTCCTTTACTGCATTCACCATCTTTTGTATATCCACATCATCCCTTTGTGCTTCCTTAATCTTCTCTTGGATGGATGGTTGCGCAATAATTTGGGAAAGGTAGGATGTATCCCCTACCCTTACGATTCCCAAATCCATCCTTTGCATATCCAAGAAGATAGGGTCTTTCTCAATCCTCAACATGGATAGAGTAGCAGGTTCTTTCCTACTTAGAGCATCATCTACCTTGTTTGCCTTTCCAGGATGATAGTGAATAGAGAAATCGTAATCCTTGATTAGCTCTAACCATCTCCTTTGACGCATGTTGAGCTCCTTTTGTGTGAATATATAATTTAGGCTCTTGTGGTCGGTGTATATGTCACACTTCTCGCCGTAAAGGTAGTGCTGCCAGATTTTCAAGGAAAAAATCACGGCTACCAGCTCTAGATCATGCATCGGGTAGTTCTGCTCATAGATTTTCAACTGTTGTGAGGCGTAGGCTATCACATTATCATTTTTCATGAGTACACAAACCAAGCCTTTCTTTGAAGCATCGCTGTATATCACAAAAATTTCTCCACTTTTCGGTAGTGTGAGTACAGGTGTAGTGATCAGCCTTCTCTTTAGCTCCTTGAAGCTTCCCTCACATTCATCCGTCCAGACATACTTTACCCCTTTCCTTGTTAACTTAGTTAGCGAGCTTGACAATCGTGAGAAGTTTCTCACAAAACGTTGATAGTACCTATCTAATCCAAGAAAACTACGGATTTCTGTGACACTAGAGGGCCTGGGCCATTCCTCAATTGCCTTTGTCTTTGAATGATCCATAAAAATTCCCTCACTTGTGATCACATGTCCCAAGAATGTGACTTGATTCATCCAAAAGTCACACTTGCTGAAATTGGAGTACAACTTCTCCTTTCTCAATGTCTCCAACACAAGTCTTAGATGTTCTTCATGTTCCTCCTTGCTCTTGGAGTAGATGAGAATATCATCGATAAACACTACCACAAATTTGTCGAGGTAATGCCTAAAGACTCTATTCATCAAATCCATGAAGATTTCAGGGGCATTAGTAAGTCCAAAGGGGATCACAAAAAACTCATAGTGCCCATACCGTGTACAGAAGGCAGTCTTCTGAATATCTTCCCTCTTCACCTTTACCCGATGATATCCAGAACGAAGATCCACCTTTGAGAAGTATTGATCTCATCTTAATTGATCGAACAAGTCATCAATCCTTGGGAGAGGATACTTTTTCTTTATGGTGATCTTGTTGAGTTCCCGATAATCGATACACAGCCACATGGTTCCATCCTTCTTCTTCACAAAGAGCAATGGCGCACCCCAAGGTGATGCACTAGGGCATATGAACCCTTTGTCCAGATGCTTTTGCAGCTGCTTCTTTAACTCCTCCAGTTCGATAGGAGACATCCTATAGGGGCACTTCGAGATAGGAGTAGCTCCGGGTATGAGTTCAATTGATAACTCTACCTCACGATCCGGGGGGAATTCCGGGTAACTCTTCGGAAAATACATCGCCGTATTCCCTTACGATGGGCATTTCCTCAAGGTTGGAACTTTCCTTCGACTCAACCATTTGGGTGAGGTATGCTTCTTCATAGGGAATTAACACCCAAACCATTGAAGGATTTCTCAAAGGAGATTCATGATCTTCCTTGCATTTGTAGAGGAGCATGGGATGGTTCAGAATATGAAAATATATTTCGTTTTCCCGACAGATGATATGTGCTCTATATAACGAGATCCAATCCATTCCCATTATAGCATTGAATTCCACCAAGGGAAGTATTACAATATTTGTTGGAAGAATCTTCCCACATACGTCAACAGGAGAAGATTCAAACACTTGGGTTGCAATGATTGCACCACTTGGTGTTTTTACAGATATCTCTACTTAAAGGTTTCGGGGCTTCGATTCTATAGTTCTATCAAACTTGCAAGATATAAAGGAATGCGTAGAACCAGAATCAAATAAGACCTTTTCCATTCTTGAGTGAATAGGAAGTGTACCTTGTAGGACTTCATTATCATGATCCACCTCCGCAGTAGTGATGGCATAAGCCTTCCCTTGATCCTTTGTCTTTGGTGGTTGCTGGCGCTAATTACCCTCGAGAGTTTGAGGTTTAGTGCACTGGTTTGAATAGTGCCCTAGCTCCCTACAATTGTAGCATTGAACCACGAGTGGTTATCTCCTTTCATAGGCTACATTATACTTCCTTTTCATGTCTTTTCGACACTCGTGAGCAAGGTGTCCTTCTTTCCCACACTTGAAGCATTTCCCCGTCCCTTTGAGGCAGTTCCCATGGTGCAACTTCCCACATTTTTGGTATGTGGGTCGTTGTGTTTTCTTCCAATATTTATCACTAGATCCACCAGCTTGAAACTCCATCTTTCTTTTCTTATCACCATAGCCATGGGACCATTCTCCAAACTCCATCTCCACTTTGAGAGCACACCGAACAACTTCTTCATAACTCCCAAAGTCTCGAATTGCAAGAGCCTTTCTAAGATGTGGTTTTAATCCACTAAAGAATCTATCAATTTTGCTATCATTTTTGATAACAAAACCCGAAGCATACCTTGAGAGCCTTGTGAAATTTTCTTCATAGGTTTTGACAGATTCTCCTTCTTTTTTCTTGAGCTCTATAAATTCTCTCTCCATATTCGTGCGAAGAGTTCTTGGGAAGTACTTATTAAGAAACATTATATTAAATTCTTCCCATTCCATATCTTCAATTTCCTCCCTTGGATTGGTGTTCTTAATCAAATCCCACCATTGATCAGCTTCTCCATCTAGAAGATAAACGACTAGAGTCACCTTCTCCATCTTGGAACAGTGAAGAACAGAAAATATCTTCTCCATGGAGTTGACCCACTGTTCCGCAACTAGTGGATCGGAAGATCCACAAAACGTCGGTGGTCGTTGCCGCATAAAACATTCGATAGATAGTTTCTCCCTCTTTGGTAAAGGAGGATGTTCCCCATTATTATGGTTATTATTCATAACCCGAGATAATTGGGTAATAATCGCCATGAAGTTTTGAACTCCACCTCCAAAATCATCGGGGATGTCATTCGGGCAATCGTTGCATTGGCCCTCACAAGAGTTGTTGGCCTGATTTCTCCTGGTTCCCACCATTTTCTAAAATAGAAAAGGTTAGAACAAAACATAGGTAAACAAGTCATGAATAACTTATTCATTTAAACAATTATACCAAAAACATAACATATGGTATCCCTAGGTAAATATCCTTGTGTGCATATTTGTACTTAGTCTCATGTTGTAGGTTTTCTCTAGGGTTCACTAATCCTAATCCCCAAATTAACTAAACCTTTCCTATGATACCAACTATAGCGACCCAAAATTTTATTACATTACTATTACATCATTTCAAAGATAAAAAACATAATATTATTACACATGGAGGATCCAGAGGTTTAGTGTCTTGGGAAAACTAGGACCACACATAACAAATACAACATCAACCATAGACATTTATTTAATTTCATCTTCTCTAGCTTCTTATTGGCACTTGTCCTCTCCTTAGTACATGTAGCCACCTGAGGATATACATAAAAAGGGGTGATATAGAAGCCCCGTAAGAGGATAGATAAGAACAATACATCATGGGGTGAGCATAATCATGACATAGGAAAAAGATCATGAACATGAGAGGAGCATAAACAATAAACTTGAAATGTGGAAATGCATAAAAATGAAACATCATGTATTAGTGGTTAACTACCACACATACTTGCGAACAAAGCTAGAATCTTTTTCACACATCATTTCACATTTACTCATGAGATTCATCACTTTACCCAATGCATTGGAGCGCTGTATAATTCCGGGCGCACCCGTCACATTTAAACATTCATATTGCGCTATATAATTCCGGGCGCAACCGTCACATCATAAAATTATCATTATCATGATTTCCACATAGAAAACATATCAAACATGTACATAAATAAACCATGTAAAGGAATGGGTTTCATCTCATAATAACACATTCATAAGCTTTGGGTTCCCAAAAGAAAGAGGGAACAACAAACTTGATATAAGAACCATCAACCTTGAATGAGAGGTAAAAGGTGAGATCTTGAAAGAAGAGTTCTTTTGGAAAACATTTTTGTGGACATAAAAACTAGTGAAAAACATTTATATCCCATAAAATTAAATTAAATGAAGAAAAAATGATCTTTGAGGAGTAATCATATCAAAAATGGAGTGAAAGAGGGAGAACCCGAAGGAAGAAAATTGGGTTCGATATTTCCCCTTACCTTGTACTCGAATTTATCCTTCTCTTTAATTTCCTGTATAATGACATTATATTCATTAATTAGAAATTCCATAACCTTTTATACATTAATAGGGTTCATTATGGTTTCATTATTTTATATTATGTACCTTTGGATGGCTTATAGAGTTTAAAAAAACATTGATCGGGGATGTTCGTTTTCATGGTTTTCTTGAGCGGTCCACTTGTATTCTTAAATTGATGTTTGGGTAGATCATGGGTAAACATCCAGAACTAATATTACATGTTATTAATGATATTACAGAAGTTTGAATGATTTTATAATGAGTTATGTTAGATCCATGTGGATGAATCATTAGATAAGAATTAAATGAAGATTATTTGGGTTAATTTGAGTGGTTTTTGGATCACAACGAACTCGTTTTAAGTTTTCACTTAGTAATATGGACATAGGTTATTTCCAGAACTTAAAATAGAACATAATACATATAAAATATTCTGGTTCAACCATAAAAATGGTTTCATTACCAGATTTTAAGGTAGAAATGGAAAAAGAGAGCATGTCGTTTTTGAAGGTGATAAATTTAACACCTCATGAACAACGTTCTCTTTAATAAAATAAAAGGAAGAGGGAAATGGTGTGGGGTGATATAATATATCATTAGAATCATAATATTACATTATACATATAATACTGGAGTTAAAAAACAATTTGGATGAAGATAGGTAGGGAGAGATCAAGAAAGGAACTTGAACTTGAAAGGAAAATTAAAGGAGAAGAGAGAGGGAAATTACCTCTAGAAGCTTCCTCTTGAGATCCTCCGTAAGGAAGATAGGCTTGGTCTTTTGATGAGACCAAGAGATTTTAGACGTGGGGGAGGGGCTAGGGAAGGTGTTTGGGCAGAGTTTAGAGAAGGCTTGGAGCTTGAGAGGTGTGAGGAAAAGAGGGAGTGAAGGGTGGCTTTTATAGTGGAGGGGAGAGGGGTTTCCTTAATATAAAATTGATTAGTTTATTAATTTCACCTAAGACATTGAATAGCGAGTCTTGTATGACTAAGAACAGTAAATAAGTCATGTGAGTTTGGGATTTGGGTGCTTACATCACTTGTGATGTCAGTAATAGTGGGTTTTAATTAAAATGTATTTATATGGTAAATTAATGTATTCTACTATTCACCAAAAATTCAAGTTTCTCAGAAAAATCCCAAAAATTTACCCCAACAATTTTTCAACGTGTAGAATCCAAAAATGAATTCCATTTTTCAAAAATAATTTTCTAAATATTATTAATTTAATATTTAATTAAAATCATAATTTACTAAAAAAATAGTTTTAAGATTAAAACTGATTTTATAGTTCTTTTAAAAATTACGTAGGGTCTTATAAAATTATTTAAAAACTATTAGAAATTGATTCAATAATTTATGAATACATTTTAGGGAATAAATATTATTTTAAATTAATTAATCAATTAATTATTTATGACTTACAAATTACCAAAACATTTACTAAGGTCAAATCATCACTTTCTATGATGTCTAAATTTTATTTTATTATTCACAGGTAATGTTACTCTTATTTACTATTCATAAGGGTCATATTACTATTCATAAGGGTAGGTTACTATTCATAAGGGTAGGTTACTATTCATAAGGGTAGGTTACTATTCACCAAAAATTATTTTTGTTTCATTAGACTCCAAAAACCATCTTGAACACAACCGTGTATGTCGGATTTTTAAAATTCCAACCATAGGGGTGACAAAATTATGTTTAAAGGTCACTTATCACTTAGTAGTTCATTATTTTGTGTTTTTATGACATAAATATAAGAAGGGAATTTTCTATTGAAAAACTTTGGGTCGTTACAATCATCCAAGACATTCATTTAATTTCAATAAATATAGGTGAACCCTTGAAGCTAATACGGAAAATTCTTAATCTAAGAAAAAGACCAAATCCAAGTGTGGTGGTTCACTTTGCAGATGCACCAATGAATTGGTTGGCATCCCATGAGTCCATCCATGGAAAACCACAAAGGGAATCCAAACATCAATCAAGGTATTCCACCCCTTTAAGTAATTTTATGTCCATGACCATAATAAACCATTATGTAATTAATCTAAAAGTATCCATAATCATAATCATAACCATGATCATACTTCATAATCAATAAATGACTAGGTGACATGGTCATACCATTCAACTTTCATTTAAACCATTTATCCCTTTTAATTGTAAGGCAAATCAAAACACCTTTAAAGGTTGTTTAATTACATATCCTAGGATTATGGGACTAGAATGGTATCAAACCATTCCATTTTATCCAATTAATCCATTCATTTATAAGGTTCAAAACCACAACACAAATTTGTTTTGATTACATAACAATACATAACATTATTAGTAAATTTATATAGCGCACCCAAAGGGGGTGACTTGCATAGAGGTAGATAACCTACGACGATGTAAATTTTGTGCTAAGGGAAACCAATTAAATGCGATAATATCTTATTAATTTAAGTTGACATTAAAAAGGGAACCAAAAAAATTTCTGGCAGGTGGCACTATGGTGCATAATATAGACAACCAAACTTTTAAGGAATATATCTAGACCACCTACATTATACTGATATTTGTTTCCTCATTTTGTATTAACCTTTAAGTAAAGATAGAATGGGAGAAATCAAGGAAATAGATGAACACCTTGAAAGTAGGGAATATTATTTCACATGGGAAAAATTCCAATGTGGTTATAGAAAAAAATAAAATAACCAAGATGAATTATAAATTTACCATTCGCTAAACAATGTGATAAACAAAGATTGAATCAGAATCAAGATGGATGATATATCTAAAAACATAGATTGATAGGATAAATAAAGATATTTAAATGGGAAAGGGATATTGTGTTTTTGAGGACAGAGAAAAGGTGGATAAGGGTAAAAGGTTAGGGAGGAAAAATAGACATTTCAAACTTTTTTAAAGGGAAAACGGTTAGTCTAACTGCGTGCCATCCATGTGGTTCACCTCTAAAATTACAACTTCATATTCCTACAAAGTTATGTGGCCTATGTTGAATTATTATAAAAATCATTATCCTCTACACACGTGTCACATGTTTTATCCACATAGTTACTACTAACTATACCCCAACCGTGCACCTCATTCTATTTGTCCAAAAGCTGGAGCTATAGGATCCGAACAAGCCCCAGACGCTCATGAAACCTCCACGACCTAATTAGACTTTATTATATAGATAAAAAATATATTTATATATAATTTAAAAGGATCTATATCTATATACCAATTTGGGATCTGACACAACAAATTAATAGGATTCTGATATTCAGCCTTAATTCTGTAACATGTAAGGCATCAAGAAAAAAAATCCACAATCAATCATCTCATTTCGGACCATCAGTAATGATGTATTAGGCCATGATACATCTTGGAAGATATAGTGTGAAAAAACAAATTATATTTGTGACCATTATCTTTCAATTCATGCCTCATGTCTATCAAAATAATCATCATGCCTTATAAGTACAAAACTCCATCGAGAGATAGAGACCACTCACTTGAGGTCTCCCTACCACAATGATTACAGTTAAATCACTAAAAATCCATATTATAAGACTATCCATGTTGAATATTATCATCCATTGGTCATATAGATTTAGTATAATCTTGGAATACTTTCCCATCATCTTTCACTTCATCCAAGTGCATCTTAGCAAAAAATCTCATCAAGAACCATTCTTCCACTAATTCCTTCACTACTTGAGTTGATAATTTTCATCTTAAAGAATATGCGACCATGTTTCACTTTATAGGGGTGTATGAAATATCAAAATAAAAGGTATTAATGTAATATAACCAATTCATTATTCTCAAGTTCATATCTCTATGAGTAAAGATATACTTCAGACTATTATGGTATGAATACATCATAAACCACTCACCGAAGAGGTAGTGGTGCCAAGTCTTAAGATAGTGGATCATTGAAACCAAATCAATATCATAAATGGGTTCGTTCTTCTCTTTAGGTAATAGTTTAAGAGAGCCATAATCTACCACTTATCTTCCATATATCATAAGAAGACCCAAAACTTTACCTAAGTCATCAAAATAACCATCATATCCCAAACTCAAATAAAGAAAAATCAAGATTGGGGATGAAGTCAATCTAAATTTTAAATCCTCAAAAGTTATTTGGAACTGATCTCTCTAAACAAAATTCAAACCCTTACACATTAACTCCATAATAAGAGTTTAAATCTTAGATAAGTATAAAAAAAGTGCATGTAATAACCATCTAATCCCTATAAAATATGGATCTCAAACACATTTATTAGATTCTACCAAGTCATCACTCACCAAATATTCCTAGGATCCACTTAATCACCTTTCTTAGAAATCACATGGCCCAAAAATTTCAATTATTGAATCCATAATTGACATTTAGATAGATTCTCGTATAGAAGATGTTATTTCAATATCCCAAGTACAATATTCAAATGTTTATCATGATCATTCTTCTATTTGGAATAAAAAAGGATATCATTCAAAAAACAACCGAAAATGAATCTAATTACTATTGGAAAATTCAATTAATTAAATCCACAAGAACTGAAAGAGTATAAGTAAGGATAAATGGTATGAATAGATACTAATAATTCTCATACCTACTCCTAAATTCCATCTTAGAAATATATTCCTATGTAACTCTATGATAGTGGTATCCCAATATTAGATAATTTTTTGAAAACCACTTGGTGACCTTTGGATGATAAAAAGGTAATCAATCCTAGTTAATAGATATTTGTTCTTATCCATCACCTGGTTGAGTTTTTAGCAATCAACATAAAGTCATATATTCCCATCTTCCTTATTTTCAAAAATTATTAGTGATTCCCAAGGTGAAACACTAAGAAGAGTAAATACCTTAGCCTCAAGATTCTCAAGATGAAACTTGAATTCTCTCAATACAAAAAGTTCCATGCTATACAAAGGTAATAAAATGTGTCTCATCCCTAGAAGTAATTTTATAGAAAAATATACTTCCCTTTTAGGTGGAAACCTGGAGAAATTACCTGGAAAAACATTGGGATACCCACTCACCACTATTGGAAGAGGTACACTAAGATGTAAAACAATAACAACAAGAAACATCTTTAACATAAGGCACAAGATCATATCATCACTAGGGGAAAAGAGACATGATCTCCTAGATCTAGGATCTCAATAACCCTAAAATACATGATTTACTCTTTCAAAAGAAATAAACTAGACCTAATAATTATAACAATCAATATAGGATTTATATATAATCATTCAATCAATTCCAATGATGAGATCTAATATGTCAAGATCATGAACTAGAAAACCCCATATGGTTTAATGGTTGAAAATAACCACAGAAACATGATACATTTAAAACCACGATCCAAATTCTTTCCCAAAGTAATAGAAATAATCATCATAAAATACATAAAATCTGAATGTAAGACCAATGAATCAATGATATTGGGTGATATAAAATAATTAGTTTCAATAGTATCAAATATTTCCATAATCATAGAAGATGCAATAAAAACAATACCTATCATGGTATCCATTCAAACTTATGAATCCTTTAGTGCACAATCCACTACATTGACACATCCATCCTTATCCTTCCCTTACCTCCCAACCTAAGCATCACCCATGGAACGAGGTTGAGATCCCACCCATGATTATGCATCAGATATAAACTAATATCCATTGGTTAAGGTGGATCTATCTCTACTTCCATGGGTTCCCCACTCAAAAGAAATATTGAAGATGATCAGATTTCCCATTGCATGACAGACTTTTGGTGATAATTTATAATTAGGATTGAGGTGTCCCTTTCCCCCACAATCAAATAAGACCACCCGGTTCTACCCTGACATATGTTGTGAAATCCTAACACTACCTCGACACTAGTCACCCAACTTCCTATTCTGCCCAAAAAAAAATTCATCTACCCATTGCCATCATTAATTCTTTAAAGAGTCTTATGTTCCTAGTTATGTCTTCCTTAGACATAGTTTCATTGTCCATAATATCCTCAAAGTTGGGAAAACACATAATAATCATCATAAAACAAATATCATGCCCAAACCCATGTTGAATCTCTATTCCTTGAGAGAGTAATTAGAAAAATTATCTAGATATAGCTACACCGACTTAGAAAATTGAGCTACATACTCCATGACAGAACGATCTCCTAGCTCCAAGGTCAAAAATTCTTGAGTCATTTCCACTCACAACATATTAGGATAAAACTATTGGGTGAAATCTTTCTTAAAGGTATTATTGGTGAGATATTTATGAAACTTATATTACACCATAAATTCCAACCACTTCATTCCTGACCCTCAATCATATATGTGGAGAAACCAACCTTTTAGTATTATTTATTTTTTATGAAATAAAAAATATACTCAATACCTAAAACCCATTCTTCTAATTCCTGTGGAACCTTTTCACCAAAAAAGATCATTGGATTTTTCTTAGTGAATTATATATCATGGTCCAAATTCCATTCTAGTTCAATATTTTCAACTTAGTCTAAATAATGGATCATTAAAAAAATGGTTTCCAGTAATACTGAGTTATTTGAAGGATTCTCCTATAGGGATATCTCTACAACTTCCTCTATAACATTCAGAGATATTCTTCTTGAAAGAGCCATATTCTATAAAAAAAAGAGGAAAAAACCGCTAAGAATCTAATTTTATTCCTTTATAATAATCTGAATTTAGATAATAAAATCCAATTGATAAAATTATAAACAAGGATACTAGAAAACCATGGACTTCCCATGGTAACTTGAGGTTTATCATGAAAGTGAGCTGGTTAGGCACACTCCCACACCACCTCTTAATTTCAAACATTTATATATCCTATATAACAAAAAACCCCAGACATAAGAGGGTGATACAAAATCATAATCATAAATTATAATGATAAACTGTCCCTTTGATAAAAATTTGTATCAAAACAACATTGGTCAACCCATAAGGTCACCCGAATTGGCCTACCACAAAGCCCAGAACACATTCTCGATCGCCACACACTAGAGACAAGTACTAGTGTATCATAAAAATAACCATGGGAACAATTTCACTTTAAAAATAAATATGATAATATAGAAAAAAATAGGGTATCACAATAGATATAAAAGAGTACTTCATATGTAACGTCCAGAGTCCGGAGCCCCTCCACTGGTGCCCTGTACCCGGTTCGCCACATGACCTCAAGCGCGTTTGCCCGAACGCCAGAGGCTGCCGACTAGCAGTGAGGGCCTTCGTGAGTCGGTGGGGAAACTATGACCTCATTCGATAAGGTATACAAGGTAAGTAAACAACAATAAACAACGGAAGTAGTAAACAACATGCATAACAACAGAAACCAAACAACGGAAAAAATGTAGATATATAACTATGATGAAAATGATGCAGCAGATATAAGTATCTAAGGAAAATAGAAAACACAAAAACATGCTGAAATACAACTGAAACCAAGTGAAAAAGAAAAAAAAAGTAAGCTCCTTAGCATCGCAAGCCACAGATCGGTCTCATGCTCCCCAGCTCCTGGTGCAGTCAAGATCCTGAAGAAGAAGGGCGCATTCCCTTGTCTATACCTGCAGCAAAATAGTCTGATTGGGCCTAAAAGCATGGCCCAAACAGGGTGTGAGATACAATCCCAGTAGGCAATCACCCAAAGATTTGCGCCTAATAGTCAATGAATACATGGAAGCAATAAAACAAGAAGTAGTAAACAGAAAAGCACAAGCAGCTACAATCCACAGTTCTAACATGTAAAGCACACAAGCAAGCAGTCAACAACAAGAAGAGAATAGGTAACCCTCTAGGTAGATCTCATAGTCTAACCCCTATGGTTTAACCTCTGAGTACTAGAAACCCTCTGGGAGTCACACACAGTCTCACCCCTCTGGTTCAGCTATGTAATTAAGCAGACTCTCTGGGGACGCACTCACCGTCAATTCCCCATATAGTCTCGTATCATGCTAAAGGCTCTCTGTGGAAGCACTCAACGTCAATTCCCCCTATGGCCCACGTCATTGATCTACAGACTCTCTGGGGAAGCACTCAACTTCAATTCTCCCTGTGGTCTCGCATCGTAATTAAAAGGCACTCTGGAGAAGGCCTTCTATCAATTCTCCCTTTGGTCTACTACTCTAGGTTCTCACAGTCCTGTATATAACTAAACATGCTCAGCGCACGTGTAACATCCAAGTAAACCTCAAGAACTACTTGGCAATCAACTAAGGCTCAACAGCAATAATAAAACAATAGTTCCACTATCCTAAAACTAGGCATGGCAACTAGAAAAACGCCCAACAGGAAAAACAAGAATGGAAAAGCAACCTGAGCACAAAAAACCATTACTCTACTCACAAGCAATAACCTCTACTAAAGAAAACAAGCAAAGCAGGAAAATAGCAGGGGAAAAACAAGAAATACGCAATACCCCGTTCACTGGTATTGGTGGAATTTGCACATAATATTCATCAACTTTCTATAGAAAGGCACAAACCACCTACCTCGATCCGAAGAGATTGATATACACGAACCTCGATGACAGATTCCACTTAGAACAACGTAGATCTGAGAAAACGCACAAAACGTTCATCCCATGACAACTTGGAAACAAGGAGGAATCAAGAAACAAGGCTCAAGAAGAGGTAAGAACTCACCACTGCGATTCCAACATAATCGACCATGCTCGAATCAGAGAATGGATGACGAGGCAGGAGCCTGTCGAATATCCGGTCATATGGTCACACTCGGATGGACGAAAACTGAAGAAGAAGATGTTCTCAGAGGTTAGGCCTGACCCCGGTCCATTTAATGAAAAAAAAGAAAGTACACGGTGTGTACTTCTTGAGTACACGAAGTGCACTTCAATTTTTTTTCTATACTCTGAATTAACTGGCCTCCACCTCATCCTTACACACCATGTGTGTGGCCCGGCATGGAAAGCACACGGATTCGAGCCGGGGAAGAGTACATGGTGTGTACTCAGAAAGTACATGGCGTGTACTTCTGAAATTTCCAGAAAATTTATTTTCCTTAAAAACTCCAGAGAAAGGGAAAACATACTTGAACGAAGATCCAGGTTCTTACAAACTTCCCCCCTTAAGAAATTCATCCCCAAATTTCCCTAACGAGGTGGAGAAGAAGAATCCCCAAACAGCTCCGGCCACTGCGATCATACATCGTCCTCCCTCTCCCAGGTCTCGTCCTGTACTCGCTCGTGCTGCCATAGCACTCGTACCAGAGGAACAGGCCGTCCGTGGATAACCTTCATACTGCGATCGACAATCCGGATAGGATGCTCCTCGAACGATGCATCCGCTTCAAGCTTGACTTCCTCAGGCTTAAAGACGTGAGATGGGTCTGAAAAGTAATGTTGGAGCTGATAGATGTGGAAGACGTCATGCATGGCCCGATACCTCTGAGGTAGATGCAACCGATAGGCGACCGACCCCACTCTCTCCAAGACCTCAAACGGCCCGACGTACCGCGACGAAAGATTTCTCTGTCTCCAAATACTTTTCTGTCCCAACCTCAGTAAGACACGTAGGAAAACCTGATCACCAACCTCAAACTCCATAGGTCATCTCCGCTGATCAGCATAAGACTTCTGTCGAGACTGTACTGTAGCCATCCTCTTCCGAATCAGCTCTATCTTCTCTGAAGTCTCCTGAACAAGAGGAGGTCCCAACAAAGCTGCCTCTCCTGCCTCCAGCCAGCATAAGGGTGATAGGAATGGCCTAACATACAAGGCCTCGTATGGTTCCATTTGAATGGTCGCCTGAAAACTATTGTTGTAGGCGAACTCCACCAGAGGAATTTGCTTCTCCCAAGAACCTCCAAAGTCAAGGATGCAAGCCCAGAGCATATCCTCAAGCACCTAGATCATGAGATCGGACTGGCCACCAGTCTGGGGATGGTAAGCTGTAATCAAAAGTACCTATGTACCAAAGGACTTCTGAAGTCCCTTCCAGAACCGAGAGGTAAAGAGCGCATCTCTGTCTGAAACAATATAGCGTGAAACTCCATGCAGAAGAAAAATCTCTCTGATGTAAAGTCGTCCCAGATCATCAACACTGAAGGTCTCCTTGATCGGAAAGAAGTGAGAAACCTTCGTATGTCTATCGATGACAACCCAAATAGCATCATTCCCTCAAGGTGATCTCGGAAAACCAATCACGAAGTCCATTGCAACATCGTTCCACTTCCACTCCGGAATGGGTAACTGCTGTAAAAGGCCTGCTAGTCGCTGATGCTATGCCTTCACCTGCTGACAAGTAGAACATATCATGACAAAACCAGCAACATCCTTCTTCATACCTGGCCACCAGTACTGGTGATGAAGATCCCGATACATCTTGGTGACACCAGGATGAACTGCTCAAATAGAGGAATGGAAATCCCGCATCAGCTCCTCACGTATGTCTACTGGAACCCATACGCGTTCTTGGAAACACAAGATCTCATCCTCACCCAATGTACATCCAGGAAGAGGGTCCTCTCCTGAAACATTCTCTCACAGGACTAAGCCTTCTGAGTCTGATAGCTGCCTCATCCGTACCCGATCAAGTAGCATGGAGGTAACAGCTACGGAAGATAGAAAAGTCTATCCCCGTCTGTCGTAAACCTCTAGATGCATCTCAGAGAACAGATCCATCAGCTGCCACTCACTACTGGCCTCCATAACTGCCTGAATCTAAGTTCTCCTGCTCAACGCGTCTGCTATAGTGTTTCCCTTTCTCGACGTATAGGCAAGCTTGAAGTCAAAAGACTGTAGATACTCAACCCACCTGCGCTGCCTCAGATTCAGATCACGCTGAGTGAAGGTATACTTGAGACTCTTGTGGTCAGTGAAGACCACAAAGTGCTCTCCTAGAAGATAGTGTCTCCAACAGCGTAAGGCATAAACAACAGCTGCCAACTCCAGATCGTGCGTAGGGTAGTTCTTCTCATGTGGCCTCAACTGCCGAGACCCGTATGGAAAGAATCCATCTCCCTGCATAAGCACAGCTCCTAGCCCGACACCTGAAGCATCATAGTAAAAAATGTAGCTATTGCCTGGCTCTGGAAAGACTAGTATAGGTGCTGAAGTCAACCTCCCTTTCAGATCCTAAAAGGCTGACTCACAAGAATATGACCACAAGAACTTCACCCCCTTCTTGGTCAGACCTGTCAAAGGTGCTGTTAGACGTGAAAAGTCCCGAATGAAGCGTCTGTAGTATCCAGCCAGCCCTAGGAAGCTCTGTACCTCAAAAACGTTCCTCATATTCTCCCAGGAAACTACAGATCTCACTTTCTATGGGTCTATAGATACTCCTGTCTCTGAGATGACGTGACCCAAGAAGTGAAACTGATCCATCCAGAAGTGGCACTTCAAGAGTTTAGCATAAAGCCGATGTTCTCTAAGTGTACTCAGAACGATCTCAAGATGTGTGGCATGGTCATGTCGAGTGTGAGAGTACAACAAGATATCATCTACAAAAACCACTACAAAGGAGTCCAATAAAGGATGGAACACTCGCTTCATCAGTTCCATGAAAACTGCAGGTGCGTTCGTGAGACCGAACGACATGACAGTATACTCATATAGACCATACCTGCTCCTGAAGGCTGTTAGAGGTATATCTGATGGTCTAACGTGAAACTGATGGTAACCGGACCTCAAGTCGATCTTCTAGAACACCCGGGCTCCTCTAAGCTGATAGAAAAGGTCATCGATCCTCGGTAAAGGATATCGGTTCTTGACCGTCAACTGGTTCAGATTTTGATAATCTATGCAAAGCCGAAGGGTACCGTCTGCCTTCTTCGCAAACAGAACAGGCGAACCCCAAGGAGAAGTACTTGGTCGGATGAAACCCTTAGCTTGTAGCTCCTCCAACTGCTTCTTGAGCTCATGCAACTCAGGTGTGGCCATCCTATAGGTAGGAATGGACATCAGTGCCGCTCCTGGCACAAGCTCAATAGAAAAGTCTACCTCACGCTCCAGAGGCAAACCTAAAAAGTCTTCTGGAAAGACGTCCCTGAAGCGCTCCACCACTGGAGTAAAATCCAACTGTAGAGTCCCCTGATCATCCAGGTAGAAGCTAGAAATCTAGGCTGTCACCCCTCCTAGCCCAAGATTCCCGAGTCCTGCCCGACTCGCCCGAATGTCCCATTCGCCTCTATGAAGAAAAGATTCACCCTCTGGTGAGATGAAACTGACTCTGCGGTGATAACAGTCAACGACTGCCTGGAAGGGAATCAACCAGTCCATGCCGAGAATGACATCATAGCCTGTGATCTCTAGGACATAGAGATCCCATAATAAGTTATACCCTACAACCTCGAGAGGGAACTCTCTACACTAGAGTACACTAGATGTCCTCGTTCCCAAAGGTGTGTCTAGTGTCAACGAGTCGGCAGAAGAAAAGATGCAGAGTCAAAGGCTCTCCACAATGGAAACAGAGATAAAACTATGCGTAGCACCAGTATCGAAAAGGGATGAAGATAAAACGGAGGCTACTAAAATCGTACCTCAAACAGTAGAAGGGTCGGGATCCTGCTCATGATAATTCTGATCCACGGCGAAAGACTGGCCTGCACCGTGGCCCTACACCCCTGACAGACCACTCTGAGCTGAACCTTCCTGCTGGTGCTGAGGAACTGGTGGTTGACCACCATGACCTCGACCTCCACCTCGGCCCGAACGGCCAGAAGAACTCCAGTTCCCTGACTAGTGAGAGAATGGTGGGGCTTCTCCTGAACGAGGAGTCATGGAAGAACCCCGGTCACCTGCTTCTGGTGAGAAAACCTGGAAGAAATGCTGAAGGTGACCCATCTTGCCATAAGATCGGAACTCCATGGGGTCTCTCTGGCACCGTGGCCTCATGTGCCCTGTCCGGCCACATTGGTAGCATGTCACCTGGCTGCCTGATGATGCGTCTCGCTTCCTCGAATCACCACGCGTAGGCTCCCTACGACGCTTCTTGCTGTCATCTAAAGGAAATCTAGCTCTGTAAGTAGAACCTCCCTGACTCGCAGCTCTAGAGTCTCTCAGATTGCGCTCCGTAATTAGTTCCTGGT
Organism: Viscum album; assembly: GCA_963277665.1. Taxonomy (NCBI): domain Eukaryota; kingdom Viridiplantae; phylum Streptophyta; class Magnoliopsida; order Santalales; family Viscaceae; genus Viscum; species Viscum album. Next base: position 124,897,518 of record OY728126.1, read on the forward strand.
TGACGATGGAAGTAATGGTAGTCAGCTGGAAGAGGTTCACCTGCGAGCGAATCTCCCGTCGGAGTCCATCCTCAAACTTCCTCGCCAAGAACACCCCACTCCCATCCCGAAGGGGTGTAAAACACTGCAGATCAGTGAAACAAGAGGAATAATCCATGAAAGATAGAGTACCCTGCTCTAAGATCATGAAATCCCGGGCTCGATCGGCCCTCAGGGTATCCGAGTAGAAGTAGTCGTAGAACACGTGCTGGAACTCCTCCCAAGTCATATCCTACTGCTGACCCGCCTGTGAGATCACGTCCCACCACCTCTTGACAGATTCTTGAAGCATATTGGTGGCAATCTTGACCTGCCTATCTGGAGGCGTCTCCAGATGCTCGAATATAGACAGCATGGCTTCCATCCATGACTCTGCAACCTGAGGTCCTCCCTCCCTCGAGAACGTGGGAGGATGATGCTGCTGAAAGACCCGCGTCAAGTCTACCATAGACAAGGCAGGAGGCAGTGCTCCCTGGAAGGCCTGCATCATCCTCATGAAACCTTCCCTGAACTGCGCATCAGCGCCCGCGACTGGTACAATAACCGGTACCAAGGCTGGCTCGGCTGGGGGATCGACAGGAAGTCCTTGATCAGCCCTGTCTGGCATCTGATCACTGCCTGATGACAGACGTATGACCAGAGGACGTCTCGGAGGCATAGCTCTGAAAGATCAAAAGAACACCTTAGATCAGGAAAACAAGGACAGAGAACACAAGAGCACAAAACGGGAACAGGGGAAGAAAAACACAAAAGATTGAAAAACATGACTACACGGCGTGTATAAAACTACACGGCGTTTCTTCCTAAATTACTGACATGGGCATGTACTCTCACCCTACAAGTCGTGTACACTTCAAACTACATGGCATGTTGACCCCCACACACGGCATGTACTTAGAAAACTATTCCCCTGCACGAGTCTCCTTACACAGCTAACCCACACGGTCCGACTCAACCCGAGACTACACGGCGTGTTCGAAACAAACACGACATGCACTAGACAAGGCTTCGGCAGTCTGTGTTGTTAAGCACACGGCCGTCTACACGGCTGAACCTTAAACGGAATGCTCCGAACAAACACGACGTGTATAGGAGAAGGTGACATAGTCCCGTGTTGTTCATGACACAGCCAGGTACCTGGGAAAGACTACACGACGTGTTCCAAACAAACACAGCGTGTGGAAAAGAAGGTCACGCCGACCCATGTTGTTCGTGACACGTCCGGGTACCTAGACAGGACTACACGACGTGTTCCCTATGGACACGGTGTGTTTTATCCGAGCTTTCCTAGCCTGTGTTGTTAGTGACACAGTTGGGTACATGACTCCGAACTCACACGACGTGTACCAATGGTACATGGCGTGTTCCCGAAGTTACTCCTACAACACCGTGTTCTGCTCACACGGTCAGTGACACGGCCTGAAAACTACACGGCGTGTATCTAAAAAGTACACTCCATGTATTCTGGGTTTTTCTGGGCAGTAGCTCAGAAACTGCGCAGAATTCCAGAAACACTGAAAACAAGGGAAAAGATGCCAAATTCCGATCCTTGAGGGCCCATAACACCTCAAGAACCAAAATTTGGCGTTCATTTTAAGCAAGGAAAAAAACAAACAGCTTCCTAACATAACAACAAGGAATCTATCAAGCATCTATCACAACAGCATGCATAATCTACACAGAGCCTATCACAACAGCATGCAATCGCTAATGCACCCTAGATGGCATGGCAAGAATGCATGGAATGTGATTCCTACAAGTGTTTATATGATGCATGAGACGACATACCCTCATCTCATCAGGTTGCGACAGAAATAGAACCGCAATATCAAAACGGTAACCGCACAAGTCATGTGAATCACTCTAGGTGAAATCAGATCAACTATAAAATCTCAAAACAAAAAAAACTGCAATTAACGAGGTAATATGGCTTTTCCCTGTACACGGGTTATCTACTCCCGGGCACAGCTTAATACCAAGTACCGAATCCGTCCTATCCCTGGCTAAGGTCTCCAAATAGTAAAGCAAGAGAAAAGAATACCCTCTGATACCACTTTGTAACGTCCCAAGTCCAGAGCCCCTCCACTGGTGCCCCGTACCTGGTTCACCACATGACCTCAAGCACGTTTCCCCAAACGCTAGAGGATGCCAACTAGTAGCGAGGGACTTGGTGAGTTGGTGGGTAAACTATTCCCTCATTCAGTAAGGTATACAAGGTAAGTAAACAACAATAAATAGAGGAAGCAGTAAACAACATGCATAACAACAGAAACCAAACAGCGGAAACATGTAGATATATAACTATGATGACAATGATGCAGCAGGTACAAGTATCTAAGGAAATTAGCAAACAAAACAACGTGCTGAAATACAAATGAAACTAAGTGCAAAAGAAAAACAAAGTAAGATCCTCAGCATCGTGAGCCATGGCTCGGTCCCATGCTCCCCAGCTCCTGGTGCAGTCAAGATCCTGAAGAAGAAGGGTTCTTGCCCTTGTCTATACCTACAGAAACATATTCTGATTGGGCCTAAAAGCATGGCCCAAACAGGGTGTGATATACAATCCCAGTAGGCAATCACCCAAAGATTTGTGCCTAATAGTCAATGAATACATGGCAGCAATAAAACAAGAAGCAGTAAACAGAAAAGCACAAGCATCCACAATCCACAGTTCTAACAAGTAAATCACACAAGCAAGCAGTCAGCAATAAGAAGAAAACAGGTAACCCTCTGGGTAGCTCTCACAGTCTAACCCCTATGGTTTAACCTCTCAGTACTAGAAACCCTCTGGGAGGCACACACAGTCTCACCCCTCTGGTTCAGCTATGTAATTAAGCAGACTCTTTGGGGAACCACTCATCGTCAATTCCCCATATAGTCTCGTATTGTGCTAAAGGCTCTCTGGGGAATCACTCAACATCAATTACCCCTGTGGCCCACATCGTGGATTTACAGACTCTCTAGGGAAGCACTCAACGTCAATTCCCCCTGTGGTCTCGCATCGTAATTAAAAGACACTCTGGAGAAGCCCTTCCGTCAATTATCCCTTTGGTCTACTACTCTAGGTTCTCACAGTTCTGTGTATAACTAAACATGATCAGAACGTGTGTAACGTCCAAGTAAACCTCAAGAACTACTTGGCTATCAACTGAGGCTCAACAACAATAATAAAACAACAGTTCCACTATCCTACAACTAGGCATGGAAACTGAAAAAACGGCCAACAGGCAAAACAACCATGGAAAAGAAACCTGAGCACAAAAAACCATTACTCTACTCACAAGCAATAACCTCTACTAAAGAAAACAAGCAAAGAAAGCGAACAACAGGGGAAAAATAGGAAACACGCAATACCCCGTTCACGGGTATTGGTGGAATTTGCACATAATATTCATCAACTTTCTACAGAAAGGCACGAACCACCTACCTCAATCCAAAGAGATCGATATACGCGATCCTCGACGACAGATTCCTCTTAGAACAACATAGATCTGAGAAAACGCAGAAAACGTTCATCCCACGATAACTTGGAAACGAGGAGGAATCAAGAAAGAAGGCTCAAGAAGAGGGAAGAACTCACCACTGTGATTCCAATGCAATCAACCGTTCTCGAATTGGAGAACGGACGGTGAGGCGGGAGCCCGTCGAAGATCTAGCCGTACGGTCGCTCTCAGATGGATGAAAACTGAATAAGAAGACATTATCAGAGGTTAGGCATGACCCTGGTCCATTTAATGAAAAAAAAGAAAGTACACGGTGTGTACTTTAATTTTTTTCCGTACTCCGAATTAACCGGCCTCCACATTAGCCTTACACACTGTGTGTGTGGCCCGATAAGGCCAGCACACGGCTTCGATCCGGGGAAGAGTACATGGCGTGTACTCAGAAAGTACATGACGTATACTTCTGAAATTTCCAAAAAAATTATTTTCCTTAAAAACTCCAGAAAAAGGGAAAACATACCTGAATGAAGATCCGGGTTCTTACATCATATGTAAAAATAACTAAAACATATAGTTAGAATCCAACAACTACATAACGAGGTTTATTTGAACACACTGGAAGACCGTCATCATGGAACCCAAAAAACCCATGGCCCCATATCTACATGACCATAATACACCACTATCCAAACCCCCTAGATGAAAACATGATCTAGGAGATCCATATTCTAAATAACATTCTTACCTTTACCCATATCATATAAAACCTAGTCTACAAACGCACAAAAGAAAAAGTAGGGTGTGATTACTGTTGAAATAGCGTATTACCTAGTCCCAACTATGCAGTACTTTTGATTAACATATCATGTGTACAATTAGATATGCATGATGTTATCTTACCATTATAGTGTACAATTTTCTATATCCACTATTATAATGGTAATGTACAAAGTTTAATTGTCGTGTTGATAGGTTATAGCAGATCCCGGGCTATAATGAGAACCTCAAGACACTATGACATTAGTCTTAAATAAATGTTCTGTGGTCTAGATACATCTTACTAACTGGACACAGTAGATGTCTGACTATCAGGTGCTCAGGACTCAAAAGCATTGAGACTTCTTCTCATGAAGTTTGCACTTGGTGATCTCTAGTAATGAGATCATGAGGACAGACCCGTTAATAAAAACACCACATGTTTTGGGTGTCATTGGTTGTTCCTATATACATAAATGTGTATTGGTCTCCTGACTTGAGACCATTACCAATGAGTACTATTTGATTATGTACTTTGATACAAGATGAAAACCTTGGCAATGAAGTCGTGGTGAGGTAGTTTGTGTTAGGTGCATCATTGGTGGTATGACATTGGCTAAATGGTTAAGAAATGATTTTTCACTTCCAATTTAGGAAGTTGTATATATATGGCATGGTTGATTAGGATGGTGCTGCCTTTATATGTCTTGGACAAAGCAGTAGAAAGACAAATCCATCCAGATATATCAACAAATAATAAAGAAAGATAAGGACGATGACACAAGTGTGCGTCATACTTTATGAGATATTTAATGACAAAAAGATTATAGTACACAATCAGTGTTCGTAGGTTGGTAGTCATTTCTATGACTATCCTTATCTCTTTAGGGTCCATGATGGGTTACTAGACTCCACTCTTGGTCTATGGATTTTATTCACTGCTATCGAGGTAAGGGCCTAGAGGGTCACACACAACAACATATTCAAGAATCCACCCTATTTAGTTAATAGGTATATGGACATAGTGGGCCCCACTACGGGGTCCGAGTGTTGTCCAAGTTATCCATCAACAATGAATTAAATAAATTCATTTTTATTCAAGTTATGAATAATTGGGATTGAATTTATTTAATGTATTTACAAGATTAGTAAATATGGGAAAATATAAATAAATAAAAATATTATTTTAATATTCAAGGTTTGTTTAATATTAAGTGGGATAACGAGTCAAGTTAAATGACTCGGTTTTATCATGTAATATATTATATATATATATTAAAAGTATGTGATAAAATAATAAATAATATTAGTGTAGTTTATTTTGTTGAAATTATTTATTTAGTGGATGTTGAAATAAATGGGGGCCAGGGAACCCAACTGGGTATTTATCAAGTCCAATATAAATATAATAGGAGGCTCTCTCTTATGTTGTGCAATTCACTATTCATTCATTTGTATAGAATGAAAATTGAGAGACTCTTTCTCCTCCCGCTTCCTAGAGAGAGAAGATGACAATAAAAGAGTTCAGATCAAGTTCTTCCTTAAGAATCGAAGAGATCTCAGTGTGATGATCGTCGGGACATCGAAAGCATCGTCTGATCACCGGTCTAGCACCTGAAATTCAACGATCGACAATCTAGAAGATTTTTGGAGCACGTGTGGGTGATCTAGAGGTATCCTACTTTGGATCCTCCAAGCGACGATCACCATTGACTAGTTGCAGTCGACCGCGGATTTGGATTTGAAACGGGTAAGTTTTTATTTTAGTTTTGTGCTCCTTACAATTTACGCAAGATCCTCAGACCTCTCCATGACTCGGATTGTCAGCAATGACAAGTTCCATCATCCCGCCGACAAAAATTTAAAAATCCCTGACCCAACGGCTTTGGCTCCGGGCCCCAAAACCTAACAGTGGTATCAGAGGGATCGTGTAAATTTTAAGAGCCTAGAAAATTAAATTGGTATTAAAATTTAGTATAGGGTTTAAAGACGGTACCGATGGTTCAAACCGCACGTCGATCCGATGCTGAATGACCGATTTATGGTCAGTTTAATTTTTCAGATTGGATCGAATATGTGATTTGATCTCGGGTATTTAATTTTTCCATCCCGAAGAACTAATCAAGTTTCTTTTGAATTTATTTAGTTCATCCTAGAAAAATATAATTATGTGAAAATTATAATTTTATTTTATGATTTGCATAATAATTTTTTATTTTTGTAATATTATTTATTTTATTATTATAATAATATAATAATAATAAATAAATATTTTATTATAATAAATTTATTATTATTAAATCCAAAGGATATTAAGTATCCTTTAAAAATTTGGAGGTGGAATTGACCTAATAAAAGGGAGGGGTGGAAGAAGACTTCAAAAAAAAGTGCAAATAAAGACTTCAAAAGAAGTCTTAAAAAAAAATAAAAAAAGGAAAAAAATAGAGGGGTGGGCGGTGGAAAAGAAAGGAAAAAAAGAAAAACAATTTTTTTTTCTAGGGGTTCGCTTGGACCCCTCTTCTGCATGGCACATGGAAGGCCGCCGCCTCCTACCTCGAATGGAAAAACCGCCTCAATTCAGTTCAGCAGGTCTCTTCCTACTCCCACCGAGAGCGCCGCAATGTCGCAGGCCTCGCCAGGCCGCTCGCCCCACCCTCTGCCTTCCCTTCGTGGCCGCACCCCGATGCACACCACCTCCCGCCAGAGCCTGCCACTCCTTCTGCAGGAATTCCTCCCCACATCACACTAGGGGTTCCGCCCCGTTCCCTTCCCAACAAATGAGTCTGCAGCACGCCATAGCGCAGAGCCGCTGCCCTCAGCGCGCTTCGCCCATTGCTGTTGTAGCCTCCTGGTCCACACACCCCCTCTTTACCCTCATCACACACAATAGGTCTGGCCATCCCTGTGCCCTCACCCAGCGCGCAACTAGTCGCGACACCACAAAAGCCTTCGGGCTCTCATTTCCAGCCTCCTCCCAGACCTGCGGTGCACACGCATGGCTACTGCCCAGCCTTCCTGGCTAGTTCCCGAGTGTTTCCCTACAAGGTACACCATGGACAGCCTAGTGGCTTCCTCAACACACACAATAGAACTGGTGGCCCCGACCTCCAAGCCTGCGACCCCTGGTCCGCCCTCCGGTGATCCGGTTCACTAGCCTTCCTAAAAGCCGCATCTGATCACCTTAGCCCGCCGCTTCCTGGTAGCTTCCAGTGACCTACTCCGGACTTCGCCGCTGCTTTTTGATCTCACCGCCACTGAACAGCGGACACCGCCCCGCTCGGCCTTTTGGGTGCACCACGCTTTCCCACACCATCGGTTAAATTTGGGAGGGACTTTTATTTTGTCTACAAGGCCTTATGCAGGACAAAAATTTAGCTCCGAAGTGGTCCGGGCAGACCTGCCCAAACCGGAATGGGTTTTGGGCAGATCAGCTAGGCCCAGTTTGGCCCTGCATGGCACTGCACGGGTTTGGCTCGACCCGCAAAAGCCATGCAATGACGTTTCTAAGACCGACCATTTAAAATTAATCAAAATAAATTAATTTAATTAATTTAATTTTAGCATCTAAATTAAATTAATTAAAATTAATTTTGGTTAATTATTTTAATACCCGAGCATATAAATTAATTTAATTTGGAATAAAAAATTAAATTAGTTAATTAATTTAATTTTGGCATAAAAATTAAATTAATTATAGGACCTATAATTAAAAAAATTATTTGAATTTATTAATTCATTTAATTTAATTCAATAAACCCTCGTACTTATTTAATGAATTTTAATTTTATCGCACATTATTTTACCCGTATTCTGGTTTTGAGCATCGAACCATGTATGTTGCCTTTTATTTAATTAATTATTTAAATGCGTGTGATGATTATAATTAATTAAATAGATGATCTACACATCATCTTTATTTTTCAGTTAAAATGTATAAGGGCCTGCACGCCCAATTTACCCGATGTACATTTATACCCGAGTTCCCCTCGCCTGTGCATGAGTATCTTTGTACTTCGGATGAAGACGACGAGCGACGTGGACCCTTACAAGATGAGGCGGTGCATGACGGTGCAATACGACATGTGGATTCCCGCCAAGATGAGGCAATACTCCAAGATGTGATGTTGACCCCGCCAAGACAGGGCGATGTTCCATATGAGAAGCGAACATACAGTACAGAGGGAAAGCTGCATCATGAGTCAAGCTTCAACTTAGGTACTATGCCCTTAGGTCATTTAGATGCTCAAGACCAGTCGGGTATTAGTTTACCTTTATGCATTTATTTATTATTTTATGCATTTTATAATAGAAAGAAAATACATAAAATAATAGATAATAAAATGCATAAAGAAGCAGCGTATGTTTTTCTATTAAAGTTTAGTTGTGTACGCGGAAATATAGATGAAAAAGTTTAATAGAAATGGATTACATTCATCGAGAGAGAAAACCAATAAAACCCTCAAAAAAATATTAAGTCCCAACCAGCCTTCCATTATTCAGGTTTGAACAAAACCGGGTGTTTGAGGTGCCAGTCATGCCTTAGTTGAGGGTGCCTCTTACTACTAGGGAGTTCTTATTCATGTGGTGGGTTGACTTAACTAAAATTTTAGCAAAGAAATATCCATAGATAGCTTGTTGTAATTTTAGAGGCAAGCATTGAGTAAATTAGTAAATGGTTTTTGATGTTGGGACTTCACTCAACAGATCAAGGAACCGCGAGTTAATGCGGTTGGCCAGCCAAAAGCCGACATTGGACCCTCCGAGTAGTGGCATAGCCATGGCTTGTAGACTATGGGGGAGGTTTGGGGATCCTTGCCACTAGAATACTCAATATTATTCCAATTATAGTACAGAGGGTTCCTAGAATTCGAAAAATTAGTGAGAGACATTTAATGATTAAATAATCAGTAATGTCACAATTGGTAATCAATATTAAAATTAAAATCTGCTAAATTTTATTTCTAGAGAGTGGAAAGTAATACCACAATAAAACTGCATTAAATATTGGACATAGTTAATGTCCAACAAGCATGAAATTCCAAGTGTAGTATAGGTGCTTGCGCACATTACTACCATAAGGGAAATTCAAGCTGCTTGTGTCCCAACCTGTTAAGACACCTCAGGAAGCGAGGGTGTAAAACTGCTTACAAGAGACTCATAAATCAAGATATGATGGTTTTTTCATAATAATATCATCAATGTTAGATGTTATTTGCGGTCTCCACATCATGCCATGGATGATGTTACATGTAGTCTCATCACCAAGAAGTTTACAAGGAGAAAGTGAAGCAAGATTTGAATATGATGGTCGCACTCGGTTTGTGTAAAGTGAAAGATAGTTCACAATATTTTATTTCATCCAATACTTATAACTTTTACACCCAATTACTCTATTTTTTTTAAGGGCACAAATGAATGGTATCGAGTAATCACTTCATTACCTTTAAGGTAACATTTGCCAAGTAATAAGAATATTGGAGATAACACCATCTATTATTCTTATGGCGAATAAATTGAATGACAAGGAGAAAAGGCCTACGGAAAGTAACTCCAAAGGCACCTTCGTCATGTACTTCAATGAAAAATGGTTGGTGATTTAATAGGAGTTTATTTGCATCACATAATGAAATAAATTCATGGAAGTTTAAAAATTGAAATACAGGAATCAAGTACCCGCTTCTCGTTCAGTTAATATTCATCAAATATATTAATGTTTCTAACATACTTATTGGGTATTGAATATAATATGCCAATAAAATATGTGTATTTTAATATAGTAACCAATCAAGTATAAAAACATTACAAGAAGTAAAGTGTTTTCTCCAAGATACTGAGAAAGGGTGATTCCTAAGTCAGCGGTGAGAAGCACATAACTTCAAATTGCCAAGTAATTTTCTCAAAGTGAATAAGTTATTGAGTATAACCAAAAACATTTATCACATGTTCCCATTTGGACATGATGATACATTATTCCCTGTTTTGGAATGAATGTTGTTTCTGGTAACATACTCAAAAAATAGTTCACTGCTACTTGAATCAAAAGGCAATACATGATAAATATTAAAATTTTAAGACCTACCTAGTTATGGAAATATGATTCTTTGTCAAGTAAAAATAAAAGTGGATGTCAAATATATACCCAGTATGGTATTTTGTCTTGGCACTTCTAAACACATTTGGTATTATTGACAACCTTATTTTGGACAAATAAGCCTTTAGAAATAAAGGTATGCCACAAAGCTTTCAGGATTAGTTCAACAAGAGAGTGTGAACTATTACAAAGGAAAGAAAGAGGTAAAGATACTTGATAATATTTCTTTAAGTTATTAATGAATAGTGAAGTATATGTTTGGTAAGAATATATGAGTTGCTTCGGATTGGCATGCCGAAGAATATCTTGACCAAACAATCATCGATCATGATAACGTAGCGTGGAGTAATTCCTAAATGCATGTTACCTTTTCTACAGCGCCGTATTGATGTTCATAAGGAGGATCGATGATTAGTCTTACATATTAAAATTGATCAACAAAGTGTAGCATGGAGAAATTCCTAAATTCACATTTTATACATAAAAATTATGATGTAAGTTGTATCAATGTTACAACCTGCAGAAACTTCTATTATATTTCAAGATGTGTTTTTCAAATAACGGCATAAATCCACAACCAATATGCCATCTAAAATGAAAAATGGATATCATATGAGTCATAATTTGATGAAAATCCATTATTCCATAGATCATGTGTTAGGATGAAAAGAGTTTATTAAAAACAAACATGCATCAATCTAAACACGTTGTGCATCTAAGGTAATTATCCTAACAGTTGCTTAGGATATTACATAAATCCCTATGATAGAAAAATGTAGTCAAGTATTAGACTCCATTTCTATATAAGGGTGCACATATCTATTAGAGATAGTGGGAGCTGAATTGACTTGGACTTAGTCAATGGTCAAGATGAAAAAATGGTTGACATAGGAACAAGTTCCACAAGTACATATGGAATATGCATGTTCCAGTGATGCATACTGTGTAGGAAGGATGAAACCATTGGGATGGTTTTATATTCACCATGGCTGGTGATATATTATTCATTAAGAATAATAAATCCTACAAGTATGCAGTATAAGGCAACGAGATAAGATTGACAAGATCAACTAAAATTCAATAATGGATTCCATGTATCAAATTGAAAAGGGGATTATAAATTGAACACTGCGGTGGGTATTCAAATGAAATGATACATGGATGGTACATGTATGGTACCAATAAATATCTATTGGTTATACCAAGTCAGTACGTCTAAATTTATTAGAATTCTACTTGTCATAGCTAACTTCAAAGATCATTCTATTGGTCATTGGATGTCAAGATCATCTTTCATGGAACGTTTCTATATGACACAACCAGAAAGAGATGATGACATCATATGATTCCAATGAAGGCTGTAAGTTACTGAAATCCAGTTCTAGATTAAAGTAAGCAACAAGATATTATAGAATTCATTATAAATTAATCTTCATCTTGTGTCTACAAAAGGTTAGTGGGAGCACCAATGTTTTCTAAGTGAAATATGTTCACCAACATATGGAAAAAGATCTTGATCTTACAGTTAGATAAGATTAGAATAAAAGCAATTCTCCAATGATTGACTTAAAGTAGAAACCTATGTTCTAGGGAACATGATCTACTAAGGTAGATCCATAGGTTTCTTAGTCCTAGTCAATCATACATACAATGACATTTTATTGAAAAATACAAATTGAAAAAATTCAAGTTCAGAATTGTTTCCAATGTCACATGGCTTAATCTCTCCAGGTTAACATGTTCAGAGCATGGGTAGAGATTAAAGTTGTGAATTGATACCATATGATTCAACGATGGATAAATAACATATGCCCTATTATGTACAATAATCGATATTGTCAAGATATACTTTATTGTAGGAAGATATCAATTATTTTCAGGAGAACTGCAAGTGATGCAGTCAGAACTATCATCTTGTACTTCGCTAAGTACAAATGATATGTACCTGGAATATAGAGTGGAAGGTATACTAGTTTTTGTGGGACACAAATTAGTAATCCTTAGATAAATTTGAACTAGTATCATAGTTAGGAAAATAAGATGAGTGAGTCAAGATCATAAAAGCTATTGATAGCTATACCTACAAATACCGAGTATGTTGCGGCTTCTAAGGCAGCTAAGAAGCAATTAAAAATCACAATTATTTGTTCCATTTCTTGGATTCACACCTAGTGAGAAAAGTATTATCATAATTTAAATTATGAAATTATTACTAAACAATTTTTCCAGTTATGACAATGGAAAAAGTGATATACTCAGGGATACCTTATCTTGAGAAGTTTTACTCAACCAGATGAGGTCGCATATAGCAGATATTCCATGTTGAAAAAACATAGCAGGCCCAGCAGTTAAAGCCATTACTCAGCAGAAGCATGGTATTTATCATGTGAGTAGTTAAAAATTTTGGTTAGCAAGTTGGCTCTAGTGCAAGTGGGAGTGTTGAAATAGTGGGTTCCCTAGACCCAACTATGCAGTACTTTTGATTACCATATCATGTTTACAATTAGATATGCATGATTTTATCTTACCATTATTGTGTAGACTTTTCTGCGTCCACTATTATAATGGTAATGTCCAAATGTCAATTTTTGTGTCGAGAGGTTATAGAAGATCCCAGGCTATAATGAGAACCTCAAGACACTATGACATTAATCTTAAATAAATGTTCTATGGTCTAGATACATCTTACAAACTGGACACAGTAGATGTATGACTATTAGGTGCTGGGGGCTAATAAGCATTGAGACTTCTTCTCATGAAGTTCGCAATTGGTGATCTCTAGTAATGAGATCATGAGGACATAACTGAAAAATAGGAACACCACATGTTTTGGGTGTCATTGGTTGTTCCTATCTACGAACATGTGGATTGGTCTCCTGACTTGGGACCATTACCAATGCATACTATTTAATTATGTACTTTGATGCAAGATGAAAACCATGGTAATGAATTTGTGGTGAGGTAGTCTGTGTTAGGTGCATCGTTGGTGGTATGACATTGGTTGAATGGTCAAGATAGGATTTGTTGCTTACAAGTTCAGGAAGTAGTATATCTCAGGCCTGGTTGATTAGTATGGTGCTACCTTCATAAGTATTTGTCCAAAGCAGTAGAAAGTAAAATCCATCTGGATAGATTAAAAAAAATAAAGCAAGACAAGGACGATGACACAAGAGTGTGTCCAGATTTATGAGATATTTAATGAAAAAGAGATTATAGCACACAGTCAGTGTTCATAGGTTGGTAGTCGTTGCTATGACTATCCTTATCTCTTTAGGGGCCATGATGGGTTGCTATACTCCGCTCTTGGTCTATGGATTTTACTCACTTCTATCGAGGTAAGGGCCTAGAGGGTCACACACAATAACGTATTCAAAAATATACCCTATTCAGTCGAATTGGTATATGGACATAGTGGGCCCCACTATAGGGTCCGAGTGTTGTCGAAGTTATCGATCACTGATGAATTATATAAATTTATTATTATTCAAGTTATGAATAATTTGGATTTAATTTATTTAATGTATCTACAAGATTAGTAAATATGGGAAAATATTAATCGAACAAATATTATTTTAATATTTAAGGTTCGTTTAATACTAAGCAGGATAGCGATTCGAGTTAAATGACTTGGTTTTATCATGTAATATATTATATATATATTACAAGTATGTGATAAAACAATAAATAATATTGGCATAGTTTAGTTCGTCAAAATTATTTATTTAGTGGACATTGAAATAAATGTGGGCTGGGGAACCCAATCGGGTATTTCTAAAGTCTACTATAAATATAAGAGGAGGATCTCTCTTATGTTGTGCAATTCACTATTCATTCATTTGTATGGAATGAAAATTGAGAGCCTCTCTCTCCTCCCACTTCTTAGTGAGAGAACCTAATGATCCAAGAGTTCATATCAAGTTCTTCCTCAAGCATTGAAGAGATCTTGATGCAGTGATCATAGTGAAATCGAAAGCACGGTTGGATCACCACGCTAGCACCTCGAATTCAATGATCGACGTTAAGGTTGATTTTTGGAGCACGTGTGGATGATCTAGAGGGATCCTGCTTTGGATCCTCCAAACGACGATCACCATTGACTTGTTGTAGTCGACCGTGACTTCGGGTTTGAAATGGGTATGATTTCATTTTATCTTTGTGCTCCTTACAATTTATGCGAGATCCTCAGACCTCTCCGGGGCTTGGATTGTTAGCGATGATATGTTCCATCGTCCCGCCGATGAAAATTTTAGAATCCCCTGCCCACCGGCTTCCACTGTGAGCCCCGTAACCTAAAAATTAATAAATCTCAGTAGGATACCATCAAAATTATATATAATTTCTATCCACATGAATCCATTAGTTCTTGTATAATATATATTTCTAAAATAAAGAAATCATTTATTTTCCATATAAAACAATCCTTTGGATTTATTTTAAAAAACATGCCATATTCAAATAAACAAAGCAATATAACATAAAATTTATTGATGAGGCATAAGTAGATGTCTAAAATAGGTTTAAAGAATCAATATCCATATCAAGTGGAAAAATAAGAATATCAAGTAAACATGCACATAATGTATCCTCAAATCACAAAGGGGACAATCACAACACATACGTGTACACAAATAAGAAAATAAAGAACCAGTAGCCAACATATATGAATCTTAACTATATAAACCTTGGTTATAAGGTAAATTTTACCCACTAGATCTATGAAATAATGGGAACCTACCTTAGTGACAGATCACTCCACTAAGGCTCACATATATCTAATTTTCCCCTATACCCTAAGGTCTTCTTGATGTGGTATTACATAGTAATTACATTCAAGAATCCAAATTCAAATTTCATAAACATTTTCCAAGGAAAAACCATTCCATTTTCATGTTCACATTTGATAAAAACATTTTCTACAGTGATTCCACAATACTTTCATGATTAAAAAACCATTTCCAATTTAAAAACATCTTTGTGAAATTTTAACAAACACATCATGAAAATCAAAATAGTTTTCAATAAAAACCCCTTTTTAGAAAACATTTCCATGGAAATAAAAGATCAAATTAAACTCTCAAGGATTTAAAATCACCAATTTCATAGATCAGAACCAAATTAAATAATAATAAAATAAAAATTCCTTCAGAATATACCATAGTATAGAGACAAATACCACAAGAGAAATGAAATCCTTATTATATTCAAGACTGGTGATAAGAGAGGAAGGTATTTGGTCCTCACAGGCCTGGATCTCTAAAGAGAAATCCAAAAAAGAAGGTAATTACCATAATATACTTTTGCATGAGAGATAAACACCCAAAACCCCTTCCTAGAACATGATAGATCATAAATCATAGCCAATGGGGAGATAAAAATAAATTTATTAGTGGGAAATTAAGTCAAAAGAAACATTAAAACCCCATTTAATGTGGAATGTGGCTAAAGTAACTACCCTTAGAAGATCAGGCACCATTAAAGTGTTTCAAAAAAATATGAAACCAATACCTTCACAACCTAGTGTTTCCCACTATGGTATGTAGGCTTCACCTAGGAGATCATCCATGGAGATCAACCAGGATGTGGTGCTCAAAACAATACTATTTTGGACTCACCAAAACCTCCATCACAACATGGTGGGGTCCCTCTGGCTATGGTCAATAGAGAGACACCATAAAATTCTACCCTAAGCCACACCCACCTACTGAGTGCTTTGGCCCTAATCGTTTTATACAGGAGGCCCAAAGGAACACTATGACTTTCAACACAATTTTGGTCCTTCTTGTTTTGAATCAAAATGGTTCAAAAACCACTTTTAAGCCACCAAGCATCTATAAATCATCCAAAATCGAAATTAACTATCTTAAGGCTCAAAATAAATATACTTGTAACTCAGATGGTGTTATATCAACGGTTCAGGTACCCATGAAATTTTGGGTACCCAAACCCAAAAACTGTGTATTTTTATAAAACCCTAACCCTAACCAATTTATTTTTTTAAAATTCACTAACCTAACCTTATTATATTTTTAACTACCCATTTAAAAACCCTAACTATTTTAATTACACAATTATAAATTCAGATATTTATATTTTATTTATAAAATTAGAATAAACATCTCAAAAAATTAAGTAAATATAATTTGTAATTTTTCATTATTTAATAAAATATCTTCAATGAATTTATATTTAAAATTTAAATATAAATATAATATAAACCGAAATAAAAATAAATAAATATTTTTATAATTTTAATTCTATTTCAAAAATTATTATTGATTAATTGGTAATATTTTCATAACCGAGTTTGAGTTTATGGTACTCTAAGAGTACCGCCCTAATGGAAACATCCTAACTCTAACCATTTGCTTAGAAATAGGTGAGATATCCCAAACTTAGGTGACATCCCTTAGACACCGAAGGCTAGTAATAAATATCAAGAGATTACTAAATGATCAGAGGTTTATTTTTCTTTTTAAAAATACACAACCTATCAAGACAATAATAAAAAAAAAACCAATACTATATGATGCGTGTAATGTAAATAACACAACTAAAAATTTATTAACTGAAAAATATGAGAGGATAAAAAAAGTGAAACAAAACATCCGACCAAAAACTAAAAGAAATCCTGACACACCAACACCGATGTTGCACCACTCCAACCACTCCACATGGACATCTCCAAGATCCAACCACTATCATGAGAATGTAGGATTGTGATGATACACTAGATAAATAAGAGAGTTTTCCTTTACTCATGTCATGATAAACAATGTGTACATATTCAACAAGGTGCATATGCAGGGGGTGAGTAAACAACCAAGTATACAATCCCCAAGAGACTTCCTAACTCACACCAATAGGACAAGAAAAAGTTATCTCACAATTTAAAATATAAATAAAATAAATGAGGGGAAAATAAAATAAATTTACCAATTTAATTAAACTAAACTTAATCAATAGAAATAGTTCATCCATTTATTCTACTTGGCATACCCATTCTAGGTTCTCTCACACATACATACCCATGCATTCTATGATAGTACCAATACTCATGAGTTTTAACTCATCCACCCTCAAGCCAGTCACTAGTGATAATCCTTTATGTTCCCAAATTAACATTGGGCACCAATTCTAAATCCACAATTCCCTATCAAATGTAAATGAGCACACACCATTCCATATATTCCAAGTTCTCATTCCATCAATCCCCTTTTAAGGCCAATAGTTCTTTTAGTCATTTTATTAAATACTTTACATGTATTAAATCAAGGTATACAATTTAAATAATAAAACCAAAGTGGCTTCCAAAAAAACCACTAAAAATATATGGTTATTAGAATAAAAAAAAACAAAAAAGGTTATCTAAAAAGAAATCATAATGTGTTTTCCTTGAAAACTACAATAAACCATTTCTAAATCTAATCCATCAAGTTCTAGAACGAGTGGAGAGAAAGGGATAAGACACCTAAATCAAAATGGATCTCACTAAATATGATTAATCAAGTCATTATCTATCCGATCAAGACTCCCTTTCCCATTAATTTAACAAATCCTACAAGAATTTTTCAAAACTTGACCGATTCAATAGATATAGGAATAAAAATTTCAATCTAAGGTTCTATTCAAAGGAAAAAAGATGGATGTAATTAAGAATGAATAATGAGGAGAGGATGGGGAACTTAACTTCAATATCTTATATCTAATTCCCTTTAATCCATTTAAATCAGGATATAAAGAAAAGAGAGTCACTAGAAACACACAACAGGAATACGGGGGTCGAGATCCTAGGCCAAGGAAGAAAGAATGAGAGATTTTAGGGGAGTATCAGGATAAAAAACTAATTTTCAGATTTAATTAATGATGATGATTGAATATTTCTGAAAAGCATGAACCAACCATGTGAATAACCATTATGAAGAAAATTTAGAGTCACATGGTTTGACCAATCTATGTTCCAATCATGCGCCTACCCACTAAACCCCCCTCCTCACATTGTTACCTGGGGAAGCTATATAGTTTTTACTAACTATGCCCAAACTATTAAAACCTAGAAATACATCCAAAACATTTCAAAAAACTCCAAGATATAAAGAAAAATCAATCCATAAATCAAAAATAAATAATAAGAAACAATTAATATTACATTTTATGTTCAAACTCTAGGTGAAATTATTATTTTTATAGGTCAAAATATAATTTTTTAATGCCATTAAAATATACATAAATTAATCCTTCATCCCCCAAATATTTATTTTTACCATTTGTTCAAACTTTTTAATGGTCAACATATAATTTTTTAATTACCTTACAAATATCTCTGAATCTTCTTCAAAATTTTGGAATGATTCATTCCTAGATCAATCACATATCTTCCTAGAGTGTTAACAGAAAAAGAAATATTAGGATGGGTATAAATTTGAGTATAAATTAAATATTTAGTGATATAATCATATAGGGGAATTTTCGTTTTAGCAATATCTTTATAATTTTTAGGACATTGAAGTTTTAAGAGTTTATTATTTTTCAAAATGGGTGAAACATTAGAGGAGAAAAAACTCATGTAAAATTTCTTGAGGATGTTTTCAATATATCCACTTTGTGATAATCAAATAATGTCACATGACCATGAATTTGGAATCCTAAAATGATATAAGAATCCTAGATATCCTTCATATCAAAATGATTACTAAATTCCATTTTTTTCTCATTCAAAATATTAACACAACTACTGGCTAAAAGTATATCAACAACATATAGAACAAGAATTATAGATTCTCCCACTAGTTTTTTCCATATAAATGATTTGATCTAAAAAATTTCCAATAAAATAAAAAGTTTCTATCACCTTTTAAAACTTCTATAACTATAAATTTATCATATCACCATAGTTTAAAACCATAGAAATAGGCTATAGATAGAAGTAATAGGAAAATTATTGCTATTTTTTTGAGTTGTGGGCATAGAGGTCATCAACTTAGGTACCCTACACCCAAGCTTTATAGAACTATGGAAATTAGTTACTCATGGATACAATTTTCATAAAATTATTGCCTAAAGTGACCATGGTAATGATTCCAAAACCGTGGAAAAAAATTAACCCTAAAAAACAATATGCATGATTTGAACACATGATCTCTTGAATATATAACAAACACTATAACCAAAAACATTCATCAAAGAATTATATATATAATATATCATTTTATCAGTTATTTGATTCATGATAATTATAAATTAATAAATATTAATTAATAAATATTTATCATTACTAAATAGTTACTAAATATACATTATGAAATATTCTATATTAGGTAGAGGAGATTACAAACCACAAATACACACGTACCCAGACACCATAGTGGGTAAACCCTTATCCCATCCCATAAGGATTGAAACACCCAGTGGATCTATTTTATTATTTGGAGTAACTTGAATGCACCATCCCGAGATGGGCCAAAGACCCAAATTATTGTGACATAAATTACCTTTTGAGGAGATGACCTGAAGTCTCAAAAGAGAAGCATGCATCATGTCATGGATTTAGTCTTCCATCATTCTCCCTCTATTAATGATACTTTCACCATATCACCTATTTTAATGTTATGGCTCCCCCTTCCAAGAAGGTAGGGCACCCCTTTATCCCACACCAGGAATCCATGTGGGAAGAGGTCCAACTGATATGTACCAACACACCCATCACTATTTTGATTTACCCATCCAGAAGTGGCTGTGTGGAACCCCGCTACACATTTTACCATGTTACACCACACCTTCCGACTTGATATTCCCCAGAATCATATTTCTTGATTTGTTGCAAAACTTATATACTTTTACATATGTCACAAGAGTTAGAACAAACTACCAATATCAAAAGTCCAGTGTCTTTGGAAACCAAGTAAATTTACATATTTAAATATCAATACAAAGTATATTACATATATAAAAATTCTTCCACATATATCTTATATATATCCCTTCAATTACAATTCCTGAGGAAATAAACAAATATAATAAATGGTTAGCTATAACTCTTAGTAATGGGTAAATCATAATCAATGGGACATAAAACAATGGGATACCTAATATGGATAGAATAATCATAGAATTTGATTTATGAAGTGTAACATGATAACATAAATAAGGAGGATCATATATAATCACATGGAATCTTGGCATAAAGAAAATGATATCATAAGTCATGGCATCATAAGAATATGGAAACATGATAAAACATGAATTCAAAAGGACAAGTAAAGGCTCACTAGTAATACCAGCCTTACACTGTGGACATAGTCCCATATAACATAGAAACATGATCATCATATAAAAATTATATATTCATAAAAATATCACCAAGGTGTCTTAAATCATATTACTAAGGTTGTTCAATGAGGTATCATAAAACTTTACCAAGTAAAGCCTCTAAGGTATCATAAAAATGGTATCTATAGAGATTAATTCTTTACTCAATGCATGGGAGTTCTATTAGGGTACACCCTTTATATGCCTAAATTCATGTGTGTCACATATGGAAAGACATACATAAATCCATCAATAATCATGATATGATAAACCTATTGCAAATTAAATGTGTATCCAATGAAATTAAGTATCTTCCTCGGTAAATACCCAACAATCAATACAATTATGTATAATGCATTTGCATTGTATAGTTATAGGGTATATTCTTTAGTCAATAATTTCCCAAATCAATAAATGTATGGGTATTCAGGTGAATACCCTTCAATTAGAAAAATCATTCAAAGGTATTCATGAGGAAATTCATTGAAATAAAATATATATTTATGCATAGTTGATAACGGGTAAAGAAAAGGGAATTGATAGATCATTTGGATTATAAATATTTAATTTCCACCAAACCACATATATTGAAATATAAAAATAAATTCAAGATAAATATAAAGAGTGATGGAAAACATAAAAACAATATACATGATAATACATAGAGAACCCTCTTATCCAATGTAAGGTATGGACTATAAATATTTAAGGGAGAGATAAAGACCACCAATTTTATTATAAATGATGTTAAGATAATAATATTAACATTTATTAACTTCAATTTTATTCTTAGAATAGAATCTTGGGAATAAAGGAATAATACTAGAAAATAAACCTTTACTTTGAGTCACAAATTTCTTCATATATCCTATATTTTTTTGATAAATTAAGTTATATTAATTATTTAAATTATGAGGAACAATTTTTATGTTCATTTTATTACTATAATTCCTTTTAATTCATCTATTATCATGTTTAATTCATTTAATAAATTAGTGTAGTTCAGGTTGATCATTTTGAGGTTTCTCAGTTCATAGTCTCCAAAACTACCATGAAATATTTGTAATGATCAATGTTTTTGGACCACATTAGGATATAATCGACACTGAGTAGGGGTGATTGGGTGAATCATTGTTTTCTCCATTTTAGATCTATTTAACCTTTAATCACTTTTACCTCTCTATCTAGTTAAGATATTTATTCTCTTATTATATTACCCCACATTTATTCATCAAAACAAAAACAAATTGGATAGGATATTTAAAAGGTTTTACATTTATTAAGAAAGGATAGTAATTGGTGAAATCTGGGAATAATCCATGACAAAATGACCCACTAGAATTAATTAGCGAGTTACAAACATCCATGGTATATCCTTGAAATAAATGTGACACTATAGTATCTTAGGCAATGATTTAGTGATACTTTTAACATAGGTACCTCTTGTACCTTATGATTATTGTTATTATGTAGAATGGGAATTTTCTTTCCTCTCTTACTTGAACAAAAATATGCAATCAACACTTCTTCTTTTTTATGCACAATTAAACACAAACACTTTATAGCAGAAAATATGAGTGTTTCTCCTTCCTTATGTTATTTATATGAAAAGTGAAATGCACAACCTTATTATTCTTGTGAAATTCATGAATGAATCAACCAATTATTATTATTCTTCTTATTCTATAACATAATTGCACAACACTCTTCTCTTATCCTCTTTTTTTATTCTTCTTCCTCATGTGCAAACAAATATGCACAACACTCTATTATTTTCTTATTATTATCCAGTACATACAATCTACACTAAATAATATTATTCTTTTCATATTCAAAACTCAAGTATTGTTTTTAAAATTACTATTTCAATTCACACCATTCTTGGAAATCATAAAATACTCTTTATAGAATAATTATTCCAAACATCCAATACACCTTATTCTTCAACCTTATGTTGAATTACCAAGAAATTCATTAATTCAAAATACTAGATATATTCATTCTTTAATTTTTAGATATAAACATTTTAAAAATACCTAAATAATCAAACATCTTCCAATCAATTAATTCCATAAAATCCACTTCACATATCAGTCATCCAGGTCTTTAATTTCTTTCAAATATTCTATAAATACCCTATTCTTCCTTATTTTATCTCTATGATATATGGAAATCTTGTGCACTCATCACTCCAAAAAGTCTATACATTAAAACTACATTCACATCTCTATTTAAAATATATATTGGTTGCATTCAAGGGTTATTTTCTTCGCGACACTTAACTCACAATATATTTTCTTTCTTTTTTATTCTCTATAAAAAATGAATCTTTAATATAAATCAAAATATTTAAATGCATATTATAATGTGTTTTTTCACATGGATATTTAACTTATAACATGAAACATATGTACTTTCTTTATTACTCCACAGATATCAAATTTACTAAGTCTTGATGGATTACGTAAAATTCATCTACTTAGAAAAATACTTACACTCATGCCTTTATCATTATTTTGGCCTTAGTAAAGTCATATACTCCTGAAATCATATGATCATGACTTTTTAATTTTTATTCCTTATTTAAGTCATAAAATTATAAATACTTATTCTCATAATTAGTTTCATATGATCAGATTCAAATTCTTACACTCATCTTCCAAAGGCTTACACTTATGATCAATTACTACAATAATTTGATCTTCTTCACAAAATCATATTTGATTTGATGCTGTTAATTTTGAATCCATTTTTATTCAATATCATTTCATGAATTAAAATCAATTTATCATTTTTAATTGATTAAGAACAATACAATACCGTCACCTGACATCTACTAATTTAGATAATCCATGGTACACATGAATTTTTGAATTCCCTTTTTCTTATTTTATTTTTCAAAAATGAATAAAATGATAATTATCATGATATTTTGTAAAATAAATACAATATACCTTTAATAAACTGATATATCCATATGATAAATATTTTTTACTCATCTCCTTGATTTTTGGTGAAATATTCTCTATAGTTCTTAAAGCACAATTCTTTTGTTGATGCTGATGATCCTTACATCGACTATCATCCTCCATAAATCTTAGAATGAAACTTCCATTCTTATCCTTATATATATTTTCAATCATTATTATAGTTTTTTTTCATGATATATCTTTCATTGAATAACACAACACTTTTTTTACTGAATTAACTATCTCTTACTAGTTCTTCCACCGCTCCTATCATGCGTGTCCACAGTCACTTGACCTACCAGGAGGCGATTACTTATTTCTTCACATGGTAGGTTAACATAACTTCATTATGAAATTTACCATTTCTTAATGTGGTAGCTTCTAATTACTTCATACAAAAAATATCATTCCTCTATGTGATTATTTATCATTCCTTCATGCATTCAATTCGCATTCCATCATGCGATCTATTGAATCACTGTTAAAGAGGTAGGTACTAGTTATTGATGTATCCACTTGAGTTACTATGTGACCACCTTTCATAAAATCTTCACCAAACTTTGTACTTAAATGTATTTCCAGTATAACTATGCTAATAACTCCTAATAAATTTCTTCAAAAATAATCTTCCAAGATATTTTATAATCCTAAAATAACTTCATGGATTCTCTTCATCTTCAAAAATATTCCTCTTCACATCATATTGACATCTTTTGAAAATCATTCATTTAAAAAAATAAAACTCACACAAATTGGGATAAAAAATCTCCCCCTTTATATTTTTTGGAAATAACTTCTAAATAATGTGTCTATATGTGTAGTCTTTATTCCTACTTCCGCCTTTGCTATCAAACTATCATTTTAAATTCTCTCCTCTTTATTGAAAAGAAATACAATGAAATCAGTATGGTGGAACAAATTAATTCTCAATAGATGTTCTATTAACCATTATACTCTATGTTTACAAGATCCATGATTGATGTAGAAAACAAGAGGGTTTTATCTAGAGAATATTTTTTTCCATTATCAAATGAATTTTATGCCAAATGAAATGAGAAATATTTACCTTTATTAAAATATATCCAACTATTTTCTAGACCGATACCAGTTGTGATACAAACATGTTATAGAATAAATCAAAAAAAAATCTTACACTCACTTTAACAAAAAGGTCATAAACATTCATATACATAAAATTCTTTATGTTTTAGGAAACAACTTTGAATCTACTTCAAAATCATATTTCAATTCCATTGATTGGGAATAAATTTATATCCCTTTATGTAATGATATAATTTTATGTTACCAAGGATGAGAGATTTATAAAGATATTAATTTTCAATGACACTACTTCAAGAACATTCCAGAGTAATTAATATTTGGGTGAAATATAGATTCTAAAACTTATTCTTTGTTCTTAAACTCATCTCACCCTCAAAGGGAATACTCAAACTAATCTTTACTATAGTGGGTTACATCAAGGAATAGATCATTTGAAATTTTAAGTGAGGAATTCACCAAAAAATGGATCTTATTCATCTAGCTATCCATATTTGAAAACTTATACATATTCATAAAGGAATATATTCTTTAAAACATATTATTTGGAATTATAAATTTTGAGATAAATCCAGGATAATATCTATCATACCTCGACCCACAAAGGCCTAATCCATGACTATTCCAATCCCTCTTTTAATAGGCCATGGTCTGGATACCAGCATCTAGTAGGGGATATACACATACACACATCTCCAAGACCATGCAATGCTAAAATATAAAAAAGCTAAAATCAATGCATGCATGCATCTATAATCCCACAATTAGAGTACATAAATAATGCACTAAAAGTGATAAAAGGGCCAAATATAAGCCCAACAAAAAATATAGAGATTTTAACATGCTCAAAAGGAGGGAATCACTTTCAAATGAAACCAAACAAAAAATGAATTGGTCGTTCTAGTCCAAACTATGATCTAACTGCTCCCTATCCTCCATGGACACCATCAAAAGGGCTATTGTCTCTATAAGACATATCAAGTGCAGGCAGATCTTATGCATGGGTAATTATAACAATACCTACTAGAACAACCTGAAAAAACTAAACAAAAAAAATTAATTATGGTCAACTCATAACAAGAATATAACAATAAAATAAAATTCTATATATACTCAGGAAGGACACCACGCCTCCAGGTGGTATCAACCAAACCTCCAACCATATTATTCCTCTTGAAGCTTATAGGCAATGCTCATTCTAATAGAAAAAACTCCATGAGCCATGATATATTTGGAGACACTCATCCAAGAGGCCACGATCATTAGGACCCACCAAATAAAACTCATTGGTCTCTAAAGTTCTCAATAAATAGACAGGGGATCACAACTAGGACTGATGGGGGACACCACAAACCCAATTTGGATCAAATTTCTATGTAGGGTATCATATTCCAATGATACTAAAAACCCTACTAAAATAGACTGCTAGATTGGGTATTAACACCTTGCACAAGAAGGTTATGCTAATTTTATTAAACCCACTTAGGGTATAAGAAATAATGATATAGGATCACACTTCAGTCTCATGGAGGGATACCATAAACTCTATTTGAGACTCATCCTCCAGAGGAGATCATAATCTAGAGATTTGGATTCAATGTCGCACTGTACCTTCAAGGGGACAGACCAAGGGAATGTACTCAATCGATACCAGTCCAAAATGAAGAAACAAAGTGATCTGAACCCCCTTAGAGGGGGTGTACGATGTGTAATGGGGGTACACGATGTGTCTAGTCAATCTCTTTTCTACCCGTGTGCTTCCATCTAACAAGACATGTAGATAAATATATACATGAAATTTAAGTTAGTATACATGACATGTAGAGGTCTACCGACACCCTGCACGTGTTATCTGTCTATGCTCATGTACTTTTGGTTATGCTCATGTACAAACCCATGTACCCCTAGCCATGTACGATTACACATATCTGACAATGTATTCTAATTATGTTTGTGTACCCTGGCCTACCTGTGCCCATGTATCCTATAAGATACATTCTGAGCCAGCAGCACAGGTCACATTGCATGTGTTAGGTGTTACATGACATGTGATCTTTTCTTCTGCATGGAAACCCTAGTACTGTAGAAAAAGGACTACACGACATGTTTTCATTGGACTACATGCCATGTAGTCAAGAATTTTCCAAAAATTCTAGGATGCTCGAAACATCACATGGATCTTGCACCTCCTATACCAATCCTTCCTAAGGTTATTAGATCTGGCCCAATTGAGTCCTTCCATCACCTACTCACTAGATTCTGGCCACCAAATAGGAACAAGAAACCACCTCTATCATCACATTTTCATCATATGCTAATTCAAGAAATTTGGATCCTTTGATATCTTCTTGTTCATCCTTTAATCACCTGATGTCTTCATCGACCTTCAAATAGTAGCCTTAATCATAATACCTACCCATGGTAATGATCTGTTGCACCAAATAATGACCATACAATGTTTGAATATTAGGTATTCATCGAACCACAGGCTAAGAAAATTGTTCTTGGAATTGATCCATGTTTCAATAGAATAAAATAACATGATGGAATCATATAAGTATAGAATCCTACATAGAGTTTTTATTGATAAATAATAAAGAACAATCTTGTGTTTCCATTGTTGGCTAAATTCATGAACTCTGCTAGCATATGATCCAAGATCCAATCTTGATCTAGTATCATCTGCTAAATATACTCAAATGGATCCTCTTCAGTGGATCATCTTAATCCATAGGTAATGAGAATAACCCTATCAATTAGGCATATCCATATTTAAATATTGGATACTAGGTCACTATGTCAAAATAAATAAATAAATAAATAAAATAAATAAATTTATTTTATTATTTGTATTAGTGATATAATTTTATCAAAATTCCCTATACCAACTATGTATCACTTAGGGTAAATACCAAGATACTAACTTAATGATGGCCTTAGTTTTCTAATATAATTCTCTATTATATAATTATTCCACTTTTTCAGGAAAAAAACACACATGTGATATTAATATTTTTAATATTATTTAAATACCATTTTGGGATGATTTTCCTTAAAATCTCACACTATATCAGTGTCTGGCTCAAAAAATAATCCATATAATATTTTTAAGTAATACATAAAAAAATCAGAGTCATTATTTTTTCCCCACCATAGGGATTTTCATCTTGAAAAGTGAAAAACCTACTAAAAAATATGAGGGTACAAAGCTCACATCTGGGCGTCCCTCTCCCAGGTTCTCTTCTAAATATTCTTGTGATTCCACCTAACACACACTTGGAGAATCAATTTACCATGAAGGATCATCTCATACCAATCCTTGAGCTCCATATAGTACTTAGAAAAAGTACCCCCATCTTCGATGGCCATCTCACCCTAGTTGATAACATGTGAAAATTCATGCACAAACTTCCTCAGCTATGACATGTGAAATATTTTATGTACTGCGGTGGATGTAAATGGTATGCCTGTCACGACCCGTCCTCGGGGCCCGTTCTGTGACTACCCCAAGCCCGCCTTCCATAGGCCAGGGGCTGGAGACTAGCACCAAAGGCGTAAATACCGATAACTGGGAAGGCATTGCCTTTATAAAAGAAAACAAGCACCACAAAGTAAGCAAGCGGAAAAAGTAAACACTAAGTACAAGAGAAGTGCTGGAAAGTAAATGGGCCAGAATACAAACACAAAAGAAAGTACAACTACAACTGAACAAGTACAAAAGAAAAGATAACAGCTGGAAGAATGGAAGCGGCTCCTGGGTCCTCCTCCTCAGATCCTACCTGAAGGGTAGGTACAGATGGCGCAGCTCCTGGTCATCCACCACGGACCCTACCTGAAGGGTAGGTACAGATAGTCTCCTCCACGCTCTCGTCCTTCAACCTCCTCCATGTGTCGTCTCGTCGTGTAGTCCACCTCTGGGTACTGACTCATCGTGTAGTCCACCTCCAGGTACTGACTCGTCGTGTAGTCCACCTCTGGGTACCATCCAGTCCTCGAACACTCAGCCTCCGTCAGCACTGCCTGTCGTCTGCAACCAACACAACGAGGTGCGGGCATAGCCCGTGCATGGGTGAGTATAACGATACTCAGTAGGGACCCCGAGACCCTCAAGGTATCAATAAACCAACAAGGATAACCACAAGGAAGATCTCAACAGATAATTTCTACTTAGGTATATGCCCATACATATGCCTAAGTTATCAAGTAACCCATCTCAAACATGAGGAAACACAAGGATCATGAAATCAACGGATAACCACTACCCAGGTATATGCCCATACATATACCTAAGTTATCGAGTGACCCATCTCAATCATGAGGTAAACACAAAGGTCAAAAGTCTCAGCTCAAACCAGGATTTCATTATCGAAACCGTAACTGCTGAAGAGCTCTGTCTCTGGAGTGTACAGTGGTCCTGTCACGACTCCGAGGTACTGCTCACTAACCTAAGACTGCTGAGGTACTCATCCTGTCGAGTACTGTGGGCCTGCCGCTACAACTAAGCGCTTCCCACCATGGGTCTTCCGCTACAACCAAGCACTCCCATGTGCCGCTACACCCAAGCGCACCCATGTGCCGCTACAACCAAGCGCACCTCTGTCGTGGGTCTGCCGCTACAACCAAGCGCTCCCCTGTGCCGCTACAACCAAGTGCACCTCTGTCGTGGGTCTGCTTCTACAACCAAGCGCTCCCCACTGGGCTATCCGTAAGACACCGAGTCGATCGGTCAAGCAGTCGTCAGGTCTCGGCCGGCTACACGGTCTCCGTACTCCGTACGCTCGTCTCTGGGAGGGTCCGCTCCACGAGCTACTGGTCGATACTCCAAGTATCTCTAAGTCCCACTAAGAAGTATCTCAAGGGACCGCCTCATCATAGGGGTCTCAACGCAACAGACGACGCGTCAATCAGACGCCAGGTCTGTGAGTTACTAGCCTTTCTCGTTCCAGGGGCCCGATTGGTTTCATGTGCGAACCAACCCGGCCGTATCTCAACTTCATCCAAAACTCGGGCGAAGTAAGCCAAAAGATCCGTCTCACTTAGAGGAATCCATCAAAGTTGATGGCACGTCAATCGGACGTCCGGAGCTCAAGATATAAGCATTTCCGCTCCGAGGGCCCGTTTGGTTTCGTATCCGAACCAACCCGGCTGAAGCCAAAGTAATCCGAAACCTTGAGTGCGATATACCGAAACGACCGTCTCGATCCAAGGATCGCATTTCCGCTGATGGAGAGTCGTTTGGAGTTCCGTATCTCAAGTTACGAGCATTTGACCGAAAGTGGTCCGAAAACGGGGGGTCTGGGCCCAGGCCGACCCAGCCCGACCCCCCCTGGGTCGGCCGAACCGGGTCGACCCGAACCGGGTCGAACAGACCCGGGTCTGACCCGGTTGGGCCCGGCCCAGCCCGGCACGGCTCGGTCCGGCCCGGTCCGGCTCGGTCCGGCCCGACCGGTCGGCCGCGGCTCGGCCAGCGTGGCCGAGCCGAAACGCGGAGCGGGGTGTCCCCCGCCCGCCGCTAATTGAGGACGACAGTGAACCTCCGGCCGCCTCCCTTTTGGCGGTGCGCCGCCGCAGTCGGTCGCCGGCGCTGCCGCACCGGCGTGGCGCGCCGCCGCCGCCTTCTGTGGACCACCGGATGCGCTCCGGTGGTCCGTTTCTCCTGCCGTCTTCGCCTATGGTCCTCCCGGGACCCGACATTCACTGCGGAGGCATCAAAAATCACCTTGCGGCCTCGTTTGTCGTCGCCTGTCGATCCACGCATTAATAAAAAATCTGCGGAGGGTTGTCGAGCTGTGTTCGTTTGGCCCGCACCCTCCGCGTTAGATAATAACAACGGGAGAATTATTCAACACATGAATACATAACCAAAAACAATTTTAATGAATTAAAATTGTTCTTATTATCTGGGTTCTTCACTTTGAACGAAAACATTCATGGAGTATAAAACATTCAAATAAAACCCCTACGTTCTTTCCATAAACAAAGGTAAACTTCCAACCCGCAATTAAATACCTACGCAGATCAACTTAATAAGGAGTAGATCCACGTTCTTCATTTAGAAAGAAACATTATGAAAAAAATAAATATTCCCAACTTAAATCCCTACCTCGGAATCGAAGTTTGTCGATCGATGACAAAGTTGCGGAAAGAAGATGAAGAGGTTCATCGTTATTTGCGTCCACCAAGCTCTTCCAAACCGAGTTGCGTTGGTTGGTGGAAGACGTTCCACGTCGGTAGGTGTCCGGGGAAGAAGTCGCAGAGGATCAGCGTTCTTCGTCGGTGGAGCGTTCTTCATTCGTGAAGATAAGCTTCTTCCCAAGTGTTGGGCATCGCGGTATTTTACCAGCGCTCCGTCGCTTGGTGAATCCTTCCCCAAACCCTCTCCCAAGATCCCTATATATAGGAGAGGGGGAGAGGTATGTAACCACTGTGGTTACATAACTTTTTTTAAAAAAAAGGGGTCTGGTGAATTAAATTGTTTTGACGCAATTTATGAGGTCCATTGGCACCACTTAAGAGGGGAGGGTGCCAAGGGGTTTCTCCCCATTTAATGGGGAGTTGAGGAATTAAGAGGCTCTCCCTCATTAATAGGGGGTTAAGCCCCGTGTGGTCCCTACCATAATAAACCACCCATGGGAGGTTTAGTTCGGGTGGGCCCCACCACCATAACCTCTCAAGGGAGGTTAAGGTGTGGTGGCCCCACCTCCAACCTCCATGAGGAGGTTTCAACCACCACACTCCCAATGGCAGCTGAAATAAAATAAAGTGCATGACACGTTATTTTATTATTACTCTTTTTTTAAAGAAAACCCAAAAACTAACTTCCGCTCTCAATTAAACGCAACTGCGGAAAAAGTCTCTTCAAGAAAATACTGGCGTTGCGAGTTCATCAGTGCCCACAGATTTCAATTCCGAGCACCGGTTCAAAAGATAGAAATACCCGCTCGTTCGTTTACTGAACGTACCCGAGCCAAACTTCGGAAATTAATTCCGGGCACACCGGGCCTCGGAATCAGGCGCCGTCAGAAACTGCGTTCTTGTAAAATTCCAAATAAAATTAAAAAAAAAATTCCCTTGAAATTTCCGGGTCTTTGCATTACTCCCACCTCAGGGCTTTATGTCCCCGTAAAGCTTCAACACAAACTAGGGTCACAAAAGCGGTACAGAGCACGCATCTGAGCCTTCTGCTCCCATGTGCTCACCCGGAGGTTTCCGTACTGCCAGAGAAAAAGCACCCGAGGAATCGATCGTCCTCATAGGATCCGCTCCTGTCGATCCTCGATCCCCACTGGAACCTCCGTGAAAAACACCTCATCGCTATCGTCCAGCTCTTCATGGTCGATGATATGCGAAGGGTCGAGCACGTATCTCCTCAGTTGAGATACGTGGAAGTCGTCGTGCACCTGGTGCAACTGAGGTGGATGGTTCAAGCGGTAAACCACCCCGCCTACCCAGATGAGGACCTAGAAAGGTCCGTTGAACCTCGGAGATAACTTGCCGCCTTGGCCACATCTCCATAGACCTCGTCGAGGTGAGACCCGTATAAGGACGTGATCGTCATCCTCGAACTCCAGAGGTCTCCATTTTCTGTTAGAACTGAAACTCAAAAGACTTCTGCCACGAGGGTATGGTTGACTGACTCAAGAGTGATCGGTCACACCCTCCTGTGAAAGAGTTTATCCCGTGCTGCCTGGGGTTTTCTTTTCACCGACCAAGGAAAACCCATCCCGACGTTTGCCTAAAACCGTCAATTTGAGTATGAAAAGTTATTGCCCATTCCATACTTAAACTAACGTCGTAAGGCCTCGACGCTGCCACCAAGAGATTCAACCGAAACTCTCGCCTTGAGGGTCTGACCACACCGTCGGCGTAAGTGTGATCATCGAGTCTCCTCCCAAGATATCTCCAGACGTGAGGGTCAAGTCCATGGCTTACCGGAAACTCTAGGTCTGGAACCAGATTTGTGAATGCAAGGAATGATTCATATCGACATCCGTTACTACAGCAGCTAGTAGTGGACACAGACTGTCCCTTGAATCATTTCTAGAGCCATTGGGTCACACTCCTTGACCGCAAGCAGCCGCACTCTTCCACCTCCCTCCAGCTCCCTGAGCCTGGCGGGGATAACTAAGGCAGGTGGTTGTAGCATGTTAAGATGTACACCACCTCATACTGCTCTCCTAGATCTTCCTCCACGTCTGCTGCTTCGTAGACTCATCTATCCTTAAAGCTTCCACTTCTTGAAACATTTAACACGCCCGAGTCTCTAAGACTGGAACTGTTTTTCTGTTTCTTACTGCACTGTGCAGTCTTCATCCGCTCTTGGATGACCTGGAACTTCTTTAGTATCACAAGAGATGCTATGATTTCTTCTTTTCCGATAAGAGAAATCCGGTCTCATCCCCTGGATGAACCACATTCGTTGCCTAATACAGTCAATCCCAACATGAATGATGCATTCATGCCATGGATGACGTCGTCAGGCCTCAACGTAACTACCAAGAGATCCAACTATCACTCTTGCCTCCAAGGGTCGAGTCACACTGTCGGCATCAGTGTGAGGTCACTGGGTCTCCTCTAGTAGAAATATCGAAAGTGAGGGTCAAGTCAACAGTCTTAACCAGGACCACTCAGTATCAACCAAACAAAAAGGACAGGAAAGCAAACATCACAAGATAAGTGTCTTTTTATTATTGCAGCTCATAGTACAAAGACACGAATACAAAAGCAACATGGAACTAGAAGTACAAAGGATGTATCCACTAGTTCCTCTCCTGTCCACCTCCTCTCGGAGCTCTACTGCCTTCTCCACTACTCGGCTGTTGCTCAAGCACCAGCCACTTCTTCTGTCTCGGTGGCTCCTCCAACACCCGCTGATCAACCGTACGAGGGTTCGGACAGTCACGTGCCAGGTGACCCTTTCTACCGCATGAGTAACACAACCTACTTCTGGCACACCTAGATCTGTTCCCACCCCGGGTGCCCCGCACCACCGATCCTAAAACCCGAGATCGTCCAACTGCTGGTCTGGTCCTCCTGGACCTCTGCATCATCTGTCTACTTCCCACAGATGACTCGGCAACTGATCGAAAACCCTGCGGAAAAGGTAGAAGCTCCTATAAATGCTCAGGGTGTAGAGTTACTGGCACAAACTCCACCTTGGAGAAGGTCTCGAAGTCTTCCCATGCGAAGGTCATCCCGTCGCAAAACTGGAACAAGTGGCTCCACCACCTGCCTGCTGCTGCCTGAAGGAGGGTGGCAGCAAAGATCACCATGAAGTCTGTCGGCGTCCCCACTAGCATGAAGACTATCACCACAGCCACCAGCCAATCCTCAGCCGCCTGCGGGTCCATCTCTCCCCGGAACCTGGGTGGCCTCTGGCGATGGAACTCGTGTAGCGCACTCAAGTAGCGTGCATCGCCTACTGCTGGGGATGGTGGCATCGGTGGCCCAACGTATGGTAGTACCGCCGGTGCCTCAACTGCAAGAGGGCCCTGTACCGAAGCCTCATCGCTCGATAGGCTGTCAGCACGCACATCCCTCCGGGCTCTAGCTAGTCGTCTGTGAAAAGGCATCCTGAAATAAACATCATGACATGGCCAAACGTTTATACCTGGTGAGCGGACCTGGTTTGAGCTGACATTTAATAAAAACTTCTGGAAACACACACGCAATCAGTTTTTTCGTGCACGAAGTTGGAAATCAGTTGTCAGGGTCCTGGTGTATGGATACGTCGGCCGCCCTCACCAACACTGGACTCCCTGAACTGAAAAACACACTCGGTACTCTTAACACTATTGCTTCACAGAATAAAATATCAGAGTTATAATTTCTGCGGTAGAATCAACTCCTCTGATACCAATTTGTCACGACCCGTCCTCAGGGCCCATGCCGTGACTACCCCAAGCCCGCCTTCCATAGGCCAGGGGCTGACGACTAGCACCAAAGGCGTAAATCCCAATAACTGGGAAGGCATTGCCTTTATAAAAGAAAACAAGCACCACAAATTAAGAAAGCGGGAAAAGTAAACACTAAGTACAAGAGAATTGCTGGAAAGTAAATGGGCCAGAATACAAACCCAAAAGAAAGTACAACTACAACTGAACAAGTACAACAGAAAAGATAACAGCTGGAAGGACGGAAGCGGCTCCTGGGTCATCCTCCTCGGATCCAACCTGAAGGGTAGGTATAGATAGCGCAGCTCCTGGTCGTCCACCACGGACCCTACCTGAAGGGTAGGTACATATAGCCTCCTCCATGCCCTCGTCCGTCAACCTCCTCCGTGTGTCGTCTCGTCATGTAGTCCACCTCCGCGTACTGACTCGTCGTGTAGTCCACCTCCGGGTACTGACTCGTCGTGTATTCCACCTCCGGGTACCGTCCAGTCCTCGAACACTCGGCCTCCGTCAGCACTGCCTGTCGTCTGCAACCAAAATAACGAGGTGCGGGCATAGCCCGTTCAGGGGTGAGTATAACGATACTCAGTAGGGACCCGAGACCCTCAAGGTCTCACTAAACCAACAAGGATAACCACAAGGAAGATGTCAACAGATAACCTATACTTAGGTATATGCCCATACATATGCCTAAGTTATCAAGTAACCCATCTCAAACATGAGGAAACACAAGGATCATGAAATCAACGGATAACCACTACCCAGGTATATGCCCATACATATACCTAAGTTATCAAGTGACCCATCTCAATCATGAGGTAAACACAAAGGTCAAAAGTCTCAGCTCAAACCAGGATTTCATTATCGAAACCGTAACTGCTGAAGAGCTCCGTCTCTGGAGTGTAAATTGGTCCTATCACGACTCCGAGGTACTGCTTACTAACCTAAGACTGCTGAGGTACTCCTCCTGTCGAGTACTGTGGGCCTGCCGCTACAAACAAGCACTTCCCACCATGGGTCTGCCGCTACAACCAAGTGCTCCCATGTGCCGCTACACCCAAGCACACCCATGTGCCGCTACAACCAAGCGCACCTCTGTCGTGGGTCTGCCGCTACAACTAAGCGCTCCCCTGTGCCGCTACAACCAAGCGCACCTCTGTCGTGGGTCTTCCGCTACAACCAAGCACTCCCCTGTGCTGCTACAACCAAGAGAACCTCTGTCGTGGGTCTGCTGCTACAACCAAGCACTCCCCACTGGGCTATCCGTAACACACCGAGTCGATCGGTCAAGCAGTCGTCCGGTCTCGGCCGGCTACACGGTCTCCGTACTCCGTACGCTCGTCTCTGGGAGGGTCCGCTCCATGAGATACTAGTAGATACTCCAAGTATCTCTAAGTCCCACGAAGAAGTATCTCAAAGGACCGCCTCGTCATAGGGGTCTCAACGCAATAGACGGCGTGTCAATCGGACGCCCGGTCTGTGAGTTACTAGCCTTTCTCGTTCCAGGGGCCCGGTTGGTTTCGTGTGCGAACCAACCCGACCATATCTCAACTGCATCCAAAACTCGGGCGAAGTAAGCAAAACGATCCGTCTCACTTAGAGGAATCCATCAAAGTCGACGGCACGTCAATCGGACATCTGGAGCTCAAGATATAAGCATTTCTGCTCTGAGGGCTCGGTTGGTTTCGTATCCGAACCAACCCGGCCGAACCCAAAGTAATCCGAAACCGTGAGTGCGATATACCGAAACGACCGTCTCAATCCAAGGATTGCGTTGCCGCTGACGGAGAGTCTTTTGGAGGCCCGTAGCTCAAATTATGGTCATTTGACCGAAAGTGGTCCGAAAACGGGGGGTATGGGCCCAGCCCGACCCAGCCCGACCCCCCCTGGGTCGGCCGAACCGGGTCGTCCCGACCCAGGTCCGACCCGGCTGAGCCCGGCCCAACCCTGCCCGGCTCGGTCCGGCCCGGTCCGGCTCAGTCCGGCCCGACCGGCCGACCGCGGCTCGGCCAGCGTGGCCGAGCCGAAACGCGGAGCGGGGTGTCCCCCGCCCGCCGCTAATTGAGGCCGGCGACGAACCGCCGACCGCCTCCCTTCTGGCGGTGCGCCGCCGCCACACCGGCGTGGCGCGCCGCCGCCGCCTTTCGCGGACCACCGGACGCGCTTCGGTGGTCCGTTTCTCCTGCCGTCTTCGCCTATGGTCCTCCCGGGACCCGACCTTCACTGCGGAGGCCTAAAAAATCACCTTGAGGCCTCGTTTGTCATCGCCCATCGATCCAAACATTAATAAACAATCTGCGGAGGGTTGTCGAGCCGTGTTCGTTTGGCCCGCACCCTCCGTGTTAGATATTAACAACGAGAGAATTATTCAACACATGAATACATAACCAAAGACAATTTTAATGAATTAAAATTGTTCTTATTATCCGGGTTCTTCACTTTGAACAGAAACATTCACGGAGTATAAAACATTCAAATAAAACCCGTATGTTCTTTCCATAAACAAAGGTAAACTTCCAACCCGCAATTAAATACCTATGCAGATCAACTTAATAAGGAGTTGATCCGTGTTCTTCGTTTAGAAAGAAACATTATGAAAAAAAGAAATATTCCCAACTTAAATCCCTACCTCGGAATCGAAGTTCGTCGATCGATGACAAAGTTGCGGAAAGAAGACGAAGAGGTTCATCATTTTTTGCGTCCACCAAGCTCTTCCAAACCGAGTTGCGTTGGTTGGTGGAAGACGTTCCACGTCAGTAGGTGTCCGGGGAAGAAGTCTAAGAGGATCGACGTTCTTCATCGGTGGAGCGTTCTTCGTTCGCGAAGATAAGCTTCTTCCCAAGTGTTGGGCGTCACGGTATTTTACCAGCGCTCCGTCGCTTGGTGAAGCCGTCCCCAAACCCTCTCCCAAGATCCCTATATATAGGAGAGGGGGAGAGGTATGTAACCATTGTGGTTACATAACTTTTTTTACAAAAAAGGGGTCGGGTGAATTAAATTGCTTTGACGCAATTTATGAGGTCCGTTGGCACCACTTAAGAGGGGAGGGTGCCAAGGGGTTTCTCCCCATTTAATGGGGAGTTGAGGAATTAAGAGGCTCTCCCTCATTAATAGGGGGTTAAGCCCCGTGTGGTCCCTACCATAATAAACCACCCACGAGAGGTTTAGTTTGGGTGGGCCCCACCACCATAACCTCTCAAGGGAGGTTAAGGTGTGGTGGCCCCACCTCCAACCTCCATGAGGAGGTTTCAACCACCACACTCCTAATGGCGGCTGAAATAAAATAAAGTGCATGACACATTATTTTATTATTACTCTTTTTTTAAAGAAAACCCAAAAACTAACTTCCGCTCTCGATTAAACGCAACTGCGGAAAAAGTCTCTTTAAGAAAATACCGGCGTTGTGAGTTCATCGGTGCCCTCAGATTTCAATTCCGAGCACCAATTCAAAAGATAGAAAAACCCGCTCGTTCGTTTACTGAACGTACCCGAGCCAAACTTCGGAAATTGATTCCGGGCACACCGGGCCTTGGAATCAGGCGCCGTCAGAAACTACGTTCTTGTAAAATTCCAAAGAAAATTAAAAAAAAAAATTTCCTTGAAATTTCCGGGTCTTTACAATTCCACCTCAGCAACTCTATACAGTATCTGAAAAGGACCAATAAATCTTAGATATTGCGTACCACCCAGGCCAAATCTCCATAATCTACATCAAGGTGAGTCCCTCAAGAACATATGGTCTCCCTCATCAAACTCCAAAGGCCTATATCGTTGGTCCTCATAGGACTTATGATGGATATGTGCAATCCTCATCCACTCTTAGATGATTTACACCTTCTCTATCATAGCTCACACCAACTCTAGCCATATAAGGACTTGAATGGTGTCATACCGATGGTGTAATGGCAGCTATTTTTGTATGTAAAATCCACCAAGGGTGTGAGACCCTTTAAACTATGACCAAAGTCTACTGTTCAAGCTTGAAAAATATCCTCTAAGACCTAAATAGTCCACTCAATCTAGCATTTATTCTATGGGTGAAACACCATGCTCAAACCCAATTTAGTCTCAAAGGTCTCATTCAATCCTCTCCATAATCATGACATAAAGTGAGCATCACAATCTGAAATGTTTGTCAAGGGAACTCCATGTATAATGACCCCAAATTTTATAAATGGAAATTACTTTATTATAATTATGTCATATAGTATAAATCACATAAAATCATATATAGAGCACAATACAAATTTTATAAAAGAACAATGAAGGAAATAAGATGTATTTATTGGAATTAAGGAACCTATAACAACGGAATAATAACTTGACCACTGGATTAATAATGTGACCATTAGGAGTAGTAAACCATACAATAAAATAGTAACCTCACATTTTAAAGTATAAATAAAATTTGGGTATCTTATGAATGAAAATATAATATATTTTTATTTTGGAATAAGTAAATAAATATTTTAAAAATAATAAATTAAGTATTGGTATTTTTGTGAAACGTAAATATTTATTTAAAATTTTATAATTAAAATAATTATTTAAAAGAAAAGTTATTGTCATAAAATTTATTAATAAATTAATATTTTTTTGTCTTATGATTATAAGATAATTTTATGAGACCTTAATTAATTTTTGAAAGTGTCATAAAATCAGTTATAATATTAAAATCAGTATTTTTCAAGTAAATGATGATTTTATTTAAAAATTAAATTTATCATATTTAGAAAATTATTTTCATAAAATGGAGTAAATTTTTAAATTATACATATCAAAAAATGGTTAGGGTGAATTTTTTGGGATTTTTCTAAAATAGTTGAATTTTTGGTGAATAGTGAAATACGATAATTTTTTATATAAGCTAAATACAAGAATTTTTAATTCATGGATGATGTATGGATGTTTTAAGCCCATAATCTCAACCTTTCATTAATTATTTAATATATTTAGTGATACTGTTCAACACTATTTATATTCTTGATCAAAAATAATAAAATAATGAATATAATAATAAAAAAACACCCATCTCCTCCCCTATAAATACCAACCTCACCACCTAATCTTGTCACACCTAAAAAGACTTAAAACTTTCACAAAATCTGCCCAATACTCTTACCAATCCTCTACCCCACTTCCAAGAGCTTCTAGTTACAAAAAATACCAAACCCAAGTGCCTTAAAAAGGTTCTCAAGGAGAATAAATTCAAGTGGTAAAATCCTCTTTCGTTCTCTTTTAATTTCTTTACTTTTATTATCCTCTCCTTATATCCTCTATAAAAACATACATGAAAACTAAATTATCATATATATACTATAATTTTATTATTTTAATGGAATATCCATCATAAAACCCCTTCTCCTCTCCATTTTATTCTAAAAAAGAAAACATCATCCGTTATGTGTCAATTTACCACCATCGTGGACAATGCACTTTCTTTTTTTCCATTAACACCTTAAGGATAGTCATAAAAACATTATTATGGTTAAATAATTTTTTATTATACATATTATAATTTATATAATTTTATAGAACCAAAATATAAACATGATATTAAATAAAATGATATAAGTTCATGATGGTTGTAAAAACCACCAAAATAAATTAAATCATTTTCATTAACATTTTATCTAATGATTCATCCTCATAACATATAACCAGATGGTATATATTGTCATTTAAAATTATGGAATTTCATTAATAATATATAATTTAAATTTTGGATAATTATTCCCATTTTACATGAAATTTTGTACTTGTATACAAGAAAACCGATCATGAAAATCAATAAAATTGACTCTTTCAGAGCGACAGAGTTGAATCTTATAACTCATAAAAAAGTCCATAAATTAACTTAATGAAATTATAATATATAAAATAAATTTATAATAGGTTATTAATTAATTAATTAATTAATTAATGTATTAAATTTTATTATCTAGGACATTAAGTACAAGTTCAAAACACTTTTGGACATATGGCAAGGGATTCTCTCCGAACCACCATTTTTCCTTCGAGTTATGCTTCCTCTATATTTACCCCATTTAAATTATTAATTATTATTTTTTAATCCTTATAAATTATATTTTTATGTTCCAAACATATTTACCTAGCTCAATTATTATTTCTTTGTTGGGAAATCCATGTTTTATACAGTTCCATTTTCAATTTATCCTGAAAAGAAAGCTCGATTAAAGGGAACTTCCCAATTTCTAACCCAATTTCAAGTACACTCCATAACATGAATTATTCCACCAATATTTTTATAAAATCACTCTTTTTATAATGAAAAACTACCTCTGTTCATTTCTTGTTTTATAAAAACAATTATTCGTTTTTTCACTTTAATGACTCTTTAATATTTTCCCTTAAACCACACCAAAGTGGATCATTTTTAAAGTTTATTAAACACTATTTTATATGTTTTCACTTCAGTTGGAAATAATTTTTCATGATATATTCCAAATTTCCCTTATTAATGTCCATTTATGTTTTTAATCCATTCTTTCATGGACATCATTATGATTCGCCCATTGTTTGTTCCCTATGATATGATTATGATACCAATTTCTTTCCATGGGTAGCCCTTATGTTTATTATTTATATGGAACACATATTCATGAAAATTTTATTATGGGTGTTCATATATTTCACTCCAATTCATCAGGTAATGTTTAGTCTTTTGAGATTTGTTGTCTGGATAGAGAGTAAACTTGATTCCTTTATGGGAATTTGTCCACCATGTGATATAGTCTCGGTATTTAGCCTTGAATCA
Organism: Viscum album; assembly: GCA_963277665.1. Classification (NCBI taxonomy): domain Eukaryota; kingdom Viridiplantae; phylum Streptophyta; class Magnoliopsida; order Santalales; family Viscaceae; genus Viscum; species Viscum album. The sequence continues at coordinate 124,938,851 of OY728126.1, forward strand.
TGTTTATATCATGTTATATGTTTCTGACACATTCTCATGATACCATTATTACATGATCCCATATTCGAAATGTTTATTAATGTTTCATTCCTTTTTATGTCATCATGTTATGCCTTCTAACCCATGTGCTATACTTTATTTATATGTTTATTCCCTTACTGAGATTATCAGTTCATCCCTTTTGTCTATGTATTCCCCAGGTTAACCTACATAGATGTAAGATATCGAAGGATGGTAGGATCTCATTATGGATGATTAATATAAATATGTTTTATTCTATTTCCACGTGTTCATTTTTATGCACCTAATCATCCAAAGACACTAGAATTTACGATCATTGGTTTGTATTTGATGGTTAATTATTCTTAAAATCATGTAATAATATGTGCAAAGGGCTTGATCTATTATATTTTGTGTCATAGAGAGACGTAGTTATTTTTGGACAATTATTACTAGAGAAATTTATTAAGAACCATATGGATAATTCTATCACCATGGATTACCTAGATTGAAACTTAGAAAATCATAAGTTAGGATATACTTTTCATTTACAAGTTTATCCTTCTTTGTACAAAGTTTGTTTTTTATATTCTTATTAGCTAAGTATTCAAGACCCCATAATTTTTCTTTCTTTTTCTTAGTTAATTTCTAGAAAAATAACCTATCACAATATTCAATGTGATAGTCAATGTGATTATTTCCCTAACGAAATTATAAATATGATTGGAATGGGAGATCAAAACTTTATGATAGTATTTTCTCAACTAGACCATATTTTGAATAATATCTTGAATCATGTGGAACACCCTTTTTATAATAAATATCAAGTTGTGGTCAAATAATTTATGTGACTGAGGCCTCCTATCTTTAGTAGATATTTCGATCCCATCATCACAGAACAATGGATTGACTCAATTGAGAAGATATTCTTTGTCTTTTAATGATTAGAAGAAGAGAAATTCATATTGGAAGTCTATCAATTTGTTGGGGAATATGGTTAGTGGTGGAAATTAATCAAAAACACAAAGTCTAAGGTGGAAATTTATTCAATGGAATGGGTATATATCAATAAAATATTTTTCAATAAATAGTTTCCACAAAATATTTTCCTTAAGATGTAAAGGGAGTTCCTCAGACTGAAGCAAAAGGAAGACGAGTCTATTAGAGTGTACAATGAAACATTTACAAGGATTACATGATAGGCCTATAGATTTTTCATGAACACTGAAATAAATGTGGATCAATTCATTAGCAGTCTAACGATGATTCTATAAAAAGAATTGGCGATTCGAGACTTCGACAACTATGAGGAGATTGTCCGTTGTTCCCTTAAGGTTGAAATGAAGATAAGAGACTCTTAGTGGTCTCATGGTCCTAGAGATAAAAAAGTAGTAAATGGAGTTTAATATGAGAGGATCAATAGATAAATACCAAGATGGAAAGAAAAATAAATATCCCATATGTCAAGAGTGTGGGAAGAAGAATCATAGAAACTACCTAAGGGGAACCAGGAGATGCTTAAAATGTAGAAGATAGGGAAATCTAGATAATAATTTCCAAATTGATAGAAAGAATCCCAAAAATGTGGAGGAATAAATGAAGGTTTTGATCTAAACTCAGCCTATGGTTTAATGTTTCAACTGCAAGGAACATGGGAATTATGATAGCCAATGCACTAAGCTAAGGGTTGTTAGAGGCAATCAACAACAATCTATAAGGTAAAAAGGAAGGGAATATGATATCACTACTACTAAGGTGGATCTTGACAATGACTTGGTGATAGGTATGTTGGTTATTCGTAAAATAATAGATAATTTACTATATGATTCTTCTTCTACACATTATTTCATATCTTTCAAGTTTGGTAGAACTATTCAAACACCACCTCAAAATATGGAGGTTGAGTTATCCATGAGAATAGAAAATGGGGTAATTATTGCATATAATGTATATAACTCCTCCTTAGTTAATCAATGTGGAATATACCTCCCATTAAATGTTGTCTTACTTCCTTTTGTGGGGTTTTATGCTATATTGGGCATGGATTGACTATCTTTATATAAAGACAACATCAACTTTAGAGAAAGGGATATCACTCTTAACATCCCAAGGAATCCTTCAATGTTGTATAAGTTTAAGGATGAGGATAAATCTCCTTTAGAATAATCATCTAATGTTTGGATATTATTTTCTTATGATCAATAATATCTAGATCAAATGATTGATAAAAAGGATTGAATCATGCTCGAATACATGCCCATTGCAAGGGACTACACTGATGTGTTCCCTAAAGAATTGCTTGGTCTTCCTCCTGACCAAGAGGTTGTGTTTTTAATTGAACTTATTCCTGGATCTCTACCCATATCAAATACACATTGTATAATGTCCAAAATTAATTTGGAGAAACTAAAGTAGTTACAAGAGAATGTGGACAAGGGTTTTATATGTCCAATTGCTTCACCATGGGGTGTGTCGGGCCTATTCATCATAAAGAAGGATGGATCAATGAACCTCTACATTATTTATCATAAGCTCAAAAAAATCACGATAAAGAACAAGTATCCCCTTCCATGGATATATGAATTGTTCAATCAACTATATGGAGACAAGTATTTCTCTAAGGGGGCCCTTCAGTCTAGATATCACCAATTAAAGGTTAAGATTTAATATATTCCAAAGAATACCTTTCAAACAAGGTATGAACACTATGAGTTCATAATTATGCCCTTTAGACTCACTAATTCTGTAGAAATTTTCATAGAGTTGATGGATAATGTCTTTAGATATTACCTAAAAAAATTTGTGGTAGTATTTGTTGATGATATTATAATATAATCCAAGAGCAAGGAGGAACATGATGATCATTTGAATACTGTTCTAAAGATATTTAAAAGGTATAAAATATATGAAAACTATATTAAATGTGTGTTCTGGATGGATGAAGTATCATTCTTGGAGAATGTAATAATGGGTAAAGGAATATCTTTTGACCCTTCCAAGAAAAAGGTAATAGTAGAGTGGCCTAGGCCAACATATATAATGGATATCTATAGTTTCCTCGGTCTATCTGGGTATTATCCGTGATTTTTGGATAACTTATCATGATTATAAAATCCACTAGACAAGATGAATCTAAAGGGATAATATTTTATCTGGACCAGTGAATTTGAAGATTTCTTCAAAGAGTTGAAAAGAGGCTTATCACTGAACCAATACTCACACTACCAAAAAGTGGGAAAATCTTTGTGGTATACAAAGATTCTTCAAAGAAGATATTAGGATATTTACTGATGAAAAATGATAAATCAATAACCTATGAATCATGGATGTTTAAAATTCATGAGAAAAACTATACCATGCATGATCTAGAGTTGGCAGCTATGATATTCACATTGAAAATATGGTGGCATTATCTCTATAGGGAGAATTATGAGATATATAATGATCATAAGAGCATCAAATATATATTAACATTGAAGGAGATTAATATATGCTAGTGAAGATGGTTATATCTCACCAAGGATTAAAACTGCTCAATCCACTACCATCCTGGTAAAGTAAATAATGTGGTTGATTCTATAAGAAGAAAGGATAACACAACTTCATCAATGATGATAATTGAGAAGGATACAATATTCTTAGACCTACCAAGGATGGACATGGGAATAATTAATTAAGGAACATAGTAAATACTTTATCAAATGATATATCAACCATCCCTTATAGATAAAATAAAGGATTCTCAAATAAATGATGAGGAAATTCAGAAAAATGTGGAAGCTATTAGAAAGGGGAAATCCTTAGAGTTCAAAATTGATGGGTAATGAGTCATAATATTTGGGTCATGACTATTTGTACCATCAAATCTAGAGATAATGAGATATATTCTTAATGAAGCACACATATAAAATTTCTTTATTCATCCAAGTTTCACAAATATGTATTGAGATATCTGAGATCACTATTTGTGGGAAAATATGAAGAAGGAGATCACTAAGTAAAAAGCATAGTACCTAGTATGTCAGTAAGTGAAGGATGATAGGAAAAACTCTAAAGGGATGATATAAAAATTACCCATACCAACATGTAAATGGTAAAACAACACCATGGACTTTGTCACTAGAAATCTGAATAAATATAGAGGAAACAATGCTATATGGGCCATTGTGGATCATCTTACAAAGACATCTCACTTTATCACAATTGAAGAGGACTTATCACTTGATTGATAAGCATGGATATACATCAGAAAAATGGTAAGTCTACATAGAGTACTATTATCTATTGTATCTGATTGAGATATGAGATTTACCCTTATGTTTGGGAAAAGTATGCAACACGATCTAAACACTGAGATGAACATTATTAAGGCCTATCATCCTCAAAATTATGGAAAATCTAAGAAGACTATTAAAAAATTGGACGACATGATAAGAGCATATTATATGGACTTCAAAGGAGGATGAGACCAACATAAACCTCTAGTCTAGTTCTCTTACAACAATATTTTCCACTCAAACATCCAAATGGATTCATATGACACCCTTTATGGGAAAAGTTGCAGAACACCAACATGTTGGGATGATGTCAATTAAAATAAGATTCTTGGACATGAAATGGTTTAAGAAATTATAAAAAATGTAAAACCCATTCAAAATCCCATCAAGGAAGAACAAGGTTGAAAAAGAGCTATGCAGAAAATCTTCAATCAAACCTATAGTTTAAGTTTAGAGAAATTGTATTCCTCCACATATCTCCATAGAATAGGATCATGATATTTAATAATAAAGGAAAGCTAAGTCCTAGGTACTTTGGTCCCTTCGATATTCTTGATCATTTTAGAATAGTGGCCTATCAACCATAACTACCGATAACTATGTTTCAAGTACATGATGTATTCTACATATCCATCTTATGGAATTACATACCAGATCTATCACATTTACTAAATTCATAGGTGGTACTATTGGAAAATGATTTCTCTTACAAGGAGAAACCAGTGAAGATCTTGGACCATAGTGATAATGTTATATGCAACAAGACTACTCACCTGGTCAAAGTACTATGGAAGAACCATAAGTATGAAGAGGCAACATGGTAACTAGATGATGTGATGAAGGATAAGTACCCTTACCTATTTTCACTTAAGTATGTAAAATGAAATTTCAAGGGTGAAATTTCATAAGGGCAGAAGAATGTAACGAATCAAAATTTTTTCAATGGAAATCCACTTCATATAATTATGTCATATAATATAAATCGCATAAAATTAAATATATAACACAACACAAAATTTATAAAAGAATAATTAATGAAATAAGAGGTATTGATTGGAATTGACAAACCTATACTAATGGAATAGTAACTTGACCATTGGAATAGTAATGTGACCATTGTGAATAATAAACCATCTAATAGAATAGTAACCTCACCTTTTTAAGTATAGATAAAATTTGGATATCTTATGAATGAAAATATAATATATTTATATCATTGAATAAGTAAAGAAATATTTTAAAAATGATAAATTAATTATTGGTATTTTTGTGAAACGAAAATATTTATTTTCTGTTTTATAATTAAAATAATAATTTAAAATAAAATTTATTTTCATAAAATAGATTCATAAATTAATATTTTTTTTCATATGATTTCAAGATAATTTTTTGAGACCTAAATTAATTTTTGAAAGTGTCATAAAATGGGTTATAATATTAAAATCGATATTTTTTAGTAGATGATGATTTTACTTAAAAGTTTAATATTTCATATAGAGAAATTCATTTTCATAAAATTAATTCCATTTTTGAATTATACACATTTAAAATAGTTGGGGTGATCTTTTGGGATCGTTCTAAAATAGTTGATTTTTAGTGAATAATGAAATATGATAATTTACAATATAAGATAAATACATGAATTTTTGAGTCATGGATGATGTATGGATGATATAATCCCATAATATATAAATATACTTCATTATTTAAATTATTTATTGATATGGTTCAACTAATTTTATAGTTTTGTTCCAAAATAATAAAATAATGAATATAATAATAAAACCCCCCTCTCCTCCCCTATAAATACCATCCCTCACCACCTCTTCTCCTCACACCTCAATAAACTTTAATCTTGCCCAAATTATTCCCAATCATCTTCCCAAGACTCTCCCACCATATCTATGATATTTTGGTCACAACAAAAATCCAAACCCATGTTCCTTAAGGAGGTTCTCAAAGAGAAGCAATTCAAGAGGTAAAATCCTCTTTTTTTCTTTTAATTTATTTTATTTTCTTATCCTATCCTCACATACTCTATAAAAATATGAATTATAACTACATTATCTTATATATACTGTAATTTTATTATTTTAATGGAATATAAATCATCAAAATCCTTCTCCTCTTCTTTTTATTATATTAATGAAAACATCGTCTGTGATGTTTTGATTTACCACTACTGTAGAAAATGCATTTTAATTTTACATTTCCACCTTTAAGGATGAAAAAAAACCATTATTATGGTTAAATAATATTTTATTATACATATTTTAACTTATAACATGTAATTGAACCAATATATAAACATGATGTCAAATAAAATGATATAAGTTCATGATGGTTATAAAAACCACTAAAATAAATTAAATCATTTTCATTAACATTTTATGTAATGAATCATCCTCATACCATATAATGAAATGATATATAATATCATTTAAATTTTTTAATTTCATTAATAACATATAATTTAAATTATAGATAATTATTCCAATTTTACACAAACATTAATATTTGTATACCAGCAAACCAATCATGAAAAACAAGAAAAAAGACGCCCCCGAAACGATGAAATTGAATATTATAACTGTTCAAAAAGACCATAAATGAAATTAATAAAATTATAATAAATAAAATATATTTATCATAGGTTCTTAATTAATTTATTAATGGATATAATTGGATTATATAGGACATTAAGTACAAATACAGAACACTTTCAGACATAAGGTAAGAGATTCACTCTAAACCACCATTTTTTCCTTTGGGTTATGCTTTCTCTATATTTACCCAAATTTAATTATTAATTATTCTTATTTACTACTCATAAATTATTGTTTTTTTCCTAACATATGTACTTATCTAAATTATTCTTTATTTTATGGGAAATACATGTTTTATAAGGTTCCCCTATCAAATTTCCCAATAAGAAAGCCCGATTAATGGAAACTTACCAACATATTAACCACTTTAAAGTACAATTAATAGTATATTTTAATAATCAAATATTTTTATAAAATTAATCTTTTTTTTCATGAAAAACTACCTTTTTTCATTTCTGGTTTTAAGAAAAAAATTATGACTTTGGTCTCTTTAAAGATAAATTTATATTTTCTCTTAAACCACACAAAAGTGGATCATTTATATAGTTTCGTAAATACTATTTTTACAGGTTTTAAATTAAATTAGACATAATTTATCATGATCTATTACTAATTTAACTTATAAATGTCCATTTATGTTTTTAATCCATTTTTAATGGGAATCATTATGATGCACCAATTATTTATGCCTTATGACATGATTATGATACCCATTTATTTCCATGTGAATACCTTATGTTTATTTATAATATTTGATTATTTATACAGAACACATATTCATGAACATGTTATTATGGGGACACCTTGATATATCTCCAATTCATTGGGTAATTTTTACTTTCATCAGACATCATGTTGGGATAGGGAGTAAACCTGATTCCTATATAGGACATTGTCCACCATGTGATATAATATTGGAAGTTAGACTTGACTCATAATTATGTATTTTATATGTTACTTACACATTATTTTTCTACCATGATTACATGAAACTATTTTTTATATGTTTATTCATGTTCTATGCCTTTTTATGTCATCATATTATGCCTTCTAACCAATGTGTTATGCTTTATTTCTATGTTTATTCCATTACTGGGATTTTATCTCATCACTTTTGTCTATGTATTACCTATGTTATCCTATGACGATTTAAGAGCTTAAAGTATGTTAGGAGATCATTATGGACGATTAATATAAGTATGTTTTATTCTCCTTCCAGGTTTTTATTTTTATGTACCTAATCTTCCAAAGACACTAGAATTTACAATCCTTGGTTTGTATTTGATGGATAATTATTCTTAAAATCATGTAATAATATGTGTAAAGGGATAGTGCCATTATACCATGGATTTGGAATATCTTCTTCATGAACAAGCATCTCAATCTCTCTACTAAAATCTACTCTCAAATAACTAGGAAGTGGGATGACATGGTGAGTCAGTCTACGATCACCCAGATAGAATTGTGTCCTCTATACATTCTTGGGAACCCCATCATGAAGTAAATGTATTTCCAATACCACTTACACTCTATAACCTCAATTAGTTGAGCTAAACCTGTTGGAACCTGGTGCTCTACCTTCACCTGCTATCGAGAGACAAATTCTACAACACATCTCTTCAAGACTGGTTACCAAAACTAATGTCAGAGGTCTTGGTACATATTCTACACACCTAGATGTACTTCTAAAAGGGATGTATGAAAATCCCTCATCATATATTCCTACAATGTCACTATTACCATATTATATATTTTAAAAATTACAACACTCTACCCACCTTCATAAAATCCATCACAAGCATGTCTAATGGATATCTGAGTATGCAAGGTCTCATAGTTGGTATCTCTCTGTTTAGCTTCCCTAACTTTCTATAAGAGTAGTTGGGGTAATAACCATTGAATAAAGATATGAATCACATATTTGTCTACTAAGGAAAACTGTAATGAGGCTAACTTCTTTGGTGCCTTAGCTAATAATAGAGAACAAGATATTTAGCTAAGAGCGTCTACCACCAAATTCCTCTTCCCCGGAGTATAGACAATATCAAAGTTGTAGTCTAGGAGGAATTATAGAATTTTCATCCATCTCAAGTTAAGATCATTTAGAGAGAATATATACTTGAAAATCCTGTATTCACAGTATATGGTAAACCTCTCTATCATAAGGAAGTGTTTCCACATCTTAAGAGTGATGACTACCACTACTAGCTCATGATCATGGGTCATGTTGTTCTACTCAAGTCGTATCAACAGTTCAAACCCATAAATAATCGTTGAATACCTTTGTATTAGAACAAAACCAAGTCTGGATCCTATATATTTAGAAAACACTACGTACTCATCACCCTCCTATGGAAATATCATGATGGGGGTGCTTGTCAACCTCTACCTCAACTCTTGAAAAAATGCTGGAAATTTACTTTCCATATAAAAGGATACCCCTTTCAGGTAAAAGATTTCAAATGTGCTAAAACTCTAGATAAATTAGGTAAAAACTTTTGATATTACCAAAATAACCTAAGGAAACTCTGAACCTCGATAACACTGTTGGATGGATCCCAAGATAGCACTACCTTATCCATTGTTGGATCCACTTCCACTAATACCAATGAGATGACATGTCCTAGGAAGTGGACCTCTTGAATCCAAAACTAAAACTTTGAGAGATTCCTATAAATATGGTGCTCTCATAGTTTTTCTAGGACAATCATCAAGTGTTTCACGTCATCCTCCTCGGATACTGAGTACACTAGGATATCATCAATGAAAAACACCACAAAATTATCTAAGAAATGATGAAAGATCTACTTCATGAGTCCTATTGCACATGGGTACTCAAGTAGCTCTTACATTTTTATTATAGGCACTTATTTGGGATGATACTTGGGTTAGAATGGAAAAACAAGATAGCACAAATGGTATTATGAAATTGGATGAGGTTCATCTTCAACAAGTAGTAGATACAATTTTTGTTTTATTTAATTTATTCAAGTATGTAATTATAACAAACCCAATGGGAAATCTATTATTTTTATAACATACTCATTCAAGACTTTACTGCATTTCATATATCACTGATAGATTCCAATTTATTATTCCTTTCTCTCTTTATTGACTATTGTGGATGATATTTGGTTATTTCATATTATAATGCACAATATGATATTGAGGGTACAATCTCCCCATTGTACCATCTTATACTACAACTACTAGTCAGAAGCCTCTAGATTATGGTGAAGAATGCTTGAGGTCATGTGGAAAACTAGTCCGACCACTGGTTATATAGTCATTCAGGGTGGGATGTTACAAAGTGGAATCAAAGAATTTTTTTTTCTATTGTCTTATGATTTTTGGATCTGGTAGAATGGATATTTAGGAATGTGCCGAAGCCTATGATGGATGAATGGATGGTGCATCATAAACACCTATGTTGGTAGGAAGTCTAGTTTACCTAGGTATGGGGATGTTGTTTTGATTTTTGGTGTTATAGTTTTATTTTATTTTTTACTTGGGTGATGAAAATGTGGTTTGGATGTTTTTACTCATGATGGTTATATATCTTTTGACCCATTACCGAGTGGCCATTGATTATATTTTGAATCTTGGATAGTAGAGGCAAGAGGTGTCTCATGCATCATACTAGGCAAGTAGTATTCATATGATAGATAATATTTATAGTGTGTGATTTCATTGACAATAGATGTATAGTTTCTTAATGTGTTAACAATAGATCTTATGAAAATTTCAAATATAAGTACTTGGTTGCATTATGACCAGTAGAGATGACTTGTATATTGATTATTTTTGATGGAAGGTTATGTGGATATATGGAGAGATTCCTGAAGATGTGGATGATGACTCAGTTCTAATGGATAAGAGGTATGGTGACCCTAGTAAGTTTAGTTTAGCACATGGTTCCTAAGAGTTGGTCCCTTTTGGGTAGATGGTTTAGTATGTGATACCTTTCGTATATGAGACCCTCGAGGTGGATGTTTTGACATATTGATGTCATGTGACATTAGGATAGGAGCATGCTTGATGCCCTATGAGTTGTGACCTTATGAAAGGTTAACCTAAGGATTAGGTTTTCAGACCTAGTGGTTGTAACACACTAAAATTTTATTATATATTACTTTTTAAATAAATTTAACCTCTTTGATAGCTTGTGATACACACAACCCGTGATTCTAAATGAACCATAATATAATATACTATTATAATCAAGATGTTAAAATAGTGGGTATGAATAAAACTAAATATATTATTAAAAGTATATTGTTTACACATATATACAATAATTTCAATGCTTATCAATTTATTATAAATGAAAATAAAAATCATTTGAAAATGAAAGAAATATTTTTTGGAAAAATTATTATTATTTTTGAAATACATATTTATCATAATAAATTAAATTAATAAATATTGGTGAATGATTTTAATGAAATATATAAATTATAAATTAAATATAATGTTTTAATATTCATCTAATATTTTTCTAGGTATAATATTAGAATAAATCACGTTTTTTGCTTAAAAATGTGTTTTTCTAAAAAGAGATTTTCATTATGTTTTGTGCACTTATTTTAAAATTAATTTCTACAACTTATAGGTATTTAATTTTATAAAATAGATTAAATATTTGGAATTATTAGGTTCAAATTTGGTAAATATATTCCTTTCATTTTTAGGCATTTGGAATAGTAACCATGATAAAATTTAACTAGAGGTTCCTTGATCTTTTGAGTAAAGTCCCAACTTATTAGAATAGTATATTGATTCCCTCAATGCCTTGCCTATAATTTAATAGAAAGTTAGTTATGGCTAATTTTTTACTACCCACTTTAATTTAGTTAACCCAATACTATCATGAGAACTGCTTGTTAGTAGGAGTCACTATCAACTATGGATGTTGATCAACCTAAACACCTAGTTTTGTTCAAATGTGAGCAATGGAAGGCATTATGACTTAATATATCTTTGAGGTTTTTTTTATTTCATGAAAAATTTATTCCATTTCTGTTAAATATGTTCAATCAAGGTTGTCATGCTCACAACTGAACTTCAAATACAAAAAAATACATCACAATTTTATGCATTTTATACTATTTATTATTATTTTTGATCACACAATAATCATGAACTTTCATAAAATAAAAAACAATGCATAAAATAAATAATTCAACCTAAATGGTGTTGAGCATCTAAATATGACTGATTCATAACGGATCATTCTTAACCTAGGGGGTTTCATACCCAAGTTGACTCCAGACTTGAATCAAAGCTCTCCCCCAATCCAATGTATTTGCTTCTCATTTGGATTACCACATCAACTTGGTGTGGTCTGCATATTTGAAAGTTATCATCTATGTAAAAATATACTCACATGTAGGTGAGGGGTTCTTGGGGTTCAATGTACAATATGTGCAATGGACATGCATAAAATATGCATATTTGAATGAAAATAAGTTGATGTGTAGAACATCATTTAATTATCAACTTATTACAATTATCACACAAAATAAATAAATAATTAAATAAATAAAAATCTAAACATAAACGGATCAGTCACTAGATCAAGACCATTCGGTATAATAAAAAAATGCACAATTATATTGAAATAAATTTAAACAGTACTAGGGAATTGTAATAAATTAAATGAATTTAAATGAATTTAAAAAATTTATTTTATCAGTTCCAACATTAATTTAATTTTAAATCCAAAAATTGAATTAAATATATTAATTTAATTTAAATCTCAAATTAAATTCACAATTTGGATTATTAAAATTTTAAAATCCAAATTCATTTTAATTAATTTAATTTAAAATAATAAAATCAATTTATTAATTTTAACCAGTCCCCAAAACACCGCCTAGGTCCTTTACAAATTGGGTCAAAGCCCCGCTTGCCAATTTGGGCTATAAAAAACCATGCACAAAGTTATTCTAGAATAGGAAGGTCTATCGAGACCTATTCTGGGTTGGGAAGACCTGCCCTAGCTTATGGAAGGGAATATCAGATCATACTGGACCTGTGTTAGGGTTACCTCACGCATGTGGACTTCACGGAGGCAGTATGGGACTCATGAAGAAGAAGATCTAGCCAATGACGGGGTTAGGGATGGTGATGGAACCCAGTTGAGAAAGAGATAATGGCAGGGGAACCAAAGTCAGTGGCAGTTCCTAGCGGTCTTGGTTTTGGTCAGCAGTGGCTCATGGAGATGCTTTTGGAGGAGGCATTAGAGATCCCTTAGCAACCGGTGGGACCTCAAATGAGGCCGACGATAGTGGAAGTCTAAGCGGCTAGATATCGGGTGTGACAGTGTCTCCAAATGGCTGGGGATCCCGTATTTGGATAGTATAGGAATAGGGTGACTGTGCTGCATGAAAGAAAATGAGGAAGGGAGTTCAACCTTTATTTGACCAAGGTTAAGTGGTCCACTGATGCTGCTGGCTTGACCAAGGAGGGAGAGGGGTACTGGCGGGGGGGGGGGGGGGGTGACCATGGGAGATGAAGGTGGGTAGTCACGTGGAAGAAGACCCGAATGGGTCTTCCATCAGAATTCCATTGATTTTTTTGGGTTTTTGGTTAAAAGTCACACCACCCTTTTTTAAAATGTGGAAAATTAAAATTTCCACACACGCTTGTTTTATTGTGAGGAAGAATAAAATCAATAAAATAAATATATTTTATTTTATTCATCAAAATAATTGGATCACCACTAAATTAACTCTGGTGATTGGATTACAGTAAATACTTGGATAGATTCTAGTATATTCAAGAAAAAGAGTATTTTTTTTAATATTTATACAACTTTTTCTTTAAAATATTTGAAATACAAAAGTCTTACAAACCTAAAAAAATTGTTTCGATCCACTTTTTTATAGATGGATATAACTTGGGCATATGAAATCAGACCAGTGCAGGGTCAGATTCATTGGAACCATTTTAATACCCTCTAATTAAAATTTAATATAATTTAATTTATCTTGACTTAGAAAAAATATGCATCCCTCTGATACCAATTGAAGGTACCAGGGCGCTCAGCAGAATCCACTGGGATGGGAATTTAAAGTTTATGCCTCACCAGAGTGGCAAAACATCATCAACTCTAGTGATCTAACCCTAGTACATTTCAAGGATCTCGCATGGTTTAATTATAGCATAATAAATAAAAATGAATGAATAAATAATTCTGATATGATGAACACTAGCCCGTAGAAAGTTTCTGACATTGTTTCTCAAAGGATCGAATGCAAAATCCATCTAGATTATTCAAACATGCTTCTAGAATCTAAAAATTCATCTTTCTTCAAGTTCCTGGTACTAGGAAGATCTCTGATGATCACTACAACACAATGACGATAACCATGATCCTCTGACTTTGATCTAAGAAGTCAAACTCAGATCAGTTTATTAGATTGAGAAATTATCTCTCTAGGAATTAGGAGGAGATAAAATCATTCAAATACAACTATGTGAATATTATGTTGGGATGATATTATCTTCACTTATATAGTGGACTTCTATATTAACTGATTAGGGTTCCCACCCCCCCGTACAATAAACATCCACTAAATAAGTATTATAAATAATTATTTATGATGAACCAAAATGCATCATAAATATTATTTATATTTTATCACTTACCTATAACATATATTAATATATTACATAATATTCTTGAGCTATTAACTCAAATCATAACTCTTGATAACACTAGATGAATCTGGAATATTATAATAATATTCATTTGTATAATATTAATCCTTATATTTAATTAATCACTTGTAAATACATGTAACAAATAAATTCAGCACAATTATTATTTACTTTAATAATAATGAATTTATTTATTTATTGGTGATGGATATAACTTGGGTAATACCTAGACCCCACAATGGGCCCCACCAAGTTCTATATTTATATTCAATAGAATAAGAAAAATTATCAAATGCGCTATTGTGTGTGACCCTCTAAGACCTTATCTCAATAACAGTGAATAATATTCATAGAAAAAGAGTAGAGTATATTAACCCCTCAAGGCCACTAAAGAGATAAGGAAAAGTCATAGCAGTGACTACCAGCCTACGAACATGCACTGTGTAATATAATCTCTTTGTCATTCGATATCTAATAAAGAGGGATGCACACTTGTGTCATCATACTTTTGTTGATTTATTATTTTTTGATCTAACCAGACAAAATTACCTTTGACTATGATGGAAATGGATTTATAAAAGTACTACCATCCTGATTAACTAGGCCCGAGATATCTTTTTATCAAATCAGAAGCAACAAATCCTATCTTTATCATTCAACCAATGGCATGCCACCAATGACACACCGAACACAAACTACCACACCACAACTTCATTTTCATTGTTTTATCCTTTCATCAAAGTACATGATCAAATGGAACACATTGATAATGATCTCAACTCAGGAGGCCAATACACATGTCCATAGATAGGAACAACCAATGAAACCTGAAACATGTGGAGTTCCTATTGGAAGGTCTTTACTCATTATCTCAATTACTAGAGATCACCAAGTGAAAACTACATGTGAAAACCTATCAATGATTATGATCCCCCAGTACCTGATAGTCCCACATAATCTATTTCCTATCAGTATGATGTATCTAGACCATAGGACATTACTTTAAAATTATTATCATAGTATCTATAGGTTCTTGTTATAGTTTGGAATCTTCTATAACCCTCTGATACGACACATAATCTAAGGATATTACCACAAGTATAGTGTATTCATAAGTATCAAAACTATTGTATAAAAATAAAAACATGTATATATAAAAATCTATATACATGTAGTGGCAATCAAATTACATAAAAAGTTGGGTCTAGGGAACCCACTTTCCACACTAAATTTAACAAAACCTCTTGAAACTGAGTGTCAATGCCTATATCAAGTATAATGGGAGGTTCCACAAGTGGAACTACATAAGGTAATATTAGTGGTATAGGTCCCACCACCTCCATAGCATGGCCTTCACCACCTTTATAACACAAAACTCAAGGCCATAACTATGGAATATTTATAAAACTCCAAACACATGACACAAAACAAGTTTTGTTGATGCAAAAGATTTCAGATAAGGGAAAATGACAGGTATAAATCCTTACTATATAAGAGTCACACCCCACTACCTGCTCCTCAATCCAAGTCTATGCAACATACAAAACATTAAGGGACACAAGATACACTCCCACTACCCACTACTAAGGTTGGGTGAGGGTCAAGTTATCTGTTTCAAAACAGAGGTTCTGGTATATGGAGTTTCAATTGAAAGTTATAGAGGAAAACACTCTTTCAGTTTCAATTAACATCCCCATTTAATAGTAAACATTTCATTTAACTTCTATAGATCTTAAATTTATAAGAATATATATATATATATCACTGCCCAATTAGATGAATTTCCATTCCCATGTTAAGAAGACCTATTCCTTACAAGTTATAATTGGAAATTCATGTAACTGAAAATGGACCTTCACATCCAATATAAATATGTAAAAAGTATATATTTAATGATTATATTATATGGATCACCATTCATAATTTATATAATAACACTATTTATAAATTATAATCAGTAAACATTTAATTGAAATCAACTAATGTTTCAACCCATGCAACTAATGGTTGACGCCTCAAACATGTCATAATTGGATAGTTAAGGTGGTTCCATCAATAAATGTAAGAGAAAAAAGATTATATATATGAAAAAACATTATGTAACCAATTATTTTATCAGTACAAGAGACTTTAGTGCATTTTTTAGTATGGAAATAAAGGCACTACAACATGTAGTAGGCAATGCATGTGAAAAAGTAAACATGGCATGGCACATGTGTCACATAAAAATCCTTAGCTGATTATAATAATGGATGAAATAATATTTTCTTATTGTAATAGGATAATGGAAAGAATACATAATCATATCAAAAGTCAAAAATCATGTGCATCACATAACGGTGAATCAATACAACTATAATAGGAAAATATCAGAACATCAAGTCCCCTCCTAAGAAACTTGGTGTTTTCCCTATACATGGGTTATATACTCCCATAAATAGGTTCATTAAAAAATTCCAACACATCCTAGTCTCATTTTTTACCATCCCAAAATAAAAATTCAATGAAAATTAATCCTCTGATACCACATATGTTATCCTGAGTCTAGTTCATTGATAAGTGACCCGAACCAGTGGCCACACAACCTCAAGCACACCTCCCCTTATGCTAGAGGCTGCTAACTAGAAGTAATGGTATACTATGGTATGTTAGGGACACTATACCCTCATAATCATAGAGTAGAACAATGGTATATAATAAATATAACAATAGATAAATAATGATGAATCAGTGGAAAATAGACCATCCATATAATAATAAACAGACACAAGAAATAATAACCCATATCGTATACAAAATAATGATGTCATGATGCTATATAAAAATGGATAATACAAGGGAAACATGGTAGCATACATAACCCATGTACATGCTATAAAAAACATATAAAAGACTAAAAACTATCTCTAGTAGCATCATGAGCACAATCCCGGTCCTCTTCTCCCATACTCTATCCTAGTACAGAAAATCAAGGATCCATAGGTGAGCACTTCCCTTTGTCCCTACATGAATTCATGAATTTAGTCAGAGCACCAATTGGTGGCCTAAATAGGGTGTGAGTAAAACTAAATAGGCCATAAGAAACAAAATATATCACCTTACAATCTATAAATATATATTGAGTGGTGTATAGGTATAACACATAAGGAAGTAAATAAATAACCATGTCGGTCTAGGTTCCTCGTGGGATACCCATCCGATGCTACCTGCTTTGGCCTAATACATAAATTTCTATGATCATTTTAAATTTTCATTTATAATTATTTGGTCAGGACTTGATATATACAACATAGGAATCCATATATAGTGATAATCATATAAGGTTCCATAATTTCAATGTCATTTATGTTTTATAAGTTGGCCAAGTCCACGGGGGTGTACACTTGGATATTAACCCAAAAAGGGGGAGGTTTACCTGACCCTTGGGATCATGTACTAGGTATCTTTAGTTTGATAATTGAATGAGGCCATGTAATAATCCAAGAAGTTCATATTATAAAGCCGAATCTAAGGAAAATAAACCAAGATATTCATTTAATTTCCATAACTATATGTGAACCCCTAATGCTAAGTTAGAATATTCTCAATATAATAAAAATACCAAATCCAAGTTTGGAATTTAAATTATCATACACATCAATTGATTGGTTTTCATCCAATGAGTATGTATAAGACAAACAATAATAGGAATGCAAATATCACTCAATGTGTGCCACAAATTTTAGTAATTTAAATACTGTGACCATAATCAAGAATTATGTAATTGTTCGGAAAGTATCCATAATCATAATAATATCTTTGATTATAATTTATAATCAAACATGGACCAGGTGAAATGTCCATATCATTCACCTTTCATTTAAACCATTTATCCCTTTTAATTTTAAGGTGAATAAAAACATATTTAAAGGTGGTTTAATTACATATCCTAGTCCTAGGGTCCTAGTATGGTATCACACCATTCCATTTTTACAATTAATCCATTAATTTATAATGTCTAAAACCTCACCTCAAAGGTGGTTTGATTACATAGAAAGACATAACATTCTTAGTCATTTTATATAGAACACCCTAAGGGTGTGACTCACATTGAGGTAGATAACCTCCGATGATGAAAATTTGGTGGTAAGGGAAACCAATATAAGGTGATGACATTTTTTTAATTTATTAAAATTAAAAAGGGTTACACATAGAGTGTATGGCTTGTGGCATGATGGTGCATAATATAGACAATTAATTTTTTTTTGGAAAATAGCTATACCACCTACCTTACACTTATAGTCATCTCCTCATCCAGTATCATCCTCTAACTCAGGATATAATAAAAAAATAATAGAAATAGATGAAAAACATTAAAATAGGGAATATTAGCTAACATATAAATAATATCCAATGTAGTTAGAGAAAAAAGAAAATAACTAATAGGAATTTCAGGCTTACCATTGGCTAAACAACATGAAAAAATGCTTGAATTAGATGTAAGATAGATGATATCTTGAAAAGACTATCTTGAGAGGAGAATTTGAGATCTTTCAATGGGAAAGGGTTTTTGTGTTCTTAAGAAAATAAGAAAATAAGATAAGGGTTAATTTTTAGGAATAAAAAATAGACATTTCACACTTTTTTAATGGGCACATGGTTAGAAAAACCGTGTGTCATCCATGTGGTTCAACTATGAAATTCCATTGTAGATTACTACATAGTCATGTGACATACCTTGAATGGTTATAAAAATTATTCTCCTCTACACATGGGCCGTACATTAGAGCCACATGGTTACTACTAACCGTACACCAACGATGCATCTCATTCTACTTGTCCAAAAACTGGAGATCAAGGATCTGAATAGGCCCCAACTATTCTCAAAACCTCCATGTTATCATTAAGAATTATCATATAGATAAAATAAAAGATTTATAGATAATTTAAAATCATCTATACCTCATAAAAATTTGGGATCTTACACAACACACTAGTAGGATTCTGATGTTATGACTTAATTCTTTGACATGTAAGGAATCGAGATAGAAAATATGAAATCAATCATCTCATTCCCGAACAACAATAATGATTTATTATGTCATGATATACCTTGGTAGCTCTAGGGTTCAAAAAATAATTATATTTCTGACCATTATCCATCAATTACTTCTTCAAGTCGATCGAAATAATCATCTGGCCTTAGAAGCGTAAAACTCTATTGGGAGACTGAGACCACTCACCTAAGGTATCCCTACCATAAAAATTCTTACTATATTATTGAAAATACATATCCTATACATATCAAAGTTAAATTTTATCATCCATAGGTGATCAATCTCATGTATAATCTAGGAATAATTTCCCATCATATTTCCCTTTATGCAAGTGCATATGAGCAAACAAGCGCATCATGCACTTTTAATCCACTAATTCCTTCATAGTTTGAGTTAATAATAATTAAAGCATCTATGACCATGCTTCCATTTCCATGGGTGTATGAAATATCAAAATCAAAGGTCTTAAGTTACTCCAACCAATTTATTCTTCTCAAGTTCTTATCCCTATGAGTGAATATATACTTCAGACTCTTATGGTATAAATAAGTTATAAACCACTCCCTGAAGTGGTAGTGGATCCAAGTATTAAGAGAGTGAATGACTTCCACCAACTCAAGATCATAAATGGGATAGTTCTTATCATGAATAAATAGTTTAATAGAGCCATAAGATACCACTTATCTCCCTTGTACCGAAACACAACCTAGACCCATACTTTATGCATTATAATAATCATCATACCCCAAACCTAACTCAGGAAAAATCAATATTGAGGAAGAATTAAATCTCACTTTCAACTCCTAAAAATATCTATGGAATTTATCTATCTAAAAAAAACTTCATACCCTTACATATTAACTATGTCATAGGATATGAAATCTTAGAGAAGTCTTGAATAAGGTGAATGTAATAACCATCCAATCCTAAGAAAATCATGATCTCAAACACAGTTATGGGATTATCCCAATTCATAAATACCCAAATATTATTAGGACCCACTAAGATACCTTTATCAGAAATCACCTGGTGTAAAATTTTCACATTTTGAATCCAAAACTGAGTTTTATATAGCTTCTCATATAGAATATGTTCTTCCAAGATCCCCAGGGTGATATTCAAATGATTAGCATGATCCTGCTATGATCATGAATAAATAAGGATATCATCCAAAAAAACCACAAAAGAATCTAAAAACTGAGGAAAATTTCAATTAATTAAATCCATAAACACTACAAGAGAATTAGTAAAGAAAAACTACATAGTCAAATACACATAATGTACACAACTGCATTTGAACTCCATATTAGAAATATCTTTCACACAAAACCTCAGCTAACAGTACCCCAATTTAAGTTCAATTTTTAAAAAACACCGAGCTCCCTTTGGAAGATCAAGAAAGTTATCAATCCTATTCAGAAGATATATGTTCTTTACTATCACCTGGTTGAGTTTCTGATAATTATCACAAATTTGGAGACTCCCATATACCTTCTTTTCAAAAAGTATTAGTGATTCCCAAGGTGAAACACTATAAAGAATAAATCCATTATCCTCAATATCTTTAGAAGAACCTTTAATTTTCTTAATTTAGCAGGTACCATACTATACAAATGTAAGGAAATGGGCCTTGTACCTAGAATTAATTCTATATAAAATTGAACTTCCCTTTGAGGTGGAAACCATGATAAATAATCTATAAAAACATTGGGATACCCACTCACCACCTTTGGAAGAGGTCCAATAATATGTGGATAAACAACATCAAGTTTTTTTTATAAAAAATGAAATATGATTATCTCATCACCAGTGGAAATAGGACATGCTCTCCTAGATATATAACCTCACTCACCCTAAAATACATGAGATAATCCATCAAAAAAATAAACTAAACCAAGAAATGATTTAAATCGATATGTGATTTATAGTTAATCATTCAATCAATTTATATGATGAGATCAAAGTTATCAAGATGAAGAAATAGAAAATCTCGTATAGTTTAATGGTCGACAATCAATACCTAACACATGATACATTTAAAACCCCACTCTAAATTCTTTCCCAAAGGAGTGAAAATAATCATAATAAAAGGCATAAGTTATTAATGCAAGAACAATGAATCAATAATCTTGGATGAGATAAAATAACAAGTTGCAACAATATCAAAATTTTCCATAATCATAGAAGATGAAATAAAAACCATACCTATCATGGTAGCTAGTCCTTCTTCTGACTAATTTTGTGAACCCTCCACTACAAAGATATGTCCAGCCTCATCATTTACTTTTCTCCCAACTCGATCATCACCCTTAGAACAAGGTTGAGATCCCACCCAATTTTCTATGTCAGATCTAAACAGAGAGACCTTGGTGAAGGTGAATCTAGATATACTTCCATGGGATTCCTACTCAGGAAAACAGTGAAGATGACCATATTTACTACATATATGGAACACCTTGGGTGACACCTTATAATCCATCTTGAGGTATCCCTTTCCTCTATAGTGAATGAAGACCACCCGTCTCTACCCTGACATCTACTGTTCACTCCTACCACTACCTTGACACTAGTCACCTCGCTTCCTCTTCTGAATAGAAAATGAACTTCGACAACATTCTACCATCACTAATTATCTGAAGAGTCTTATATTCCTAGTTATTTATACCACATCCATAGTTTCCTTATCCATAATCTACATAAAGGTGGGAAGACACATAAGAATTAGCAAAGACCAAATATCAGGCCCTAAACCCTTCTCGAATATCTACACCTTGAGATAGTCATTAGAAAAAAGATCTAGATATAGTTACAAAAACTCAGAAAAATGATTCACATACTCTATGATAGAACAATATCCTAGCTCCATGGTCAATTTTTCTTGAGTCTTTTCCACTCCCAACTTCTCAAGATAAAACTATTAGTGGAAGGATTTCTAGAGGGTAGTCTAGCTGATATCTTCATATAACATAGATTGAACCATATGTTACCACCAATTATTTTCTTACCCCTAAAGCTTATAAGGGGATAAACCAAACATGTAGACTTCTAGACTTTTTAAAAAATAGAAAACCCTCTTAATCCTTATAATCTATTCTTCTGATTCCTATGGACCCTTTTCACTACAAAAGATTAGTGGATATTGCTTATTTTCTATATCATGGTCCACTTTCCATTCTAGTTCAACATTGGAATCTTTGACAAAGGAATGGATCATTTAGATTATGGTTTCCACCAATACCGAGTTAGCCAAAGGATTCTCCTATGAGGATTTCTCACCAACTTCATCTCTAACATTCAGAGATGGTCTTCTTAAAAGACCCATATTCTATAAAACAAAGAGGAAAAAACCTATAGGAACAAAATTTTATTCCTTTATCACAAAAAATTTAGATAATTGAATCTAAATGAAAAAATTACGAATAAGGATGATACACAACCCTATACTTTAAATGGTAACTTGAGGTATCATGAAAGTGAGCTGGATAGGCACACTCCCACACTACCTATCGAGTTCCACCATTTTTACATCCTATCTATCAATAAAATCTAGGCATAAGAGGGCGATACGCAAGAATATGAAAAAAATTTAATAATAAACTAGACCTTTGAAACCAATTTGTAGAAAACAACCCTGGTCAACTCACAATGTCACCCAAATTGGCTCGCCATAAGGCCCAAAGAACGTTCCCGATCACCATGTGCTAAAGACAAGAACTAGAGTTTCATACAAAGAAATGTGTGAGTAATTTTAATTTAAAAAGACGTATGATAATATAGAAACAATTAGGGTATCACGAAAGATATCAAAAAATACCTCATATGTCAAAACAACCAAACCATAAAGGTAACATCCAATAACTTGATAACAAGGTCTATATGAAAAAACTAAAATACCATCAACATGGAAGCCAAGGAAACCCATGAGTGCATATTTACATTACCGTAATTAACCACCATTATAGCCTTCCAGAAGGAAACATGATCTAGAAGATCCATCCTCTAAATTATTCTCTTCCCTTTACCCATATTCTATAAAACAAATTCTAAAAATGCATAAATGAAAAAATTTGGTGTGATTACTAAAGGTCGGTAGGATACCACCAAGAATCTATATAATTCCTATCCACATGAATCCGTTATTTATTATATAAAACATATTTATAAAATAGTGAAATCGTTTATTTTCAATATAAAATAATCCTTTGGGTTTCTTTTAAAAAACTTTCCTTATTAAAATAAACAAAGAAATATGAAATAACATTTATTAATGAGGTATAATCATATATTTAAAATAGGTTTAAAGAATAAATATCTATATCAAGTGGTAAAATAGTCATATAAAGTAAACATGAACATAATGTATCCTCAAATCACTAAGGGGACAATCAAAACACATGATCGTACATAACTAAGAAAAAAAGAACCACTAGCATACATAAGTGAATCCTAACTCCATGAACCTTGGATTCTAGGTAATGGCTACCCAATCTCTCTATGGAATCAGGATAACCTTCCATAGTGATAGTTCAATCCCCTAAGGCTAACATATTTCTAGTTTTCGATCATACCAAATGGTATTCCTGATGTATTATTACATTACTATCAAATTCAAGAAACCAAATTCAAATTTCATAAACATTTTACAAGGAAAAACCATTCCATTTTTATGAATACATTTGATAAAAAAAATTCCATAGTGATTCCACAATACTTTCTTGTGGAAAAACCTTTTCCAATTCAAAACCATCCTTATAGAATTTTAAAAAACACATAATGTGCAACAAAATAATTTTTAATAAAAAACTATTTTTAGAAAACATTTCCATGGACATTAAAGATCAAATTCACTTCTCATGGATTCGAAATAATGAATTTCATATATCAACACAAAATGAAATCATAATAAAATAAGAATTATATGAGAATATACAATAGGATAAAGACACATTCCTCAAGAGAAATGGAATCTTCATTGCCTACAAGATCAGTGATGAGAGAGGAATATATTCAGTCCTCACAAGATATCAGCAAAGAGAAAGTCAATAAAAAAATAAAATCACCTTAAGATGTTTCTAGATGAGAGATAAACACCAAAACACCTCCATATAACATGTTAGTATTGGAATACTAGCCAATGGGGAGATGAAAAATAAATTTATTAGAGGGAAAATGAGTCACAATACACATTAAACCCCCCCATTAAGGTTGCACGTGGATAGAGTAACCTCCCCCAGAATATCGGGCACTATTCAAGTGTTTCAAAAAAACATGAAACCACTACATCCATAGCCTAGTGTTTCCCACTATGGTATGGAGGCTTCACCCTGGAGACTGATTATGGAGATTGACCATGATGAGTTGTTAAAAAACATAAAATTTTGGACTTTTCATAGCCGCCACCACAACGTGGTGGGGCCCCTTTAACTGTGGTCAATAGAGAGACTCCCAATATGTTCCACCATAGGCCATACCTAGACATTGGGTGTTTTGGCCATGATTTTTTTTACATAGGAGGCTAAAAGACACAATATGACCTTTACCATGATCTTGATCCTTCCTATTTTATACAAAAATGGTTCAGAAACCACTTTTAATCCACCAAGAATCTCCAACTCTTCCAAAATCGAAAGTAACTAACTTAAGGATTAAAAGAAATATACCTCTAACTTAGAGGGGATTACATCAACAAGTCAGGTAAACATGAAATTTTGGATACCTAAACCCTAACCCATTTATTTTTATCAAACCATAACCATAACCCTAACCCTAACCCATTTATTTTTTAATTTCACTACCCTAACCCTATTATATTTTTAACCACCCATTTATCCACCATAAATCTTTTAATTACACAATTATAAATTATAAATTTAAATATTTATATTTTATTTATAAAACTAGAATAAACATATCAAAAAATTAAGTAAATGTACTTTTTAATTGTAATTTATTTAATAAAAAGTCTCAAATGAATTTAAATTTAAAATTTACTTCGAAATATAATATGGATCAAAATAAAAATAAATAAATATTTTTATAATTTTAATTCTATTAAAAAATTATTATTGATTAATTAATAATATTTTCATAATCAGGTTTGAGTTTATGGTAATCTAAGCGTACCACCATAATAATAACATACTGACCCTAACCACAAGATTAGAAAGATTTGAGATGTAACTAACCTTAGGGGACATCCCCAAGACACCAAAGGATAATAATAATTATCAAGGGATTAATAAATCATTAGAGGTTGATTTTTTCCTTTAAAAAATAGATCCTACTAGGACAATAATAAAAATAACCAATACAATACTATATGATGCGTAGAATATAAATAATACAACTCAAAATACATTAAATAAAAAATATTAGAGTATAATAAAAAGATAAAAAAGACACCCAACCAAAAACTAAAAGAAATCCAGACACACCCACACCGATGTAAAATCACTCCAACCACTCTACATGGACATCTTCAAGCTCCAAACACTATCACAAGAATGTAGTATAATGATGATCCACTAGAGAAATAAGAGACTTTTCCTTTAAAAAATTTCAATATATGCACTATGGTGAAAATACAGTGGGTCAGTATTAAACCTATTATGAAATACCCAAGAGACTTCCCATCTCACACCACTTGGAAAAGAAGAAGTTAACTCACAGTTTAAAATATAAATAAAATAAATTAGGGGAAATTTAAAGAAATTTACCAATTTAAAATAGTTAAAATTAATAAGCATAAACAATTCATCCATTTTTTATAATTATCATACCCATTCTATGTTATCACACATGCACATACCCATGCATGATATAAAAGTCCCAATACTCATGAGTGTTAACTCATATGTCGAACAAGCTGATCACTGGTGACAATCTATTGTGTGCCCCATGTGGAAGTTGGTTCCAAGTCCAAATCAATAAGGCTATGTCCAATCAAAATGAGTGTACACTATTCACTATATTCTATGTTCTCATTCTAATAATCCATTTTAAGGCCAATAGTTCTTTTAGTAATTTTATCAAATATGTTACATGTGTTAAATAAATGTATAAAATTTAAATCATGAAACCAAATAGATTTTTTCAATAACCTTTAAAAATGAATAGTTTTTAGAATCATAAAACAAATAAGGTTCTCTAAAAATAAATCATTATGGTTTTTACAATAAAAGTAAAAGAAAACATTTAGAATTATAATCCATCAAGTTATAGAATGAGTAGAGAGAAGGATATAAGACACCTACCTCATAATGGATCTTGCTCAACATGATTAATAAAGCCATGATCTAGCTGATCCAGACTCCCTTTCCTGTTCTATCAATAAATACTAAAATGAAATTTTCCAAACATGACCAATCCAATAGATCTAGGCATAAAAATACCAATCTAAGGTTCTATTTAAAGTAAAACACATAGATCTAACAAGGAAAGAAGAACGAGGAGATGATAGGGATTTTAACTTTAATATCTTATATCTAATGAAATTTGATACATTTAAATATATTTTCGAAGGGAATAGAGTCACTGAAAACACTTAATGGGAATATGGGGGTCAAGAGCCTAAGCCAAGGAATAAATAATAAGAGTTTTTAGTGGAGAATTAGGATAAAAAACTAATTTTGAGATTTAATTAATGATACCACATGCATAGTTTATAAAACCATGTACCAAACATGAAAATATCTATTATACAGAAAATTTAAAGTCATATTATTTTGTTAAACTGTGCACCAATCATGCACCTTCCCACTAAACCCCTCTCCTCCTCACATGGTTACTTGGGGAATCCGCATAGTTTTCACTGACTATGCTCAAACCGTGCACACCTATAAATACTTAAAAAGGTTTCAAAACTAATTAGAAACTCCCCAATACAAAACCCAATGAATCCATAAATCAAAAATAAAAAATAAAAATCAATTAATATTACATTTTATATTCATACTCTAGGTCAAAAAATAATTTTTTTTATAGGTCACCATATTATTTTTTTAATGTACTTAAAATATCGATATCTCAAACCATGATCCTTTAGATATTTTTTTGACCAATTGTTCAAACTTTTTATTGGTAAAAATATATATATTTTTTAATTTCCTTATAAATATCTTTAGATATCATTTACAATTTTCAAAATATTCATTCCTAGATCACTCATGTATCATCCTAGATCCTTAAAAACAAAAACAATATTATGACGAGTATAAATTTGAGTATACATTAAACTATTAATGATAGAATCATATATGGTAGTTTTCATTTTATTTATATCTTTATAATTTTTATTAATTTTTTGTTTGTAGAGTTTATTATTTTTCAAAATGGGTGAAACATTATAGGAGAAAAAAATCATGTAAAACCGCTTGAGGATATTTTCAATATATCCTCCTTGAGATAATCCAATAATGTCAGGTGACCATGAATTTTAATGCCTACAATTAAATGAGTATCCAAAAGATCCTTCATAAATAAGTGATCAATCAATTTCATTTTTTCTCATTCAAAAGTTCAACACAACTACTAGAAAAAAGTATGTCAATAACATATAGAAGAAGAATTATAGATTTTCTAAATATTGTTTTCCATATAAATTCACCAATATAAATAATAATCATTAAAAAATAAATTATCTATCACCAGGTCAAAATTCCCCAAATAAAAATTTGGCATATTTCCATAGTTTAAAATAATGGAAATATTCCGTAAAATATCAATAAAAGGAAAAATTTTGCTAGGTTTTTAAGATTTGTGGGCATAAAGGTAATTTACTAAGGTACCATACATCCATGAGTTGCAGAAATATAGAAATTAGTTACTCATGGATATAATTTTCATAAAATGATAGCCTAAAGTGGTCGTGGTAATGATTCCAAAATTGTGGCCAAAACTTACCCCTAAAAAATAAGCATGATTTGAACACATGATCTCTTGAATATATAACAAAAATTATAACAAAAAACATCTATAAAAGAATTTGAAATATAATATATCATTTTATGAATTATTTGATACATGTTAATTATAAATTATTAAATATTAATTAATTAATATTTACCATTAAAAAATAGTTACTAAATATATATTACTTAATAATATTTATTTGGTAGAGGAGATTAAAAACAACAAATACACTTTCACCCAGACACCCCAAGGGGTAAATCCTTATCCCATCCTATAATGAATGAAAAACCCACACTAGATCTATTTTATTATATGGGTTATCCAAAATACCCCATCGCTAGATAGAATAAAAACCCGGCTGATTATGGACCAAATTCCCTTTCTTGGAGATGACTTTAAGGCTTTAAAGAGTAGCATGCATCATTTCATGGAAATAATATTACATCAAACTCTACCTATTAGTGATACTTGCACAATATCACCAATCTAGAAGTTTTTTTTCTCCCTTTACAAGAAGGAAGGGTGCCCCTTTATCCCACATTAGGAATTCGTGTGGTAAGAATTCCATTTGATAGGTGTCAACACACCCATTTCTCTTTTGAGTCACCTAACCAGCAGTGGTTGTGTGATACCCCTCTACATAGCATAACAAGTCCCACTAAACCATCCAACTTGATATGACCAGACTCACATTTCTAGATTTGGTGCTAAGATTATATACTTTTACATATATCACAAGAGTTACAACCAACTCCCATGATAAAAATTATAATGTCTTTGGGAACTAGGTACATTTACATCTTTAAATATTAATACACATTATATTACATGAATAAAAATTCTCCAAAAATTTCTTATACATATCCCTTTGATTTTTATTCATGAGGAAAAAAAGAAACATAAGAAAGGGTGAGCTCTAACACTTAGTAATGGGTAAATCATAATCAATGGGGAATAAAACAATAAGATACCTAATCAAGAGAGAATAAGAATAAAATTTAAGTCATGAAGAATAACATGATAACATAGATATGTAAGATTATATATAGTCATATGGAATATTGGAATAAATAAAAGGATATTATAATTCATGTCATCATAAGAATTTGGAAACATGATTAAATTTGAAATCATATTCATAAGTAAAGGCTAACTACTAATACTATCCTTACAAAGTGGACAGAGTCCCATATAACATGGAAATGTGATCAAAACATGAAAATGAGATAAGCATGTTCCAAAGGATTATTAAAAAATATTACTAAGGTTGTTCACCATGGTAACATAAAACTTTACCAAGAAAAGTTTCTAAGGTATCATAAAAATGGTATCTCTAGAGATTAATTCCTTACTCAATACACTGGATTTATATCTGGGAACACCCTTTATATTCCAAAATTCATGTGTGTCACATAGAGAAAAACATACATAAATCCATCAACAATCATGATATGGTAAACCTATTATAAATTATATGGATATCCAATGAAATTAGGTACCTTTCTTGGTAAATACCCTAAAATAAAGATAATGAATTATAAGGTATTTTCACTCTATAGTTAAAGGGTATATATCTTATTAAATAATTTCCATAGTCAATCAATGTATGAGTATCTAGGTGAACACCCTTAAATTAAAATAAGCATACAGGGGTATTCACGAGGAAAGGAATTGAAAGAAAATATATGTTTATGCATAGTTGATGATAGGTAATGACCAAGTAAGTGATAAATCATTTTGATTATAGAGATTTCATTTCCACCAGACCATATATATTGAAATAGAAAAATTAATTTAAGTTAAATTTAAAGAGTGATGGAGAACATAAACATAATATACATGATAAGCAAGAGATAACCCTATTGGACAACGTAAGGTATAGAATATAAATATTTAAGGGAGTTATAAAGAACACCAAACCATTATAAATGAAGGTAAGAAAATAAAATAAATATTCATGAATTTGAATTTGAGTCTTAGAATAAAATATATGGAATAAAGGAATAATAATTGAAAATAAACATTTACTTTGATTCATGAATTGCTTTATATGTCCTCTAATATTTTGAGAAATTAATTTATTATAATTATTTACATTATTAATAACAATTTTTATGTTAATTTTATTACTATTATTCCTTTTAATTCATCTATCATCACATTTAATTCTTATAATAATTTATTATAGTTCAGGTTGATCATTTTGTGGTCGCTCGGTTTATAGTCACAAAAACTACCATGACATATTTGTAATGATAAAAGTGTTTGGAAAAAATTGGGATATACTCGAAAATGAGTGGGGGAAGGGATGAATCAGTGTTGGTTCCATTTTAGATCAATTAATACTTTTATCACTTTTACCCTTTTGTATGGTTAAGATTTTTATTATTTCATTCTCCTACCTCACATTGATTCTGTTGAACACACACAAAGTGGATAGGATATTTACAAGGTTTGAAATTCAATTAGAAAGGATAATCCTTAGTGTAATTGGGAAAAAATACATAACTACCTGACCCACTATAAATAATAAGTGAGTTACAAATAGGAAGGATATATCCTTGAAACCTGTGTTACATTATAGTCTATTAGAAAATGCTTCAGTGCTACTATGAAAATAGGTGTATCATGTACCTTATGATGATTTCTAGTGTGCTTCTTGGGTTTTATCCTTCATCTATTACATGAAAAACAATATGAAATCAATAATTATTATTTTTTATGCACAATAGTACACACACAAAATTTATAGTAGAAAATATTAGTGTTTCTCCATCCTTATATTATTTTTGTGTAAACTGAACTGCACAACCTTCTTCTTCTTGTGAACTTCATGACCAACTCAACCAAATTTTATTATTATTAGACTTCTTATTTTAAAATATAATTTCAAAACACTCTTCTCTTCTCGTTTCTGATTCTTGTTCTTCCTCATGTCAAAAAAAATATTTATAACACTATTTTATTTTCTTCTTCTTGTTCATTACATATAATCTACATTGGTTCCTCTTATTATTTTATTCTTCCACACTCAAGGATTGTTTAGAATATTATAATGTTGAGTCATACCTTTCATGTTACTCATAAAATACTCTTTATAGAATAATTATGTTGAGCATCCAATGTACCTTCTTCTTCATCCTTATTTTGAATTACCAAGAACATCTGTAATTCAAAACACTAGAGATATTCATTATTTAATTTTTATATCTTCTCATTTTAAAAACCCATAAAGACTTAGACATATTAAATTCAATTCATTCCATAATATCTGCTTCAAATCCCAGTCTTTTTGGTCTTTATTATATTTCAAATATTCTATAAATACCCTATTCTTACTTATTATTTTATCTCTATGATATATGGTAATATTGTGAATTCATCACTCTACATAGTCTACACATTAATACTATATTCAAATATCTATTTAAAATTTTCATTAATTTCATTTTTGGTTTCATTGATTCGTGATACTCAACTCATGTGATCTTCTTCTTTCATTTTTCTTCTCAACAAAAAAAGATACTTTAAAATCAATTCATAATCTTTACGTGCATGCTATCACATGTTTTTTCACATATACCCCCAACTTATAACATGGAACATAAGTAATATATTTATTACTTTACAAATTTCAAATTCACTAATTCTTGAGGGCTTACACAATAGTCATACACTTATCTAAATTCTTACTCTTATGAATTTTTCATTATTTAGGCTCCAGTAATGTCATATGCTCATGAAGTCATATGATCAAGAATTTGTTATTTTTATTCCTTAATGAATTTATATGTTTATAAATACTTAATCTTGGTATTAGAGTTATATAATCAGATTCAAATTCTTATTATTGTCTTCCAAAGGCTTAAAATTATGCTCAGTTACTACAATAACTCGATCTTCTTCAAAACACCATATTAAATTTGATGTTGTTGAGTATGTATTCCGGTTTCTTGAATATCCTTTCTTGAATCACAATCAAATTTTTATGTTTAATTGATGAAGATAAATATAAGACCATCGCTTGCCATATACTAATTTAGATAATCCCTGGTGCAAAATACTTTACAAATTCCCTCTTTCTTATAACATTTTCTAAAAGGAATACAATGATTATTATAATGATATTTGGTATACTTAAGCTCAATGTACCTAGAATAGAATAATATATCAATATGATGAATATCGTGAACTCCTATCCTTTTGATTTGTGGGTCAAAAATTATCCTCAGTTAATAAAAGATGATGCTTTTGTTGATGTTGATGATCCTTTCATTGATCATCATCCTACATACAACTTAAAATGAAACACCTATTATTATCTTTCTATATTTTTCGATCATTATGATATTTTTTATAATGATATATCTACCATTGAATAAAACATCACTTTGTACTGACTAAATCAACTATCTCATACTAGTTTCTTCCACCGCTCCTACCATGCGTGTCCACAGTCACTTGAAATAACATGAATCAAGTCCTAATTTCTTTACATAATTTATTCAAATTAATTCTTTGGTAAATGTCTCTTTTCTTAATGTGGTTGGTTCTCATTACTTCATGTGGTTAGTTATCATTCCTTTATGTGGTTAATCCTCATTCCTTCATATAGTCAATTCACATTCTATATTATGATCAGTTGAATCATATTTAATATGGTAGGTACCGGTTCTTCATGTATCCACTTGATTTACAATGATACCACCCTTTAAAAACCCTTTATCAACGTTTAGACTTAAATATATTTCCAAGATAACCATGCTAAGTAATCCTAATAAATTTCTTCAAACATAATCTTCTAAGACATTCGATAATCATGAAATAACTTCTTGGGTTCTCTTCATCTTCAACAAGATTCCTCTTCACATCATTTCAACATATCTTGAAAAAAATTGCTTGAAAATAAATACAACTCACACAAAGTGGTCTCAATAACCCCTCTTTTATTTTTTGGAAATACATTCTAAATCATATTTCAATATGTTAAATATTTATTCCTACTCCACCTTCTTATAAAACTATAATTTAACTTTCTCTACCTCTTATTGATAAGAAATACAATGAACTTAAGAAGGAAGAATCAATTAATACTAAAGAAATGTGCCATTAACCATTCCACTCTAAGTCTATATGATCCATTCTTGATGTAGAATATAAGAGGGTTTGATCTGGAATATAATGTTTTCCATTATCAAATGAATTTGATACCAAATGAAATGATAACTCTTTACCTTTACTAAAATCTATCCAACAAGTTTCTAGGCTAATACTATTTGTGATACAAAATAGTTATGAAGTAAATCAACTCAAAACTCATACACTTTCTTTAAAAAAAATTCAAATCATTCATGTACCAATCATTCATGAATTTTTAAGAAAAAATATAAATCTACTTCAAAAAAATATTTCAATTCCAATGATTTTGAATCAATTTAACCACATTTATGTAATGATTTGATTTTATGTTACCAAGGATGATGGATTTAGAAAGACATTCCTTATCAATGACACTCATTCAAGCACATTCTACATTAATTCATATTTTGGTGAAATATAGATTATAACAGATTATTCTTCATTCATCCCCTCATCTCCCCTCAATGGAATAATTTTACCAATCTTCATAGTGGTGAGTCACATCTAGGAATAGATCATTTTATGTTTTAATAGATGAATACACCAAAAAATGGATCCCATTCATCTAGCTATCTAGATTTGAAAAATTATACATATTTATCAAAGAATATATTATTTGACACATATTATTTGGAATTAATGAAATGTAAGATTAATCCAGGATGGTATCTATCATGACCCGACCCACCAAGGCTTGATCCATGACTACCCTAAGCTTGTCTCAAATAGGCTAAGGGATGATTACCAGTGTCAAGTAATCATATTCCACACATGGGAGATATTATCCTATTTCCCCTAAACAAACACAAACATCTCCTAGCCCATAAAATTCATAGATGTAAAAATATGAAACCAATGCATGCATAAATCTATAATCCCATAATCAGAGTACATAAATAATGTAATAAAAGCGACAAAGGGGCCAAATACAACCCCAATAAAAAATTGCAGAGATTCTAAAAATCTAAAAAGGAGGGGAACACTATCAAATGCAAACACCTACAAACAAACTTGGCTTTTCTAGCCCAAATTGTTCACTACCTACTCCCTATCCTCCCAAGACACTATCAAAAGGTCCATCATCTTCATAAGACATGACACATGTGAGAAGATCCCATGCATGAGTGAGTATAACAATACCTAGAAGGAAACCCCCAAAAAAGAAAAAAAAACCATTTATAGTAAATAAATTATAAAAATAATATAAAAATCAAAGAAAAACCCAGATATACTTAGGAAGGAAACCACATCTCAAATTGGTATCAACCAAACTTCTAGATACAATATTCTACATAAATATTCTAGGAAATTCTCATTACAAGAGAACCCACTCCATAAGCTATGATATCACTGAAGAGACTCATCCAAGAGGATTTTATCATTGGTATCCACCCACGAAAACCCACTGTTCTATGAATATCTCGATACATATATAGGGATCACACCCTGAACTGATGAGGGACACCAAAAACATAATCTTGAGCAAACTTCTATGTAGGGGATCATATAACAATGATACTATTAACCCTACTAAAATGAATTGATATATGGGGTATCAACACCCTGTGCAAGGAGCTTACACTGTAACGAACCAACCTGGGTCAACCCTGAACCGGTCACCCGAGCCGGTGTGCGACAAGGCCCGAAGGGTGTTCCCGATCCCCAAGGGCTGGTAAATAGTTTCGGACATCAAAACTAACAAGTGGGAATTATTTGGACCATAAAAGAAAGACAGGAAAACAAGTAAAGATTGAAACTAAAAAAAAACTAAAAATGGCAGCGGAAAGAAAAAAGATTCAGACATACCTCTACGTGACCTTCAAGGTCACCACCAAACCAAAGACAAGACTTTCTCCCAACACGAGCAGTCACTAAATAGAAACATGAAAAAAAGCAGAACCTGCAACTGAAAATGGTAAAAGATATGCGTGAGCACAAAAATGCTCAGTAGGGATGCCAAAGTAAACCACTGAATCCTAGTATTTCCTTTCCTCAAACAATCCCTTAACACAAGTTTGAAATATAACTATAAAAATAGGTTTTTCACATTTCAAAATAAACAACATGATTTTCCCATTTGAAAATCCAACGCACACTATAAATCACTTTCAAAACCATTTTTTGTTTTTATAAACAAAACCAAATACAAATAATACCATGGATGTGCTAAAGAGAAACAGGTAAACAGTACAGGATGAAAATAAATCAGTGAAGTGTGCTAACAAGAAACAGGTAAACAATACAGGCTGGAAATAAATCAGGGAAGTGTGCTAACAAGAAACAGGTAAACAGAATAGGCTAGAAATAAATCAGTGAAGCAGGAAGTAAACAAATAATACAAGTTGAAACCATGGGCGATCCTGAACATCCCTAGACAACCCCTGGACGCACTCAGTTCGGAACCACCTACCAGCGTATGGTGAATCCCCATAGTTTATAACCCACTGATCTCCCTTGCGACAAAATCAGCGGCAAATCCCACCTGGCCTCTCAATATACCAGAGGGCACCAACCCATCTAATTGGGGTTGGTGAGAAATCTTCACACGATAATCTATAAGACACCCAGGAACCCGTTGTAGTTATATCGCTGTGTAAGTAGGAGGCCCTCGCACGCGTGACTCATCTCACCGCACTTGCCTACCCCAAACACGGACGCTTCCTATGTGTTCACCCATAAAGGGTAACCCTATATAGAAGCACCCCCTATATACATATATAATAATTTCACACCAACAAAGTGCCAACCGGGCCTTCACGACATTTAAACTATTTCATAAATCATTTCAAGTTGCCAATCGGGCACACACATTTGTCAAACCACAATCATTTCCAGAAACCAACACGATTCACGAAATAATGAAATTTTATAAGGTCAAAATTTGATTTCAAACCAAAATCAAACCAGAAACCATTTTTAAAATAGCCAACCAAAATACATGTTCTTTAAAATTCAAACGAAAAAACAAATTTACCCAAAATTACACTTATCAAAGACACCACTTATCATCCTAGAAACATACGCACCCCAAAACTCTTCTTAAGCATGTTTTCACCTCGTTCATAATTTAATAAAACCTTTAAACAATTTATAAAACAATTACAACTGGCACAAAAATGGTTTACACTAAAAATACACATGATTCAAATAAAATTATATAGACTCAAAAAAGTAACCACTTGAAAACCATTTTTTAAGTTATAAATATTTAAAATCACCTTCACAAACTAAAAGTACTCAAATAACACATTAACCCAAGATGCACCAAAATTTTTCAACACAGGCATAATCAAAGAACCGCACCAAAATATAATTTTTACACATTCAAAAGAATTATAAACACAACAATGAACTAAATAAGGGGTATTATAAAGCTGTGAATCACTAAAAATAAATAGTTTGAATAATGAAACTATTAAAGAATGTGTCAGAAAGGATAAACCAGGATTCACATACCTAAAACCAAGGGCAGACGTGACGCCACTTCAGTGGAAGGATGGACTAAGCCTCGCGGTCCCTTCGCACACCCGTGCCACCAATAAAAACAAACAGTCACGAACACGACATTT
This sequence comes from Viscum album, assembly GCA_963277665.1. Taxonomy (NCBI): domain Eukaryota; kingdom Viridiplantae; phylum Streptophyta; class Magnoliopsida; order Santalales; family Viscaceae; genus Viscum; species Viscum album. The sequence goes on from OY728126.1 coordinate 124,976,053, forward strand.
AGGAATTAACCAAATTGCATAAAAAAATCAAAATTAATCAAACTAAAATATACCTAGGACCAGGAGAGGAGAGGGATACCATCGAGGGGAACCATGGCCACACCAGAGCAAGGAAAGGGCCGACACGACAAAGTGGAGGCCGACACAACCTAGTGGAGGCGCTGCGCAAGGGGTTCGGGCCGCGCCAGATCAAACGCTGGACAACGGAGGGGGCTCGGGTCCACCAGAAGCACACCAGACAAGAGTGGGAGGTCTGGAAGGGGTTCGGGTCACGCTGGAGACCCGCTGGACAGGGGTTTGGGCTCGCTGGAACAGGGCAGAGGCACTGCAAAGGGGTTTCGGGCTCGCCGGAAGGAGCGCGGGCGCCGGCATGGGCAGAGCGGCAGATGAAGGTTGGACGGAGGAGGAGCCGGAGGCTGGCGAGGGAGGATGCCGGCTGGGATCCAAGCAGCGGGAGCCAGGATCCAGGAGTGGCACGTGGAGGCGTGGGGCCGGGTAGCGGCTCGGCCGTGAGGGAGAGCAGTGGGGTTGGCTAGGAGGGGGAGGGAAGCCGATGCGGCTATGGTGGTGGTGCAAGGCGGAGGAGGCGGGGTCGGCGCAAAGAGGGGGAGGCGGGCAGCGGGGTCTGGTCGCCGACTACCGTAGGGAGCCGGCTGGGGGCTGGCACTGGCCGAAAACGTGCAGGGGGAGCAGCGCTGCGCTGCTGCGCAACCTGCGGGAGAAGGAGGCGAGGGGGAAGGGGGTGCTGCGGCGCCCCCTTAGGGTTTCACAAACCAATTTTTTTCAATCATTTAATTATTATAATAATAATAATAAACTACATAATAAAAATAATAATATAAAAACAACAATAATAATAAAACCATAAATAATAATAGTAAAAATAACAATAATAATAATTACTACTCACAATAATAATGATAATAAATAATAATTATAATTAAAAACATAAATTTTATTCAAATTAATTATAAATTAATTAATCAATTAATTTTGAATGCTGAGCATCTAAACGACTCGCGTGCCATCAAGTACGCAGTTGAGCAAACTGCGCTTGAACGGTGTCATTTGGCACTGATTGATTACAGGGTTAAATTGCGCACTTGTCGCGCTGCTTTTATAAAGCGCGCAAAAATCGCACGTCATCCCTTTCGGGTTGTGACAATCCTCCCCACCACAAAAACTTTCTGCCCCCAGAAAGTCACAAAGCCATATGACTACCAAAACTCGAGTCAATGCCTAAACAAAAACGTGAGAGAAAAATGCAACACCCTGAGATTTTATGAAAAATATTCTTTTTAATTTCATTAATGTCTTGTGTTGTACGCTACACCAAAAGGAGGTTGCACAACACACATCCCTGACTTGGCTTTCATTACACGCAATCATGACCTTCCACGATAGCATGTGTTGTACGCAATATCGAGTTTCGCTAAACAATGATATGTTATATAAACTAGCCGTTATGAATAGTAATACCCACTTTTTGAAATTTTATAAATTTTATATTTCAAAATGGACTTCATTTTTGGATTCAGAATATCGAAATTATCCTAGGGTGAATTTTTGGTATTTTTCTGAAAAGTTTCAATTTTTGATGAATAGTGAAAACACTGGGTTACTATTCAAACACCGAATTTTTATATAAATAATTATTTATTTTATTTAAATTTATTTTAGGTCAAAATTGATACATAATACCTATATAAGTTCAATTTAAGTCATTGGAGTCATTTTATAATTTAGATATATAAAAATTTTATTGAAGTTTTCACCGTCTTTTACCCACATCCTAGGAGAATTTGCAAATTCACATAAAACTTAATTTTACCGCTTCTGTGAGTGGAATTTCGAAAATACGAGAGACATGGTTAATATCAAGGACTAAAATGTGGTTCAATGAGATGAAAATAATTTTTGGTGAATAGTAACTTCTTACTTTTTTTTACCATGGTTAAAAGTAAATAGGGTAATTAAGGGTAAAAATGATATTATTATTACCCTAACACATGTAAAAATTCTATTGGATAAGTGTAATTCGACCAAAAACAACCTTAGGAATAAAATATGACCATTTAGGCCCACTTGAATTATATTAGGACATTTATTATTAATTTATTTAAAGAAGGGTTAAAATAGTTAAAATCAAAGTTTAATAACTAAATAATTTTTAATATAGGGTTATACATAATATAAATTTGACTATAAATATTTATTAGAAATATAAACATATTTTCTACATAATGGTATTTTATTTATAATTTTTAGACATTAAATAATTTAATTTATTTATGACACAATGATGATATAATAATTATATTATTAATGAAATATTGATATAATTGATGTTATAAATACCTGAATAAATGTAATTTGAGACTTTTTATGAATTTAACTAATTTTACAGATTAATATGACATGTTATTATTGATTTAGTTAAATTTTTTAGAACTAATCATTCTGTTATGATTTTCACAAAAATCAATTACCAAATAGTGTCAAAATTGACATAAAATAGTTTTTAAAACATAAATTATATTATTAAATGTTATTTTATTCCTAAAAATATATGGTTCGTCCAAATGACTTATATAAGGTTATATATATTAATAATAAACAACTTGGGGTTCTTTTGGCTTGTTATAGTAAGTTTATTAACCTTATAGTATAAGAAAACAAAAAGACACGGTAAAAGTAAAATTATTTATCTTAAAGTTAAATCTAAATAATAAGGTTAAAATAGAACCCTAAACATGTCTAAATTATATTTAATGAGAGTATTTCGACCCATAACCACCTTAACTTAGAAATAAATTAATTTGGAGCTATTAAAAACCGAATATGACTTTATAATAAAATAATATGTTTTAGTTTTTCCAAAGGTGCCCCTCTCCTCCCTTATAAAAGGGCACCTCCTTCCTCTCTTCCTCACACCACTTTTAGACTTCAAGCTCGGCAAAACCCTGCCAAATTCTCTTCTACACTTCCCTAGAAATATCCTAGAGGTCCTGGTCTTCTTAAAAGACCAATTTTAGTGCCCTAAAAGGAGGTATCAAAGAGGCGCTTCAAAGAAGAGGTAATGTCCGTTACCGATTCTTTCAACTTTATTTCTTCTTCCACTTCTTCTTCTTTAGTTTTTTCATTATGAAGTAATAACATCAGTATCACTAATATACTTATATGTTATTATAAGTAGAAAAAAACCCTATTTCACCATCTATCCATCCTACGGAAAATGAAATCACCGCGCATGCGTACGTACGGAATACCGTCTCCACGCTGTGGTGTAATCTGTTTTCGACCACCACCTTACTTGGATGGGTATAATGGTGTAAATAAATAACTATATATGATTATTTCAAAGTGATATTGATTCTTAAATATTACACATACACTTCAATGCAATTCCACGATCATGGGAACGATATCATCGCGCGTGCGTACGTACGGACTACCGTCTCCACGACGCGATGAGATTAATTATCCATGTTAACCATTCATGAATGATTATAAAGTATATATAATAAGTAATCATGAAATATATGACATAATAATGATACTGGATTTATGTTTATATATATGTATTTCATCTACTTAATTTCATTCAATTCAATAAGGAAACGAAAACAGCGTTCATGTGTACGTACGGCCTACCGTCTCCATAAACGGTGTATTTCATTCCATTTAATTGATCTATCATATATATATATATGTATATACTGAATATATATTATATATAAATCATGTTTTACATTCTAGAATTAAGTAAATCAAGATATAAGTAATAATATCAAGAACAACAAGTCCAAACACGTACGATAAATAAAACGATTTTACCCAAAATGTTGCTTTAACATGGAACTTACAAAAGAACGGGTAATATAAAGTCATAAGTGAACCATATATGATATCATAACAATGAATATTATTATATAATAAGTCAATTACATTATTTAAATCATTATATAGGAGGTTCGGAAATGTACGAATCATATCAGACCTAATGTAAGGGATGAATTTTCCAATCTCGTTTTTATCCGAGATTGTTTTTTTGTAGGTATTCACTGGGGTTATATTTATCATCCATGTCCTTGTTTTATAAAAAATGGTTTCATGTATGTTTAAAGTCATTTTTACCCATTTTTTAATTTTACTTCATGGAATGTAAGGAATCTTCCTTTTTTTACGTTACGAGGTACTTTTTTGACTTTTCCGGCAAAAGAACGAGAAGAATGTTTTTTTTAACTTATACGGCATGAACAGATTTTTACGGTTTCATAATGCATTATTTTCATGAATATTACTCTAAAATATTTCATAAGTATTTTCAAAAAAATCATTTTCATTTAAAATTGCATGGCATTTTGTGAAAATAAAATGTTTTTGAAGAAGAAAGGATATTTTCCTCAAGAATTCATTTCAAGTGTTTTTTCAAAACTATTTTCCATATAAGATGAAATTATTTAGTATGATAATGTTTCAAGCATAATGTATCTATGATTTACATGGTTTCACTTTTATTATGATGAAATTATATCCATTTTATTTATATGGATTATGTTATGATGGGATGATGTTTATGAAACCCATTTTATTCTTTGGGTTATGATGAATGATTTATGTTTATATTGTGGAACAAGTAAGAATGATTTCATTATGAGATGGGTGGGACCTATATCTCCATAAAATGTATTGGGTAAAGATTTATATCTCATGAGATAGACATGGCTGGAACGGTAAGTTAATCCGGTTCAGTGTTACCGGACTGAAACGAGGAGTGAACTCGATTCAGAAAGGGACTTTGTCCACTAAGATGGTCTTGGCAGCAATGCCTTGGCTACTATGGAAATCATAAAATTTGCTTAATGGTTTCCACAATTACATGTTTTATTCCCATGCTATTTTATCATGATTGATGTTCCCTTATTATATATGCCTTACGTACTTCCAAGATTCATGTCTTTGCTCAAGATTTTGATGTTTAGATTTTATGTTCAAGTTTTTGCATTCATATGTTTATGGATTGTTTTCTGTTATCTATGTTTACCCTTACTGGGCATTTGAGATCAGACCTTTTATGTTTTCTTTTCACCAGGATATAAAGAAAGGTTTTAGGTATGAAAAAAGGGGAATATCTGTATGGGAGATGTTGAAGATCTTTCACCACGATTAGAAGATTATATTCCGAGTTTCCAAAGACACTAAACTATTACGGTCCTTGTGTGTCTGTTTTTGTTATGTACTAAGTATTCCTCAAAATTAATTTAATTTCCATGTAAAATTTCATGTCATTTTGCGAAAATAAAATGTTTTTGAAGAAGAAAGGATATTTTCCCTAAGAATTCATTTCAAGTGTTTTGTCAAAACTATTTTCTATATAAGATGACATTATTTAGTATGATAATGTTCCAAGTATAATGTATCTATGATTTAAATGGTTTCACTTTTATTATGATGAAATTATATCCATTTTATTTATATGGATTATGTTATGATGGGATGATGTTTATGAAACCTATTTTATTCTTTGGGTTATGATGAATGATTTATGTTTATATTGTGGAACAAGTAAGAATGATTTCATTATGAGATGGGTGGGACCTATATCTCCCTCCAATTAATTGGGTAAAAATTTATATCTCATCAGATAGACATGGCTGGAACGGTAAGTTAATCCGGTTTAGTGTTACAGGACTGAAACGAGGAGTGAACTCGATTCAGAAAGGGACTTTGTCCACTAAGATGGTCTTGGAAGCAATGCCTTGGCTACTATGGAAATCATAACATGTGCTTAATGGTTTCCACAATTACATGTTTTATTCCCATGATATTTTATCATGATTGATGTTCCCTTATGATATATGCATTACGTACTTCCAAGATTCATGTCTTTGCTCAAGATTTTTATGTTTAGATTTTATGTTCAAGTTTTTGCATTCAAATGTTTATGGATTGTTTTATGTTCTCTATGTTTACCCTTACTGGGCATTTGAGCTCACCTCTTTTATGTTTTCTTTTCCCTAGGATATAAAGAAAGGTTTTAGGTAAGAAAAAAAAGGGGAATATCTTTATGGGAGATGTTGAAGATCTTTCACCACGATTAGAAGATTATATTCCAAGTTTCTAAAGACACTAAACTATTACAGTCCTTGTGTGTCTGTTTTTGTTATGTACTAAGTATTCCGCAAAAGTAATGTAATGTCCATGTATGTCATGCTTTGGGCCTCTACAGTTGGTATCAGAGGAAAGGTTTAGTCAACCTTTGGAAACTAGGATGCGATAACTTTAGTGAGATCCCTAGAGATATTTCTAAGGTATGTCTAGGGATGTACCTAAGGATAAGTATAAGTATAGGCTATAGTCCTAGAATTATGGTAACGATCTTAGAATTAAACCTAAGATGTTAGATATTGAAGGTACTCCCCCTTTATTCTGTTGTTTTCCCTAGCATGATTTTTGCCTCTCACACTATTCTTTTTAGGTTTTAGACGATGGCTGGAACCTGAAGGAACCCTATTGATCAATTTAATGGACAATGCAATGATTTCCCTCCTGAACAAAAAAATTTTATGGGAGATGGAGTGAAAAATATTATTTCTATACTTACACAAGCTATGAATCATTATGGACTTCCAAATGAGCAGAGAAGGGAACGATATTCTATTTAGTCCTTCATGAGGCAACGTCCACCTTCTTTTAGTGGGTATTCTGATCCACTTGTTGCTGAAAAATGGATCAGTACCACTGAAAAGATATTTTCAGTTCTTCATTGTTTTGAACATGATAAAGTCATCTTAGCATTATATCGTTTGGAAGGTGAAGCTGATCAATGGTGGAATCTTATCAAGAATACGATGCCAAGAGGTGAAATTGAGTCCATGGAATGGGACGAGTTCAAGAACTTATTTTTCAATAAGTACTTCTCTCTTATTCTTAGAACAAATATGGAGAAGGAATTTCTTGAACTAAAGAAAAAGGATGATGAATCTGTTGGTATATACGAAGTGAATTTTACAAGGCTTGCAAGGTATGCATCTGGCTTTATCATCCAACCTGAGAGTAAAGTTGATCGATTCTTCAATGGCTTAAAACCAAATCTTAAAAGGGAATTAGCTATAAGAGACTTCATTAGCTATGAAGAAATTGTGCATTGTGCTATCAAGGTAGAAATGGAAGTTGGTGTTACATATCCATCTCATGGTTTTGACAAGAAACGAAAGATGGAGTTCAAGGAGAAATCTCAGAATAATGGTGAAAAGAAGATGAATGTTTCCTTATGCTCAAAGTGTGGAAAGAAGCATGGTGGAGATTGTCTTAAAGGGACTAGAAAATTTTTTAAGTGTGGAAAATAAGGTCATTGAGCAGCTGAGTGTCAAAGTAATGGAAAAAGGGTTTCTAATGATGTGAATAAAGAAAAGACTGCAGAGAATGCACCACCAACACTTCAATGCTTCAAGTGTAATGAAATGAGGCATTATGCTAATCAATGCCCTAATCCAAGGGTTAATGATGATCGACATGAGAATCCACTTACGGTAAAGGACAAAGGGAAGTCACATGTGATCACTATTAGCAATTTTGAATATGACAACGATGTGGTGGAATGATTAAGTGTTTATGTAATGGGATTCCAAAATAATTTTGTATATAGTATCGTAGAATATTGGAATATTTATGTATTGGTCTATTGTGGTTTTCAATAATTTTATGGTACCGGTAACCATGGAAAGTGATTGAGATATTTTTGGAAAGAAGATGATATGCACATAATGAAGGGATAAAGAGAAAATAAAATATTTGACAGTATTCATGAGCTCATGACTGATATAAAGAAATAGTTATATCATGGTTTGAGTATATAAAATTTTGGGGTTTTGGTATGTGGAAAGATTTAACATTTGACAGCAGTCATGTTTTCACTAAGATTCAATGGGTATTCATTTTTCAAGAGAATACATGATTAAGGCCTTCGAATAATTGGAATGTGACCAAAAAGACATATCTTATGACTATGACAACCCTGCTTTTTATTACAACTTAAACATGCTTTATTACATAAAACTTCACTTGATACAACAAAAAGGATCGAGAGGTTTAGTGTCTTTGGGGATTAGGATCATTACATAAATACTTTAAACTTGAAATACAACATCTTTATTGAAAACTTCCTTTACATGACCACTACATTCCTTCGAACTTAGCATTGCATGGGATAACCTGAGGACATGCATAAGAAAAGGGTGAGCTATAAAGCCCAGTAAGGGAGTACACAATGAATAACATGAGGAGTACAATACATGTTATGCAATAGGAATATAAATATAGTATAAGAGAAACATGAACATAAAATCATGATAAAGCATGATAATCATAACATGGAAATGTGGCAACAACACTTAACATTGAATTAGCATGAGCTAAGGCTCATTGCACATGGAGCATGAGTAAACCCTCATTGCACTTGAAGCACGAGTAAACCCTCTTTGCACTTGAATTAGCATGAGTAAACACTCATTGAACATGACGTATCATGATACTATACTTTACCCAATGCATTGGAGCGCTATAAAGGGCGCACCCTTCTTAAACATTTCATTTCATGCGTAAGTGTGCCACATGGATCATAAAACATGGATTCATAAAACATAATCATTTATTCCACGATAAAGGGATGCGGAATTCATACATGAAACTTTATAATCAATAAGTAAATGTGCATAAAGGTGAATACCCTTGATGGAGAAATGAGCATGGTATTCACTACACAATGATATTGGCTTAGAAAATCGGTGTGATTTCGGCAGCGTAACGGCGTGATATAAGAACTCATAAAAAAGGTTGATGAGAGAGAAAGGGGTTCCTCATCATATTTACATGAAATGGACAGTAAGGAGGCCATATAGATACATGTCTCAACAATTGAAAAGGAATTTAGATTCATGATACAAAAGTATTGCTTGAATATAAAAGAAGAGAAAAAGGTTTCTTTCGGAATTTCGGCATAGTAACGGGTGTACATGGGAGGCATTTAATGAGAGAGAAAGGGGTCTCCCATCATTCAAACAATAAGAGGGAAGTATGAGAGAGGTGAAAAACCATACCCCAACATTCATAATTGAAAATAAAAGGGCAATACAACTTAAAGAAAATTGACAAAAATGAGAAAGGAAGAAAACCCCTTACTTGGAAGTGTGCTTCCAAAGGCTAGAGAGAGGCTTGTGAGAGGATTCTTGGGAGCTTGGGGAACGTTGAGAGGATTCTAGAGAGAGTAGGGCAGTGGTTGGACGAACTTCAAGGGCTTTGAGTGAGGAGAAAGTGGGAGCTTGGGTGGGTTTATATAGGAAAGGTGAGAGAATTCTTTATTATTTAGGTTTGGGACCCCTTATATTAAAATAATCCAAACCACAAACCATCCCATGGTATTTGCCCATGGTTTCTTGAAAAGGAAATAGGAAAAAAATATTTTACAAGTCCAAGGTCCGAACTTATAAAAAAATTAGGGTTGCTTATGTGGAGGTGAGTCACACTCCCATGGAAATTAATTTAAAAAGGCAAAGTGTTGAATAAGTCTTGAGGGCTCCATTAATGCTTTTAAAAGTGAGTCAAACAACCCCAAAACCTCATTATTTTAATGATAAAACATATATTGGCCGAACATAAGGATTATGGTATTTTATTACATCACCATTGGGTCATTATGATGTCATAAAACACATTATATATTTAAATGGTATTTAATTTTTACCCAAAAATTTGACTGTCTCAGAAAATTATGAAAAATTCACCGTTGGATAATTTCGACGTCCTGATTCCAAAAATAATATTTATTTTATCTAAATAATTTTCTAAATATGTGAATTTTTACTTTTAAAATAAAAACCGACATTTATAAAAAATTCACGGGTTTTTACAGAAATGGCTTTCAAACCTTAATAAAAATTTTAATTGCATTCATAAAATTATAAGATCATTTATATTTAATAAAAATTAATTTAATATTAATAATAATATTTTATTAAAATATTATTTAATTCAAAAATCCTTTAATTTAATAAAATATAATTCTTAATTAAATAATAACTAAAAACACCATTTGTACTTTAAAAACTAATTACAATGTATCAAAAATGACTAGAAATTATATTCATTATTATATAAAAAAAAATGTACATGAACATGGTGCTACTTATTTGTTACATAACTCCTTAAAATAGCCGCATAAGACCTAAGGGTAAGGTGTGCGATGGTGACAGACTCTTGGGGTTGCTCGGATAACATCGCTCGAGTGGTAATCTTTATCAACTTCCATTTTTCCCGTAGACGATCACGTTCGAGCTTGACTTGATGAAGCTCAGCTTGGGCTTGGTCAAGGGCAAAGCCCAAATACACCACCTCTTTTCCGAGCTATGACAAATGGGCTTCGTAAGGGGAAATTCTACTGGATGAGGCCATCGCTTCCTTTGTATGAGTAGAAATGGTTTCGTTAAAGCCTTATATTTATACTACTCAGATGATCACTGTTCAACGGCTATAAAAGTAACGGTCACAAATCTTAACGTAAAACTAAAGAAGTTGACATCTTATAAAAAAAACATTTTTCATAAGGAAACATTTAACTGGATCAAGAGGGATTTTCCATTAATGAAACTTTGGGTCGTTACAACATTCCCCCCTTAAGAAATTTCACCCTCGAAAATTTCCTTTTCCCACACTAAAACAAATGTGGGTAACTTAGCTTCATCATATCTTTCGACTCCCAAGTTGCTTCTTCAAACTTGTGGTTTCTCCACAACACCTTGACGAGGGGCATTGTCTTATTTCGTAGAACTTTTTCTCTACGATCTAAGATCTTCACTGGTTGCTCCTCATAAGAAAGATCGTCTTCTAATTGTACCACCTCGGAAGAGAGTACATGTGAAGGGTATGGTATGTACTTCCTTAAGAGGGATACATGGAAGACATCATGCACCTTGGACATAGTAGGTGGAAGTGCTAGTCGATAGGCCACAACCCCAACACGATCAAGAATCTCGAAGGGGCCGATGTACCTTGGACTTAACTTCCCTTTCTTTCCAAACCTCATGACCTTCTTCCACGGAGATATGCGTAAAAACACCATGTCTCCGACTTTAAACTCAAGGTCTCGTTGACGATTATCTGCATAACTCTTCTGTCGACTCTGGGCTGCCTTGATATGCTGCTGAATGGTTTTCACCTTCTCCACCATTTCTTCAACCATTTCTGGTCCAAGCAGCTTACGTTCACCGACCTCATCCCAACATGCCGGTGTTCTACACCTTTTCCCATACAGGGCTTCATATGGTGCCATTTGGATGCTCGAGTGGAAACTATTATTATAAGAGAACTCAACCAGAGGAAGATGTTGATCCCATCCTCCTTTAAATTCCATTGAGCACGCTCTCAACATATCCTCAAGTGTTTGGATAGTCCGCTCGGATTGGCCATCAGTTTGAGGATGATAGGCCGTACTGAAGTTTAGTTCAGTATTCAGAGCATGTTGAAGACTCTTCCAAAACTTAGAGGTAAATCTTGGATATCGGTCAGACACAATAGATAGTGGTACTCCATGCAACCGTACCACTTCCCTGATATATATCCGTGCCAGTTGATCCAAAGAGAAATCCTCTCGAATAGCAATGAAGTGTGCAGTCTTTGTAAGACGATCCACAACAACCCAGATTGCATTGTTGCCTTTGGATGTCCTTGGAAGTCCAGTGATGAAGTCTATGGTGATGTTCTCCCATTTCCATTCTGGTATGGGCAATGGTTGCATCATCCCCTTAGACTTCTGCCTCTCTGCCTTCACTTGCTGACACACCAGGCACTTTGATGTATATTCAGCGATCTCCTTCTTCATATTATCCCACCAAAAGTCTTCTCGGAGATCTCGATACATCTTTGTGCTCCCTGGGTGAATAGAGAAATTTGAACTATGTGCATCATCCAAAAGTTCCTTCTTCAGCTCCGAACTTGATGGAACACATAGTCTTTTCCCAAACCGCACAATTCCTTCTTCATTAACATTAAACTCTGAGGATTTTCCCTTTTTGATAGCTTCCACTTTTTCTTGGATTCTCGCATCATCCTTTTGAGCATCCTTTAACCTTTCCAAAAGAGATGGTTGAGCAATCATTTGTGAAAGGATTGATTATGTTCCCTTCTTTATGATTCCCACGTCCATCTTCATCAAGTCTAAGAAGATTGGATCCTTCTCAATTCTCATCATTGATAGAATCGCTGGATCCTTTCTACTTAGGGCATCCGCCACCTTGTTCGCCTTCCCAGGGTGGTAATGTATTGAACAGTCATAATCCTTGATGAGCTCTATCCATATTCTCTGGCGCATATTAAGCTCTTTCTGTGTGAATATATATTTAAGACTCTTGTGGTCAGTATATATCTCACATTTCTCTCCATAGAGATAATGCCGCCAGATTTTCAAGGCAAAGATCACCGCCGCCAACTCCAGATCATGCATTGGATAGTTTCTCTCATGGATTTTCAATTTCCTTGAGGCATAGGATATCACTTTATCATTCTGCATCAGCACACATCCTAAGCCCTTCTTCGAAGCATCACTGAATACCACAAAAAGCTCCCCACTCGTGGGTAAAGTGAGCACGGGTGCAGTGATAAGCCTCCTTTTCAACTCCTTGAAGCTTTCTTCACATTCATCACTCCAATAAAACTTTACTCCCTTTCGAGTTAGCTTGGTAAGAGGGTTGGAAAATCGTGTGAAATTTCTCACAAATCGTCGATAATATCCAGCTAACCCCAAGAAGCTACGGATATCAGTTACCGATGTTGGCCTCGGCCATCCCTCAATTGCATCTGTTTTGGAGGGGTCCACAGATATCCCATTGCTTGTGATGATATGGACCAAGAATGAGACCTCCTTCAACCAGAACTCACACTTGCTGTACTTGTCATAGAGATTCTCCTTGCGCAAAGTCTACAGTACAGTTCTTAAATGATCCTCATGGTCCTCCTTGGTTTTGGAGTATATTATAATATCATCTATAAAGACTACCACAAATTTATCTAGGTAATCTCTAAAGACTCTATTCATCAAGTCCATGAATATTGCTGGAGCATTGGTGAGTCCAAAAGGCATTACTATGAATTCATAGTGCCCATACCTTGTACGAAAAGCAGTCTTGGGGATATCTTCCTTCTTCACCCTTACTTGATAATATCCCGACCGCAAGTCGACCTTGGAGAAGTATTGTGCTCCACGCAGCTGATCAAACAAGTCATCGATTCTTGGGAGAGGATACTTGTTCTTTATCGTGATTTTGTTAAGTTCACAATAATCGATGCAAAGCCGCATTGACCCATCCTTCTTCTTGACGAAGAGGACTGGTGCACCCCATGGTGATGCACTTGGGCGTATAAACCCTTTACCCAGATTCTCCTGTAGTTGTTTCTTCAGCTCTTCAAGCTCAAAAACAGCCATTCTATATGGAGTCTTGGATATTGGTAGCGCCCCAGGTATAAGTTCAACTGAGAACTCAACATCTCTTCTTGGAGGAAGACCAGGAAGTTCCTCGGGAAATACTTCAGCGAATTCCCTCACAATAGGCATTTCTCCAAGGGTGGTTTCTTCCTTGGACTCAATAATCAAAGCTAGATATGCGTGCTCATAAGGCATTAATATCCATGCTTGAGATGATGGAGCTAAATGAGATTCATCTTCCTCCTGACACTTGTAAAGAATCGGGGGTCGATTCTCCATATGAAGTGTGATTTCCCTCTCCCGAAAATTTATGTTGGCTCTATATAAGGAAAGCCAATCCATGCCAAGAATTGCATCAAATTCCACCAAAGGGAGTATGACGAGGTTTTCCGGGAAATTCAATCCATAGATTATAACAGGGGAGGACTTATATTCATGGGATGCAATGATTGCCCCATTTGCCGTACTCACCGACATCTTTACTTCCATGATTTGTGGTGGTGCAGGGATTGTTCTACTAAACTTTTGAGATATAAAAGAATGCGTAGAACCTGAATCAAAAAGTACGTTCGCTATTCTTGAATGAATAACTAGCGTACCTGTCACCACTTCGTTGTCGGGGTTCACTTCAGCAGAAGTGATGGCAAAAGCTCTTCCTTGCTATCTTGGAGGTTGTTGATTGCCTCCGATAACCCTTGGATTAGGGAACTGATTCGCAAAATGACCCGGTTCTTTGCATTTGAAGCATTGAACAACGCGTTGAGGTTCGAACGGAGTGTTCCTCTCCTCTGTCGCAGCCGCGGGTCCTTCTTGCTGACAGTTAACAGCTAGGTGCCCTTCTCTTCCACACTTGAATCATTTTCTTGTCCCCCTAAGGCAATTTCTAGGGTGCTTCTTTCCACACTTTTGGCAAGTGGGGTGATGGAACTTCTTAGCACCGTTGGATTTATCCATCAGACCACCATCATTGAAGTCCACCTTACGCTTCTTGTCCCCATGATACCCTTGTGATTCTCCGATCTCCATTTCAACCTTAAGGGCACATCAGACAATTTCCTCATAGCTGTCAAAGTCACGGATCGCTAATGATTTCCGCAAGCTAGGCTTTAGCCCACCAAAGAAGCGGTCAACCTTGCATTCGGGGGTAACGACAAAGCCAGAAGCGTATCGTGAAAGACTTGTGAAGTTTGCCTCGTACGCTCCCACAGATTCTTCATCTTTCTGCTTGAGGGAAAGGAAGTCCCTTTCCATCTTAAGACGGAGGGTGTGCGGAAAATATTTGTCGAAAAACATCTTCCGGAATTCATTCCATTCCAAAGCCTCGATCTCCTCCTCAGGCTTCGTATTTTTGATCAACGTCCACCATTGATCAGCTTCACCCTCCATACGATAAGCCTCCAGGAGAACCTTCTCTTTTTCAGAGCATTGGAGGATGGAGAATATCTTTTCAATGGAGTTGATCCATTGTTCAGCAATCGTGGGATGAGATGATCCACTAAAAGTAGGAAGCCTTTGTCTCATGAAGCTTTCAATAGCGACTTGTTCTTTCTTAGGGGGGGTTGAACGTTCCTCTTGACCAGTGTTTCTATTCAAAACTTGAGTTAGCTGAGAGAGAAGCGTGACAAAGTTCGCAATTCCCGATCCCATTGGATTGTGCATCTCATAAGTATAATCATCACACTGATCTTCACAACGGTTGTTAGCCTGAGTTCTCCTATTACTGGCCATTGGCTGGAATAAAAAGAAAGGTTAGGGGTAACACATAAAGGGTAATCCAAAGACAAAAGTTTATGACTTATAAATAAACTTTAATCTCTTTAACTCATGAGTCTATAGGATTCAATCCAGGCTTTTCATGATATTCTTTCTAACATATATTCTTAGGGGCATTTTTCCCTTAATAAGGGTTCATACTAAGATTGTGAATTTATCAAAACATATCCACCGGGAGTGTCGTAACCAAGAGTGCAGCAATGCCCGTTGTCGTGCACCAGTTCCTGTTCGAGTCTAGCTCAAAGAGGTGTTTTCGGGTTTTACCCCTAGGATACATCTGTGCCAGAGCCGCCTCTACCTGCTCGTATCCAGACAGGGATGTATTTGTTTGATAAACCATTTACTTAGTATTTACCAAAACTTAGGGATGTTTTTATTATGCTTAGTCTTGTATCTAAGGCTTTACTAGGGTTTCCTAATCCCAAAAATAACTAAACCTATCCTCTGATACCAACTATGACAACCCTGCTTTTTATTACAACTTAAACATGCTTTATTACATAAAACTTCACTTGATACAACAAAAAGGATCGAGAGGTTTAGTGTCTTTGGGGCTTAGGATCATTACATAAAGACTTTAAACTTGAAATACAACATCTTTATTGAAAACTTCCTTTACATGAGCACTACATTCCTTCGAACTTAGCATTGCATGGGATAACCTGAGGACATGCATAAGAAAAGGGTGAGCTATAAAGCCCAGTAAGGGAGTACACAATGAATAACATGAGGAGTACAATAAATGTTAGGAAATAGTCATATCAATAGAGTATAAGAGAAACATGAACATAAAGGCATGATAAAGCATGATAATCATAACATGGAAATGTGGCAACAACACATAACATTGAATTAGCATGAGCTAAGGCTCATTGCACATGGAGCATGAGTAAACCCTCATTGCACTTGAAGCACGAGTAAACCCTAGTTGCACTTGAATTAGCATGAGTAAACACTCATTTCACATGACGTATCATGATACTATACTTTACCCAATGCATTGGAGCGCTATAAAGGGCGCACCCTTCTTAAACATTTCATTTCATGCGTAAGTGTGCCACATGGATCATAAAACATGGATTCATAAAACATAATCATTTATTCCACGATAAAGGGATGTGGAATTCATACATGAAACTTTATAATCAATAAGTAAATGTGCATAAAGGTGAATACCCTTGATGGAGAAATGGGCATGGTATTCACTACACAATGATATTGGCTTAGAAAATCGGTGTGATTTCGGCAGCGTAACAACGTGATATAAGAACTGATAAAAAAGGTTGATGAGAGAGAAAGGGGTTCCTCATCATATTTACATGCAATGGAAAGTAAGGAGGCCATATAGATACATGTCTCAACAATTGAAAAGGAATTTAGATTCATGATACAAAAGTATTGCTTGAATATAAAAGAAGAGAAAAAGGTTTCTTTCGGAATTTCGGCATAGTAACTGGTGTACATGGGAGGCATTTAATGAGAGAGAAAGGGGTCTCCCATCATTCAAACAATAAGAGGGAAGTATGGGAGAGGTGAAAAACCATACCCCAACATTAATAATTGAAAATAAAAGGGCAATACAACTTAAAGAAAATTGATAAAAATGAGAAAGGAAGAAAACCCCTTATTTGGAAGTGTGCTTCCAAAGGCTAGAGAGAGGCTTGTGAGAGGCTTCTTGGGAGCTTGGGGCACCTTGAGAGGATTCTAGAGAGAGTAGG
Source organism: Viscum album (assembly GCA_963277665.1). NCBI lineage: Eukaryota > Viridiplantae > Streptophyta > Magnoliopsida > Santalales > Viscaceae > Viscum > Viscum album. The sequence continues at coordinate 124,993,021 of OY728126.1, forward strand.
TCAGAGGTTGGACGAACTTCAAGGGCTTTGAGTGAGGAGAAAGTGGGAGCTTGGGTGGGTTTATATAGGAAAGGTGAGAGAATTCTTTATTATTTAGGTTTGGGACCCCTTATATTAAAATAATCCAAACCACAAACCATCCCATGGTATTTGCCCATGGTTTCTGGAAAAGGAAATAGGAAAACAATATTTTACAAGTCCAAGGTTAGAACTTATAAAAAAATTAGGGTTGCTTATGTGGAGGTGAGTCACACTCCCATGGAAATTAATTTAAAAAGGCAAAGTGTTGAATAAGTCTTGAGGGCTCCATTAATGCTTTGAAAAGTGAGTCAAACAAACCCAAAACCTCATTATTTTAATGATAAAACATATATTGGCCGAACATAAGGATTATGGTATTTTATTACATCACCATTGGGTCATTATGATGTCATAAAACACATTATATATTTAAATGGTATTTAATTTTTACCCAAAAATTTGACTGTCTCAGAAAATTATGAAAAATTCACCGTTGGATAATTTCGACATCCTGATTCCAAAAATAATATTTATTTTATCTAAATAATTTTCTAAATATGTGAATTTTCACTTTTAAAATAAAAACCGACATTTATAAAAAATTCACGGGTTTTGACAGAAATGGCTTTCAAACCTTAATAAAAATTTTAATTGCATTCATAAAATTATAAGATCATTTATATTTAATAAAAATTAATTTAATATTAATAATAATATTTTATTAAAATATTATTTAATTCAAAAATCCTTTAATTTAATAAAATATAATTCTTAATTAAATAATAACTAAAAACACCATTTGTACTTTAAAAACTAATTACAATGTATCAAAAATGACTAGAAATTATATTCATTATTATATACAAAAAAAATGTACATGAACATGGTGCTACTTATTTGTTACATAACCCCTTAAAATAGCCGCATAAGACCTAAGGGTAAGGTGTGCGATGGTGACAGACTCTTGGGGTTGCTCAGATAACATCGCTCGAGTGGTAATCTCTATCAACTTCCATTTTTACCGTAGACGATCACGTTCAAGCTTGACTTGATGAAGCTCAGGTTGGGCTTGGTCAAGGGAAAAGCCCAAAGACGCCACCTCTTTTCCGAGATCTGACAAATGGGCTTCGTAAGGGGAAATTCTACTGGATGAGGCCATCGCTTCCTTTGTCTGAGTAGAAATGGTTTCGTTAAAGCCTTATATTTATACTACTCAAGTGTAATGAAATGAGGCATTATGCTAATCAATGACCTAATCCAAGGGTTAATGATGATCGACATGAGAAACCACTTACGGTAAAGGACAAAGGGAAGTCACATGTTATCACTATTATCAATTTTGAATATGACAACGATGTGGTGGAATGATTAAGTGTTTATGTAATGGGATTCCAAAATAATTTTGTATATAGTATCGTAGAATATTGGAATATTTATGTATTGGTCTATTGTGGTTTTCAATAATTTTATGGTACCGGTAACATGGAAAGTGATTGAGATATTTTTGGAAAGAAGATGATATGAACATAATGAAGGGATAAAGAGAAAATAAAATATTTGACAGTATTCATGAGCTCATGACTGATATAAGGAAATAGTTATATCATGGTTTGAGTATATAAAATTTTGGGGTTTTGGTATGTGGAAAGATTTAACATTTGACCGCACTCATGTTTTCACTAAGATTCAATGGGTATTAATTTTTCAAGAGAATACATGATTAAGGCCTTCGAATAATTAGAATGTGACCAACAAGACATATATTATGACATATGGGGATCAACGATGTTATTAACATGCTTGTTATATGAAATCTCTGGTAATCATTTTCACTATAATATGAGAATGAACTGCAATATAATGGATAATCCTAAATATTGGAATGGATTATGTTGGAAATAAGTTAGTATTGTATTTTTTTAGAAAAAAAGGGACAACCTGCAGAATGAGAGACAAACCGTCACGTCGGACAAGGATGTGGGAATCGAACCCACAACCGAAGTGCGACAGGACTTTATTTCCTTCCACTGGACTACAGGAAGTCCCTGGTTAGTAGAAACTAGTTTTATTTTATTATACAGGATGATAGATGAAGTATAAGTTCATTTCGGAACCATATATGATTAATCACACCATAGATGGAATTATGTATATAACTTTTTCTAACTTATGTTTCAGACAGATGGAATGACCTATCATTCTATCACATGATCTGATAAAACTTCAAGAAAGACAAATTCAACTTCATTTCTTAAAGAGATGAATTGGAAATTGTTCAAGGCATGAACAACAGTGATATTATACCAAAATAAAGTAAGTATTTATTCTAATTCAAATTCTTCAACTTTAGGGAAATGATCTTGAAAACCAAAAATGTTGTCCTAGTGACCTTATATCCGATGAATCAGATGGTACCCTAGATCATCACAAATATATGGCTTTGTTATTGTTGGCTTTTTCATATCCATGTTCTCTACCACTCTCCATCAGAACATGACGGTTAGATTTCTCTTCCATATCCATATTTTCACCTATGTTCTCTTATGTGGAAACCCAATGATTAGTTAATTTGGGTAATCGTTACGTTTCATACTTTAGTTTTTAAATCCAAGTTTTGGTATTCCTTTTTACGATGTGGGTTTCTATTAAAGAAACTTTTGAGTAGTAAACCATTTATAACCCCGACGAATTTCGAGGGCGAAATTCATTTTAAGGGGGGTAGAATGTAACACCCCGAGATTTTATGAAAAATATTCTTTTTAATTTTATTAATGTCTTGTGTTGTATGCTACAGAAAAAGGAGCTTGAACAACACGCATCCCTGACTTGGCATGCATTACATGCAATCGCGACCTTCCACGATAGCGTGTGTTGTACACAGTACCAAGTTTCTCAAAACAACGATATGTTATATAAACTAGCCGTTATGAATAGTAATACCCACTTTTTGAAATTTTATAAATTTTATCTTTCTAAATGGACTTCATTTTTGGATTCAGAATATCGAAATTATCCTAGGGTGAATTTTTGGTATTTTTCTGAAAACTTTCAATTTTTGATGAATAGTGAAAACACTGGGTTACTATTCAAAAACCGATTTTTTATTTAAATAATTATTTATTTTATTTAAATTTATTTTGGGTAAAAATTGATACATAATACCTATATAATTTCAATTTAATTCATTGGAGTCATTTTATAATAATTTTAGATATAAAAAAATTTTATTGAACTTTTCACCGTCTTTTACCCACCTCCTAGGAGAATGTGCAAATTCACATAAAATGTAATTTTACCGCTTCTGTGAGTGAAATTTCAAAAATCAGAGAGACACAGTTAATAACCAGGACTAAAATGTTGTTCAATGAGATGAAAATAATTTTTGGTGAATAGTAACTTTTTACTTTTTTTACCACGATTAAAAGTAAATAGGGTAATTAAGGGTAAAAATGAAATTATTATTACCCTAACACATATCCTATATAACGACCCATACTTTACATACATTGTTACTACTTCAAAATTGAAGCACACTTATTACAACATATGACAAAACCACAAAGGACCGTATAGGTATAGTGTCTTTAGAAACTGGGAAACATAAAAAACTGGTTCATAAATCTTCTACAGTGTCTCCCATTTATTTCATCATAACTAGGGTCCCTTTTAGCATATTCTACTTAATATCCATCTTCCTGACCTGGGGAAAATAAAACATAAAAGGGTGAGCTCAAATGCTCAGCAAGGGCAAATAAAGGAAATAAAAATCATATCATATCTTTTTGAAAATCAAAACCTGCAAAAGAGATCATAATATCTTATCATGGAATAATTCATAGAAGTGAAAATGAGATCCCCATAATCATAACATAAAACTTGAAACTTTGTGGCATGCACACATAATCATGGAAATCATTTCTTGTTAGTCATGACTCATTTCCAAGACTATCTTAGTGGACAAAGTCCCTTTCTGAACCGAGTTCACTCCTCGTTTCAGTCCTGTATCACTGAACCGAAATAACCTTCCGTTCCAGCCATGTCTATCTCATGAGATATAAAATCTTTACCCAATGCATTGGAGGGAGATATAGGTCCCACCCATCTTATAATGAATCCTTTCTTATGTGTGCCACATAATCATAAAACATACATCATCGCATAACACATGTAACAAAAATGGGATTCTTGAAACATCATGACATCATAAATCAATTCATATAAGATAAAGGAATTCATAAAAATAATTCCATCACAATATGATCAAATCAATGTAATAATAGGGATAAAAACAGAACCCTTTATTATCTTAGATGGAAAATAATTTTGATAAAACACTTGAACTCCATTCTTGAGGAAAATATCCTTTCTTCTTAAAAAACATTTTTCCTTTCATAACATGTCATATAACTTTAAAATAAAAGAAGTTGATTAAAAATAAACTTGAGAACTTGTAAAGGAAGCTTCTTGGAAATAATGTTTTAAAAATCTATTCATGCCGTATAAGTTAAAAAAAAACATTCTTCGTACTTTTGTCAGAAAAGTCAAAAAGTACCTCGTACGAAAAAAGATTCCTTTCATACATATTACTAAAAACTCACCAAAGGGTAAAAATGGATTTAAACAATTGTAGGTGGATGGAAATAATATTACATTTTGATGAAACATGGATGTGGATGATAAAATACACCCCAGTAAATACTTACGAATAAACAATCTCGGATAAAAATGAGATTGTGATATTTCCCTTACCTTAGGTCCGATTTGCTTTGTTCGTGTCCGAAGCTCCTGTATAATGGTTTAAATAATGTTATTGACTTATTCCAGAATCATACATATTGATATGATATCATATATGGTCATATTATTAGCTTCTTGTTAGTAATATTTCATTGTTACTTGTTACTCGGGTCTTTATAACTTTTTGTTCTTATGCGTGTTTTGTTGAATATATTCTTATTCTTATCTTTAGGTTATAGATAATTCATTTCCAGAATTTTATTAGTGTAGTATATACCATATTCATTCATTCAATTCATTTATATAATCATTATGAAATGAAGATCATGTAGAACGAGTCGCATCACATCGTGGAGACGGTATTCCGTACGTACGCACGAGTGATGATATCGTTCCTATGATCGTGGAATTGTATTGGAGTATATATATATTATTTCAGTATCAATATTACTTCATAATAATCATATATAGTTACTCATTACACCATTATACCCATCCTTGTAAGGTGATGGTGGAAAATAGATTACACCACGGCGTGGAGACGGTATTCCGTACGTACGCACGCGCGGTGATTTCATTTTTCCGTAGGATGGATAGAAGGTGAATTAGGGTTGTTTCATATTTATAATAACATATCAGTATGTAAGTAATACTGATGTTATTACTTTATCATGAAACAACTAAAGAAGAAGAAGTTGAAGAAGAAAGAAATTGAAAAGATCGGTAATGGATATTACCTCATCTTTGGAACGCCTCTTTGAATCCTCCAATTAAGGAACTAAGATTGGTCTTTGGAGAAGACCAGGACTTCTAGGATTATTCTAGAGAAGTGTAGAGGAGAAAATGGCAGGGGTTGGCCGAGCTTGAGTGCTCAAATTGGTGTGAGGAGGAGGGGGAGGAGGTGCCCTTTTATAAGGGAGGAGAGGGGCACCTTAGGAATATCTCAAAATATTATTTTATATTAAAGTCAAAATCGGTTTATAATGGTTCAAAAGGGTCTTATTTCGAAGATAAGGTGGGGATGGGTCGAAATCCTATCAACCAATAGGATTTAGACAAGTTTAGGGTATTATTTTAACCTTATCAATTAGATTTAACTCTAAGTTAAATAATTTAACTTTTACCGTGTCTTTTTGTTTTCTTTCACTATATGGTTAATACACTTACTATAACATGCCAAAAGAACCCCAAATTGTTTATTATTAATATATATATCCTTATATAAGTCATCTGGCCGAACCTTAGTTTTTTAGGAATAAAATAACAATTAATAATATAATATTTGATTTAAAAACTATTTTGTGTCAATTTTGACACTATTTGATATATGATTTTTGTGAAAGTCATAACAGAATTATATGTTCGAACCAAGTTGATTAAATCAACATTAATATATCATAGTAACCTATAAAATTAGTGGAATTCATAAAAAGTCTTAAATTACATTTATTTTGGTATTTATATTATCAATTATGTCAATATTTCATTAATAAGATAATTACTGCACCATCTTTGTGTCATAAATAAATTAAATTCTTTGATGTCTAAAAATTACAAATAAAATACCATTATGTAGGAAATCTTTTTAGCTTTCTAATGAATATTTATAGTCGAATTTATCTTATGTATAACCCCATATTAAAAATGATTTACTTATTAAACTTTGATTTTTAACCATTTTAACCCTTCTTTAAATAAATTAATAATAAATGTCCTAATCTAATCCAAGTGGGCCTAAATGGTCATATTTTATTCATAAGGTTGTTTTTGGTCGAATTACACTTATCCAATAGAATTAGGACATGTGTTAGGGTAATATTAATATCATATTTACCCTTAGTTACCCTATTTACTATTAACCGCGGTAAAAATAGTAAAAAGTTACTATTCACCAAAAAATTATTTTTATCTCATTGAACCACATTTTACTTACTGATATCAACCGTGTCTGTCGGATTTTCGAAATTCCATTCACAGAAGCGGTAAAATTAAGTTTTATGCAAAATTCAGTTTTTAACCTACCACTTAGTGGTTTCACTATTCATCAAAAATTGAAAGTTTTCAGAAAAATACCAAAATTTCACCCTAGGCTAATTTCGATATTCTGAGTCCAAAAATGAAGTCCATTTTGAAAAATAAAATTTATAAAATTTTAAAAAGTGGTTATTACTATTCATAACGGCTAGTTTTAATAGCATATTGTTGTTTAGTGAAACTCGGTATTGCGTACGACGCAAGCTATCGAGGAAGGTCGCGATTGCGTGCAAAGCAAGCCAAGAAAGTGTTGTGTAGAAAAAGATTCCTTTGATGATTTATATAACGTAAAAGTCTCGGGTGTTACATTCTACCCCCCTTAAAAAGAATTTCGCCCTCGAAATTCGTCACTTTGCAACAAACAGATGAGGATACTTCTCCCTCATCATATCCTCAAGCTCCCATGTAGCTTCTTCAAATTGGTGGTTTCTCCATAAAACTTTCACCAAGCGAGTGGTCTTGTTTCGTAGGTCTTTTTCGCTACGATCCAGAATCTCTATCGGCTGTTCTTCATAAGAAAGATCTTGCTCCAGCGGTACAACTTCTGAGCTGAGTACATGTGAAGGATCTGGTATGTACTTTCTCAGGAGAGATACATGGAACACATCGTGAACTTGAGAGAGATTCGGTGGAAGCGCCAATCGGTAAGCTACCTTCCCAACACGATCCAGTATTTCAAAAGGACCGATATATCTAGGGCTCAACTTCCCCTTCTTTCCAAATCTCATAACCCTCTTCCAGGGAGATATTCGTAAGAACACTTTATCACCCACTTCAAACTCTAGGTCTTTTCTTCGGTTGTCGGCATAACTTTTCTGTCGACTCTGAGCTGCTCTTATGTGTTGTTGAATAGATCTGACCTTTTCTGCCATTTCATCAATGAGATCAGGTCCTAATAGCTTTCTTTCCCCAACTTCATCCCAGCAAGTTGGAGTCCTGCATTTCTTTCCATAGAGAGCTTCATAAGGAGCCATCTGAATACTGGAGTGAAAGCTATTATTATAAGAAAATTATACCAAAGGTAGGTGTTGATCCCAACCTCCTTTGAAATCCATAGAGCAAGCTCTCAACATATCTTCTAGGGTTTGAATTGTTCTCTCAGACTGACCGTCTGTCTGGGGATGATAAGCAGTGCTGAAACTCAACTCTGTATCCAGAGTATGCTGAAGACTTCGCCAGAACTTCGAGGTAAATCTCGGATCCCGATCAGATATAATAGAAAGTGGTACTCCATGTAATCTTACCACTTCCTTTACATATATCCTGGCAAGCTGATCTAGAGAGAAATCCTCTCTAATAGGAATGAAGTGTGCAGACTTTGTAAGATGATCAACTATGACCCAGATAGCATTATTGCCTTTGGATGTTTTAGGAAGTCCTGTGACAAAGTCCATAGTGATGTTTTCCCATTTCCATTCGGGTATGGGTAATGGTTGTAACATCCCCTTAGACTTATGTCTCTCAGCTTTAACTTGTTGACAAACCAAGCATCGAGAGACATATTCAGCAACATCTCTTTTCATGCCATCCCACCAGAATTACTCTTTCAGGTCCCTATACATCTTCGTGCTTCCAGGATGAATAGAGAATGAAGAACTATGAGCCTCATCCAGCAGCTCCTTCTTTAATTCGGGGATGGGAGGAACACAAACCCGATTCCTGAACTTTATTATCCCATCACAATCAAGGTTGAATTCAGGAACATTTCTCACCTTCTTTTGTAACTCGACATCTTCTTTCTGTGCCTCTTTAATCTTCACATGTATAGATGGTTGAACATTCATTTGAGAAAGATAAGATTTTTCCCCTTCCATTATAATTCCAAGATCCATCCTTTGTAAATCCATAAATATTGGATCTTTTGTGATCCTCATCATGGATAAACTAGCATGGTCTTGTCGACTTAATGCATCTGCCACCTTGTTTGCTTTCCCAGGGTGGTAATGGATTGAGCAGTCATAATCCTTAATCAGCTCCAACCATCTTCTTTGACACATATTCAACTCCTTTTGTGTGAAAATATACTTTAAACTTTTATGATCAGTATAAATATCACACCTTTCACCATAAAGGTAATGCCTCCAAATCTTTAATGCAAAGATTACCGCAGCCAACTCCAAATCATGTGTTGGGTAATTTTGCTCATGGATTTTCAACTGTCGTGAGGCATAAGCTATCACCATATCATTTTGCATAAGAACACACCCCAATCCCTTCTTGGATGCATCACTGTAGATCACAAACCTTTCTCCACTACAAGGCAGTGTGAGCACAGGTGCACTGGATAACCTTCTTTTCAACTCCTTGAAATTCTCTTCACATTCCTCTGTCCAGACAAACTTAACTCCTTTCCGAGTCAACTTGGTGAGTGGATTAGATAATCGTGAAAAATCTTTTACAAAACGTCGATAATATCCATCCAAACCAAGAAAACTTCGGATCTCAGTTACTGTTGTTGGTCTCGACCATCTTTCGATAACCTCTGTTTTTGCTGGATCCACAGATATCCCCTCTTTTGAGATTATATGACCCAAAAAATGCAACTTTTTGAAGCCAAAATTCACACTTGGTAAATTTGGCATAAAGATTCTCCTTTCTCAGGGTCTTCAATATAATTCTCAAGTGATCTTCATGCTCTTCCTTGCTCTTTGAATAGACAAGAATATCGTCTATAAAGACTACCACAAATTGATCAAGATAGTCTCTAAAGACTCTATTCATTAGATCCATGAAGATAGTAGGGGCATTAGTAAGACCAAATGGCATCACTATAAATTCATAGTGTCCATACCTTTTACGGAAAGCCGTCTTTGGTATATCCTCCCTTTTGACCCTTAATTGATGATACCCTGAACGAAGATCAATCTTGGAAAAGTATTGAGCTCCGCGTAGTTGGTCAAATAAGTCATCAATGCATGGGAGAGGATATTTGTTCTTGATAGTGATCTTGTTAAGTTCTCGATAATCAATGCAGAGTCTCATTGATCCATCTTTCTTCTTAACAAATAGAACAGGTGCTCCCCAAGGTGACGCACTAGGGCGTATGAATCCCTTATCAAGATTCTCTTGGAGTTGCTTCTTCAATTCCTGCAACTCAATTGGGGCCATTCTATAAGGTGTCTTTGAAATAGGCAAAGCACCCGGTACGAGTTCTATTGAAAACTCAACTTCACGATTTGGTGGAAGACCCGGCAATTCCTCCGGAAAGACATCATCAAACTCCCGTACAATGGGCATATTCTTAATCGTGAGTTTCTCACCAACCATTTGAGATAAATAACCTTCATTTAGTGGAATCAATACCCATAATATGGAAGAAATTTCCACTGGAAGGTTATGTTCATCCTTGCATTGATAGACGATCGTAGATTGATCTGGAATATGAAATGTGACTTCCCTTCTTTGGAAATTGATATGAGCTCCATGTAGAGAAAGCCAATCCATGCCAAGAATCACATCAAATTCCACTAAAGGAAGGATCACAAGATTTGCAGGAAGCACTTTCCCACATACTTCGATCGGAGAAGAATTATAAACTTTTGATGCGACTGTTGTTCCATTAGGTGTTGTCATAGCTAACTCAACATCTAATTGTTGAGGTAGTACGATGATACCCTTTGAAAATTTTTTAGAAATAAAAAAATGGGAGGATCCAGAATCAAATAAAACATTTTCTACTTTAGAGTGGATGGTAAGTGTACCTTTCACCACTTCGTTATCGTACTCCACATCGCTGATAGAAATTGCATGTGACTTTCCTTTGTCTTTAGCCTTAAGATTTTGTTGACGTCGACCATCATCATCAACCCTTGGATTTGGGCATTGATTGGCATAATGCCCCATCTCCTTGCACTTGAAACATTGAAGTGTAGTAGGTTCATTCTGTGTATCCCTTCCTTTGTTTGCGTCATTAGACATCTTCTTCCCATTATCACGGCATTAAAATGCCCGATGACCTTCCTTTCCACATTTAAAACATTTACTTGTCCCTTTAAGACAACTCCCTCCATGTTTCTTTCCACACTTTGAGCATAAGGAAAAGCTCATCTTCTTTTCCGTGTGCTCTTTAGATTTTTCTTTGAATTCCATATTCCTCTTCTTATCAAACCCATGTGACTGATGGGTTACTCCAATCTCCATCTCGACTTTGAGAGCACATCGAACGATTTCCTCATTGCTATTGAAGTCTCTTATGGCTAACGCCCTTCGAAGACTTGGTTTTAAGCCACTAAAGAATCGATCGATCTTACTCTCAGGTTGGATAATAATACCAGAAGCGTACCTTGCAAGTCTTGTAAAATTTGCTTCATAGGTACTAACAGATTCATCATCCCTTTGCTTCAGTTCAAGGAACTCTTTCTCCATCTTTGTTCGGAGAATACGAGGGAAGTACTTATTGAAAAATAAGTTCTTGAACTCGTCCCATTCCATAGACTCAATTTCATCCCTTTGCCTCTTATTCTTAACAAGATTCCACCATTGATCCGCATCTCCTTCCAAACGATACACTGCTAGGATGACTTTATCATGCTCAGAACATTGAAGAACTGAAAATATCTTTTCAGTAGTACTAATCCATTGTTCAGCAACTAATGGATCAGTAGACCCGCTGAAAGAAGGTGGACGCTGCCTCATGAAGGATTCAACAGAATGTTGCTCCCTCCTTTGTTCGTTTGGAAATCCTGCATGATTCATAGCTTGAGAAAGTTGTGTGAGCATGGCTACAAGATTTTGCATTCCAGCTCCCATATCGTTTGGTTGCTCAGGGGGACAATCATTGCATTGCCCATCGCATTCCGCATTAACACGGTTCCTTCGGGTTCCAGCCATTGACTAAAACCAAGAAGAATAGTGTGAGCAACACTAATTATAATAGGAAACCACATAATTCAAGAAATTTTTTTTTCATGCTTATGGTCTTATCCTAGGTTATTCATGGCCATTTCTAAGATTGTGTTCTATGCTTAGACTTATCCTTAGGGTTCTTACTAAGGCTTTCACATCCTAGTTTCCAAAGGTCGACTATACCTTTCCTCTGATACCAACTATAACGACCCATACTTTACATACATTGTTACTACTTCAAAATTGAAGCACACTTATTACAACATATGACAAAACCACAAAGGACCGTATAGGTATAGTGTCTTTAGAAACTGGGAAACATAAACAACTGGTTCATAAATCTTCTACAGTGTCTCCCATTTATTTCATCATAACTAGGGTCCCTTTTAGCATATTCTACTTAATATCCATCTTCCTGACCTGGGGAAAAGAAAACATAAAAGGGTGAGCTCAAATGCTCAGCAAGGGCAAATAAAGGAAATAAAAATCATATCATATCTTTTTGAAAATCAAAACCTGCAAAAGAGATCATAATATCTTATCATGGAATAATTCATAGAAGTGAAAATGAGATCCCCATAATCATAACATAAAACTTGAAACTTTGTGGCATGCACACATAATCATGGAAATCATTTCTTGTTAGTCATGACTCATTTCCAAGACTATCTTAGTGGACAAAGTCCCTTTCTGAACCGAGTTCACTCCTCGTTTCAGTCTTGTATCACTGAACCGAAATAACCTTCCGTTCCAGCCATGTCTATCTCATGAGATATAAAATCTTTACCCAATGCATTGGAGGGAGATATAGGTCCCACCCATCTTATAATGAATCCTTTCTTATGTGTGCCACATAATCATAAAACATACATCATCGCATAACACATGTAACAAAAATGGGATTCTTGAAACATCATGACATCATAAATCAATTCATATAAGATAAAGGAATTCATAAAAATAATTCCATCACAACATGATCAAATCAATGTAATAATAGGGATAAAAACAGAACCCTTTATTATCTTAGATGGAAAATAATTTTGATAAAACACTTGAACTCCATTCTTGAGGAAAATATCCTTTCTTCTTAAAAAACATTTTTCCTTTCATAACATGTCATATAACTTTAAAATAAAAGAAGTTGATTAAAAATAAACTTGAGAACTTGTAAAGGAAGCTTCTTGGAAATAATGTTTTAAAAATCTATTCATGCCGTATAAGTTAAAAAAAACATTCTTCGTACTTTTGTCAGAAAAGTCAAAAAGTACCTCGTACGAAAAAAGATTCCTTTCATACATATTACTAAAAACTCACCAAAGGGTAAAAATGGATTTAAACAATTTTAGGTGGATGGAAATAATATTACATTTTGATGAAACATGGATGTGGATGATAAAATACACCCCAGTAAATACTTACGAATAAACAATCTCGGATAAAAATGAGATTGTGATATTTCCCTTACCTTAGGTCCGATTTGCTTTGTTCGTGTCTGAAGCTCCTGTATAATGGTTTAAATAATGTTATTGAATTATTCCAGAATCATACATATTGATATGATATCATATATGGTCATATTATTAGCTTCTTGTTAGTAATATTTCATTGTTACTTGTTACTCGGGTCTTTATAACTTTTTGTTCTTATGCGTGTTTTGTTGAATAAATTCTTATTCTTATCTTTAGGTTATAGATAATTCATTTCCAGAATGGTATTAGTGTAGTATATACCATATTCATTCATTCAATTCATTTATATAATCATTATGAAATGAAGATCATGTAGAACGAGTCGCATCACATCGTGGAGACGGTATTCCGTACGTACGCACGAGTGATGATATCGTTCCTATGATCATGGAATTGTATTCGAGTATATATATATTATTTCAGTATAAATATTACTTCATAATAATCATATATAGTTACTCATTACACCATTATACCCATCCTTGTAAGGTGATGGTGGAAAATAGATTACACCACGGCGTGGAGACGGTATTCCGTACGTACGCACGCGCAGTGATTTCATTTTTCCGTAGGATGGATAGAAGGTGAATTAGGGTTGTTTCATATTTATAATAACATATTAGTATGTAAGTAATACTTATGTTATTACTTTATCATGAAACAACTAAAGAAGAAGAAGTTGAAGAAGAAAGAAATTGAAAAGATCGGTAATGGATATTACCTCTTCTTTGGAACGCCTCTTTGAATCCTCCACTTAAGGAACTAAGATTGGTCTTTGGAGAAGACCAGGACCTATAGGATTATTCTAGATAAGTGGAGAGGAGAAAATGGCAGGGGTTGGCCGAGCTTGAGTGCTCAAATTGGTGTGAGGAGGAGGGGGAGGAGGTGCCCTTTTATAAGGGAGGAGAGGGGCACCTTAGGAATATCTCAAAATATTATTTTATATTAAAGTCAAAATCGGTTTATAATGGTTCCAAAGGGTCTTATTTCGAAGATAAGGTGGGGATGGGTCTAAATCCTATCAACCAATAGGATTTAGACAAGTTTAGGGTATTATTTTAACCTTATCAATTAGATTTAACTCTAAGTTAAATAATTTAACTTTTACCGTGTCTTTTTGTTTTCTTTCACTATATGGTTAATACACTTACTATAACATGCCAAAAGAACCCCAAATTGTTTATTATTAATATATATATCCTTATCTAAGTCATTTGGCCGAACCTTAGATTTTTAGGAATAAAATAATAATTAATAATATAATATTTGATTTAAAAACTATTTTGTGTCAATTTTGACACTATTTGATATATGATTTTTGTGAAAGTCATAACAGAATTATATGTTCGAACCAAGTTGATTAAATCAACATTAATATATCATATTAACCTAGAAAATTAGTGGAATTCATAAAAAGTCTTAAATTACATTTATTTTGGAATTTATATTATCAATTATGTCAATATTTCATTAATAAGATAATTACTGCACCATCTTTGTGTCATAAATAAATTAAATTATTTGATGTCTAAAAATTACAAATAAAATACCATTATGTAGGAAATATTTTTAGCTTTCTAATGAATATTTATAGTCGAATTTATCTTATGTATAACCCCATATTAAAAATGATTTACTTATTAAACTTTGATTTTTAACCATTTTAACCCTTCTTTAAATAAATTAATAATAAATGTCCTAATCTAATCCAAGTGGGCCTAAATGGTCATATTTTATTAATAAGGTTGTTTTTGGTCGAATTACACTTATACAATAGAATTAGGACATGTGTTAGGGTAATATTAATATCATATTTACCCTTAGTTACCCTATTTACTATTAACCGCGGTAAAAATAGTAAAAAGTTACTATTCACCAAAAAATTATTTTTATCTCATTGAACCACATTTTACTTACTGATATCAACCGTGTCTGTCGGATTTTCGAAATTCCATTCACAGAAGCGGTAAAATTAAGTTTTATGCAAAATTCAGTTTTTAACCTACCACTTAGTGGTTTCACTATTCATCAAAAATTGAAAGTTTTCAGAAAAATACCAAAATTTCACCCTAGGCTAATTTCGATATTCTGAGTCAAAAAATGAAGTCCATTTTGAAAAATAAAATTTATAAAATTTTAAAAAGTGGTTATTACTATTCATAACGGCTAGTTTTAATAGCATATTGTTGTTTAGTGAAACTCGGTATTGCGTACGACGCAAGCTATCGAGGAAGGTCGCGATTGCGTGCAAAGCAAGCCAAGCAAGTGTTGTGTAGAAAAAGATTCCTTTGATGATTTATATAACGTAAAAGTATCGGGTGTTACATCCTAATTATATTGGATAAGTGTAATTCGACCAAAAACAACCTTAGGAATAAAATATGACCATTTATTCCCACTTGGTTTAGATTAGGTCATTTATTATTAATTTATTTAAAGAAGGGTTAAAATAGTAAAAATCAAAGTTTAATAACTAAATAATTTTTAATATAGGGTTATACATTAGATAAATTCGACTATAAATATTAATTATAAAGATAAAAAGAGTTCCTACATAATGGTATTTTATTTATAATTTTTAGATATTAAATAATTTAATTTATTTATGACACAATGATGATGCAATAATTATCTTATTAATGAAATATTGACATAATTCATGTTATAAATACCCGAATAAATGTAATTTGAGACTTTTTATGAATTAAACTAATTTTCTAGGTTAATATGACATGTTAGTATTGATTTAGTTAGCTTTGTTTGAACTAATTATTCTTTTATGATTTTCACAAAAATCAATTACCAAACAGTGTCAAAATTTACATAAAATAGTTTTCAAAAAAAATATTATATTATTAGATGTTATTTTATTCCTAAAAATCTAAGGTTAGGCCAAATGACTTAGATAAGGTTATATATATTAATAATAAACAACTTGGGGTTCTTTTGGCTTGTTATAGTAAGTTTATTAACCTTATAGTGTAAGAAAACAAAAAGACACGGTAAAAGTAAAATTATTTAACTTAAAGTTAAATCTAAATGATAAGGTTAAAATAGAACCCTAAACTTTTTTAAATTATATTGGATGAGAAGATTTAGACCCATACCCACCTTATCTTCGAAATAAATAAATTTTAAGCTATTAAAAACCGAATATAACTTTATAATAAAATAATATTTTTTAGTTTTTCCAAAGGTGCCTCTCTCCTCCCTTACAAAAGGGAAACTCCTCCCTCTCTTCCTCACTCCACTTTTATCCTTCAAGCTCAGTCAAACCCTACCAAATTCTCTTCTCCAATTCCCTAGAAATATCCTAGAGGTCCTAGTCTTCTTCAAAGACCAATTTTAGTGCTCTAAAAGGAAGTCTCAAAGAGGCGCTTCAAAGAAGAGGTAATGTCCGTTACCCATTCTTTTAACTTTATTTCTTATTCCACTTATTATTCTTTAGTTGTTTCATTATGAAGTAATAAAATCAGTATCACCCATATACCGATATGTTATTATAAGTATGAAACAACCCTATTTAACCATATATCCATCCTACGGAAAACAAAATCACCGCGCGTGTGTACGTATGGAATACCGTCTCCACTCCGTGGTGTAATCTGTTTTCGACCACCACCTTACTTGGATGGGTATAATGGTGTAAATAAATAACTATATATGATTATTGAAAAGTGATATTTATTCTGAAATATTACACATACACTTCAATGCAATTCCACGATCATGTGAATGATATCATCGCTCGTGTGTACGTACGGACTATCGTCTCCATGACGCGATGAGATTCATTCTCCATGTTAACCATTCATGAATGATTATAAAGTATATATAATAAGTAATAATGAAATATATGACATAATAATGATACTGTATTTATGTGTATATATATGTATGTCATCTACTTAATTTCATTCAATTCAATAAGGAAACGAAAAGAGTGTTCATGCGTACGTATGGCCTACCGTCTCCATGAACGGTGTATTTCATTCCATTTAATCGATATATCATATATATATGTATATAATGAATATATATTATATATAAATCATGTTTTACATTCTGTAATTAAGTAAATCAGGATATAAGTAATAATACCAAGAACAAAAAGTCCAAACACATACGATAAATAAAATGATTTAACCCAAAATGTTGCTTTAACATGGAACTTACAAAAGAACGGGTAATATAAAGTCATAAGTGAACCACATATGATATCATAAAAATGAATATTATTTTGTAATAAGTCAATGAAATTATTTAAATCATTATACAGGAGGTTCGGAAACGTACGAAGCATATCAGACCTAAGGTAAGGGATGACTTTTCCAATCTCTTTTTAATCCGAGATTGTTTTTTGTAAGTATTCACTGGGGTTATATTTATCATCCATGTCCGTATTTTATAAAAAATGGTTTCATGTATGTTTAAAGTCCTTTTTACCCATTTTTTAATTTTTCTTCATGGAATGTAAGGAATATTTCTTTTGTTTACGTTACGAGATACTTTTTTGACTTTTCCGGCAAAAGAACGAGAAGAATGTTTTTTAACTTATACGACATGAACATATTTTTACGGTTTCATAATGAATTATTTTCATGAAGCTTACTCTACAATATTTCATAAGTATTTTCAAAAAAATCCTTTTCTTTTAAAATTTCATGGCATTTTGTGAAAATAAAATGTTTTTGAAGAAGAAAGGATATTTTCCTCAAGAATTCATTTCAAGTGTTTTGTCAAAACTATTTTCCATATAAGATGACATTATTTAGTATGATAATGTTTCAAGTATAATGTATCTATGATTTACATGGTTTCACTTTTATTATGGTGAAATTATATCCATTTTATTTATACAGATTATGTTATGATGGGATGATGTTTTTGAAACCCATTTTATTCTTTGGGTTATGATGAATGATTTATGTTTATATTGTGGCACAAGTAAGAATTATTTCATTATGAGATGGGTGGGACCTATATCTCCCTCCAATTCATTGGGTAAAGATTTATATCTCATGAGATAGACATGACTGGAATAGTAAGTTAATCTAGTTCAGTGTTACAAGACTGAAACGATGAGTGAACTCGATTCAGAAAGGGAATTTGTCCACTAAGATGGTCTTGGAAGCAATGCCTTGGCTACTATGGAAATCATAAAATGTGCTTAATGGTTTCCACAATTACATGTTTTAGTCCCATGCTATTTTATCATGATTGATGTTCCCTTATGATATATGCCTTACATACTTCCAAGATTCATGTCTTTGCTCAAGATTTTTATGTTTAGATTTTATGTTCAAGTTTTTGCATTCAAATATTTATGGATTGTTTTATGTTATCTATGTTTACCCTTACTAGGCATTTGAGCTCACCCCTTTTATGTTTTCTTTTCCCCAGGATATAAAGAAAGGTTTTAGGTAAGAAAAAAAGGGAAGATCTTTATGGGAGATGTTGAAGATCTTTCACCACGATTAGAAGATTATATTCTGAGTTTCCAAAGACACTAAAATATTACGGTCCTTGTGTTTTTGTTTTTGTTATGTACTAAGTATTCTGCAAAAGTAATTTAATGTCCATGTACGTCATGCTTTGGGCCTCTACAAGAAAAACACAAGAACTTCGGGGTGACAATTCACTCCACAAGTCACACCCGAAAAACTTAGGAGAAACCCCAACACAAGAGAATGGGAGAACACGAGAGGGTTCTCCCCACCACAAGGACTTAACTAGAATGGAAATTTAGAACCCAAGCACATCACCCCGGAGAGAGGATACCATGCGGGAACTCTCAACCAAACCAAACCAAAAACTGTCAACACTAAAGAAAACCCACCAGAAGGAATTAACCCTGACAGTGAGTTGAAAACACAGCTTCCTGGTTCCACAAGACACAAACATTTCCAAACAAACAAAACTAAATCAAGATCAACCCATACAAGGGTCAAAAATGCTTCAAGAGAAAAGCACGATTCAGAAACTCACATTCCACTAACAGGTCGGCTTGAATTACAATAAAAAATATCCATCGGAACTTCACAATAAAACAGTGAACTTACAAGAAAGACACAACTCTAGCAGTAGTGAAACAAGATCAAAAATATTTTTAAAAGGTTTCTATTCCAACATGGAATACAAAAACTAGGTTGAGTCTTCACATCCCTCCGGAAACTCTTGAATGTGCGCGAGCTTTACCCCAGGACCTATGGTTGGGGCTATGATGGATGAAGCATCTCCTGCCTCACAGTCAGGCACTAGCTTCCTCCGATCAGGATGTCTTCTTCTGGCGTCACTTCCTGCAAAACTTCTCCAGATAACCCAGACTGCCGTAGCGATGACACGTCTTTGGTGGGTTGCGACAGGATGGATTTAAATGCCCAAAACAACCGCACTGATAGCATACCACTAAACGATCAGACAAACCAGAAACCGTAGCCGAAGGGGATAACTCCATAGGAATAGGTTCCTCTGGCATCCTTTCCTCGACAGATGGAAAAACCTTACGAACAACTGGGTACGATGGAATGCTGACCATCGACACTACAGAAACCAACTCAACTAAAAACGCTTCCTCGAACAGCTTCTTAAAACGATGGTCTTTAAGAGGGAGGACCTGTTCCTTGATCTTTGAATGGAGACCCCCGGTGAAAAGAGAGGTCTTCATGAGATCATGCGATGCTACCTGTAGAGAAAAGACAATCAGTTCCTTGAAATGGTCAACATATTCCTTCACTGTTTGTTAACCTTGTTGAATATGTACGAGCTCTCCCTTTTTCTTCACCTTCACTTCTTCAGGTATAAACCATTGGATGGTAAATGTTTTAAAGACATCCCACGTCATTCCAACTTGCATTGACGGTGCGACGATCATCTTCCACTAGTCCAAGTCTGGACCCTCAACAATCCTGTAATGGCACGAACCTTAACATCCTCGGGTGTCCCCAACATTCTGAAGACACGCTCCAACTCTTCAAGCCACTCTATTACTTCTAGTGGGCCTCGATCACCATGAAGAATAGGCAACGTCTGAGAAGGACCAGAAACTAGGCATGACTCATTAGAAGTTTTAGGGATATTTCTAGGTGACATTCTCAAAACAACATAAAAAAAACACAAAGCCAGAAATCAGCATCCAATCAAATCTTAATCAAAAGAAAAATCGCATACCAACAACTGGCTCGCACGCCAAAAATCCACTTTTCAACAATCACCTTTTCATTTAAATTTCAAAACCGCCTTATTTCAAGGAAACTTTCCAAACAAAAAACCAAATTTTCGAAACAAAATCCAATTTCCAAAATCATTTTCCTCTTTCAAAAGAATCATTTTAGAAAGACAAGGTCAAACCTTTGGTTTCTAATAAATACCCATAGAATCTCATGAATCGTCACATGCGTGTCCATCCATTCCACTCACTTCATCCATGAACAAGTGCCTTTCATGCACTTTTCACACAAACCTGCACACATGCGATCATTCATAAGGAATACCAAGGGTCTCACCCAAACCATTCCCTTACCAACTCCAAAACGAGTACCAAACATTGAAACCAAAACACCTTCAATTTCAAAACCCACGTTACCAATTTAAAACAATTTTAGAGAAAAAATTATTTCTTTTATTTAAAATAAAAGCATTTTTTTTCTTTCAGAAGTACACTTACACCAACTGAAACAAAGATGACATCCAACTTGCATCAAATTAGCGGAGTGAGGGACTAGTAGTCATGCTTAACTCGACGACATGGTAGTGGGCCATTCACCAAGTAAGCATTAACAACAAGGAGGGATTTTAAACCATGTACTCGGACTCCATATGGGTCACTACTCCATGTGAAATAAGGACATAATACCAGTTTACCTCCTTTGTCATCCCTCAATCCAAAACAAAGGCAAAAGATTCAAGTCCCAGACTACCCCTGGTAACTCGAGGTTCGGAACGAGAAAGGGTTCATGACGCCCTTCTCGTACCTACCTCTCGAGTCCTGACAGTCCTAATCTCCTACTACCAAACACCCTAAATAAAAAGGGCCACCTCTGATACCATTTTTTCAGGAACCAACCCGGGTCGACCCTGAACCGGTCACCCGAGCCGGTGCGCGACAAGGCCCGAATGGCATTCCCGATCCCCACGGGCTGGAAACTAGTGTCGGGCATAAAAACTAACAAGTGGGAATGATTTGGCCCATAAAATAAAGACATGAAAACTAGTAAAGATTGAAACTAAAAAAAAACTAAAACTGGTAGCGGAAAGAAAAAAGATCCGGACATACCTCTACGTGACCTTCAAGGTCACCACCAAGCCAAATACAAGATTTGATCCCAACATGAGCAGTTACCAAAGAGAAACCTAAAGAAAAGAAGAAACTGCAATTGAAAATGGTAACAGATAGGTGTGAGTACAAAAATGCTCAGTAGGGATGAAAAAGTAAACCACTGAATCCTAGTATTTCCTTTCCTCAAACAATCCCTTAACACAAGTTTGAAATACAACTATAGAAATAGGTTTTTCACATTTCAAAATAAACAACATGCTTTTCCCATTTGAAAATCCAACACACACTATAAATCACTTTTAAAACCATTTTCTGTTTTTATAAACAAAACCAAATACAAATAATACCATGGCTGTGCTAAAGAGAAACAGGTAAACAGTACAGGCTGAAAATAAATCAGTGAAGTGTGCTAACAAGAAACAGGTAAATAGTACAGGATGGAAATAAATCAGTGAAGTGTGCTAACAAGAAACAGGTAAACAGTACAGGATGGAAATAAATCAATGAAGCAGGAAGTAAACAAATAATACAAGTTGAAACCATGGGAGATCCTGAACATCCCTAGACAACCCCTGGATGCACTCGGTTCGGAACCACCTGCCGGCGTATGGTGAAGCCCCATAGTCTATAACCCACTGATCACCCTCGCGACAAAATCAGCAGAAAATCCCACCTAGCCTCTCAATCTACCAGAGGGAACCAACCCATCTAATCGGGTTTGGTGAGAAATCGTCACACGATAATCTATAAGACACCCAGGAACCCATGGTAGTTATATCAGTGTGTAAGTAGGAGGCCCTCGCACGCATGAATCATCTCACCGCATTTTCCTACCCCAAACACAGACGCTTCCTATGTGTTCACCCATAAAGGTTTACCCTAGATAGGAGCACCCCCTATATACATATATAATCATTTCGCATAACAAAGTGCCAACCATGCCTTCACGACATTTAAACCATTTCATAAATCATTTCAAGTTTCCAATCGGGAACACACATTTGTCAAAACACAATCATTTCCAGAAACCAACACGATTCACGAAATAATGAAATTTTATAAGGTCAAAATTTGATTTCAAACCAAAATTAAACCTGAAACCATTTTAAAACAGCCAACCAAAATACATGTTCTTTAAAATTCAAATGCAAAAACAAATTTACCCAAAATTACACTTATCAAATACACCACTTATCATCCTAGAAACATACGCACCCCAAAACTCTTCTTAATCATGTTTTCCACCTCGTTCATAATTTAATAAAACCTTTAAACAATTTATAAAACAATTCCAACTGGCACAAAAATGGTTTACACTAAAAATACACCCGATTCAAATAAAATTACATAGACTCAAACAAGGAACCACTTGAAAACCCATTTTTTTAAGTTATAAAGATTTAAAATCACCTTCTCAAACTAAAAGTGCTGAAATAACACATTAACTCAAGATGCACCAAAATCAATCAACACAGGCATAATCAAATAATCGCACCAAAATATAATTTTGACACATTCAAAAGAATTATAAACATAGAAATGAACTAAATAAGAGGTATTATAAAGCTGTGAATCACTGAAAATAAATAGTTTGAATAATTCAAGTGTTAATGAATGCGTCAGAAAGGATAAACCAGGATTCACCTACCTCAAACCAAGGGCAGACGTGACGCCACTTCAGTGGAAGGATGAACCAAGCCTCGCGGTCCCTTCACACACCCATGCCACCAAGAAAAACAAACAGCACGAACATGACATTTAGGAATTAACTAAATTGTATAAAAACATCAAAATTAATCAAACCAAAATATACCCAGGACCAGGAGAGGAGAGGGCTACCGGCGAGGGGAACCGCAGCCACACCGCAGCAAGGCAAGGGCCGACACGGCAAAGCGGAGGCCGACACAGCAAAGCGGAGGCACTGCGCAAGGGGTTTGGGCTACGCCAGAAAAAATGCTGGACAATGGAGGGGGATCAGGTCCATCGTAAGCACACCAGACAAGAGTGGGAGGTCCGGCAGGGGTTCAAGACGCACCAGAGACCCGCTGGACAGGGGTTCGGTCTCGCCGGAACAGGGCAGAGGCACTGCGAAGGGGTTTCGGGCTCGCCGGAAGGAGCATGGGCACCGACATGGACAGAGCGGCATGGGAAGGTTAGTCAGAGGAGAAGCAGGAGGCCGGATTCCATCTAGGATCCGAGAAGCGGGAGCCGGGATCGAGGAGCGGTGCGTGGAGGTGCGGGGTTGGGTAGCGGCTCGGCCGTGAGGGAGAGCGGTGGGGTCGGCCGAGAGGGAGAGGGAAGCCGATGCGGATGCGGCGGCGGTTCAAGGCGGAGGAGGCGTGGTCGGTGCAAGGTAGAGGAGGCGGGCGGTGGGGTCTGGCCACCGGCCGTCGCAGAGAGCCGACTGGGGGCTGGCGCCAGCCAGAAACAGGTGAGGGGAGTGGTGCTACGCTGCTGCGCAGCCCGTGGGAGAAGGAGGCGAGGGGGAGGGGGGGGGGGGGGGGGGGCGCTGCGGCGCCCCCTTAGGGTTTCACAACCCCCTTTTTTCAATCATTTAATTATATTAATAATAATAATAATAACAATAAACTGCATAATAAAAATAATAATATAACAATAATAATAATAATAATAAAACCATAAATAATAATAGTAAAAATAACAATAATAATAATTACTACTCACAATAATAATGATAATAAATAATAATTATAATTAAAAACATAACTTTTTATCACATTAATTATAAATTAATTAATCAATTAATTTCGAATGCCGATCAGCGGAATGACTCGCGTGTCGTCAAGTGCGCAATCGAGCAAACTACGCCCGAACAGTGTCATCTGGCACTGATTGATTACGGGGTTAAATTACGCACTTGTCATGCTGCTTTTATAAAGCTTGCGCAAATCACACGTCATCCCGGTCGGGGT
The DNA here is from genome assembly GCA_963277665.1 of Viscum album. Lineage (NCBI taxonomy): Eukaryota > Viridiplantae > Streptophyta > Magnoliopsida > Santalales > Viscaceae > Viscum > Viscum album. The sequence goes on from OY728126.1 coordinate 125,017,341, forward strand.
GTTACATACACTGATTCCATAAACCCCACCTAGGGTATAATAAGGAATGATAGAGGATCACACTTCATTCTCATGAAGGGACACTAAAAACTCTATCTAAGGCTCATCCTCTACAGGAGATCACAATTTAGAGTTATGAATGCAATTCCACTCTTTAACCTTGAGGGAATGGACCAAGGAAATGTACTCAACTGATTCTGGTTCAAACTAAAGAAACAAAGGGCTCCAAACACCCTCAATGGTGGTGCACGATGTGTACTGGGGGTACACGGTGTGTCTAGCCAAGCCTTAGACTATTTATGTCCTTCCATGTCACATGACATGTAGATATCCATATAAATTATGTGTAAGTAAGGATACATGGAATATATAGATCCGCTGGAACCCTACATATTTTTTTGTCCATTCCCATGTACTTCTGGTCATACCCATGTACTAACCCATATACACCAGGCCATGTTTTAGTACATGGATCTACCCATCCACTCTAACCATGTTTGTGTACCCCAACTTTTCCATGCCTATGTATTGTCTGAGATACATGATGAGACACCAACACATATCAAATTGAAAGTGATAGGTGTCACATGACATGTGATCATTTCTTCTCCATGAAAACCATAGTGTCATAGAAAAAGGACTACATAACGTTTGTTCATTAGAATACACACAATGTAGTTCATAATTTTATAGACATTCCAATATGTTCAATATGTTTCCCAAATTTTCCATCTCTGCTATCAATTGCACCCAAGGATCTCAGATCTGGTCGAACTGAGTCCCACTTCCACCTACTTTCTAGATTATGGCCACCAAATCAGATTAAGAAACCACCTCTATCATTAAATCATCACTATACACTACATTAGGAAATAAGGATCCTCTAATCTAGTCTCATTATTCTTTGAATCACCCTCCATCATCATCGATCCCCAAATTTCATACTTAATTTCATGTTGTACCCATAGTAATGATCTATTGAACTGAAGAATGACAATATAATGATCAAATATCGGGTATTCATCGAACTGTGGTCCACATATAGTGCTCATGATGAACATGAGAAGAAACGTGGGGAGAAATCCATACACCACAATCATGAGAAAAAACTCATCCTTTTTTTTGTTTTAGCCTTGATCTATTATCAAATAATTAGATGAAAAAATATGGAATAATAAAAAAACAAATTAATCTACCATAAATAAATCAAATGTTGATGCACGGATAAATTTTTATTCATGAAATTGATCTATGTTTGACTAGTATAAAATAAAAATATATAATCATATAAATCTAACATATTACATGGATTTTGGATCGATCATAGATGAAAAACAGTCCTATGTTTCTGTTGTTGGTGAGATCCATGAACTTTGTTGGCATATGATCCTCGATCTGATCTCGATCTTGTGTCATATACCAATGATCCTCTAATGGATTCTCTAAATCCCTTGGTTATGATACTAACCCTAGGGATTATCCATAACCTTGTTTAAATAGATAATAATAGGTCGTTGTGTCAAAATAAAGAAATAAATAAAATAAAATAATTTATTTTATTATTTTCACCCACAATAGAATTTTATTGAAACACATGATAGCAATAGAGATTATGTCATTAATAGGATAAATACCATTACATGAGATTGAAAATGGACTCATATTTCTGATATGATCCCCTGTTCAGGAGTTATTCCCCCTTTTCTTTTAAACAACATGTGTGTGATATAAATATTTTTAATATTTTTGAAATATCAATTCTAGGCTCATCGGACCTCAGAATATCACTCCATCTGAGTTCCTAGATCCAAAAATAATCCATATAATATTCTGAATTAATACATGATAAAATCAGAGTCATTATATTCTCCCCACCTTAGGTCCTTTTATCCTAAAAAGAAGAAAACCTACACAAAAAGATGAGTGTACCGAGCTCGCATTTGGGTCTCATGCTCTCAGGTTCTCTCTCGAAGATTCTCATGCTACCACTAAAAACACACTAGGGGAATCTATCACCCAAAATGTATCCTCTCCTATCGATACTTGAGCTTGACTAGGTACTCAACAATGATATCATCATCCTATATGTCCACCTTTCCCCAGTCGATAACATGTGACGAGTCATTCCTATACTTTCCCATCCGGAACATATGAAAAACATCATATACCTGGTCTAACTATAGTGGTATAGATAAAAATCATTCCACCTATCCAACTCTATGTAGTATCTAGAATGTTCCATGGAATCTTAGAGATATCTTGCTACCCTGACCAAATCATTATAATCTATTTTGAGGTGAGACCCTCAAGAACACACAGTCTCTATCTTTAAACTCCAAAGGCCTATGTTATTAGTATTAATAAGACATATGATGGATCTATGTAGTCCTCATATATACCTAGATTATTAGAACCTTCTCTATCATAGCTTACACCAACTCTAGGCCCATGAGTACTGACTTCCTGGGATTAGTCCAACAAAGTGATGACCAGATGGTTCATCCATACGAGGCCTCAAATGATGTCATAACGATGGTGAAATGGTAGCTATTTTTGTATGGAAACTACACTAAGGGTAAGAGATCCTTTTAAATAGGTCAAAAGTCTAGCATGGAATCTTACAACATGTCCTCCAAGCCATGAATGGTCCACTCAATCTAACCATCTGTCTGGGGGTGAAATTCCATGATCAAACCCAATTGATTCTTAAATTCATCCTACAATCCTCTCTATAATCACAATGTGAAGTGAGAATCATAGTATAAAATGATCATTCATGTAACTCCATGGATCTAGGATATCTATTAAATGAACAAGCATCCCAATGTATCTACCAAACTATACACTCAAATAGCTAGGAAGTGGGACGGTTTTTTCTGAGTCGATCTATAATCTCCTCGATGACATCATATCCCCTGGACATACATGGTAACCCCATCATGAAGTCTATGGATACCCCATATTTCTTCTTCTTTATAACCTCATGGGGTTGAGTTAAACCCTATGGAACTTGGTTCTCAACCTTCATCTACCATAAAGTGAGGCTTCAAGAGACAACCTCTACAAAAAACCTCTCTAATAATGGTCACCAAAACTGGCATCAAAGGTCTTGGTACATCTTTGCAACACCTGGATGTACTGCCAATGGGGATGTATGAAACTCCCACATTACCTACTCCCAAAACATAACTGTAACCATCGTCTATATTTTAAAAAGGATAAAATTATCCCACCTTCAAAAAATACATTAGGAGAACGTCTATTGGATATCTGAGTACATAAGGACTCACAGTCAGTATATCTATGTTGGGATCCCCTAAAAAAATATAAGAGAGGTGGGTTAAAAGTCATCAAATGAAGATATGAAGCACAATATCTGTCAACTATAAAAAACTATAATGAGGCTAGAAAATATAATTCCTTATCAAATAATAGAGAATAAGATCTCTAGCTGAGAGTGTCTACCACCACATTCCACTTTTGTTGAGTACAGACAATCTCAAAGTCATAGTTCTGGAGGAACTCTATCAATCATATCTATCTAAAGTTAAGATCCTTATGATATAAGATATACTTGATAATATTTTGTTCAAATCATATTATAAACTACTCTCCCATAAGGTAGTTTCACCACATATTCATATCCATGACTACCACTACTAGTTCAAGATTGTAGGTTGTGTAGTTCTACTCATGCAGTCTCAACTGTCTATATCATAGGAAATAATTTGCTACCTTAGTATCAAAAAACTACCAATTATAGTTATTGTGGAATCATAGAACACTAAATACTCAATAACCTCCTCTATAAGTCTCAAAATGGTGGTTCTCTTCAACCTTTATCTCAACTCCTGAAAACATTGTTTTCACTTTTTCGTCTATAGAAAAGGCTACCCCTTTCGGTTCAATTCTTTCAATGGTTCTAAAACTCTAGAGAAATTTGGTATAAACATATGATAGTAACTTGAATACCTAATTAATATATTTACCTCAGTAACAATCTTGGGTGGATCCCAAGACAGCACTACCTTAACCTTCATTAGATCCACGACCACTCCTGCCTCTAAGATGATGTTTCCTAGGAAGTGGACCTCTCGAATCCAAAACTGACACTTTGAAAGCTTTCTATAAATCTAGTGCTCCCAGAGTTTGTCTATGACCATCCTCAAGTTTCTTTCATACTCCTCATTTGATGTCAAATAAACTAGGATATCATTGATGAAGACCACCAAAAACTACTCTAAGAAAGGATGAAGATCTGGTTTATAAGTCTCAAGGCACATGGGTACTCAAGCATCTCCTAAAATTTTATTGCAGGCACTTATTTGGGATGAGTCCTAGGTTATAATTTCCTAGTAGGATATATGAAATAATATTAAGAGATTGGATGAGGATGGGATTGGATATGTAGTAGATCCCCCTTTTTTTATTTCTTTTATTCTGGTATGTAACTATGATCGAATTAGTGGGTAGTATGTTTTTTGTATAAAATAGTTGTTTGGGCCTTTAATTTATTTCATATATCATATATGGATGTATATTTATTATTGAAAAATCTATTTATTTAATTTTGTGGATGGTATTTTTTTATTTCATACTCTACCTCATTCTCTAATATAATGGGGTATAGTGTTCCAAAAGTACCATCTTAGACCCTCAATGCTAGTCAAAAGCATCTAGAGTACTAGGTGGCATACTTGAGGTTATGTGAAAAACTACTTCAGTCATTGGTTATAAGGTGGGGTGGGTTGAGATGTTACAAAGTTGTATCAAATATTTTTTTTCTTTTTATACTATCTTATGATTTAGGGATCTGGAATAATGTATATTTAGGAATGTGTTGATGCCTGTGATGGATGTTGGGTTGGTGTGTCACGAACACATATTTTGTTAGAAATCCCAGGTTACTGAGGCATGTGGCTGTTATTCTAATTTGTGTTTCCATAATTTTTTTTGATCTTTTCCTTAGGTGATTCACATGTCGTTTGGATGTTTTTATTTTTATGGTTATATAGTTATTTTCCTGTAGTCAACTGGTCATTGATTAGATTTTGACTATTGTCCATTATAGGAATGAGGTGTCACATGTAACATATTTGGAATGTAGGATTAATATGACATAAAGTCATGGTAATGTGTGATTTTATTGAAAAAGTGGCATAGTTTCTTTATTTTTCAATAATAGATCATATGACATTTTCATGTATAAGTAATTGGTTCCATTATACTCAGTAGAGATGACTTTTTTATTGATTCATTCTGATGGAAGGTTATGTAGATTTATGTTGATATTTTTGAAGATGGGGATGATGACTCATTACCCATGCATAATAGTAAATTTAACCCTAGTTAGGTTGATATGGAATAAGGTTTCTAAGAGTTGTTCCCTTGTGGGTGGTTGGTCTGGTATGTGATACCTTTCATATGTGAGACTCTGGAGGTGGACTTTTCGACATATTGCTATCATGTGATGTTAGGATAGGAGCATGCTTGATGACCTATGAGTTTTTAACTTATGAGTGGTTAACCTATAGAATAAGAGGCCATACCTAGTGGTTTTAACACCCATATATTTTATTATATATATATATATGTGTATTTTAAATAAAATTAGTCTCTATGATATCTTGCGAAACACATAACCCCTAAGTCTAAACGAACTGTAATATAGTATACTATTATAAACTAGTTTTTAAATTGGAGGGTATGAATAGATATAAATAAAATATAGAAAGTATATGTTTTATACATATATAAAATAAATTCATTGGTTATCAATAGATTATAAATGAAAATAAAAATCATTTGAAAATAAAAGAAATAATTTTCCGAAAAACCATTTTTATTTATGCAATGCATTTTTATCATAATAATTAAATTAATCACTATCATTGAATGGTTTTAATTAAATTTATATATTATATATTAAATAAATTTTTTTATATTCATCTAATACTTTTCTATGAATTATGTTAGAATAAATCCAGTTTTATGCTTAAAACTATGTTTTTTAAAAAGAGGTTTTCATCATGGTTTTTGAAATTATTTTAAAATTAATTTCTCAAAAATTATTGTATTTAATTTAATAAAATCGATTCTATATTTGGAATCATTAGGTTCAAATTTTATAAATATATCCCATTCATTTCTAGGCATTATAAATAGCAACTTTGGTAAAACTTATCACCTTGGTAAAGGGTAAATCATGTTAATCTAGGTTAAAACTAAGTGTTAAGGTAACCCCCCTTTATATTAATTATTATTATATGAATTTAAATTTACCATTATCACCTTAGGATTTAAATTTAATTGTAAAATGAAATCTTTTCTAGGAAAATTACCAATATAACATTTAAAGAAAAGTAAAATACAAAATTTCACTCTCTTACTTTTAAATATCTCTTATGTGTACAAATAAGGATAAAATTAAGTGGTCAATGAATATATATATTTATTTTGTGAAAAATAAAATTATATCCATTATGTTGATTTATTTATTATTATTTTTTGTTAATTAGTAACCTTATATTCCTATACAATGCTAATAAAATATTTATTCAAATAGTAGAAAAATTAAATTAATTATTTTAAAAATGCTAAAAGTAATATAATTTGAGTTATTTATATTGTTCAATTAATTTTGTAGATTAATATAAAATATTAGTGATGTTAAAATGAATTATATTCAAATTACACCTTTTTATTTTTTCCTTTAATGTTAAATTAAATGAATAGTGTCAAAGTTGATATTAATGATATTTTTTTCAAAATAATATTTTATTAAAATATTTAAAAATTATAAAAACTTTTAATATAAAAATTAGAATAAAATTTGGTCAAATATTTCATCACATGTCCATTTATAATTCAATATTCAACTTATAAGTTAAATTATAACCTGTTAAGTGTGAAAAATTCATTACCACGATTAAAGTTAAAATAGGTTAACTAAGGGGTTAAACCAAAAGATAATGTTTAAAACACCACATAAACCTATCCAAATTTTATTGTTTGAATTTATTTAAAACCAATCCTAAATTATAATTTAATACCTATCCTTTTGGATTCATTTAGTCAAGATAATGTCTTTATTATATTTTAATCTTTTAAGAAATTCCAATAGTGTTCCCCCTCAATTATAAAATGGAACCCCTCCTTTCTCTTATTTACACCATTTTGAGAATTTTACCTCAAAGAAAAACTCAATAATTATCTTAAAAAATACAGTATACATATTATATAGGTTCTATTATTCCTAAAATACCAACCCTAGCACCCTTAAGAAAGTATCTAAAGAAGTTTTTCCAGAGAAGAGGTGATCTTCTTAACCGATCAATTTCTTTTTAATTATTGTTTTACCACCTATTAATATATTATATTCTTCATAAAATAATAAAATAATTATTCTAAATATACTTAAATCTTATTATGATTATAAAAACACCTTTATTCACCCCCTTTTCATCAAATGATAAGTGAAAGTATCATTCCTGCGTATGCATGGCTTATCGTCTCCATGTAGCGATACAATTCATTTTCTTTCATCATCTTTCATGGATGATTATTATGATGGGTTTAAAGTTTATATATTATATTTATTAAATTATTATAATTTTATAAATATAATATCATATCTATATTCTTACCTTCTAATTTATCGAAAGAAGATAACGTCGCTTGTGCGTATGTTTGGAATATCACCTCCATGAAGCGATGTGATGAATTTTTCATTTTAATTTTACTTATATGGTAATAAGGTAATATTTAATGAATTTATATTATATTTATGATATAATAATTATTCAAGAAAATTGAAATATTAATTACCTTTTTTTCATTCTATCCACTGAGAAATGAAAACAATGTTTATGGGTACGTATGACATAACATCTCCATGAACAATGTAATTCATTTTTCAATATATAGATTTCATTGATGATTATAAATATATATATAATTAATATAAATTATATATATATAAAGAATAAAATTTTGGATATTATTGATCCATGATCAAAGTACAAGGACTAAAACTACCGAACCAAAACATAAATGAAAAATGAAGCAGTTATCACTCATAAATGACGATTTTAATAAGGAATTTTTAATAGATGAGTATTAGAATGTTATAAAGGGATAATACATGATATTATAATTATATTAATCATTATGTTATATAATTTAAAAAAAATATAAATTTATTATAAGAGAGGTTAGAGTTCTTTTGGACTAAGTGGAACTCAAGGTAAGGGTTTATAATATCAAATTATATTCTTTGGGATATATATTATTTCATACACCTATAATATTTTTTGAGGTGTATATACTACCATTTTAAATGTTATATCACTATTATAATTATTTTCATGATATTAAAATTTTCATTTTAATTTTTTCTTTTATTGGTATTATGATTCAAATGTTTCCAAATCAGTAAGGGTTTTATGTTACAATATCATTATTTATTGGGATTGTTTGTGGTTAAGTTTACAATGATGAAATATTATGATATAACTATCAATAAATTCAAGAATTCACTTCTACTATTTTTATTTCTTTCGAATACATTTTTTAATTTCATTATCCTAACTTTAGGTACTCAAGAGACCAAAAGAACATTTTTAATGAAAACCAATGTTATTTCTCCCTTTGATTGAAAACCCTTTTTATTCCATATCCATGTTTTATAAAAATATTTTAAATAATGTTTTTAATATTATAATATTAATTTTTAAAATAATTTTTATCCATGATTTACCCTTTTATAATTTTTTTTAAAAATATTTTTTTCTTTTTCCAAACGATGTACATTTTGAATTTCTATAAAAATGTGAAAGTAATGATTTCTTTTAACTTATAAAATATGGATAGAATTTACTAACATCTTAACCACTAAATTATATAATTATTCATTTATAGGTTTCCAAGGATATATTCAAATAAAATAATTTTGAAGACATTTTTGGAATTTATAGTCCAGGAAAATTTATTTTCAAAGTGGAAAGGGTATTTTCATCAAGATTGCTTTAATGATCCTGTAATGGTATTTCTATTCATCAAAGATAACAACCCTTAATTTCACTTATAATTTACCTGGGATATGATCCAATAGTACCATAATTATTATTTATATGTATGGTTTATTATTATGATGAAAATGTGTTTATGGAACTTATACCTTTTCCATAGGATATGTTATGATGAATTGATGAAATGTTTATGAAACCCTTTATTTTCAATGGGTTGTGATTTGATGAAATGTTTATGAAACCCATTTATTTCTTACAAGTTATGATATAACGATTTTTTGATATTATGGAACACATATGTATGATTTTCATTATATGATTGGTGGGACCAAAATTATATATTGCTCCAATGAATTAGGTAAAGACGGATATCTCATGAGCTAAACAGGATATGTAATGTGGAGTGAACCATGTTCAGTAAGGGACTATATCCACTACTAAGGTCATGGGATTGAACCTTGAGTACTACGATGGTTTTTGGAGTGAACCCAATCCACAATGATAGTCTTGGTAGTGATCCTTTACTACTAAGAAAATTATTTTCTATGCTTTTGTGTATGCCAAAATTCCATGTCTTATGCCACTTTTATGCTATCATGGCTCATGTTATTTGATTAATTTATGATTAAAGTCTTATTAACTTACAATATTTATTCCATGACTCAATATTATGATCTATGATATTAAAGATATGGTTTCAAATGTTAATCTCAATTTATCATACTCTTACGCTCATGTTATGATTAGGTGATCATTGATATCTCCCTTATTTACCCTTACGAGGAATATGAGGTCACCCTTTATTATGTTTCCCTTCCATAGGTTATGAATAAAGGTTTTAAGAATTTGTTTTCTAATAAGGGTGCTAGTTTTGGATAAGTATGTATGAGATGATGAAGATCTATTATGAACAAGTTGTTTATGTGTCCAAATTTTAAAGATTCTAGAACTATATGATTCAATCTTGGATTGTTATGTTATATAATTAATATTTATATAATAAGATTTAATATCTATGTATGAAAAGTATGGTTTGATACAACTGGAATTATAGCAAGTATTAGTTATCCTTTTTAAAATAGGATGAGAAAACTTTAGTGAGAACCCTAGGAATACGTTTAAGTATAGGATCACATATTAATGTTTTTCTAATGATCATCGATGAACTAGGTTAAACTTAAGGTTCTATAGATTTAAAATAAGGTGTCTTGATTTAGAAATACAATAAATTATTTTTCCTGATTATACAGTTTCCATCTATGATTATTTTTTCTCATACTATGTTTTTTGGTTTTAGACAATGGTTGGAACCCAAAGGAATATTGTCAATGTTGAATGTGATAGAAAATGAAATAATTTTCCACATGAGAAACCAAATGTTATGAGACCTAGAATAAAAAATATTTTTTTAGTCTTACAAAACTTTCTCAATCTATGAATCATTCTGAGATTCCAAATGAGAAAAGGAGGGAACAATGTTCTGTTAATTCCTTTATAAGGAAACAACAACATTTTTAGTGGATCTTTTGATCTACTAGTTGCTAAGCAATGGATCTGTACTAATGAAAATATAGTTTTCATTATATAGCGATCATAACATGAAAAATTTATTTATATTTTCTATTATTTTAAAGAAAAATAAAATCAATGGTGTAATCTTATTAAGAACACAAGGAAAAGGGAAGAAATTTCCTCTATATAGTGGGATGAGTTTAATAGTTTTTTATTCAATAAGTACTTTCCTTTTATTATTTTTATGAAAATAAGGAAGGAATTACTTGAGATAAATCATAAGGTTGATGAATAAGTTAGTACAAATGAAGGAAATTTTACAAGACTTGCAAGCTAAATTATGGTATTATTATCCAAACCGAAAGAAAGGTTGATCGATTCTTCAGTGGCTTAAAACCAAGTCTCTAAATGGCGTTAGAAAAAATAGAATTTATTAGATATGAAGAAATAATTCAATGTGATATTAATACTGAAATGAATATTTGTGTTACCTATCCATATCAGATATTTGATAAGAAAAGAAATATGGAATTCAAAATAAATTATAAAAAACAAGGAGAAAATAAAATGAGCTTTCCTTTATTCTCAATGTGTAAAAGGAAACATGGTGAAATCTATATTAAGGGGAATGGTAAAGGTTTTAAGTGTAGAGATTAATATCGGTAGGCAATAAAATTCCTAAGTTATGTGAAGAAACCATTCAATGAAATGAATAATGAAAGGGAACCATATAATACACCACCCACACTTCAGTGTTTCAAATGAAAGGATTATGGGAATTATGCTAACTAATTATCAAAAATAAAGGTTAATGGTGATGATTGACATCAACAACTTCATAATCCTAGAGAAAAAGGGAAATCTTCTGCAATCATTATTAGCAATGTGGAGTATGATAAAGAAGTTGTGAAAGGTAAACTTACCATCTGCTCCAGAATTTCTAATTTCTTATTTGATTCTTGATCTACCTACTCTTTTATATCTCATGAATTTACTACGGGTATCATAGTACCACCTCAAATATTAGATTTCATGTTAGTATTAAAAATTAATAATGGTATCATGATAAAATATTAGGTATATATTTCTTCTCAGGCTGAAGTTTTTGGAAATTCACTTCTTACAAATCTTGTTATTCTTCCTCTAGTTGAATTTGATGTCTTTTTGGGAATAGATTGGATTTATTACCATAAATACCACATCAATTTCCGAGGAAGGGATATTAAATTTTATATTATAAACCAACTTATAATTTTATATCAATGCAATAAAAAATATAAATATCCAATGGAAATTAAATCCAATGTACGGGTCATTATTCCTATTCAAAATGGGTGTTTATCTTAGATGGTTGGGAAGAAACTCAACATTGAAGATATGCCTATTGCATGTGATTTTCTTTATGTCTTTACAGAAGAATTTATAGGTCTTCCAATGAATAGTGAGGTTGAGTTTCCAATATAACTCACGTATGATGATACACCTATTTCAAAGACTCCATACAAAATAGCCCAAATTGAGTTGTCAGAATTTATGAAGCAACTCCAAGAAAATATTGACAATGGATTTATTCAACTAAGTGAATCACCATGTGGTCCAATATTTATTTTTTTTAAAAAAATATAATTGATAATTTTCATTAATTTTGGAGAACACAACTAGATAGAAATCTAGAATAAGTAACCTCTACCCCGTGTTGACGACTTGTTTGTTCAACAATGTTGAGATCAATAATTTTATAATATTTACCTTTATTTTGGATATCATAAACTAAGGGTTAATAAGGATGATATACCCAAGACATAATTTCATACAAGGTATGAACAATATGAATTTATAGCGATGTCATTTGGTCTTACTAATTTCCCTGCTATCTTTATGGATTTAATGAATAAAGTCTTTATAGATTATCATAACTAGTTATTATAGTCTTTATAGATGATATTATTATATATTCAAATATATATGAAGAACAAGAAGATCATTTGAGGTTTTTTATGAGGAAGGATAATATATATGAAAAATTTACCAATTAGGAATTTTGTCTTCATAATGTTTCAATTTTGGGTCATATAATCTCATGATATGGTATGTCGGTGGGTCCATTAATGACAAAAGTTATTTAATATTATCCTAGACTAACCACTATGAATGAGATCCATATTTTTATTTGTTTTTTGGATATTATTGAAACTTTGTAGAAAATTTCTTATGGATGTCTTATCCACTCACCAAGTTAACTTAGAAGGGTGCCAAGTTCTTTTGAACTGAAGAAAGTAAAGAAAATTTCAAGGAACTAAAGAGAAGTTTAGTCAGAACACCTATACCTACATTACCCTAAAATGGATAAGTTTTTTTATATATAGTGATGCATCTATGAAGGTATTGGTATGTGTTCTAATGCAGAATTATATGGGGTACCTTTTTCCTCACACCAATAGAGGGTTTATGGAAAAAATTAACCAACTCATAATTTAGAGTTAGCTACAGTAATATTTTTATTAAATTTATGGATAAATTATCTTTATAAGAAATGTGAAATATATATAATAATCATAAAATATTAATGTATATATTCACTTAGAAAGAGTTTAATATACACCATAGAATATGGTTCGAGTTGATTAAATATTATTACTGCACAATACATTACCACATTGGGAAAGTAAAAAAGATGGAAGATGCTATAAGTCGAAAGGATCATGATAGATTATCTATTATGAGGATCAAAAAAGATAAAATATTTTTGGATTTGAAAAGAATGGATCTAGAAATTAGTAACGAAGAGGATAAATATTATCTCTCTCAAATGAGTGTTCAATTATCTATCCATGTTAGGATTAAAGAGACGCAAAATATGTGGTTCTGGAAAATAAGTTTATAGGTTTTCCTAAATTTAATCTTGATTGTGAGAGAAAAATAATGTTTTGGAGCTGTGTATGTGTCCCATAAATACCATATATTTAGTATTTGTTGGATGAGTCTTATAGTTCATCATTCTTTATTAATACTAGAAGTATAAAGATGTATAGATACCTAAAAGAGTATTTCTGGTGGGATAAAATGAAGATAGATATTATAGAATATGTATCTTAGTGCTTGGTATGTCATAAATTTATGGTTGATAAATAAAAGTATAAGGGGATGTTACAACCATTACCCACACTAGAATGGAAATTGGAAAAATCACCATGGATTTTTTAATAGGATTCCCCAAAACATCTAAAGGCCATAGGTGTAGAAATCTAATGTGTTGGGATGAATTTGTTCAAATAAATCTATTGATATATGAGATAGTTGAGTAAACGGTTGAGAAATTTATACATAATAATAACCATATCAAGGTAGCTCAGAGTTGATAGAAACTTTATGTTGATAATTGTTGATGTGATCAAGAGTTTTATGTTTTTAAAAAGGTTTTATAATGAGTTTCTCCCAATAAAAAGGTTATGAGATTTTTAAATAAAGTAAAATTTATCCCTAGGTATATTTTCCCATTCAATATTCTTGATCATGTATGGATGATATATTATCACTTGGAACTTCCACTAAACCTCTCTAAAGTTCATAATGTCTTCCATGTATTTATCTTAAGAAATTACATTCCTGATCCTTAAAATTTACTGAAATAAGAGGTTATACCATTAAATTATGATCTTTAATATTAGGAAAACCCATTATAACTCTTGGATTATAGAGAAAAGTGCTACAGAACGTGACCACTCACCTCATTAAAGTTCTTTATAGAAATCACATATTATAAGAAGCTAATTGGGAACTTGAGGATGTGATGATGCTGATATATCCTTATTTGATTTAATTTGAGTAATATAATTTTAATAGGGGTTGAATGTAACACCCTTATATTTTATGATATATTTCATTTTAAATAAATTTAATCTCTTCGATAGTTTGCGATACACACAACACTTTAGTATAAACAAACCATAATATAGTATACCGTTATAACCTAGACAATAAATTGGAGGGTATGAATAGGAATAACTAAACAATGAAAAGTATTTTGTTTAAAAATTTATACAATAAATTCATTTTTTATCATTTTAATAAAAATTAAAATAAAAATCCTTAGAAAATATAAGTCTTTAGAAAATAAAAGTAATATTTTTTTATGAAAAGTCATTTTTATACGTTCAATATGTTTTTATTATAATAAGTTAAATTATTCATTATTAGTTAATGATTTTAATGAAAGTTATATGTTATATATTCAATAACTTTTTTAACATTCATCTAATATTTTTCTATTCATGGGAAAATAATAAATCCAATTTTATGCTAAAAACTATATTTTTCTAAAATGAGGTTTTCAACAAATTTTGTGCACTTATTTTAAAATTAATTTATTCCAATTATCGGGGTTTAATTTGATAAAATAGATTTTATATTTTTAATATATAGGTTCAAATTTTGTAAATATTTCTCTTTCATTTTAGGTATTATGAATAGTAACCATGGTGAAATTTATCACCTCGATAGAGGCTAAATCATGTAAATCTTGCTTAAAACTAAGTGTTATAGTCACCATACTTAATATTAATTATTATTGAATGAATTTAATTCTATCCTTATCACATTATTCTCGAAATTTATTTTTTTAGTTGACCTTTTTCCATAAAAATGACGTATATAACATTTAATGAAAAGAAAATTCATAATGCCACTCTCTTACTTTTAAATATCTCTTATGTATTCACATATGTATAAAAGCAAGTGGTGAAAAAATATAAATTTTATTTTTGAAAAAATAAATTATATTAAATATGTTAATTTATTTCTAATTTTTAGTGTTTAATTAATTGAATTAAATTCATGCACAACTCTAATACAATATTTATTAAATTAATAGAAAAATAAAATAAATCATTTCAAAAATGTTAAAAGTAATATAATTTGACAGAGTTATAGTGTTCCATAAATTTTTTAGATTAATATAAAATATTATTTATCTTTAAAAAATTATATTCAAATTACACCATTTTCTTATTGTATTTAATGTCAAATTAATTGAAGTGTCAAAATTGAAATTAATGACATTTTATTGAAATAATATTTTATTAAATTATTTAAAAATAATAAAATATTTTAAGATGAAAAGGATGGTATATATATTTTTTAAAATGTCATCACTTATCCATTTATGAGTCAATATTTACCTTATAATTAAAATTATAATCCTTTAAGAGTAAAAAATTCATTACCATGAGTAAGGTAAAAATAAGTTAACTAAGGTGTTAAACTGAAAAATAAGGTTTAAAACACCACTTAAACATATCCAAATTTTATTTATTTATTTGAATTAAACTATATGATATCTTATCTATTAATACCTATAATTTGGTAGAAATTTGGTCTATATAATAACCTTATTATATTTTAATCTTTTAAGAAATTCCAAGAGTGCCCCTACCCTCAATTATAAAAGGGAACCCCTCCTTTCTCTTCTTTATGCCACTTTGATCCTTCTATATTGACCAAAAACCAAAAATTTTCTTTAAAACTATCATATCCACATTATAGAAGTGATTTTATTCCCAAAATACCAACCTTAGGGCCCTTAAGAGGAGATCTAAATGAGTTGTTTCAAAAAAGTGGTAATCACCTTAAAAGATCATTTTTTTTGTAATTCTTATTTTAACAATAATAAATATATCATATTATTCTTAACTTAATAAATTAACTATCCTAAATATACTGAAATTTTTTTATGATTGTTAATCCACCTTTATTCACCCTATTTCAATTAAATGGGAAGGGAGAGTATCGCTCATGCGTACATATACCTTACCGTCTCCACATAGCGATATAATTCATTTATCATCACCAAATTTAATGGATGTATATTACGATGGGTTTAATGTTTATATATAATATTTAATTAATAATTGTTATTCTATTAATATAATATTATATATACCTTCTTACCATCCAATCCATTGGAAAATGATAACTTTTCTCATGCGTGTGTGTGGACTACCACCTCCACGAAGTGATGTGATTCGTTTTTCATTTTTGTTTTACATGGATAGTAGAAATGATATATTTAATGAATTTATATGATATATATTATGTAAAAATTATTCAATAAATTTAATTTATTTTTTACCATTCATTTTTTCCATCCATTGAAAAATGAAAACAACGTTCAAGCGTACATACAGTCTACCATCTCCATGAACATGGTAATTCATTTTTCATCTATAACTTTCATTGATGTATATAAATATGTTTATAATGAATATATATGATATTAATTTCCTAATTAATTTTTTTTATATTATATAACTATGATCAAATTACAATGACCAAAACTACCGATCCAAAACATACATGTAAAACACATCAGTTATCACCCAGAAAGTATGATTTTAATAAAGAATTATTAATAAATGAGTGTTAAAATGTTATAAAGGGATAATATATTATATTATAATATATAAATTATTATTTTATAGAATTATAACAAATTTTAATTTTTTATACATGAGGTTAGAGTTCTTTCTAAGTAAGTGGAACTCGAGGTAAGAGTTTATCGTCTCAAATTACCTTCTTTGGGACATATGTTATGTATTGAACCTATATTATTTTATGAGGATTATGTAATGAAATTTGAAAATTTACATCATTATTATCCTTAAATTCATGATATTTAAAGTTTCATTTACATTTATTCTTTCATTGGTCTTATGATTCAAATGTTACCAACGCGTTAAGGGTTTTATGTTACAATCTCATTGTTTGTCAAGATTGTTTATGAATAAGTTTTTTATGATGAATTATTCTGATATAAATGTCAATAAACTCATGAATTTTATTATCCTATGGTTATCTATTTATAATACATTTTTTAATTTCATTATAATCACATTAATTATTCAAGATAATGAAAGAACATTTTTAACGAAAAACAACCTTATTTATCTCTTCGATTGAAAAAATACTTTTATTCTATATATATGTTTTCTAAAAATGTTTTCAATAATATTTTTAATAAGATGTAATATCTACGTATTTAAAGTATGGGTTTCTTATGTGTCTTTCTTGATATTTTAATGGTTTGGTTAGGTGTGAAACATAGATGCATTTTCCTAAAACTCAGATCTTAATGTGTTAGCATTTGGTTTTATTGGAGTTGGATATCAATTCATGGGATGTTCTCGAGGGTTTGGTGATGAGAACCCTACATGTTTCTGCTTTAGGAATCAATGATTGATCTCAAGGGATGGACTAGGGTGATGTTTCATCTTATGTGATTGAACATACCTCAATAGTGTAGATAAAGTGCATGTGGATTCTCATGATGAGAGTGATGTTAGGTGACTACCAAGAATGTGGATGAGGTTGGCACACCATTGGCTAAGGGTGAGAACTTTTTGTTCTTTAAATATGTCTTGAGGCAGGAGGTAACGTGAGTAGTTATAGAAAAAATAAGGTTCCTAGTTCCGAGGAGGAGTTCCAAGGGATATTATAGAATGTTTGGGATAAAGAAATAAGAGACATGCTTATCCATTTGAATAGGAATTTTGGACTAGTTCCTGGGATATAAGACTCATGGAATTTTGAGTTAGGTTTAGTGAATGGTTGTAAGAAAGTGTATGACCTGGTCTTTATAGTCAATTCAAGATGGTTTTCATGTACTGGAGAAACATGATACCATTGGGGGTATGTGAATCAATAAATTAAGAGTAATAACCTATTATTTTTGATGAAATAAAGGATAAATATACTAATTATGGTTGGACTGATGGTTTTTTATACTCATGATGGATCAATTATGTTTCAATTAAGAATCATTTAGGTTGTGGTTGAGGAACTTGGGTTATGTGCTAATGGTAGTTCCACAGTAGATTTTTGGTCATGGATGCTTGATAGATATTCATGTAGCATTAGTGAGTTTTGGCTAATGAATCCCTCTTGATTAAAGGAGGCTAGGAGTGGTGAAGTGCTTGTGGACATGGATGACAGAGACCTTTGGATGGGTATGAAATTTCCCTATAGTTTGAGGTGACATAAAAAATAGACGATTTATTGTGGTAATTTTTAAATACATATATGTATACTACAAATTTAGTGATGATATTACCCAATATATTAATATAATTTAATGTAATATAAGAGAACATTGAATATACACTAAGCTATCTAAATGCCTTTTTTGGTCTAATGAAGGGACTTATTAAGGTTTTTCTCATGGGTCAGTGTAAGGAAAACTGTATGGTAGGGAGACCAACATAGGATGTTAGAGGATGAATTCATGTGAGAAGGGTTGTTGGATTCATTGGTCCATACATTGGATGGTCAAGGTAACATTTTGATGTCATAGATCTATAAAGTTAAATTATATAGTTCTATGTAAACACTATAGTTGGAATTTGGATGAGACATTGAATGGATTCGGTGCATTGGAAATGATATCGGGATGTTCTGGTGTGGTCATAAGGTGATTCATGGGGTTCCCCCATTTCATTACATGGTTCATGGGGTGAGACACTTCATGATAAGTTTTGTGAGGTGTTCAATGATTCTCGGATTGGTTCATTGGGTGAACTAGTTTCATTGATTCCTTTAAGGGGTGAATTCCTATTTCATGACATGTTTATAGGTGCTAAGCATGTGAAAAAATATTCCATAAAATATTTCAGGGGGTGAAACATGGACCAACAGTGTTTTAGGTGTTGTTTTGGGTGATATTCTTGGAAAATATGGCGAAGTTGGTACCATGGTTATGATTTTTCATTTCTTGTATGATGAAAGTATTCCAAAGTTGGGATAGGGCCTTCTAAATAAAGGCCATCATATATAGGACTTGGGTATAGGAATTGAATAATCATCTATTTTGACTCACTATCAGTGATGATAGGTGGTACCATCTTTAGTATGTGTGTTTTTTCATGTTTGGGCACTGTGAGATGTTGAGTTAATAAGGTTTTCCTTATGACTTTTTCTATTCCTTCATTCATGGGGGATATTGACAAGTCATCAAGGTTTACTTATGACTTTACCATTCCTCTTGTTTTGAAAATCAAAAACACATTTTCTTATGGAAAATTTCATTTTACCCCTCTTTTACTTCAATAAGGAAAATTTCCTTTCCAAATGAAATTTACCCCTACCTTGTTTTCATTGTTCATATCAATATTTTTCTTAAGTGTAAAAATCAGATTCATATCTAAAACCTCATAATCCTATAATACTTAGACATGAAGCATTCTGTTTTAGGATCCAAATTCTGGATACGAACTCTAATGAAGTTCAACTCCGAATTTTGGATACAAACTCTAATGAAGTTCAACTCTGAATTCTGGATACGATCTCTAATGAAGATCAACTCTAAATTCTGGATATGAACTCTCATGAAGTTCCACTCCGAATTCTAGATAAGAACTCTCATAAAGTTCTACTCTGATTTCTGATTACGAACTTCTCTAAGTTCTAACTCCGAGTTCTCTGAATTAAGACTCCAAACTCTGATGAGGTTTGACTCCGAATTCTCATGAACTTAGACTCCGAACTTTGTAAGTTCTGAATCCAAATTATAGTGAAATAAAACTACGAATTTCCTTGAAATTCAGTCTCTGAATTTCTACAGAATTTAGGTTCTGAATTCCTACAAAACAGAATCTGAATATTCTTAAGTCTATAGACTCTGAATTTATTTTTTTACTTCCATTACGAACTTCAATCTTTTTCATTCTGAACTTTCATTTTATACTCCATTCCAAATATTAGTTTAGTTATGCTTACATTTGTTCTATTACAAAACTATGTTGTGCTTTCATTTATTAACTAACCATTTTTTGAGTGAAACGTGTACAGGTCCCTGCAAAATTCAAGGAAGAATATGACTGTTGGAGGAGGGAGCCAACCGTTGGATCTTCACCTATAAATAAGTGCTCATTTGAAAGTCGAAAACAACTCTGATAGAACTCTGAAATCCGTGCTTACATGCTGTTGAAGTGATTTCTAGAGAGATAGGCTCTTATCTACTCTCAAGCTTCGTGCAGAAAGTTTGAACGGCTTGTTAAAACTTTTCCCTGTGTAGATTTTCTTCGTGCGACTCCGATTGTTTCTGTGTACAATCAAGGGATTCTAGGGATATGAAGATAGAGGTTCCAACACCTTGAAATTGTGGTATTCTTTGCTGAGGAAGACAGAGGTGCCGACTACCTGATAGTTGAGGGCTTGCGTTGATAGCAAGACAGACTCTGATCTTCGTATCAAGGTATTACCCGGGTGTGGGTAAGAAATACTTTCATGAAAGTATAAATTAAGGGACCTTTATCCATGGTTGTTGGATACCCTTCTTTTTGGGTTAAAAGACTTATTACTTGTTACTTGTTTTTTTACAAGTCTTTCCGATGCATTTTTTATTGTTGAGGAAAGTATACTATCTTATACTTCCTCATCCTTGTACTCTAATATAGTTAGATTCTATACGATTTAAGGTAGAATATTAATCTTTGTAACTTTTCTTAAGTTTCATTTTTGGAATTATTTTTCTATAATCTATAAAGTCTTTAGAATTTATAAAGGTCTTGTGAATTATCTTGTTTAACCTTGTTAAACATAACCATCCTAAAAATTTCCTAAGGGAATTTTTAAAAGGTACAATTCACCCCCTCTTGTATCTGAGAATCTCATTCTTATTTCGATCCTACGTTCGGTATTATAGAGTATATCATACTCAATAACATACCATCCTAACAATTGGTATCTGAGGATTTGGTTCAATCTGAATTAATCTCACGATTAGATTCAGAAGAGAATTCTCAGATTTGAATTTTTGGATTCACACTTCCAGATTCATATTTTTCAAAATATATTTTTTTTCAGACTCATAGTTCAGATTGACTATTTCATAGTGATACTTTTATTCTATATTTTCTTGTTTAGGATATTTTCCTCTATTTTACAAACTGATACTACTAACAAGTTTTTTTGCCAAATATTTTCTTAAGAATGGCAGGATTGAATGTTGGATCCATTGATAATATCAATCCAACAAGACCACCAATTTTTGATGGTAATGATTACGAATATTGGAGAGATCGCATGAAGACTTTCATTATCAACACTGGGGTTGAAAATTTTGTTATGCTTACTGGTGGATATAAGATCCCTCATAAAGAAGTAAGTGCCATTAAAAATCAAGAAAAGCATGATTACCAACTCAACTATAAGGTACACAATACTTTACTTTGTAAAATGACTAGGAACATATACATCCAAATTTATTCTTCTGAAATAGATAACTGTATATTTAAGAAACTTAATTTTACACATTTTGGTACATCTAAAGTGATTGAGAATAGAAGAGCCATGCTTAGAGCTGAGTATCATGGTTTTAATTTTCCTTACGGAGAACCAATTTGTAAGTTGCAACAGAGATTCATGAATATCGTGAATAGCTTACAATAAATGGGAGAGAAAGGTCTAGATGATGGAACCTTTGTTGACAAGATCATAGATATTATGCCCAATGAGTGGGAATCAAAGAGAACTGCTATCGATGAAAATAGAAAGGTTACTCAAATTTCTCTTGATGAACTATTTGGAACTATTCTTTAACATTAGACTAGAATGAAGAGTGATACTAACAACATAAAGAATAAGAATGGGAATGGTAGTGTTTCTTTTACTACAACTTCAAATCACATGAAAGCTAAGACCCCTGATAGAGTTACTAGATCCAAGTCTAAGAAGGTTATTATCCAATCCGAATCTAGTGAGAGTGAAGTCTCAGAAAATGAGTTATCTAATATTGCTCGAATGATGAACAAGATAGCTGGACAGAGAAATTTCCAATCCAAGTATAAGAAGAAGGAAAGGAAAGATAATAAATATTCATAGGTCACATGCTATGAATGCAAGATATTTGGACCCATAAGACTTGATTTACCTAAGCTCAAAAGAAAAGAAATAAAAGAGAGGCATTCTGAAAGGAATAGAAAGTAATATTACTAGTCCAAAGCTAAGAAAGTGTTAAAATCTAATGACACATGGAGTGCTAGTGGTGGAGACTCTTCAGATGAATCTTTGTATTATGAATATTCTGGATAGAAGAATCTTGGTCTTTTTGCTAGGACACCTATTGATAATCATTGCTTGATGGCTAAGGTACACAATGATGAATCAATGACCAATGTTTCTTTGAATGCTAATGATAGTAAATATTATAACTCTTCTGATGAAGAATCCTCTTCTAATGAAGATAATACTTTACCTACTAATGAAGAAGTTTCTAGGTTTTCCAAACTTCTTGAAAATGAGAATTCAAAACTCATGAAGAAACTCAATAAGGAAAATTGAAGGAATATTATTGTTAATAAGGAAATATCAGATATTTCTAAAGATCTTGATAAGAAAAATGCTGATTTTGAAAGTATTTCAAAAAATATTGAGGAAGTATGTTCTGAAAAGAAAAAAAATTATAAAGAACGAAAAAAATGTAATTTCTAAGAAATTTTTTTTCGAGCATAGATCTAGTTCAAATGATTTTGAATATAAGAACATAGTTACTAAACTCAAATATGAAATATTTTCTTTGAGGAAGTGTTTGTTGAACATTACCCCTAGTAAAAGAAAATTTTGACAAAATGTATTCAGAAATCTGACCTCGAAGGAATACTTATGGTTTTGGTTACACAAGTTCAAAACCGATTTTTAGTAACAACTACATTGTTCCTAAAAGTTCCCCATTCTACACAAAGTGTCAATGTGGTGGTCACTCGGAAAATAATTATTCCTTAAACAAAACCCTATCTTTAGGATTTCATAAGGCTTAATTTTCTAAGAATATGTGGGTGTACACAAAATTCTGCTTTCTGGAATTTCCGGATCCAAAAAAGTCTGGATTATGAAAATGTAACTTTTTATTATTTTTAGGAAAATAGTGAACATACCAATAACAATAAATGGTACATTGATAGTGGATGTTCCTGACATATGACTGGTAACAAAGACTATTTTGAAATGATTATCAAAATGAAACGAGGAAAAGTAACTTTCGGAGATAATGCTCAGGAAGAAATTATTGGTATAGGTAATATCGTTCTTCTTGGAAAAACTTTGATTTAAAATGTTTTATTTGTTAAGGGTCTTAAGCACAACCTCATCAGCATAAGTCAATTATGTGATGAAGGCTACCTTGTAAATTTTAGGAATGATAAGTTCCTAGTACACAATTCCAAGGAAGAGGTTATTATTTCTTCCCAAAGGAAAGAGAATGTTTACACACTAAATTTAGAAGACCTTAGGAGCCAAGACGTACCTTTCATAGTGCAATGAAAGATCATTCTTGGTTATAGCATAGAAGGTTAGGACACAGTAACCTTAGGAACTTATGTAAAATTTCTAAGAGAGATTTAGTTAAGGATCTACCGGAGCTTAGATTTGATTCTTCAAAAGTTTGTAACCCTTGTCAATATGGCAAGCAAAATAAATCATGTTTTAAATCAATCAGTGAAGTCTCAACTATTAATTAACTACAGCTAGTGCATATTGATATTTTTGGTCCAACACAAACTGGAAGCATTGGGGGAAGGTACTATGTATTTTTTTGGTTGATGATTACACTATATTTACATGGGTCTATTTTCTAACAAATAAGTATGAAGATTTTTCTTATTTCAAAAGTTTTAGAGCCCAAATTATCATGTATCTTGCCTTACTTTCAAAGATGATAATTCAATGTCTTGAGTCATTCAATATTGCATGCAAATCTAAGTCTCAGAATTGAAAACTTATGCATGTTAGTGATGACACTCTGAAAAGAATGAATATGGATTTTTCTAAGGATACAAAAGAGTTTTATAATTTTCCAGAGGAAGAACCAGAAGCCAAACCAGAAAATATTGAAAAAGTTAAGCCATCTAAGAAAGCTGGGAAGAAGAGAAAGCTAAAGGAAGTGGAGGAGATAGAAAAAACACCTAAATCCAAGGAAGCTAAATCCGCACCTCCCAAACCGAAGAAACAGAAAGCGTATTTGGATGAGGTGGTTGAAAAGTGGAGGGAAAATAAGGAAAAGATGAAAGAAGAGGAGGCACAGTTCGGCTTGGACCCTACTGAGGCTAAGGCCTTTAGAGAAACTGCTGCTGAAGATCTTGAGAGGCAACCAAAAGAGAACAAGATGAAGAAGTAAATATATGCGTCTGAAGTTGTACAATCTCTTTTGAAAGCCACAAAAGTAGATTATGAGAATATTCCAGTATCAGAAACTTTCCTTGTTGATTCTTTACCTGAGGCTCCGGGGAATAATTTCGTCACTCCGGAAAAATATAAAGAGACAGAAGTTGTTGAACAAGTAGAAGAAGAAGAGGAAGTAGAAGAAGTAGAAGAATAATAATGTGGTGATTTAGATGATCTGATTAAACAAGTTGAAGATTACCAAGAAAAGGCAAATCCTTCAGAAAGATTACCAATCTAAACATCTGAGGATGAGTCCTCAAATAAAGTCACTCCAGGAAAGGGAGGTGAGAAAAAAGGTAAGAAAGATGAAGACAAGGAAGAAGATATATTGAATGAATTATCTGAGGAAGAAATCTATGAAAAGAACTTTCTTGAGGAAGGAGAAGAGAAGGAAAAACCTGATGAAGACAAGATAGTTCAATTATCTGAATGTGAGGAAGAATCACCTGATGAGGAAGCCATTCCAAATGTTGATAAGGGTAAGAAAGTTCTTATGGACACCCCAACGAAAGATATCATAAGGAAAAAAGAAAGTTGGAGGCCCTTCTAAAATAAATCTTGTGGAAATTGAAGAAGAACATTCACCTAGAAAGATGTCAGATTCAGATTCATCTGCATTGGGACACGATTTTATTGTTGAATCTCTAAAGAAATTGGTGGACACAATTCCAATTTTTCCTACAATCGACTCCAAGTTCCAGATGCTTTAGTACAGCTTAAATCAGAAGTTAGAATCCTTATCCATGGTGATGGATAAATGTGTGAAGATTGAGGCTGATCAAAAAAACTTTCTTATCAATTATGAGGTCTACAGAAAATCATGTAGCAAAATGACTTTATGGTCAAAGAAAATCGATGACGATTTGATAGAGCTTGATACATTTTATAATGATGTGAAAGAAGATTTTGATACCGAGGATTCCAAGATGAAGAATCTTCAGGAAAAGCTGACCCTTGAGAAAAATACTCGGAATCAATAGGTGAAGGATCTAAATGGGAAGCTCAACTCTGTCACTCAAAGATGGAAATGGGAAAGAGATCTCCGGATTGAGATTGAAGAGAAACATGTAAAACAGGATGAAGTTCTTAAGGATCAGGCTGAGCTGCTAAAGGATCAAGATGACAGGATTAAAGACTTAGAAAACCAAGCTGAGGAGGACCACAAAGACTTAAAGAAACTGAAAACCCTTTTGAAGAATCCAATCCCTAAGGAAAAAGAAGACAAATAGAAAATTTCAATATTTTGTTGTATTTTTTCCTTGTACTAATACTTCCAATCATAATGGAATTCTCGATTATTGTTTGCTTGTATGTATTTACTAATATTTCAAGTACTTTACTATTTTTCCATTCCCTCAAATTCTTTTTTAAAATCATAAAAATGGGAGAAGAAAAAAGAACTCAAAATGGAGAAGGAAAAATATAAAAGGGAGAAGAAACATTTCTAAGTTAAGAAGAACTATCCTTAAGTAAGGGGGAGTTCTCATTAAGAATTCTTCATTCGAACGAAATCTCTCATTCTAGAAATCTAGAATACAATCCTTAGAGTTTCAAAGCCTAAGGGGGAGTTAGTTGTATTCACCATTGATCATAAACAAAGGGATATAAGTTTTAATTTCAAGTCTAGATATTTATTCTAAGTCATTACATTCTTCTTCATAAAGATGTTTGTGCTTTCCAAAAAGGGGGAGATTGTTGAGTTAATAAGCTTTTGCATATGACTTTTTCCATTCCTTCATTCATGGGGGATATTGATAAGTTATCAAGGTTTCCTTATGACTTTACCATTCCTTTTATTTTCAAAATCATAAATACCTTTTCTTAAGGAAAATTTCATTTTAACCCTGTTTTACTTACATAAGGAAAATTTACTTTCTAAAGAAAATTTACCCCTACCTTGTTTTCATTGTTCATATCATTATTTTTCTTAAGTGTAAAAATCAGATTCATATCTAAAACCTCAGAATCATATAATACTTAGACATGAAGAATCCTGTTTTAGGATCCGAATTCTGGATACGAACTCTAATGAAGTTCAACTCCAAATTCTGGATACGAACTCTAATGAAGTTCAACTCCAAATTCTAGATATGAAATCTAATGAAGTTCAACTCTGAATAATGGATATGAACACTCATGAAGTTCCACTCCGAATTCTGGATACGAACTCTCATAATGTTCTACTATGAATTATGATTACGAACTTCTCTAAGTTTTGACTCCAAGTTATCTGAATTCAGACTCCGAACTCTGATGAGGTCTGACTCTGAATTCTTATGAACATAGACTCCAAACTTTGTAAGTTCTGGATCCGAATTATAGTGAAATAAAACTCCTAATTTCTTTGAAATTCAGACACCGGATTTCTACAGAATTCAGGTTCCGAATTCCTAAAAAATAGGATTCGAATATTCTAAAGTCGATAGACTCTGAATTTATTTTTTACTTCCATTCCAAACTTCAATATTTTTCATTCTGAAAATTAATTTTCTACTCCATTCCGTATTTCAGTTTAGTTATGCTTACATTTTTTCTATTACAAAATGATGTCATGATTTCAGTTATTAACTAACCGTTGTTTGAGTGACACATGTACATGTCCCTATGAAATTCACGGAAGAATATGACCGTAGGAGGAGGGAGGTGACCGTTGGAGATTCACCTATAAATATGATCTCATTTTAAAGTCGACAACAACTTTGACAGAACTCTGACATCTGTGCTTACATGCTGTTGAAGTGATTTCTAGAGAGAGAGGCTCTTATCAACTCTCAAGCTTCATGGATAAAGTTTTAACAGCTTGTTCAAACTTTGCCTTGTGAGGATTTTCTTTGTGCGACTCCGATTGTTGCTGTGTACAATCGAGAGATTCTAGGGATAGGAAGATAGAGGTTCCAACATCTTTAAGTTGTGGGATTCCTTGCTGAGGAAGACAAAGGTGATGACTACCTGATAGTTGAGGGCTTGTGGGGATAGCAAGACAAACTCCGATCTTCGTATCGAGGGCTTACCCGGGTGTGGGTAAGACAGACTTTATTGAAAGTATAAATCAAGAGACCTTTATCCAAGGTTTTTGGATACACTTCTCTTTGTGTTAAAAGACTTATTACTTATTACTTGTTTTTGTTACATGTCTTTCCGATGCATTTTTTATTGTTGAGGAATGTATACTATCTTATACTTCCTCATCCTTGTACTCTAATATAGTTAGATTCTATACGCTTTAAGGCAGAATATTAATCTTTTTAACTTTTTTTAAGTTTCATTTTTTGAATTATTTTTCCAGAATCTAACAAGTCTTTAGAATTTATAGAGGTCTTTTGAATTATCTTGTTTAACCTTGTTAAACATAACCATCCTAAAAATTTCCTAAGGGAGTTTTTAAAAGGTACAATTCATCCTCCTCTTGTATCTGAGAATCTCATTCTTATTTCGATCCTATGTTTGGTATTATAAAGAATATCATAATCAATAAAATACCATCCTAACATGAGATGGAAACTATATCAAGTGGTTCATTGGACCATTGGGAATGTGTTTTGATAAGAGAACCATATTGTGGGGAATGTCATGGGTTGGAAGTGGTTATGAAAATTTGGTTCTATAGTGGGGGGAACTATGAACTAGATGATGACATGACTAATGAAATAGTGATGTTTTAGAATAACCAGGTTATAGGAAGTGTCTTCTAGGGGTTTACGAATGGTTATGAGTGGTTGCTTGGGTTTTGATGAATAACATGCCTCATGTACGGAGTTGTGTAAAAGAAGATCTTTTGGTGTACTAGAGTAGAAGGAAGCTTCTTGAATGTGGTTAAGAATCCTATATAGTTTGGTTTCATCTGGTAAATGCTAATGAGGCTTCTCTGGAATGAGACGTTTTATGGTGGGGAAATTGTAAGAACCTATGTTCATACCTGTCAAGGATTTTAGTGGGAATTTGAATGTTCTCCATTGTTCAATGAGTCTTCTTGAGAAACAAAAATAAAAATGAGGTTCTAAGTGTTTAAAAATTCCAAAATCTTGTTTTTTGGATGCGGTTTAACATTCGAGTGATGAATCGAGGGACCAAGAGGCCATTAAACACTACAAGAAAAGAGATGATTAGTGGCAGTCTATTCACAACAGTTCTAGTTAGTTCCAATAAATAATTTTGGTTAAAAAATATATATAATATAGTGGAAGTTTCATAAAACTATCAGAATATATTTTTTATGTTTTCAATACTCAATGGATTAATTGAAACCACCACTATTAAAAAAAAACAATAATCCCTTCCCCTCCTTGCTCCCACTATGTGACCCCAAACCCTTCCCCCCTCCGACCTCCCCCGACCTCCTCCTCTCCTCTCCCTGACGATGACATTGAGCCCATGACCCCATTCCCCCCTCTTTCTGTAATCTCCCTGATAGTGACCATGATCCCATGACCCTAAGCCCATGAAACCCGACCCCTGTGACCCCTTCCCACATGATCCTCCCCCCTATGACCTCTTACATGGACAGATCACTGGTGACATGACCCCCCTACGACCTCCATCACCTTGGGTCAGTTCCCATACTTAGAGATGATGTAGAACCTACCTCTAACCTCACTCTCCTTAGCTCAGATCCCCTCCTTGGAGGCAATGTATTCCCCCTTAAAGGCTGCAATATCATCACCCTAAATCTTTTTTTGAGTAGCATTATAGTGTATGATACCATCCCACCCCTTTTAATTATATTGTTTTTATGATATAATACCATGAATTTGTATACAATATAATTTCTTATAGATAAAGTTTTATATAAAACTCATCCTAAAAATAATATGGTATATATTCTCACATTAGGCTTAATCCTTGAAAAAAATACTACATGTTGTTGTCACTGGTTTATTTTTTTAATGTGGTTAGCTGTGTTAAGAATTCATAAAGAGTTACATACACCGTAATAAGGATGTAAGTTCAAATATTATGAATATAAATTAAAAATTTAATTGAAATATGTAAAAATATTTACATAGATTCTCCCTACCCTCTTAGAGTGAATACACAATCTAATGGGTATTTCTTATTGATTAAATAAATTACTAAGAGTGGTTGTACTAATAAAATTTGTTATGTAGGGATAGATATGTATATTATGAATAATTATTATTTTGTTAATTTATATATAATAATGTTAGTTTTAATGAATCAAACTATTTTAATTCAATATGTGAATATAAATTATTTTAGATTCATAAACAAAAAAATACATTATATCCGAAGTTAGATCAATATAAGGATATAGAGTATCAATGGTACTATTTTAGTATATGATAATTGTGGGTTCATGCATACAAATTAATATAACCATAATTATTTTTTACAACAATTACTTGGAGATACTAAGATCACTGCTCAGTGTAAATACAGACACAAACATCATTTCATAAACCATATTAAAAGGGTTTAATTTTTTTTTGTTAATTATAACATTAATGAGTTCAAATGGGTTTGTTGGGATGATCATATTCACATAAATTTTGGGTGGAACCATTTTAAATATTAATCTATCAACAAAAAACTAAAATAAAATAAAAATAAAGTAAAATAACTATGTGTACCATAAGTAATATGTGATCTATATCGATAATGTATACTTTATGCTGATCATTATAAAATATGTCTCTTTCTCTTTCCTCTAATGTTTTTATATCAGTCACCAAAATCTACACATACTATTTTCAGATTGGTCGATCAAAAAAATTATTTTATCACCCTATCATTGAATATTAACAAGGAAGTGGTCTAAAGGGAGAATAATATAGTATTGGTTCTTTTACACTACCACAAATATATATGGACAACATTATTTATTTTTCATTACTTCAATAAATAACATTTCCTGAAA
The DNA here is from genome assembly GCA_963277665.1 of Viscum album. Taxonomy (NCBI): domain Eukaryota; kingdom Viridiplantae; phylum Streptophyta; class Magnoliopsida; order Santalales; family Viscaceae; genus Viscum; species Viscum album. The sequence continues at coordinate 125,047,965 of OY728126.1, forward strand.
GATACATCTAATTTGTAACTACCAAAATTTATGGATTTTTTATATAATAATTTATAAACATTATTAGGATTATATATTTATTACCAATGATTATAGGAATCATTATAATGATAAATATCATTATAATAACCAATATAGAAATATGAATTTCAACATTATATTACAAAAAATATATCACAGATCTATTATATGATAGGATATAGGACTCTGATAAATATCCTAGGATTCAGTTATGATTATATTGTTATGTTCGATATATATAATATTCAAATAATATATTAAAATAAAATAGTGATTCATAGTATATGATTCACCCATTTTATTGAATATTTATCAGTTTCCCACCAGCAATAAATTCTTTTAAAGATTATTTGTTATACTTCACAATTTGATGAGAATCTATCAAAATTACATTAAAAATAGTCTATAAAAAATATTCATTTTTTGAAAAAAACATTTCCAATAATTTTAATCAATTTTATAAAAAATTGATGGTAATAATATGGTTCTTAAATATTTTAAATATAGAAATTATAAGAACAAAACATTCTAGATCATAGTCGATCAGCATCTCAGACCATGCCACAGCTACCATCATCTTCTGTGGATCCTAGTGATTCTGTTGTACCCGATACTGCTAGAGAGACAACCATTTCCCTAGATTCCCTCGGTATACAACCATCTGATTCACCTCCGATGATGGATTTGTTCGTCACCCCTCTTTATAGGGGATATTAGAAAGTTACCATTACTGGTATGTATGTCATTTTTTGAAACAACTTTATATTTTATTAATTATTTAATGCATTTTCCAAATAGATAAAGAAAACCATAGAAGGGATACAAATATGAACATAATAGATGTATGGGACCTGAATGTATTTAAGATTATTATTCCATTTGATGAGCCCAGGGTTCCTACCAGTGATGCTATTAGAATCTATAGGCATATTCTTGGGCAGCTTGCTTAAAAGACGGTGGAATTTCCTATTAATTATAATGATTAGAAGCATTTTCTTACAGCTTGGAAAATTGATATATTTTATAATCAAGTAATAATAATAATAATTTAATATTCCTTGAAAAATAATTTAAAATACATGTGTAGTTTTATGTAATATACTGATAAAGTGTTGTGTTTTTTATTTATAGATGTTTTTCATTTTGATGTCCCTAACTCCGTTACAAGACCATGGACTTTGAAAAATTTGGGAAAGAAATTAAGAGATTTTAAATAGAGATTATGGAATGAGTTTAATGGAAATTCTATTATCTCACAATAAATGTATGAGAAAGTTCCTAAAGGAATTTATAATGAGAAATAGAAGCTCTTTGTCGATATCAATAGAGATGCATCTAATGAGGTAATTGCTTATTTTAGGGTATCTTAATAACATAAAAACAATAAAATTATAGTTTTTAGTAATTTTTCTATTTTTATTAGGAATTATCAAAAAAATTCATGAATCATGAGAAGCAAGCCATTCCTCACATTATAGGGTCTCAAAGTTTTTTAAGAAAAAGAGTAATTTTTATATTATTTTATTCATTATTATTTATATTATTTTATTATAACTCTTGGTTTTGTCTAACTTGTTTATATTTTTTTATAAATTCCAATGAATTATGTCACTTTGTTGACCAAACAAAGATGTGCATTATAGTGAATAGGAAACCCGGTGGAATTATTGTAAATGACCCCACCAAAGACATTAGAGTATGTACTTTTCATTACCATTTCATTTTATTTCATTACTATAAAAACATAATAATGAAAAATATATTATAAAAACTTACAAGTATTAAACCCAATTAAATGGGGACTACTATGTATATCAAAACATGCTAATTTTATAACGTTTGATACATCTAGCTAACCCCAATTAATTAGGTTTAAGGCTTGTTTGTTGTTATAATATACTTTTCAATATTATGTTTTCATAGTTTTTAAATAACAATAAATACTAATGAAAAATACATTAATTAGATAACATTATAATGTTTAGATACTTTAAAAAATCATTGTTAATATTTTTGTATTAACAGGTAAAAATTGAAGAAGTCTGGGATGCGAACACTTCAGAATCACCATTATTTTCCTAGAACAATACAGTTGAAATAGGTTTAGGGAAATAAAATCCTAGATGTTTATGGGGGATGGCGTCTAGGCCTACTCCATCAGTAGTATTTGGTAGGGAGACATCATCCATTAATTCTACACCCATTGGGGGTTTTATTAGTGTCATTGATTAGTAATCATAAATAGAAATTGAAATATTAAAAGAAAAAGTGAAAAATAATATTTTTTTAGGAAAACGTAGGGTTAATGGCCATAAAAAATGGAAAATGATTTTGTTTTTGTATTTTAGCAGATGAACAACACAATCCTCAAGGAAATTTCTAGACATATAGATCATCCTACCAAGGTAAATTCAAATTTTCATAAATCATTCACACATTTTCAATGAATATTTACATCATCAATGACCTTTTTTTCTGCAATTTATGATAACCATCACTAAATTTTTTTATTTTATCTATTTAGCAACAGTTCCTAATAAATGTCACTAAATAATTTAGTTATGTTTATATCAACTTCTCTCATGTTATATTTTTTATTTTTCATTAAAAAAACTATTTCTAACTGAATAAAATCCCACCAATATGTACCCAAAAAATAATACATATAAAAACTATCGATTAACTATAAAAATAAATGCTAAATGATTGTTGACCATGATATATAAAATGGTTTATAAAGTAAAATTCCCTTTCTTTAATCAAATTTAGGCACCGAAAGATATAATATAAGCAGTCTACATTTTTTTAATTAATTAAACTAATATTATAAATAATTATAAATCATTAATTTTATTAATAATCTATTATTTATAAAATTATAATTCCTAAAAAATGTTTAATTATTATAAAAGTTATCATATGACAATAAGAAAATATTGATTTGTAAAATATATGAATCAATGCCACATCAATACGAGTTAAAATTTTCCTATAATTCCCATAAATACTTTTTAGTGTTTTAAAACACTAAAATAAATATGTAAGTATAAAAAAAATAACAAAAAATATAATATTTAAGTTAAATCATGGGAAAACCACCATTGAGTTATTTGTGACATGTACAAGAAAAAACATGTTCATTCAACGTGTGGTGCACTCTTCATGACTCAATAAGAAATTTTAAAAGATATCAAATTTGTAGAAACACGCGTTAGGGGTAAAAACATGGAAATGACATCAGATTACCCTTAAATCATGAGAAAATGACCCTACATTTAATTTTGAAATATAGGAACTTAAAACATGTCATTATGAATTACAATTTACCCATTATGTCCGTAAACATGTTTTTAGTTTTGTAAAACATAAAAACATGCATGGAATAGTCACTACCATAGAAAATGGAATCATATTGTCTCGAGACCTTGAGAAAACCATTTTTGAGTTTTCAATGTGTTTTCATAGAAAACTCATCAATCTAAAGTGTGGTATGGTATAAATTACTCGATATATACTTTTGAAAGGTATAAAATCCTTTAAAAACAATTATTGGGGGGGGGGGTCAAAACCTTGAAAACAACATTAGATTGCCTTGAAATTATGGGAAAAATACCATACATTTAATTGTAAAATGTAGGAACCAATGGAATTCCATTTTGAATTTTGGTTTTCCTATTATGGATATAAACACATTTTAGTGGTTTAAAACACTAAAATATGCGTGGAACAGTCAACACCATAGAAAATGACATCAGATTGATGTGAATTCAAGATAAAACCACTGATTAGTTTTTTTATATGTATGTGTAGAAAAAATATCAATCCAATGTGAAACATGGTCAAAATTACTTGGTATACACTTTTGAAAGGTACAAAATCTTATAAAAACAAGTGCTAGGGAGTAAAAACAAGGAAAACGACGCCAAATTTAACTGAAATCACTGAAAAAAAACAAATATTTAATTGGAAAATTTTATAATCAACAACATTCCATTATAAATTATGATTTTCCCATTATGATGTTGAAAATATTTTTAGTTTTTTAAAACACTAAAACATGCATAGAATAGTAAAAACCATATAAAATGACCACATATTGATGTGTAATCATTAGAAAACCATCATTGATTTTTTTTTGACATGTTCACATAGAAAAAATGCCAATATAATGCATCGTGTGTTCATGATTACTCGGTATACACTTTAGAAAGGTAAGAAACATTTTGAAAACATGTTTTGGGGGTCAAAATTTGGAAAACAATATCGGATTAACCTGAAATCATGGGAAAACAACCATACATTTAATTGTGAAAATTAGGAATTGATGACACATCATTCTAAATTATGTTTTTTTCTATTGGAGATATAAAACTATTTTTAGCATTTTAAAACACTAAAATTTGCATGGAATGGTCAAAACCCTAGACAGCAACCTTAGATTGAGGTGAAGTCATGGGAAAATTACCAATAAGATGTTTTTGAGGTGTTCACATAGAAAATAAAAAAATATGACAAGCAGTGTGCATAATTACTTGGTATACACTTTTAAAAGGTATAAATTCATTTTAAAACAAGTGTTGGGGTTTCAAAATCAAGAAAACAACATTTCATTTCCCTTAAATCATAGTACAACAACAATACATTTAATTGTGAAACATAGAAACTGATGGAATTTCATTCTATATTATAGTTTTCCCATTATGTCAATAAACACATTTTTAGTGTTTTAGAACACTAAAACATGTGTGGATCAGTAAAAACCATAAAAAACGATATCATATTGATGTGAAATCACGGGAAAACCACTATTGAGTTGTTTTTGATGTGTATGTGTAGACAAAACATTAATATGATATGCGATGTGCTCATAATTACTCGGTTTACAATTTTTAAAGGAACAAAAGCCTTTAAAATCAAGTGCTGGGGGTCAAAAGTTGGACACCATTTCAGATTGCCTTGAAATCGTAGTAAAAAAACCTCAAATTTTATTTTTAAATATATAAACTGATGATAAGTCATTCTAATTTACGGTTTTCCTATTAATCCCATATATGTGTTTTTAGTGTTTTAAAACCCTAAAACGTGCGTGGAATGGTAAAAACCATATAAAAACCATATATTAGTGAGAAATCATGATAAAACCACTAATGAGTTATTTTTGAAATGTATGTGTAGAACAAACATTAATCCAACATGTACTGTGGTCAGAATTACTCGGTATACACTGTTAAAAGGTACAGAAGACATTAAAAAGTATTGGGGGGTCAAAACTGAAAAAAAAAAACGCTATATTACCCTAAAATCATGAGAAAAACCTTAAATTTCATTGTGAAATTTATGAATTGATGAAATATCATTTCAAATTATGGTTTTCCCATTATGGATACAAACACATTTTTAGTGTTTTAAAATAGTAAAAGGTACGTGGATTGGTCAAATTCATAGAAAATGACCTCATATTGATGTAAAATCATGGGAAAACCACCAATTAGTATTTTTTTACATGAATTCATAGACAAAATGTCAATATGATGTGCGGTGTGGTCATAATTACGTGGTATACACGTTTGAAAGGTACAAAAGCCTTTAAAAACAAGCGTTGAGGGATCAAAACCATAAAAATGACATCTGATTGCCCTAAAATCAAGGGAAAATGCCTATACATTTAATTTTGAAATATAAGAAATGACATAATGCCATTCCAAATTAGGGTTTTCCTGTTATGTCTGTAAAGTCGTTTTTAGTGTTTTAAAACACTAAAACATGTGTGGAACGGTCAAAACCATAGTAAACAACCTCATATTGATATGAAATAATGGTAAAACTTATAATGAGTTGTTTTTGATGTGTAAGTGTAGACAACATGCTAATCTGACATGCGGTGTGATCGAAATTACTTGGTATACACTTCTTAAAGGTAAAAAAGCCTTTTAAAAACAAGTTTTGGGGCATCAAAATAAGGAAAACGATGTCAGATTGCCATAAAATTAGGGGAAAAAACTTTTAATTTAATTTTAAATGTAGAAATTAAAACATATCATTCTGGATTATGGTGTTCCATTTAGGGTTGTAAACACATTTTTAGTGTTTTAAACCACTAAGATGTGCATGGAACTATTAAAACCCTAGAAAACAACCTTAGATTGATGTACAATAATGGGAAAAACACTATTAAGTAGTTTTTGAAATATAGGAAATGCTGTGATATAAAAATCATTATTTTTTTATTATGAAAATTTCAGGAATACTACACGTAAATTTTAAAGTAAATTAAAACATATCATTCTGGATTATGGTGTTCCCTTTAGGGTTGTAAACACATTTTTAGTGTTTTAAACCATTAAGATGTGCATGGAACTGTTAAAACCCTAGAAAACAACCTCATATTGATGTACAATAATGGGAAAAACACTATTAAGTAGTTTTTGAAAAATAGGAAATGCTGTGATATCAAAATCATTATTTTTTTATTATGTAAATTTCAAGAATACTACACGTAACTTTTAAAGTAAATTAAAATATTTACTCATCCCTTTCAATTTCAATTATTGAATCTTATCTTAAATAGGTATGTTTATGTTTTCAAAGAGTTTTTAATAATATATTATTTGTTTTATGTTAAAATTTCTTATGTCTGATTAAAAAAATAACAAATTTTATGTGTATCATTCTGAATATATTCTATATCTTTTTTTCTTTCACATTTCATTTCTTAAATGTTCTGGTTTTCATTATAGGTGGAAGATCCCAGTAGTAGGCAATAGGTTGACCATTCTGATCAATGAAATTCTTCTAAAGGTAGTTATGATGGTTCTTAATTTCCATGGAATGTTAAAATTATATCAATTATTCTATTAAAATTCCGATTTATTATGTTTAGTCTAAATTTTTGTTAACTTTTTGTTACAGTTTGTGAGATGACGTGGTCAGTTTCAGTTGATGAAATTATGTGGAGGAAGAAAGATGTAGTGGAGGTCATGACATGGATGTATTTTTGGGAATTGATTATTGTTGGACATATTGTATATATATATATATTTATAGATTTATGGGTTGTATTAGATTGAGTTTGTGATGATTGTATTTTTGTATGTATGAATTATGTATGATGTGTTTATCATATATTTATGTTTTAGTTTATTATATGCCATTTTTTTTATATTCATAGTTTTTAATTATTATTTTTTAAAAAGAATCAGATTAAGTGGAGGTTTTATGTAACAACCTCTAAATTCAATGAATAAAAATTGATTAGTGGTATTTATGATTAACCACCTCCAAAAGGAACCATTGCTAATTTGTTCCATGGTAGTTTATTTTCTTTTATTTATATTTCCCTTGGATATTTTTTAAAATAAAAAAACCCCATAAAAAAAACATAACCACAGATAAATTCTCAAAAAAAAAACTTAACAAAAACACCAATAAATTATAGAACTTTCATGAAATGAACAGAGACTGTGAAATATGTGGCAGTTTTAATAACCGTCACTAAACTATGAGGTGGCAGTTTAAACTGTCTTTAGTTTATGAAAACCGCTTGCTACTTACCATTTTTTATAATATAATGAGTAATAAGGGCCATATTTGGTTTCATGGGGTGAGATAGAGTGTTTCAAGATGTAAAAATAGGTCATTGAGGTTGTCCCCAAAAACTCATGGTGTGAAACTATGTTTCACACTATGACACTAGTTAGCCAGACCTGGTAGATTCTTTTCCCTAAAATTTCATGATGTGAAACTTTTTTTCACATCACTAATTTTATATGGGTAGTTTTATGTGGGATTTAATGTGATGGGATTTTTTATAAACCCTTATAAATTATTTCCTTCAAACCTCTTATTCAATAAGTGATGAGAATTAATTTTTTTTCCCTTATAAGAGCCCTTCTAATATCATCCCTCCACTATTTGAAACATCATTGGTTGAGATAGATTCCTCTTAGTAAGTTATAGTTTCTATAATCCCTATATATTCTTAATAATCTTCAAAATATCCTTCATCTAATAGATCATGGATTTATTATGATTGAGAAATTTGATAGAAAAATCCTCAAGATCATATAGGATTTTTTTATGGATGTTAAGATCATGGATCTTCATGATGAGAGGTTATCTGGTGTTGATGAAAATGTGTCATTGAATTGTGATACAGTGAATGTATTTTCTAGGTCCTCTCTTTTCAAGGTTTCTAATTTAATTATATTAAATTGGTTATTATTGGGTTGTCATGCGATATGGAATTTTCCTATATTGGTGTCAGACAATCCTATCAAAACATTCATGAATTCTTGGTCGAGGATATGACTAGGTAATGACATATGATAAGTATTTTGACATGTTTTTATTTTTTCCTTTAGGTGAGATTTTCTTTTTTATAATTTAAATAATTATAATTAATTATAATTAATTAATTGGTATTCTTGTGCATGAGATAGGGACTCGTGGATTTTGAGGAAGTATGAATAGACTTTGGTGATGCAAAAAAAGTTGTTGGGTTTTTCTTAGCTTGGAGTTAACAATATTTGAGGTGGGTAGTCTTGAAAAACTCAGTTTCTGTCTGATTCATTTTCCTAGTATATTCAATAAGTGCAATCAAATTTACATTCCTTTTTTTTATTTAATTAAAATGGAAATACATTTCCTTGATAATAATTTATATGCTTAGACTTCCCATGGACCTTTTTGGGTCTTTTGGCATTGTGGTCAAGACTTACGACCACCCAAGGGTTATGCTAACCCTTAAAAATTTATTGAAAGTTAAATATAATGAATCTAGATCCCCTTGAGTAATAAAAAATTATTATTATTTGGCTTGAAAAATTAATTTTTTTAGCTTGTGAATTGATAATTTTTCATGACATGGTAAATGAGTATTTTTTTTGAAAGTGAATCATATGACTTGAATGGACACATTTTTATTTTAATGTATTATGTATGAAAAATTGGCGTATTATGGGTATAATGTCACAATAATGATTAATAGGTTTAATTGACACATGAAATAGGGATAGTAACAATTATGATGATAATTGGTATTTTGGATCAACAAAATAAATGGCTACAATATTGAAAAATTGATGAAATAAACAAAGTGGCTTAAAATTAAATTTTTTATGTGTGTGATGTGATCCCCTATGTTATATTATCTTGAATTATTATCTTTTTATGACCTATGGTTATACTGAAATGCTTATATAAATAGATTGTTCTCTTTTATGATGAAATGATTATATAAAGGGCTTGTGCCTTCTTATGTTGAAATTCTGATATAATGTACTGATTCGTAGACATGATGTAATGTTTATAGGGAAATGAATGGTTCACCTATGATTATTTGTTTGTTAAACCCTATGAAGGTTATGAATATGGTTATCATGGTTCTGATATGTTCTCAGATATTCCCTACAATTTATCAAAGTAGATTTGGCTAACCCTAAGTGTCACTCTGGAACATGAAGGTCAATGGGTTTATTTTATGAGATGTATTAATTCATTAAATTAATTCCACTATTAATATCTTTATTGTATATACTATGTCACGACCCGTCCTCGGGGCCCGTGCCGTGACTACCCCAAGCCCGCCTTCCATAGGCCAGGGGCTGGCGACTAGCACCAAGGCGTAAAATCCCAGTAAACAGGGAAGGCATTGCCTTTATAAGTAACAACCACACAGAGTCAGCAAGCGGAAAGTAAAGTGCAGAAAAGTAAAGGGGGCCGGAAATACAAGCCCAACTGTAAAGTACAACTGAAAAGTAAAGTACAGCAACTGAAGAAAAGACGGCGGCCTCGTGTCGTCCACTGGAAATCCCACCTAAAGGGTGGGTACAGATAGCCTCCAGGCTCCTCGGGTCCCACGTCCGCTCCGAGCACGTCCCGCCCAGTGGTCCACCTCCAGGTACCGTCCTGCTCCACGCCCCAACCGTGATCAGCGCTGTCCGTCGTCTGCAACCAACACAACAAGGTGCGGGCATAGCCCGTGCAGGGGTGAGTACAAGCTACTCAGTAAGGACCCCGAGACCCCCGAAGGTCTCCCGAAATCCACAAAGGATATAGCACAAAAGAAAGATGCAATCACGAAGTAACATCTGACTCGACTTAGGTATATGCCCATACATATACCTAAGTCCCCAATTCCAGCTCTGCTCACGAGCTCAAGAACAACTCAATCCACAAAGGAAAGCAAGACTCAAATCCACAAGGAGAGTAAACAGTAAAATCCACGTAGGATAGTTCAACACAATCCACAAAGGAGAGTAACATACGATTCAGCTCAACCAGGTATACTTTTTCAGATGACGTCAAAGATGATCACTGATCCATCTAAGTCGTCGGACCCACGAAGGATCGATAGGTACTAACCCCCGCAAAAGACCCACGTAGGATCGGGCTCACACAGAACCTGTAGGCAGTGGCTCACACAGAACCGGTAGTAAGGACCCAGATAGGATCGGGCTCACACAGAACCTGTGGCACTGATCCACGTAGGATCGCTGAGTGCAGTAGTCGACGCAGTCCACTGAGGATCTCTGCTCTGTCGTCGCCGCAGTCCACGAAGGATCTCTGCTCTGCCGTCGTCGCAGTCCACGGAGGATCTCTGCTCTGTCGTCGAAGTCACAGCCAGCGCTAGGGTTCCCGCACATAGCGAGCTCGTTTAGGAGGGTCCGCTCCACGAGCCGAGAGGCTGATACATCAACTGACACGTAGTCCGAAGTTTATGAATCCAAAAGTTCCGTCTCACTTAGAGGAAACTACCACAGCTGACGGCACGTCGATCGGACGTCCGTAGCTCAAGTTATGAGCGTTTCCGCTCCGAGGGCCCGGTTGGTTTCGTGTACGAACCAACCCGGCCGAACACAAAGTCTTCCGAAACCTTGAGTATAATATACCGAAATGACCGTCTCGATCCAAGGATCGCGTAGCCGCTGACGGTTCGTCAATCGGAGGTCCCAGGCCCAAGATATGGGCGAAAGACCGAAGAGGGCCCGAAACGGGGGTTCTGGGCCCGGGGCGACCCGACCCGAACCCCCCTGGGTCGGCCGAACCGGGTCGGCCCGGCCGACCGGACCGGCCGGCGCGGCTTTGGCCGAGCGACCGAGTGAGCCGCCGCGGGTTTGACCAGCGGCTTTGGAGAAACGCGGCCCGCGCGGGCCGCGTGCTGGGTGGTCGGACCGCGGACGCGGTCCGGCGGTTCGCCGCCGCCGCGGGTCGGCCGCGGCGGACTCCTCCGGCGGCGCGCCGGGCGCCGCCGCCTCCGGTCGCCGGCGCCGCCGCGCCGGCGACCCGCGCCGCTGCCACCTTCCGCGGGCCGCCGCAGTTGCTCCGGTGGCCCGTTTTGCCTCCCGTCTGCGCCGATGCTCCTCCCGGGGGCCGATCTTCACTGCGGGATCAACAGATCGCCCCTGCCGCGCGGTTCGTCGTCGTCCGCCATATCCGCACAACAAAAGAGATCGGCGGAGGGTTGCCGGGTCTTGTTCGTTAGACCCACACCCTCCGCGTTAGTCATAATCAACGGGAGGAAAGGCTACAACAATTTTTAATCAAAGATAAAAATTGTTCACTCCTTTTCTTTTAAACGGCATTTCAATTTTTAATTAATTGAAATTATTCATGCCGGTTCTTTATTCAAAAGAAATAAGAACACGGGAATGAATCAACAAGAAAAATAAACCCCTACCTTGTCGTCGTCGTCGGTCGAGAGGTCGTCGCGGGATCGCTCGTCGCGGAAGAAGGGGGGATCGTTGCGTCGTCGCGGTATCCGGCGTCGCGTCGCCAATCTCCGGATCAAGAACAAACGGATTTAATTAATTAAATCCGTTGCCATGAATTTTTTAAAAAAAGGAGAATTTAAACGATCCGATTCTCACCTTAGTTGCCGAACGAGGATCGGCCGCGGAAGAAGAGGCGTCGCCGAAGAACGTCGCGGGTAAAGCTCGTCGACGTCGCAGATCTCGGTGTGCGTCGTCGAATTTCGGTCGCCGGCGTTCTTCGTGTTCTTCGCGTTCTTCGCGGGGAGGGTGGAGGCCCAGAGAATCTCGCACAACGAGTAATCCTCCAAAGGAAAGAGTTGGTCTTATTTTATTATTTTGCCAACGAACGCAAACGCGTAAGTAACGACCCATTAAATTCGTTGAATTAATTCAACGAATGAAACAGCCCATTTAATTCATGAAATAAACCGCCCAATTAAATGGTCTGTTAAGAATTAAAGAAAACGCGTCGGTTGACTTTTCAGTTACTTTGACGGGTTTTCGCGGGTGCGTTACTTAGCGAAAGAAACGGCGGGGCTCGTGCGGGCCCCACCTCACAAATATCCTACCAAGGGGGTAGGATATTTCCGGATAGCATCCTATCCAGTTCAACTCAGTTCAAGCCGTCTTTAAGTGGCTTCAAGTGGCTTCCAAGCAGCTTAAGTGAAATAGAATAAAGTTGTCGCACAAACTTTATTTTATTTCTGACTTAAAGCCGCAAAATTTAAAAACCACGTCTGAGAAAACGCAACTCCGGAAGAGGCGTTTCTAAGCAAATACCGGCGCTGCGATTTCATCGGTGCCCTCAAAATTTGATTCCGGGCACCGGTTCAAAAGATAGAAAAACCCGCTCGTCCGTTCACTGAACGTACCCGAGCCAAACTTCGGAAATTGATTCCGGGCACACCGGGCCTCAGAATCAGGTGCCGTCTGAAGCTGCGCTCTTGTAAAATTCCAAAGAAAATTAAGAAAAAAATTTCCTTGAAATTTGCGGGTCTTTACATTACTCCCACCTCAGGGCTTTACGTCCCCGTAAAGATACATCAAAAACTAGGGGAACAAATGGGGTTACTGAGCACGCATCTGAGCCTCCCGCTCCCAAGTGCTCTCCTCGAGGTTCCCGTGCTGCCATCTGACGCGCACAAGAGGAATCGACCGCCCACGTAGGACCCGCTCCTGTCAATCCTCGATCTCCACTGGGACCTCCGCAAAAGTCGCCCCATCGTCCACGTCCAGCTCCCCAAAGTCGATGATGTGCGTCGGGTCGTGCACGTATCTCCTCAGCTGAGACACGTGGAAGACGTCGTGCACCCGGTGCAACTGAGGTGGTAGAGCCAGGCGATAAGCCACCTCTCCTATCCTGCTGAGGACCTGGAAAGGCCCGATGAAGCGTGGAGACAACTTGCCACCTCGGCCAAATCTCCGTAAACCACGTCGAGGTGAGACACGCAAAAAGACGTGGTCGCCATCCTCGAACTCTAGTGGCCTCCGCCTCCTGTCAGCATATGAATTCTGCCGGCTCTGAGCTGTCCTCATCCTCTCCTGGATGATCTGGACCTTCTCTGTCGTGGCTCAGACCATCTCTGGTCCCACGAGTGCTGACTCCCCAGGGTCTGTCCAGCACAACGGTGATCTGCAGGGTCTGCCGTACAACGCCTCGTATGGTGCCATCCCGATGGTGGAGTGGTAGCTGTTGTTGTACGCGAACTCCACCAAGGGTAGGTGGTCCTCCCAGCTGCGACCAAAGTCGAGAACACATGCACGGAGCATGTCCTCGAGTGTCTGTATGGTCCTCTCCGTCTGACCATCCGTCTGAGGGTGGAAGGCTGTGCTCAGATGGAGCCGCGTCCCGAACGCCTCCTGCAACCCCTTCCACAGCCGGGAAGTGAAACGAGCATCTCGATCGGAGACGATAGACGATGGCACACCGTGAAGCCGTACGATCTCCTGGACGTAAAGACGTCCCAAGCTCTCCACTGAGCCCTGCTCTCTGATGGGTAAGAAGTGTGCCGACTTGGTGAGTCGGTCGACAATCACCCAAATGGAGTCGTGACCTCTGGAAGTGCGTGGAAGTCCAGTCACGAAGTCCATAGATATGCCATCCCACTTCCACTCCGGGACCTCCAAGGGCTGTACCAAGCCTGCTGGTACCTGATGCTCTGCCTTCACCTGCTGGCAGGTGAGGCATCGTGAAACGAACTCTGCCACAACTTTCTTCATGCCCGGCCACCAGTGCTGTCGCATGAGATCCTGGTACATCTTCGCCACTCCAGGATGTACCGCCAAGGGAGAAGTGTGAAACTCTCTCAGCACCTCCTCTCGTAAAGCGACTGGTACGAAGGTACGCCCTCTGAAAAGGATGTCATGCTCTGCTCCAAGGGAGAAGCCATCAGGCGCCTGACCTGAGGATATCAGTGCACGCCGGGTCTCACAGTCAGCGTCCTCACGCTGAGCCTCTCTGACCCGCTGTAGAAGTGGAGGAGAGACTGTGAGAGACTGAAGAAAGGCTGCTCCGTCTCTATCCACGAAGGATATCTGTAAGGAGGCTAGCTGCTCCATCGCCTCCTCAAGTAGCTGAATGCCCGTCCTCCTGCTGAGGGCATTGGCTACCACGTTCCCCTTCCCAGGAGTATAGACTATCTCAAAGTCATAGTCCTGGAGGAACTCAAGACATCTCCACTGTCTCAGGTTCAGGTCCTTCTGAGAGAAGATATACCTGAGACTCTGGTGGTCAGAAAAGACTGTGAAGCGCTCGCCCATCAGATAGTGCCGCCAAGTCTTCAGAGCGAAGACCACTGCTGCTAACTCCAGGTCATGAGTGGCGTAGTTCTGCTCATGCGGCCTCAACTGACGTGATCCGTAGGCGATCAAGGCCCGCTCCTGCATCAGGACGCACCCGAGTCCAGTCCCTGATGCGTCGCAGTAAACTACGTATCCAACTCCCTCCTCAGGCAACCTCAAGATAGGTGCGCTGGTCAACCTCTGCCTCAGCTCCTGGAAGCTCTGCTGACATCTGTCTGACCACACGAAGGGTTTCCCCTTCTTCTTCAACGCTGAGAGTGGTGCCGCAACTCTGGAGAAGTCTGGCACGAATCTCCGATAGTATCCGGCTAGGCCCAAGAAGCTCCGCACCTCCGTCACGCTCCTGGGTGGCTCCCAAGCTAGCACTGCCTCGATCTTCGCGGGATCCACTGCAACTCCCGCCTCAGAGATGACGTGCCCCAAGAAATGGACCTCACGTAACCAGAACTGGCATTTTGAGAGCTTTCCATAAAGCTGGTGCTCTCGGAGTGTGTCTAGCACAACTCGCAGGTGGTAGGCATGCTCCTCCTCAGTCGTCGAGTATACCAAAATGTCGTCAATGAAGACCACGACAAATCGGTCGAGGTATGGCTGGAAGATCCTGTTCATGAGGCTCATGAACACTGCTGGAGCATTGGTTATGCCGAACGACATAACCAAGAACTCATAATCGCCATACCGACACCTGAAGGCCGTCTTCTGCACGTCCTCGTCTCGAACTCTGAGCTGATGATAGCCTGACCGGAGGTCTATCTTCGAGAACCACCGCGCTCCCTTGAGCTGATCGAAGAGGTCATCAATCCGTGGCAGCGGATACTTGTTCCTCACTGTCACCTGGTTCAGGCGACGATAGTCGACACACAGTCGCAAGCTCCCGTCCGCCTTCTTGGCGAACAAAATCGGGGAAGCCCAGGGTGAAACACTGGGTCGGATAAACCCCTTGCTCTGCAAGTCCTCCAACTGTACCCGCAGCTCTCGAAGCTCGGCGGGGGCCATCCGATATGCTGAAGTAGATATCGGGGCTGTCCCGGGGTACAAGTCGATGTAAAAGTCTACCTCTCTACGAGGAGGTAGCCCTGGAACGTCGTCGGGAAAGACGTCCACGTACTGGTCCACAACTGCAGGAAAAGCTGGACTCCGCACATCCATTGCTCCTAGGATGAGGCTATCCAACTGATGAGAGATGGGCTGCACTCTCCTCCGCGGAAGTCCATCCTGTGCTGCAAAGGTTCCCTTCTCGCCGGTGAAGGTAAACCTGCTCCCGTCGGTGCGAACACATCGCACCTTGCGCCTAAAACAGTCGATCTGGGCATGAACCGTGGATAGCCAATCCATGCCCAAGATGACGTCGTAAGGCCTCGACGCCGCTACAAGGAGATCCCAGCCGAAGCTCTCGCCTCCTAGAGTAAGCTCACACTGCCGGCACCAGTGCGTAATCGTCGAGTCTGCTCCCGTAGGAGTCTCTAGCCGTAAGGATCGAGCCAACGGATCAGTCGGAATCTCCGAGCTCCGAACAAGGGAAGAGGCTATGAAAGAGTGACTCGCTCCTGTGTCTATAAGTACTGCAGCAAGGGTGGAATAGACACAGATCGTACCTCGAATCATCTCTGGCAAGTCGGGGTCGTAGGCCTCCACTGCCTGGAGCTGGGCCTGTCCCTGCCCGCCAGCTCCATGTGGTCGAGGTGGCCCTCCTGGTGGTGGTGGGGGTAGAGCCTGGAAGCGTCGCCCACCACCCGCTGCTCGTCCAGCTCCTCTGCCTCGTCCGCCTCCTCCCTGCGGACCGCCACGGTCGACCCTCTGCCTCTGCCTGGGTGGCCCCTCCACCGTCTGCTGCTCCTCTGGTCGGCGAGTCGGGCAGTCACGAGCCATGTGACCCTGCCCTCCGCAGGAGTAGCACAGCCTGCCTCTCGGAAGGCTGGCACTCCGCTGTGTGCCCCGCACCGCTAAGCCGGTGTCCTGAGGCCGTCTGCGTGGGGGTCTGGTCTTCCTGGACCCGAGAGTCATCCGTCGGCTACCTGCTGCCGAAGACTCAGCTACCTGCCGCCCTGCGCTAGGTCTCGCCGCTGAAGAAGGCTCTGCCAGGAAGCTCTCGATCAGGAGGGCTCGCTCCAGCACTCCCGCCTGGGTCGGAATGCTGAGGGAGATCAGCGACGCCCGAATCTCCTGTCGCAAGCCCTGCTCGAAGGTCCGGGCCCGGAAGAAGGGGTCCCGTACCATGTCGGTCGAGTAGCGAGATAGGTCAGTGAACCTCGCCGCGTACTGAGCGACCGTCATGCTGCCCTGGCGCAGCTGGAGAAGCTCCTGGATGCGCACCGCTCGGAGGGTGGCCGGGACGAACTCAGAGCGGAAGAGGCTCTCGAAGTCCGCCCAGAGCAAGGATGTCTCATCGTGAACCTGGAGCATCAGGCTCCACCATCGTGCTGCCGCCGCCTGCAGGAGGCTCGCTGCGAGAATCACCATGAGATCCGCTGGTGTCCTCACTAGCCTAAAGATCCGTACCACCGCCTCTAGCCAGTCCTCGGCGGCCTGGGGGTCCGCCTCACCGCGAAACCTGGGCGGTCGTTGGCTCTGAAACTCATGCAGTGCCCTGAGGCGACGTGCATCGTCAACGTCTGGTACTGGTAGCATCGGTGGCTCGGCGGGTAAAGCTACCGCCGGTGCCACTGCTGGCAAAGGGCCCTGCACCGAGGCCTCGTCGCTCGGTGGGCTGCCATCACGCCCTACGCTCGGAACCCTAGCTGGCTGTCGTCGCGGGGCCATCCTGAAAAGGAGAACAAGAGCACCACAGTCAGAACAGTATACCTGGTGAGCTGGCACAAGTAATCACAAGGAAAACTTGAGACTTTCATAAAGCAGATCAGTATACCCGGTGAGCTGACACAAGTAATCACAAAGAAAACTTGAAACACACACGCAATCAATGTTTTTATGCATTAAGTCGGAAATCAGGAGTCAGGGTCCTGGTGTACGGATATGTCGGCCGCCGCACCAACACTGGGCTCCCTGAACTGATAACCACACTCAATACACTAAACACTATTGCTTCATATAGAAAGAAGGATGATCAGAGTCTGCGGTAGAACCGACCGCCTCTGATACCAATTTGTCACGACCCGTCCTCGGGGCCCGTGCCGTGACTACCCCAAGCCAGCCTTCCATAGGCCAGGGGCTGGCGACTAGCACCAAGGCGTAAAATCCCAGTAAACAGGGAAGGCATTGCCTTTATAAGTAACAACCACACAGAGTCAGCAAGCGGAAAGTAAAGTGCAGAAAAGTAAAGGGGGCCGGAAATACAAGCCCAACTGTAAAGTACAACTGAAAAGTAAAGTACAGCAACTGAAGAAAAGACGGAGGCCTCGTGTCGTCCACTGGCAATCCCACCTAAAGGGTGGGTACAGATAGCCTCCAGGCTCCTCGGGTCCCACGTCCGCTCCGAGCACGTCCCGCCCAGTGGTCCACCTCCAGGTACCATCCTGCTCCACGCCCCAACCGTGATCAGCGCTGTCCGTCGTCTGCAACCAACACAACAAGGTGCGGGCATAGCTCGTGCAGGGGTGAGTACAAGCTACTCAGTAAGGACCCCGAGACCCCCGAAGGTCTCCCGAAATCCACAAAGGATATAGCACAAAAGAAAGATGCAATCACAAAGTAACATCTGACTCGACTTAGGTATATGCCCATACATATACCTAAGTCCCCAATTCCAGCTCTGCTCACGAGCTCAAGAACAACTCAATCCACAAAGTAAAGCAAGACTCAAATCCACAAGGAGAGTAAACAGTAAAATCCACGTAGGATAGTTCAACACAATCCACAAAGGAGAGTAACATACGATTCAGCTCAACCAGGTATACTTTTTCAGATGACGTCAAAGATGATCACTGATCCATCTAAGTCGTCGGACCCACGAAGGATCGATAGGTACTAACCCCCGCAAAAGACTCATGTAGGATCGGGCTCACACAGAACCTGTAGGCAGTGGCTCACACAGAACCGGTAGTAAGGACCCACATAGGATCGGGCTCACACAGAACCTGTAGCACTGATCCACGTAGGATCGCTGAGTGTAGTAGTCGACGCAGTCCACTGAGGATCTCTGCTCTGTCGTCGCCGCAGTCCACGAAGGATCTCTGCTCTGCCATCGTCGCAGTCCACGGAGGATCTCTGCTCTGTCGTCGAAGTCACAGCCAGCGCTAGGGTTCCCGCACATAGCGAGCTCGTTTAGGAGGGTCCGCTCCACGAGCCGAGAGGCTGATACATCAACTGACACGTAGTCCGAAGTTGATGCATCCAAAAGTTCCGTCTCACTTAGAGGAAACTACCACAGCTGACGGCACGTCGATCGGACGTCCGTAGCTCAAGTTATGAGCGTTTCCGCTCCGAGGGCCCGGTTGGTTTCGTGTACGAACCAACCCGGCCGAACCCAAAGTCTTCCGAAACCTTGAGTATAATATACCGAAACGACCGTCTCGATCCAAGGATCGCGTAGCCACTGACGGTTCATCAATCGGAGGTCCCAGGCCCAAGATATGGGCGAAAGACCGAAGAGGGCCCGAAACGGGGGTTCTGGGCCCGGGGCGACCCGGCCGACCGGACCGGCCGGCTCGGCTTTGGCCGAGCGGCCGAGTGAGCCGCCGTGGGTTTGACCCGCGGCTTTGGAGAAACGCGGCCCGCACGGGCCGCGTGCTGGGTGGCCGGACCGCGGACGCGGTCCGGCGGTTCGCCGCCGCCACGGCTCTGCCGCGGCGGACTCCTCTGGCGGCGCGCCGGGCGCCGCCGCCTCCGGTCGCCGGCGCCGCCGCGCCGGCGACCCGCACCGCCGCCGCCTTCCGCGGGCCGCCGGAGTTGCTCCGGTGGCCCGTTTTGCCTCCCGTCTGCGCCGATGCTCCTCCCGGGGGCCGATCTTCACTGCGGGATCAACAGATCGCCCCTGCCGCGCGGTTCGTCGTCGTCCGCCATATCCGCACAACAAAAGAGATCGGCGGAGGGTTGCCGGGTCTTGTTCGTTAGACCCGCACCCTCCGCGTTAGTCATAATCAACGGGAGGAAAGGCTACAACAATTTTTAATCAAAGATAAAAATTGTTCACTCCTTTTCTTTTAAACGACATTTCAATTTTTAATTAATTGAAATTATTCATGCCGGTTCTTTATTCAAAAGAAATAAGAACACGTGAATGAATCAACAAGAAAAATAAACCCCTACCTTGTCGTCGTCGTCGGACGAGAGGTCGTCGCGGGATCGCTCGTCGCGGAAGAAGGGGGGATCGTTGCGTCGTCGCGGTATCCGGCGTCGCGTCGCCAATCTCCGGATCAAGAACAAACGGATTTAATTAATTAAATCCGTTGCCATGAATTTTTTAAAAAAAAGGAGAATTTAAACGATCCGATTCTCACCTTAGTTGCCGAACGAGGATCGGCCGCGGAAGAAGAGGCGTCGCCGAAGAACGTCGCGGGTAAAGCTCGTCGACGTCGCAGATCTCGGTGTGCGTCGTCGAATTTCGGTCGCCGGCGTTCTTCGCGTTCTTTGCGTTCTTCGCGTTCTTCGCGTTCTTCGCGGGGAGGGTGGAGGCCCAGAGAATCTCGCACAACGAGTAATCCTCCAAAGGAAAGAGTTGGTCTTATTTTATTATTTTGCCAACGAACGCAAACGCGTAAGTAACGACCCATTAAATTCGTTGAATTAATTCAACGAATGAAACAGCCCATTTAATTCACGAAATAAACCGCCCAATTAAATGGTCTGTTAAGAATTAAAGAAAACGCGTCGGTTGACTTTTCAGTTACTTTGACGGGTTTTCGCGGGTGCATTACTTAGCGAAAGAAACGGCGGGGCTCGTGCGGGCCCCATCTCACAAATATCCTACCAAGGGGGTATGATATTTCCGGATAGCATCCTATCCAGTTCAACTCAGTTCAAGCCGTCTTTAAGTGGCTTCAAGTGGCTTCCAAGCAGCTTAAGTGAAATAGAATAAAGTTGTCGCACAAACTTTATTTTATTTCTGACTTAAAGCCGCAAAATTTAAAAACCACGTCTGAGCAAACGCAACTCCGGAAGAGGCGTTTCTAAGCAAATACCGGCGCTGCGATTTCATCGGTGCCCTCAGAATTTGATTCCGGGCACCGGTTCAAAAGATAGAAAAACCCGCTCGTCCGTTCACTGAACGTACCCGAGCCAAACTTCGGAAATTGATTACGGGCACACCGGGCCTCGGAATCAGGTGCCGTCTGAAGCTGCGCTCTTGTAAAATTCCAAAGAAAATTAAGAAAAACATTTCCTTTAAATTTGCGGGTCTTTACATACTATATACTCATATTAGATATTATTTTATGTCTTTGGTGGTTTAATACATAGTTTTACTCACACCTTACTCAAGATTTAAATTCACAGGGTTTTTTGATAAACTTTAACATGTTTATTGTAGGTTTTTGTTTAGGATGAGGCCCATGTTAGTGTGGCTGAGTAGGATAGATCAGATAGTGTTCGAATACTAGATATGGTTTGGCTCAGATATGCAACATAACCCCTTTTTGTTTCATTTATTTTATTCTGGTATATAATTATTACCAGCCCAGTGGGAGATCTATTGTTTGTATAGCATGATCATTGGATCTTTTATTTCTTTTCACATATACCTGATGGAGGTTTATTTATTTATGCGCAATCTATTTTTTTACTAATGTGGATGGTATTTGGTTATTTTATATTCTATCATAAAATTTGATATAGGGAGTATAGTCTCTCTATAATACCAACTTAGACCCTTGCTACTAGTCAACAACCTCTATTATATGGGGAGGTGCACCAGAGGACATGCAGTGAACCGGTATGACCAATGGTTATATAGTGATTTAGGGTGGGAAATTACAACCCCCATAAATTTTTACCATCAATGATCAATACAAGAAAGGAAAGGATGTGGTTTTTCAAGCTCCACATCACTTTCCATCCTTGGTAGGTGAGGTACCAAACATGAATTGATGGAGAGAATAAAATAATCAAGCCATGGGTCCCTAGGATAGATAAAGATCCTCACCACCATGATATGTTAAAATCACTATGTTATGGTTATTTTCAAATCTAGATGAAAAAGATAGTCTCCATGGTGTGGCTCGACTTACCTCACCATTTTGGGTTGCACTACAAGCATGACCATGATGTGGTGGTCTTGCACCCACTGTCTCGGACCATAACCACTCCATGTTAGCATGACTCGACAAGGATCACCACACCCATTAAAATGAATATGTTGGTATCCCTATTTACTATAGGAAGACTCACCTAGAAAAATTTCTAGTGCCTAATCATTTCCACCAATAAAAATCACTTGAGTTCTATATAAGAACTACACCTAGGAGAGATGGGAGGACCTTGGGAATTTTGGCCTTTTACTTATTTGAGAACCAAAATAGTCATCCCCATGCTTGTGGATCTAGAACTCCAAGTAAAAATGGTTAACACTCATGACCAAACACTAAAATAGTGACCATCATGGTTGTTTTAGACCTCATAGTGCACCCATAAGCTGAAATGTCCTACCTACAAAATGTGAAGGGCCCAAACTTTCATGAACTTACACACCAGGGACTACTTATTTGGAAATAAGATGAGTACGACTACCCCATGACCACCTCTAAAAGTCCTGGGGCTGGTGACTAGATCTGAGTAGGCATATCACACACACATGGTGTCCTTAGCCTATGATACCTATACACCTGGACACACATCCATCTCCATGCCACAATGTATAAATAATAATACAATTAATATCAAATTAATGCGTACATATATATCCCCCAATTAGAGTACAAAAATGTATTACAATGCAATAAAGGGAAAAATAAAAGCCCATAAAAACTGCAAAAGAGTCTAACATACTCAGAAGGAGGGGCCTGTTATCAGATGAAACCACTAATAGAAACCTTAGTATATATAAATCATTATGTTTTTCCTCTCCCTAGACTCCATTTAATGTCTTGCTTTCTTCATGAGACATGATATATGTGGGTAGATCCCATACATGAATGAGTATAACAATACCCAGTATACACCAGAAAAACTCAAAATAAAAGGAGGAAACTGTATAGAAATAGTCTACTCAACCCATAACCAGAGAGAATAGTAACCTAAGTGAGATAAAATATTAATATCCATATCCACTTCTCACCTATACATGATGACTCAAATCATCATCATAAGGATTCTTAGAATCACCCAGAAATATTATTCAAAGACTCCATGTCTCATAGTATCACCATACAACCTACCATAGAATTATACTAAAGGCTCAAAGGTATCACTCATCTATAGAAATCACTCCATGATACCTATCATTCTTAAGGTCACTCATTTTAGATGTCTCCCTCATGAGGTATCACTAAGCTGATCACACATCCCCACTATCCCTAATGTCATCCATCTGAGAGAACATTCTCATCGAGTCTAGCTATGAAGAAAGTCACTATATAAACCATTGAAACATGATATTAAGATAGGGGATCCCACCCATACCTCATGGGGGTCTCTATGAACCCTAATATAACCCAAAATATCTCAACACACAAATAGGGGATCACTCCCAAGACCGTTGGGGGACACCACAAACCGAATAAAAAACTCTAGATATCATAACACTTGGATAGGGGATCACACCCTAGACCATTGGGGGATGCCTCAAACCCTACTAATACTCAAAACCATGATACATAGATAGTGGATCACACCCAAGACCGCTGGGTGATACTGCAAAAACAATATCAAACTACCTTCCATGTAAGGGGTCTTATGCATGATGATGTCATGAAACTTACCAGAATCACCTATTAAGTAGGGGGTCAAAACCTATATATTCTGGTAACATTGATACCTCAAACACCACTGAGGGAAGATGATATGATATAGGATCCTTCCACAGACTTCCTAAATGGACACACTATGTAGAGACCCAAGATTGACGTACATGTAAATTACATTACTTTTGCGGAATACTTAATATATAACAAGAACCAACACTCAAGGACCGTAATAGTTTAGTGTCTTTGGAAACTTGGAACATAATCTTATAATCAAGGTGAAAGATCTTCAACATCTCACATAATAATCTTTCTATTTTGTTTTCTTACCCAAAAACTTTCTTTAAATCCTTCAGAAAAGAAAACATATAAAGGGTGAGCTCAAATGCTTAGTAAGGGTAAACATGGAGAAAATAAAACAAACCATACATATTTGAACTTAAAAACATGAACATAATGTTTAAACATCAAAATATTGAGCAATGACATAAAACTTGGAAGTATGTAAGACATAGATCATAAAGGAACATCAATCATGATAAAATAGCATGGGGATAAAAAATGTAATTGTGGAAACAATTAAGCACATGTTATGATTTCCATAGTAGCCAAGGCATTGCGGCCAAGACCATCATAGTGGACAAAGTCCCTTACTGAATCGAGTTCACTGCTCCAGTCCTGTATCACTGAACCATATTAACTTTACATTCTAGCTTTGTCTATCTCATGAGATATAAATCTTTACCCAATGAATTTTAGGGAGATATAGGTCCCACCCATCCCATAATGAAATCATTCTAACCTGTGCCACAAAAAAATCATAAATCATTCATCATAACCCAAAGAATAAAATGGGTTTCATAAACATCATCACATATTAACACAATCCATATAAAACAAATGGATATCATTTCATCATAAGAAAAATCAAACCATGTAAATAATAGAATAATTATACTAGAATCATAAACATAATAAATAATGACATCTTAGATGGAAAATAGTTTTGATAAAACATTTGAAATTAATTCTTATGAAAAAGATCATTTCTTCTTCAAAATCATTTTCTTTTCTCAAAATGCCATGAAATTTTAAAAGAAAGGGTTTTTTTGAAAATAATCATGAAATGTTTTAGATGAATATTCATTTAAATAAGTCATTATGAAACTGTAAAAATCTATTCACATCGTATAAGTTAAAAAAACATTCTTCTAGTATTTTTTCCAAAAAAGTCAAAAAGTTCCTCATATGGTAAACAAAAGAAAGATTCCTTCCATAACACAATGTAAAAGTAAAAGGGGGGGGGGGGTAAACATGACTTTAAAAATACATGTAAGAATATTAATCACTTTACAAAAAAGATTTTTATAGACATGGATGAAAAATATAACCCCAGTAAATACTTACGTATAAGCAATCTCAGATAAAAATGAGATTTGAAAAATTATACCTTACCTTAGGTCCAATTTCTTCCATATGTGTCTGAGACTCCTGTATAGTGGGTTTAAACATATTATTAACTTGAAACATAACCATAACAATATTTATGATATCATATATTATTCACTTATGACTTTATATTACCCGTTCTTTGGTAAATTCCATGTTAAAGCAGTGTTTTGGGTAAAATCGTCTCATTTATCGTACGTGTTTTGACTTGTTGTTCATTATATTATTACATATATCCTTATTTAATAAATTCTCGAATGTAAAACCTGATTTATATATAATATATATTCAGTATATAAATATATATTATATATCGATAAATGGAATGAAATACACCATTCAAAGAGATGGTAAGCCGTACGTACTCATGAACATTGTTTTCGTTTCCTTATTGAATTGAATGGAATTAAGTAAATGAAACATATATGTACATAAATAAAATATCATTATTATGTAATATCTTTAATTATTATTTATTATATATATTTTATAATCATACTTGAATGGTTAATCATGGAGAATGAATCTCATCGCGTTCGTAGAGACGGTAGTCCGTACGTATGCATGTGTGGTGACTTTTTCATTCATAGGATGGATAAAATAAATAATATGGTTATAAAATTTTTATAATAACATCACAGTATATAGAATATATTGGAGTTATTATTTTATAAGGGAAACAACAAAGAATGAGGAAGTAGATGAAGAGTGGAAATTGAAATAGGTGGAGAGACATTTACCTCTTCTTCGGGTTCTTCCTTTTGATTTGATTGAAAGGGATCCTTAGGTTGGATTTATGACTAAAGTAAGGCCTCTAGGATTAAGGTAGGATAGTTAAGAGGGTATTTGGGCAGAGGTTGTTCAATCCAGATTTCTTAGAAGGTGTGAATTTGAGTAAAGGTGGAGTTCCCTTTTATAAGAGGGGTGAGGGACACCTTAGAAAAAACTTAAAATATTATTTTATAATAAATTCATTTTCGGTTTCTAATGGATCCAAAGTGAATTATTTCGAGGCTAGGGTGGGGATGGGTCTACATCCACTCAACCAATATGTTTTATACATATTTGAGTTACCATTTTAACCTTATCATTTAGATTTAACTCTAAGTTAAATAATTTAACTTTTACCATGTCTTCTTGTATTCTTACACTATATGGTTAATAAACTTACTATAAACTGCCAATAAAACCCCAATTAGTTCATTAATGTAATATATATTATTATATATGTCGTTTTGCCGAACCATATATTTTTAGGATCATTATATCAATTAATAATATAATATTTGTTTTAAAAACTCTTTTGTCAATTGTGACACTATTTGGTATTTTATTTTTTTATAAATTTATAACAGCATTATTTCATCAAAAAAAATTCATCTAACCAACCATAATTTGTTATATTAACTTATAAAATTAGTTTAATTTATGAAAAGTCTCAAATTACATTTATTTGTGTATTTATAATATCAATTATGTTAATATTTCATTACTAAAGTAATTACTCCATCATCATTGTGTCAAAAATAAATTAAATTATTTAATGTATAAAAAATATAAATAAAATACCATTATTTAGGAAATATTTTTAGATTTATAATGAATATTTATAGTCAAACTTATCTTATGTTTAAACCTATATTAAAAATGTTTTAATTATTAAACTTTGATTTTAACTATTTTATCTATTTTAACTCTTCTTTGAATTAAATAATAATAAATGTCCTAATCTAATAAAAGTGGACCTAAATGGTCATATTTTATTCCTAGGGTTGTTTTTGGTCGAATTACACTTATCCAATTGAATTATGACATGTGTTAGGGTAATAATAATATCATATTTACCCTTAATTATCCTATTTACTTTTAATCGTGTTAAATAAAAGTAAAACGTTACTATTCACCAAAAATTATTTTCATCTTATTGAACCACATTTTACTTACTGATATCAACTATGTCTCTTGGATTTTTGAAATTTAACTCACAGAAGCGGTAAAATTAAGTTTTATGTAAATTTGCAAATTCTCTTAGGAGGTGGGTAAAAGACGGTGAAAAGTTCAATAAAATTTTTATATATCTAAAATTATTATAAGATGAATCCAATGAATTACATTGAACTTATATAGGTATTATGTATCTATTTTGACTTAAAATAAATTTAAATAATATAAATAATTATTTAAATAAAAATTCTCTTTTAAACTATAACTAAGTTTTTTTTCACTATTCATAAAAAAATGAAAGTTTTCAGAAAAATACCAAAAATTCACCCTAGGATAATTTTGATATTTCGAATCCAAAAATGAAGTCCATTTTTAATGATAAAATTTATAAAATTCCAAAAAGTGGGTATTACTATTCATAATGGCTAGTTTATATAATATTTTAATAATATATCGTTGTTTAGTGAAACCCGGTATTGCATACATCACAAGCTATCGAGGAAGGTTGATCTTGAGTGTAAGGCAATCCAAGAATAGTGTTGCATATACTACAAGATAATGAAGTGTTGTGTATAGAAAAAGATAATCTTGGTGTAGCATACAACACAAGACATCAAAAAAATTAAAAATAATATTTCTCATAAAATCTCGAGGTGTTATTTTCTACCCCCCTTAAAATGAATTTCGCTCTCGAAATTCATCAGGGTTATAAACGGTTTACTACTTGAAAGTTTCATTCATAGAAACCGACATCATAAAAATTAATACTAAAAATTAATTTTAAAAAAAGAAACATAACGGTTACCCAAATCAACTCATCATTGGGTTTCCACATAGAAGAACATAGTTGAAAATATGGATATGGAAGAGAAATATGACCATCAAGTTCTGATGGAGAGTGGTAGAGGACATGGATATAAAAAATCCAACAATCACAAAGCCATAAATTTGTGATGATCTAAGGTACCATCTGATTTATCAGATATGAGGGCAATAAGACAACATTTTTGGTTTTCAAGACCATTTTCCTAATGTTGAAGAATTTTTGAATTAAAAGAAATACATACTTGATTTTTGTACAATCTCACTGTTGTTCGTGCCTTGAAAAATTTCCACTTCATCTCTTAAAGAAATGAAGTTGAATTTTTCTTGCATGAAGTGTTAGCAGATCATGCGATAGAATGATAAGTCATTCCATCTGTCTCAAACATAAGGTTAAAAATAGTTATATACACAAGTCCATCTATGGTGAGATTAATTGTATATGGTTCAAAAAATGGACGTATACTTCCTCTATCATAACACTTAATAAAATAAAACTAGTTTCTACTAACCAGGGACTTCTTGTTGTCCAGTGGTAGGCGATAAAGGCCTATCATTCTTCGGTTGTGGGTTCAATTCCCACATCTTTGTCCGAAGTGATGGGTTGTTTCTCGTCCTACGAGTTGTACTTTTTCTAAAACTATACTTATTATAAAATAAAAAAAAGTTCTATACATAAAAAATACTATCTTATGTCTAACTTAATATATTCTAATCTTTATGTTTATCCAAAATACTTCTCTCCAATCTCATATTATAAATAAAACGATTACTAGAAAGGTCATCTACCAAGCATTGAATACAATCATTTATCGCCATTATATCATAAGATATATCTTGTTGGTCATATTCCAAACATTTCAATTCCTTAGTCATGTATTCTCTTGAAAAATTAATATCCATTGAACCTTAGTGAAAACATGAATGCTATCAAAATGTAACTCTTTCCACATACCAAAATATCAAAAATTCTATATACTCAAACCATGATATCAATTTGTCCTTATATCAATCATGAGCTCATGAATACTACCAAAAATATTATTTTCCCCTTATCCATTCATTATGCACATATAATCTTCTTTACAAAAGTATTTCAATATAATTATTGAAAACCAGGATAAAAAAATACATGGGTATTCCAATATTCCACAATACTATAAATGAAATTCCATGATACTATTTTGAAATCCCATTACATAAACATTTAATCATTCCACCACATCATTGGAATACTCAATATCACAAATAGTGATCGCATGTGACTTCCCTTTGTCCTTTTCCTTAAGAGGTTGTTGATGTTGATCATCATTAACCCTTGGATTAGGGCATTGGTTAGTATAATGCCCCAATTCCTTGAAATTGTAGCATTGAAGCCTACGAGCAATGAATGTAATGTTTTAAGCCTATGAGAAATGAATTCCTCTAAGGCCTACGAGCCATGTAATGATTATGCCTATGGGCCTTATATGTGTTCCACCTCACCCCTTGAAACACGGATTATCAAAAATCAATTAAAAATGAAGGCCTTCAGGCCATTCGAGGCTATTCACATCATTAGCTACCTTTTTCCCATTACTTCGACACTCAACTGCTCAATGAAATTCTTTTACACACTTAAAAAATTTTCTAGTTCCTTTTATACAATCTCCACCATGCTTCTTTCCACACATTGAGCATAAAGAAACATTCATCTTCTTTTCACCATTGTTCTGAGATTTCTCCTTGAACTCCATATTTCTTTTCTTGTAAAACCATGAGATGGATATGTAACACCAACTTACAGTTCTACCTTGATAGAACAACACACAATTTCTTCATAGATACTGAAGTCTCTTATAGATAATTCCCTTCAAGGACTTGGTTTTAATCCACTGAAGAATCGATCAACTTTAATTTCAGGTTGGATGATAAATCCAGATGCATAACTTGCAAGCCCTGTAAAATTCGCCTCGTATATACCAGCAGATTCATCATTATTTTTCTTAAGCTCAAGGAACTAATTTTCCATATTTGTTCAAAGAATATGAGGGAAATACTTATAGAAAAACAAGTTCTTGAACTCATCCCATTCCACGGATTAAATTTCATCTTGGGGCCTTGAATTCTTAATTAGAGTCCACAACAGGTCTGCTTCACCTTCTAAACGGTAAATAGCCATAATGAATTCATGTTCCGAGTAGCAATGTATGGAAAATATATTTTCCATGGTACTGATCCATTGTTCAGTAAAAAGTGGATCAGAATACCCATTGAAAGAAGGTGGACGTTGCCTCATAAAGGACTCAATAGAATACTGTTCCCTTCTCTGCTTATCTGGAATTCCAGAATGAATAATATCTTGTGTAAGTATAGAAATAATATTTTTCCCTCCATCTCCCATAACATTTGTTTTTTTAGGAGGACAATCATTGCATCGTCCATTACATTGATTAACACGGTTCCTTCGGGTTCCAACCATCATCTGAAACCCATTAAGAATAGTGTGAGAGGAAAAAATCATGCTAGGAAAACAACATAATAAAGGGGTAGTACCTTTAATATCTAACATCTTAGGTTTAATTATAATATCGTTATCGTATTCTAGGACTACCACCTATACTTATACTTAACCGTAGGGACATCCCTAGACATACCTTATAAATATCTATAGGGATCCCACTAAAGTTTTTTTCATCCAAGTTTCCAAAGGTTAACTAAACCTTTCATCTGATACCAACTGTAGAAACCCAAGCTTGAAATAAATGGAAATTACATTACTTTTGCAGAATATGTAATACATAACAATAACCAACACTAAAGGACCGTAATAGTTTAGTATCTTTGGAAACTCGGAACATAATCTTCTAATCAAGGTGAAAGATCTTCAACATCTCCCATAAAGATCTCCCCCTTTTGTTTTCTTACATAAAAACTTTATTTATATCCTAGGGAAAAGAAAACATATAAAGGGTGAGATCAAATGATCAGTATGGGTAAGCATGGAGAAAATAAAACAAACCATATATATTTAAACTTAAAAACATGAACATAATGTTTAAACATCAAAATCTTAAGCAATGACATAAAACATGGCAGTACGTAAAGAATAGATCATAAAGGAACATCAATCATGATAAAATATCATGGGGATAAAACATGTAATTGTGGAAATCATTAAGCACATTTTATGATTTTCATAGTAGCCAAGGCATTGCTTCCAAGACCATCATAGTGGACAAAGTCCCTTACTGAATCAAGTTCACTCCTCATTCCAGTCCTGTATCACTAAACCAGATTAACTTTCCATTCCATCCATGTCTATCTCATGAGATATAAATATTTACCCAATTCATTGGAGGGAGATATAGGTCCCACCCATCTCATATTGAAATCATGCTTACGTGTGCCACAAAACAATCATAAATCATTCATCATAACCCAAAGAATAAAATGGGTTTCATAAACATCATCCCATCTAAACATAATCCACATAAAACAAATGGATATAATATCATCATAAGAGAAATCAAACCATTTAAATAAAAGAGTCATTATACGGGAATCATAAACATACTAAATAATGTTATCTTATATGGAAAATAGTTTTGATAAAACACTTTAAATGAATTCTTGAGGAAAATATCCTATCTTATTCAAAATTATTTTCTTTTCTCAAAATGTAATGAAATTTTAAAAGAAAAGGATTTTGTTGAAGATAAGCATGAAATTTTTTAGAGGAATATTCATTTAAATAATTTGTTGTGAAACCATAAAAATTCATTCACGCTGTATAAGTTAAAACAAAACATTCTTCTCGTACTTTTTCTGGAAACGTCCAAAAATTCCTTGTATGGTAAACAGAAGAAATATTCCTTCTATAACACAATATAAAAGTCAAATAGGGGTAAATATTAATTTAAAAATACATGAAAGAATATTAAACACTTTATGAAAAACATTATTATAGAGATGGATGAAAAATATAACCCCAGTAAATACTTACGTATAAGCAATCTCGGATATAAATGAGATTTGAAAAATTATCCCTTACCTTAGGTCCAATTTCTTCCATATGTGTCCGAGACTCCTGTATAGTGGGTTTAAAAATATTATTAACTTGTAACATAACCATAATTATATTTATGATATTATATATTATTCACTTATTACTTTATATTACCCGTTCTTTGGTAAATTCAATGATAAAGCAGTGTTTTGGGTAAAATCGTTTCATTTATTGTACGTGTTTTGACTTTTTGTTCATGATATTATTACTTATATCATGATTTACTAAATTACAGAATGTAATAAATTATTTATATATAATATATATTCAGTATATAAATATATATGATAGATCGATAAATGGAATGAAATACACCGTTCATGGAGATGGTAAGCCGTACGTATGCATGAACATTATTTTCATTTCCTTATTGAATTGAATGGAATTAAGTAAATGAAACATATATGTACATAAATAAAGTATCATTATTATGTAATATATTTCATGATTATTTATTATATATATTTTATAATCATACTTGAATGGTTAATCATGGAGAATGAATCTCATCGCGTTCGTGGAGACGGTAGTCCGTACGTACACACGTGTGGTGACTTTTTCATTCATAGGATGGATAAAATAACTAATATGGTTGTAAAATTTTTATAATAACATCACAGTATATATAATATACTGGAGTTATTATTTTAGAATGGAAACAAAAAATAATGAGGAAGTGGAAGAAGAATGGAACTTGAAATAGGTGGTGAGACATTTACCTCTTCTTCGGGTTCTTCCTTTTGATTTGATCAAAAGATCTCCATAGGTTGGATTTCTGACTAAAGGAAGGCCTCTAGGATGAAGGGATGATAGTTGAGAGGGTATTTGGGTAGATTTTTTCCATGAAAAATGTCTCAGAAGGTGTGAATTAGAGTGAAGGGGGAGTGCCCTTTTATAAGAGGGGTGAGGGGCACCTTAGGAAAAACCTAAAATATTATTTTATAATAAATTCATTTTCGGTTTCTAATGGCTCCAAAGTGACTTTTCTCTAGGATAGGTTGGGGATGGGTCGACATCATCTCAACAAATAGGTTTTAGACATGTTTAGTTTACCATTTTAACCTTATCATTTATATTTAACTCTAAGTAAAATAATTTAACTTTTACCGTGTCTTCTTGTATTCTTAGACTATATGGTTAATAAACTTACTATAAACTGCCAATAGAACCCCAATTAGTTCATTAATGTCATATATATTATTATATAAGTCTTTTTGACGAAACATAGATTTTTAGGACCATTATATCAATTAATAATATAATATTTGTTTTAAAAACTCTTTTATGTCAATTTTGACACTATTTGCTATTTTGTTTTTTATAAATTCATAAAAACATTATTACTTAAAAAAAATTCATATAACTAACCCTAATATGTTTTATTAACCTAGAAAATTAGTTTAATTTATAAAAAGTCTCAAATTACATTTATTTGTTTATTTATAATATCAATTATGTTAATATTTCATTACTAAGGTAATTACTGCATCATCGTTGTGTCATAAATAAATTAAATTATTTAATGTCAAAAAAATATAAATAAAATACCATTATGTAGGAAATATTTTTATATTTCTAATGAATATTTATAGTTGAATTTATCTTATGTATAACCCTATATTAAAAATGTTTTAATTATTAAACTTTGATTTTAACTATTTTAACACTTCTTTGAATTAAATAATAATAAATGTCCTAATCTAATCCAAGTGGACCTAAATGGTCATATTTTATTCTTAAGGTTGTTTTTTGTCAAATTATACTTATAAAATTGAATTAGGACATGTGTTAGGGTAATAATAATATCATTTTTACTCTTAATTACCCTATTTACTTTTAACCGTGGTAAATAAAAGTAAAAAGTTACTATTCACCAAAAATTATTTTATTCTTATTGAACCAAATTTTACTTTCTGATATCAACTATCTCTCAGATTTTTTAAATTCAACTCACAGAAGCGGTAAAATTAATTTTTATGTAAATTTGCAAATTCTCCTTGGAGGTGGGTAAAAGACGGTGAAAAGTTCAATAAAATTTTTATATATCTAAAATTATTATAAAATGACTCCAATGAATTAAATTAAACTTATATAGGTATTATTTATCTATTTTTACTTAAAATAAATTTAAATAATATAAATAATTATTTAAATAAAAATTCGGTTTTAAACTATAACTCAGTGTTTTTCACTATTCATCAAAAATTGAAAGTTTTCAGAAAAATACCAAAAATTCACCCTAGGATAATTTAGATATTCCAAATCCAAAAATGAAGTCCATTTTGAATGATAAAATTTATAAAATTCCAAAAATTTGGTATTAATGTTCATAACGGCTAGTTTATATAATATTTTAATAATGTATCGTTGTTTAGTGAAACCCAATATTGCGTACAACGAAAGTTATCGAGGAAGGTTTATCTTGCGTGTAACGCAAGACAAGTATAGTGTTATGTATACTAAAAGCTAATACGGTGTTGCGTATAGCACAAGATAATATTGTCGCAGCGTACAACACAAGACATCAAAAAAATTAAAAATAATATTTCTCATAAAATCTCGGGGTGTTACACACTAACACTATCTGAACCAATCTCATAGAGGGGATCAGAATCATATGATTGAGACATAATTCCACACTATACCCTTGAAGGGATATACCAAGGAATATAACCCACCAAGAACTGATCTACATGTCATTACAAGAAGCTTTCTCCTAGAATCAACTCACATCACATATCTAACACTAAAACTATGGTTACCATTGAGTTATGTGTAGAACGATACTCAGGATATGATACTAGTAGGCCTCTATCAGGGTCCTAAATATATATATATGTAAAGGAGAAGTACCTAAGGGGAGTACATGGTAAGTCCTCTTAGGGTAAAAAGTGTGTCTATAAGGGCTAACGACTAGTCATGTCCCTTGACTTGTAAAAAGGAAAGTACATGGTGTGTACCATCAATAACACATCGTGTGGCCCTATCTGAACACATAGGCATGTCCTGGATCACATGTCCTGTAATTCCATGTTTCCCTACATGAAGAGTACATAAAGTAAAGAACATGTTTTATCAACCCAGGCACCTAGAAGGGTCCATCGGCCCATGCCCATGTACCTCATCCCAATCCATGCATCTAGTTGTGTCCTTCTATATAGCTATGTCCTCCTGACACGACATTCATTCTCATGTCCTCAAACACATGTCCAAGAACCACCACATGGAGTGTACCCATAGTACATGAACTGTGGTTCCAAAATATCATCTTCCCTAAAGGGGAATAACACATGGTGCATACTCCTGCACTACATATCGCGTGATCAGTATTTTCGAACCAGAAATCACTACAATCCTCATGAAACACCTATTTTCCACTAACTACTCTCAGATCTACCCCCAAGGGAAGTCTAGTAGTCATATATGGGATAAAAACCTAAAATTTATGCATATATTATCATTGGCACATAAAACTCATAAATCATTGATCCTTTTGAAAAAATATTGAATTTTTGAGTCTAATGCAATGCCCGGAACCTACTGCACCTCAATATAATGTTGATCAATGCTAAGAATAGTGTTTTGTGGAACCTCTTCTCCCTTAGTTCACTGTCGGGTCATTCTTATCTATAAGGGGGTTCTCCTCTTTGTCTGGTTCATGGGAAACAATACAATTGGGAGGGTAGGTTTAGGTTTATTAATTAAATTTCATTTAATTAGTAAAACTCTATCATTTAGTACCTTACCAATGGTCATCTACAATTGATTTCAAGATTTTGAAAAAATTTATGTTGAACCTACGGTAAAACATATGCTTTAAAATCAATTGTGGTCTCAGATTTCGAATATGAGACTCCATTCTAGTGTTATTCCACATTTTGTGAAAAAATGTGTATGCTTGGTAAAATATATTTACCATTTTTAAAATGACTGCACTAAGGCTCTTTAGGACCTGTAATTCCCCACCAACTCAGTACCTAACTCTAGAAATATTCCTAGAAATATTCTAAATTCTTACACATAAAAATCCATATTCATTACACTCTCCAAACCTTCAAGGTTTATTGTCATGAAAATAAAAATATTACTCACAAGGGGGGAAACAGATCTATCAATTTGTTTTCCCACTTCAGTAATCTCTCCAGAAGGTTCTCATGATGTTAAAAAAAACATGAAAATAAGTGAACCACTTGCATGATATGGGTCTTCTCTGGTCAGATCTTAAACACTATTGGGTACCTTAAATAGAAAACTCCACTCCCAATTCCTAGCCCATCTAGGTCGACGTCGCGCAATGATTCATGCACATGTCTCCTCAGCTACGACTCATGAAAAACACATAGTACTTGGTTTAAATATTATTTTAGTGTATAAAAGCATTCAACCTAACTAAACCAATTCCATAACGGAAGGAAGTCTCTACAAACCCCATAGATAACATTCCATCCTGACCAAATATCCTTCAATCATCATCTACCCCTAGATGAACCACACCCTCAAGAACCATCACTAGCACCAACTATTGGATGAAAATTTTATATCCCACAGACTATGAATAGTAAAACATCAACTTCTAGGGTCTCCAAAACATATCCTAAAATGGTTCTATATCAATGGTAGAGTGGTGAATGTTGTGATTCAAAAAACCCACTGAAGGTAGGTTAGTCCTCTAGTCCCTAGACCCAAGCTGACATGCATATCTGAATCATTTTCTCCTGAACATGAACAACCTACATTAACTGTACATATATCTGGGGTAACACTACGTTCAACTCCAACTGAGCCTTAAAAAATTAATACTCACCTTGTAACCCCTAATATCTCCACTATGATTTTCTCTCAGATGTTTAAGAAGTGTTCCAATATAGTGAGTTAGTTTATAAAGGCTCAGATAGTGTCACGACCTCTCACTTTTCATGGAAACCCCTTAGAAAAACCAAAAATATTCCACTTCATTTCTACTACCATCTAGATACCTTGCTCTCCACCTACCGATAGGTGAGACATCAAGAGATAAAATCAATAATAGGATAACACTCCCTTGGACACCCAACATGATGTCAAATGATCTTGGTACAACAACCCCTCTCTTGGGTGCACTACTTATGTAAAACAACATCCTCATCACCTTGTCTCGCATCGTGGATGGTGTCATCATTAGTCCTTGATAGGATTATGTACTCCCAACCTTCATAAGATCCATTAAGAACATGTACAGTTGATATTTAGTCTTGAAAGAACTCAAAAACAAAATCCACATGTTGTGCCTCCTTATCTCACTAAAAAGAAGAGGGGAAACAACCATTGACTGGAGATTTGTAGCATTATCCTTACCCACAATGGTCAACTAAAATAGGTTATCTGATCCATTATTTCACTTAGCAACAGTAGACAGAAACCTCTTTGTGAGCATTTTCTGCTATGGACATGCCCTTGGGTTGCTCTCAAACTATTATAGACTTAACCTTTTTGGGGTACACTATCACTCCCATGTCTAATAAAACATATCACAAGTAGTGTACCTCTTAAATCCAAACCCGAATCTATGAGATCTCCCCATTAAATTTGTACTCTCAAAGTATGTCTTGGCCCATATTCAAGTTTCTCACATGAAAATCTGAATTCAGACACATGAGGGTACCAAAGAATAAGAATATAATGAATCAATCCAAAAATATTAAAGGAATTGGTTCATAAGTATCTCATCCACCACCTAGGAAAACAACATAGGGATTCCTAAGTGATCACACTGGGTCCTACCAGGACCTCCTTTTACAAACCCCCCCAACTACACCACCATTTCATGAATCTCACTAAGAGCCAGCCAATATGTTGGAACAAATATTATGGAAGTCACTAGGAATTTGTCTATCAGGAATTACAACTCTTAGTGGGGGGATAAAACTAATATGTCCTCAAGATAAACATCCTCATACTCCACCACCACTATAGGGAACTAAAAGTTCATATCATCCACTAATCCAAGGGTTATACTATCCAACTGATAAAAAATAATTTGTATCTACACATGATCTCATACTAATCACCTGGGGACCACTCCTAAAAAAAATAAGGAACTCCATCCCATATTCCAGAAACACTATCACGCCCACTAGTTGAAACCAAATGAGCACGGATGGTAAGAAACCAATCTATACTAGGGAAAAATAATAGGGAATATGCATTACAACTAAAAGATCTATGTGAGGATCTCTCTCTCTCCTCTAGAGTTGGGTAACACTACTAATGGGAGTGCATGTCCTCTAATTCTCTTCACTAGAGACTCCAAGCATGAAGGCCATGAAAAAAAGGCTCCAATGGTATTGGTAGGCCCTGAATAAGGGATATGGTTAGAGAATTATGGATCAATACTATGTGATAAAATGTAGCTGAGGTAGTGAAGTAACAAGTCATACATCAATACACACTCGAGCCACTAGTCTAGAATTCCCTTCTTCCTAAAGATCATGTTTTCCGTTGACTTTCTATTCACCACAACTAGGTCCTGCTTCAAGACCTTAAATCACCAAACTTCTTTGAACACACAAGATTAAGAAACTCATCCTCTAAACCTTGAAACTATACCCTTTGGGTGGAACATACTTTCCCACATGATTTTAATCATGTCAAAATAATGTGTCTTATTGGGGAAAGCATCTCTCTTTATTGTGAGATCAAATCCATGTCAAACATCACCATCACAGGGCTCCACTAACACCCTGTATCTCCTTAGAAAATCTTCTAGAAAGTAGTGGAAAGAAAAGGGTATCTCACACACATGTCTAAAATTAATAGTGTAATAGTCGAAAGGACATGGATCATACCTCTAAACACTTCTAAAGCCTTTAGTTCATAGGACTCCATAGCTTGCAGTTTTCCTTTTCCCAATCCTCCAACTCTCTAAGCCTGGCATAGACCGCTAAGGGGTGGTGGTGGAAATAAGTCAAACCATATGAATCCTTATGTTTCCCTCCATACTCCTATTTTATGTATTTATTCATACGTAACTCCTTTCCCTTACCACTATATTTTAATGGGTGGTCCATTATCCATATCCCTATCATCCTCAAAATGGTTCAGACAATCCCGCACAAGGTGTCCTTAGCCATCACAAGAAAAAAATGGCATCTCCTCGGCTGATTATAACAATCCTAATATCCCTAAACTACATACCATATATCCTTGGATCATCACCAGAAGCATATCACATGATCAAATCCCCAAGATTTCCACCAGCTACCAGCTACCAAGGTCTCAACTTATGAGTTCCCATTACCAGTACCCACTATAAGTGTCTACCCATCTAGAAATCTCTCAGATACCAAGGTCTGCTCGAACACTCTAACATAGGTGGGAATTTATAGAGATACCACTTCTCTATTGATATCTCAATATATGAACTAATAGAAGGTCCATTCTCTGAAAAATGATCCAAAACCATATCCAAAAGGTATTATAAAAGGTCAGTGAAGCATGTTGAATACTCTTACAAGGATAGGATACCCTTCTGATGCTATAAAAGCTCCTGGATACACACCA
This sequence comes from Viscum album, assembly GCA_963277665.1. NCBI lineage: Eukaryota > Viridiplantae > Streptophyta > Magnoliopsida > Santalales > Viscaceae > Viscum > Viscum album. The sequence continues at coordinate 125,087,132 of OY728126.1, forward strand.
CTCACAATGTTTTTTGATAAAAATATTCCTTGAAGATCCTCCTAAACTTTTACCAAATGAGTTCCATATCATCATGTTTTTGTGTCATTAAACTCCACCATCACCCACAAATCCCTAAATAAGGCTATATACTAGGACAAACATCTGATATAGAAGAATCCTCACAAGGATGAAAACATGTGTGAATGACTAAAACTAGTCATCAGCTTCCTGGGGGTCTAGATCACCTAGAAACTTATCAAGGATTTATCTACCTCTAAAACTCATGGAGGGTGCTCAAACTGTGTACATACTCAGCCGGTACTTCTAGCACAACCTGCTTCTCAACGGGTGGTGGCTCAACTGGAAAACCCCCCAGAGGTACCACCTCTAATAAAGACCCCTACATTGTAGCCTCATCACCGAGTATATCGTCATCATGATCCTATTATGGAATCCCAATTGGTTGTTGTCATGGGGGAATCTTTAAATAATCAAGACATACCATGGTCAAAGAGTATATATGGGTAGCTTGTAATGACCCAATGTTTGTTAGTAATATTTGTTTCTTAAATAAATGTGTGTTGTATTGTATTATATAATATTATGAACATAAATAATATTTAAAAACCAAAAAAATTAGTTCATTACCAAATACTCTTACATTAATCAGAAATGAAACCAATTAAAATTCCAAATATTACAACTAGACAAAATATATAAATTAGAAAAGGCTAAAATGAAAAAATATAGATCTCCCCAATCAACTAGAATCATTACCCCACTACCAATACTATAGAAAAGAAACAAAATATTAGTAAAACAATAAAATCTTATAAAATGTAAATATATAACCATTAGAGGAATTGAGTTGAATATTGAGTGAAAGAATGAAGTGGTATTTATAGAAGGTAATGTAGCCGTTGGAATAGCAACCTGACAATTGGGAATAGTAATTTTACCTCAAAATAATAAATTTTGATATAAATAATATTTATCATGATAAATTTAATTAAATATGAATATTATAATACCAAAAAAATAAATATCATGATTAAAAAACTCAAAAAAATATAAGCACATTTTTAATAAATTTTATTTTAAAGTATCTCATAAAAATCATAATTTTTATATTAAAAATTAAAATTACATTTTTTAGAAATTTATTTTGATAAAATGAATTTCATTTTTGAAATAATCATGTTAACATTATCAAAGGGTTATTTTTTGGTAATTCTCTAAAATACTTCAATTTTTAGGTGAATAGTAAAAATACAGTTTGGCACATAACTAGTGTATCTTAAATTACATCATTCTTGATATAATATTTTAATAATAATTTATATAATATAAGGTTTTTCCATGATATATTTTATTTCATAAATTATTAATTAAAATACAATACAATTAATTTCTAAACCTAAAAAACAGTTTTCAAAACCTAAAGTCAAAAGTGATTACTTAAAATAACAATTTCTCTTTTTTCCACATTCATTTCTAATAAACTAATTAATTTAAATTATAAATGGGATTTAAAGTCTTAAACCAATTAAATTATATTTATATATGATTTATATTTTAAAAAATTCACTATTACATGTTGTACCATTTATATATTATGTTATTTAACATTTTATTCTAAAAATACCAATCTCCTCAAGTATAAATAACCTCAATCCCTTCCCTTGGAAAACAACTCATCCACCACTTTACAAACCCTAAACTCTGAAAAAATAACTCCTATAAATACCCTTATAATCCTTACAGAAATTATTAAGTAATCAAACTCCAAGAATCAAGGGAGTTTTAGTGTTGTACAAGATAAGCTACACCGATGACTAAGTAAGTTCTAATAAACTCGTCTTTTTTATTTCTTCTTCCTACTCTTTTTTTTCACCACCCCTTTACACAAAAAAACAAAATTAGAATTAATTATAAAGTAATTTAACATTATATTAATTATTTAAAACTATGTGAATTATCATATTACTATATATATAAATTTCAAACTTCTCTTTATCGTTATTTCAACGTTGTCCTTTCAAAGGCTGGTTAAACACCTATGGAGACATTTCCATGTAAATTCTTATAACCACCTTTTTGGATGGAAATTATAAATTATAATAATATATAAATATTTAATTACATGTATTCCATGATTATATAATTAATTATACTAATTAATAAATCAACTTTAATAAAATATAAAAATTAAGGAAAAATAAGGATTTTTAACTAAAACATGATATAAAATTACTACCATATAATTAATGAAATTAAGAAATATTATCAAATGAATATAATTTATAAATATTGGTAAAAATTACAATAACTAACTTCTATATTTATATTTTAATAAACCTATGTTTATTATTCATAAGGCACAAAAGTGACGAAATAAAGTGAGAATAAAGGTAAGGGGAATCTAAAACCCAACTCATTTTTATTGGGTTATCCCTCTTTCACAACATATTTGGTATATATTCTCCTATAATGTAACTTAAATATAATTTAATTATTATTCACTATTATTTTCATGGATATACATGTTTCATACTTTATTTTATAACAAATTCAATGTTTTCCAAAAGAACTCTTATTTCCAAAACACATCTTTGACCCCTCTTGAGTTGTTTCTTCTCCGATCAAGAATGCTGGTTCTTATACCAAATATGTTTCTTCACTTTTTTATTTTGCAACCAAAAATTTATTCATGAAGTCATGATTTAGGAAATTATTATGAAACCCATTCCTTTCCATGGGTTAATTGATAACTATGATTGTAATACGTTCTATGTGACATGCATGATTATGTAAATATTATGATGTGACAGGTGGGACCGGAATTATAAAGGCCTATAATTAATTTCTTAATTTGACATATCTATTGAGATAATGTATAATATTTGTGGACAAGATGCTATATTTTTTCAAAATTATGATGCTAAAATTGTGAACATATTTTATGTGTGACCAAGATACTAGCTTTGTTCACAACTATGTGTGGTATTTAACCACTATGACATGATATTTCATTTTTATGAACTTCCACATTCCATAAAATTCTCACATGTTTACATAATTATATTAATGATGAACCTATTATTATTATATAATTATGATGATGATTATGCTCACCCATGTTATATTTATTCATTTCCTTTATTTATCCTCTTACGGGGCTTTTAGTTTACCCCTTTCATTGATGTATATCATATGGAAATTATATGTACTAAGGTGAATCTGATCTTTATAAGGATAAATAATAATATTTTAAATAAATTTTTATGTTTTATTATGTATAAGTGATGTATGGTCCTAATTTTCCCAAGAAACATAACATTTTGATCCTAGATTTTTCTCTCTATTATGTTCATTATCTTGAAAATGATGTAATAGTTATTTAAGAAAAATTACGGTTTCTATAGTTGGTATTAGAGAATGATTTAGTTAATTTGAGAATTATGATTAGAAAAAATTAGTGAAAACCCTTATGATAAGACTAAGTATATGTAAATATCCATGAAACTTTTTTTTTAGAAAAAGGATAATCATAGGGATCCCCTAAGATATGCATTTAATATTAATTTCACAAAATAATAAATTATTTATTCATTATTTATTGAATAATTTTTTTACAAACCTTTTATATTATAGAAAATGGTGGGAACCAAGATAAACTAGTATAACATCCCTTATAAGAGACAATTAAATGATTTCCTAAATGATATCCCCAATTACATAGGATGTGGAGTTCAAAACCTCCTAGAAATGCTTGAATAATTGTCTCAGGCTTTGAATAATAACCTAAACCATGTAGATAATTTTATTTCACACAAGAAGGATCAATTAGCCATTAAGTCCTTTATGCAACAACAACCACCAATATTTAGTGGATCTTCTAATCCATTTTTCATGGAACCGTGGGTTAACTCAATGGAAAGATCTTTCTATGTTCCACTATTCTAATAAAGAGAAGTTGAATCTGGCCATTTATCATTTATATGGGGAATCTGATCAATAGTGTTAACTGATAAATAATACCAAGAAAAATGATTAAATAGAAGATATAGAGTAGGAATAATTTAAGAAAATATTCCTTACAGCATCTTTCCCTCAAACTCTTTGAAATAATATAGATAAATAATTCAAAAAGATGAATAAAAATTAAGGTTAATTTATTATGGATTATGAGGAAAACTTCACAAGTCTTACAATATATTCCTTATGTTATTTATCAATAATTATAGAAAAATATATCGATTCATTAGTGGATTAAAACCAATCCTTTGAAAGGATTTAGCTATCTGAGGCTTTGGGAGTTATTAAGAAGTGGTGTGATGTGATCTCAAAGTAGATAGAGAGTTTGGAGAATGGTCCCATGGTTATAGAGATAAGAATAGAACAATAGAGTTTCAAGATGATGGGTCAAATGAAAAAGTTGGAAAGATGATCCAGCAAACCACATATGAAAATATGGGAAGAAACCATGGGAATTTTCTCAATATAATGGGGAAATGATTCAAGTGTGGGTGAGAAGGCTACCTAGCTCATGAATATAGAAGATACATGAATAAGTCGTCAAAAATGATAGAAGAAAGGAAAGCACATCCTAATCAACCACCCATGGTTCAATGAATTAATTTCAGGGAGTAATGGAACTATGTAATCTAACTTACTAAACCATGGATCATTGATGGTAATAAACATATACAACCTCCTAAACCATAGGATAAAGAGAAAGCTTATTCCAGAACAACTTCTGAAGTGGGGCGTGAAATTGAATTCATAAAAGGTACACTTCATATTCAATAAAGAATGAAAAAAGTTTTATTTTAGTCTGGTTCTACACATTTCATTATATTTTAATGTTTAATAGAAATGTTGAATCAAATCCCCAATACCTTGAAGTGGAGATATCGGTAGAAAAACCTTTTGGTGCAATCGTTTCAACCCAAGTGTTTGAATCTTCTCACGTAAGCCTCTGTGGAAATATTTTTCCAGTGAATCTCATAATAATTCCCTTGGTATAATTAAACACTTTACTAGGCATTTATTGGATATCCTTATATAGATAACACATCAAATTTATAGAAAAAAAATCTCTTCTCATATTCTGAACCATCCAATGCCACTCTAAAAATGAAAGGAAGATCATGAATCTCTATTACAAATATACATCAATGGTGTGGGTGTTGATACCCTATGAAGACAAATATCTTTCTTAAATGGTTGAGTCAAATTATGGCATTAACCTAGAGTAAATACCCATCACTAGAAAATACAGTGATGTATTTCCCAAAGAGTTACCCAGAATTCTCCTAGATAGTTAGGTAGGGTTCTCAATATAGCTCATACCCAGACCACTCCTATATCAAAATTCCCATATAGGATAGGCCTTATCAATCTAGTAGAGTTAAATAAGTATCTACAAGATAATTTGGACAAAGTGTCCATAATCCCTAGTGCATCACCTTGGGGTGTATCTGTTCTCTTTAAAAAGAAAAATATGGATCAATGTGGATGTGTATCGATTTTTGAGAGATCAACAAGATCACTATAAAGAAAAATTATCATTTTACAAGGATTGATGACTTGTTCGATGAAATATGAGTATATCAATACTTCTCAAAGGTGGATCTTGATTTTGGATATCATCGACTGAAGGTGAAGAGGAAAGATATTCAATAGAGTTATTTTCGTACAAGGTATGGGCACAATGAGTTCATAGTAATTCCTTTACAATATAAAAATTCACCTAAAATATTCATGAATATAATTAATAGAGTATTTAGATACTACCTTTAATTTTTTTGTGTGTTTATTAATGATATTATCATTTACTACAATATAAAATATGAACATGAAGAGTATCTAAGGATTGTGCTGAAAAAATTAAGGAAGGAGAAAATGTTTGTTAAGTTAAATAAGTGTGAATTTTGGTTGCATCAAGTTGTATTATTTGGGAATGTGATCATAAGTGAGGGAATTTATATGGACCCATAAAAGACAAATATGATTTATGAATGCACTAGACCCACTTTTGTCATGGAAATCCATAGTTTTCCTAGAATAGATGGGTACTACCAATGTTTTGTGAGGAATTTCTCATGATTGTCTAGCTCGATAACTATGTTAACATAGAAAGGGGTAAAGTATGTCTAGAATGAATAATGTGAGGAAAGATTTTACAAATCTTAAGGAGAGGCTAATCACTATGCGTGTACTCACACTACTAACAAGAGGATAAGGTTGTGTGATATACAATGATGATTTAAAGAAAGTCTTGGGTTGTGTACTCTTGCATAATGATAAAGTGAGAGCCTATGCCTCGTGAAAGTTGAATATCCATGAAAAAATACCATAAATATTATATATAGTTAGAAGATGTGATATTTTCTCTGAATATTTTCCACCACTACCACTATGGTGAATAGTGTGATATATATACTAATCAAAAGATTCTAAAGTATATATTCGAATAAAAGGATATCAATATGCATCAAATAATATGGTTAGATCTAATCAAGGAATACAATTGATTTGTTCACCACCATTCATGAATGGTTAACATGGAAAATTATGCTCTTAGTAGAAAATATCCAACTACTCTATCCATGATGTAGATTAAGATAGACCCTATATTCTTGGATATGCAAATGATGGATCTTGAAATTGTAATGGGGGGGGGGGAATACATCCTTACTTGGTGAAATGATTTCCTAAAAATCTATCCATTAGAAGACCAAGGATGCACAAGGGGATGATCATGAGATATAGAATAATGTGAAAGCAATAAAGAAGGGGAAGCTACATGAGTTCTATTTTGAGGATGATGGTGTGATTTGGTCTAGAACGAGTCTTTGTTTGAATTAATAACTTGATATAAAGAAAGAGCTATTGGATAATGCACATATATCACCTATATCTATCCATCATAGAAGAACCAAGATGTACTATGATATTTGAGAGAACATTTGCTGGGAAAACATGAAGAAGGATATGGTGGAGTATATCTCATGTTGTTTGGTATGTTAACAAGTTAAAGTAGAGAGAAAAAAGTCCAAAGGGATGATGCAACCATTTTCTATACCCACATTGAAATGGAAGAATTTAATTATAAATTTTTTCATTTGGTCTCCCAAATACATCCAAAGGAAACAATACGACATGGTTTGTGGTGGATTGACTCACCAAGACTGGACACTTTATCGTTATTTGGGAAGATTTCTCACTTGAATTTTTTTTATGATATATGTGAAGGAAATGATGAGGCTACATGGGGATCCACTATCAATCATATCTAATCATGATCCATAGTTAATATCTATATTCTGGAGAAGTATTCAACATGATTTGAGTACTTAATTGAATTTCATTATGGATTATCACCCTCAAACAAATAGAATATTTTAAATGAATTTTCAAATGCTCGAAGAAATACTAAGAGTCTGATCAATGAAATTAAAAGGTGTATGTGATCAACATATCCCACTGGTTGAGTTATCATCTAACAATAGCTTCCACTCAAGTATTAAAATGGCCACATAGGAAGCTCTATATGGTAAGTGATGTAAAACACCAATTTGTTTGGATGAAGATGGAGAAAGAAATCTACTTGGACCTGATTTTTTGTAAGAGATGATAGATAAGGTTCAAGACATCGAACATCATATAAAAGCTTCTTAGTGTCAGAAAAGATATATGATAGAAACTATTGAAGGAACTTGGAGTTCAATGTGGGAGAAATTTTTTTCCTTTAAATATGAACATGGAAGAGTGTCATGAAGTTTAGAAGGAAATGGAATCTTATCCCTAGGTACATTGGCCCCTTTGAGATCCTTGATCGCATAGTATCAGTTACCTATCATCTTTCATTTCCACCAAATATGGATGAAGTTCATATTGTGTTCCATGTATCTCTACCAAGGAAGTACATACCCAATCCTTGACATGTACTGAATCCATAGGTGGTACAACTATAGAATGCTCTATCATATGAAGAAAATATAGATAAGATCTTAGACTATAGAGACAATGTTCTACGCAATAAAGAAAACCTACCTTGTCAAATTGTTATGGAGGTACCATAAGTATTAAGAGGAAAAATATGATCCAGAAGAAATAATGAAATTGAATTATCTTCATATATTCTGAACCGAGAATATGAGTTAAAATTTCGGGGATGAAATTTCAAAAGGGGGAAGAATGTAATGACCCAATATTTATTAGTAATATTTGTTTCTTGAATAAATGTGTATTTAATCATAGTATATAATATTATAAACATAAAATATATATAGAAACAAAAAAAATTATTTCGTCACTAAATAATGTCACATTAATCACTAGTGAAACCAACTAACATTTCAAGCCTTACAACTAGAAAAAAATATAAAAATATAAAAGCTAAAATGGGAAAATATAGATCACCCCAATTTACTAGAATCATCCCCCACTGCCAACAATATAGAAAAGAAACAAAATATTATTAAACTAATCAAAATATTATAAAATGTAAAAATATAACCAGGAGAGGAATTGAGTTGAATATTGAGTGAGAAAATGATGATGTATTTATGTGAGGTAATGCGACAGTTGGAATGGTAACCCGACTGTTGGGAATAGTAATCAGAACATTAGGAATAATAACATGATCGTTTGAATATTAATTTTGCATCAAAATAAAAAATATTTATATAAAAAATATTTATAATTATTAATTTAATTAAATATGAATATTATAATACTAAAAAATAAATATCATAATAAAAAAACATGAAGAAAACATAAGTATTTTTTTAATAAACTATATTTTAAAGTATTTAACAAAAATCATAATTTTTATATTAAAAATTAATCTTTCCTGTGTTATAAATTTATTTTGATAAAATTAATATCATTTTTGAAAACATAACTTTGAAATTATCCAATGTTTAATTTTGGGTAATTTTCTAAAATACTTCAATTTTTGGGTGAATAGTAAACATACAGTTTTTCACATAACTAGAGTATCTAAAATTACATAATTCATGATGTAATAATGACATAATAATTTCTAGAACTTTTGGTTCAACTTTGATATTTTTTATTTCATAAATTATTTATTAAAATTCAATAACCCTAATTTATAAACCTAAAATTTACTTTCCAAAACCTAAAATCAAACGCGATTCCTTAAAATAACAATTTCTATTTTTTTACTTTCTTTGTTAACAAACTAGTGAATTATAATTATAAAAGGGATTTAAATTATTAAAAGAATTAAATTATATTTATATATGATTTATATTTTCAAAAATTAACTATTACTTGTTTTACCTTTGATATATTATTTTATTTAATATTTTATTCTAAAACTTCCCCTCTCCTTAATTATAAATAACCCCAATCCCTCCCCTTGGAGAAACACTCATACCCCACTTTCCAAAGACTAAAATCTACCAAAATACTTCCTCTCAACCCCCTTATAATTCTTAGGGACATTCTAGAGTAACCCAACTCCAAGAATCAAGGGAGGTTTAGTGTCGTACAAGAGAAGCTACACTGAGGATTAAGTAAATTCCAATCAACTCCTCTATTTTTTTATTTATTCTTCCTATTTTCATTTTTTTCACCACCCCTTTCAGAACCAAACCTTATAATAATTAATTAGGTTGTAAGTTAACATAATATTAATTATTTTAACCTACTGTAGGTATCATATTACTATATATATATATATAATTCAAACATCTCTTTCCCTCTATTTCAATAATGTATTGTCAAATGTCAGTTAACCACATATGGAGACATTTCCAATCCAATGAATATAAAAAACTTTTTGGATGGAAAATATGAATTATATATAACATATAATTATTAATTACATGTATTCTATGCTTCTAGAATAAATAATGCTAATGTATAAATTACATTTAACAAAATAGAAATGTTGAGAAAAAATATGAAATTTTCAAGTAAAACAAAAAATAAAAATGACTCCATATAACCAATAAAATTAGAAAATATAATAAAATTACTATAATTGATAAATAGTGGCAAAAATTAAAATAAATCTCTTCTGGATTAATGTTTTAATAAATCTAGGTTTGTTATTCAGGAGTTTCAAAAGTGATGAAATAATGCGGGAATAAAGGTAATGGGATTCTCAAATCCAACATCTTTTCTTTGGGTTATCCATATTTCATGACGTCTTTGGTATGAATTATCCTCTAATGTTCCTTAAATATCATTTAATTATTCCTCTTTTTTATTTTTAGGGATATACATGTTTTTTACTTGATTTTACGACAGCTACAAATATATTCCAAGATAATAATTCTTTCCAAAATATATCTATGAAACCTCTTGAGTTTTTTCTTCTTCAGTCAAGAATGATGATTCTTATAAAAAGTATTTTTTTTCCATTTTCCATTTTGGAACACAATGTTTATTCATGAAATCATGATTATGGAAATACTTATGAAATCTATTATTTTCCATGGGTTAATTCATAACTATGACCATATTACATTCTATGTTCCATGCATGATTAAGTAAATATTATGATGTGATAGGTGGGCACAGAATTATAAATCTCTCCAATGCATTGTATAATGTGATGTATCTCATAAGATAATGTGTAATATCTATGAAAATTATTCAATACATGTTCAAAATTATGATGTTATGATTATGAACATATGTTTTGTGTGAAAATGATCCTAACTTTATTCACAACTATGTGTAGTATTTGGACACTATGATATAATGTTTCATTTTTAGGAATTTCTACATTACATACCTTTATTACATGTTTCCATAATGATATTTATGATGATCTTATTATTATTATATGATGGTGATGATTATGCACACCCATGTTATATTTATTCATATACCTTATTCATTATCTTACTAGTATTTTTGATTACTAATTTCTTTGATGTATATCCTTAGCTGGTTACATACACTAAGGAGAATGTTAGATTTAGAAGGATAAATTAGAAGATTTTAAATAAATGTTTATTTTATATTATTTATAAGTGATTTATGGTCTTAATTTTCCCAAGACACTAAACCTTTTGATCAACATTTTTATATCTATTTGATTGTTTATCTTGAAAATGATTTAATAGTTATGCAGGAAAAGGTGGGGTCACTATAGAGCTGACTTTGGAATAATATAAAAACTAAACTAATTCCTATATGATACATGTACCAAATTTTTTCTCTGTAACTAGTGCCTACATGTTCTATGTCAATAAGAATGTTATCAAAGTCCTAGTGAATAGATACATTGGCCACCACATTAACACTAGAGTCGCTAGCCTAAAATTAAAACTTGAGACACTTAATATTGCTACCATAAGTCCAAAACAAAGCTAAAAGCTTGAAAATATCAACAATCCAATACCAATGTGGAACGTTCTCTAATAAGACTCTATCATGACTTGACCCATATGGGCCCCACCTATTCAGTGATAAGCTAAGTGAGACTACCCCATTAATTCCTCCAATAAGTTAGGGGTTGGAGTCTAACACTGAGTATGAATATCACAAAAACATGGGAAGACTTTTCCTATGGTACCTATACACATGGAAATACATCTATCTCCAAGAAAAAAATTCATAGATAATAATACAAATAACTCCAAATAAATGCATATATCTATATACCACAATAAGAGTATAAAAAATGTTCTGTAAAGTGATAAAGTGAAAAATAAAATCCCAAAAAAGTTAAAAAATAGTAAAAATTGATTAGAAGTAGGGGACAATTATCAAATGTAACCACTGCAAAACACCTCGGTCTATCTGTCTCACTATTCTCCACCTACTCATGGTCCACTTATGACTCCATCAAAAGGTCTATCATCTTCATAAGACACAATAGGTGTGGGGAGATCCCATGTTGGGGTGAGTATAAAAATACCCATTATATGACCCAAAAAATAAAAATAAATGTGAGAAACTATAAGGAAATAGTCTTCTCAAACCATGTATAGAATGAATAGAAACACAAGAGAGACATAACATGAATATCTATATCCACTACTCATCTATACATGGAAGTCATCTCATCAACACAAGGATTCCTATAATCATCTAGATATACTCCTCAAAGACTCCAAGTCTCATGGTCTCACCATATATCCTACTACAAGATTCCATTAGAGGCTTAAAGATAACTTTTGTTTGGGATCACTCACTCCTTGTGCCCTTCCATCCTTGATTTCACTCATCGGAGAGGTCTCCCTCATCAGGTATCACCAATTTTATGGAATTTTCCTGCAATACTAGATTTTATCCATTCAAGAGAACATGTTAATTATGTATAACCATGAATAAATTCATGCTCTAACCTAGAAGAACATGATACTCAGATAAGGGATCCCACCCATGTCTTATGGGGGACTTCATAAACTCTACTGAAACTAAGAATAACTCAACACACAGATAGGGGATCACTCTCAGGACAATTGGAGAACATCTCAAATACTATCTAGACTCATAATCATGATACAAATATAGGGGATCACACCTAGTAGCACTAAGAGATATTGTAAGCCCAATTTGGAACTACTCTCCAATTAGGGGATCATTTGCATAACAATACCATGAACCCGACTGTGACCACCTACTAATTAGGGGACCAGCTCATATATATGATGGTTATGTTGATACCTAAAACCCTTATTATGGAAGACAATATGATAGAGGATACTTCCTTGGACATCCTGAAGGGATACACAAACTTTATCTGAACTAGTACTATAGAGGGGATCTCAATCCTATGCTCAAGACATAATGTTTCTCTATACCCTAAGAGGGAAGGACCAAGGAAGTACACACACCTGGTACTAATTTTTATATTTCAACAAGAATAATCATTCTAGTATCACCTCGCATCACATACCTCAAACCAAAACCATGTCTACTATCATGTTCTATGCACAAAAGTACTTAGGATGGACTACTTACGGGCCTCCATTAGAGTCTTGAATATATAGATGCACAAGGAATAAATACATAAGGGTATTATATAGTGTGTAATCCTAGGGAACATGGAGTGTCTCTTGATACTTACCCCTAGTCATGTCCCCTCTCTGTACTCGATGTGTAAAAAGGAAAGTACAAGATGTGTACTTTTTATTAAATGACATATGACCTTTCCTGAACACATTGGTGTATCCTCGCTCACATGAACTGACTGTCCATGTTTTCCTACATTCCATGTAAATAAAGTACACAATGTTTTATATAAACTTGGGTACCTGGTCATGTCATTCGAACTATGCTCATGTACCTTGTCCCACATCATGCATCTAGTCATTTCCTTCTACATGTCATGGTCCTCTGGACATGGTGTGGCTGACCATGTCCTCGACCACATGGTCAATCCCCATTACACGAAGAGTACCACATTACACACCAACTAGTTATAAAATATCATCTTCCATAAATGTTATGAGAACAATACATGTGCTCTTACACTACACATCACGTGATGGGGATTTCTTATGCAATGTCCCGTGTTTTAGACCAGGTTAAAATTCCATAAGAATTTGATTTTTCACCATTTGGTGGATGTTTAGTTTTTTTAAATATGATTTGGAATAAAATAATGTTAGTTATACCACATAAATGTTTTGTTTTTTTGAATTGGTTTGAGGATCAGGAGATGTACTAGGTGTTTCATTGAGTTTCAGGAGCATCAGACTCCAAAAACTGAAAATCAGGAAGGGCAGTAAAGGGCACATAGTTTGTCTAAAACCGTGTGGCCTACCAAGTGAAACCATGTGGTTTATCCATTAGAGCTAGAGGTCTCTCAAGATTTTTTCTAACCATGTGATACATATCGCATGGTTATGAACCTGGATGTTGGTTTTTTATAGAGGGAAAATGCACGGTTTGTGCAGGTTTTCCCAAACCTTGTGAATGAACTGTTCATGCCTCTTTCTTGGATTGTGTCTAAAGTATAGTTGGCACATGTTTTGTCCAAGCCCATAGCTAAACCATGAGCCTCATTAATGTTCAATGAATTCCCCAATTTCCTCTGTCCTTTTATTTCCTCCACCCCTTTCTTATTTACATACCCGCGTGCAACGCCCCTCCCATGGAACTCCTTCTCTACTTCACTAGGCATGAAGATATATCCATTATATGGCCTCCATTTAAAGCACTGTCAAGTGGGTTGGATAACAATTATTGATTTTATGACTCATCATTACTCTTTTCTCCTTTTACTTTATCTTCTCTTGTACTGTCTTCATGCGAGATAATTCACCCTATTTTATGGGTGTTTGTTTATTTCATCAAATTCTCTCAAACTAGACAAATTTAATCCTCAATATTGTACATGTGGGTTGTTATAAGAATCAGGTAGGTGGTCTATAGATTTTATCTTTAATGTATCATGGTTTATAAAATATCATCGTTGTGCCACACATCGGGCTACCCACACATTGCTCATAAATTGTCAAATTCCCTTAATGAGATTGTTAGACCGTGCCTAGACTAACTTATACCCTGTGATGTGTTTGGAGGTGATGAAATCAATAGAAACCACCCCATTTTGGTTATTTTGATTAATTACCTCAATTTTAATTATCTCTTATGTATAGAAGCCACCCATTCAGGTGTGTTATTTAAGCATATTTATGGAGATGCTTTCTTTCTTTAAACCACCTCTTGTGGTGGGTTGTTATGTGATTAGTGAAGGAAATTAATTAATTAAATTAAAGGAATTGTTTGATGAAAATAACTTGTTTTCTAATAAAATACCACGTTGATGTTCCCTATCATATTAACAAAAAATTAATTGATAAATGATGTTCATAGTGATAGTATATTTTCCAGGAGTACTTCCCATGCCCTTTTTAATTATTGTTGAATGTAATATCTTTATTAATTAATTTAATGAGGTGTGATGTGGCATGATTAAGTACATGTCCTTTATTATTCTTTAATTAAAATTATAAATGGGCATGCCCACTAGAGTACATGTGGGATGTGATACACCATTATTATGGTTATGGAATTACCTATTGATAAGTGAAAATATTTAAAAGAATAAATGAGTCATGAATTTTGATAGAGATACTTGGGATTACATTTATGGACTACATTTTATGATCTCATCATGCATATAATTACAATTTATTTGTTAATGGTAAATACATTTGAAACAATACTTGGTATGCCTTGGATAGGCTCACCATTCCTTTTATCTACCTCCTTATGAGTGATATAGGTTCCCTAAGGGAGACACGGTGGATGAGATCAGTGGATAGATGGTTACAGAAGTCCACGAGTGATGCACATTTCCCAATGTCAGATTCTATGAACAGACTGAAAGGATTGTATTCAAGCCGTGCTGAGAGTGATAGTTGGGATTCCATTTATGTATCACCTTGTACAGACTCTTACGAATTTGGGAATTTACAGATCCCCTCGAGCGATACTCAAGATTTATTTTTGGATCACCTTGGATGAGATCAAGGCCCCTCTTATTAAATTTTCATGATGATATTTTACATTAATGACTAATAATTCATAGTTTATATTCGGGGATATGACCGCAAAACTAAATCACAGGCTTGGGATTAGTGAATTTTTTATTATTATTTATGGCGAACAATTTATTACACCCTCGTTTAATTTTTTTATAGGTTTACTCTAGTTTAGAGGCATTCTAGATTAGGCTGAAGCAAGTATGGTTGGCCAAGTGTCCCTTAGGAACCTGAGCTATCTTATTTACTTTTATTTATTTATTACATTACTTTCTATACCTACACAGTATTATAATTTATATTCATTGATTGGATTATGATTTAGACGCCACTGGTGGTTTCCTAATGAGTATATCTCACATCTTTCTTGGAACACCATTTAATTGGGGTACTTAAGAAGATCTCATGTTCATAGGTCTATGGATTATTGTTTGTATTGTGCATTGTACATGGGAGCTTAGAAGCACATGAATGCATTGGTACTCTGATTCTCATGGAGTTATCCTTTGGTCTTGTATTCATTTTATTTTATTGTACTACCTATTTTATTTTTCTAGCTTATACCTTATAGCATCATACAAACATTCATGCATAGCAATACATTTGGCATTGGATATGTTTTTATTTTATCAGTTATTAATATTATTCCATTGCTCTATATTTTATGTATACTGCTTCCACTGTTGGTTGATTTATTTATTATCACTTGTAAGACTATTATACAATGATCATGAGGGTGTAATATCCCCACTGTACCATCCTTAAACCCTTAATTCTATTCAACAACCTCAAGCATACAAGGATGCATTATTGAGGTCATGTGGCGACCAATACGGCTACTAGTATCATATTCAGTTGGTACATGACATTAAAATGTGGTATTAGAGCTTTATTTTACTTTTTAATACTATTTTGGGTTGGTAGAAAAGATACTAGGAATGTGTCAGATCTTGGAAAATAAAAATTTTCTGGGAGTTATCACCCCACACATAGGGAAAAGTCCAAGTGTTGAGATATGGGATTGTTGTTAATGCTGTTAACTAGTATAATTGATTATGATTTCACCTTGAGTGATTGGAGTCTATTTCTTACTGGTTTATTAGATTTACATTATTTTATACTTGGTCTAATATGGAAAAGAAGTAGCATTGCATGCATCAATATAGGCACATATGAATTAACATTACATGAATATTCCATGCCATGTAGATTACATTTCTATACTATTTGAGATTTTTTGGTGTGCCTTGTGTGTTTATTAGTATCCCTGATATATACCTTGTCAGGTATTATAGTAAAATTATTAGTTTTTATATATGATTAGTCATCCATTAGCATGATTGTTTGTATAATATGATGTATGATATATTTTGTATGTTTTGCTATATAGCATGCTCCAATGATTTATTTAGAATACTCTTCCATTTATTATGCTTAGACAATTACCTTATATAGTCATGTGATTATTATCCTGTTTAACTCTATTTCCTACTTGTGATAGTGTGCCTATTTATAAATTTCATAAATAATTGGTTATTAAATTTTCAACATAAATCTAAATAGTGTTCTCCCATATATATTGATAGTGACACCTTAACTAACCAATTATTAAATGTTTGATCCATGAATCATGGGTTACATGGGCTGAAACATTTAGGGATATTATTTAATAGGATCTAATTTTCAATCTATAATGTGTATGAGAACATTATAAATTTGGAAATGGTAACCCATATAATCAAAACATTGTTTATGATCTTTATATACCTTGAGACCGTAGTATAAGTATAAATGCTCTTAAATTTTTATTTAAAATTAATCAGTTGATTATGCACCTTATCCTTGGCTTGACCCAGTTAGGCCTGTTGAGTCATGTATCTTATGATGAACCCATTAAGGTTGTTTTAAATTTTGATATCACCTTCTTGATGTGACCTTTTTTGGTTTCCTTTATTCTTTCTTAACGGGACCCTTGTAGATTGCCTTTACCTAGTTTTTCTTTATTATTTAACCACATAGTGGTATGTTTATACTACACAAGGATAATTATTTAAAGTGTATGATGCTATTTATATAGTTTTACATATAATAACATGGTGTTATTTTACTTTAACAGTCCCCTAATTAATTAATAATAAACATGTTATCTACTTTTGAGCTATACTTATATGAGGTATTAGTTAATTAAAATTAAAATTATAACCTAAAGGGTGTTTTCCTCAATATATTAGAATTTCCATTTTCTTTAACTATTCACACACTATGAGAACCTTCTACATAAATGAATTATTCCTAAAATGGAGTTTATTTGATAAATTACTTAATTATGATACTATTTCAGTTAAATAATTAATGTTTAAAAAGAAAGTTTGATAAAACATTTTTGTGTGCCTAGTGGATTTAGCTAAATAATGTACCATATAATTTTTCCTTATGACTGGTGTTAGATTTTCAATAAAAATAAAACTAAAAATGTTAAATAATTAAATCATAATTGTTTTAATGCCTTAAAATGAAAAATTTAGGGGTATTCTTTGTCTAACCCTTGTGTAAGGATAGTTTAAATGTTCCTCAAGGAATTCCTTAAAACAAAATCATGATCTTTGCCTATAGGATTCCATAACTTTTCTTTGGTTGTGTTGAACTCAAGTGATACGTAGTAGAGCCTAGTGATCTCTTCATTGTGACCTAGCTATAGGGTTGATGCTTTCTTATTTTTTAAGTGGATTTCCCAAGTTAGGAAGCTCCCTCATATCTTTAAAACCTTGATAAATACTTGTAAATCATTTTAGATGTGTGTTTCCATTTGGGTACCATTTGTCCCATGTAGGACTCTTAGTTTCTAAAAATGAGACCTTTTTCTAGATGGGTGGTCATGTAGTAGTTTAAACATTATTCTAGGTGTGAGTATTGAGAAATTCTCATTTTTAGTGGGTTAGAAATGCCTAAGTCATGGTCATCCATCTAGTGTCTTGTGTCACCCCTCTTTCTCTTCTTCGGTGTTGGATGAATTGGGAGGTCATTAGCCTAATTTATTGTTGTATTATATGATGTGACTCTGGGATAAATCTTTTTATAAGAAAAAAATACTAGTATGTATATGGCTGATAAACATATTAATAATATTAAGTATGATCCATTTTTATTGTGATACCTTGGGTTAGTATGCATTGGTGTACGCGATACACATTGGGTTGTTAAAATTGTACAATAAATCGTTTCAGTTCAGTGAATTCCATTTAAATATGGAGATGTTATGATTAGATAATAGGTCATATTTGGAATATATTGACCTAGGAATTATAGGAAATCATAGTCATTCCAATGTTAAGGATTAATTTCTCTATAGATCAGTTGTTTGACACGCTGGTTGTGTTGGTTTGGATTTTACACCTAAAGTTATGGCATGCATGGACACAACTTGGGAGGAGTGTCTTGCATACATATAGAGTAAATATAGTCAATAATTCTTCTAATTAGCTATTAAATCTCTCCTTTTGATTTAATTATTTCCAAATAATGTTTTCAACATCCATAACCTATGTTCAATGGTCTATGGAGAATATTTCATTCTTCTTTCAATAAAAAATAACTAGAACAATCCTAAGGTAGGGAGCATCACTTAAATCATGTAAAAATTGTGTTGTTCCAAGTATAAGGAAAACAATCAAGGAAGTCCATTTGATGATTTTCGATGTTTCTTTTTAATTCATTTTAAGTTGGAAAAATTTCAAATGTGTCGCTGCTTCTAAGGTAACACACTGTTGGAAGGTTTTTATGGTACAAAACCATTGAAAACACTATTGGTAATATATGGACTTAAGTAGTTATTATTGAGAGATAATAGGATTCCATTGGTGATAAAGGAATTATGATTAGTTAATTATGATAAATTGGAAACTGAAGCTGAGATTCTTTCAAAATAAGTTGACTGGTGATGATTCAACTGTTCTTATTTCTAGTAGTTGGGCATGGTTGGTTAGAAACCACATCTAACACTCCATCTTGTATATAACGGAATAATATTGGTTCCTCTAGTTAACACTTAAAATTATCTTAGAATACTCTTATCATAGTGATGATCATGTCCCCTATCTTGACATCATCCAAGTACACTAAGAGAGAATCAGTTATATGCCAATCTAAATGTCTCAAATGCCCTTCTTTATCGATAAATGGAATTTGTGGGAGTTTCACTCTAGGAGAGTGGTTTTTCTAAGATGTGTGGTTTTCTTGAGTAATACAAATATTCTAATATAATAATTAATTTGATGGAATAATGGAAATAAACAATTTTTCATTTTAATTTCCTGTAACGCCGATAACACTTGGACTCAATCAACGTTCTTGATATGTTGGAATTTCAACTTTGTACCTATGTATCAGTTGTAAAAGTCAGAGTATGGACTATCTGGGATGAGCTCCTTAGAATCCACTTGATGATTAAGAGGTTACCTCATACTCTGTTCAGGCTTAGATGGGATTTTTTGTGGGTGATTATCCACGTGTGTTGGATTGGTTATACACTCATGCTAGTGTTGGTCATGAAAACATAAATGGATGTTATGGAAAAAGATGTCACCAGAAGACAGTTACAGGATTAGGTGGTCATGATCGAAGAAAATATCAAGGTATATTAATTAAAAAGTATCAATATCTAGTTCTTTAAATACATTGTTTTTTAAGACAAGAGTTTGAGAATAGCCAGCTGGAAGTGGCTCAAATTGTTTCCTCTTGTTTCGTTAAAAAGAATTCAGTGAGGAACCACTTGTGGCACATCATCAGATGAGATGAGTGCAGGGTGGGTCAGTTGAGGGTTTTTAGGAAAACTATTCTCATACTAGATAAATGAGATTTATTGGGAGTCCATCATTTATTTAAGATGAAAATCATGCGCTCAACATTGTCAGAACTCTATAGGCACACTTAAATAGGCAATTATGATAGTAGAGAAACTACGCCTTGGAATGTGCCATTAAAGTATAAAACCTATGATGGTAAGCACCATAGGAAAAGTTATTAAATAGACAAAAACTTAATCATTTCTCGAGATATATGGTATCAATTAAGATTTATCTTAATGTTTTAGTTTGAAGTACGAGTTTTGGATCTAGTGTTAATAGAACATGCACCGTACACTTTAAGGGATACATGGTTGTGTCTTGGGAATTTAAAAACAAAACATGCCTATTATAAAAATAATGAATACCTGAGTATGTTGAGTTTTGTTTCACTAATGATTATTGGAGATGATATGTCTTAATGTGGGGAGATTGTAATGTCCCGTGTTTTAGATAGGGTTAAAATTTCAGCGGAATTTAAATTTTCACCATTTGGTGGATGTCATGTTATTTAAAATTATATTTAAGATGAATTTTCTAGAGTTTTAATTCAAAAATATGTTGACTTTTTTACTTGGTTTAGGGCTCAGAAGGTGTCCCAGGTGTTTCATTGAGTTTTGGGAGTATCGGGCTCTGAAAACTCAAAACCAGGAAGGAATGGTAAGGGAACATAGTTTTTCTAAAACCATGTATCCCACCATGTGAAATCACATGGATGATCCATTGGAGTTGGAGGCCTTTCATAGTTTGGTCTAAATGTGGAAGAGGGTATTCATGGACATGCACCTATCTATAGGGTTTTGATAGAGGGACAATGAAAGGTTTTTGCACAGTTTCCTAAACCACAAACATAATGGTGGAGTTGGTTCCCTAAAAACCAACCTCTTTGTAATTTATGATAAACCTTTATTCATTGGATTAATATTAATAAACTACTTGTCACATCATGATTGTTCTTTTTCATGGAATAGTATGTGATAATGTCCCAAGAATAGATGTCACACTAAAAGGTCATACTGGATCCCTACTATGGTTAGAACTTGGAAGTTCCATGAAACTATTATTGAATACTTGTTCTATTGAAAGATGATATCATTTGAAGTCACACAAATGATACAGGCTATCAGGGGTGGGGACTCATGAAACAATGATGCACCTTATCATGGTGCGTGACCTTGGTAAAATTCAGGAGGATATTATGAGAACAAGTCCCACCAGTAGGAAATACACATTCATATGTGTCATTAGATGTTCCTATCTGTAGACATGTGTATTTGTCCTTAGAATTTAAGATTATTATTTATGGTAATTATGACTCACACGCTTAGATGTATTGAAAAAAATCACGATGAAAGATATTCACAGCGAGGTAGGATATGTTGGGTGCGTCACAAGTAATACTACATTAATGAATAATGTGAGAAAGGATTTTTCACTTATAAAAAAGTAGATATTTCAAGGACCTTTAATGGAAATGATATAGCCTAACAAAATCCATGGCCATAGTTTTCTCTAGGAAAATTTAATTCTAGGAATTCAAATAATGAGAAATCAAGTACATGGGTTGATGGAACTTGCATGAAACCCACATGATTAAAGATATTGGAAAAAAGTTATTATATTACATGGTAAGTGTTTGTATAAGGTGACATTTCATTGTGACATCAACTTCTTTCTCTTGGGTTCCTTGACCTGTTGCTAGATAGTAATATTGGACTTTAGGCAAGCCCTCCTAATGCCAATGAGAAAGAGGCCTAGAGGGTCGCACACTAAGTGCAGCCAGTGTCACACTTAAATAATAATATTTATTTATGTTGTTAAATAAATAAATTATTTAACTGAGATACTGGCTACACTTAGTGTGTGACCCTCTAGGCCTTTTTCTCATTAGCATTAAGTGGGCTTTCCTAAAGTCCAAGATTACTGTCTAGTAATGGGTCACAAAATCTAAGAGAAAGAAGTTGATATCACTATGACATGTCACCTCATATGAATGCATACCATTTAATATAATCCCTATGTCCCGATATCTCAAACCAAGTGGGTTTCATGCAAGTTCCATCAACCCATGTGCTTGATTTCTCATTCTTTGACTTCCCAGAATTGAACTTTCTTAGATAACAACATGGAAATGGATTTAGTTTGGATATATCATTTATATTAAAGGGCCTGAGATATCTACTTCTATAGAAGTGAAAAATAATTTCTCACATTATTTATTAATTTAGTATTACTCTGATGCACCCAACATATCCTACCTCACCGCGAACATATGCTGTCACGATTTTTGTCAATACATCTAAGTGTGTGAGTCATAATACCCATTAATAACAATATTAAAGTATAAATAAAAATACACAAATCTGTAGTTAGGAAAATCCAATGACACTTATGAATGGGCATTTCCTACCAGAGGGTCTTGTTCTCATAATACCATCCTAGATATTACCAAGGGAGAACACAAATAGAAGGTACCTCAAAGTTTCATGATTCCCCAACCCTGATAGACCATATCTTTTGTTTCCTTTCAAATGATATCATCTATACATAGAACATATATTCAAGTATAGTGTCATGGTACTTCTGGGTTCTCATCATAGTAGGGATCCACTATGACCTTTTTGTACGATATCTATTCTTTGGAAATTATCATATACCATGTCACATAGAAGAATAATCATGACGTGATAAGTAGTTTATTAATTTTCACCAATGAATAAAGGGTTATCCTAATTTAAAAAGAATTTGGTTTCTAAGGCACCAACTCCAACATACTCCCACTTGAACTAGAAATAAATAACAATAACCTTCAATCCGCTATATATCACATGATATTCATGCTTCTATTGGGATAGTCCTTTAGTCAAGGGGTCCACCACATTCACTTATGTGGACACTCTGCTCACTGCAACTTCACCCCTTTGATAGAAATCCCTCAAGAGGTGATACTTTCAGAGCATGTTCTTTTTTTGTTTATGTAACCTGGGATCTTTTTTAAGATACACTACTTCAGTATTATCACAATACAATGTAGTGGGATCTTTACTAAAAGGCACAAACTCACGATCCTGCACAAAGTTTCAAATCCAGATGGCTTACTTGGTTGCATCAGAATCCCCTATGTATCCAGACTTCGTTATAGACTCTGCGATAACATGCTTCTTTGAAATCTTCCAGATCACAGCTCCTCCATTGAGATTGAAAACATATCCTAATTGCAACTTTAGGCCATTATGAACTATCTAAGAACTAACATTATCATACCCTCTGATGATATTCTCCTCATATATTCTATACACCAGGAACATATCATTAGTTCTTCACAGATACTTAAGGATAGTATTGACAGCAGTCCAATGCTGTTCTCCTAATCTGCTTGATATCTGACTACCATGTCTTGTGTATAGGAAACATCTAGTCTAGTATGCAACATGACATAAATGATAGATCCTATCACCGAAGTGTATGAAATCTTACTCATTTTTTCTTTCTCCTATTATGTATGGGGACACATTTTCTTAGAAATATGTAAGACATGTGACATTGGAACCAACCCCCTCTTGGATTGTTGCACACTAAATCTATTTAGTAGGTGGTCAATGTATGTACTTTGACTTAGTCCATGAATCATATTGGATCTATCATGAATGATCTTGATCCCTAGAATTTAAGATGCTTTTCCTAAGTCCTTCATGGAGAATCACTTGTTGAACCTGTCCTTAAATGAATGCAAGACTGGTATGTCATTTCCAATAAGAAATATGTTTTCAATATACATTACTAGGATAATGACCGCATTCCCATTAAACCGCTTGTAAACACAGGGATCATATTCATTATTAATGAAACCAAATTACCTTATGGATTCATCAAATGGAATGTTCCATGATCTGGATTCTTTCTTTAATCCATAAATGAATCTTTGTAACCTGCATACCCTTTTATCATCACCTTGTAACGACCCAATGTTTTTAATGTAATTTCAATTCTTATAAATATTCCATGAAATCACATAATAATGAACTACTAAGTGATAAGTGACCTTTAAATATAATTTTGTCACTTCTGTGTTTGGAATTTTGAGAATATGACATACACGGTTGTGTTAAAGATGTTTTTTGGAGTCCAATAAGAAAAATTTAATTTTTGGTGAATAGTTACCTACCCTAATGAATAGTAACATACCTTTATGAATAGTGATATACCCTAATTAATAGTAACCTCACCTTTGATAGTATAAAAATAATATTCAAGTTGGATGTACAATATACCTATGTTTTAGAATGAGTTAATGCATGTTTTAAAACTAGTTTGGATAATAAAGTATTATTTTAATTAAATATTAAAATAATAATATTTAAAAAATTATTTTTGAAAAATGGACTTCATTTTTGGATTCTACACATCAAAAAATGGTTAGGGTGAATTTTTGGGATTTTTCTGAAATACTTGAATTTTTGATGAATAGTAGAATCCGATAATTCACCATTAATGCTAAATAATGGATTAATTGAGTAATCGATGATGTTTTTCTGATGTAATCCCACTTGGTTCGACTTCACATGACCCATTTACTATTCCTGGTCATGGAATACTTACTATTCCTTTCCTTGGGAAGAAATAATAAATTAATGATTATAATATCATGAAATCCCTCCTCTCCTCCACTATAAACCTCCCTTACTCCCTCTTCTCTCCACTCCACTAAATCTCTAAGACTTCTCTTAATTATGCCCAAATATCTCCCCAAGGTCCTCCCCCACGTCCAAAATCTCTCATACTCCTCAAAATACCAAAACCTCTCCCCTTAAGAGGTTCTCAAAAGAGGAAGTCTCAAGAGGTAAATTCTTCTTCCCAATTTCTTCTTTTATTTTATGTTCTTTTCTTTTTATTTATTTGTTCACCTCCCTTCACCATAATGTTATGATAAATCCAGTAACATACATGTACTGAAATTTATTCATTCTAATGGTATATTTCATTATATTCTCTCCCTTACCCACCCTTTTATTTGAAAGAAATGAAAGCACCGTTTGAGATGTGCTAATTTAGCACATTTAAGGACAACGGTTTATCAATTTATATTATTATATTTAATTATGGTCATGAAACCATTTTTGTTATGGTTTAACCAGATTATTATGTAATATATGTCCTATTTTTAGTTCTGTAATCCTTTAGTACAAATGGAATTAAGTTATAAATCAAAACACATTCTTTGTAATCAAACCCACCGAATAACAAAAATGGTTATAATTAAGGTTACATATGTAATAATTCAACATCACTCTAAGTAACATAATTTAAATTAAAACCATTTAATCTACTGGATATGAACTAAATAATTTAACTTCAATTCTGGAAAACCACTTTAATCTTGCATATAATCCAAACATGAATATAAGTGAACCGATCTTTTAAAGTCAAGTAAACAAACGAGCCCGAACAACGAAATTGAATCTTATAACTAATCAAAAGGATTTTAATGAACTAAAAAGGGTTATAATAAAACAATTACATATAGAATAGGTTTTTTAATTATTAATTAATAAATCATAATTTGTTTATTCAGGTCTTTAATAACAAGTGGAGAACACCAACAGATTTAAGGTAATGGATCCTCTCCTTTTCCCTCTTAATCATGATTGTCCTCTATACTATGACTTTATATGTGTAATAGATAATGATGGGGTATTCTTAATAACCTCCCCATACTTCCTTATGGATTTACAAGTGATGATAAATCCCATTTCTCTCTCATCAATCCATCTTGGTCACACCCGACACCATGCCGATAAAATCGTAACGAATTCTACTCGAACCTTCTTTGTTCTTTCGGGTTGCCTTATCTTTATTTAAAAATGGTGTTATCTTATATATCTATGTGAGTCTTATGAATTATAGTTATTTTTACAAGATTATTATATCAAGACCCTTCTATCACATTCTTTCGGGGATATACATGATTTTGAAAGATTCCCTCCTTAGAACTTTCTGATAAGCAAACCTGTTTTAAGGGGATTCCCAAATTTTTTACCCAAATTTCAAGTGAACTCTATCCTATGTTTTAAAATACCATTGTATTTATAAAATCATTATTTTTATTATGAAAACCTTCTTGGTTAAATTCTGGTTTTATATAAAATAATGTCCTCTTTTCTATTTGAAAGCTCTAAAGTGTTTTCCTTAAAACCACAGAAAAATGTTTTAATGCTAATGTTTCTAAAATACATTTTTATATGTTTTCACATATATTTGACACCACTTAACATGTCATATGCCTATTTTTCCCTATGAATTTCCATGTATGTTCTAATACCTTTCTTTCATGGACACTTTCATGATACGCCCATTGGATATGTTTTATGTCATGATTGTGGTACCCAATTCTTTCCAGGGGTACCCTTATGTTTATGTATGGTTTATTATGTATGATTATTTATGTGGAAATATTTTTCATGTGGAAAGAATATTAATTAATATGTTGAGATGGGTGTGCCCAGATAGCTCTCCAATGTATTGGGAAAGGTTAAGTATCATGAGATGCGATGTGTAACGAGATTGGTGATTAGCCTTGACCAGTAATGAAATGGGAAATGGGATTGGCAGAGAGACTTGACCTATACTAAAGATATGATTTATGATTCTGTCACATTTATACGATTCCATGTTTATGTGATGCCATGATTATATTAAATTATTTTATAAGTTTCATACTTTGGTTATCTTTATGTCATGCTTCCTAACTCATGTGCTTGAGATGTATCCTTATGTTTATTCCCTTACTGGGAATTTTTAGCTCATCTGTTTGTTCATGTGTTCCCTAAGGTAGCCTATGAAGATGTAAGATCTCAAAGGAAGTTAGAATATCTTTATGGAGATTAAATAAAGAAGTTTTTTATCTCCATGTTTTATATTATATGTACCTAGTCTTCCAAGACACTAGACTTAACGATCCTTATCTTGTACTCTGATGATTAATTATTCTTGAAATAATGAAATGTTATATGTAAAAGGCTCAGGTCGCTAAAGTTGGTATTTGAGGATGGTCTAGTTATTTGTGGATATTAGGAATAGAGAACCTTAGTGAGAACATTAAGGATGAGACTAAGTATAAGAAAACAGTCCAAATTTAGGTGAGTATAGAGTAAGTGGTTTATCAAGAAAATAAATCCCTATCTGGATACGAGCAGGTAGAGGTGGATCTGGAATTGATGTATCTAGGGGTAAAACATGAAAACTCCACTTTGAGCTAGACTCAAACGAGAACTGGTGCACGATAACGGGCCGTTCTGCACTCTTGGTTATGACACTCTCAGGGGATATGCTTTAGTAGTTTCATGAGATTAGTAAAAACCATTATTAATGGAAAAAAACCCCTTAAGAATATAAGTTAAGAAATAGATCGAGGATAACCAAGATATAAACCTAAGGAATCACAAGTTAGGATGTAATTCTTCTTTATAAGTTTATCCTTTAATGTTTAAAGTTTCCTTTTTATGATCAATAGCTAAGTATGCAAGAACTATAATTATACATTCTTTTTCTTAGTTAATGGCGGGAAATAGAAGAACACATTCCAACAACCAATGTAATAGGCAATGTGATGATTGCCTTAATGACATGCCGGATGTGACGGAAATGGGTGCTCAAAACCTCATGGTAGTACTTGCTCAGCTGGATCGAGTTATGAATAATAACTTAAATCAGGTGTAATGTCACCCTCCTCCAAGGAAAGAACAAGTTGCTGTAGAATCCTTCATACGACAAAGGCCTCCCATGTTTAGCAGGTCTTCTGATCCCCTCCTCGTAGAGTAATGGATTATGTACATTGAAAAGATTTTATCTATCATCCAGTGCTTGGAAGAAGAGAAATTTGTACTGGAATTCTATCATTTTTATGTGGAAGTTGATCAGTGGTGGGCACTGATCAAGAATACAAAGTCCTAAGAGGAAATTGATTCCATAGATTGGGAGGAATTCAAGAGGAAGTTTTTCAACAAATATTTTCCTCGAACCCTCCATATCAAGATAGAAAGAGAGTTCCTTGGACTCAAGAAGAAGGAAGATGAGTCCATCGGGGCATATGAAGCGAACATTACAAGGCTTGTGAGGTATGCCTCTGTCTTCTCCCAGAACATTGAAAGTATGGTGGATCGCTTCTTTAGTGGACTAAAGTCGAGTCTAAAAAAAGTGTTGGAGATTCGAGACTTCGATAGTTATGAGGAGATTTTCCATTGTTCCCTCATGGTTGAAATGGAGATCAGAGACTCTCAGTGGTCTCATGGGCCTAGTGACAAGAAGTAGAAACTGGAGAACAACATGGGTGGTTCATTAAACAAATCCCATGATGGAAAGAAGCCTCACTTTCCCCTTTGCAAGAATTGTGGGAAGAAGCATCTTGGTGACTGTCTCATGGGAACCATGAATTTCTTCAAATGCGGAAAGGTTGGTCATCTGGCCAAGAACTGATGAAGGGATATGAAAAATCTTGATCATTTTGAAGAATAATGGAAGGTTCAGATCAACACTCCGCCAGCAGTGCAGTGTTTTAACTTCAAAGAGCTTGGGCATTATGCGAAAAATTTCCCTAAGCCGAGGTTTATCAGAGGCAATCAACAACAACCTCCAAGGAAACAAGGAAGGGCTTATGCTATTACTACTGCTGAGGTGGATCTGGAAAACGATGTCGTGACAGGTACACTTGTTATTCATTCAAGAATAGAGAATATACTATTTGATTCTGGTTCTATGAATTATTTCATATCTTGCAATTTTAGTAGAACTATTCAAACACCACCTCAAAATTTGGAGGAAAATTTATCTGTGAGAATAGTGAATGGGGAAATTATTGCATCCATGGTTTATAACTCCTCCCCAGTTAATGTTCATGGACTGAACCTCCCATAAAATCTTTTCGTACTTCCTTTAGTGGAGTTCGACACTATCTTGGGCATGGATTGGATATCTTTGTACAAGGCCAACATCAATTGTCAGGAAAGGGAGATCACTTTTCACATCCCGAAGCATCCTCCGATTCTTTACAAGTGTAAGGAAGAAGATGAGTCTCTTTTAGAATCTTCATCTCAAGTCTGGATACTGCTTCCTTCTGGGAATGAATATCTAGCTCAAATGATTGGTATAAAGGGTAGAATCATTCTTGAAGACATGCCCATCGTGAGGGATTACACTGACGTATTCCCCGAAGAGTTGCCTGGTCTACCCCCTGATGGGGAGGTTGAGTTCTTAATTGAACTTATCCCTGGATCTCTGCCAATCTCAAAGACACCTTATAGAATGGACACCATAGAGATAGAAGAGCTCAAGAAGTAGTTACTGGAGAATATGGAGAAGGGTTTTATATGCCCGAGTGCTTCACCGTGGGGTGCTCCAGTCCTCTTCATCAAGAAGAAGGATGGATCAATGCGCCTCTGTATTGATTATCGTGAGCTCAATAAAATCACTATAAAGAACAAGTATCCCCTTCCACAGATAGATGACTAGTTCGATCTGATTCGTGGGGCCAGTTATTTCTCTAAGGTGGACCTTCGGTCGTGATATCACCAACTAAAGGTGAGGAAGGAAGATATTCACAAGACTACCTTTCGAACGAGGTATGGACACTATGAGTTCATAGTGATTCCCTTAGGACTCACTAATGCTCTTGGAACTTTCATGGGTTTAATGAATAGAGTCTTTAGAGATTACCTCTATAACGCCCCGACCGCAGTTACCCAGAGTCGGTGCATTATTACGTAACATTGGCATGATCACAAAAGATCAAGTCTCAAAAGACTGATTAGTTTAGTAGCCTTGGAAACACTAGATACATTCATAAGTTTTACATTACATCATAAAGTGAAAAATCACAATAACATAGTCTCCATAGTCCACACTCCTATCCCCTTCAGACTATCCCTGTAGGTCAGTCATAAAATATTTCTTCACATCCTGGGAAAATAAAACATAGAAAGGGGTGAGCTCAGATGTTTAGTAAGGATAACAATACAGCGGAAACTTTCATAAATAAACAAAAACACTTAAGGCAATGTATAACTAAAAAAAAATCATTTTAAACTTTAACTTCAGCATAATATGGAAAAAAATAAAATGAAATAATTCCATTTAATTATTTACCTGGATATTCTACTGGTCGAATAATCACATGCAATATCAATAGCCACTTTCATAATGATGGAATGAATAATTCCAGACTATCATAACCACGTAGCCAAGGCCTCGTGGCAAGAATACAAATAATATTTTTTCAAGGCCTCGTGCCAAGACACTAGTTTGTCTCATGAGACCTACCGATGCATCGAGGAGCTATAGCAGGCTCCACCCATCACTTATTAAGTCCAATTCATTCCTTATATGAAAAGGATTAACCATATCATAAACCATAATATAATCATATCACATAAAACATGCATAAAGGAAACATAAAATTTACATATTTAAATCACAATATATCAATACAATACATTGATATAATAAAACCATTTTCAATACCAAAATAAAAGAAAATTAAAACGTGGTATTTATTTTTCATTTAAGAAAAAGTTATGGCTTGTAGAGGAATCCGAAACTCAAATAATGGTCACGGTGGTAGAGAAGTCGTTGTCGCCACATATGTACGAAAAAAAACATTCCCTTTTTTTGTTTAGTAAAACGCTTCGTATAAAAAATATTCCTCTCGAATAAACATAAAAGTCAAAGGGGTTTATACACCGTATAAAATAAAGTCTTGTATTAAAACTAAATATGCCTCAATGAAAGAAGATTGAGATGAAGTCCCTTACAAAGATAATTTTTTAAATAAAATAGATCTATTATGTGTATTCACTATAAGTACACATAAAGAAAGTATAAATACAAGATAGGACATAATAATATCATGACATAATTTGAAAGTAGGAGATTAACCCAAAAACGGAAATTGGGTTAAGAAGTTCCCTTACCTCGTGTCCGACTTTACTCGATCGTTCTTTAATCTCCTGAATAATAAAATAGAGTTAATATATACTTGCTTAAGAACCTTTTTCATGTTCTTTATTCATTTTATATCACTTATTACCATGTTATGAACATTATGTAGTCATTTAAGTTAATAACGGTCGTTTTGTCGATCTTTGGTACTTGAGTAAACAATAAACTTCTTATAATTACAAGTTGTTCATGTGGTAAAATATCCATTATCTCCATAATTATATTCATTATCTAGATATCATATATATCATTTATATCCTGTATATGCATGCATTTATAATATTACATAACATTTTGAGGTAAGAAATGAAATGCACCGTTCATGGAGACGGTAATCCGTACGTACGAATGAACGCTACTTTCATTTCTATTTCATATTTAATGGAATGAAATCATAATGATATAAAGGTATATTATAATTACAGTATAATATCATATATAATATTATTTACTCCATCCTTTATACGTCCCACAAATGGCATTAACGATTCAAATCACTTTGAGGGGGCGGTAGTCCGCACTTCCAAAAATGAAATTATCGCGTTTACCCATAATGGAAACCATAAAGGTATGAAATAAATGAAACATACAGAAGCATAATGAAAACATAAACATTATATATATCATATATACAAATATTTTCATCATAATGGCCACCATGATAGGTGTTAAAAGAAGATTGATCAATCATCATTTCGTGAGGCAGTAATTCGTCACCCAAAGAAACAATATGTGTTTTAACCTTTAGACGAAGGTGTGTGTAATTGTAAATAAAATAATTCTCATAAAAACATCCTATTATATTGAAGATACTGGTTTTGTTACAAAATAAAAGAATAAAAAGAGTTTAAGGGGTTTGAGAATCAAAATAAAACAAAAGAACATAAGAGAAGACATTACCTTAAAATCGGGTAACTCTTTTTGATTTGAGCCAAAGGCTTCCTTGGGAAGACTTCTGCCCAAAGTGAGGCTTCTAGGAGTAAGAGAGGGAAGTTTAGAGAGTTTTTGGGCATATTTGTGCCGAGAAAAATGGCTTTGATGGTGTTAATATGGTGGTAGTGGTGGGGGCCTTTTATAAGAGGAGAGGAGGGGTACTCTTGGAAAGTCATGAAATGTTACTTTATTATGAAATGATTTTA
Organism: Viscum album; assembly: GCA_963277665.1. Lineage (NCBI taxonomy): Eukaryota > Viridiplantae > Streptophyta > Magnoliopsida > Santalales > Viscaceae > Viscum > Viscum album. Next base: position 125,119,577 of record OY728126.1, read on the forward strand.
GAATTTTAAAGGTCCCAAAATGATATATTTCTAGGATAAGGGGATAAGGGTTCGAAATAGACCCATAAAATAGGTTTTAGACAAGTGTAAGTCTTATATTTTACCTTATCTTTTCATTTTATTTAAATTGTTCATTAATGAGGTAATCGCTACATCATCATGGTGTCATAAATAAATTTATTAATTTAATGCCTAAAAATTATAAAAAAATTACCATGATGTAGGAAATATTTTTATCTTTAAAATTAATATTTATAGTCTAAATGTTAACTTATATAACCCCATGTAATAATTGTTTTAGTAAAACAACACATGTTTGTGAAAATTTTATTTTTACTTTAAATAAAAAGTTATTAATGTAATTTTCATACCCAATTGGATCCATGGGGTCCCCAAGATGATCCATGGATTGTCTTGGTCTTCCATGACACATCCAATAAGGGTATGATAAGTGTAAAGGTAATTTCATATTATTATAACATTATATTTACTTTAAATTACACTAATTACCTTTAATCACGATTAATAAAACTTAAAAGTTACTATTCACCAAATATTATTTTCATCTCATTGAACCACATTTTAATTACTAATGACAACAATGTATGTCAGATTTTTTAAATACAATTCACATAATTGGTAAAGTTTCATTCAAACAAAAAAATATTTTTTAACTACCACTTAGTGGTTTCACTATTCATCAAAAATTGAAGTCAAAAAAAAATACCAAAAATTCACCCTAAGATATATTTGATATTCCTAATTCAAAAATGATGTCTATTTTAAAAAATTCAAAACATATAAGTTGAATTAATAAATTTAATAATTAATTCCCGTTGTCACAACAAATAGCGTGTTTTTAAGAAACAATATATATCAAAAGATTAATAATTGTTTGTATCCAATTTCAAAGTGAAATTAATTATAATGTCCACCATTGGATAAAATGGTAAAATTATATTCTAATTATAATTTAAAACCACTAAATAGTATAATTTATCACTATAAATTATTTTGATTAAAAATGTTGTTTTAAAGTATTTTTCACTATTCATCGAAAATTGGAAGTTCTCAGAAAAATGACAAAAATTCAACATAGGCTAATTTCGATATTCCGAATCCCAAAATGAAGTACATTCTGAAATATAAAATTTATATAATTTCAAAAAGTGGGTATTACTATTCATAATGCCTATTTTGAATGGTCACGGTGTGTTAGAATCTCAAACTTGCATACAATGCAAGCTATTACTTTATTGAAAGAGAAGCGTATCATGGAATCTTGGGGTGTTACATTATAACCTCCTTCAATAAATTGCGTCCTCGCAATTTAAAATTGTTCTTCTAAAATAAAAGCTTCAAAGTAGATAATACCTTAGTGGAAAACCCATATTGGAAACAGGGTTAATAAAAATATAACTTTAAAAGAAAGAAATAGAAGTACAAAGGTCACCCGAGATAGCCCATACTAGGATTATATAAAAACATGGATATGGAGGAGAAAAAAACCATTAAGGTCTGATGGAGAGTTGTAGAAAACAGGATTAGGGGAAAGTTAACTACAAGAAAATCACAAACTTGTGATTGGTTAAACGGCCATTGAATCCCCAGTAGTAAAAGTTAACCGACAAAGTTTTTGTTTTAAGTTACCTTTCATAAAGTTGTGGAATTAATTTAGGAGATTTACTAAGAATTTAAAGAAATATACTTACTTGTCATGTAGACTTTCATTCTTTAATAAATTTTTACCACAAACCCATCTTTCACTCCAAAAGGTAATAGAACTCAAAAATATTCTATTTATCCTAATTGTATAAGGTTCCAAATATTGAAACATACCATTTAGATTAGGAAAACTATTTTGTAATAACTAGGGAATTCCTATAGGCTAGTGGTAGGTAATAAAGGCCTGTCATACTATGGTTGTGGGTTCGATTTCTGCAGCTTTTTCCGATGTGACGGGCTATCCCCCAACCTGCAGGTTGTCCGTTTCCTAAAACTATAGTATTATAATATTCCAAAAATAATCTTCAGAAATGTTTTAAACTTAAAGAATACTATCCAAAGTTAAACTTAATCCCTTCCAACCTTTATAGTTATCCAAAATACCCCAGTCCAGACTTTCTCTCTAAAAGGTATCTAAATTTAAAAATCAATTGTAACATCAGATTCCACAAATAAAGTAAAGATTATCTTATTGTCATATACTAAAAATATGATTACCTTCATCATATTAAAAATTTAATGAAAACAACAAGTACTGCAGTAAAATCCTTATATATATCACATTATTCTTATAACCAGAATATAATCCTTGACTCCAAAAGCACCAATACATTAATTATTCCACTTCAACTGTAGTAACAACATAAGATTTTCCTTGATCCCTAGGCCTTTTCTAAGGCAAGTTTACTTGATTCTTAGGACATTAATTTGCATAATGCCCCATTTACCTACAATTGTAGCATTCAACATTGACAACCTCTTTCTTTCCCTTACAATCACGATCCTGGTGACCTTTTATCCACATTTATTACAAAATTCCATTCTTTTAAGGCAAGTACCTGGGTGATTCTTCCCACAATAATCGCATAATGGAAAATCCTTCTATCCCCTTTTCTCTTTATCTGTCTCTTTTTCCACCATTCTATTATTCTCTTGATTTGCTTTAAAGTCGTAAGAATTAGAGAATTATTTTTCCATCTTAATAGCACATAAGATAATGTCTTCATATAATGAGAAGTATTGTGATACCAATGCTCAACGAAGAAATGGTTTTAACCCATAAAATAAATGATCAGTCTTCTTGGGTTACATATATAATCTGCAGCATACATTGCTAACCTTGTAAATTTGGCCCCATACTTTGCGGCATTCTCATCCTCCTTTTGTCTCAGACTTAGAAATTTCTTTTCCATATCTACTCGATGGTCACGAGGATATTATTTTTATAAGAAAATATCTTTGAACTCCCTCCATTCCATATTTGATACTTCATCATCTTCCTTTGTGTTTTGAATCAATGAACACCATTGATCAGCATCTCCAGTGAGGTAGTAAACTGCCATGATAACCTTTTCCCTTTCACTACTCCCCAAAGCCTAAAATATTTTCTCTAGGGAATTTATCCATTTCTCAGCTACTAAGGGATTTGTACTCCCATTGAATGTAAGTGGTTTTTTCCTCATGAAGTAGTCTAACATTGATCATCCACGTTGTGGATCAGGGGGCTCCATATGAGTAAGGTTATTATTCATAACCTGAGTGGGTTTTCCAAGTATGGTGATAAGCTGATCAGCACCAGTTACATCACCATCTCCTCTATAATTATATTGAGCAGGAGGGAAATCCCTACATGGAGTGTGTGCATTGATACAGTTTACATTCCTTCCACTAGGATCCATTTCTAAACAATGGCATAAACTAGATCAGTTTATGAATCAAAATACATAATTACATACTTGTAAAACACTTAACATTAATTGAACAGTTTATGGATATAATCCATAATCATAAAAATGTTTTCATTGAGGAAGTATATACTCATAAACCCTTCATAATGGTTTGTAAAGAAAATGAGAATTATGCTAAGCATATCCCCCAGAAGTGTCGTAACCAATAGTGCAACAAGGCCCATTGTCGTGCACCAGTTCCCGTTCGAGTCTATCTCAAAGCTGTGTTTTTAGGTTTTACCCCTAGATACATATGTGCCAGAGCCGTCTCTACCTACTCGTATCCAGACAGGGATGTATTGCTCGAAAAACTCACAAAATCTCTATAATACCAAAATTATAGGAAGTTCTTCTATACTAATCCTCAAAGTCTATCTTAGGGTTATGTACTCTAATTAGAGTTTATCTAAATCTTTCTTCCATGGTTAGTACTAAACTGCCTCTAATACCAACTGTAACACCCCGACCCCAGTTACCCAGAGTCGGTGCATTATTACATAACATTGTCATGATCACAAAAGATCAAGTCTCGAAAGACCGATTAGTTTAGTAGCCTTAGAAACACTAGATACATTCATATGTCTTACATTACATCATAAAGTGAAAAATCACAATAACATATTCTCCAAAGTCCTAACTCCTATCCCCTTTAGACTATCCCTGTAGGTCAGTCATAAAATATTTCTTCACATCCTGAGAAAATAAAACATAGAATGGGGTGAGCTCAGATGCTCAGTAAGGATAACAATACAGCAGAAAATTTCATAAATAAAAATAAACATTTAAGGCAATGTATAACTAAAAGAAAAGCCTTTTAAACTTTAAATTCAGAATAATATGGAAAAAAATAAAATTAAATAATTCCATTTAATTATTCACATGGATATTCTACTAGTCGAATAATCACATGGAAAATCAATAACCACTTTCATAATGATGGAATGCATAATGCCAGACTATCATAACCACGTAGCCAAGGCCTGGTGCCAAGACTAAAATTATGATTTTGTAAAGGCATCATGCCAAGAAACTAGTTTGTCTCATGAGACCTACTGATGCATCGAGGAGCTATAGCGGGCTCCACCCGTCACTTATTAAGTCCAATTCATTCCTTATATGAAAAGGTTTAAACATATCATAAACCATAATATAATCGTATCACATAAATCATGCATAAAGGAAACATAACATTTACATATTTCAATCACAAGATATGAATACAACACATTGATATAATAAAACCATTTTCAATACCAAAAGAAAAGAAAAGTAAAACTTGGTATTTATTTTTCATTTAAAAAAAGTTATGGCTTGTAGAGGAAGACGAAACTCAAATAATGGTCACGACGGCGAAGAAGTCATTGTCTCCACATACTTACGAAAAAAAATTCCCTTTTTTCATTTAGTAAAACGCTTCGTATAAAAAATATTCCTTTTGAATAAATGTAAAATTCAAAGGGGTTTATACACCGTATAAAAGAAAGTCTTGTATTAAAACAAAATATGCCTCAATGAAAGAAGATTGAGACGAAGTCCCTTAGAAAGATAATTTTTTAAATAAAATAGATCTATTATGTGTATTACCTACAAGTACACATAAAGAAAGTACAAATACAAGATAAGACATAATAATATCATGACATAATTTGAAAGTAGGAGATAAACCCAAAGAACGGAAATTGGGTTAAGAAGTTCCCTTACCTCGTGTCTGACTTGACTCGATCATTCTTTAATATCCTGAATAATAAACTAGAGTTAATCTCTACTTGCTTAATAACCTTTTTAAAGTTATTTATTCTATTTATATTACTTATTACCATGTTATGAACATTATGTAGTCATTTAAGTTAATAACGGTCGTTTTGTCGATCTTTGGTACTTGAGTAAACAATAAACTTCTTATAATTACAAGTTGTTCATGTGGTAAAATATCCATTATCTCCATAATTATATTCATGATATAGATATCATAGATATCATATATATCCAGTATATTCATGCATTTATAATATTACAGAACATTTAGAGGTAAGAAATGAAATGCACCGTTCACGGAGACGGTAAGCTGTACGTACGCATGAACGCTACTTTAATTTCTATTTTGTATTTAATGGAATGAAATCATAATGATATAAAGGAATATTATAATTCCAGTATAATATCATACATAATATTATTTACTCAATCCTTTATACATCCCACATATGGCATTAACGATTCAAATCACTTTGAGGGGGCGGTAGTCCGCACTTCCTAAAATGAAATTATCGCGTTTACCCATAATGGAAATCATAAAGGTATGCCATAAATGGAAAATACAAAAGAATAATGAAAACATAAACATTATAAATATCATATATAAAAATAGTGTCATCGTAATGGCCACCATGCGAGGTGTTAACAGAATATTGAACAATCATCGTTTCATGAGACAATAATTCGCCACACAAAGAAACAGAATGTTCTTTAACCATTAGATGAAGGTGTGTGTAAGTGTAAATAAAATCCTTCTCATAAAAACATCCTAGTATATTTAAGATACTAGTGTTGTTACAAAATAAAGGAATAAAAATAGTTTAAGGGGTTGGAGAAGCAAAATAAAACAAAAGAACATAAGAGAAGACATTACCTTAAAATCGGGTAACTCTTTTTGATTTGAGACAAAGGCTTCCTTGGGAATACTTCTTCCCAAAGTGAGGATTCTAGGAGTAAGAGAGGGAAGTTGAGAGAGTATTTGGGAAGATTTTTTCAGAGCCAAATGGCTTTTAAGGTGTGAATAAGGTGGTAGTGGTGGGGGCCATTTATAAGAGGAGAGGAGGGGCACTCTTGGAAAGTCATGAAATGTTACTTTATTAAGAAATGATTTTCAGATTTTGAAGGTCCAAAATGATATAATTATAGGATAAGGTGATAAGGGTTCTAAATATACCCATAAAATAGTATTTAGACAAGTGTAAGTCTTAGATTTTACCTTATCTTTTCATTTTATTTAAATTGTTCATTAATGAGGTAATCGCTACATGATCATGGTGTCATAAATAAATTTATTTATTTAACGCCTAAAAATTACATAAAAATTACCATGATGTATGAAATCGTTTTAGATTTCCAATTAATATTTATAGTCGAAAAGTTAACTTATATAACCCCATGTAATAATTGTTTTAGTACAATAACGCATGTTTGTGACAATTTTATTTTTACTTTAAATAAAAAGTTATTAATGTCATTTTCTTACCCAAGTGGCTCCATGGGGTCCCGAAGTTGACCCATGGATTTTCTTGGTCGGCCATTACTCATCCAATAAGGGTAGGACAAGTGTAAAGGTAATTTCATATTATTATAACATTATATTTACCTTAAATTACACTAATTACCTTTAATCGTGATTAATAAAACTTAAAAGTTACTATTCACCAAAAATTATTTTCATCTCATTGAACCACATTTTAATTACTAATGAAAACCATGTATGTCATATTTTGGAAATTCAATTCACAGAAGTGGTAAATGTTCATTTAAACGAAAAATTATTTTTTTAACTACCACTTAGTGGTTTCACTATTCATCAAAAATTGATGTTTTTCAGAAAAATACCAAATATTTACCCTAATCTATATTTGATATTCCTAATTAAAAAATGATGTCTATTTTAAAAAATTCAAAACATATAAGTTTAATTAATTAATTTAATAATTAATTCCCACTATCACAACAAATAGCGTGTTTTTAAGAAACAATATATATCAAAAGATTGACAATTGTTTATATCCAATTTCAAAGTGAAAATAATTATAATGTCCACCATTGGATAAAATTGTAAAATTATATTCTTATTATACTTTAAAACCATTCAATATTATAATTTATCACTATAGAATATTTTGATTAAAAATGTTGTTTTTAAGTATTTTTCGCTATTCATCGAAAATTGGAAGTTCTCAGAAAAATACCAAAAATTCAACATAGGCTAATTTAGATATTCCAAATACAAAAATGAAGTCCATTCTGAAATATAAAATTTATATAATTTTAAAAAGTGGGTATTACTATTCATAACGACTATTTTAAATGGTCACAGTGTGTTAGAATCTCAAACCTGCGTATAATGCAAGCTATTGATTTATTGAAAGAGAAGCGTATTGTGGAAGCTTGGGGTGTTACAACCTCGACAAATTTGTGGTGGTGTTTATTGATGATATTCTGATATACTCCAAGAGCAAGGAGGAACATAAGGAGCATTTGGAAACTATGTTAAAAACTTTGCGAAAGGAGAATTTGTATGAAGGTACAATAAATGTGAGTTTTGAATGGAGGAAGTATCATTCTTGGGTCATGTTATCACTAGGAAAGGGATATCTGTGGACCCTTCCATGAAAAAGGAAATTGAAGAGTGACTGAGGCCAACTTCTGTAATAGAGATCCGCTGATTTTTTGGCCTACCTGGGTATTATCGACGATTCATGAAGAACTTTTCATGATTGTCAAATCCAATGACCAAGCTGACACGGAATGGAGTAAAGTTCTTCTGGACACATGAATGTGAAGACTGTTTCAAGGAGTTAAAAAAGAGGCTTATCACTGCGCCGGTATTCACACTCCCTTCAAGTGGAGAACTATTTGTGGTGTATAGTGTTTCTTCTACGAATGGATTAGGCTATGTGATAATGAAAAATGATAAATTGATAGCCTATGCCTCATGGAAGCTGAAAATCCATGAGCAAAACTATCCCACACATGATCTGGGGTTGGCGGCATTGATCTTTGCATTAAAAATCGGGCGACATTATCTCTATGAGAAAAAATGTGAGATATATACTGACCACAAGAGTCTCAAATATATATTCACACAAAAAGACCTTAATATGTTCCAATGAAGATGGATAGAGCTCATCAAGGATTATGACTACTCAATCCACTACCATCCTGGTAAGGCAAACAAGGTGGAAGATGCTCTAAGTAGAAAGGATCACGCATCTTTATCAATGATGAGAATTGAAAGGGATCCAATCTTCTTAGATTTGAAAAGGATGGAAATGGGAATAATTAAGGGAGGAATATCATCAATACTTTCTCAAATGGTTTCTCAACCATACCTCTTGGAGAAAATAATGGATGCTCAAAGAAAGGATGTGGAAATTCAAAAAAGTGTGGAAGCTGTTAAAAATTGGAAATCCTATGATTTCAAAATTGATGATGAAGGAGTTGTAAAATTTGGGACACGATTATCTGTACCATTTGATCCAGAGATAAAGAAGGATATATTGAATGATGCACATAGCTCGACCTTCCCTATCCATCCTAGGAGTACCAAAATGTACTGTGCTCTCCGAGAACACTTCTAGTGGGACAACATGAAGAAGGGGATTGTGGAATATATATCAAGGTGCTTGGTATGTTATCAAGTTAAAGCTGAGTGACAAAAGTCCAAAGGTATGATGTAGCCATTTCCTATACCCATGTGGAAATGGGAAAATGTTACTATGGACTTTGTTATAGGTCTCCCAAAGACGTCGAAGAAAAATAATGCGATATGGGTTGTGGTTGACCGACTCACCCAGAAATCCTATTTCATCACTATTTGGGAAGATCCCTAGCTTGAAAAACTTGAAAAATAATATGTGAAAAAAGTGGTGAGACTATATAGTGTTCCACTCTCAATTGTCTCTGACCGTGATCCAAGGTTCACATCTAAATTCTGGAGGAGCCTTCAACATTCTTTTAGTACTGAATTAAATTTCAGCACGACCTATCACCCCCGAACTGATGGCCAGTATGAAATAACTATTCAGATGATTGAAGATATGATTAGAGCCCGATCTCTAGAATTTAATGGTGGATGGGATCAACATCTCCCATTGGTTGAGTTCTCATACAAAAATATCTTCCACTCAAGTATTCATATGGCTCTATATGAAGCTCTGTATGGAAAGCAATGCAGATTTCCAACCCGTTGGGATGAAGTTGGAGAAAGAAAGCTACTTGGACCTGATCTTGTTCAAGAGATGACAGAAAAGGTTCAAGTCATCCAGAAACACATCAAAGCTACTCAAAGTTAGAAAAATATCTATACTGCCAGCCGTCTAAGGGACTTGGAGTTCGACATTGGAGATAAAGTCTTCCTTCGAATATCTCCATGGAAGAGAATCATGCGATTCTGGAAGAAAGGGAAGCTAAGCCCAAGGTATATTGGCCCCTTTGAGATCCTTGACTACATAGAAGCCGTGACCTATCAGCTTGAATTTCCACTGAATATGGCTCGAGTTCATGATGTTTTCCTTGTATCACTCTTGAGGAAGTACATACTTGATCCCTCACATGTACTAAACTCAAAGGTGGTGCAGCTGGAAAATGATCTCTCCTATGAGGAGCATCCTGTAAAGGTTTTGGAATGGAGAGATAAGGTTATAAGCAATAAAACAACCCATCTTGTCAAAGTGTTGTGGAGGAACCATAAGTTTTTATAAGCAACATGGGAACTGGGGAAGCAATGAAGGAATATTACCCACATCTTCTTTTGGCTTAGAATGTAAAATGAAATTTCGTGGGAGAAATTTCTTAAGGGGGGATGAATGTAACGACCCAATGTTTTTAATAGAAATTAACTTCTTATAAATATTAAATGAAATAAAATAATAATGAACTACTAAGTGATAAGTAACCTTTAAACATAAATTTGTCAATTCAGTGTTTGGAATTTTTAAAATCTGACCTACACGATTGTGTAAAAGATATTTTTTGGAGTCCGATAAGAAAAACATAATTTTTGGTGAATAGTAACCTACCCAAATGAATATTAACATACCATTATGAATAGTTATATACCCTAATGAATAGTAAACTCACCTTTTATAGTATGAAAATAATATTCAAGTTGGAAGTACAATATACCTATGTTTTAAAATGAGTTAATGCATGTTTTAAAACTGGGTTTGATAACAAATTATTATTTTAATTAAATATTAAAATAATAATATTTAGAAAATTATTTTTGAAAAATGGACTTCATTATTGGATTCTACATGTCGAAAAATGGCTAGGGTGAATTTTTGGGATTTTTTTGAAATACTTGAATTTTTTATGAATAATAGAATCCGATAATTCACAATAAATGCTAAATAATGGATTAATTGAGTCATCGACGATGTTCTGCTGATGTAACCCCACTTGGTTAGACTTCACATGACCCATTTACTATTTCTGGTCATGGAATAATTAATATTCCTTGTCTTGGGAAGAAATAATAAACTAATGATTATAATATCATGAAATCCCTCCTCTCCTCCACTATAAACCCCGCCCCTCACTCCCTCTTCTCTCCACTCCTCTAAAGCTCCAAGACTTATCTTAATTATGCCCAAATCTCTCCCAAGGTTCTCCCCCATGTCAAAAATCTCTCAGACTCCCCAAAATACCAAAACCTCCACCCTTAAGAGGTTCTCAAAAGAGGAAGTCTCAAGAGGTAAATTCTTCTTCCCATTTTCTTCTTTTATTTAATGTTATTTTCTTTTTATTTCTTTCCTCACCTCTCTTCAACATAATAGTATGATAAATCCAGTAACATACATGTACTGAAATGTATTCATTCTAATGTTATATTTCATTATATTCTCTCCCTTCCCAACCCTTTTATTTGAAAGAAATGAAAGGACTATTTGAGATGTGATAATTTAGCACATTCAAGGACAACTGTTTATCAATTTCTATTATTATCTTTAATTATGGTCATGAAACCATTTGTGTTATGATTGAACCAGATTATTATGTAATATATATCCGATTTTCAGTTCTGAAATCCTTTGGTACAAATTTAATTAAGTTATAAATCAAAACACATTCTTTGTAATAAAACCCACCGAATAACAAAAACGGTTATCACTAAGGTTACATATGTAATAATTAAACATCACTCTAAGTAACCTAATTAATGTTAAAACCATTTAATATACTAGATATTAACTAAAGAATGTAACTTCAATTCTTGAAAACCACTTTCATCTTGCATATAATCCAAACATGAATATAAGTGAAACAATCTTTTAAAGCCAAGTAAACAAACGAGGCCGAACAATGAAATTGAACCTTATAAATAATAAAAAGGATTTGAATGAACTAAAAAGGGTTATAATAAATAAATTACATATAGAATTGGTTTTGGAATTATTAATTAATAAAGCCTATTTTTTTATTCAGGTCATTAATAATAAGTGGAGAACACCAACATATTTAAGGTAAGGGATCCTATCCTTTTCTCTCTTAATCAACATTTTCCTCTATACTATGACTTTATATGTGTACTATATAATGATGGGGTATTATTAAGAACCACCCCCATACTTACTTCTGGATTTATAAGTGATGAGAAACCACATTTCTCTCTCATCAATCCCTCTTGGTCACACCCGACACCATGCCGATAAAATCGTAATGAATTCTACCCGAACCTTCTTTGTTCTTTCGGGTTGCCTTATATTTCTTTCAAAATGGTGTTAACTTATATATCTATGTGAGTATTATGAATTCTGGATAGTTATACAAGATTATTATATCAATACCCTTCATCACATTCTTTTGGGGATATACATGATTTTGAATGATTCCCTCCTTAGAACTTTCCGATAAGAAATCCTGTTTTAAGGGGACTTCCCAAATTTTTACCCAAATTTCAAGTGTACTCTATCCTATGTTTTAAAATACCATTGTATTTATAAAATAAGTATTTTTATTATGAAAAAATTCTTGTTTCAATTATGGTTTTATATAAAAGAATGTCCTCTTTTCTATTTGAAAGCTCTATAGTGTTTTACTTAAAACTACACAAAAATGTTTTAATGCTAATGTTTCTAAAATACATTTTTATATGTTTTTACATATATTTGACCCCAAATAACATGTTATATGCCTGTTTTACCCTATTAATGTCTATGTATGTTCTAATCCCTTCCTTTCATGGACACTTTCATGATACACCCAAAGATATGTTTTATGTCATGATTGTGGTACCCAATTCTTTCCATGGGTACCCTTATGTTTATGTATGGTTGATTATGTATAATTATTTATGTGGAAAGATTTTTTATGTGGAAAGAACATTCATGAATATTTTGAGATGGGTGTGACCAGATAGCGCTCCAATGTATTGGGTAAGGTTAAGTCTCATGAGATGCGATGTGAAACGAGATTGGTGATTAGCCTTGACCGGTACTGAAATGGGAAACGGGATTGGCAGATAGCCTTGACCTGTACTAAAGATATGATTTATGATTTTGTCACATTTATACTATTCCTTGTTTATGTGATCCCATGCTTATATTAAATTATTTTTTTAAGTTTCATGCTTTGTATATCTTTATGTCATGCCTCCTAACTCATGTGCTTGAGATGTATCCTTGTGTTCATTCCCTTACTGGGAATTTTTAGCTCATCCCTTTGTTCATGTGTTCCCCAGGGTACCCTATGTAGATGTAAGATCTCAAAGGAAGATAGAATATCTTTATAGAGATTAAATAAAGATGTTTTTAGCCCCATGTTTTATGTTATATGTACCTAGTCATCCAAGACACTAGACTTAACGATCCTTGGCTTGTACTATGATGATTAATTATTCATGAAATAATGAAATGTTATATGTAAAAGGCTCAGGTCGCTATAGTTGGTATTAGTGGATGGTCTAGTTATTTTTGGAGATTAGGAATAGAGCACCTTAGTGAGAACCTTAAGGATGAGACTAAGTATAAGAAAACACTCCAAAATTTTGTTGAGTATAGAGTTAGTGGTTTATCAAGAAAATACATCCCTGTCTGGATACGAGTAGGTAGAGGAAGCTCTGGTACAAATGTATCAAGGGTAAAACCTGAAAACACCACTTTGAGCTAGACACGAATGAGAACCGGTGCACGATAACAGGCTGTGTTGCACTCTTGGTTACGACATTCCCATGGGATATGCTTTGGCAGTTTCACGAGCTTAGTAAAAATCATGTTTAATGGAAAAAATCCCTTAAGAATATAAGTTAAGAAATAGATCGAGGATATCCTAGATATAAACCTACGAAATCAAAAGTTTGGATGTACTTATTCTTTATAAGTTTATCCTTTAATGTTCAAAGTTTTCTTTTTTATGCTCAATATTTAAGTATTCAAGAACTCAAATTATAAGTTCTTTTTCTTAGTTAATGGTGGGAAATAGAAGAACACGTTCCAACAACCAATGTAATTGGTAGTGTGATGATTTCCCTAATGACATGCCTGGTGTGATGGAAACGGGTGCTCAAAACTTAATGGTAGTACTTGCTCAGCTGGCTCGAGTTATTAATAATAACTTAAATCAGGTGGAATTTTACCCTCCTATAAGGAAAGAGAAAGTTGGCGTAGAATCCTTCATATGGAAAAGGACTCCCATGTTTAGTGGGTCTTCTGATCCCCTCCTCGAAGAGTAATCGATTAACTACATTGAAAATATTTTCTCTATCCTCCAGTGCTTGGAAGAAGAGAATGTTGTACTAGAAGTCTATCATTTTGATGGGGAAGCTGATCAGTGGTGGACACTGATCAAGAATATAAACTCCCAAGAGGAAATTGATTCCATAGATTGGGGGTAATTGAAGAGGATGTTTTTAAACAAATATTTTCCTCAAAACCTCCGTCTCAAGATGGAAAGAGAGTTCCTTGGACTCAAGAAGAAGGAAGATGAGTCCATCGGGGCGTATGAAGTGAACTTTACAAGGCTTGCGAGGTACGCCTCTGGATTTTCTATAAACACCGAAAGTAAGGTGGATCACTTCTTTAGTGGACTAAAGCCGAGTTTACAAAAAGTGTTGGAGATTTGAGACTTTGACAGCTATGAGATGATTTTCCATTGTTCCCTCAAGGTTGAAATGGATATTAAAGACTCTTGGGGGTCTCATGGGCCTTCTGAAAAGAAGTAGAAAATGGATAAAAACATGGGTGGTTCATTAAACAAATCACATGATGGAAGGAAGCCTCACTTTCCCCTTTGAAAGAATTGTGGGAAGAAGCATCTTGGTGACTGTATTAAGGGAACCATGAATTGCTTCAAATGTGGAAAGTTTGGTCATCTAGCCATGAATTGATCAAGGGATATGAAAAATCTCGATAATGTTGAAGTAGAACGGAAGGTTCAGATCAACACTCAGCCTGCAGTGCAGTGTTTTGACTATAAGGATCTTGGGCATTATGCGAACAATTTCCCTAAGCCGAGGGTTATCGGAGGCAATCAACAACAACCTCTAAGCCAGCAAGGAAGGTCTTATGCTATCACTACTGCTGAGGTGGAGCCGAAAAATGATGTGGCGACAGGTACACTTGTTATTCATTAAAGAATAGATAACATACTATTTGATTCTGGTTCTACAGATTATTTCATATCTTGAAATTTTAGTAGAACTATTCAAACACCACCTCAAAATTTGGAGGAAAAGTTATCTGTGAGAACAGAGAATGGGGAAATTATTTCATCCATGGTTTATAACTCCTCCCCGATTAATGTTTGTGGACTGAACCTCCCAAAAAATATTTTCGTTCTTCCTTTAGTGGAGTTCGACGCTATCTTGGGCATGGATTGGCTATCTTTGTATAAGGCCAACATCAATTGTCCAGAAATGGAGATCAATTTTCACATCCCGAAGCATCCTCTGACTCTTTAGAAGTGTAAGGAAGATAATGAGTCTCCTTTAGAATCTTCATCTTAAGTTTGGATACTGCTTTCTTGTGAGAAAGCATATCTAGCTCAAATGGTTGGAAAAAAGGATAGAATCATTCTTGAATACATGCCCATCATGAGGGATTACATTGATGTATTCCCCAAAGAGTTTCCTAGTCTACCCCCTGACCAAGAGGTTGAGTTCTTAATTGAACTTATCCCTGGATCTCTACCAATCTCAAAGACACCTTACAGAATTGCCACCATAGAGCTAGAAGAGCTGAAGAAGAAGTTACAGGAGAACATGGAGAAGGGTTTTATACGCCCAAGTGCTTCACCGTGGGGTGATCCAGTCCTCTTCATCAAGAAGAAGGATGGATCAATGTGCCTCTATATTGATTATCGTGAGCTCAATAAAATCACTATAAAGAACAAGTATCCCCTTCCACGGATAGATGACTTATTCGATCAGCTTCGTGGGGCCAGTTATTTCTCTAAGGTGGACCTTCGGTCAGGATATAACCAACTAAAGGTGAGGAATGAAGATATTCCCAAGACTGCCTTTTGAATGAGGTATGGACACTATGAGTTTATAGTTATTCCCTTAGGACTCACTAATGCTCCAGGAACTTTCATGGGTTTAAAGAATAGATTCTTTAGATATTACCTCGACAAATTTGTGGTGGTATTTATTTATGATATTCTGATATACTCCAAGAGCAAGGAGTAACATGAGGAGCATTTGGAAACTGTGTTAAAAACATTGCGAATGGAGAATTTGTATGCAAAGTATAGTAAATGTGAGTTATGGATGGATGAAGTATCATTCTTGGGTCATGTTATCACCAGGAAAGGGATATCTGTGGACCCTTCTAAGATAAAGGCAATTAAAGAGTGAATGAGGCCAACTTCTGTAAGGGAGATCCGCAGCTTTTTAGTCCTAGCTGGGTATTATCAACGATTCATGAAGAACATTTCTTGATTGTCAAACCCAATGACCAAGCTGACATGGAATGGAGTAAAGTTCGTCCGGACACAGGAATGCGAAGACTGTTTCAAGGAGTTGAAAAAGAGACTTATCACTGCACCGGTACTCACACTCCCTTCAAGTGGAGAAATATTTGTGGTGTATAGGGATGCTTCTATGAAAATATTAGGCTATGTGCTCATGAAAAATGATAAAGTGGTAGCCTATGCCTCATGGAATCTGAAAATCCCCGAGCAAAACTATCCCACGCATGATCTGGAGTTAGTGGCTGTGATCTTTGCGTTGAAAATCTGGCGGAATTATCTCTATGGGAAAAAATTTGAGATATATACTGACCACAAGAGTCTCAAATATATATTCACACAAAGAGAGATTAATATGCACCAGTGAAGATGGATAGAGCTCATCAAGGATTATGAATTCTCAATCTACTACCATCCTGGTAAGGAAAACAAGGTGGAAGATGCTCTATGTAGAAAGGATCCCGCATCTTTATCAATGATGAGAATTGAAAGGGATACAATCTTCTTAGATTTTCAAAGGATGGACATGGGAATAATTAAGGGAGGAACATCATCAATCCTTTCTCAAATGATTTCTCAACCATCCCTCTTGGAGAAAATAAAGGATGCTCAAATAAAGGATGTGTAAATTCAAAAAAGGGTGGAAGCTATTAGAAATGGGAAATCCTCCTATTTCAAAATTGACGATAAAGGAGTTGTAAGATTTGGGACATGATTATGTGTACCATTAGACCCATAGACAAATAAGGAGATATTGAATGATGCACACAGCTCGACCTTCTCTATCCATCCCGGGAGTGCCAAAATGTACCGTGATCTCCGAGAACACTTCTGGAGGGAAAACATGAAGAAGGAGATTGCATAATATATATCAAGGTGCTTGGTATATTAGCAAGTTAAATCTGAGTGACAAAAGTCCAAAGGTATGATGTATCCATTTCCTATACCCATGTGGAAATGGGAAAATTCTACTATGGACTTTGTCACAGGTCTCCCGAAGACGTCGAATGGAAATAATGCGATAAGGGTTGTGGTTGACCGACTCACCAAGACATCCCATTTCATCGCTATTCGGGAAGATCTCTTTCTTGAAAAACATGAAAAGTTATATGTGAAAAAAGTGGTGAGACTGAACGGTGTTCCAATCTCAATTGTCACTGACAGTGATCCAAGGTTCACATCTAAATTCTGGAGGAGCCTTCAACATTCTTTGAGTACTGAATTAAATTTCAGCACGACCTATCACCCCCAAACTGATGGCCAGTATGAAAGAACTATTCAGACGCTTGAAGATATGCTTAGAGCCTGATCTCTAGAATATAAAGGTGGATGGGATCATCATCTTCTATTGGTTGAGTTATCATACAAAAATAGCTTCCACTCGAGCATTCAGATGGCTCCATATGTAGCTCTGTATGGAAAGTGATGTAGAACTCCAACCTGTTGGGATGAAGTTGGAGAAAGAAAGCTACTTGGACCCGATCTTATTCAAGGGATGATAGAGAAAGTTCAAGTCATCCAGAAACACATCAAATCTACTCAAAGTCAGAAAAATATCTATACTGACAACTATATAAGGGACTTAGAGTTCGACATTGGAGATAAAGTTTTCCTTCGAATATCTCCATGGAAGAGAATCATGCGATATCGGAAGAAAGGGAAGCTAAGCCCAAGGTATATTGGCCCCTTTGATATTCTTGAATTCATAGGAGTCGTGACCTATTGGCTTGTACTTCCACTGAATATGGTTTGAGTTCATGATGTTTTCAACGTATCACTCTTGAGGAAGTACATACCTAATCCCTCACATGTACTAAACTCAGAGTTGGTGCGGCTGGAAAATGATCTCTCCTATGAGGAGCAGCCTGTAAAGATTCTGGATCGGAGAGATAAGGTTCTATGCAATAAGATAACCAATATTGTCAAAGTGTTGTGGAGGAACCATAAGTTTTAGGAAGAAACATAGGAACTAGAGGAAACTATGAAGGAAAATTACCCACATCTGTTTTTGGCCTAGAATGTAAAATGAAATTTCGAGGGTGAAATTTCTTAATGGGGGAAGAATGTTACGACCCAATGTTTTTAATGGAAATTCCCTTCTTATAAATATGCCATGAAATCACATAATAATGAACTACTAAGTGATAAGTAACCTTTAAACATAAGTTTTTCACTTCTGTGTTTGGAATTTTGAAAATCTGACATACACGGTTGTGTTCAAGAAGTTTTTTGGAGACCGATAACAAAAATTTAATTTTTGGCGAATAATAACATACCATAATGAATAGTAACATACCCTTATGAATAGTGATATACCCTAATGAATATTAACCTCACATTTGATAGTATATAAATAATATTCATGTTGGAAGTACAATATACCTAAGTTTTAGAATGAGTTATTGCGTGTTTTAAAACTGGTTTTGATAATAAATTATTATTTTAATTAAATATTAAAATAATAATATTTTGAGAATTATTTTTGAAAAATGGACTCATTTTTTGTATTCTACATGTCAAAAAATGGTTAGGTTGAATTTTTGGGATTTTTCTGAAATACTTGAATTTTTGATGAATAGTAGAATCCGATAATTCACAATAAATGAGAAATAATGGATTAATTGAGTCATCGATGATGTTATGCTGATGTAATCCCACTTGGTTCGATTTCACATGACCCATTAACTATTCCTGGTGATGGAATAATTACTATTCCTTGTCTTGGGATGAAATAATAAATTAATGATTATAATATCATGAAATCCCTCCTCTCCTCCACTATAAAACCCCCCTCACTCCCTCTTCACTCCACTCCTCCCAATTTCCAATCCTTCTCTTAATTATGCCCAAATCTCTACCCAAGGTCCTCCCCACGTCTAAAATCTCTCATACTCCTCAAAATACCAAAATCTCTCCCTTAAGAGGTTCTCAAAAGAGGAAGTCTCAAGAGGTAAATTCTTCTTCCCGATTTCTTCTTTTATTTTATGTTCTTTTCTTTTTATTTATTTCCTCACCTCCCTTCACCATAAAGTATGATAAATCTATTAACATACATGTAATGAAATGTATTCATGCTAATGGTATATTTCATTATATTCTCTCCCTTCCCCACACTTTTATTTGAAAGAAATGAAAGCACCGTTTGAGATGTGCTAATTTAGCACATTCAAGGACAACGGTTTATCAATTTCTATTATTATCATTAATTATGGTCATGAAATCATTTGTTTTATGGTTGTACCATATTATCAGGTAATATATATCCTATTTTTAGTTCTGTAAAACTTTGGTAAAAATGCAATTAAGTTATAAATCAAAACCCATTCTTTGTAATCAAACCCACCGAATAACAAAAACAGTTATCACTAAGGTTACATATGTAATAATTCAACATCACTATATGAAACCTAATTAAAATTTAAACCATTTAATAAAATGGATATGAACTAAATAATGTAACTTCAATTCTGGAAAACCACTTTCATATTGCATATAATCCAAACATGAATATAAGTGAACCGATCTTTTAAAGCCAAGTAAACAAACGACCCCGAACAATGAAATTGGGCCTTATAACTAATCAAAAGGATTTTAATGAACTAAAAAGGGTTATAATAAATAAATTACATATAGAATAGGTTTTGGAATTATTAATTAATAAAGCCTAATTTGTTTATTCAGGTCATTAATAACAAGTGGATAACACCAACGGATTTAAGGTAAGGGATCCTCTCCTTTTCTCTCTCAATCAAGATTGTCCTCTATACTATGACTTTATATGTGTACTAGATAATGGTGGGGTATTCTTAATAACCTCCCCAATACTTCCTTATAGATTTATAAGTGATGATAAACCCCATTTCTCTCTCATCAATCCCTCTTGGTCACACCCGACACCATGCCAAGAAAATCGTAACGAATTCTACCCGAACCATCTTTGTTCTTTCGGGTTGCCTTATCTTTCTTTCAAAATGGTGTAATATTATCTATCTATGTTAGTATTATGAATTCTGGTTAGTTGTAAAATATTATTATATCAAGACCCTTCCATCACATTTTTTCGAGGATGTACATGATTTTGAAAGATTCCCTCCTTAGAACTTTCCGGCAAGCAAACCTGTTTTAAGGGGACTTCCAAATTTTTACCCAAATTTCAAGTGTACTCTATCCTATGTTTTAAAATACCATTGTATTTATAAAATCAGTATTTTTATTATGAAAACATTCTTGGTTAAATTCTAGTTTTATATAAAAGAATGTCCTCTTTTTTATTTTCAAGCTCTAAAGTGTTTTCCTTAAAAACACACCAAAATGTTTTAATGCTAATGTTTCTAAAATTCATTTTTTATATGTTTTCACTTATATTTGACACCAATTAACATGTTATATGGATATTTTACCCTATTAATGTCCATGTATGTTCAAATACCTTCCTTTCATGAACAGTTTCATGATACTCCCATTGGATATGTTTTATGTCATGATTGTGGTACCCAATTCTTTCCATGGGTACCCTTATGTTTATGTATGGTTTATTATGTATGATTATTTATGTGGAAATATTTTTCATGTGGTAAGAATATCCATGAATATGTTGAGATGGGTGTGACCAGATAGAACTCCAATGTATTGGGTAAGGTTAAGTCTCATGAGATGCGATGTGAAACAGGATTGGTGATTAGCCTTGACCTGTACTGAAATGGGAAACGGGATTGGCAGATAGCCTTGAACCGTACTAAAGATATGATTTATGATTCTCTCACATTTATACGATTCCATGTTTATGTGATCCCATGCTTATATTAAATGATTTTATAAGTTTCATTCCATGGATATCTTTATGTCATGCCTCCTAACTCATGTGCTTGAGATGTATCCTTATGTTCATTCCCTTACTGGGAATTTTTAGCTCATCCATTTGTTCATGTGTTCCCCAGGGTACCCTATGAAGATGTAGGATCTCAAAGGAAGTTAGAATATCTTTATGAAGATTAAATAAAGAAGTTTTTTAGCCCCATTTTGTATGTTATATGTACCTAGTCTTCTAAGACACTAGACTTAACGATCCTTGGCTTCTACTCTGATAATTAATTATTCTTGAAATAATGAAATGTTATATGTAAAAGGATCATGTCGATATAGTTGGTATTAGAGGATGGTATAGTAATTTTTTGGATATTAGAAATAGATCACCTTTGTGAGAACCTTAAGGAAGAGACTAAGTATAAGAAAATAGTCCAAAGTTTTGGTGAGTATAGAGTAAGTGGTTTATCAAGAAAATACATCCCTGTCTGTATACGAGTAGGTATAGGTGGCTCTGGAACATATGTATCTAGGGGTAAAACCTAAAAACATTGCTTTGAGCTAGACTCGAATGAGAAATTGTGCACGATAACGGGCCGTGCTGCACTCTTGGTTATGACACTCCCAGGGGATATGCTTTGTTAGTTTCGCGAGATTAGAAAAAACCATTATTAATGGAAAAAAATCCCTTAGGAATATAAGATAATAAATAGATCTAGGATAACCTAGATATAAACCTAAGGAATCAAAAGTTAGGATGTACTTATTATTTATAAGTTTATCCTATAATGTTCAAAGTTTCCTTTTTATGATCAATAGCTAAGTATTTAAGACCTCTAATTATAATTTCTTTTTCTTAGTTAATGGGGAGAAATAAAAGAACACGTTCCAACAACCAATGTAATAGGCAATGTGATGATTGCCCTAATGACATGCCTGATGTGACAGAAACGAGTGCTCAAAACTTCATGGTAGTACTTGCTCAGATGGCTCGAGTTATGAATAATAACTTAAATCAGGTGGAATGTCACCCACCTCTAAGGAAAGAGAAAGTTGCCGTAGAATCCTTCATACTGCAGAGGCCTCCCATATTTAGCAGGTCTTCTGATCCCCTCCTTGAAGAGTAATGGATTAACTACATTGAAAAGATTTTCTCTGTCCTCCAGTGGTCAAAAGAAGAGAAAGTTGTACTGGAAGTCTATCATTTTGATGGGGAAGATTATCAGTGGTGGACACTGATCACTAATACAAAGTCCCAAGAAGAAATTGATTCCATAGATTGTGAGAAATTCAAGAGGATATTTTTCAACAAATATTTTCCTCGAACGCTCCATCTCAAGATATAAAGAGAGTTCCTTTGACTCAGGAAGATGGAAGATGAGTCCATCAGGGCATATGAATCAAACTTTACGATGCTTGCGAGGTACGCCTCTGGCTTTTCCATGAAGACCGAAAGTAAGGTGGATCGCTTCTTTAGCGGACTAAAGCCGAGTCTATAAAAAGTGTTGGAGATTTGAGACTTTGACATCTATGAGGAGATTTTACATTGTTACCTCAAGGTTGAAATGGATATTGGAGACTCTTAGTGGTCTCATGGGCCTAGTTATAAGAAGCAGAAAATGGAGAACAACATGGGTGGTTCATTAAACAAATCCCATGATGGAAAGAAGCCTCACTTTCCCCTTTGAAAGAATTGTGTGAAGAAGAATCTTGGTGACTATCTCAAGGGAACCATGAATTTCTTCAAATGCGGAAAGTTTATTCATATGGCCAAGAACTTCTGAAGGGATATGGAAAATATCGATAATGTTGAAGATGAACGGAAGGTTTAGATCAACACTCAGCCTACAGTGCAGTGTTTTGACTGTAAGGAGCTTGGGCATTATGCGAACAATTTCCCTAAGCTGAGGGTTATTAGAGGCAATTAGCAACAACCTCCAAGGCATCAAGGAAGGGATTACGCTATCACTACTGCTGAGGTGGATCCGGAAAATGATGTTGTGATAGGTACACTTGTTATTCATTTAAGAATAGAGAACATACTATTTGATTCTGGTTCTACGCATTATTTCATATCTTGCAATTTTAGGAGAACTATTCAAACACTACCTCAAAATTTGGAGGAAAATTTATCTGTGAGAATAGCGAATGGGGAAATTATTGCATCCACGGTTTATAAATCCTCTCCGGTTAATGTTTGTGGACTAAACCTCCCAAAAAATCTTTTTATACTTCCTTTAGTGGAGTTTGACGCTATCTTGGGAATGTATGGGGTATATTTGTACAAGGCCAACATCAATTGTCAGGAAAGGGAGATCACTTTTCACATCCCAAAGCATCCTCCGATTCTTTACAAGTTTAAGGAAGAAGATGAGTCTCCGTTAGAATCTTCATCTAAAGTTTGGATACTGATTCCTTGTGAGAAAGAATATCTAGCTCAAATGATTGGGACAAAGGATAGAATCATTCTTGAAGACATGCCCATCATGAGGGATTACACTGATGTATTCCCCGAAGAGTTTCCTGGTTTACCCCCTGATCGAGAGGTTGAGTTCTTAATTGAACTTATCCCTGGATCTTTTCCAATCTCAAAGACACCTTACAGAATGGCCACTATAGAGCTAGAAGAGATGAAGAAGTAGTTATAGGAGAATATGAAGAAGGGTTTTATATGCCCGAGTGCTTCACCGTGGGGTTCTCCAGTCCTCTTCATCAATAAGAAGGATGGATCAATGCACATATATATTGATTATTTTGAGCTTAATAAAATCACTATAAAGTACAAATATCCCCTTCCATGTATAGATGACTTGTTCAATCAACTTCGTGGGGCTAGTTATTTTTCTAAGGTGGACCTTCGGCCGGGATATCACCAACTAAAGGTGAGGAAGGAAGATATTCCCAAGACTTCCTTTCGAACGAGGTATGGACAATATGAGTTCATAGTGATTCCCTTAGGACTCACTAATGCTCCTGGAATATTTATGGGTTTAATGAATAGAGTCTTTAGAGATTACCTCGACAAATTTGTGGTGGTCTTTATTGATGATGTTCTGATATACTCTAAGAGCAAGGAGGAACATGAGGAGCATTTGGAAACTATGTTAAAAACTTTGCAAAGAGATATTTTGTATGAAAAGTTCATTAAATGTGAGTTTTGGATGGAGAAAGTATCATTCTTGGGTCATGTTATCACCAAGAAAGGGATATCTGTGGACCCTTCCAAGACAAAGGCAATTGAAGAGTGACCGAGGCCAACTTCTGTAATGGAGATCTGCAACTTTTTAGGCCTAGCTGGGTATTATTGACGATTCGTGAAGAACTTTTCATGATTGTCAAACCCAATGACCAAGATGACATGGAATGGAGTAAAGTTCGTCTGGACACAGGAATGTGAAGACTGTTTCATGGAGTTGAAAAAGAGGCTTATCACTGCACCGATACTCACACTCCCTTCAAGTGGAGAACTATTTGTGGTGTATAGTGATGCTTCTATGAAAGGATTAGGCTATTTGCTAATGAAAAATGATAAAGTGGTAGCCTATGCCTCATAGAAGCTGAAAATCCATGAGAAAAACTATCCCATGCATGATCTGGAGTTGGCGACTGTGATCTTTGCGTTGAAAATCTGGCGGCATTATCTCTATGGGAAAAATGTGAGAAATATACTGACCACAAGAGTCTCAAATATATATTCACACAAAAGAGATTAATATGCACCTGCAAATATGGATAGAGATCATCAAGGATTATGACTGCTCAATCCACTACCATCCTGGTAAGGCAAACAAAGTGGCAGATGCTCTAAGTAGAACGGATCCCACATCTTTATCAATGATGAGAATTTAAAGGGATCCGATCTTCTTAGATTTGAAAAGGATGTACATGGGAATCATTAAAGGAGGAATATCATCAATCCTTTCTCAAATGATTTCTCAACCATCCCTCTTGGAGAAAATAAAGGATGCTCAAAGAAAGGATGTAGAAATTCAAAAAAAGGTGGAAGCTGTTAAAAATGGGAAATCCTCCAATTTCAAAATTGATGATGAAGGAGTTGTAAGATTTGGGACATGATTATGTGTACCATATGATCTAGAGATAAAGAAGGAGATATTTAATGATGCACATATCTCAACCTTCTCTAACCATCCTGGGAGTACCTAAATGTACCGTGATCTCTGAGAACACTTATGGTGGGACAACATGAAGAAGGAGATTGCGAAATATATATCAAGGTGCTTGGTATGTTAGCAAGTTAAAGTTGAGCGACAAAAGTCCAAAGGTATGATGTAGCCATTGCCTATACCCATGTGGAAATGGGAAAATGTTACAGTGGACTTTTTCACGGGTCTCCCAAAGACATCGAAGGAAAATAATGCAATATGGGTTGTGGTTGACCGACTCACCAAGACATCCCATTTCATCGCTATTCGGGAAAATCTCTCGCTTGAACAACTTGAAAAGTTATATGTGAAAAAAGTTGTGAGACTGTACGGTGTTCCACTCTCAATTGTCTCTTACCATGATCCAAGGTTAACATCTAAATTCTGGAGTAGCCTTAAACATTATTTGAGTACTCAATTAAATTTCAGCACGACCTATCACCCCCAAAATGATGGCCAGTATGAAAGAACTATTCAGATGCTTGAAGATATTCTTAGAGCATGCTCTATAGAATTTAAAGGTGGATGGGATCAACATCTCCCATTGGTTGAGTTCTCATACAAAAAATATCTTCCACTCGAGTATTCAGATGGCTCCATATAAAGCTCTGTATGGAAAGCGATGTAGAACTCCAACCTGTTGGGATGAAGTTGGAGAAAGGAAGCTAGTTGGACCCGATCTTGTTCAAGAGATGATAGACAAGGTTCAAGTCATCCAGAAACACATCAAACTACTCAAAATCAGAAAAAGATATATACTGACAATCGTCTAAGGGACTTGGAGTTCGAAGTTGGAGATAAAGTCTTCCTTCGAATATCTCTATGGAAGAGAATCATGCGATTCAAGAAGAAAGGGAAGCTAAGCCCAAGGTATATCGGCCCCTTTGAGATCCTTGACTGTATAGGATCCATGAACTATCGGCATGCACTTCCACTGAAAATGGCTCGAGTTCATGATGTTTTCCACGTATCACTCTTAAAGAAGTACATACCTGATCCCTCACATGTACTAAACTCAGAGGTGGTGTAGTTGGAAAATGATCTCTTCTATGAGGAGCAACCTGTAAAGATTCTGGATCGAAGAGATAATGTTCTACACAATAAGACAACCCATCTCGTCAAATTGTTGTGGAGGAACCATAAGTTTGAGGAAGAAACATGGGAACTAGAGGAAGCAGTGAAGGAAAATTACCCACATCTGTTTTTGGCCTAGAATGTAAAATGAAATTTCGAGGGCGAAATTTCTTAAGGGGGAAGAATGTAACGACCCAATGTTTTTAATGGAAATTCCCTTCTTATAAATATGCCATGAAATCACATAATATTGAACTACTAAGTGATAAGTAACCTTTAAACATATGTTTTTCACTTTTGTGTTTGGAATTTTGAAAATCTGACAAACACGGTTGCATTAAAGATGTTTTTTGGAATCTGATAAGAAAAACATAATTTTTGGTGAATAGTAACCTACCACAATGAATAGTAACATACCCTTATGAATAGTGATATACCCTAATTAATATTAACCTCACCTTTTATAGTATAAAAATAATATTCAAGTTGGAAGTACAATATACCTATGTTTTAGAATGAGTTAATGCATGTTTTAAAACTGGTTTTGATTATAAATTACTATTTTAATTAAATATTAAACTAATAATATATAGAAAATTATTTTTGAAAAATGGAATTAATTTTTGGATTATACGCATCAATAAATGGTTAGGGTGAATTTTTGGGATTTTTCTGAAATACATGAATTTTTTATGAGTAGTAGAATCCGATAATTCACAATAAATGCTAAATAATGGATTAATTGAGTCATCGATGATTCTATGCTGATGTAAGACCACTTGGTTTGAATTCACATGACCAATTTACTATTCATGGTCATGGAATACTTACTATTCCTTTTCTAGGGAAGAAATAATAAATTAATGATTATAATATCATGAAATCCCTTCTCTCCTCCGCTATAAAAACCCCCCTTCACTCCCTCTTCTCTCCACTCATCTCAAGCACCAATACTTCTCTAAATTCTTCCAAAATATCACCCCAAGGTCCTCTCCCACGTAAAAAATCTCTCACCCTCCTCAAAATACCAAAACCTCTCCCCTTAAGAGGTTTTCAAAAGAGGAAGTCTCAAGAGGTAAATTCTTCTTCCCAATTTCATCTTCTATTTTAAGTTCTTTTATTTTTATTTATTTCCTCACCTACCTTCACCATAATAGAATGTTAAATCAAGTAAAATACATGTACTAGAATTTATTTGTGATAATGGTATATTTCATTATATTCTCTCCCTTCCCCACCCTTTTATTTGAAAGATATGAAAGCATCGTTTGAGATCTGCTAATTTTTCACATTCAAGGACAACAGTTTATCAATTTCTATTATTATCTTTAATTCTTGTCATGAAAACATTTGTGTTATGGTTGAACCAGATTATTATGTAATATATATATATATATATCCTATTTTTAGTTCTGTAATCCTTTATTAAAAATGCAATTAATTTAGAAATCAAAACACATTCTTTGTAATCAAACCCACCGAATAACAAAAATAGTTATCACTAAGGTTACATATGTAATAATTCAACATCACTATAAGTAACCTAATTAAAATTAAAACCATGTAATATAATATATATGAAATAAATAATGTAACTTCAATTATTGAAAACCACTTTCATCTTGCATATAATCAAAACATGAATATAACTGAACAGATCTTTTAAAGCCAAGTAAACAAAGGAGCCCGAACAATGAAATTGAAACTTATAACTAATCAAAAGGATTTGAATGAACTAAAAAGGGTTATAATAAATCAATTAAATATATAATAGGTTGTGGAATTATTAATTAATAAAGCCTAATTTGTTTATTCAGTTCGTTAATAACAAGTGGAGAACACCAACAGATTTAAGGTAAGGGATCCCCTTCTTTTCTCTCTTAATCAAGATTGTCCTATATACTATGAATTTATATGTGTACTAGATAATTATGGGGTATTCTAAAGAACCTCCCCCATACTTACTTCTGGATTTATAAGTGATGATAAACCCCATTTCTCTCTCATCAATCCCTCTCGGTCACACCCGACACCATGCCGATAAAATCGTAACGAATTCTACGCGAACCTTCTTTGTTCTTTCGAGTTGCCTTATCTTTTTTCAAAATGGAGTTATATTATCTATCTATGTGAGTATTATGAATTATAGTTATTTTTACAAGATTCTTATATCAATACCCTTCCATCACATTCTTTCAAGGATATACATTATTTTGAAAGATTCCCTCCTTAGAACTTTCCAATAAGCGAACCTGTTTTAAGGGGACTTCCCTAATTTTTATCCAAATTTCAAGTGCACTCTATCCTATGTTTTAAAATACCATTGTATTTATAAAATCAGTATTTTTATTATGATAACTTTCTTGGTTCAATTCTGGTTTTATATAAATGAATGTCGACTTTTCTATTTGAAGGCTCTGGAGTGTTTTCCTTAAAACCGCACAAAAATGTTTTAATGCTAATGTTTCTAAAATAAATTTTTTATATGTTGTCACTTATATTTGAAACCACTAAACATGTTATAAGACTATTTTACCCTATTAATGTACATTTATGTTCTAATACCTTCCTTTCATAGAGACTTTCATGATACGACCATTGGATATGTTTTATGTCATGATTGTGGTACCCAATTCCTTCCATGGGTACCCTTATGTTTATGTATGGTTGATTATGTATGATTATTTATGTGGAAAGATTTTTCATGTGGCAAGAATATTAATGAATATGTTGTGATGGGTGCACCCAGATAGAGCTCTAGTGCATTGGGTAAGGTTAAGTCTCATGAGATGTGATGTGAAACGAGATTGGTGGTTAGCCTTGAACCATACTAAAATGGGAAACGGGATTGGCAGATAGCTTTGACCCGTAATAATGATATGATTTATGATTCTAAAAAATTTATATGATTCCATGTTTATGTGATCCTATGCTTATATTAATTGATTTTATATGTTTCATGCTTTGGATATCTTTATTTCATGCCTCCTAACTCATGTTCTTGAGATGTATCCTTATGTTCATTCCCTTACTGGGAATTTTTAGATCATACCTTTGTTCATGTGTTCCCCAGGGTACCCTATGCAGAGGTAAGAACACAAAGGAAGTTAGAAGCTCTTTATGGAGATTAAATAAAGAATTTTTTTAGCCCCATGTTTTATGTTATATGTACCTAGTCTTCCAACACACTAGACTTAACGATCCTTGGCTTGTACTCTGATGATTAATTATGCTTGAAATAATGAAATGTTATATATAAAAGGCTTGGGTCGCTATACACCTAGTGTCACAAACCCTTCTGGCTGTGTCATATAGATATCTTCTTGAAGGTTCCCATTAAGGAATGTAGTTTTGAAATCCATCTTCTAAATATCATAGTCATGGAAAGTTACTATGGAACGTAAGATTATTATGGATTTAAACCTGGAAACTAGTAGAAAGGTTTCATCATATTGAATTCCTTAAATCTATTTAAAACCTTTATCTACTAGCATCACTTTATAGGTACTAACTTGACCTTCTATGTAAAATTTCTTTTTGAATACCTATTTACATCCAACATGCTTTATATCAAATGGTACATTGACTGGAACCCAAACATGGTTCTATTAATTAAAATCCATCATAGAATTCATAGATTCTATCCATATTGCACCTTCTGAGATATATACTTCTTCCTTATAGGAGATAGGTTCATCATTGTCCAATAATAATGATTCACCATCCTCGGTGATAAGGAAACCATATATATCTAGTTCCCTGACCTCTCTTGTGCTCCAACACAATACTTGTGTTTCAAGAACTACCTCTTCTACGGGGACCTCTGGAACTTGTTCTTGTACCAAATCGTATTTATCTTGAGCATAAAATTCATCGAATTCAATCATTCTCCCATTATCCATTTTGAGGATGTGATCTCTCTCAATAAAGAAAACATGTATGGAAACAATCAATTTATTGTATGAGGGGTTGTATAGGTAGTATCCCTTTGTTTCATTAGGATACCTTGTAAAGATACACATTGTACCCTGATGTGTTATTTTTTTTCCTGAGAAAGCCTTAAAAATGCCTCACATCCCCATACACATGTATGCGACAAATTGGGTTTCTTTCCACTCCATAGCTCGAAGGGAATCCCATTTTCTTCCTTAGTTGGTACATGGTATAATGTGTATGCTGCATTTTTCAATGCATATCTAGAAAAGGATAATGGAAGATCTGCATGACTCATCATCGTCCTTACCTTGTCCAACATGGTATGGTTCCTCATTTCACTAACACCATTCCACTATAGTGTATATGTTGTAGTGAGTTGAGATAGAATCCCAGACTTCTGTAAAAGGTTGATGAACTCTTGGATAAGATAATCTCCCCCATGACCCGATTAAAGCTTCTTTATCTTCTTACCAAGATGATTCTCTAATTCAATCTTGAATTCCTTAAATTTCTCAAAGGACTCAGACTTATAAATCATTAATTAGACATAGCTATATCTACTCAAGTCATCAGTAAAAGTAATAAAGTAATAATATCCACCTCTAGATTCTACTATAAATGGTCCACACACATCAGTGTGTACCAATCCTAGAAGCTCTGTGGCCCTTCCATCCTGTCCACAAAATGGTGGTTTGGTCATTTTTCCTTGTAATCAAGCGTGACATTTACAAGTTGTTTCAACTAGAAAGATTATAAATAACCATCTTTATATAGATTTGTCATGTTCTTATCATTTACATGACTATGGTGGTGATGCCACAACTGGATGTTATATGAGTCATATGAACTTGGTTTGTTATCAATTTCCATCACTTGGTTACAATAATTTAATACATACATACCATTATTTAAATGTGACATATTATAACATATGATTTCCTTATAAAAGTAATGAAATTTATTTCCAAACATGAAAATAAATCCATCTGTATCTAAACTCTATACAAAAAATTATGCTCTTGGTAACACTAGGTACATAATATCAACCATGTAAAACCAAAATCATTCCCTTTGACAATGTGAGGTGGTAGTCCCCAATGGAAAGAGCATCCATCCTCGCACCGTTGGCAGCTCATAGATCCACCACTCCTCTAGAAAATTTTCAGAATCTACTTGGTTCCTGCATTTTAATAGAGATGTGATCCCCAAAAGCTATATCTAATAACTAATGTGTATAATTGGAATGATTTCACTCGATAAAGAATGCACCTTTGGCCTCCCCTTGCCTATGGGTGTAGTTCGTCTTCCAGTGGGATGACTTGCCACATGAAAAGCATACTTTCTCTTTTTCTTTTCCCTTCTGCTGGATCCTCTTATTCTTCATCAGACGGTTCTTGAAGGATTTATATTTTTTATAAATATTAGGCCCCTTTTCCTTTTCTTTCCTATTTCTATTCACCATAATAACTGTGGGGTTTTCACACCTCATGTCCTTATCAACTTGGTGAATTTGGTTAAGAATATTAGATAGAATCTTCTCATTATTTCTCATACTATAATTAACAATAAAACTGTAGAAGGTCTTAGGTAGTGATGATAGTTTGAGATCTATATGAAACTCATCTAGGAATTTAATCTCTAATATGTAAAAATTCTCAATATAGCCAGTAATCTTGACTACACATGGTCCAATTGACATAGAATCTCCAATCATAGTAGTGAACAAAGAATTGGAGATATCATTCCGATCATGTCTTTACTTATCTTGATAGAGATATCGAAGGTGAGACATCATGCTATAAGCATCCATTTCCTCATGTTTATTCAAGATCTCATTGGCCATGGATGATAGTATGAGGAATTAAACTTCTGTAGCATCATTAATATGTTTCTTGTACATAGAGAGTTCCTCATCACTCACCTAATTTTTATGTGCAATTGGTAAAGGTTCTTATAACACATAATGTTTCCTCTCATAGTGAAGGATAAGCCAAAGGCACCTTTTCCACTCTTGGAAATTAGTGCAGGTGAGAAGGTTTTCCTTCTCGAGTATGGATCACAATGATATGTTTCATGTCATTTTGATTAGTGTTTATACAAATTAATATGAATAGAGTTTTAGTAATTTATCTTGATAAATATAGGGAAATAAGTAAATTAATATCTATTATTCTCACACTATTTTGTCAAAACCCAATAACCCTCACCATTGGCTTTAGAATATCCTATTTTGTGGAAATTCTAGCAGAAAAGATCCATATTTCCCTTTTAAATACCCAATATAGAGTTGGTTAAGTAACTTGAAAGGTTTTAGTTAGGCATTCAAAATTGAAACTTCATTAACTTACTGCTCCTCGATCTGTTGAGTGGACTCCCCAATCCTGAAATCCTTAATTTTGGATTTCCTCAACCTTTGCCTCTCAGTTACACCATGTCTTTCTAGGGAAGTCAACCCTTGAGGTAAATAAGTTAACTCATCCCTAAATATTAAATTATAATTCCTAGATAATTGTAATCACCCCAACTAGGGTTGGTCATGTACTGTTAACTATGGTTCGATTCTAACCAAAGTAATGGAAGGCTATAATGACATAAAATTTACTCGAGATATTTTTTCCTTTATGTTTAAATTACCACTTATTACCTTTTCACATGATTTTTAATGTTACATGTGATATAATTAAGTGATTAACTATGTATAAATAATATTTATGCATAATAAATTTTTATTTTAGTTCCATATTTTAGGATTGTTAGTTTATTAATTATGTGATCGTGTCAAACATCCAAAATGAATAACCACACAACTGACAGAAATAAAATAAAGGGTATATTCATGAGATTTACTATTGTTTAGTTTATCTATTGGTTGATAAAATGACTCTAACCTAGGGGAGAAACACCTTGAATCATTTAAGGATCATTTTTATAGCTTTCCACTTGTCCACCTTTGTATCACCTTGGATCGGTTTCACCTAGGCTTCTAACTTGAACTACCTCCACAGACTTATGAACTCCATCCATTATATATGTTTCTAACTCACACATAGGTGAGGGATAAAAGGGGGTTTACATAAAAGAAACAATGGGCCCACATACCCTACATATTAATGAAGAGAAGTTATGCATGCCAACAATTTTATTTTAATAAATAAATTAAAAGGGAACCAATCAAATACAAATGTCTTGTGTAGCTCATGATCATCCACATACATGCAACACATTACTTATTTATAAAACTAGAAATAATTTTTTTAATCATTCTTATTAAGATAAATTATGCTCAAATCAAATAATCATTACCTTTAATTAATTAATCCTTTTTTATCTTAATCCTTTTATGAATTTACTTGAGATTCTCATCCAAAAAATTGTACATAACTTGTACCTTGGAGGAAACCTGATGAATACCAGTAAAAAAACTACCCATCCTCTACTTATACTTCTATAAAATTTATTCTTTGTGACTTGTATCATGAACGTAGAATTATATTTGTTATACAACTCATACACGATGTGAAGATATTTGAATATTACATAGATTTTAATTAAACACACACACAGATATATATATATATATATATATATATATATATATATATCAAACACCTATAACATTTTGTGTCCCATATTTATGCCCACATAAAGGTACATGTCTCAAGGCTTTACATAATATAATAATAAATTTTTTAATTCTGAATAATCTAGAAATAGTACATGATGTGCAGATCAGACTTCACGGTGTGTACCCTCCTCACTGTCCATCTGAAGTACACACTTGGGGAAATGGCGTGTAAGGTTTACATCGAAAATCTTTGGATTACATGGTGTGTCCAGTGGGATACATTCCATGTAGACTCCACGTTACAAAGTCACTAGATGGGAAGGCCGTGTACGGGATAAACTATTAGACGCTAACCCGAAGGGACTACACGTTGTATCTAGTGGGCCACACGACGTGTAGTCTGGCTGAATGTGCGCCAGTCTGTCCCGGTCAATATGTTATGTTACAATTAACTACACCACATATCAATAATGCACACGACTTGAGTAATTTCTAAATTACTCCTGATACATTGAATGTAACTACACAATGTATAAATCCAACTACACGGTGTGTATTCTTGTGTTATATGGATAGAACTGTCAGCACCTCCAAATGAGATTCTCGATTTAATTTTAATCGTAAAATTATTCATTTCTATTATATCTATTAAAAATGATAAGGGAGGAGAAGATCTCAAAATTAATATTATAGGAACAACTAGTCATGAATTAAAAAACTAAATTATCAAATCGTAAATCATCAATGAATTATTTAAATAATTATAAACAAAAATATGACCCCTCTGATACTATTTGTATGTTCCGGGAGCTGCAAAATCACAACATGAGCATGTACCCAACTTTTCAAATTTCCATAATTGATGATTAATCCAGGATCAATACGACAATGAATTCCAATATCCATGGAATTGAATGAAACATAAAAGAGAAATGAAAGAACCCAAAACCAAGAAGATAGGATCAATATATTTTCTTTATAATTAAAATATGCCGATCATCTCTTCTCAGCTCCAGGTTCTTTTCTTTGTCTTCTCTCTTTGATTAAATTATATGGATACTGGAATTAATTTTCATATTGATATCATATTAATCATCAATTATGGTAATTTACAATGTTGGGTATATGTCCATCCTACGCTTCTGTTGCTCCTGGAAGCTGCACATAAACCGTGAAGGCCTTCTTCTTAGGCAGTGGCTCAAGCACGATTGGTGCATGGTTCGACCAACCATATGACCAAACCGTTCACCTCATTATTGTGGGGATAAATCCTTATTTCCCCTATCATTTTATTTTCATATTACCACGTTCTTTTCCTCTTACCCGCATATAGCAGCCATCCCATGGATATCCTCCCATCCTACTCTAAATATGGTGATATCACCCTCATACAACCTCTATTTCTAGTTCCATAAAGTGTGTTTGATATCCCTCATTGATTCTATGAATCATCATTACTCTTTTCTATTTTTAGTTTATATTCTCTTGTGTTATATTTGTGTGATATAATTTACCCTATTTTCATAGAATTCATCCATTTCATTGAATTATCTCAGACTAGAATAATTCAATACTTGACATTGGATGTGTGGGTTTTTTTAATCATGAGGGAGGAAGTCTGTAGATTTTACATTTAATGTATCATGGTTTATAAAATATCATCATTGTGCTTTATGCCAGACTACCCACACATTGCTCATAAATTTTGAAATTCTTTTAATTAAATTTTTAGACCATGCCTTGAATACCTTAGACAACATGATGTGGTTGGAGGTGATGACATCAACTAAAACCAGCCCTATTTAAGTGATTTCAATTAATTTAATTTATTTTCTCTGTGCAGAAGACATCCCTTTGGGGGTGCTATTTAAGAATGTTTTTGGAAATTATTTCCTACTTTAAACCACCTCTAATGGTGGGTTGTTATATTATTGGTGAAAGAATTGAATTAATTAAATTAAAGGAATCATTTGATGAAAATATCTCTTTTTATAAGAAAACCCCTTATTGATGTGAGCTGTTTTATTAACCAATAGTGAATTGAATAATGATGTTCATAGTGATAGTATATTTGGATGAATTACTTCCCATTCCCTTTTTAATAATTTTTAAATGTAATATATTTTTAATTAATTGTTTGAGGTGCAATGTGGCATGCCTAAGTACAAGTACTTTATTAATTTTTTACTGAAATGGTAAATGGGCATGCCCACTAGAGTACATGTGGGATGCAATATGCCATGATTATGGTCATGGACTTCCCTATATGTAAAAGTAAATGTTCATAATAATAAATGATCATTGAATTCCAAAAGAAATAATTGGGATTCCATTTATATATCACCTTGGATGGGATCATCATGCTCATAATTCAAATTTTATGGTAAATTTTAAATAAACCAATTGAGATACTTGGTATTCCTTAGATGAGATCATCGTGCATTTTCTCTATGTCCATATGAGTGATACCGATTCCTTAGGGGAGAAACCATGGATGCTATCAGTGGCTAGATGGCTACATCAGGCCACGAGTGATACTGAACCCCCTATGTAATACACAAGGGATGGACTTAGAGGGTTGTATTCATGCCATTCCATGAGTGATACCTGGGATTCCATTTATGGATCACCTTAGAAGGACTCTTACAACATTGGGAATTTATAGTGACCCTAAAGAAATACTTAGGATTCCTTTTTAGATCACCTTGTATGGGATCAAGGTGCCTATTATTAAATTATCTTGATGACCTTTTATATTAATGACTAAGAATAAATATGTGATATCTAGGGACGTGACCTCCGTAATAAATCACATGTCTTGGCTAAATCCAGTTCTTGATGCATATTTATGGTGACCCACTTATTACACTCTTATTACAGATTTGCAGATACTAACTTTAGATAAGAGTCATTACAGCTTATTCTGAACCAGATATGGTTGGACATGGGTCCATTAGAAACATGAAAAAACTTATTTACTTTTATTTGTTTATTAATTTACATTCGACAACTTCAAACTACATTAACTTAAATTTACAGAATTTATTTTGCTGTATACACCATTGGTCTACTGAGTATATATCACACCTTGTTCAGGCCTCTATTCCAATAGGGTACCTAAGAAGATATCATGTTCACAGGTCTATGGGTTATTGTATGTGATGTGCATTATTCAAAGGAACTTAAGACAAAAGTACTGAGATGGTACTCAATATTCTCTTGGAGTTAGCCTTGGAGCTTGTATTAATTATATTATATTATAATTAATGTTGTATTTTTCATCTTATACCATTTATCATAAACTATACATTCATGCATAGTTATACATTAGGCATTTTACATATTAATATTTTATCAATTGTTAATATTATTCCATTTCTCTATCTTTTATACATACTTCTTCTACTATTTGTTGATTTTTTATTATCTCTTGTACTATTATTCCACTCTGATCATGAGGGTATAGTTTCCCCAACGAACCATCATTATACCCTCATTACTAGTAAAAAAACTTTGGCATACGAGGAGGTGTACTTGAGTCTATATGGCGACCTATCCATCTATTGGTTTCAAAGTCAATCTGTCCGGGACGTTACATATGAACCAAAAATTCTTGAGATCCTCCAAAAACCATTTTTTCCATCAATTACCCATAGATCTACCAACAAGGGATCTCTAGCAGTCATATAAAGGCTCTAAAACCATAAAACGACACATATAAAAGGATTAGGACATAAAACTCATAAATGAAACTACCATGTAGTGAAACAGTGAAGCTTCAGGTCCAATGTGATGCTTGGAACCTATTGCACCACAATATGGTTCTGATCACTGTGAATAATGGAGTTTGGAGATGCCTCCTCTCCCTAGGTTAACCCTTGAGTCAGTCATTTCTACAAGTGGTTTCTCCCCTTTATTTTGTGTATGGGAAATGATACAAGGGGGATGGGTAGGTTTAGGTTTATTAATTAAAATTCATTTAATTAATAAACCTCTATCATTTAATACCCCATCAATGGTCACCACCTACTTGGAGCCCAACGTTGAAAGAATTTATGTTGTCTCTAGGGTAAAACCCACACTCTGAACTCAAATACAGTCTTAGATTTTCAATCTGAGATCCCATTCAGGATTTATTCCACATTTCCATAATAAATGTGTTCATATGATAAAAAATATTTAATATTGTTAATATCACCACACTAATTCTCTATGGGCCCTTAGATTATTTCCCAACTCAACGTCTGACTCTAGAAATATTTCAAAGTCTTACATTGAAAATACAAATCTGTTAGAAAAAACTTCTCCTCCACCTCTATAATACCATCCAAGCATACCTTCAACCCCTCTAAATCAAAGGAATCCAAAGGGAGGGGGGAGGGGGTTGAGAGAACTAGGACCTTACATTAAAACACCTTGGATTGGTATTTTGGTTATATTGACATCTCTAATATGTTTTAAAGTGTTTTGGGCTTGGATTTTAGTGGGTCCTTTTCATGTAAATATTCTCAAGCTGTTGGGAGTAGAGTGGTGGCTAAAGGATCATTTTATAAGTGAGAGGGGTGACACTTTCTTAAATATAAATTCATAATATAAAAAGGGACATTGTTATAAAGTCTAGTAAAACCTAAATTTTTAATTAATGAGGACAAGATTAGCTAAGGTTGTGAAATACTTGTACCATACATTCTAATGATGAGTTTTTTGTACAGTTACCTCTCAATTTAACATTTTTATCTAATTTTAACCTTTACCAAAATGATTAATTGTTACCTTGGTATCTTATTTTCATGACCTAAAATTAAATTGACCTTATTACCTATTTTTGATTATGATAATTCCAAATATGAAATATATTTTATTAAATTAAATTTTCAAATGTGATAAAATATGACTTCAATACATGCTATAAAAAATAAATTTTCACTATTTAGTAAAAATCAATTTTTTTATAAAAATCATTAAAACTCATCCTAGATAATTTTGAATAATTGATTCCAAAAATAATAATCATTTTATCAAAATAAACTTCTAAATATGAGAAATTTAATTTTTAATAGAATCATTATTTTTTGAAAAATATTTATTTTTATGACAAAGTTAAATCTCTAACCCTTAAAAAAAATTACCCTTGATTTAAAAAAATTATATGATCATATAATTAGTGTTTAATGAAACCATTTTTTCAAAATAAATTTTATTACCAAACCATAAAAACACATTTTAATGAAAATAAAACATATATATATATATATTTATAAAAAAAAATTATTATTTCTTTGTGCCAAACATTTATTTCGTCATATTTTTCACTTTTATTTAATTATCTTGCAATATAAATTTCTTATATGTAACATTAAAAGTTAATATAACGAAGTGAATGTGTTTAATAATATATTCTTAAATATTATGTGTGTGTTAATTTAGAAGGGTGATTCCATTTTTAATGTTCCAATTTGTTACAGTATACTTCCTGATAATGTGTGTATATATATATAGACCTTCTTTTCTAATATATGAAATCCTAAAATTTTATGGTTTATAAAAAAAATCTTATAATTTTTTTATCCAATATCTTTTATCATCGAATATTTCATGATTTCCATATTGGGGTTTTTTTTATTAGATATTGAGATTCCATATTGATGGGAGTGAGAATGTATTGGTTTCCTTACCTCTCATAAACTTTCAAAATGTGTAGTAAACCCCCCCAATAGAGTTATACGATATTTTGGATAAGTCTATATTATTACGTCGACACCAAGATAGATATTATCACTTCATTTGATGAAGTTGGTATAGTGGTAGGATGTCAAATGGAGGCAGTTACATGAATTATATATCGATACATGGGACATGCATGCAATATTTCATATAGAGGGAATTCCTACAACATAGCTCCATTTATAGAACTTGGTTGTGTATGAGCTATGTTATAAACAAAAATATATATTGTATCTTATGTGTTATGGTACAGGGATATAAGACACAAAAATTCATCAAATTTATGTTGTACTATTTGTTTTAGACTTTGTTTTGTGTTTATCCTTTATTTTTTAAAACTATTCATGGGCACCATATTATCCGCATGGATGATCCTGATGAGGATATAATATATAATAAAATAGAATACCCTTATTCAATACATAACCTATTTAAAAAACTCCATGATATACATAATAATATATCTGAGTACTATCCACTTGGTAGAGAGGAGGAACATGTTCTGGAACATTCTCCAACAGACATAGACATTTAAGAGATGAGAAAAACATGTAGAAGACGTCGGGTAGCTCATGCAGCCTCAACACTTCCATCAATAGTTGAATAATCTCCTATATATGAGCCTCAGTCAGATGGTGATGTGTCTCGGTGGGAATGAGATCAACTTCTCCACTTATATTATCTCCAGTATATATATAATCCTCTAAAGATTTTTTTCAGTTATTTTTGAAAAAAAAATTAATCCTAGGAGATTTTTTCTGAAAATTAAGGCTGAAAGGTGGAAGGGACCCTGTCTCCTTTTAACAAAAAAATATTTTAAATATATAAGTTTTGGTAATTAAAAATATATATGTTTTTATATTATGATATATATATATTGTGTTTGTTTTATTTTGTTTAGAATTATTCCATTAATATTTGAAAGTGAAAATGTTATGTTTTTAAGAAATAAATTTTGTGACACGTAAATTAGATTCTACTTAATATATATTTGTTTAATTTAAATTATGTTTTATATTTTGAGACAATTTTTCAAATATCACATAGATTGTAATTATATTTTATAAGTTATATGGATTCAAACTCATCTACATAAAACATAATAATGTTTGAATATGGTTTCTTTGAAAGTATATAACTTATAAAATATAAATAAAATCTAAATGATATTTGAAACACTTATTAGACATATGAAAAATAATTAAAAATAACAATAATTTCTTAAAGATAATTATTGTAAAGTAATTTTAATAGGACAATATATTGTTATTTTAAACCATTAAATTTGTATGTATAATATTTTTTTTACATTCCTTTCATTTTCAATTATTTATTATATTTATGAAATTATTTTTATTATTAAATTTTTTTAGGTGATTAGGATATATTTTAAGATTTATTTAAATTGTTTTTATAATTTATATTTTAAAAGATTTTGAATTTTCCTACTTGAAATTCAGTATGTTTTTTCATGTTTCATTTAGTCCACTTTGGAAGCTTATAAAACATAAACTACTACAAAGATATTAATAAACATTGAAATAGTGGCTAAACATATAAATTTTTTGATTAGTAAAACGATTTTCATCATTTTAGTAGGTAGAAACCATATATATGAATGAGTATCACTCTCTATTGTGAGGTTCCATCCCATATGGTGGTGTGAGAATGGGACACCCGTATCGAGATGACCGACATCTATGCTGGGGTGGAGTATGATGAACAAGATAGGGATGATCCTCAGGCACTGGAACCTCAACTATCAAGTGCTCTAACTGTGTCTCAATGGGAGGAGGTGTCAACTGGATGCCTTTATTAGCACCCAAGCCTTCTTCCATTAGGTGATTAGAAGGATCTTATATAATTTCCTAGGGGAACCATACAGGTTGTGAAGGATCTGACATGAAATCTAGAGACATGGGAAATAACCCTTAATAGAAGCTCAGATAATCTACACCTGGAGAAAACTATGGACATCTTGATAATAAAAATAGATCCCAATAATTTTAATTCACATACCCAATTAAATGAGGTTGGAATACTAGTGGGCCAACCTCTACCTATATAACAAATGAGGCCTCATGTGTGGAAATGAATGATCTACGTCATCATCGTCATGGATCCAGAGCTTAACACTTTTTGGAGGAGGTCCCAAAGAAGAAACCTCCAATCCTTGGGTATGAA
Source organism: Viscum album (assembly GCA_963277665.1). NCBI lineage: Eukaryota > Viridiplantae > Streptophyta > Magnoliopsida > Santalales > Viscaceae > Viscum > Viscum album. The sequence continues at coordinate 125,161,150 of OY728126.1, forward strand.
TGTCATATCCTTGTGGTGGAATATCAAAGATACTATCGTGAACCTCATGATAAGTTGATATCATCCACTACACTATTTCATGGATCACTACTAGGATAACAACATCATCCTCTACTGGATCACTCATGTGGATAATTTATTATAGATGAGTATACTGTAAACAGATTAAAAATGAATTAAAAAATAGTGTAATAAATAAACTAATGGAAATTTATTAACCTACCATATCTTGAATCCCTCTACCATGTCAAGTAAGATACATTATAAAATTCTATTTATACCATGTGTGATACTTGACCTTCCATGAAAGATGGAATCACATTACACTTACACCCTAGATATGTAGATATGCTCTTATTCCATAGAGTTTAAGATACTAGGCATGTTTTTTGTGCCAGTTGACATCCTACCTCCCCATTAGCTTCATAGAATGAAGCTCTTATGTCTATCATAGTAGAAATTGAATGCACTGAACATATCCAATTTGGTGCATGACTCTATTAGGATGGTGCCACTCAATATTATGAAAGTGAACTAAAGGAACTATATCCATAGTATCATGAATTCCAGTAGTGCAGTTTGTAGGAAACTAGTCCAATGAAGCCTAGTATGGAATCCATGAAATCTAAAATGACATATGTGATTTGTTAAAAAAAAATTCTTACTAAAAACAAAAAATGATGAAATTATAAAATATTTTTTTCTATGAAATATTGTATATACTTATATCATTGGGTAGGATACTGTCCAACATGAGATATTATGTACATAAATGGTGTGTTGGAGTGCTGATGAAGTGGTGGTTCTGAATCCACTAGTAAAATACAACATTAAAAGTTATAAATAAATATAAATTAAATTCAATAAGTCTTACTAGCATCAGAAACCAATAGAGATGACTGATCATACTAGCATCCACACAGAGTTTCATGAAGTACATCTATAGGATAATCCTAAATAGTAATAATAGGGGATATGGGAGGGATGAAATCCCATACCCACATTTGAAGAAGGATGACACATCCCTTGAGATCTATGTGGTCTGAGTGGTAAGTCGTGCATAATTATTTGTAAGTGCAAGCCAAGCATGAAAATACCAAGCTATATGTCCTGAACTGATCAAAATCCTCTAGTATACATAGATACATCATGTTCACAAGCATACCGAAGTGATCAGTACACCGTGTCTCTATAATGATCCATATGATATAGGCATGATCATGTCGAATGTCAGTCTTCTTGTCAACATCATCGGCTAAATGTGCAAAGTGAAAATCAATACACCTCATAGATATTGACTCACAATTTACAGTAGAATCATTAGTCAAAATATTCATTCCTATAAATCTATGTACAATCTTAGACCAGTCTACAAGGGTGGGTCCAATAAATGCATCACCCTGGATAGGAAGACCGACCAGGACTACCACATCCTCAAGGGTGATGGTCATCTATCCCTTAGGAAGGTGGAATATGTATGTATCTGGTCACCATTTTTCAAGGAGGGCATGAAATAGGTGATGATAAATGAATTTGAAATCAGATACCATAATTTCATAGAATACATCATGGTGTAGGTACAATATAATGATGGCTAGAGGCAGCATGTGATGACGATAATGAGATCTACACACCCCGATCCATCAAATCTGATGACCCTATATAATTGCACGATAAAAATTCATATCCTTATCAGGGAGTAGTATGGAATCCTCTATCTGTATGTAAAAAATTAAATAATTCTTAAGTATAAAATGTAAATATAACGTTATGGTAAACATAATGTTATGACTGGTTGAATGTATGATATGACATGTTTATTCTTTTTGTTTTATAATTTTTTTACCAAAAGAAAAGGGAATGTATTCATGTTTCACAAATCATAATTAAAATGTGTTTTTGGATAAGTTTTTACCTAGGAAAGTGTGTTTTTTAAGATATGGTTTTATATATTTATATATATCAACATTTTTTCTTTGTTCTCTAAAAGTTTATTAGAAAATGACGTGCTTTTTAATTTTTGTATGATTTTTCACATAATGGTATGTTTCATGATTATTTTTTCACATGATTGCTTAATGGTTTATCCATAGACAATTTTATTATAATTTCATGTAACCTCATATGTACTTTTCTTGTCCCTTTTAATGTGAATATGAAAGTATTATTTTTATTTGATAGTAAAAGTATTCAGAAATGTTAAAAAATTATATAAAATGAAGGATATTATATTAACACCATATAATTAAAAATATGAGAAGATTATATTTAATATAATACATCATTATGAATGAGAGTCTGAACTCGATCCTGCAATGTTAAGGAATCATTTTAGGTTATGAACTTGTTGATGACATATATTTCATATAAAACATTTCCCTTATTCTTGAGGCCAGTACGTATCATTATGTATCTTATTGGACTTTGGTCTCCCTTGTTGATGTAACCTATTGATGTCCTATATCAATATCATATGGACTTTAGGAATTGGAAAATATCAGAACTCCCCAATAGGTTTCCATAGAAAAGCATAATAGTTAACAGTGGTGTCAAGCCAGTACACTGGATCGACATGTTCTTCATATGATATGTTCATAGAGGCAGATTCCATGCCGGAGTGTCCACATAAAAACTATAATTATTGTAAGCTTCCACATTGATATTTCCTTTCTTCTAGTAATACTACCATTTTTCACTCATACTACTTTTGATGAGGTCTGAAGACTCTTGAACTTCAAATCGTGAGTCTTCTTCGGGGAAAAGTCACACTCAATAACTAGAATCTTCTTCAATGTTATTTTTAATGTATCATTTAAATTTTCTTTTATAACTTATCCCATACTAAATCCCATCTGAGGCTAGTTTTTTTCTATCAATGAATTAATTCACACAATAATAAAATTTCTCCTAAACTAGGGTGGTTATAGATAACTTGTGAAGAAACTTGAAGACACCATTGATGCAATCTACAATTTTTGTGTTCACGTGTTCATACATATTCCTCCCATCACATTCCAATGTATATTTTTATTTTGGATTCTGCATCATATAATCATACACTTATTTATTAGCCTTGCGATTATTTTTAAAATTTTGTTCATACCTTCATTTATCCAATTCATATTTTACATAGAAGTGATCATATTTCATATAAATTAATTTTTTCTTTATGTTCAAATATTTAAAAATAATAAAGACATTTCATACCAAGCCTAGTGATTTCCTTCTTCATAGGTTCATTATGGAATGCTTTTCACATGTTTCTAGAAATGTGTTTGATGCCATAAAAATGATTTTCAATTGGGGTTCTTCATGTATCTGGATCTCTATCGATTTACTCATTGATTGAACAATGCCAATTAAATATCAAACAAACACACCAAATGTGGGTGAAATGGTTGTTTCTAAATGTCAAAAATGAACTCTAGGATTCATAGTTTTCCTTCTCCATAATGCCAAATGAAAGCGGAAGAGGTGAAGAGTTTTCATATTCAGTGGCCACAATCAACAATATTCCCTTTTATTTCCTGTATATGATTGTTTCATCAACATGTATGAACCGTTTTCTGAAATTAAATGAGAAAATACAGGGTAGGAATGCTGAGAAAAACCATTGAAATTGAACATGAGATGAATAAAGTTAGTTATATTGAGGCATATGTTCATTCATATGAAGATGGAATACAACCTGGTCATTGTGTCTCAGTATGGATAAAAATTACGATAACACCCGATATTAGTCATCCAAATCACTATATAATTTCTCAATTTCCTTATGCTTCTCTATCCATTCCTTATTATATGATATATTATAAACAAAAGTTTTTTTATCCTCTCTTGCACAAGGGATAAAATAACATCTTTGAAGGTCCTAATCATATCGATGATAATAGATGACACAAATTCATCATCCAATGTTGTATGATCATGTATTAGGTTTGGCTGAATGAAAGTATGAGCTGCCTCAATATTCAAAATTCTCCAACCTCCATATTCAACTTTTAGAATCACCTCATGTGGAATCTATAATCATCCCCATATTTATCAAACCATATGATATATGTTTTGTGTCTTGATTCCTGAACTAAATATCTACACAGTCTCTCTATATGAAATATTTTTAGTTGATTTTAAATGTATCTTTACATTGAAAATCCTTTCCAACATATAGTGTTTTTTACAGGTCACTAAACCTATCCACTACAATAATTGAATCCCAATGATCTGATCAGTTTAGTAGTTTTGGAATCAACATTACATACATGAATGTTACGTATTAGCATTAAAGGAAAAAAACCCTAGAAACTCCATTGGTAGGACCCAAAAACTCTTAGATTAGCCTTGAATGCGATTATTAATATTTATATTTATATCCTTAGGAAAAGTAAAACATAATAAATGAGTGATCTCGGATTCTCAGAATGGGTAAGTAATAAAATAGAAGATAATATTTACAATAAGGAACCATGAAGAACTAAAACACATGTCATTACAACATAATTTTGACCAAAATGGTAGGAATAAAAGCTGATCAAGTAATGAAATAATAAAACATAACCCTAGATATTATACTAGTAGAATAACCACATGTACTATCAATTACTAGGTTCATAATGAGTGAATGCATAATTTTGGGCATCATAAACATACTACCAAGGGCTCTTCCAAGACACTATATATAATGGGTAAAAACCTAGTTTGGTTTGTCTCATGATACCTACCGATGCATCGAGGGGTTATAGTGGTCCCCAACCATCAATTACCAAGTGCAATGAATTAATCATATGAATGGGGTGAAACATAAAAACATATAAATGTGAAATGAAAATAACTTCCCCCATTCTGTAAACATAATTACTAACCATTCTAAGTAATATGGTGAATGGTATCAAGATAGCACATCCATAGTAAAACTGATCATAAACCATTTAATAAAATATAGTATATGAAAAAGAATAATAAATCGATATCAATAACTCATAAAATTCAACATAGGTGTTGAAATAAAGGAAAATACACTAATAAAATAACTGTGAAATTCTTGAGAGAAATACCCCATTTACTTTCCAAAGAAGAATTATTTTGGAAAAAATCGCTTGTATTTGTCATAATTGTTTTTAAAAAACTTGAAATAAATATTCTTTTTCATTATTAGTGTATTTATTTTATAAAAAAAATTATTCTTAAAATAGATTATATATGGTACATGAAAATGGGTAATAAATATAGAAGTTCCCTTTAATCAGGTTTTCTTATCAGGAAGAATTGAGAAGAGAACCATGTAAAATTTGTATTTCACCATAAAATAAAGATGAAATGATATGAATATATGTGTTTGGAAGATATAATAATAATATATAATAATTAAAAAATAATAAAGAAACATTAAATTTGGGTAAAGATAGAGAAAGACTAACCCAAATGAAAATGAATGTTTAGAGAGAATCCCTAACCTTATGTCTGAATGTGTTCTACACTTGACCTTAATGAAATGTATAATAAAATTAAATAAATAAATAAATTAATAACATTTTATTCATGTATTTTATTCATTATATTTTTATTATGTTCATTTATGACCTTATTGATAAGTTATAGAGTTTAATTTCATTATTTGGGAGCATTTTTTTCTCGGTTTTCATGATCAGTTCACTTGATTATAAGTAATGGAGTTAATTTAAAATGAGTAAAATTATCTAGAATTAGAATAATATGTTTTTAATTAACATAAATAATTTTAATTTTTTTATATATTGTTTTGTTCCTATATATGAGGATGAATCATTAGATAACATGTTAATGATATTCAGTTAGATTACTTTAAGCAGTTTTGGATCACAATGAACTCGTTTTGTTTTATCATTTAGTATTATGTAAATATGTAATTTATAGAACATAAACACAATTTTAATATTAAATTTAAAATCTTTTTCAACCATTAAAATGGTTTTATTATTATCCTTTAATATGGTGAAGGAAAATGAAAACTTTTCATCCTTGAAGGTGATGAAACAACACCTCATATACAACATTTACATTTTTTGTATTAAATGGAGAGAAGAAGGGGATTGATGATGGATTATTCCATTACCATTATTAAATTATATTATATTTAAGGTTATAGAGTTACCATACTATTTGTATTAGTGGTGGTTAAGAGATAATAATAAAATGAATGAAGTTGAAAATAAATTAAAATAAAAGGATAGTGGTTTTTACCTCTTGTTTTCCCCTCCTTGAGAACCTCCTTAGGGAAAAGGTTTTGGTATTTTTATGAGACCAATAGATCATGGATTTTGGGTAGCGGATTGAAAGAATGATTGGGAAGAAAATTTACAAGTCTTAAATCTTGGAAGGTGTGAGGAGAAGTGGTGGTATTTATGGTAGAGGAGAGGGGTGTTTTTTGAATATTTTTTATTTGTTTATTATTTTGGCTCAAGACAATGAATAGTTTGAGAATTATCATAAAATATATTAAAATAATGAATGAGAGTTTGATATTATTATAATACATCATATATACATTACATATGACTCAATAATTCATTCAATTAGTATTTATTGTAAATTATCATATTTTCATATTCACAAAATATTCAAGTATTTTAGAAAAATCAAAAAAATTCATCCAAACCATTTTTTTTATGTTTATAATAAAAAATAACTCAGTTTTATGAAAATAATTTTATAAATATAATAAGTATAATTTTTTCTTAAAATCATCATTTACTCGAACAAATATAGTTTTTAAAATTACAACTGATTTTATAATACTCTATAAAATTAACGAAGGTATAATTAAAATATCCTAAAATATTAAGACAAAAAAAATATTGATTTATGAATAAATTTTATGATTTTTTTAAATCATTATATTAATTATATAGTTTTAATTAAATATTTGTGGCTCACAAAAATACCAACACTTAATTAATAATTTTTAAAATATTCATTTACTTATACTATGATATAATTATATAATAATTTCTTCTTTGATATGCCTAAATTTTATTTATACCTTCATGGGTGAGGTTACTATTCATTTGTCAAGATTACTATTTATAGTTTTCATATTAATATTCCTAAGGTCATGTTACTATTTCATCAGTATGGGTTCCATAACTTCTAGAAATACCTCTAATTTCATTAATTATTCATTTCTAAAGATGGTATTATAATCTCAAAGTGACATTATGTGATTTATAATATATTAAATACTTATAAAAAATTAAATTTCCTTAATACAATTCTGGGTCACTAAAATAGTGTAGCCAGGAATTAAAAATGTTTATAGCTAATGGAATGGATCACTTGATCAGGTCCCCAATTTAAGGAACCATGAATTCTATATTGAGGTTCACTTAGGTATACAAAATCATATGTAATAACCATTATTTTTGGTTGTGTTCTATAAGAAGCTCCTTTCATAGTTTGAATAACCTCCCTATAGTTGTAGACACATGAAAACATGACTCTCTACATCAAAATATTTTTTTGATCAAGATTCTTATATTATAAATTTTATTGATAATGCGGGTTGACAATATAATCTTTATGATATAGAAATTATATAATGTCTTTTTTATATTCTAAAATATGATACTAGTGTTTCATTATATAAACTTTTATTAGAAAATAAGTCATAGAACCTTTTGTAAATCAAGGTAAAAATATTAGAAAACATCAAATCTGTTTATTTATCGACAATAAAATTATAATTATGATCATATAAAGTGAAATGGAAAAGAAAAAAAACATTAAATAAAACATGAATGAATTTCAATAGACAAGAAACACCTTGTAATTTTTCAACAGAATAGAATTTTGATTATATGAGTCTAACTTCAAAAATGACGTAAAATATAGCATATTTTCAAGTTGTATCTTAATAACATATTTTAATGGTATGTACTAAACATTTAAATTTTCAAAATACTTCGGCCTTTTAATGAAGTCATCATCGTATGGGGAGACATTTCATTATAAGGTCGAAATATTTTTAAAATTCATAAGTTAATTAAATCTCTTTGGAAGATGTTATTAAGCTACTACTTGAAAAAAGATGCATTTTACTTCACATCCAAATTTAGACTCATCTCATTCAAAATCTATTCTATTGAAAAATTTCAAGTTATTTCTTATCTATTATAAATAATTAATATGTTATTTAATGTTTTGGTTCTTGTCCATTTCACTTTATATGATCATAATTTTCATTTTATAATGGATAAATAAACTAATTTTATGTATTTTGTTCTTTTCACCTTGGTTTCCAAAATATTCTAGGAATACTATTGATAGTGAGGGTTGACCATGCAATCTTTATGATATAAATTTTTTAGAACATCTTATTTTATCCTAAAACATGATACTAATGTTTTTTAGTACAATTTTTAATCTTCCTAAAGGTATTTTAGTATTTTATAAAGAAAATATGAATCATCTAGTTAATATCCCCCAAGATACTCAAACTAGGTGTGTAGTAAGGCCCATTATCATGCACCAGTTCTTGATCGAGTCTAGCTTAATGCAGTGTTTTCATGTTTTACCCCTAGGTACATCCGGGGAAGAGCCACATCCACTTGTAGTATCTAGATAGGGATTTGATTGCTTAGATAACCACATAATCTTCATGCTACCAAAATTTTAGAACATTTTAAAATATCCTAAAATACGGCACTATTGTTTTTAATACTTTTTTTAAATTTCCTTTAGGTTTGGTCAATGGTTTATAAATAAAATTTCATTCATTTAAAATGTAACCCTCAACATTAACAAAACCAGAATGTAATAAGGGATGAATCATCTAAATCATGGGAGGAACAAATCATTTTTTGCAGTTAAGTCTCTTTGCCATCTAGTTTTTCATATTTCATCATATGGTTATTTGATGTTAATCCAAATTTAGCCATTCATTAATCATTACTTAATCATTAGTTAATCATTGTATAATCATTGTTTATCATTGGTTGATCATTAGTTAATCATTTTTTAAGAATTATTTAATCATTCTTTATTAATTATTTAATAATTACTTATTCATTCTTTAATCATTACTTAATCCTTAGTTAATCATTCTTTAATCATTATTTAATCATTAGTTAACCATTAGTTAATTATTAATTTATCATTACTTAATCATTTTTTAATCATTAGTTAATCATTAGTTAATAATTCTTTAATCATTACTTAGTCATTCTATAATCATTAGTTAATCATTAATTAATCATTAGTTATTCATTTTTTAATCATTAGTTAATAAACAATTCATCATTAGTTTGTTATTAATTAATCATTATTTACTCATTAATTAATTATTATCTAATCATTAATTAATCATTCCTTAATCATTCATTAATCATTCCTTATTAATTCTTTAATCATTACATAATCATTAGTTAATAATTAATTAATCATTACATAATCATTAGTTAATCATTAATTAATCATTATTTAACCATTATTTAAGAAATACATAATCATTCTTTAATCAATATTTAAGAACTCTCTAATCATTACTTAATCATTAGTTAATCAATCTTTAATCATTATATAATCATTAGTTAATTAGTACTCAATCATTAGTTAATCATTAATTAATCATAATTTAATCATAATTTAATCATAATTTAATCATTACTTAATCATTACTAAATCATTAGTTAAACATTCAATAATCATGACTTAATCATTCATTAATCATTGGTTAATCAATATTTATTCATTAAATAATAATTGGTTAACCATTACTTAATCTTTAATTAATTATGCCTCAATAATTAGTTAATCATATGATATTCATTATTTAATTAATATTAGCTAATCATTATATGTAATCATTCTATAACCCTACGTTATTCATTTGTTAATTTATATATAATCATTAATAATAATAACTATTATTTCTAAATTTTATATTACTAACTAAACTACTAAAAAAATAAAATATTTGGAACTAACTAAAAAAAATCAATTAAATAAATAAATAACTTTATATTAAATAAGAAAAAATACCTCTAAATGATGCTTTATAAAAAAATGAAACTTATTTTAGGCCAATGGAACCACCACACACAAATATGGATTAATTTAAAAAGATAAGGTACAAAATTTAGATAGAGGAGATAATTTTGAAGTGAGGATAGGGGGTGGGGTTCTGCCTTTTGTCTTTACATTAGGAGAAAGGAATCCAATCACAAATTGCCTTTCACTTTATTTTAGGTGAAAGAAAAAATCCCCTCACCCTCATTTTCCATGTCATTGATCTAGATCGATGAAAGGAAAATGCATCACACCCACTACTGACTTTTAACAAACTAGGAAGGTGGTAGGCCCCCTACCCTCTTTCTGATAAAGAATTAATTTTTTACTATATACGTATTGAAAAAAATTAAAAAATTCACAAAAAAATCTCACCAAAATTCTAAATCTTATCACCTATCATCACAAATTCTATCATAATTTTCATTTGATCTTCAATAGTAAAATGATATTTCTAATGTAATGAATTATCTTTCCATTTATATGGTGGGAGATTAATATATTAAGTTATTGTCATATCTCAATACCCTAAATCCACCTCCTTTTGATAAATAATAAATAGAGGCCCCATAGAAAACTGAGGTACTTATACAGGAGGAATGATCACATCTAGTTCACAAAAATTCATGATGTTACGAATGTTGAAAAACTTGATATAAATGTGAAATTAATACTCCCAAAGGTGGTAAAAATCCTCCTTAGAGACGTAGATAAACTTTATTGCACTCATTTTTGTGTGTGTTTTTATGTGTAGTTTTATTTGTATTTATCAATCTTTAACCACATATAAATTTTTATCTCTACAATTACTGAAACTATTAATTTAATTAATGTATCAATTTTTTCCCAATTTATTTTAATAAAGGGAAATTCATTTACACGTAATATATTTTTAAAATTAGTTATAATTTTAACCTTTTTTTGAAAAATAATTAAAAAAACATTCCACGTGCACATTAACGGAGCAGACTAGATGGATCTCTGGAAACCACCATCAATTTTTTATGATTCCCAATCCCAATGTTTCCTTATTTCATTTGAATAAGAATACCATGGATATCCTTCATTTTACCACCTGTATCTCTCTATTCTAATATTTATTTCCACATTTCGAATGCCCCCACAACTAGTTTTAATCAAAACCCTACTTGGTGCTCAACGCCTTTCAACAATCATCCCACCAAATTTATCTTCACGTCGAAATTTTGAGGCATTGTTTTAATGAGTTCTTAAACAGTAATGAATGAGGGATGTGTAGGAGGAGAACTATGGAGGATAGCCTTCCATAATTCTTCCACACTTTACAACTATCTGAAAACTGATCTCTCATCCACATCAAGCAATGTTGGCTAGATAGGGATGATCTTTGGTCAATAATCAAAATTTCTATCATCCTTCACTATGTTTTTATATGTTATTATATATTTTTTAAATATATATAGGTCAATTTGTTTTAATTTTTTTTTGAAATGTGGCGGGCCCACTTCTTCATTTCAGTTAAGTCGAAAGGCTGCAGGGTGCCTGTATATTTTCATCAAAAATAATTAGAAGAAATTTAATTATATATGTTTTTATATTTATAAATATACAGGTTTTTATATTATGATATATATATATATATTGTGTTTATTATGAGTTGTTTATAATTATGTTATTAATATTTTAAAGTGATAATGTTATGTTTTTAAGCAGTAGATTTTTTGACATGTAAATAATATTTTACATATTATATTTAGGATTTATTATTATGAATTATATTTTATCTTCAATTATGTTTCAATATGTATTATTACTTGCTAATATAACTAATATAATCATTATATTTCCTATATATCTTTCTATAAATCACTTATACATGGTTTTTATTCTTCATTTCATTTAGTCAAATACTACATTTTTTGTCATTATTACATCACTATAATACAACCATTCATTACAATTATAAAAATTATAAATTTATAAATCATATATATTTATTTATTATTTTATTATATACTTACTATACTATTTTCTTTCAATATTTTAATTCATTTATTTCATGAAAAATAATAAGAAAGCAACGGGCGAATTGAATGAAGGACATGTAAACTGTAGATTTTTTGTTCATCCCCCATTTCTATAAGACTGGAAGTGATCTTATCTTTACATATTTTTTATTATATTCTCAACTATTATTATGTTATATTACTCCCTTTTTGGATTTTTTAAGTTAGTATATTTTATAGAATTAGAATATACCAGTAAAATATGGAGATTGAGTAGAATGTATTCATTTTAGTGGGATTCAATATCTAGGGATAGTTTGAATCTAAATAGTTCCAAATTCATCAATATTTTATGGAAAATAAATTTTATTGTTGTTTAAAACCATTATAGTAGTATTTATAATATATTTTTTACATTCCTTTAATTTTTATTTATTTTTTATATTTGTGAAATTATTTTATTTTCAACAACTTTTTAGTTGTTTAAGATATGTTTTAAATTTTATTTAAATTGTTTTTATAGTGTATATTTTATAATCATTTAAAGTTTATAACTTGAAATTTAATAAGTTTTCCAATGTTTCAATTAGTCGACTTTGAAATCATATAATATATAATCTAGGACTAAAATATAAATGGAAATTGAAACACGAGTTATACATGTAAAAATGGCTTGTAGTAAAAAATTTTTTTTTTTTCAATAGACATAAAAAAGTATATAAATGAGTATATTAAATGTATATGGGGAGTTTATTACCCAAATAGAGGTGTTTGAATGGTACTCCCATATCGAGATCACCATGCTCTGTGCTGGGGTGGAGTCTGATGACCTAGAGAGGGCTGATCCTTAGGAACTAGAACATCGACCGTCACATACTATTCTTGTGTATTAGTGGGTGAAGGTTTCAAATGGATGTCTTAATGAACACCCTATTCTTCTCCCACTAGTGTTATATAAGGACCCTCCATTGTTTCCTGGGGGAACCATATAGGCTATAAAAGATCAGGACCCAAAGATGGAGAAAACTATAAATATCCTATCTAGAAAGATAGATCCCAAGCCGCCTAATGAACATACATAGTTGGATGAGGCTATACTTCTAGAGGGATGACCTATTTACGTGTAACATATGAGACCTCACATACAACATGATGTAGTCTATGTTGTTTTCCTCGTGGATCCTCAGTTTCAAGAGATAATGGAGGACGTTCTTGAGTAGGAATATACACTCCCTAGGCAATAACCTATACTATCTTGGGTGGAATATCAAAGATTCTCTTATGAATCACATGATAATTTATCATCAAATATAGCAATATAATATAGATCACTAATAGGATAGCGACCCCCTCATCATGTCAATCAGACATGCAGATAATCTACTATACTCTAGTATGTTTTAAAGAGAATCAAATTGAATAATAAAATAGAAAAGGCAACAAAACTAATTAAAATTTATTGACTTACCATATCATGAATCCCTTTATCGTGTTAACTAAGATACATTATAGAATTCATTCTTTACGATGGATCATACTCTACTTTATATAAAATATGGAATTGCATCGTATGTACACCCTAGATACAAAGAACTACTCTTATTCACTAAAGGTCGAGAAACTCGACATGCCATCAGTGCCTATCCTCATCCTACATCTCAATCAGCTTCAAGTCATGAATCTCCCATTTCTGTCTCAGTGGAAATGGAATGGGTTGAACACAACCAAACTGGTGCATGAAACTATCATGATGGTTCCACTAAATAATTATGAACGAGTGACACTAAATCCATAGCATCACAAAGTGCAGCAGTAGAGTATACTAGAAACCGGTCCAATAAAGGCCAGTATGGAATCCATGAAATCTGAAATGACATGTGAGATTTTTCAAAAATATTCATTACTAAAAACCAAAATTGATGATATTATTTAATTTGTTATACAATGTTAGATTGTATATACTTACCTCACTGGGTAGAAGAATATCCAACTTGAGATGGTATACACCCAAATAGTGTTTAAGAACACTGATGAAGTTGTGTTTCTAACTCCAACTATAAAATACAACATAAAAAGTGATAAATAATAAGAAATTAAACTCAATAACTCCTAATAGAATCATAAACTAAAAGAGTTGAGTGATCATACTAGCGTTCATGTGGAGAATCATTCAACAATAATATAGGCAGTGGATGACCAGAAATATTTGGTCAGAGTTAGGGGATGTGATCCCATTTTCACATAAGAAGAAGCATGATGCATCCATTGAGGTACAAGTGGTCTATGTGGAATGCTATGAATAATGATATGTATGTTTAAGACAAAGAAGAAGACCCCCAACTGTACATCCCAGCCTGATCAAAATTCTCTAGGATCCCTAGATACATCATGTGCACATGCTTACTAGAGTGATAAACACACAAGTTCCGTCCAATGATATGTAATATATATGAACATGCATGATGTATGGTAGTTTTATCTTCGGAGTCATTGCGTAAATGCACAAAGTGCCTCTCAATCCAGCCAATAGATATCAACCTACCATCTGTAGCTGCAGTGTTGGAAAAAATGTTAACACTGAGAAATATCTGAACAAGGTATGTCCAATATGATTCGGTTGGTCCAATAATAGATTCCACCTAGACAGGAAGAGCAAGAAGGAATTACACATCCTTGAGGGTGATGGTCATCTCTCCCTTAGGCAGGTGGAATATGTGTGTCACTAGTATCCACCTCTCTAGGAGGAAAAAAAGTAGTTGATGATTAAGAAATGTGAAATTAGATATTGTAGTGCTGTAGAAGCTATCTCATTGTAGGTATGGTATGATGGATGGTGGAGGTAGTGTGCAATGAAAATAGTTCACTCGACACACCCTGATCTTTCATACCTCATGAACCACTAACACTACCTTGGAAACATGCATAGAATACTCTCTGAGTAGTCTAGAATTATCCATCTATATGTAATAAAATGAAATAATTCATAAGTATAAAAATTAAATATAACGTTAGGGTCAACAGAATGTTATGACTTGTAGAATATAAGACATTTTATATTTATTCTCACTATTTTATGAGGTTTTTTTATCAAAAGATAAGGGCATGAATTCATGTTTCTCAAAGCATACTCTAAAGTGTTTTTAGATATGTTTTAACCTTGAAAAGGATATTTTTAAGATGTGGTTTTATATATTTATATATATACTTTTTTTTCTTAGTTATATAAAAGTTTATTAGAAAATGGAATGCTTTGTAATTTATGTTTGATTTCCCAAAAAATTGTATATTTCTTGATTATTTTCTCACATTATTTATTTATGGTATAGCCATGGCTGTGTTGATTATGTTTTAATATTACATCAAATACACTTATCGTATTCCTTTTAATGTGAAGATGAAAGGTTTATTTTTATTTGATTCTAAAAGTATTTGGTGATGTTAGAAGATTCTAAAAAATGAGGTATATTATATTAACACTATATGATTAAAAATATTAGAATATCACATAAGAGACAATACATAATTATGGATGGGAGTGTGAACTCGGTCCAGAAATTTTAGGGAATTGTTTCCTATTATGACTTTCTTGATGAAATATGGTGAATCTCAAATATTTCCCTTATTATTGAGGCTAATAAATATTATTTTGTATCTTTATAGAATTTTGTCCCCTTCATTTACACAACCTATAGATTTCATATATCACTATTAGCAGGCCTTCGATCATTAGGAAATATTGAAAATCCTTAATAGGTGTCCGTGGTGTTGCATAACAGTTAGAAATGGTGTCTAGCTAGTACATTGGATCAAAATATGATTCCTATCATATGTTCATATAGGCACATACTATGATGCCATGTGTGCATAGAAACCATAAGGCCAAGAAGTTTCCACCTTAAAATTTCCTCACTTCCAGTAACATCACCATTTTTGGTGTATGATATTTGTGATGGTGTCTGAATGCTCTTGAATGTCAAATAAGGATTCTTCTTGGAAGAAAATGTTGATATGATAACCAGAAGGTTCTTCAATTTTCTTTTCAATATGCAATTGAATGTGCCTTCCGTAACTTATCCCCCGATAAACCCCGTTCAATGCTAGTTTTTGATATCAAAAAATTACTTCTTGCATGTATAAAATGTCTCATGAACTAGGGTAGTTATAGGTAACTTGTGAAACCCCTTTAAGACACCATTAATACACTACATAGTGTTTGTGGACATGTTTCAATACTTATTTCCCCTATAATATTCTAAGGTCTATTTTTATTTTGGAATCCGCACTATATAATCATACACTTATTGATTATCCTTGATTATTTATTTTGAAATGTTCTTCAAACCTATATCAATCCAGATCATATTATACATAAAAGGGATCGTATTTCATATAAATTTATTTTATATTTACATTGAAATAGTAAAAAATAACAAATACATTTCATACCAATCCTTGTGATTACCTTCTACAAAAGTACATTAGGTATTGTTTTTTTTCACATTACTATAAATGTGTCTGATACTATACTAATGATGTTCCTTTGGGGGAATCTATGTATCAGGATAAACATTGACTGCCTCACTGATTTCTCAATGCCAATAAGATTTCAAATAGAAACCTCGAATGCAGGTGAAATGGTTGCTGATACATTCCAAAAACCAACTCCATGATTTGTAGTTTTCTTTCTCCACAATGGAAAATTCAAGTTGAATACATGAACTTTTTCCATATTGGGTTTCCAAAATATACAATACGCCCTTTTATTTTCATATAGAAATGTTCTGTCAATATTTATGAACTGTTTGATGAATTGAAATGCAGAGATATAGGGGAGGAATTCCCAAAAAAACCGATGGAATTTATCATGAGATGGATCAAGTCAGATATCTTGACACACATGTTGATTCATATAAATATGGAAGACAACTTGGTTGTTGTGTCTTGGTATTTATATCCATTATAGAAACACCAGATATAATTCATCCCAATATCTATAAACCATCATAATTTCTTTTTGTTCTACCATCCAAGAATTGTTATAGGACATCTTATAACTAAATGGTTTTTGTATCCTCTCTTGAATAAGGGATATAAGAACATCTCTGAATGTCCTAATCATCCTCTCTTGGTTGTTGTGTCTTGGATGTAACTAATTCATCATCCAATGAGGTATGATCTTATGTCAGGTTTGGATGAACACATGTATGAGATGCCTTAATCTTCGAGACTCTACAACCTCCAAATAAAATGTCCAAAATCAACCTCAAGAGGAATCTAAAATCATCCTCATACTGTTCAAACAGTATGTGACATTTTTATGGCCTGATTCTTGAACTATATATATATACAGTTCCTCTCAATATGGAATCTCTTAAGAATGTTTTTAATGCATCTTTACTTGTAAAATACCTTCCAACATATAAGTGTTTTCCCATCTCATTAAACCTATCCAGTATAACTATAGTAAACTCAGTTGTGGGTGTGAGAACATTGTAGTCTATGTTAGGAACACATTTCATTATTTCTAACTAAGATGTGAAGTGTGGTGGATGATTTATTGTGGGTCGAGGAAATTTTACAACTAATGGATTTATAGAAACATGCACCCAACTTCTTTTGCTCCCTCCTTATTAGCACTATTTTCACCGTCTATTCCACCGTTACAAAAATACTCATCAAAAGTTGGATTTAAAGGTATATCTGGGAGATAATTGAGGTATTACTCTTTCACATCATATGTAATTACTTCAATTTCATGGATAAGACCTTCTTCAACCACTCTTATAAGTCTACTTATTCATACAATTGGATGTTGTTATTGTACAATAGAAACATCAACATATAATTCTATCATGGAAATGTTTGACCATTGAGAAACTAAATTTATTACATGGACCCACTACACATCAGAACCCAAAAGACAAGCTAGATACCACAATATAACTAGGAATTGTAAATGTATATATCTCATAGATTTGATATTTTCATCATCTCCCAAATTTAAATTACTAAAAATTATATAATAAAATTCAATTAGGGTTACACAATCAACTATAACAACCACTATTATTGGTTTTGTACTATAATAAGATCCTTTATCATTTTGAATAACCTCTCCATAGTTGTACACACATGAAAACATGACTCTATACATTAATTATTTTGATCAAGATTTTGATAATGTAAATAATCATGACATTGATGATTAACCATATAATATTTATTATACTGAAAATTTATAACATCTTTTTATACCCCCCAAAATGATACATATGTTTCATTATATAAAAGTTTATTAGAATATAAGTCACATAATGGTTTTGAAACTTAGGTTAAAAGAAGAGAAAACCAAAAATAAGATTTTTTATAATTTATAAAATGAAAATTATGATCATATAAAGTGAAATGGATAAGAACAAACACATAAAATAACATAAGATTTTTTACAACATATAAGAAATACCTTGACATTTTTCAAAAGAAAATGGTTTGGATGAGATGAGAATGACTTCAAAAGTGAGGTAAAATCCATATTATTTTCAAGTGGTAGCTTAATGAGAGTAATATTAATTAGTTATAAGTTTTTAATCCATACGAGTAGAGGCTTTAAATGTCCCCCTCTTGAGAAGCAATTTTATCCTCGATAAGGGGGTCCCATCAAACACCATTTTTCCCTTCTATGACTCTATAATGATGAACCTTAGTGATTATCTTTTCCACAGGCCGAGATACCTCAATATCCACTTCACTTGGCCTAATCCGGATATCATAAATGTTATCTGTTGGATCAGAAACTATTCTTGGAGAATAAAATTTCATTATTTGGTCATCAGTAACACTGGTTTCTTTTATTTTTCAGCAATCTATTTGTTTACTAGGGGCTAGATGATGAATTGTGATGATCCTTCATTATCTCTGAGTATCAAAGGGGGAGGGTTCTTGGTCTTATCTTTATTATAATGATCTGAGTTCCGCTTCACCTCTCCACTGGGGTCCGTATCAGTAGAGAAAATTGATATGTTGTCCTCCCATGATGGAGAAACTTCCAAATCCCCAACTAATATTCGCTTGTCACAATAATCCTCTCCAGATGACACCTAAAGAACTACATCATCCACCATAAAGGAACATGAATACCTTATTCAATGCAATCCATAGACTCAAGTCACCTTTATCCTCTTTCTTCATGCCAACCACCAGAGAAGTAGTATCAAAATGTCTTTTACAGTCCACCAAGGAATGACCCTACACCCCACAGTGAAAACAGAATACCAATTTTGAATCATATTAAATTATTTTATAAACTTCCTCTCATGGGTTATGATCAAAATTTTTAACCCCTTGGGTTAGTTAACTGACACATCCATCTTTATGCATATCCTCAATGCTCTATGATGCTTCAATTTCTGCATAAGATCCTCAACACTAAAAAATATTCCCAACTAATTCTCGATATCTTAGGGTATGGATAGGTTCTGTAATGGGATAATTGTATCAAGGAGCCACAACCAAATCACCAAAAATTCATTTTTATATAAAAATTTGACTCAAAATATTTTAATAATCATTATGTGATGCATTGTTTGAAGCCTGAAATCTAATACAAGTTTGTTCATTTACGTCGAGATGTTGTAATTATGATTTTTTATTCTAATAAATATTTCTTAGAAGGATGATACTTAATGTTTTAGTCAATTTATCTTTTTTTTAACATTGAAGGTAGCTTGACATTTTAGTTTTCTGTTGGATTTTTTATACTGTATTGTTATCATTGAACATGTTGTGATTATCATGTATAATGTTTTTTTAAAATACATCATTGTAGTGTTCTATCTAAAAGCATGAAAAATAAACCTGAATCAGTATCTACATCTGCTGTGTCAATATCTACTATTGGTACTTTCTCCTTTAACATCGATGTCGGTAAATGATGATTCACTTTCTTTAGGTTGGGTATATTGTTCTCCATCTCTAACCACAATATCATTGGAATCTACATCTTGTCTTGGGAAGACATGATACTTAGAAGATGAAATATAAGTGAGGCATACTAGGAAATGTAAAATAGGTTTTAGTGCTTTTAACAACATATCTGGAGAAAGTTCATCAAATTATTGGGCTTCTAATGATTAATTTCTAGGTCATGTTCCTCTGAGAACTGATAGTGAATCCCTATGTTGTGGTGAGACAACTATTAGTGTCATCCCTATCCTACCATGTCTGTTATACTTGTTTACCTATCTCTATATTCTGGGCTATTGATGTCCAATCTAAGTAGTGGCATTTCTGGTTCATTCAGTCATGTGGTGAAAATTTTGAGTTCAAGCATACCAATTGGATTGAAATTATATTCTACATGTTCAAATGGTTTAGGTGTTATTAGATTCCATATGAATAATATAAACATGGAAGGATAGTTAGAAGTATATGAGGTGAGTATGGATTATTGTATTGAATATGTGTGAAATTGTAATAATTTCATGGAGTAGGTATCTAGTGTTTGGGGGGGTACAGTTCAGATATGTAGTTTGAAACAAGTGAACAACTTTCGTACATGAAATTTAATATTTTACATCTAACTTAAAAAAAAGATATGGTAAAAGTTCCTCCTATATTATTTTTAAATAATTCAAAAAATTATCTTTTAAATGGATTGAAAAAATAATATTATTCAATTATATTTTTATATATTTATTTTGAGATGTCAACTATAACAGACCAACCAGGCTAAACCCGTAATATCATCTGAATTGGCCTGCAATGAGGTTTGAAATGCATTTTTGATTTCCATAGGTTGATGAAAAGTACCTTTGTATCATATAATAAAATGTGGGAATGATTTCATCCTCAATGAAATGAAAATATATAAACGAATAGTGTATCACACTAGATATCCAATAATACCTCATATGTCAAAACAATCAAACCATAAAGGTAACTTCCAACAACTCGATAACAAGGGATAGATGAACAAACTGAAATTCCATCAACATGGGACCCAAAGAAACCCATGAGTCTATATTTATTTGACCATAACTCACCACCATCATAACCCATTTTAAGATAATATGACATGAGAGCTATCCTCCAAATGACGCTCTTCCCTTTACATGAATCCTGAAAAACTATTACTATGATCATCTAAATTCAAAAGTAGGCTGTGACCACTAAGCTCATTATAATAGCTTCAATAATCTATATGATGTTTGCCCACATGCATCGATTAGTTATTGTATAAAAAATATTTCTAAAACAAATAAATCATTTCTTTTTTCATATAAAATCATCTGTTGGTTTTATTTGTAAAAACATGTCACATTCAAATAAACAAGAAAATTATACATACAATTATCCATGAGGCATAAACAGATGTATAAAGTAAGTTTCAAGCATAAATATCTATATTAAGTGGGAAAATAATAATATCAAGTAAAAATGCATGTAATATATCCTCAATGAAACAAGGGGAAAATCATAGCATAAGGGTTTTCACAAATAAGACAAATAAGAACCACTAGAAAACATGAGTAAATCATAACTCCATGAACTTAGATTCCTTGATAAGTCTACCCACTATCTCAATGGAATCATTAACACCTAACATAGTGATATATTACTCCATTAAGGCTTACATATATATCATTTTACCTCATATCCCAAGGTCTTTTTGATGTTCTATTACTTGTTCGATACATTCAAGGAACCAAATTCATATTTCATAAACATGTTTCAAGGAAAAACCATTGTATTTTCATGCCCAAATTCCATAAAAACATTTTTTATAGTAATTCCACATCATTATCATGCTTGGAAAACCATATTTGAGGAATTTTAAAAAATATATCATGTGCATCAAAATAGTTTTTAACAAAAAATCATTTTTATAAAACATTTTAATGGCCATCAAAGATCAAATCCAAATTTTATGGATCTCAAATCATTAATTTCATAAATTAAAACATAAGAAAATCGTAAGAACCTAAAAATTACATGGGAATTTACCATATAATAGAGACACTAAACTCAGGTGCAATGAAAACCTCATTTCCTATAACACACCAAAATATTACAATATAATTATTTTATAATTAATTTATTTTCCTTGATAGTTTGCAGTGCATGAAACATCAGGTTTAAACGAAATATTATACTATATTAAAATATTAATATTTTAAATATAACCACAATTACATAGAGGTTAAGTTGGTGGGTATGAATAATAATAAATGAATTATAAAAAATACACAGTTTACACATTTACATTTGTTATATATTGATTATAAAAATAATAATAATCATTTTGTTTAAAAATAAATGTTTTCTAAAAAGTTATATTTTTTCTAAATAGAGGTTTAGTCCATATTTACATGTAAAATTGAAAAATTATTATAAAAATTTTAGAAAATTTATTGGGTAATATAAAATTCATTTTTTAAATTATCTTATCAAAATTATCTTATGGTGAATTGTTTTTATTTTTCTTAAATGTGTCATATGTTGATGAATAGGGAAAAATACTGGATTTTAATTGAAATATGCCATTTAATTTAAATATTTTATAATGTTAAATTATATTTTAAATTGGTTTTGAAGTTAAATTAGTTAAATTTGATATCAATTAACCCAATTTAGGTCTTTGAGATTATTTTTATATTTAATTCAGATATAAAAACTTAGTAAACTTTTGAACATTTTCTCTTAAAAACCCATCTTTCTCAACATGTCTCTCGGATTAATTTTAAATTAATTTTTTACATATATGAATAGACTTTGGAAAACTTGATTCCATAATTTTAATAAGATTAATTTATAAATAATAATAAGTTCAACATATTTTTTCACAAAAATTAATAGTAAAAACAATAAAAATTAATTATCATGGTTAAGGTAAAAAATGATTTATCGGAGGTTAAACTAATAATATAAGGGTAAAAATGACCTACCGACTTCTACAAAACACACTATATGGCCATATTTAGACCTTATAGCTTCTATTTTCAATAATGATCTATTTTGGAGTCTTTTTTCATGATAGAATCATGGGCATGACTGAATATTTTCAAAAAATTACAAGTGTTCCACTCACCTCACTTATAAAAGGCCACCCCTCTCCTCTCCACTTCACATCTTCAAACCCTATTATTTTGATGAAGCCCTAAAAAAATAGCATACCAAATTCACTAAACTTATATTAGGATCATTATTTAGGGAAATAATCTATCCTATGAATATATTTTGTGAAAACCTAAGGAGGATATCCAAAGTAGAGGTAACATTCTTCAACAAGCGTTTTTATTTTATTTATTTCTCCACATCCTGAAATTATTATTAAAATTTGATGAAATAATAAAATCAGTATCTTTAAAATAATTTTTTTTAATAATTTAATGACCTACAACCATCCCCACTTCCATCATATGGGTTATAAAATCATTGTTTGTGTGTACGGAGGATTACCGACTCGCGAATCGATGTTATTTATTTATCTGTTACAACCTAAAACGATTGGGTATGCTAATATATATGAAGTATATATGAGATATATAAAATATAATTATACATCTAGAGTAATTATATGATATTTAAATTTTTTACATTCCATTCCGTAGGATATATGATTACGTCAACCGTGTGTACAACAGACTACCGCCTCACGAAGTGACGTGATTCATTTTTCACTAATGTTTTACGTGGAAGGTGATAAGGATAATGTTTATGATTATAAGTGATATATATGAAATAAATATGATATATATGAAATTTATATATTATTATTAAAATATAATATATTTCATTTTCTTTCTCACCTCTTCACTGAATTAAAGATGATGATGTTATTCATGTACGTGTGGACAACCACATTCACGAAACGATGTGATTATATTTTCATCACTACTATATGTGGATTATATATATAGGTATATTTAAAGAAATAATTCATTATTAATTATATTATTATAATTTTTCAAATAACAATATTACTTACCTCATTTGTATTGGGTTCATCGAACAAAAAATACGTGTTACTAATGCGTGTGTACAAAATACCTCTCCAAGATCGTAACATATTTCATTTATCAAAACCGTATTGCATGATTGGTCTTAAATGTATAATTTATTTATAAAAATTATATTTATTTAATGATTATTATTCTAGAGATAATTAAAATATATAATATTTTCATGATATATATTTTTCCTGAAAAAGCATAAATGATAAAACACATTAATTAACACCCGAAAAAAGAAAATAATGAAATGTTATCAAGAAAAATTTCATAGGATGTTATTAAAAGATCATATAAAATATTATGAATATTAATAAGGTTTTGGTATAAGTTAGTAATTTTTTTTAAAACCACTATAAAAGTGGATAAAGAAATTTCCTTCAAAACGAAGCATGAGGTAAGGGATTTAATCTCAATTTATATTCTATTGAGACTTATTTGTTATTATTAACCAATTAACTTATATGTGGTGTATATAATTCCCATTTTAAATTCCATATCATGGTTCATTCATAATTAATGGTATTTAAGGTTTAAATTTGAATAATTTCAGTCAAGGGGATTTGACTTGAAAATTTCCTAGTGGTAAAGGTTAATGTACAATCCCACTTTCTATTATGATTGTTATCTTTATCTTGAAACAATAAATTTATTGTAAACATTTTTCATTAGAAATTAAATTTATCTTAAATATACATATTATTTAATGATGGATATGATTATTTCCTAAACTATATACCATTGTTATATTTTGGGTATACTTTGAAAGTTGTTTGGTTAACTGGGGTATTACTGATAAATCCATATCCTTTACTCAATATGGATATTTTTTGATAAGACACATTGTTAATAAATTAAATGGATCATTAGATATATGAGGAATGATTTGGAAATGTAGAAATGGGTGAGACCTAGTTATATATATCCCCTCGACGCATTGATAAGTCCCATGAGACAAATCAACTAGGAAAAATTAAACGTGTTTCTACCGATAATTTTAAACTATCTTGAGGATATTTTTTAACAATAGAGGTTTTCATGTTCCTAAGATATTACATCCAATAATTAAGAATTTCCTTCATTGAAAATTTTGTTATCTTATTATCCATGATATTTTTTCCATGATATTATCTTTGGATGCATTTTATTCCATGTTTATTGATTAAATGTCTTGTTTTTTTAGTTATTTAACTTTCATACTGATTATGACTTATCTTATTATGATAGTCAAGTTATATAAATGGAATGTGTGGTCAGTTATTTACTTTTCCATATTGATTATGCTAATTGATTTAGGGTATATTTCACTATACATAAACCTTACTAAGAATTTGATCCCACCTTTTTTTGTTTCCTTTCCTAGTATGTATATACACCTCATGAGATAATGTAGGTGCATATAATAACATGTGTCTCATTGAAGGAAAATTGAGACAAAAATCCATTACCTTAAGTATTAAGTTTTGTCATACATGATCATAATTTCTGTGTAATAAATACAATTTTTTTAAACATATATTATAGAATAATATTTATATATATCATACCATAAATTATTTTCATATGACCTTTTATTACCCGTTTAATAACAATTCCATGTTAGTGTTTTGTTTTAGGTAATAACCACTTTTTTTCTTATATGTTTTGAGCAATTATTTTTTTAGTCTTATTATTTTGATAATTATTTCATAATAACCAAAATGTTAACCATGATATTAATATAATATATTCTAATAATATTTTTATTTAGAGTAATCCAAAAAATTTATTTATAGAAAGTGAAATACATTGTTCATGGAGACGATAAAGCAAACATATGCCTGAATGATGTATCCATTTTGTTTTTTGGATTGAAAAAAATAAAGTTAAATTAAATATTATAATTATATAATCAGTTATATGTTATATAGATGAAATATATTTATCAAAATCATCTTTATTACCTTAAATTTAAATCCTGAATGAATCACATCGCTTCACAAGATGGTAGTCTGCCGTACACATGAGTGACATTATCGTATTCCAAAAAAATAGAAAGCATGAATTTATGTTTGATATAAAAAAATAAAAAATAAAAAATAAAAATATAATATTAAAATAATAAATCCATCATTATTTCCAACATAGAGACATGGTAATGGAAAAAAGAATGACATCGGTTCGTGAGGAGGTAGTCCGTCGTACACATGAATGATGATTTCATAACCCATTTGATAGATGTGGATATGGTTTTATGTCATGAAATTAACATAAAAACATCTCATTATATGAAATATATTAACATTAATATATATTCATGGTATAATAATAATTTAATGAGGTGGATGAATAAATAAAACAAAAACACTCATTGATGAACATTACCTCTTCTCCGGGTATCCTCCTTAACATTACACCAAAAGCCTTCCAAGGTTTTATTTATATCCCAAATAAGGCTTATAGTATGATAGGATATATGTTTTAAAGGTTTCAGTTAGGAATTAGCTAAAAAAGGGTCTTATGGTGTGAATAGTAGAGAATAAGTGGAGTCCTTTTATAAGTGAGTTGAGTGGCATACTTATAATTGTTTTCAAAGAAAGAATTCCTCGTTTTTTTCATGGAATAAGGCTCCAAAATATATTATTGAAGATAATATATGGTATAAATTCTAAATATGACCATAAAATGGGTTTTTAAAAGTTTATATTATTTTGAACCCTTATCAATTTAGTTTAACCCCCTGATAAATCCATTTTTACCTTAATTGTGATAAATAATTTTTACTACTTTACTGTTAATTTTCGTAAAAAATTAAGATGAAATAATTAGATAATATAAATTATTACTATTGAAAATATTTAATTAATTATTCAAAATTCCATTCACAGAACTTTCAAAATTTAATTTTAAAATAATCCCATAGACATGATGAGTAATCTAGTTTTTAAAGGGAAAATGTTTAAAATATTGAAATGTTTTTATATAAAAATTCAATATGAAATTGATAAAAATGAAATAAATTGGATTAATGGATGTATTATTAAACTAATTACACTTTAAATAAAATTTAAAATAAAATTTAACTCTATAAAAAAATTAAATTGAAAGACAATATTCAATTAAAATTCAGTAATTTTCACTATTCACAAAAAATTGAAACTTTTTAGAAAAACCCAAAATATTCACCCTAATATAATTTATAAATTATTTTTTTAATTATTTAATAAATATATTTACATAAAATATTTAATAATTAAATTTATTATTATTCACAAAAGACATATAAAACATATTTTTTTGAAAAAAGAGTATTTTTGAAACATATAAAGACTTTACTGAAAATAATGTATTCTATTATCAATATATTTTATTTATATAAAAAAATTATAATTAATATTTAAAAATTATTTATTAGTATTCATATTTCTATGTTTAACAACTAGGTAATATTGGACATTTAAAAATAATATATTGTGGTTTTGTTAAAACTCGATCTTGTATGTAACAAACGATAGACCAATGTTGCATGTGGTGAGAGCTTAACTTGGTATTACATGTAATGAAATATTATCAAATAAATTTAACTTATTTGAAAAAATATTCATAAAAACATGGGGTGTTATGTGGAGTGATAAAAATGTGGGTACAACTGAATGTTTTCAAAAAATTACAAGTGTGCCACCCACCCCACTTATAAAAGGACACCACCTCTCATCTCTAATTCAAACCATAAAATTATTTTAGTTTGGAAAATTACTACCAAAATTAGTATCATAATTCCCTACCCAAAACCTATAAGCCTTATATTGTGTATAAATACAATCTAGGAAGGCTTTTGGTGTAATCATGACGAGGATACCAGAAGAAGAGGTAATGTTCTCCAACAATCATTTTTATTTTATTTCTTTGTACACCCAATTTTATTATAATTAAACCCTGATGATATAATAAAATAAGTTTATTAAATATACTATTATGTTTTTATAATAATTTTATTACCTAAAAATATCCTCCCTTCTATAAAATGGGTTATGAAATCATCGTTCGTGTGTACGGCAGACTACCGCCTCGCAAACTGTGGTCTTTAAATTTTCCTTTACCACCCCTCACAGTTGGGTATTACAACATATATAAAGTATATATGAGATATTTATGCCACAATACTACTTATATATTCATTATATAATATATAAATTTCTTCATTTCATTCCATGGGAGATGGGACAACGTCGCTTGTGTGTACGACAGACTTTCATCACGCGAAGTGATGTGATTAATCTTTAAATAATTATTTACATGGTAAGTTATAAGGATAAATTTATTGTTTATATGTGATATACATTACATAATTTTTATATTAATGATATATTTATTCTTTATTACCTTTTCACTCAGTGAAAGATGACAACATTGTTCGTGTACGTGTGGACTACCGCCTTCAGGAAATGACGTGACTCT
The DNA here is from genome assembly GCA_963277665.1 of Viscum album. Lineage (NCBI taxonomy): Eukaryota > Viridiplantae > Streptophyta > Magnoliopsida > Santalales > Viscaceae > Viscum > Viscum album. Next base: position 125,189,621 of record OY728126.1, read on the forward strand.
CTTTTAATCACTACACCACATTGATGGTATGTATAGGTATATTTAAAAAAATAATATTTTATTTATGATATTATTATCATTTTTAAAGGTAAAATATTACTTACCTAATTTCCATAATTATAATTAAAAAATGGGAATGTTACAAATGCGTATGTACGACCTACCATCTCCATGATCATAACATACTTCAGTTCTCAAAAAAATATTTCATGATTAGTACTAAAATTATAATAGTTGTATAAATATGATAATTATTTCATGATAATTATTATATAGATAATGAAACTATATAATATAATAATGAACTAGATCTTTCATGACAAAACAAACATGAGAAATTAAGGAAATTAACACCCGAAACAAAGAAAATAATGAAATATTATTACCAAATGACTAATAAGTTGTTATAAAATGATCATATATGATATTATATATATTAATATGGTTCATCTATAATTTAATAACATGTTTAAAACCACTATACACTAGGATAAATAAATTCAAATCAAAAGGAAGCATGAGGTAAGGGAGTTCGTCTCAATTTACATTCAATTGAGTCTTATTTCTTATTGGAAACAAATTCACTTTTATATGGTGTATAAAATACCCATTTGACATTTAATATCATTATTAATTCATAATTAATTCGATGTTATGTTTTCTTTAGAATCATTTCATTCAAGGGTATTTGACATGAAAATTACCAAGTGGTAAAGGTTACTGTACAATCTGACTTTCTATTGTGATTGTTAACATTCTCCTGAAAAAGTCACTTTATTGTAATAATTTTTCACTAGAAATTAAATTTATCTTAAATATGCATATTATTTATTAATGGATATTATTATTTCGTAAACCATATTCCATTTCAATATATGGTTTTTACTTTTAAGGTTATTTTATTAATAGGGAAAATATTGATAAATCATTATCCATTACTCAATATGAATATTTGATGATAAGGACCATTAAAAATGAATTAAATTTATTATTATATATATCAGGAATGATTTTGACATACAGACACAAGTGGGGCCTGATTATAGATATCCCCTTGATGCATTAATAGGTCTCATGAGACAAATTAGTTTTCTAAAATTAAACTGGTTTTATGTATAGTTTTAAACTATCTTGTGGATAGATCTTGAGAGTAGTGGTTTTCATGTGCATGATACATGACATCCAATAATTAAGAATTTCCTTCTTTAAAAATGAAGATATCTTATTATCCATGATATTTTCTCTTTGATAATATCTATAGATTCATTTTATTCTTAGTTTATTTATTGAATGACTTTTTTTTAGTTATTTTCTTTTACATAATAATTATAGATTATATAATCATGATAGTAATGTCATTTAAATGGAATGTGTGTAAATTTTTTTACTTTTCCACATTGATTATGCTTATTGATTCATGATAGATTCTATTTTATGTAACCCTTATAGATCATTTTATCTCACCATTAATTTTTTTCCTTTCCCCTGGACATAAAGAAGAAATATTTGAATGAGTTTTCAAGGATTAATTTCATTTTATTTAATTTTTTATAATTTTTTATTTTCTATTCCCAATGTAAAATGGTTATTATGTATGTATTTTCTTCGCCAAAACTGCTAAACTAGTTGGTTCTTTGAGATTTGATTCATTGTATCTATGCAAATATAATTAATTAAGACACCGACACTAGATTAATAGGGTTAGTGTCGTTACATTTCCTCCCAGAATGATAATGGGAGAGGAATAGATCTAATCCTCATGAGAATTTATCTACAAAGAGAAAGATAAGTAATAAGGGAATTACCCTAAACTAATATGGATATGAGATACAACCAAATACCCTTTCTAGAAAACACTAGATCTAGAATATGAGAAAATAAGGAGAGAAAAATTGGTTTAATAGAGGGAAAATAAGTCAAAATATGTATTAAAAATCCCCCATTAAGGTGGCATGTGGCTAGAATAACCACCCCCAGATGATCGGGCACCATTCAACCTTTTAAAGAAAATTAAACCACTACCACCATGACCTGATGTTTCTCACCACAGCATGGTGGATTTGATGAGAAGACCGCCAGGGTGTGGTGCTAAAAAATAGGCCAATTTGGACTCAACATAACCTACACCATGGTGTGGTGAGGAAGTTTTGGATGTGGTGGAAAAAGAGACTCCCTACACGCTCCACCATAGGCCACACCTAATCACTGGGTGTTTTGGCTGTAACACCCAAAGGATTTATAAATCAATTTAATATAGAATGTAATACACAAAACATCGAGTCTATACAAAATAAAAAGTTGATATTTTAGTTATTTAAAAAAGATAGTTATTAAGTTTCCATTAAATATAATTTTTCTGTTTCTATGATTTTAATTTCAAAAAATAGACATACACAGTTGCGATCAAGAATATATATATATCCTAATAGGATCGAATTAATTTTTTGGAAAATAATATCTCAACACTTTTGAATAGTAATGTTAACCTTATGAATAGTAATATAACCCTCATGAATAGTAAACTGGCCAAATGAATATTAACATCACTCATGAAAGTATAAATAAAATTTAGGTATCTTATATATGAAGGAATGATATAATTATATCATTTTATAAAGCAATAGAATATTTTGAAAATTAATATTTAAGTGTTTGTATTATTATGAGACAGAAATATTTAATTATAATTTTATAATTGATATAATTATTTAAAAGAAAATTTATTTTTATAAAATTTATTAATAAATCAATATTTTATTGTATTATGATTTTAGGATAATTTTATGAGACCTTAGTTAAATTTTCTTTGTGTTATAAAATCAGTTATAAAGTTAAAATCTGTATTTTTCGAGTAAATGAAATTTTTAAATAAAAATTAAAATCTCATATTTATAAAATTATATTCATAATTTGGTGTACATTTATTAATTCTACATATCAAAAAATGTTTTGGTCATTTTTTTATATTTTTTTAAAATACTGGAATTTTTGTGAATAGTAACATACGATAATTTATGATAAATGTTTAATACATGAAAATTTGATTAATTATTGATGTAAGGATAAGGTAAGTAACTTTATTTAAACCACACCTGAAGAAATTAATATATTTAGTCACAAAAATGAATAGTTTTTTTCTTGAGAAATATAATAATATAATGAATTTAATAATGAGAAATCACCCCTATCCTCCGCTATAAAAACCACCCCTCACGTATTTTTATCCTCAATCCTATAATCCTTGTATCTTTTCAATGTTCTTACAAAAAATTATTCCCTATTATCTCTTAATTTCATAGAGATATTGGTCTTACCCAAATACAAAAATCCATTTTCTTAAGGAGGTTCTCATAGAGGAGTATTCCAGTGGTAAAATCCTCTTTATTTCCTTTTTATTTTCTTGTCAAGTTATTTATTTTATTATACTATACTCAAATACTCTATAAAAATGATCTTTATAAATATATTATCATCTATATACTAGAATTATATCATTTTAATGGAATACCCATCATCAATCTCCTTACTATATCTTTTATTTTAAAAATGAAATCATCATCTGGGAGGTGCCGATTTACAACCTTCGTGGATGATGATTTTTTATTCAATATATTATTTAAGGATGGTCATGATACCATTTTTATGGTTAAAACAGACTATAATATTTTTATTATAACCTATTTAATGTTCTTAATATAGTATATATACACAATACTAATTCGTATGAAAAAACTAGTTGATGGTCAAAAACTGCCAAAATAATCTAAATGATTTTCAGTAATGTTTTATCTAATATATTATCCTCATAACATATAACCAAATGAATTATATAACCATTTAATATTTTTTTATGTTCATTATTATCTTATAAAATCATTTATGGATAATTATATTCATTCCACATGAACTCCCTTACTGATAAATAAGTGAACCTATCATGAAAACCAATGAAACAAACACTCTTGAGTGATAAAATTTTATCATATAACTCATCAAGAAGACCATTAATAAAACTAATAAAATTATAAAAAATAAAGTAAATGTACAAAACGTTCTGAATTAATTAATTAATGGATTTAATTTTATTATCCAATACATTAAGGTCAAGTAAAGAACACATTCGTACATAAGGTAAGGATTTTATCATCTTACGTCCATTTTTGTAAGATATTCCTTATTCCCCACTATTTATTGTGAATGGTGTATGTATAATTCACATTTATGTATCATATCATTAATATATTTATTTTCATAGTGTTAAATGTATCATATTATGATTATTAATTTTGGGGCATATTATTCAGTTGATTATAAACTGATATGGGATTCAACCTGAACCCACGTTTTTTCATCCGGGTTACTCTTTCACTACCTTTACTATGATTTAATGAACCATTATATCTATATATTTCTTATAAATTCTGTTTATATGTTACAAAATAATATATCAAGAACATACCATCCATCTTTTACTGGGTTATACATGTTTTAAAATGGATTCCTTCACAATTCCTCCAGATAAACAAGCCCGATTGAAGGGAACATCTCAAATTCTTACCCATTATCAAATGCAATGTATAATATGTTTTATGACATAATAATTTTTATAAAATAAAAAAAAATTTCATGAGAAAATATCTTGTTTCATTTATGTATTTATGAAAACAAACATGCCTTTCCGCTTTAAAATAATTTTAATATTTTCCTAAAGCACTAAATTATTTTATTATAAAAACTCTTTTTACATGATTTCAGTTAATTGGGACATCAATTATGCCAAAAATATTATTTAAATTATATTAAATTATATTTTTTGTTATCTAAATTTTTAAAATATGATTTTATGATAAATACAAATGATTTTACAAAAGAACTCTTCTTCCCAAAGTAATTAAGGTTCTTCTCCTCTCACTTTTACTTTTGTGTGGTGGATGCGTTGTTCACCACTTCTTACTTGTCTTTGGTGTATTTATTACCCTTTTATGTATCATATAAATATGATACTTGTTCTAATTATATTTTAAGGGATAATTATTTGGACTTTTCAATTGGTATGAAACACTTTGAAATGTTTAAAGATTATTTCTTCAAGAATCTTTTAATGGTCTCATTTAAAAATATCTTTATCTATTTAAAAATCCTTTGTTTAATCTTGTAATTGATTGAGGTTTATATCTTATGATACCATCTAACATTTTTTAAGGGTTTATGATTAGTTTGACTGTGGATTTTCTATTTGATACCATTCATGGTTTATGTTTAAAGTATTCAAATTGTTTATGACAGTTTTTCAATATGAATGTTTTTGTTGTTTTTGTTTCAAAATTTTCTTATGAGGAATGTTTTTGACTTAGTATATAATGGGTGGGTACCTATATATCCCCTAAATGAATCATTAGATCTCATGAGAGAAACTATATATGGTTTTTGCAGAGGCATTACCCATTTATTAGATTATTGGCATGAAGCCTTGACAATAATTAATTCTTGGAATGAATCCTTGACAATAATAGATGATTGGTGTTAAGCCTTTAAAATAATAAATTCTTATCATGAAGCCTTGAAGGTATGTTTTATATATCCGTATTTATGAATTTTCCTCATTATGAAACTAGTAATTGGTAGTCCATGTGATTATTCGACTGATATAATATTCATAGTTATGTTTTATTGTGGAATTATTTAATCATTACATATTATACTAAATATTATACCTTAATTAAATTTGTGATTTTATTTATTCACCATAACTTATTATTTATTCTTCCACTTTATTACTTACCCTAAGTAAACACTTGGTCTCACCTATTTCTTATGTTTCCTTTCTCGAGGTTTTGTAGAAGAAAACATTGAATAAGATTTCATGGATGTAGTTTTATTCATTTTATATTTTATAATTTTTCATTTAATTTACCCCATGTATTATCGGTATCAAGAATTTAATTTGGTCATCCAATAATGCTAAAATAATCAGTCCTTCAAGATTTTATTCTTTGTAATCATGCCAATGTAATAAAATAATACACCAACTACAGGATTTTGGGGTCACGACATTACAGTTGGTATCAAAGGAAGTTTAACAGTATACTTGGAAACTAGATTTAAAAAATTAGAGAACATAACCCTAAGATATAATTTGAGGAGAATTATATAAGAACATCCTATAATTTTGTTAAGGTGGAGATTATGTAGGTATTCTTGGAAATACATCCCTGTCTGGATACTACAAGTGGACGTGGTTATAGAAAAGTTGTACCTAAGGGTAAACACTCTAATAAGGTGTCCTGAGCTTGACTTGGGGTAACCTGGTACTTGATAGTGGGCCTTACTGGACACTTGGTTCGACACTCCCAGGAGATATATAAAGGATAATTCCCATTTTCATTATAAACCATTATGAAGGATTTAAATGTAAACCTGTCCCGAATGAAACTATATTTATGATTATATGATTATCCACACAAAATTTTTTCAATTTATGTTAATTATTTTACTACTATTGTGATTACACATTATGTTTCATAGTGTTATGATCTAATATAGTGTATGCTTTTTTTTGAAATGGAACCTGGTGAAAGGAATTGGAACGAAATAAATTCACATAATTGAATGAGTAAGAATGATCATTTTTTAAATGGGTTAAAGATAATATTTAAAAGGGAAATCATCGCTAAAAAATTCTCATTATATGATGAGATATTATAATTTAATAAAAAGGAGAATGAAATTTTTATGTACTATGGATTTAGAAGGAATCAAGAGAAGAAGAGGGAAACTAGAAAAAAGATAGATAAAGGGAAGAAGGGAAAGAAGTATTTTACCACATGTGATAATTATAGAAGGATACACTTTATTATATTTTTAAAAAGAATGTCTATTTAATACATGTTTGGAGAAAAAGGCCACTATTATTTTGATTTCAAGGGTAACAATTTTTTTTCCAATGTACAATGCTTCAACTCTAGGGAGATGGGGTACTACACAAATCAATGTCCTAAGTATCAAGAAAACATAGATCAAAAAATTCAAGGGGATCATGGTCAATATTTTTCTATTACTAATTTTGAAATGAAATAAGTAATGTATTTTTGTTTTTGGATCCAATAATTCTATTATGATTATATGAGTTATAAGATACATAATTATTGTACTGCAGTACTATTTCATTAGGGATTTAAGAATGTATGGTACCAAAAAAAAGTGAATTAGTAGAAAGTTAATATATTGGGAATGTATATAGTTGAGGGAAATAAAACTATTAATATGTTCATGGTACTAAGATATATATTTTAGAATAAATATATGATTGATTTGGATAATTTAAATTGTACAACACTTACTACCTTGGATATAAGTAATAGACTCTCGACAATGTGGTTTATGTTATCGTAGTCTAAAATATTTTTGATTTATGGAATATACCCAAATTAATATGTTTTATATAAGTAATAAGGAAGCCCAAATTTATTCAATAAGGTTTTATGGTAATTCAAGTTATTTCCATGCTTTAAGAGAATACAAGGAGAATAGTCTCACATGTTTGTATTTTAGGATTAAGATACACTTCATGTTCTTTAATAACTTCATTATGGAAATTAAATATCCTTAATTATAAGGTTTAGGATTAGGATATTTTGGAAAATTTAACCATTTATGAAATGTTTTAATTTGAACTTTGGACAAGGTATTATAGATTATTTTACCCTACGATACAACTTATGCCATGAAATGAAGTAGGAATAATTAAAGTCACAATTTAAGGACAATATTTTGTATATAGAAATGTATCAAGTAAACATATTTCCTTACACTATTATCGAGTGAAATATTTTCTCTTATTTGGTGAAAGGATCTTGAAACCAAAAAAATGTTATTATAGTGCCCTCTTTTCCGATGTGGGTTTTCCACAAATGTATTTTCTAGGATGAACTCTTTTTTTATTTTTATTAAGTGAAATTTCAAATTATGAGGAACCAATTTATTGAAGTAGTGGAGAATATAACAATCCATGTATTAAAAAATAAATTTAATATAGAATTTAATGCACACAACACTGAGTCTCTGTGAAACAAAACATTGTTATTATAATTAGTTAAATAAGATAGTTATAACCAAGCCATTAAACATAATTTTTCTGCTTTTGTGATATGAATTTTGAAAAATAGACATACATGGTTGTGATCAGTAAGATATTTAGAGTTTGATAGGATCAACTTCATTCTTTGGTGAATAGTAACTTGACCCATTTGAATAGTAATGTTACCTTTATGAATAGTAATATGAACCTTATGAATAGTAAACCAGACAAATGAATAGTGACCTCATCAATGAGAGTATAAATAAAATTTAGGAATCTTATAAATGAAATTATGATATAATTATATCACTCTAAAAGTAAATGAATATTTTAAAAATCAATATTTAAGTGTTGGAATTATTGTGAGTAATAAATATTTAATTTCAATTTTATAATTAAAAAAATGAATTAAAATAAAATTAATTATTATAACATGTATTAATAAATCAATATTTTTTTGTCATTTTATTTTTGGATAATTTTATGAGGCCATAGTTAATTTTTTAGAGTGTTATAAAATCGGTTATAAATTTAAAATATGTATTTTTCAAGTAAATGTGTTTTTATTTAAAAATTAAATTTCTCATATTTATAAAATTATTTTAATAATATGGAGTTCATTTTTTAATTCTAAATTTTGAAAAAGGTTAGGGTGAAATTTTTGGGATTTTTATAAAATACTAGAATATTTGTGAATAGTAAAATTAGATAATTTATGATAAATGTTAAATACATGAATTTTTTAGTCATTAATGATGTAATTAAGTGGTAAAAATCATTAGTAAGAAATAAAATGTACAATTTACTATATTGAGTTAAAATAATCAACATTATTAATTGTCTTGATCAAAATAATAAAATAATGAATAAAATAATGAGAAATCACCCCTCTCATCCACTATAAAAACCACCTCTCACCGCCTCTCCTCCTCAATCCTCTAAGCCTTAAATCCTCTAAAATCTGTACTCAAATCCTCTTCACTAGTTTCTACTCACATCTAGGAGCTTTTGTTCTTAAAAAATGACCAAAACCCCTTTCCTTAAAGAGGGTCTCATGGAGGAGCATTCAAGAGGTAAAATCATATTCCTTTCCATTTTATTTTCTTTTTAAGGTAATTATTTTATTATACTCACTTAAATTTCTCTATACAAATTATCATAATAACTCTAATATCATCTATATACTGGAATGGTATCATGTTAATGGAATACCTATCATCAATCTCCTTACTCTCTCTCTCTTTTATTTTAAAAACGAAATTATCATCTGGGAGTTGCCGATTTATAATCTTCATGGAAGACGAACTTTTGTTATTCAATTTCTTCTTTGAAACTGGTAATGATACCATTTTTATGGTCACAACAGACTATAATATGTTTATTATAACCTATTTAACGTTTTTAACTAGTATATATACAAAATAAAAATTCATATAACAAAACTTGTTTGTGATGATCAAGAACCCCCAAAATATTCTAAATGAGTATCACTAATGTTTTATCTAATAAATCATTCTCATACAATATTAAAAAATTAATTATATAACCATTTAATATTTTTAGTTTCATTAGTATCATATAAAATAAATTCCGAAGAATTATCTACATTCCACATGAACTCCATTAATTATAAATAAGCGTCCTGATCATGAAAACCAAAGAAAGGAACTCTCCTGAATGATAAAGTTGTATCATATAACTTATCAAAAAAACCATAAATAAATTTAATAATATTATACCAAATAAATAAAATTTATAAAAGGTTATTAATTATTTAATTAATTTATTTAATTTTATTATATGATACATTAAGGTGATGTGCAGAACTCATTTGGTCATAGGGTAAGGATCTTATCATATCACTTTCATTTTTGTGTGATATTCCTTATTCAACACTATTTATTTTTGTACGGTGTATGTATAATGTCCATTGATGTATCATATCATGGATCTATTTATTTTAAAGGTATTAAATGTATCCTTTTATGATTATTTATTTTGGGTCATATGATTCGATTGCTTACAAACTGGTAAGGGATTCTACCTAAACCGATATTTATTTCCTTTGGGCTACTCTTTCACTAACTTTATTCAAATTTAATGAATGATTATTTTTGTATATTTATTGTACATTATATTTCTATGTTTTAAACTCATATATCCATATTATATCATCTATCTTTTTCTAGTATATACAAGTTTTAAAATGCTTCCCTTCTCAATTATTCCTAATAAACAAGCCCGATTCAAGGGGTCTTCTATAATTATTACCCACTTTCAATTCATTGTATAATATATTTTAATCCTTAATTATTTTTTTATAAAATAAATCATTTTATCATGAAAAAAATATTTTGGTTCATTTCTACTTTTATGTAAAAAACATGGCTTTTTTATTTAAAATATATTCAATATTTTTCTTAAACTACACTAAAATATTTTATTTTAAAAACTCATTTTACACGATTTCACTTAAATGGGAAATAATTTAGGCCTAAAATATTATTTCAATGTACTTATTTATTATTTACCATGATATAAATGTTTAAAAGTTTATTTTATTACTAATAACAATGATTTTAGTAAATCACTCTTCTTTCTAAATAAAAATGGGTTTTCTCCTCTCACTTTTTCTTCTTTGAGATGGATGCCTTGTTCACCACTTATTACTTCTCTATGGTGTATAAACTGACCTTTTGATATATCATATCAAGAGTCACATTATTCTCATGATATTATAATATATTATTATTGGAATGTTTGAATTGGTATGTGAAACTTTGGAATGTTTAAAGATTATTTCCTCAAGAATCTTTTAATGGTCTCATTTAAAATTATCTTCATTTATGTTAACATCATTTTATGAATATTGTAATTCGTTGAGGTTTACTATTATTATACCATCTATCATATTTTTTTAATGTTTCATGATTATTTTTAATGTGGATGTTTTATTTTATACCATTTATGGTTTATGGTTAAAGTATTCACATTTCATATTCTAGTTTTTCATTACAAATGTTTATGTTTTTTATGTTTAACCCTTTTCATATGTGGAATGTGTTGGACATAGTATGTTATGGGAGGGTCCATATATAGCCCCTCTATGCATCGGTAGGTTTCATGATATAGACTAGATATTTTTTTGGATGAGGCCTTACCTATTTATTATATTCTTGGCATGAATCCTCGATAATAATATATTCTTGGCATGAAGCCCTGATAATAATAGACACCGAGAATAAAGCCTTGAAAATAATAGATTCTTGGAGTAAATAATTAAAGGTATGTTTTATATTTATTTCGGCATACATTTACATCATTATGAAACTAGTAATTGGTATTCCATGTGATTATTCGACTAGTAGAATATCCATGTTTAATTTTTTTTAAGGAATTATTTAATCCTATCATATTATTCTCAAGATTATGTATTAATGTCATGTATAATTTTATTTATTCACCATTCCTTTTTATTTATACTCCCACTTTATTACTTACCCTTATTGAGCATTTGAGCTCATTTATTTCTTATGTTTCCTTTCCCTAGGTTATGAAGAAGAAAACTTTGAATAAGCTTTCAAGGATGTGTATTATTTTATTTTATATTTTGTATTGATTTATTTAATTTTATTAATGTATTATGGGTATTAAGAATGTAATATATTCATCGAATAATGATAAACTAATCAATCCTTCGATATTTCCTTCCTCATAATCATGCCAATGTAATAAAATAATGCACCTGTTCTAGGCTTATGGGGTCAGGGCATTACATTGGCCCTGATGTTTTTACACATGAATCCTGAAAGCACAACTCAACCCTCACCATGGTCAAATTCCTACCCATTTTGAACCTAAATGGTTCAAAAACCATTTTTATTCCACTAAGAACCTTTAGATCTTTAAAAATAGAAATTAACCAACTTAAGGCTCAAAATAAACATATATGTGACCTAAAGGTCATCAAAATTCTCCCCACCATAAAAGAAATCCTCCCCGAAAAAGTATTAGGATCATGAACCTAAAAAGAGACAAGGTCATTGCTTCATCATTAAGGCCTTTAACTCCCATTTCTCATGATTGTACCTACACCACCTCTATCTCACTTGAACCAGTTGGATCATATTTCAATGTAACTTAATATCCTATCGGTCCAATATCTGAACAAGCCTTTCAATCATTAAGGTTCCAAGTTCAATGCCAACATAATCCTACTCAATCACATTGGATTGATCTTACTATTACTTATTCAGTTGGGAAACTTCTTACACATAATGTTTAAAATTAAAATGATTGGGAATGTATAATCAATATTCCACCTTCCCGAACAACTCCACAATCTCAAATGGGCCAATATAACATGGTTCTAACTTTTCCCACCTCCCCAAACATCTATGTAATAATTGTGGTGAACATATGAGGGAAACCCAATCACCAAACTCAATTTTCAAAGGATGATTATGCTAATTTATATATGAATTATTGTGAATTTGAGATTTCGTTAACCTTTTTTTGATAAATTGCGTAATATTCATCATCTCTTGAATGATGTTTAGTCTAACCAAGAAACATTATCCAATCTATTCCCATCAAATAGATGATATTCAAGGCCTCCCATTAAACACCTAATATAGCACTATTCTAATTGAATCCTAATAACTATTGTTATAGAAAAAATCCACCAACGGAATATGTTTCTCATATTATCCATTGATGTCAATCATAAATTCTGGGAGTATGTGTTCAATAATCTAGTTGGCTCACTCAATTTGGCCATCTATCCGTGGATGATAAGACATGATAAAGTTCAACTAAGAATCCATAAATACCTAAAATCCACTCCAAAACTATGATTTTAAGTGAGGGTACCAATCCAAAATGATAACCAATGTCACACAATGGAATATGAAAACCTCTCACTCATACAGGTTCCCAAGATCCTCTACCTTCAATGAATCCTCGATAGGTAGGAAATGCATTGATTTCATGAGTTGATCAATAATCGTCCATATCATATATTCAACACTAATTGATTGACGTATCCCAATAACAATGTCAATTTCTATACCATCTAATTTCTATATTATAATGGGTAAGTGTTATAACATGTGAAATATTGAATCTATTCCACTAATAAGTGACTAGAATTTATGGCCACATTGCCTCAAGAGAACCTCCCTATATGCTAGAGGCTACCAAATAGCAGTGAGGGCCTATAGTTTTATGGTATGGTGGATATACCCTCATAATTAGACTGAATCAAAATAGTATATAATAAATATAACAACATATAAATAAGAATTAAGTGATGAAAAATAAATAATTAAAAAACACATTTAATAATATCAAGAATCATATACAAAATAATGATGTGATCATGATATACAAAAATGGGAAATACAAGGGAAACAAGGTAGTAGGAATATGACACTTACATGCTATACAAAACATACAAAAGACCAAAATATATCTCCAATAGCAACATGAGCACAAGATCAAACCTATTCTCCCATACTCCATCGTAGTACAAAAAATCAAGCAACTATAGTTGGGTCCCTTGTATCCACCACAAAAATTTCAAGAACTATCTAGTTTATGAATATATAATTATTAATGTACGATTATAACAAATAAGCTGGTAAATAAATAACCTTGTTGGTCTAAGTTGCTTATGGGATACCCATATGAAGCTACATAATTTAGCCTAAGATATAAATGACACTAATTATTTTACATTTTTATTTATACTTATAATGTTAGGACCTAAGGCATAAAACCGAGGTTTCCATATATTGTGATAATCATATATGTTTCTAAAATTTCTAAGGAATTTAATTTTTATAAGCAGAATGAGTCCACAGGGGTGTAACCTTGATAATTCACCCTCAAAGGGGAAGTTCTACCCGAGACCTAGGGGCTTGTAATAGGTAAAATAAATGTGATACTTGAAGGGAGACCAAGGAATAACCTAAGGTGGTCTGTAATATCCTTCCAAATCCAAGGATAACTATCTAAGGAATTAAATTATTTTTTGGAAATATAGTTTAAACCATTGTACTAAGTCATGTAATTCTCAATATAGGACAAATATTAAATCCATGTTTGGTATTTCACTTGGCAGGTGCATCAATGAATTATTTGGCCTCCCATTAGTCTATCTAAGAAAATCCATAATGGGAATCCAAGTATCACTACGAGCATATCACACCTTTACGTAATTTTAGGTCCACGAATATAATCAATAATCATGTAATTACTCATCATGTATCCTTAATAATAATAATATTTATGATCATACTTCATAATACAATAAGGTCTAGGTGACATGGTCATCCCATTCTCCTTTAATTTAAACTATTTAGGTGTTTCAATTTAAAGTCAAACCAATACACCTTAAAATGTAGTTTAATTACATAGTCTAGGGTTAAGATCCTAGAAAATTATCACACCATTACAATTTATATAATTAATACATTAATTTATAAGGTATAAAACTATACCTCAATAGTGGTTTGATTATATAACAATTTTTAACATTCTTAGTCATTTTATATAGTTCACCCTATGGGGGTGACTCACATCGAGGCAGAAAACCTGTGATGAAGAAAATTATGTATTAAGGGAAACCAATTAATGGTGGTAACATTTAATTAATTTAATTTCACATTAAAATTGTGTTTCATAGAATTTTCAACAGATGGAAGGATGAGATATAAGATATACAAAATTTTTTTTTTATAAAGGAGATAAACCACCTAACTTGTACCGGTAGTCGATTCCTCTTCTAGTATCAGCCTCTAATACAGTATATATTAGAAAAAATTATAGAAAAAAATGAACATAATGAAAATTGGGCATATTATATCACATGGAAATAACATCCAATATAGATAGAGAAAATTAAAAAAGAACAAAGTGGAATTTTAGGCTTACCATTGCTGAAACAACGTGATGAATGATGCTTGATTTAGAGGCCAGATGGATTAGATCTCTCAAATACTAAATTGAGAGGAAAAATGGAGAGAATTAAAAATGAGATGGTTGTTATACATTTTAGGGAATAGGAAAGGATGAAAAGTATTAAAGGTTTGGAGTGATAATATAAATTTCACTATTTTTTAATGGGTGAAAGGTTTGTTGTAATGCTCCGACCCTAGTTACCCAGAGTCGGTGCATTATTTCATAACATTGGCATGATCACAAGAAAGAACAAGTCTCGAAAGACCGATTAGTTTAGTAGTCTTGGAAACACTAGATACATTCATAAATTTTACATTGCATCATAAATTGAAAACTACAACAACATCTTGTCTCCACACTCATATCCCCTTATACTATCCTTGCAGGTCATTCATAAAATACTTCTTCACATCCTGGGAAAAATAAAACATAGAAAGGGGTGAGCTCAAATTCCCAGTAAGGATAACAATATAGAGGAAACTTTTATAAATAAGCATAAACATTTAAGGCAATGTATAACTAAAACAAAAGCCTTTTAAATTTGAACTTAAGAATAATATGGAAAAAATAAAATAAAGTAATTCCATTTACTTATTCACATGGATATTCTACTAGTCCAATAATCACAGGCAATATCAATAACCACTTTCATAATGATGGAATGCATAATGCCCGACTATCATAACCACATAGCCAATGCCTCGTGCCAAGACTACAAATAAGATTTTTTCAAGGCCTTGTACTAAGACACTAGTTTGTCTCATGAGACCTACCGATGTATTGAGGAGCTATAGCGGGCTCCACCCGTCACTTATTAAGTCTAATGCATTCCTCATACGAACAGGTTTAAACATAACATAAACATTCATATTAAAAATAGCATACGAAATTTCAATAATTTCTCCATAAACCCTGAATGGTATAAAAATAACACATCCACAGTCAAACATATCACAAAACCTTCAATACAATATGGAAGATTTGTATCATAACAAATAAACTTCAAATAAGCTTAAAATCCATCAAAGGATGTTGACATAGATGAAATCAAAACTATTTGAGAGAAATATCTCTTTTTTTAAATCATTTAAAAGTCATATAATTATAAAATAAAACTTTTACTTTGAAAATATTATTAGAAGCTTTTAAGGGAAGCTTCGAAGATTTTATAATGGTGGAAAATAGCCGCACCCTCCAATATAAGTTAAAAAAAGACATTCTTACCTTCATTCTGTCGAAAAGGTTAAAAATGACCTTGTTTGGAAAACAATGGAAAAATTCATTTATAAACATCTTATAAAAAGTCAAACAATTGTATAAATGACTTTAACCCATATACTGTAAAATAGTAAGAATGTTTTGAAATACATTTTTTCAGAAACATGGATGTGGATGATAAAGAGGTCCCAATAGATAATTACGTATAAACAACCTCGGATAATGAAGAGATTGTGAAATAAACCCTTACCTTGTACTTTTCCATGGTTGAGGGTAGGATAAAATCCTATATAATGGTGAAATAAGTTTTATTAAATTATACATGAATCATATACATTAATATGATATCATATATGATCTTTTAACATTGATTTGTTAATAATATCTTAGTATTATCGTTGTTTCGGGTGTTAACTTACTCCTTTTCTTTTTTATTTTTTGTTACGTAAGCCATGTTTTTAATGGATAGGTTGTATCTTATTCATATCCATAATTATATCAAGTCTTTAAACATTATTTTTAATCATTAAATTAGAATTAGTCTTGAATGGATACGATGGGGAATGAATCTCATCGCATTCGTGGAGATGGTAGTCCGTACGTACGCACGAGTAACAATGTCATTTTTCTGATATTAAAATATTATATAATTGGATGGTATATCATATATACAGAATAATTATCATGTTATATTTATTATTTAAATGAATTACACATCATTATTATACCCATCCAAATAATAATTTATTGAATGACAATTACACCACGACGTGGAGACGGTAAGCCGTACGTACACACGTATGGTGACATGTCATTCAAAGATTGGATAGAATAATGAATATGGTTGTAACATATTTATAATAACATCACATTATATATAAGATACTGGAGTTATTATTTTAAAATGGGAATAACAAAGTAAGAAGAAGTTGAAGAAGAAAGGAACTTGAAAGAGGGAGGTGAAAACATTACCTTTTCTTTAGGCTCTTCTTTTTTATTTGATCAAAAGGGATCCTTAGGTTGGCTTTATGATCAAACTAAGGCCTCTAGGTTGAAGTGAGGGAAGTTGAGAGAGTATTTGGGCAAAGTTTAGCCGAGCCAAAAGGCTTTGAATGTGTGAATTAGTGAGAAGGGGGAGTGCCCTTTTATAAGAGGGGTGATGGGCACCTTTGGAAAAGCTAGAAATATTATTTTATAATAAATTAATATTTGGTTTCTAATGGATCAAAAGTGGATTATTTAAAGGTTATAGTGGGGATGGGTCGAAAACCACTCAACCAATAGAATTTAGATAGGTTTCGGTCATTATATTAATCTTCTCTTTTAGTTTTAACTCTTAGTTAATTAGTTTGACACTTACCATGTCACATTGTATTTTTATATTATATAGTTAATAAACATACTATATACCTTCAAGAGACCCCCATGTGGTCCTTTAATGATACACCTATCATGATATAATTCTCTTAGACGAACCTTAGATTTTTATGAATTGAATAAAAATTAATAATATAATATTTGTTTTAAAAACTCTTTCATGTCAATTTTAACACTATTGGGTATTTTGTTTTTGATAAATTCTTAACAGCATTATTAATTCAAAAAAAAAATTTATATAAACAATATTAATATGTCATATTAACCTATAAAATTATTGTAATTCATAAAAAGTCTCAAATTAAATTTATTTTGATATTTATAATATCAATTATTTTAATATTTCATTAATTAGGTAATTACTGCATTACCATTGTGTCATAAATAAATTAAATTATTTAATGTCTAAAAATTATAAATAAAATACCATTATGTAGGAAATATTTTTATCTTTCTAATTAATATTTAAAATCAAATTTATTTTATGTATAACCCTATATTAAAAATGTTTTAGTAAATAAAAATTGATTTTAACTCTTTTAACTCTTCTTTGAATTAAATAATAATAAATGTCCTAATCTAATCCAAGTGGACCTAAATGATAATATTTTATTCCTAAGGATTTTTTTAGTCGAGATAAGCTTTTCCAATAGAATTAGGACATGTGTTAGGGTAATATTAATTTCATTTTTACCCTTAATTACCCTATTTACTTTTAACCGTGGTAAATAAAAGTAATAGTTACTATTCACAAAAAATTATTTTCATCTCATTGAACCACATTTTACTCCTTGATATTAACCACGTCTCTCAGATTTTAAAAATTCCACTCACATAAGTGGTAAAATTATGTTTTTTGTGAATTTCTAAATTCTCCTAGGAGGTGGGTAAAAGACGGTGAAAAAGTTCAATAAAATTTTAATATATCTAAAATTATTCTAAAATAACTCCAATGAATTAATTTGAACTTATATAGGTATTATGTATATATTTTGACCTTAATTAAATTTATATAAAATAAATAATTATTTAAATAAAAATACGGTTTTAAACTATAACTTAGTGTTTTTTTACTATTCATCAAAAATTGTAGATTTTCAGAAAAATACCAAAACTTCACCGTAGGCTAATTTCGATATTATTAATCGAAAAATGAAGTCCATTTTGAAAGATAATATTTATAAAATTTCAAAAATTGGGTATTTCTATTTATAACGGCTAGTTTGATTGGTTGTGGTGTGTGTGTTAGAACTTGAAGTTGCGTACAACACACTTTATTGTATTATTCAAAGGGAAGCGTAACATGGAAGCTTGGGGTGTTATATTCTCCCCTCTTTCAAATAATTTCGTTCTCGAAATTTCTAGAATATTATTACTTAAAAATACTCGGGTGGTTCTTCATCATAAGTTCCTCAGGTTCCCAAGTTTCCTCTTCAATCTTATGGTTTCTCTATGGAACATTTACCAGACGAGTCATCCGATATCTCAACAATTTTTCTCTTGTATAAATAATCCTAATGGGATCATCACAATACGACAGATCAGGTTCCAGTTCTAATTCCTCATAAGTGAGTACATGCATTGGGTCAGGCATGTATTTCCTCAATAGTGATACGTGGAACACATCGTGAAATTTGGAGAGACTCGGCGGCATTTCCAAACGGTAAGCTACAGCCCCAATTCATTCTAGAATTTCGAAAGATCCTATGTGCTTGGGACTAAATTTACCATTCTTACCGAAACATATAACTCCCTTCCATGGAGATACCTTCAAGAAAACATGATCTCCTACCTAAAATTCCAAATCCTTCCTTCGATTATCGGCATAGCTCTTCTACCTACTTTGAGCTTCTTTGATGTGGTTTTGGATTACCTTCACCTTTTCCATCGTTTCCTCCACCAGTTATGGGCCTACAAGTTTTCTTTCACCAACTTCATCCCAACAGGTTGGTGTGCGACATCTCTTTCCATATAACGCTTCATATGGTTCCATATGGATACTCAAATGGAAGCTATTGTTATAGGAAAATTCTACCAGAGGTAAATATTGATCCCACATACCCTGAAATTCAAGTGAGCAAGATCTCAACATGTCTTCTAAGGTTTGAATAGTCTGTTCTGATTGTCCATCTGTTTAAGGGTGGTAGGCAGTGCTCAAATGAAGTTCAGTATCCAAGGCCTTCTGAATACTCTTCCAAAATCTTGAAGTAAAACAAGGATCACAATCAGAAACAATCGATAGGGGTAATCTATGAAGTCTCACAACTTCATTAATATATAGTTTTTCTAGACGTTCAAGTGCTAAATATTCTCTTATAGCAAGAAAATGTCCTGACTTGATAAGATGATCAACAATGACCCATATTGCATCGTTCCTTCTAGGAGTCTTTGGTAGCCCCATGACTAAGTCCATCGTAATATTATCCCATTTCCACTCAGGTATGGGAAGAGGTTGCAATACTCCACCAGACTGTTTCCTTCCAACTTTTACTTGTTGGCAAACCATACATCTTGACACAAAATCAGAAATCTCCCTCTTCATGTTGTCCCACCAAAAATGTTCCTTCAAATCTCTAAACATTTTGGTGCTTCCAAGGTGTATAGATAAATTGGAACTATGAGCATCGTCCAACAATTCCTTTTTTAGATCTGGTATATTGGGAACACAAAGTCTCTTCCCAAATTTGAAAATTCCATCCTCATACACAAATTCTCTCAATCTCCCATCATTCATAGTTTTAATCTTCTTTTGAAATTATTCATCATCGGTCTGAGAACTCTTAATCTCTTATAGTAAAGATGGTTTAACAACGATTTGAAAAAGCATTGATGTTTCACCTTCCATGGTTATTCCCATTTCCATCTTCACAAAATCCATGAAAATTGAGTCCCTTTCAAATCTCATATTGTTCAAAACTCCATGATCTTTTCTGCTCAAAGCATCTGCCACCTTGTTTTCCTTCCCCGAGTGGTAGTGTATCGTGCAATCATAATCCTTGAGTAGTTCAAGCTATCTCCTTTGACTCATGTTGAGTTATTTTTGTGAGAAAATATACTTCAAACTCTTGTGATCAGTATAAATGTCACATTTTTAACCATAGAGGTAGTGTCTCTATATTTTCAAAGAAAAGATCACAGCTGCTAACTCGAGATCATGAGTAGGATAGTTTTTCTCATGAATTTTCAACTGTCGTGATGCATAGGCAATAACCCTATCATTCTGCATAAGGACACAACCAAGTCCTTTCTTCGATGCAGCACTATAAATAACGAACCCATCATTACCCAATGGTAGAGTCAATATAGGATCATTGACTAATCTTCTCTTCAGCTCTTCAAAACATTTTTCACACTCTTTTTCCAAACAAATTTAACCCCTTTACGTGTGAGCTTTGTTAATGGGTTATCCAATCGGGAAAAATTCTGGATGAAACATCGATAATAACCTGCTAAACCAATAAAACCGCGTACCTCAGTTATACTCATCGGTGCAGGCCATTATTGGATTGCCTTGGTGTTAAAAGGATCAATAGAAATTCCATCTTTAGAGACAATATGGCCAAGAAAAGAAATCACCTGAAGCCAGAATTCACACTTACTAATCTTCCCATATAATTCATGTCTTCTCAGAGTCTTCAGGATAATGTGAAAGTGATTTTCATGATCTTCGTAGATTTTGGAGTATACCAAGATATCATCAATAAATACCACTAAAAAATCCTTGAGAAATTACTTGAAAACTCTGTTCATTAAATCCATGAACACAGAGGGTTCATTAGTCATCCCAAAAGGCATTACCGCAAACTCATAATGCCCGTACCTTGTTTGAAATGTTGTCTTCGAAATGTCTTCCTTCTTCACAAAAAACTGATGGTATCCAGTTCGATGGTCAATCTTTGAAAAGTATTGAGGTCCATGAAGTTGGTCAAATAAATCATCAATGCAAGGTAGGGGATACTTGTTCTTTATTGTTATAGAATTGATCTCCCTGTAGTCGATACATAACCTCATAGATACATCTTTCTTTTTAACAAAAAGAATAAGAGATCCCCATTGGGAAACACTAGGGTGAATAAATCCCTTATTACTCAATTCCTCTAGTTGTTTCTTTAGTTCAACTAATTCTATAGTGGCCATTCTATAAGGGGTCTTCGATATAGGCCATGATCTGGGAATTAAATCAATGGAAAACTCAACTTCTCATTCTGGAGGCTGTCTAGGTAAATCTTTCGAAAACACATCTACATATTCTTTTACAATAGGTAAATCCTATATTTGAACATTCCTTTCCTCATCTACAATAATTTCATTCTCTTCCTCCCCAATAATTGAATTTAGTTGAGCTACTGGGGGTGGATCTAGATAAGAATTAGGTGGTGACAATTCTTCTCTAAGGATAAGTTGTTCCATATCATCATCATTAAAAATCGTAACCTACTTCTTCTTACAATAAATCTTCGCATCATAGTCCGAAATCCAATCCATACCTAAGATTATATCAAACTCAATCATAGGTAAGACGATGAGATCAGTGGATAAAGAACATTTATGTGCTCTAATGGGGACTGATTCACAAAACTTTTTTGCAATGATACATCCCTTAGGAGTTTTAACTGACAAATCCCTTGTTAAATCAAATTGGAAATATCTAATTTTCTTATCAAACTGGGAAGATATGAAACAATGCGATGATCTAGAATCAAATAATGCATTTTCTAAACTTGAGTAAACCATTAAATTACCTGCCACCACATCTTTCAGTGCTTCTACCTCAGCAGTAGTGATAGCATAAGCTTGGCCTTGATCCCTTGTCATTTTCTGAGGTAAGTTCCCCTGACGCTTAGGACATTCATTTGCATAATGTCCCATATCCATGCAGTTGTAGTATTGAACATCGGTAGCATCTTTATTCACCGTACAATCACGAACTTGATGGCCTTTTTCACCACACTTGTAACAGACTCCCATTCCTTTCAAGAAAGTACCAGGGTGTTTCTTCCCACATTTACTGTAGGATGGATATTCAACTTTTCCCTTCTTCCCCTTATTTCCATTCCCATATTGATCAGAAGATCTCTTCCTATCTTTCTTTGCTTTAAAGTCATAAGACTTAGAGAATTACTTTTCTGTCTTGACAGCACATGAGACAATGTCTTTGCACGAAGAGAAGGATTGTGAGACTAATGCTCGATGGAGAAATGGTTTTAACCCATCAATGAAATGATCAATATTACTTCTTGGGTTATGTATATAATCTCTAGAATACCTTGATAACCTTGTAAAGTTAGCCTCATACTTTGCGACATTCTCAACCTCCTTTTGTCTCAGACTCAGAAATTGTCTTTCCATATCTTCTCGATGGTCACGAGGAAAGTATTTTTATAAAAACTGATCTTTGAACTCCCTCCATTCCATATTTGATACTTCATCAACTTCCTTCGTGTTTTTAATTAATGACCACCATTGATCAAAATATCCAGTGAGGCGGTAAACTGCCATGACAACTTTTTCCCTTTCACTACTCCTCAAAGCCTGAAATATTTTCTCTAGGGAAGTTATCCATTGCTCAGCTACTAATGGATTTGTACTCCCACTGAATGTTGGTGTTTGCTGCCTCATGAAGCGATCTAACATTGATCCTCCACGCTGTGGATCAGGGTGCTTCATATGGGTAAGGTTATCATTCATAACCTGAGTGAGTTGTCCTAGTATGGTGATTAGTTGATCAGCACCAGTTGCATCACCAACTCCACTATAATTATCTTGAGCAGGGGGAAATCCCTACATCGAGTGTGTGCATTGATATAGTTTCCATTTATTCTACTAGGTGCCATTTATAAATAATGGCATAAACTAGATCAGTTTATGATTCAAAATACATAATTCCATAGTTGTAAAACACTTAACGTAAATTGAACTATTTATGAATACAATACACAATCATAAAAATGTTTCCTTTGAGGAAGTATATACTCATAAACCCTTCGTAATGATTTGTAATGAAAATGAGGGTTATCCTAAGCATATCCCCCAGGAGTGTCGTAACCAAGAGTGCATCAAGGCCCGTTGTCGTGCACCAGTTCCCGTTCGAGTCTAGCTGAAAGCGATGTTTTTGGGTTTTACCCCTAGGTACATCTGTGCCAGAGACGCCTCTAAATACTTGTATCCAGACAGGGATTTATTGCCCAGAAAACTCACAAAATCTCTACAATACCAAAATTCTAAGAAGTTCTTCTATACTAATCCTCAATGTCAATCTTAGATGTATGTTCTCTAATCAGAGTTTATATAAATATATCTTCCAAGGTTTGTACTAAACTTCCTCTGATACCAACTTTAACGCCCAAACCCCAGTTACCCAGAGTCGGTGCATTATTACATAACATTTCCATGATCATAAGAAAGATCAAGTCTCGAAATACCGATTAGTTTAGTAGTCTTGGTAACACTAGATACATTCATAAAGTTCACATTACATCATAAATTGAAACTACAACAACATCTTGTCTCCACACTCATATCCAATTATACTATCACTGCATGTCATTCATAAAATACTTCTTCACATCTTGGAAAAAATAAAACATAGAAAGGGGTGAGCTCAAATTCCCAGTTAGGATAACAATATAGCGGAAACTTTTATAAATAAGAATAAGCATTTAAGGCAATGTATAACTAAAAAAAGCCTTTTAAACTTGAACTTCAGAATAATATGGAAAAAATAATATGAAATAATTCCATTTACTTATTCAGATGGATATTCTACTAGTCTAATAATCAAATGAAATATCAATAACCACTTTCATAATGGTGGAATGCATACTGCTAGACTATCATAACCACATAGCCAAGGAATCCTTCCAAGACTACAACTAATATTTTGTCAAGGACTTGTTCCAAGACACTAGTTTGTCTCATGAGACCTAGTGATGCATTGAGGAGCTATAGCAGGCTCCACCCTTCACTTATTAAGTCCAATTCATTCCTCATATAAACAGGTTTAAACATGACATAAAAATTCGTATTAAAACTAGCATACGAAATGTCAATACTTTCTCCATAAACCATGAATGGTATAAAAATAAAACATACACAGTCAAACATATCACAAAACCTTCAATACAATATGGAAGATTTGTATCACAATAAATAAACTTCAAATAAGCTTAAAATCCATCAAAGGATGTTGACATAGATGAAATCAAAACTATTTGAGAGAAATATCTCTTTTTTTTGAAATCATTTAAAAGTCACATAATTATAAAATTAAACTTTTACTTTGAAAATATTCTTATAATATTGTATGGAATGCTTCGAAGGTTTTATAATGGTAGAAAATAGCCGCACCCACTGTATAAGTTAAAAAAAGGCATTCTTACCTTAACTCTGTTGAAAAGGTTAAAAAGGACCTTGTTTGGAAAACGATGGAAATATTCCTTTATAAACTTCTTATAAAAAGTCAAACAAGGGTATAAATGACTTTAAACCATATTCTGTAAAATATTAAGAATGTTTTGAAATAAATTTTTAAGAAACATGGATGTGGATGATAAAGAGGTCTCAGTAGATAATTACGTATAAACAACCTCGGATAATGAAGAGATTATGAAATAAACCCATACCTTGTACTTTACCTTGGTTGAGGGTAGGTTAACCTCCTGTATAATGGTGAAATAATTTCTATTAAATTATACAATAATCATATACATTAATATGATATCATATCTGATCTTTTAACATTGATTTGTTAATAATATCTTAGTATTATCGTTGTTTCGGGTGTTAACTTACTCGTTTTATTTTTTATGTTTTGTTACGTAAGATGTGTTTGTAATGGATAAGTTGTATCTTATTCATATAAAGAATTATATCAAGTCCTTAAACATTATTTTTAATCATTAAATGAGAATTAGTCTTGAATGGATACGATGGGGAATGAATCTCGTCGTGTTTGTGGAGACGGTAGTCCGTAAGTATGCACGAGCGACAATATCATTATTTTGATATTAAAATAATGTATAATTGGATAGTATATCATATATAGATAATAATTATCATGTAATATTTAGTATTTATATGTGTTACACATCATTATTATACCCATCCAAATAATAATTTATTGAATAACAATTACACCACGACGTGGAGACGGTAATCCGTATGTACGTTCGTTTGGTGACATGTCATTCAAAGGATAGACAGAATACTGAATATGGTTGTAACATATTTATAATAACATCACAGTACATATAGGATACTGGATTTATTATTTTATAATGGGAATAAAAAAGAAATAAGAAGTTGAAGAAGAAAAGAACTTGAAAGAGGGTGGCGAAAACATTACCTTTTCTTCGGGTTCTTCCTTTTGATTTGATCAAAAGGGGTCCTTAGATTGGATTTATGATCAAACTAAGGCCTCTAGGTTGAAGTGAGGGAAGTTGAGAGAGTATTGGGGCAGGGGTTGGCCGATCCAAAAGGCTTTTAATTTGTGAATGAGTGAGAAGGGGGAGTGCCCTTTTATAAGAGGGGTGAGGGGCACCTTTGGAAAAGCTAGAAATATTATTTTATAATAAATTCATATTCGATTTATAATGGCTTAAAAGTAGATTATTTAAAGGTTAAGGTGGTTATGGGTCTATAACCACTCAACCAATATAATTTAGACAGGTTTGGGTCATTATATTAACCTTATCTTTTAGTTTTAACTCTTAGTTAATTAGTTTGACACTTACCATGTCACTTTGTATTTTTATATTACATAGTTAATAAACTTAAAATATACATCCAAGAGACCCAAAAGTGGTCCATTAATGATACACCTATCATGATATAAGTCTCTTGGCCGAACATTATATTTTTAGGAATTGAATATAAATTAATAATATAATATTTGTTTTAAAAACTCTTTTATGTCAATTTTGACACTATTGGGTATTTTGTTTTTGATAAATTCTTAACATAATTATTACTTCAAAGAAAATTTATATAACCAATTATAATATGTCATATTAACCTATAAAATTTGTTTAATTCATAAAAAGTCTCAAATTACATTTATTTGGATATTTATAATATCAATTATTTTAGTATTTCATTAATTAAGTAATTACTGCATTACCATTGTGTCATAAATAAATTAAATTAGTTAATGTCTAGAAATTATAAATAAAATACCATTATGTAGGAAATAGTTTTATCTTTATAATTAATATTTACAATTGAATTTATCTTATATATAACCCTTTATTAAAAATGTTTTAGTAAATAAAATTTGATTTTAACTCTTTTTAACTCTTCTTTGAATTAAATAATAATAAATGTCCTAAATCTAATCCAAGTGGAACTAAATGATAATATTTTATTCCTAAGGTTGTTTTTAGTCGAGATACACTTTTACAATAGAATTAGGACATGTTTTAGGGTAATATTAATATCATTTTACCCTTAATTACCCTATTTACTTTTAACCGTGGTAAATAAAAGTAAAAAGTTACTATTCACCAAAAATTATTTTCATCTCATTGAACCAAATTTTACTCCATGATATTAATCGTGTCTCTAAGATTTTCTAAATTCCACTAATAGAAGCGGTAAAATTATGTTTTATGTGAATTTCCAAATTCTCCTAGGAGGTGGGTAAAAGATGGTGAAAAAAGTTCAATAAAATTTTTATATATTTAAAATTATTCTAAACTAACTCAAATGAATTAAATTTAACTTATATAGGTATTATGTATCTTTTTTGACCTCAATTAAATTTAAATAAAATAAATAATTATATAAATAAAAATTCGGTTTTAAACTATAACTCAGTGTTTTTTTACTATTCATCAAAAATCGAAAGTTTTCAGAAAAAACCCAAAATTTCACCCTAGGATAATTTTGATATTCCGAATCCAAAAATGAAGTCCATTTTGAAAGATAAAATTTATAAAATTTCAAAAAGTGGGTATTACTATTCATAACGGCTAGTTTGATTGGTTGTGGTGTTTGTGTTAGAACTCGAAGTTGCGTACAACACACACTACTATATTATTAAAAGGGAAGCGTACCGTGGAAGCTTGAGGTGTTATATTTGTCCACACCATTGGACAAACTGTGCACCACCACTATCTAAGTGGAATACCACTTCACACGATTAGATGCAAAGTTAGACAAACCATGCACCAACTATGTGATTTACCTTTGTAATTACACTGCAGATTCCTACATGGCTATGTGGACTCCCATACATGGTTAAACAAACAATGATCCTCTATATATGGGTCACATTATTGAGACACATGGTTATTAATAACCCTGAAACCACCACAAAACCCCTTTTTCTTCTCCAAAAACTAGAGCTCCATGATCTGAACAAGCCCTAGATGCTCCCAAAACCTCGACCACCTCATTAGGCATTCCCATATAGATTAAAACATATTTATTTTAAATTAAAAAGGATCCGCACCTATTTTAAAATATATTATCTTACATCCTCCCCTCATTAAAAAAACTCATCTCCATGTTTCCGTTATAAGGTTGGTTAAGAATAATATATGAATTACTATGGCCACTAATTACATACATCATTCTCTATAACCCAAATATCATCATTAAATGGTTTTTCTTACACAACACCAAAAATATATGAACTAATATTTCATGAAGGTATTTCTTTCTATGATTAACAATACATACCTGGTACTCCTCAGAAGAAGAATCAACATTCAATTCAACCTCATCAGGATGAAGGATATGAGATGGGTCTAAATAGTAATGGTGAATTTGTGAAACATGGAAGGCAATGTGCATGGCTTGTTACATCTGAGATAACACTAACTGACAGGAAAACAAATTGACTCTATCCAAGATCTCAAATGGTCCAATGAACCTAGGTACCATATTTACTTTTCTATTAATCCATAGATTCCCCATAATAGGTGAAAAAAGAAAGAATACCCAATCGTAAACCTTAAACTCTATAGGTAATTCATGATGATCGACATAATAATTCTTCCTAAACAGATTTGTATTCATACAATTCCTGATAACCTTCACTTTCATTGATTTTACCAAATGAAATGTGGTCCTAGTAGTACCTCCTCCCTTTCCTTTAAGTAACATAGAGAGGATAGACATGACATTATGTTTATGGCCTCATATGGATCCATCTGTATAGTCACCTAAAAGATATTATTATAAGAAAATTAAACAAGTGGTAAGAGTTTCTCCCAATGACCACTAAAATCAAGGACACAATATCAGAGCATGTTCTATAAAACTTTTATCATACGCTCAGACTAATCTTTGAACTGTTGGTGATAGGTTGTAATTAGTAGTACCTATGAAGGCAAAGAACCTTTCCACCCTTTCCAGAACATAGAAGTGAACTGTAAGTCCATGTCTGATAGGATAGTATAGGGAACCCCATGAATGTTTATAATCTATTTGAAATATGTCCCTCTTAGATAATCAACAGAAAATGAATAAATGATATACAATAAGTGGGTGGCCATTTTTAATCTAATCATGATCACCCATATGACATCACAACCTGAAGGTGACCTAGGTAATACCATTATGAAATCTATAGAGACATTACCCCATTTCAACTCTATAAAAGTTAACAGATATAAAATACCAACATGCTTATTATTATTTTCCTTCATCTACTAACATGTGGAGAACCGATAAAAAAAACCATCTATCTATCTCTTCACATTGGTCCACCAATATTGGTGGTGTAAGTCAATATACATCTTTGTAAGTTGAGGATGTACCTCCTATTTTGTGGTACAATATTCTCACATCATATATTCTCGCATGTCACGATGATCCAAGACATCCCCCTGAATGTTCAAGATCTCGTCCCCATCATTGAGCCAGCCATGTGGTAGACCCCCACATAAAAGACTCTCCTTTAGGACCAATACTTTGGGATCAGAAAATTGTCTCATCTTCACTCAATCTATAAGTGATGAAATTTATGATATTGATATAAGTACATGGTACCTATTACACCCCTAAATCTAAAAATTAATCTAAAAGAACATTTTCATAAACTACCATTCCATATTGTATTCTTGAGTAACTTATGATTGAGTCTTCTAACTCAGTGCATTAACTACTAAACCGCCTTTCCTAGGCATATAAGTAAGCTCAAAATAAAAAATATAAAGGTATTCAACACATATATGCTATCTAAGACTCAGGTCACTCTAATTAAATATGTATTTTGTACTTTTATGTTCCATGTATACAAAAAAACTACTATCCCAATAGAAAATGCCTCTAACAATGTAAGTCATGAACAATTGTAGAAATATTGAGATTTTCTATTGGGTAATTATTCTTGTGAGGCTTCAAATGGTGAGACTTGTATTCTATGACCCACTCCCCTTACATTAAAATGATTCCAATCCCACTGAATGATGCATCAAAATAAAATGTATTGAATTTTCTAGGCTTAGGTAAGGTCATGATAAGTGTTGATGTTAGTATTCCTTTTAGCTCCTGAAAGGATTCCTCACAAGCTTCAGACTATGTAAATCTGACTCCCTTCTTGGTTAATCCCATAAGAGGGTATACAAGGAATGATAAATCCAAGATAAAATACCTAAAATACCCCATTATCCCTAATAAAAATTGTATATAAAAGACATTATTGGAATTTTTACAAGAAACCTCAACTCTTTCCTTCTCTTGGTCAATAGACACTCCTATATTTAAGATAACATGACCCATAATGTGAAATTTATCAATCCAAAAGTGGAATTTAGTGTGATTCTAAAACAACCTATTATCCATTAGTGTACTTAATATAATGTCATGGTGTTTGACATGATTTCATAAGGTATTATAATACACCATGATATTTTCCATGAAAATTACAAGGAATGAATCCTGGTATTAGTGGATAACCCGATTCATCAAGGCCATAAAAACTACTGGTGCATTAATTAGACTTAATAACATCACTAAATACTAATAATGGATACAACTAATTTATAAATATATAATAGTTATATCCAGAGTTATGAATCAAACATGATGATATCATGACCAGAAATAAATTATTGAGAAAAAATTAGCTCCTCAGAGTTGGTCGAATAGGTATACTATATGAGGTAAATGGTACTAGTTCTTAACTGTAATATTATTTAATTTCAGGTAATCCTTTCATAATAAAATGTTCCCATTGCAATTCTCAGTGAAAAGGTGAACCCCATGGTTAATTACTAGGCTGTAAAAATCACTTATCTTCTATGTAGTCTAAATATCTATTGATTTCTTAAAGCCCATTAAGAGGAATCATATAAGGTGGGATAGATACTTGTGCTACTCTTGAAATTGGATCAATAGTAAAATCAACCTCTATCTCAGATGGTAACCTTAAAAATTCATTAGAGAAAATGTCCCTAAAATTATCCATAATAGAAGGGAAATATTTCTTATCATGTTCTATAATCACTCATAAAAAGACTAGAAATATGGGCTATCACTCCACCCATTTTAGCATTCTTACCTCTATCCCAACTTTCCCAAACATCCCATTATACTTTTTGAATATAGTTACCAACCTCAGGTGATATAAAGGACACCATATGGTGAAAACAGTCAATAAAGTTTCTATAGGGAACTAACTAGTCCATCCTAAGAATGATTTCAAAGCCTTTCATCTCGAGGATGAAAAGGTTCCATGAGAAATTATATCTTTCAATCATGAGGGGCACTCCTTCCATTGGAGTAAAATTTCTGATCAGACTCCAAAAAAAGTATTAAGATTTATCACTTCACAAAAGTATTCGATCTCTAGACCAATGAATTACATGATATCCACATACATAAAGGGGTGTGAAGCACTCGTATCAAATAAAATGGACACTAATGTCAATTATAGTAAAATCATACCTCATACCATAGATGGATCGATACAATTCACCTCAAGTGGAAGTTTTACTACATATATCTGGCCCGATCCATGGCCTGAAGATATAACCTAATTAACCTGATTGGGTATACTCTATTGTAACTATATACACTATGTTTGGATCTCTCGACCATAACTTCCACTTTGGACAGGTCGAACAGTAATAGTCGAGCGTCCTACTTAACATGTATTTTCATATCCTACTCCAAAACCTAGAGTTAGTGCAGAAACCTTCTCAATGGCCACTGGAAGTAAGGTTATATAAAACTAATGAATATGTATCATGTTTCTATATTCTGAAAACTCAAGTAGATCATTTCTATAGTGGGGCTTTGTGGGTCTTAGCCTACCACCTTGGTGACATATCACATGTCTACCTAGGAACACACTAAAAATATTGGTTCCTCTATGAGATGGTTCAAGATGGTGTTTCCTACCACTAGATGAACAACATCCCTATCAATGCATTGAACCACTATGCCCATCACCTTCATCCTCCATTAGTTTTCACTTTGAGACGAGGGTCGGGTTCACTATCTATATAGTGATAGTCAAACCAAATATGTTCACTTGAGATCATATGGAATAAATGATTCCATCCTCAAATTACCTATCCAAGTATAATTAGACACCAAGGAGAGTGATAATGAAACATAGAAGTTCTATGAAATGACTAGAGTAGTCCATAAATGATAAAGTTCCATGATCTAGGTGCATAAACTCTCTAGATCGATCTTCCCTCAATGTATTAGTAATGAAATAATCGTAAAAGGTATTTTCAAAATTCCTCCAAACCATTACCCGATACTAAATAGACTAGTTCAAAGCATCCCATTATCTTTTAGAAGACCCTATAAGCATGTATATTATGAGATTATATCTTCATTCTAGAGGTTTCTCTAGATGATCAAAGATAGATAAGAAAGACTCTACCCATAACTTGGAAGCCTAAGGACCTCCTTCAACGAAAAAGGGTGGAGAGTGTTGCTACGAGAACTCCCTTTTCAATTCTTCCATAAAATATGTTGGTCATAGAGAACCCTACTATGATTTTAATAACTATAATAAACCCTCTCACAACTGAGTGTTGGTGCCTAGATTTGGTATAACAGGAGGCACTATAGGTGGAACTATAAGAGATAATATTGGTGGTGTAGGTCTATCTACATCCAGAGCATGTTCATCACCACTATACTAGTGCATGACACAAGTCCATCATGGTAGAAGATTTCTATAATTCTAAACACATGATTGAGAACATGTTTTGTTAATAGAAAATATTTCAAATATGGAAATATAAATGGTACAAATCCTTTCAATATAAGAGTCAAACCCCACAACCCACTCCTAAATCCAAGTGTATGTGACATATAAAAACATGAAGGGTCACAAGATACACTACCATTTCCCACTACTAAGGTTGGTTTAGGATCTAGTTCTATAATTTATAATGAAGGTTCTAATATATGGAGTGTAAATTGAAAGTTATAGAGGAAAAAAATGTTTAAGTTACAATTGACATCCCCATTTATTGATAACCATTTCATTTAACTTCTAGAGATCAACAGTTCATAAGAATATATATATAAATATATATCATGGTCCAGTTACATGAGTTTCCATTCCCAAGTTATGAATATCTATACCTTATCAGTTACAATTATCACTTCATGTAACTGCAACTGGAACTTTACATCCGATATCAAGATGTAATAAGTCAATATTTTATTATTCAATTATATAGATCACTGTTCAAAATTTATAAAGGCAAACATATTATAAATTATAACTCAAATCAATTTAATAAAAATAAACTAATGTTTCAACCCGTGCAACCAATGGTTCATGAATCAAACATTTCATAATTGGTTAGTTAAGGTTCCAACATCCTTATATGCAGGAAAACACCACTTAGGTTGATGCAAACACATTAATTAACAAATTATTTTTTCCCTTCTAGAAATGTTAGTATGTTTTTGTTTATGGAAATCAAGGTACTATATGATTATATGGTCATTGCATGCGATAAAGTAAACATCACCTATGCATGACATATAAATCCGTAGGTTCTTATAATAATTCAAAAGTCAATATTTCCTTATTGTACTATTATAAGTGTAAGAATACATAATCAAATCCAAATTCATAAATCATGTGCGTCACCCAATGGTGAAATCAGTAAAACTGTAATAGAAAAATATCATAACATAAAGTCCCATCTGGGGAAACTTTGTGTTTTACCTATACATGGGTTAGTTAATCCCATGAATATGGTCATTACTAAATTCTGACACATCCAAGTCTCATTTTTCCATCCCAATATGGAATGAAAATGGATATAAATCCTCTAAAACCACTTGTGTTATCCTATGTCTGGTCTATTGACAAGTTACCCAACCTGGTGGCCACATGGCATCAAGTGCGCCTCCCCAAATGTTAAAGGTTACTGACAAGAAATGATGGTCTACTATGGTACATTGGGGAGACTATACCTTCATAATTGGAGTGAAGAATAGTTTTATATAATAAATATAACAACAAATCAATAATAATGACGTAGTGGAAAACACGCCTTCCAAATAATAATAAAAAAACAGAATTAATAATAACTAGTAACATATATAAAATAATGATGTCATGATTTTATATAAAAATGGGGAATAAAAGAGAGACATGGTAGTAGGAATATAACATGTACATTCTATAAAAAAGATAAAAAAGATCGAAATCTATCTTCAATAGTACCATGAGCACATCCTCAGTCCTATGCTCCCATACTCTATCCTAGTAAAATAAATCAAGATTCCATAATTGGGCGCTTCCCTTTATCACTAACCAATTCCAATAATTCTTTCCTTGTAATGGTACATTCCTTATCAATCCAATACATTGCTATTTTTGATGTTGGAGGTTCTTGGATGAGGTATGGAGCAGGCCAAGAGGAGTTTGGTTATTAAATGATTGAAGTAGAGTGAATACACAACATGTAAAGCTTACATGTCACGTAATTTTGGTTCATAGATCGTTAATTATGGCTCATGAGGTGTTACATAAAATTTCTATTTTTGGGGTTAAATAAAAAAAGGTTATTAAATTTTCAGAAAAATCTAGCTTTTTCATAAACCTGAGGGTTTCACATCATGTAAGGGTTACATGAAATGTAACATGTGGGATCTATGTTATTTTTGTAACCCTTATAGCGAAGTTTTCTTTTATGTAGCCTCTCCATCACTCTATCATTTTGTTATAATCCCAAGTTCCTCTAGGATTCCTTCTATAACCCTTCTCATTTGATTTGATCCATTGGTTTTAGTGGATGCTTGTAGGTGACACATGATAACACCTTCCTGCATCTTGGTTAGTTTCCTCCTTTTCTTCTTTAGATTTTCACTGCGATAGTGTGGTTTGGTTTGGGATGTGTGTTGATTTGTGTTTTTGTGGTATTTGGGTGTAGTGTAGGTTTATCTATAGTATCCCATGGTGTAGTTTTGGTTTGTGGGTGTTCTTCTTTCCCCTATGGTGCACAGTGAGTTGGAAAAGCTTATATAAGGTAAGTAATCCCTCGTTTATCTTTACTGTGTATCATACGGGAGGGGTTTATTTATTTATCAATTGTACATGGTCATTCTGACTTAATCAATGATAAAAAATTTGGTAATTTGAAATTTATGGGTAAAGGGGTTGGATTCACTTTTTACAGCTTTGATATTATTATGATATTTTGGTTTGTACGGGTTTGATGGCCTGTAAAAATTGTGTCCACTAGATTATTTTTTTGAATTGGTTGTATATTCTGTGATTGATGATTTTGTAGTGATTTTAGTGATATCTACCAAAAATGGAAATTGATTAACCACTTATATTTGGATAATGAAATGGTTTCTACAGTATTATGTATTTTGTGATAAAACCCCCAAAATAAAGTGTAATGGGATAAAATACCTTTTTAAAACTATAAAATGATCTTGATGTGTTGTAATGTGTGCCCATGCTTGTGGGATGATAACATGTGGTTTTGGGGCATACGACGAAGATGGTTGGTAGGTCGTGCTTTTGGGGGTGGTGAGGTGGTTTGTTGGTCATGTTTTTGGGGTGGTGAGGTGGTTTATTGGCTATGATTTTGGGGTGGTGAGGTGGTTTATAGGCTATGATTTCAGGTTAGTGAGGTGGTTTGTTGGCCATGCTTTTTGGGTGGTGATGTGGTTTGTAGGCTATTATTTTGGGTTAGTGAGTTGGTTTGTCGACAATTATTTTGGGGTGGTGAGGTGGTTTATTACCAATTATTTTGCAGTGGTGAGGTGGTTTTTAGGCCATGATTTTGAGGTAGTGAGGTGGTTTATTGGACGTGATTTTGGGTAAGTGAGGTGGTTTTTTGTTCATGACTTTAGGGATTTAAGGTGGTTTGTAGGATATACTTTTGGGGTGGTTAGGTGGTTTGATGGACATGATTTTGGGGAAACGAGGTGGTTTTTGGGTCTTGATTTTAGGGTGGTAAGGTGATTAGTAGGCCGTTCTTTAGGGTGGTGAGGTGGATTGTTAGTTGTTCTTTTGGGGTGATGTGGTGTTGGTTTCTTTGTTCTAGATTCTCAGGTAGTGACGGAATAAATAATTGTCTAATAATGATTGAAATCTAGGGGTCCTGGTTTGGTTAATGGGATAAAATGGATAATGAATAAATAAATATTGGTTAGTGTGGTTAAATGTGTTTAATGCTAAATAATGAAATGAATTAGACAGATAATGGGAATTGGTTGTTAATGTGAAATGGGGTTTTTGAATTGTTGTGAGGTGTTATGAATTTAGCAGTGGCATGAAAAGTGACAATGTTGTGAATTGGTTAGTGTTTGGATGTGAGCACATAGATTGGGGTTGTGTGTGTGGATATATATATACTTTTATATTCCTTGTGATTTCTATACAAACCCCACCCACACTAATCATAATGTGAAGAAATCCACACAGTTTTTTTGTGGGTGTTTTTCCCAAAATCCGGTGAGGAGGAAGGATGGTAGGGTAAATATTATTTCTCGATCTCTCTTACAGGAGAAGTAGGTATTACAAAAACTAATATAGCCAGTGGTTTTTTAGTGCATTAGATAGTGGTTTTGATAGCCCATGTGTTTTCATGAAAGTTTAGATATGATCATGCTTGTGGGGAAGATTCTGGTGGGGGTCATGCATGGTAAGAGGAGGGAATGAGGTTTAGGTACTATATATTGATGATACCATACTACTCTAGTTATGGTTGTCCTTGTGTTATAGCCCAGGTGTCTATAGGAATGATGATATGTGACTATGCTTGTGGGGTAGTGGCCCATGTGTCTGCAGGTGTGATGTGTTGTGATTGTGCTTGTGGTCCGTTGTGGTATACATACAAGATGGGATCACTACGACGTACGATGTTGGGGTGTGAGAGTGGTATACCAATGGGAATGTGATGTGAGGTACCCTTATCGATGTGATTATTGTTTTATTATATCACATGGATTTTATTATTTGGTGAGTGTGCCTTGGTGAGGTTTTGTTGGGTTAGTATACCTGTATAGGTTGTGTTTAGTTCTACTATTTTCTCACGAATGCATTAGTATACTCTTTTCATATGTGCATGAGAGACATTGGTTTTTCTACTGAGTATACTTGTACTCTCACCCTATGCATATAAACTATTTTTTGGTTTCTAAGAGGATTATTTTGTCCATGATGGACATTACTAGCTCAAAACATTGGATAACTACTATGTTGTTGCGTTGGATTTTCTTTTGGGTATTTACTTTTTAAAACTTCTACTTGTATAAAATTTTATTTATACATTCATGTGAGATTATTTTGGTTTCTTTTTATATTATGTGTTAGAGTTTTTTGTGTTCAATTCATCTTATCTTGAGATAATATATTATTATAGAGTGTAATGCCTCATATTTCATGATATTTTTATACCCTTAGTGTTAGTCACCAACTTGGGGCCTAATGGAGGTGGCCATCAGGGGTCATTATCTCTCTCCCTTTATAACGGTATCTTTAGAGGGAGGGGGTCACGATTGAGTGGTATCAAAGGTGATGATTGGGAGATAGGATAAAGTTTGGAGTTAGACACGGTGAGGATTTCATGAGTTGGTATGGAAGTAGGGCCAATTTACATTAGGGTGTGACATAGTCCAGGAAGACCAGCCAAGACATGGGATTTTAGGCCCTCCTATGATATAGTGCACATACTATGAGATTATTTAATGACCAAGTGATGTAGACCTCCATTTAGGGTAGATACCTAAGAGTGGTACATTCAGCATAATTACACATGTTCTTTCTTTAATTGGTTTGTTTTGGGTAGGTTAAAATGAATTAAAATTAATCTTAATAAAATTTTATATTACTTGGGATTAGGAAATATTTGTTTCTTAATCCATATATGGCTCATGTTCCTCATCCGTGTGTGGATCAGTTAGTTGAAGTTCAGTAGGTATATATGGTTGATCGTCGTAAGGTTGATCTGATAGAGGAGGATGAGTCTTGGTAGAGGTTATTACATGATTTTCAATGATAGGATTTCAGGAAGTGTGAGGGATGTAAGGAGAAAAATATCACTTTCAGTTTGATCCAAGCCCTCATAGAGTACTAGGTTACTTTGGTAGTTAGTTAGATGTAGGGATCTATGCATTAGTGGTGGATACTGTATATGGGTGAGTAGAAGGAGACATATGTTTTATGGGTTAACTTCCAGAAGGAGTTACGATCATATTTTATTTCTTTTAACATGAAGGTAGTGAAGAGGCAGAAGATTATTTCCCTTCAATTAAGAAGTATTTCAGTGTGAGAGTTGGGAATCAAGTTGAAGGACCTTCTAAACTTTTCCTCAGATCTTTTTCTAGATGAGGAGCCTCATGCTAGATGCCTTGAGGAGGAAATCCATGATTCTTCCTAGTATGAAGTTACTCATTTTATATTTCCAACATACCTCGAGGATTAGAAGAAGGTGGATGTGACCAAGAAAATGAAATCATAAGGAGGTTTTCCATGAGAGGGGAATCAACAGGGTTCCTCAAAGAGTAGAGTTTTCATCGATAGGTCTTAGGTTCCAAGACCTTCAATTTTTTGACCAATAAGGATTCAACCTCAATAACTTCTTTTCAGGCCTTCTTGGGTTAGTTGTTTCTATGTTTCTCCTGCAGGATTTATGAAAGTGTGTTCAGGTTTTTGGGTTTATGTAAATCACTAGAACCAGTGCTAAGTGGTTTCCCAAGTTTAATTTGGGGGAGGTGGACAAGTTCACCACCTGCCTCACCAATAGTATATTTTAAGTCCATTCCCACATCACGGGTAGAGAATTTTG
This sequence comes from Viscum album, assembly GCA_963277665.1. Taxonomy (NCBI): domain Eukaryota; kingdom Viridiplantae; phylum Streptophyta; class Magnoliopsida; order Santalales; family Viscaceae; genus Viscum; species Viscum album. Next base: position 125,228,495 of record OY728126.1, read on the forward strand.
ATCCACTGGGTGGAGATGGAGTAGGTAGAGGTTGACTTCAAGATGTTCCTCATGTTTAGGGACCCTGACCCAAGTGTGGTCATTGATTTGGTATTGAGAAGAGAGGAAGATCAGCTGATCATGGTTAGTTGCATATGGTGGAGGTAGTAGTTCTATAGGGGCCATTGATCATTTGAGGTACGGTTATTTTGTGTAGTACTGTTGATTGTTCCTTATTGTATTCAATAGCTTCACAATCCATTTTTTCACAACCACTAGTTCATACTTTAGGAATAGAAGTACAGAGGATTCTTATTCCATTTGTGTTGACTAAACTTTTTGAAGGCCCGACCAGTTTATTTGATTTTTTTCGGGGGTTTAGACTAATGATGAGTCTATATAAGCACCATGGTGATATTTTCTTGATACATATAATATCATATGATTTTATCCTTGACATAAAATGGTGGTACTCATTAGGTTATTTTACCGATAACTTCTGGATGAGAGTCATGTTTTCAGAAGTGGTTGGCCAGCATGTGGTTTTCATTGGTGATCAGGGTTTTCAAGTGGGTAGTTGATGTTTGAAGACACTTGTTTATTTGTTTGTTGAGTTTTCATTAGAATCAATAGAGAGTGATATAATGGAGGTCCCCTAAGGTCAATGGGGATTTCCTGGATATTTTACCATAGAAGTTTGTGATGCTACCCACTTGACGTGATGTTGAGTTTTGGATAGACTTTCATCCTGGTGCAGATCTAATTTTAATGGATCCTTATCAGATGAAACCATATGAGTTTTGGGAGTTGAGGATTAAAATATATGATCTAACACATATGGGTTTTATCCATACTAGTGTGTCATCATTGGGTTATTTAGTTTTGTTCACCAAGAATGAGGATGGTAGTCTGAGGTTTTGTATAGACTACCAAAGGTTGAATTAGGCAACATTAAAAAACTGTAACCCTCATCTAAGGATATGACATCTTTTTAACCAATTGAGATGAGTGAGTTGATTTTCTAATATTGAACTACAGTATGTATATGATCAGTTGGGGTTTAAGGAGGGCGATATTATGAATTCTACCTTTTGATACAGGTATGTGAACATTATGTTTTTATTTATGCAATTAGGTGTTATGAACACATCGACCATGTTCACGGGGCTGATGAACTTTGTGTTCCATGAGTTCTGGGACTAATTCATCATCATATTCATCAATGATATCTTGATATACTCATTGTTATATGAGGATCATGATGATCATATCATATCCTTATTGAAGGTTCTTCTATGATGCTAGATCCATGTAAGGTTGTCCATATGTATGTTTTGGACATGATTGGTGCATTTTCTCAAGCAAGTGGTGTCTCAACAGGGTTTTTCAATTGAATCGTCAACCGTTGAAGCAATTGTTTCTTTTGAAGCACCCAAGATTGTGGAAAAGGTTCACAATTTTCTTGGTCTTGCTGGATATTATTAGGGTATTATTCATGATTTGTCATGATTTTAAGCCCCATTGATATCTTCGACTAGGAAGGACTAGGATTTTGTGTGGAGTAATTAGTTCCAAGAAGTGTTCAATTACCTGAAGGGGAAGCTGGTTATTGCTCCAATGATTCATTTTCCTAAAGAGGGTGTGATTTTTTGGTGTTTTGTGATTCTTCCCAGCTAGTGTTGGGATGAGTGTTGATGAAGAATAAATGAGTGATATCTAATGAGTCTAGTCAATTACATCCCCACGAGTGCACTTATTCCACTCATGATCTGGAGTCATAATCAAAAAGGTTTTTGTTGATGTTTTGGAGGCATTACCTCATTGAGGAGTTATTTGTGGTCTCCATGGATCATAATAGATTGAGTTATATATTTTCTCAACATGATCTGAACTTGTTGAAGTTGATGTAGATAGAGATTCTTTAGGATTATGATTTCAATATATCCTATAACTTAGGAATGGATAATTTTGTGGTTGATTCATTGTATAGGAAGTCATGGAAGTATGTTTCTCAGGAGTTTGGGGATGCTTGGAGAGAAATGGAGGAGTTAGAAGCCTTACAATTGGATGCTAGGGTGGATAGTAGTAGAGGTTACTTGTTTTAGATGATTGTGCAGTCTCCTTTTATGTAGTAGGTGTAAGAGTCTCAGTGTGGATACTTAGAGTTAGAGGTGATGTATGATCTTGTTGGCCATGATGATACTCTAGAGGGATGGACGAAGGATGGTCAAAACAAGATGTTGTTTCATGGGATGTTGTTTTTTTTCTGGTAGTGATTTGCGGGGTAGTCCTTCATGAGTTTCATAGGTCACCTTTTATGGTACACCCAGGAGTTTCCAAGATGTACTGTGGTTTTAGGATGTAGTTTTGGTGTCCCGATATGAAATGGGCGGGGGAAGAGTTTGTGGAAAATTTCTTGGGTTTCTAGTAGGTAAAGGAAAATCATCGCATTCATTTTGTTTTGTTCTGGCATTTGGATGTTCCCAAGTGGAAATAGGATGAAACCATAAGGGATTTTTTCATAGGGTTACCCAAAACTTTGGAAAGTTGTGATACTATTTGGGTGATCATATATTGGTTGAAGAAATTGGCCCACTTATTAGTGATCAAGGAGTCAAGTACAGAAGATTCCTTGGCCAATATGTATCTGGTTGAGGTGGTGTGGTTTCACGAAGTTCTAAGATCCATTGTCTTGGATCATGATTCTAGTTTTACCTCGCTAGTCTGGAGGGTATTACAATATTCTATTGTCACTTAGTTACACCTCAGCACTATTTTCTACTATTATAGAGTCATGAATATGGAACAAACAATCCAAACATTGGAGGATATGTTGTGAGTTTGTGTCTAGGAATTTGGTGGATCTTGGATATGACACATTCCCTCAGTTGAGTTTGATTATAATTATATCTATCAAGATTCCATTGGCACAACTCCATTTGAGACTTTATATGGTAGGATGCTTCATTCTCTATTGTATTGGAAAGATGTTGGGGAGGAATCAATTCTTGGTCTTGATGTGGTGTAGAGAACAAAAAATAAGTTTAATCTTGTTCATGATAGGATGAAATCATCACAAGTCTGAATTAAGTCTTATATTGATCATAGGATTTAACCCTTAGAGTTCAAGGTTGGGGATTATGTGTTTATTAATGTTTACCCTTGATATGCACAACGAAGGTTTTGAAGGGGGTAAGCTTCCTCTCACAGGATTTTTGGTACTTCTGAGGTGATGGGGCGAGATAGTGAGGTGGAATATTGGATGGTGTTTCCACCAAAACTGCATAGTATCCATGAAATCTTCCACATCTCTTAGCTTTTTCGGTATATTTGTGATGAATCACATGTATTATACTCTGGAGAGTTTGGGAATGTGAGATGCAAACACATGCCCAGTACCCAGAGTTGTTGTGATTATTTTTTTCTCTATTTTGTGTGTGGTGTGATGTTTGAGACCTTTATGGTTTATATGATAATTTGTTTTAACTTGTTTGTAATGTATGACATGTAATAATGTCTTGACATTTGAAAAGGATAGGTCCTGATTCCTAATTGAGATGCATTAACTAGGGCATGATTAAACTCATGCGGGTTAGTCAGGGACAACTAGAGTAGATAGTATCTTGACATAGAGGATGGAATTCCCTAATTCATGTTATTGGGTTAGTGCAATTAATTTTTTGTGCGGTGATTGTGTGGAAGTGTGGTTTTGTGGGAGGAGACAGTTTGTGGTTTTGTGGCGATGAGGTTGTGTGAGATGTTTTTAAGTCATTTGGTTTGGCATGTTTGGATAGTGGTAACATCTGAAGTATGATGAGATCCTTGAGAGGTATCTCACAGGGTGGTTGTGTAAACCCCCTTTCCTTCTGGTATTCATTTTGGATTATTGAGGAATATAATCATTTTATAGTCATCTTATGTAATGGTATATGACTTACCAGTCCATTACATTCCCAGTTTTGGTGTTGGAGGTTCTTGGATGAGGCCGAGAGTGGGCCTGAAGGAATTTGGTTATTAAATATTGGAAGCAGGTTGAATACACAATGTATAAAGATTACATGATGTGTAAGTGTGGTTCAAAGTTTATGAATATATGTTTATAGGGTGTTACACAACATGTATATTTTCAAAGTTAAATAATAAAAAGGAGACACAATTTTTGGTGAAAATGGAATTTTTGGAAACCTGATGATTACACATCATGTAACCTATGGGATCCAGGTTATTTTTATAACCCTTATGACTAAATTTTCTTTCATTTTGTTATTTTTTATCTCTATCATTTCAGTATAAATCGAGGTTCTCCAAGGATCCTTTCTATCCCCCTTCTCCCTTTCTTCGATCCGTTGGTTCTGGTTGTTTCCCTTTGGCGATCTGTGGTAAGCCCATCCTTCTTCTTGATTAGTTTCTTTTTATTCTTCATCAAAGTTTCAATAAAATTGAACATTTTGGTTTAAGTTGTGTTTTTGGTGGAATTATGATGGTATTTTTGTGCGGTGTAGGTTGATACATGGTTTGTCATGGTGAGATTGTGGTTTGTAGGCATTATTCTTCTCCCTACAGTGCACATCACGTTCTAAATTTTCGTCGAGATAGGGAATCCCTCATTTATCTTTATTGTTTATCATGTGGGATGGGTTTACTTTTTTTTATATAGGATATGGTTAAATAAATTAATAAATGATAAATAATTTGGTAATTTGAAATTGATGGGAAAAGTGGTTTGATTCGCATGCTTTTTTAGCTTTTATATGATTGTAATATTATAGTTCATACACAATTGATTTTCGATAAGAATTGTTTGTGTTGGGGGATTTTTTTATAATGGTTATATGTGTTGTGACTATGTCTTTTTTAATTGATGTGACATCACCCAATAATAGAAACTAATTAACCAATTATATTTTTTTAATGAAAAGGATTCTCTAGGATTATGGCTTCTGTGATAACACCCCCCAAATAAAGTAGAGTGTGATAAAATCCCTTTGTAAATCTATAAAATGATCCTGATGCATTGTGATGTGTGGCTGTCCTTGTGGGATGAAGATGGGTGGTTGGGGATTGTGGGGATGATAGTTGGTAGGATGTGTTTTTGGGGTGACAAGGTGGTTTTTTGGCCATTCTTTTAGGGGGGGGGGTGAGGTGGTTTGTTGGATGTCATTTTTGGGTTGTGAGGTGGATTGAAGGATATACATTTAGGGTGGTGAGGTGGGTTGTTAGTTGTGATTTTGGGGGGTAGAGGTGGTTTGTTGGTTGGGATTTTGGGGTGGTGAGGTGGTTTGTAGACTGTTATTTCAGGGTGGTGTGGTGGTTTGTAGGATGTGCTTTTGGGGTGGACATACAACTGGATTTTCGTGATTTTGGGGCATTGAAGTGGTTTGTAGGACATAATTTTGGGGCGTTGAGGTGTTTTTTGGATATGCTTTTAGGGAAGAAAAGTTTTTTAGCGGTAATTTTAGGGTGGAAAGGTGGTATGTTGGCTAGGAATTAGGGGTGGTGGGGAGGTTTGTTGGTTATGATTTTAGTGGGGCAGGGTAGTTGGTTGGTCATGATTTTGGGGTGGTGAGGTTGCTTTTTGGATTTTATTTTGGGGTAGTAGGGTGGTGGTTTCTTTATGGTAGATGTCTGGGTAGTGATGGAATAAATAATTATTTAATATTGTTTGAAATGGATATCAATTAGTATGGTTGATGTGATGGAAATGGATAATGAATAAATAAATGATGGGTTTTGAGGTCAAATGTGTATGATTTTAAATAACTAAATGAATTAGTTAGATAATGATAATTGTTTGGAAATGTGAAATGGGGTTTTTGGATTTTTGTGTGGTGTTATGAATTTAGAGGTGGCTGCAAAAGTGGTGATGTTGTGAGTTTGTTAGTGTTTGGTTAAGGAATGATAGGTGGGGATTGTGTGTGTGGATAATATATATATTTAATTTTATATTAATTGTGACATCCATATGTACCCCACCTATATCGAGTATAATGTTCCAACACCCACATAGTCATGAAAGAGGATTTTTCCTCACATCTGATGAGGAGGAAGGATAGATGGGTACCTACTCTTTCCCAATATATATTCTAGGTGATGTATATATTGCACATGTTGTGACAGTTGAAGGTATCTTAGTGCATTAGATAGGGGTTTTGATGGACTAGGTGTTTTCTAGTGAGGCGATACATGACTATGATTTTGGGGAAACTTCTGGTAGAGGTCATTCATGATAGGAGGAGGGATGGGGTTGATATCCTACATGTTCATGATACCCAACTACTGTGGTTATGGTTGTGGACGTGTTGTGGACATGGAGTCTTAGGGAAATATGATATGTGATCGTTCTTGTGGGGTGGTGGATCAAGTATCTACATGAATGATGTGTTAGGACCATGCTTTTGAGCCAGTGTGGTATAAAAAAGAGATGGGGCCAACAAGATGTAAAAAGATGGGGTGTAAGAGTGGAATATCAGTGGTAAATTAGTACAAGGACCCTTATCAATGTGATTATTGTTATATTTTATTACTTGGATTTCATTATTTGGTGATCCTTCCTAGGTGAAGTGTGGTATGGTTAGTATACATATATAGGTGTTGTTTAGTTTTTTTGTTTTCTCATGGGTGCATTGGTATGCTATCTGCACATGTGAACAAGAGATTTTGGTTTTTTACTGAGTATAATTCCATAAATATGTAATTTTTTTTTCAGGTTTCTTTGAGTATTACATAGACCATGACTTACATTACTATCTTAGACCTTTGGACAACTATTGTGTTACCACATTTGATTTACTTTTGGGTATTTAATTTTGTATAACTTTACTTGTATTGGTTTTATTTATACGTGTATATGGTATGGTTTTGGTTTATTTTTTATATTATGTCTTGGAGTTTTATTTAGATGATTAATCTTATCTCCCAATCCAAAATTATTATAAAGGTTATTTCCTCCCATTTCTCAAGATTTGTATACCCTTGGTGCTAGTCGCTAACTCAGGGCCTAATGGAGGTGGGGTTCGTGGGGTTATTATCTATCTCCATTCATTGAGCTATCTTTTGAGGGAGGGGTCATAACAGTCCTGGCACAAATCAATTACCTAAATACGGTGTGAGTAAACCTTAGTAGTCCAACAAAAATTATTTCTATCACAATATAGTATGTGAATATATAATGAGTAGTGTGCATGTATAACACATAAGTCAGTAAATAAATAACCATATCAGTCTGAGTTCCAAGTGGGATACCCATTCGATGCCACCTACTTTGGCCTAAGATAAAAATTCCTCTTATAATTTTAAATTTTCATTTTTATTTATAATATTGAGACCAAATACATTCAACCAAGGAATCCATATATAGTGATAATCATGTAAGGTCCATGGAATTGATGTTTTATAAGATCAGTGGGTTTATAGGGGTGTACCCTTGGAAATTCACCCAAAAAGGGGATGTTCTACCCGATCTTTGGGAGCATGTCTGAAGTATCCTTGGTGTGAGGCTTGAAAGGATCCCAAGGAATAATTTAGGTCAATTTGTGATATAAATCCAAATCCAAGGAGATTCATACATGCTATTCATTTAATTTATAGAAATATAGGTGAACCCCCAAATATAACAAAGGTAATTCTAAATCTATGAAAAAACCAAATCCATGTGTGGAATTTCACTTAGAATATGAATTGTTGAATTGGTTATCATCCCATTATTCCTTCCATGGAAAACTATTATGGGAATCCAAGTATCACTTAAGGAATTTCTCACCTTTAAATAATTTTGGGTCTATGACCATAATCAATCATTATATAATTATTTAGCAAGTATCTATAATCATAATAATAGCCACGATCATATGTCAGAATCAAACAAAGTATAGGTGACATGGTCATACTATTCACCATTCATTTAAACCATTTATCCCTTTCAATTGTAAGGAAAATCAACACACCTTTAAAGGTGGTTTAATTACATAGCCTTGGCTTATGGTCATAGGATGGTATCACACCATTCCATTTTTTCTAAATAATACATTAATTTATAAGGTCTAAAACACACCTTAATGGTGGTTGGATTACAAAAAAATATGTAACATTCTTAGGCATTTTATATAGCACACCATAAGGGGGTGACTTGTGTTGAGGTAGATGACCTTAAATGATAAAAATTTGGTGTAGGGGAAAGAAATTCAAGATGATGAAATTTTATTAATTAAATTTGATATAAAATTGGTATCAAAAATAATTTTTGGAATGTGGTACGATATCACAAAATATAGACAACAAAAATTTTATGGAAAAGAGCTAGACCACTTACAATATATCGATAGTCATCTCCTCAACTAGTATTGGATCTAATCTGGGATAGAATGGGAGAAATATGAGAAATATAAGGTAACCTAAAAATTGGAAATATTATCTCCCAAAAATTACATCCAATATAGTTAGAGAAAATAAGAAAATAACCATGAAGAATTTTATACTTACTATTGGCTAAAAAACTTGACGAACAATTCTTAAATTAGATGCTGGATGGATGAGATCTCTCAAAACAAATATTGAGAGAATAAATAGAGATATTTTAATGGGAAAGGGATCCGTGCACCACCACTGTCTATGTGGAACACCCCTTCACACGGTTAGTCACATGGTTATAAAATCCATTTTCTATCCATATTTCCTACATTTCAAGGTTATAAAAACTGTTCTCTTTTACACATGTGTCACATGTTTGAGCCACATTATTATTATTAATTATACGCCAACTGTGTGCCTCATTTTACACGTACAGAAACTATATCTCTAAGCTCTGATCAAGACTTAGACACTATTAAAACCTCTATGAACTAATTATAAATTATCATATAGATAAAAAATGTTTTTTAGAATTTAAAAGGATATATACCTCTCAATAATTCTAGTATATTACACAAAAAAATAGCATGATTCTAATGTTTAGCCTTAATTTTATGACATGTCAGGAACAGAGACACAAAATCCACAATCGATTGTCTCATTGCAAACCACTATTAATTATTTATTATGTCATGATAAATATTTTTATCTCTATTTTTCTCAAACTAATTAGATTGGTGACCAATATCCATCAATTCCTACCTCAAGTCTTTCAAAACAATCATCCTACATCAGAAGTGAAAAACTCCATTGGGAGACAAAGACCCCTCACCTTAGGTCTCCCCACCATATATATTCATATTAAAACACTGAAAATCCATATCTTCATCCTATCCATGTTGAATCAGAACATACATAGGCTATCAAGATTGCATATAATAAAGGAATACTTTACCATCATCTTTCCCTTCAGTTACGTGTATCTCAGTAAACAAGCTCCTCAAGGACTATTCATCCACTAATTCCATCACTCCTTGAGTTGATAATTTTAAAATTAAAGTATCTATGACCATGTTTCCCCTTTTCATGGGTGTATAAAATATCAAAATAAAAGGTCTTAAGGTACTCTTACCGATGTATTATTGTCATGTCCATATCCCAATGAGTAAAGATATACTTCAGACGATTATCTTCTGAATACATATTAAAACATTCCTTGAATTGTTTATAGAAAAATTATTAAGAGTGTGCATCTCTTCCACAAAATATATTTCATAAATGGGTTGGTTCTTCTCTTTAGGGAATAATTGATGTTATACATAAGCTATCACCTATCTCCCCCATATTTGAACAAAACCGAGACCTGTACTAGATGCATCACAATAAACATCAAATCCCAAACCTGAATCAAGAAGAATAAACACTGGGGATAAATTAAATATCATTTTGAACTCCTTATAAGATCTCTATAACTGATCTCTCCAGAAAAATTTCACACCCTTATATGTTAACTCTAGCACTGAAGATTAAATATTATATAATTCCTAAAAAGTTCCTATAATATCCAGAAAATTCCAATAAACTGATGATCTTAAACATATTTTTGGGTTTCTACCAATACATCACTACCCCAATATTCTTCGGATCCACTTAGTTATATTTATCAGAAATCACATGGCCCAAAAATTTTACTTCTTCAATCTAGGTTTCATATTTAGATAAATTCTCATATAGAAGTTGTTATTTCAATACCCCAAGGATGATATTTAAAGACATATAATGATGCTACTCTAATCCATAATAAATAGAGATATCGTCCAAAAAAAGAAATAAAGAATCTAATAACTAAGGGAATATTCAATTCATTGAATCCATAAACACAAAAAGACCATTATTAAGGAAAAATGGAATGGAAAGATCTTATAATTCCCATATCTTCTTTTAAACTCCATATTAGAAATATATTCTTATTGGACCCTCAGCTAATGGTACCCCAATTTGAGATTAATTTTTGAAAATCACCAGGACCCATTTGGATGATCAAAAAGTTCATCAATCCTAGGAAAGAGATATTTTTTCTTAACTATCACCTGGTTACATTTTCAGAAATTAAATCAATGTCATAGAATCCTGTCTTCATTTTAGAAAAAAATTATTAGCAATTACCAAGGTGAAATGATAAAAATAATAAACCCCTTAGACTAAATATCCTAATGTTTAACCTTTAATTATCTCAATATAGAAGTTTCCATACTATATAAAGGTTATGAAATAGGATTCATTCCTAGATGTAACTCTTTAGAGAACTAAATGTTTCTCAGAGTTGAAAACTCATAGAAATAATCTTGAAAAACTTTAGGACACCCACTCATGACTGTTGGAAGAGGGTCACTAAAAAATAGATCAACAACATTGAAAAACATATCTTAAAACTAAAACAAGATCATATTAGAACTAGGTGTAATGATACCTGCTCTCCTAGATAAAGGTTTTCACTGACCTTGAATTATATGAGTGAATCAATTATATGAAATAAAATAGACCCAAAAATTATAGCAATCGACCTAGGTTTTATAAATAAGAATTCAATGTATTCCAATGATGAGATCAAAGATATCAAGAACAAGAAATAAAAAATCCAATATGGTTTAATAGTAGAAAATCACCATCCAAATCATGATACATTTAAAACCCTACTCCAAATTCTTTCCAAAAGTAGTATAAAGATACAACATAAAAGTTATAAGATCCAAACATGTAATATTCCAACCTTTCTAGAGGATCCTCAGGTATGTTTTCTTGTACACTTTTATCCTTGTTTTTTATTCATTGGACGGGTTATTAATTGTGGTTGGTTAAAATTAAATATGAGATGTTTGGAATCCCATGTGGATGTTAATGGTTGGAGAATGGTTAGTGAAAACCATGAGGTTTTACCCATAAATCCCTGCACCCTATTTTGGAGAAATAAGAGGTTTGACATAGTTAGCGCACATTTTGTCCAAACTGTGTGTCCCCCCTCCCCAAACCATGCACCCTAAAGTAGTGGGGGTTTTCAGGTATCAAACATAGTTTTTCAATACATGTTTTACTTAGGAGAAATCATTCACCCACTAAGTATAATTTCTGGTTAAGGTTCATGGTTTGTAAAATTGAGTTCCTCATTCTAGAAAACTGTGCACATAGTTTTTTAACCCCTCAGAAATTTAATTAAAATTACCAAAACCCAAGATTTTAATGAAAATCAGCTTTATTCAGCATAACACAATATACAATTTTTTTAGGGTCCTCAAAGAGTATTTCAATACTCCTCTAACTCCTTTCTTGATGAGTTAATGATCTAATTCATGGTTTAGAACCTCATTGGTATGTTATTTCTTATCTATTTGACATGATCTCTCACCCTTCCCTCTTTCCTGAGGAAGAGGGTTGAGTTTTCATATATTTGTGATGGTTTAGATCAATTTTAAATGGATCTTGTTTTTTATATCTTGGTCTTCGGTATTGGTCCTAGATCTTATGCGATGTTGGGGTTTTGATTGTTCCTCTTTAAATTGGGGATTTTAGTTTGGTGAATTTTCATCAATGAAGATGAGGTAGTTGGTCTAATTGTAAATTACCATAGTGTTGATTATATTTGTGTGAATGTAAGTTTGAAAATTCAATTTCCACATTGGAAAATTTCATTCTAAATTGAATTGATTAATTGGTCCAACATGTGATTATGAAGTTTATGGAATAATGGGTTTATGAAATTGATTAATTAATGGGATTATGAAATTGATAGAAACCCATGGGGTGTTCTAATATAATTTAAAATATTAAATATTAAATATTCATGGTTGATTACTGAGATTGTAAATATTGTTTATAATTGGAATTATGGAAATTGGATGAAGAATGGTTTTTGGAAATGGTTGATAAATGGGTTGAGAATGTGGAACCATGAGATGTGATAATTGTGACTATGTTTTGGGAAAAGGACTACTACTCCAGATTACCATGGGGTTCCAGAATTCCACTCTAGGACCCCTATATATATATCTCCTTGTTTGTAGGAATTTCATGTGATCATTGAGTTTTGGGATAGGAACTACTACTACAAATACCCATGGGGTATCATACTAGTTCTTTATGCCCCCGTTGTATAAATGTGAACTTGTAATTACATGATCAATGGAAACAAAGATGTTATGAAATGAGTCATCCCTTTAGTAGATGGTTCTGAATCTATCATGAGCCAAAGTAGGTATATTGGTTTAGGTGTCTTTGTGAACTCATGGATCTCTTTGGTTGATTAAAGAATAATTATATGAGGTAAATTATTTAATTTATTAATTATAATTTACTATTAATACAATTGTATAGACAATTTAAGATTGGATATTGTTTTAGATGTATTTTTTGGTGGCCTAATGAGTTTTTATCATACCCTACATGGGCTTCCTGATTGGTACCTGAATAGACTTCATGTTTGTAGGGTAGGAAATGGGAAAGAGACTTGTGTTAGATGGATGAGTGGGGATTTGGGATGGAGCATGGATGAGTGAATTGTACATGATGGTAGGAATATCTTGGAGACTTGTTAGTTTGTATTTATTTTTTGTTTAAATTTGTCACTTGACACTCATATTTCATGACATATCTACTATTTTGGTTTATGTTCATTTATTATTGTTTTGGGATTATCACGTGATATTGTTCTTTATTGATCATGGTATTATTCTGATTATTGATTATTATAATTTTGTTATTTTTCATTGATTTCACTATTGTGATACTTTTATTAAGAGGGTATAATATCCCCATGATATATATTATAACCTTGATGCTAGTTGGCAAAATTTTGCATATGAGGAGGTGCACCTGAGGTCATGTAACTAACTAGCTTAGGGCACCAATATGTGGATCCCGAGTTAAGATGTTTCAATTTATTATCACATGTGTTTTCTTACCTTTTTAGTTGGATTAATATTTGATAATGGTAGACATGATATTAGTATGAGTTGAATTTTTTATGAGCTCATGCAAGGGATTAGGTAACCCATGTATGGGGTAAAACTAAGTAACTAGGGTGGTATTTTTGATATTGATGTTTGTTGTTATAGTTGAATGTTATTTCCCCTTGAGTGATGCACTTTTTATTTGATGTCATTATTTTTATTATATTTTTCTTTATAGACCAGTATGGGATGAAATTTGGGTATAAATGAATCATTCTAGCCACTCAGTATTTATTATATCATGCATCTTCTAGGAATGCATAGAAAAGTAGGTTTTGGGTGTATTTTTTAAATGAAAATGATTTTATTTACATGTTTAATTTAAATGGAAATATTCCTAATGATTTATATAAATGGGTAAAATGATTCTAAATGTGGTAGGTGAATGTTTAAAATGGGAATCTAATGAGAAACATGAAATATGGAAGTGTTTAGCCAATGTTTTCCACGACATAGGTGAGGGATGGTTGATGGTAGTGATAGTTCCTCTATTTTGAGCATCTTGTGGGGTATAGGGAATGAATCATTATTTATTTATGTGAATACCTCTTGTTAAAATGTGTTAATGAAGTGTTTTGTTTCCTAATATATGTGTTTCTAATTTCAGAGATATTCCTCCAGGATGATTTTTTTTGATAGGAAGATAGGCGAACATGGTTGGAAAGGAACCTACAGTAGTGGAACTAGAGGATTTTGTAGTTCTAGGCGAAGGATCAGGAGAGAAGATCTCTGAGAAATTTACTCTCTTTATGCAATTTATGGATACAGACACATGGAAGGTTTTGAAGATTATGTTTTTCATAACATGGGAGTTCCAGTTGTATCACCTCTAACCTTCACTATAGAGGGAGGACCTAAGGCAACTGAGTTATAGATTGAGTCTATCTAGAAATTTTTTGACCATTTAGATAATCTTGTTGAGAAGAGAGAAAAGATGGTGGATTATATATTACATGTTCAAGAGAAGCATTGGTGGGGCATTCTGAATCGCAATGTGCATCTAGAGAACATGGCATCAGATTACTTTTAGGATAAGTTCTTAGAAGACTTTTACCCTAAGAAACTCAAGGGTGAGAGGGAAGCTGAGTTTATACAGTTGATCCTAGGAATTATGTCTGTGATGGACTATACTATTTTCATCATCAATTTGAATCACCATGTTCTTGAATTTTTAGGAGTTGAATTAACTGTAGAAATATATTTTTAGTATTTTCTTAAATGTGAGATTATATCCTAGGTTAACACATCTCTATATAAAATGTTTTCTGAGTTGGTGAATCCGACTCTCATTTCTAAAGGGAACATGAAGGATGTTTCCTATGAGATGCAGGTGGTTTTTTATGGATGACCTGAAAAAAATATTCGAAGAGTAGGAAGCATCTCTATGAGAATGTCAATGAAGGGAATGTAAAATAGGGTGTCCATGGAGAAGTATTAGTTACTCAGAATTGTAACTGAATATACTACCACTAGTGTGATGGGTCAGGTCGCATTCTTAGCCTATGTATCCAAACATTAGTAGATTACCGATCCTATTGAAAGATGGGTCACTAAATAAGGTATTGTAGAAACCCTCAACTGATGGGTAGTGATGGGGGAGCTTGGAAGAGTAACAATTCTGGTATGGTGTCTTCTACCAAAATCAGTTTGGTAGTTGGAGTTCTTATTACCATTATAATTGAGGTAGTATATGTGGTACATCAAGGAAAGAGAATCCATATCAATAGAGTGGTGCAACTCAAGGGAATAAAATTATAATATATGTAATAGGTTATAGAATGTTTTATATAGTTCAATAGACACTTGTGGAAAATGAGGCTAGACCATCGATATTCAGGGTTACTATTCTTGTAGCTTCTACCCTTTCAAGTGCTTTTTGATACACGAGCCTCTCATTATTTTATAAATACACATATTGTGAATGGTTTGAGTCTGAATATGTATTTTATGAGTGGGATTATGATTATCGACAAACCATTGGGATTATGGTCAATGGAAATTAGTTTATGTAAATGGTGTTCTCTCAAGGTTGAGGAGTATCATTTCTATTGGGATCATTAAATAATTGAAATGTTATGGTTTTAACTGATTTAGTGTATGGCCTGGATTGTTTCGTACCAATACCATATCTAGTGTAACTATAGGAGATTGAACTTTATATCTCTTGAGGGTAACACTCATATTGATCATGGAGAGTGGGATATCCATGCAGGCTTTACAGGGCTAGTACAACAACAACTAGGAGAGTTAACTACACAGGTTTCAAGTATTTTACAAGATGTTGGGGGTGTAAATCATGATACCTTTCCACCCATAGTATACCAATTCTAGGATGTATCTCCTAGGGACCTCTTAGGACTTCCACTCGAGAGGGATGTTGATATTAAAATCAAGGTCATGCCTAGAGCTAAACTAGTTTCTATTCCACCTTATATAATGAAACCAACATATATATGGGAACTTTAGACATAGATGTAAGAGTTTAAGAACAAGGGATTTATCTATCCTAGTTTGTAACCTTGGGGTTCTTTAGTTTTTTAAAGAAGGCTTACAAGAAGTTAAATTTATGTGTTGATTATCAGATGTTAAACTAGATTAAATTGAAGTACTAGTATCCACTACCACCAATACAATTTTATTTAACTAGTTGAGAGGATCTATTGTTTTATCTAAGATTGATTTGTGTTCAGGGTATCACCAGTTCAGAGCTAGACCTTATGATATACTACACACTGCATTTAGAAGAAGGTATGTATTCTATAAGTTTTTTGTGATACTGTTAGGGTTGATGAACACTCTATATATGTTTATCACCTTGACGAACAAGATAATTCACACAAACCTAGATCATTTTGAGTTTTTTGGGGATAAAATCTTGGTATAATTCAAGACTCATAAAGATCACTTCCAATATCTCTACATGATCCTAAGTATAGTGAGAGAGAATTAGTTGTAAACCATGATATCTAAGTATCAATTATGGATGTACAAGGTATATTTATTGGGTTATATCATCTGAGAGGAAGGTATGTTAGCGGATCCGGAGAAGGTGCAGGGAGTGGTTTCTTGGGTGTATACCCAAAATGTTTTTTTATATTCAAATATTTATGGGTTTATCCATATATTATTGAAGGTTCATCCAAGACTTTTCCTATTTGGAATCACTAATTTTGGGCTTTACCAAGAAGGGATAAAGTCTGAATGGTCTGGAGCATGTGAGAATTCTTTATAGGAATTGAAAATGTGTTTGAATACTGAAACAATTTTGATCCTACCTGAGTTGGGTATGGAGTATACTTTGTTTTAGGATTATAGGATTAAACTTGGAGTAGTGTTGATATGGGGAGATCAAGTTTTTGCATATGGGTCATGGAATTTGAGGCCACATGAATGTAATTACCCTATTCATGATCTTGAGTTAAATATAGTGATTTATTCCCCAATGTATTAGAAACATTACCTATTATAAAAAACAATAATTGTGTATACTGACAAAAAAGCTTAAAGAATATGTTTTTTCAGTGAGATTCAAGTCTTTGATAATGTAGATGGGTTGAGTATTTTCATTTGTTGTATTTTGAGCTATCATATACACCTGAGAAGGGAAATAGTGTTCCTGATGCTTTGAGTTGGAAAAAACAGACTCAATAATTTCAGGTGTCCAGATCTGAATAAGTGATGATGAATATGTTGGATATGATACATATTTTTGTTTGGGAGGGCCATGATAAAATGAATCACATATTAGTATTAGTGGATTCCAGACATCTAAGATAGATCAAGGAGAAAAATTATGAGGATCTGGGTGTTTTTCCTTGAGGGGAATCCATGAAGGTGGGGAGTCACCTTTTTATTATCCTATATATGAGGGTGAGATATTCTATGTTTGAAATCGGGTCATTGTGCCTAAAAATATACGAGAAGAGGTGATGTGCGATTTTCATGAATCGAAGTGGAATGAGCATCTTGGTTTGACCAAAAATGTACCATGAATATTTTTAGACAGTGATGGTGGTCTGGCATGAAAAGAGATATTGGAGGGTTTATGACACAATGCTACACCTATTAGTAGGTTAAGTCCAAGCATCAATGACCTAGTGTTTTACTGCAACTCTTTCCCATTATGGAGTAGAATTGAGAGAAGTTACCATGGAATTCATGGTAGGTATTACAAGGAAACCATAGAATAATGATTCTATATGGGTGCTTGTGGACTGATTGATGTTTGTATCCCATTTTCCCCCAATTCTGGAGACTTTCAAAGTGGATCAGTTAGAGAACATGTTTGTATGGAAGATATTCTATTTACATGGGGTACTATGGTGTATTATGTCACATCATGACTCATTATTTAATTCACACTTCCGTTAGGGATAAAAAAGGCATTGGGTACCCAGGTACTTATGAGTATGGATATCCACCCATAGAAAGATGGGAAATCAGAACATACTATTTAGGTATTTGAGGATATACTATGGGAATGTATCCTAGACTTTGGTGGGTCTTGGGAGAATCACTTAGCACTCATTTAGTTCTATTATAAAAAAATTTATCAAGAAAATATTCAGATGGAACAATATTAGACACTTTATGGTAGGCCATGAAAATCACATCTATGATGGATGGAGGCTAGTGAGTCTGAGTTGTTGTGAACGAGTCTCGTATGGGAGACATTAGAGCATGTCAAATTAATTTAAAAATATATGAATATGGATCAGATTACAAATAATTCATTTTATTATTGACATCAAAAACCCCTTGAGTTTAGAGTGGGTGATCATGTGTTTCTTTGGGTGTCTCCTAGATTGGGTCACTGTAGGATTCATAGGAATGGAATGTTTGTTCCCATGTTTTTTATACCTTTTAAAATTGTGGAAAGAATCGGGCTAATGGTGTACTGATTGTATCTTCCACATATATATAATACTATAGATTATGTTTTTCATGATTCATAGCTTTAACAATATCACCCCAACACTTATAATTTTATTTATGATGATGATGTTGAGATTGTGGCTATTGATTCCTTTGAGGAGAATCTGATTCATGTTCTGGAACAGAGTGAGAATGTTTTTTAGGGAAGGACCATGCTGATAGTCTGAGTGTTGTGGAATAACAAAACTTTTTAGGAGGAACCATTAGAGATATAAATTGATATGTCAAATCAGTGGCCCTACAATTTTATTTTTAAATCTTAGTGGTTATTAGGAGTACAACTTAAGGATGAGCTATAATAAGGTTGTGAGATTTTAAGTTCCCAAACTTTCTGGAGGAGAATCATGCACATTTTTAGGTAAAAGTTGACCCTTGTTTTGGTTATACCTTTTTTGGGTTATTAATTTGGGTTGTTTTGGGTAAAGTTTGTGAAGTATTGAATCCCATGGGGTTGTGCACAATTGTCACATAGTTAGGGAAAACAATGTGCCCTATTTTAAAGACATATGAGGTGGTACATGGTTGGCTTGCGGTTTGGGAAAATCATGAATTCACCCTCCACAAACCTTGCACCCTATGGTGGGGGGGGGGGGTTTCATGGATGGTTCATGGTTTATAAAACTATGCGCCACTTAGGATAAACTTTTCACCTAATCCCAACAAACAATGCATGTGTGTTTTTAACCTCAAACAAATATAATTAAATGTTATAATACCCCCAATTATTAATTTTTATCATCCCTATTTGGTGTAACATGATTTAAAATATTTTTTGAGGTCTCATAGATGATTACAAATCTCATAGAACCCCTTTCTTGTAAAATCAATGATCTTATTGAAGGATTGGATCCTCATTGGTAAGTAATTTCTTACCAGTTTGATTTCATCTATCTCCCATATATCATTCTCGATAAGGGGGGGGGGGGGGTGATTTTTACTACATTAGAGATGGTTTAATTTTTTTTAATGTATAATGTTCTTTAGGATCTTGTTTATAGGTATTGGTCCTATATTTTCATCACCATTCTATTTTTGATTGCTTTTCTTAAATTGGGAATTTTAGTTTGGAAAAAGTTCATCAAGGAATTTGAGGTAGGTTGTCTAATTTTTAATTCCAGTATTTTTGATTTTAATTTCATGAATGTAATTATGAAATTACAGTTTCCATGATGGTTAATTACATTATAAATTAAATTGATTAATTGGTCCAACATGGGATTATGAAATTGATGGAATAATGGGTTTATGAAATTGATTAATTAATGGGATTATGAAATTGATGTGAACCCATGGGGTGTGTTAATATAATTAAAATGATAAAATATTAATTATATATGGTTGATTAGTGAGATTGTGAATATGGTTTATAATTGGAATTGTGGAAATTGGATGAATAATGGTTTAGGGAAACAGTTGATAAATGGGAAACGAATGTGGATCCAAGAGATGTGATAATTGTGGATGAGTTGTGGGATAGGGACTACTGTTCCAAATAAATTTAGAGTGCCAAAACGCTTCCCTAGGTCCCCAATATATATGTATTAAATGTGATCCCTACTTTTTGGGATAAGGACTGCTACCCCAAATACCCACGGGGTTCCACAATACTACTCTAGGAACCCGTTTTTGAATGAGAACTTGGAATTAAATGATTAATGGAAACCATGATGGTATGAAATGTTATATCCCTTTAAGAGATGGTTTATACTTTGGAATGGTTTGAGTCAAGTATATTGATTTAGGTGTCACCATAAAATAGGGGACTAATGTGGCTGATGAAAGAATAAGTTAATGTGAAAAAATATTTACTTTATTATTTTTTAATTTATTATTTATACAATTGCATAGACTTTTATAAACTTGATGTTGTTTTAAAAGACATTGGTTGTGGACTAATAAGTTATACTCCCACTCTACTCGTGTTTCCTGATTGGTACTTGAATATACTTCATTTTTCTAGGATTGGATAATGGAAAGAGACCAATGTTAGATAGCAGAGTAGGGATTCAAAATTGAGCATGAATGAGGGAACTAAACATGATGGTGAGACCCGCTTGGGGAGTTGTAAGTGTATCTTTATTTTGGGTTTTCCTTTGACACTTTACACTCATACGACATAAAATATATTCAATTTCGGTTTATGGTCATTTATCCATGTTTTGGCATTATCACATGATGTTGGTCTCTATTGGTTAAGTTATTATTCTGATTATTGTTTATTATAATTTAGTTATTTTTAATTGATTCTACTATTTTACCTCTTTGATAAATAGGGTATAGTCTCCCAATGATATATATTAGACCTTCGCTTCTAGTCAGAATCCTCCATCGTATGGGGAGATGCACTTGAGATCATGTAACCAACTGTCTAGGGGAAACAACATGTGGAACCTGGGTTTGGGTGTTACAAAAAACAAGACTAATGAATCAATGATCTTAGATGAGATAAAATAAAGAGTTTTAATAGTATAAAATATGTCCATAATCATATAATGTGAAACAAAAACAATTCCTATCATAGTATCTAGTCCTGCTTCTGACTAATCTAGTGCACACTATGCTGTATAGATACATCCGGTCTCATCCTACCCTTTACTCACAACCCAAGCATCAATATTGGCATGAGGTTGAGATCCCACTCCTTTTTTTTATGATCTAAACCAAGATCCCTTGGTGAAGGTGGATCTAGTATACTATCCCAGGATTCCCTCTCATACAAACATTGAAGATGAATAGATATTACCAATGAATGACACACCTTGGGTGATATCTTACAATTATTATTGAGGTTTCCATACCCCCCATAGTGATATAATACCACCTGTCTTTTCCTTGACATCTTTTGTGAACTCCTACCACTACTTTGACACCGGTCACCACGCTTCCTCTTTTGGCTAGAAAAATAACTATGTATGCCTCCTTCAATCACCAATTATTCAAAGAGTCTTATCATCTGAGTTATTTCTACTTTATCCATATTTTCCTTATCCATGACCTCCAAAAAAGGATGGAAAGAATATAAGAATCAACATAGTCCAAATATCCATACCCAAAACAAATTGATCTTATGTGCCCTGTGATAGTCATTGGAAAAAATATTTGATGATAGATGCACCCTATCATCCAATAAAGTAACATAATCTATGACAAAACAATATCCTATATCCAATGTTAATAATTCTTGAGTCTTTTCCACTCACAACATCTCAGGATAAAACTGTTGGTTGTAGGATTTATTGAAGTCAATATAAGTGAGATATTCATGATACTTGGACTAAATAATTTGTTTTCACCACTTCAAACCTAAACCATCAAGAATATAAGTGAAAAAACCAAAATTTTAGTCTTATGTAGTTTTTAAGAAATAGAAATTCCACTCAATCCTTCAAATATATTATATTAATTTCTGTGGACCCTTGTCACCACAAAAGATCATCGAATACTACTTAGTGAACTTTGTAGTATTTTCGACATTCTATTCTACTGAAATATAGACTACTTAGACCGTGGAATGGATCATATGGAATATGGTTTCCACCAATACCGAGTCATCTGAAGTGTCACCCCACAAGTATTTCTCTATAAATTCCTCTCTAACATTAAGATATGGTCTTCTAGAATGATAAATATTCTATAAAACAAAGAGGAATAAACAACTTGAAACATAATATGATTCCTTTATTATAATCCAAAATTAAATAATTTAATCCAAAGGCTAAAATGAAAAATAACAATTCTATACAACCCTAGACTTCCCATGGTAACTTGAGGTTTTTCATGAAAGTGAGCTTTCTAGGAACACTCCCACACTACTTCATGAGTTTTAACAGTCTTATATCCTTCCAATCAACTACACCCAGACAAAAGATGGTGATAAATAATAATAATAATAGAATTTAATAATAACCCGGCCCTTTGATACTTTTTTTTAGAAAACCAACTCTATTCAACCCATAATGTCACCCATATTGCCCAGTCACAAGGACCAAATCATGTTCCTGATCGCCATGTGCCAATGACAAGAACTAGAGTATCATAAAAAGTAACATGAGAATGATTTTACCCTCAAAATAAATATGATATTATAGATATAAATTGTTTATTAAAATAGATATCTAATAATACATCATATGTCAAAACAACCAAACTAAAAAGGTAACATGAGATATATAAATAATAATATCTATAGGAAAAAACCAAAATTCCATCAACATGGAACCAAAATAAACCCAAGGGTGTATATCTAGATGATCATAATTCATGAACATCCTTACTCACCATAAGGAAACATGATCCAAGAGATCTAACTTTTAAATAATTTTCTTCCCTTTACTCGTATCCTGTAAAACCAAATAAACGAATGGACAATGAAAAAAGTAATATGTGATTACTAAAGCTCAGTAGAATAAAACTAAGAATATATACTATATATATCCACATGAATATGTTATTTCTTGTATAAAATGTATTTATAAAATTGATAAATCATTTATTTTCCATATAAAATAATCCTTTGGTTTTCCTTAAAAAAATTCTATATTCAAATAAACAAAGAAACATGACATAACATTTATCCATGAGGCATAAGTAGATGTTGAAAATAGTTTTAAAGAACCAATATCCAAATAAAGTGGGAAAATAAAAATATTATGTAATAATATAAGTAATGTATCCTAAAATCATTAAGGGAACAATTATAACACAAGACTATACATAGATAAGAAAAACAAGAACCACTAGATGACATTAGTGAATCCATACTCTATAAACCTCAGTTCCCTAGTAAAGTATACCCACTAGATCCCTGGAATCATGAGTACCTACCTTAGTAATAGATCACTCCACTATGTCTCACATATATCTTGCTTCACCCATACCCTAAGGTCTTCTTGATGCGCTATTACATTATCATTACATTGAAGAAACCAAATTCAGATTTCATGAACATTTTATAAGGAAACTATATTACATTTTCAGGCCCACATTGGATAAAAACATTTTCTATGGTGATTCAAAAATGATTTCATGACTAGAAAACTATTTAAAATTCCAATCCATCTTTATGGAATTTTAACAAACATATCATTTGCCTCAAAATAGTTTTCAATAAAACCCCCCTTTCATAAAAAATTCCCATGGCCCTCCAATATCTCATTCACCTCTCATAGATTTCAAATAATCAATTTCATAAATCAAAACCAAATGAAATCATAATAAAACAAAAATTCCATAGGAATATACCATACGACATAGGTACATACCTAAAGCTAAATTAAATCCTCATTTTCTCAAAGATTATTGATGAGAGAGGAAGAGATTTAGCCCTCATGAGAAGTTGTCTACAATGAGAAAGAAAAAAAAGGGAAATCACCCTAAGCTACTATGATATGAGTGAAAAACGTCCAAAATGACTTTTAAGAATATTCTATATCTAGAATCTAGGCCAATAGGGAGATAAAAATTGATTTAATTGAGGAAAATGATTGAAAAGACACATTAAAACCCCCCCCCACTAAGGTTGTATGTTGTTGGAGTAAACCCCCCAGAAGATGAGGCTCTATTTAATTGTTTCAAAAAAATGTGAAACCTCCATCTCTACAGCCCGGTGTTTCCCACTAAGGCTTGGAGGCTTCACCCATGAGATCGACCATAGGGATTACCCATGATGTGGTGCTAAAAAATTGGTTGTTTTGGACTCACCCAAACTTCCATCACAATGTGATGGGGTCACTCTAGCCATGATCAATAGAGATACTCCGAGTGTACTCCACCCTTGGGCATGACCAACCACTGGGGGGTTTGGCCCTGACTATTTAACATTGGTGGCATAAAAGAACACTATGATCTATAACATGATCTTGATCCTTCCTTTTTTGTTCACCAAAAATGGTTTAGAAACCATTTTATGCCACCAAGCACATACAAATCTTCCAAAACTGAAAGTAACTAACTTAAGTATCAAAATAAACATACCTAGGACTTAGAGGGAATTACATAAACGGGTAAAGTACCCATGAAATTTTGGGTACCCAAACCCTAACATGTTTATTTTTTATAAAATAATAACCCTAACCCCAACCCATTTAATTTTCAAATTCACTACCTTAATCATATTATATTTTCAACTACCAATTTAACCACCCTAATCCGTTAAATTACACAATTATAGATTAAAATATTTATATTTTTTTGTGAAAATATAATTAAAATATAAAATAATTAAGTAAATATACCTTTTAATTATACTTTATCCAATACCATATATTCAATGAATTTATATTTAAAATTTACTTATAAATATAATATGAACTAAAATAAAAATAAATAAATAGTTTTATAAATGTAATTCTATTTAAGAAATTATTACTGATGAACTAATAATATTTGCAAAATATTGATCGAGTTTATGTTACTCTAAGAGTACCACCGTAATGGTTACATCACATATCTAAGAATTAGCTTGGAAACAGATAAATTTTCACTAACCTTAGGTGAAATCCCCTATACACCAAATTCATGTGATAAATATCAAAGGCCTACTAAATCATTAGAGGGGTATTTTCCCTATAAACATACAAAACATATCAATACAATAATAAAAAAACTGAACCAATTCTATATGATGTGTGTTATGTAAATAATACAACTCAAAATCCATTAAACAAACAACATTAGAGTAGCAGTAAAAGTGAAATAAAAAATACAACTAAAAATAAAAGAAATCCTCACACAACAACACTAATGTTGCATCAGTTGAACCAATCTAAATGGAAATATCTAAGATCCATCCACTATTAAGATAATGAATGACCATGATGCTCCACTAGAAAAATAAGAGTGTTTTACTTTACTTATGTAATGATGAAAAATTTCTACATATACACTAAGGTTCATATACAATGGCTGAGTATACAACCTTGTATCCAATTCCCAAGATACTTCCCATCTCAAATCACATGGAAAAGAACGATTTATATTACATTTTAAAATATAAAAAAAATAAATGAGGGGGAATCGAAAGTAATTTAACAATTTAATTCAATTAAACTTAAGAAATAGAAACACTTTATACATTTATTCCACTTAGAATACCCATTCCGTGTTCTCACACATGTACACACACATGTATGCTTTGAAATTCCCAAAACTCATGATAATTAACTCATCTATCCCCTAAACGGTCATTGGTGATAATCCACTATATTCCCCAAGTAGTACTATGTACGGAGTACAAATCAACATGGCTATATCCAATGAAAATGAGTACAAAACATTCCAGATATACCATGATCTCATTGCAAAAACACCTTTTTAAGTCCAACAGTTCTTTTAATAATTTTATCAAACACATTACATGAATTAAATCATGGTATAAAATTAAATTCCAAAAACTTAATGGGTTTTTCCAACAGACTTTAAAAATATAAGGTTCTAAGGATCACAAAACAAATATGTTTCTCTAAAAAGAAATCATAATAGTGTTTCCTTGAAAATAAAAATAAAAAATTTAGAAATCTTATCCAACAATTTATAAAATGATTAGAGAGGAAGAGATAATCCACCTACGCCATAATGGATCTTACTAAAAATGATTATTAAAGTCATGATATACATAATCTAGACTCTATTTCCTCTTCCTACAACAAATCCCAAAAATATTTTTCAAGACATGAATGATCCAATAGATAAAGGTATAAAAACCCATTATAATGATCTGTTAAAAGGAAACTATGAGAACATAAATGGTAAAAAATAATGAGGATAGGTTGGGTCTCTTACCTTCAATATTCTAGATCAAACCCACTTTTATACATTAAAATTTTGCTTTAAAGGAAAGAGAGTCTCCAAAAACACCTATTAGAAAGAGAGGGATGAGATTCATGGACAAGGAAGAAAGAATGAGATATTTTTGGGGAGTATTGGGATAAAAAATTAATTTTAATATTTAATTATTGACATAACATTAAGTGTATTGAAAACAATGCACTAACCAGGCGAATCACCGTTATCCAGAAAATTTTAGAGTCACATTGTTTAGAAAAATCGTGTGAAATTTTTTCACCTTCTGAGTAAACCCCTCTCCTCCTCACATGGTTAAGTGCGGAAGCCACAAAATTTCTGCTAACTATGATCAAACCATACACCCTAATAAATCCATCTAAAACATTTCAAAAACAACTAGAAACTCCCTGGAAAAAATCCCAATCATTCCATAATGAAAAAATAGACAATAAAAAAATTAATATTACATTTTATTTTCACACTCTAGGTCAAAATATAATTATTTATAGGTTAACATAAAATTTTTTAATCTAATTAAAAAATCCATACCTAAAACTGTGAACCCCTTAATATTTATTTTTAATTTTTTTTCAAACTTCTTATTGGTCAATATATAATTTTTTTTAATTTCACTACAAATGTTTCCACACCTTCTTCAATGTTTTCTAAATATTAATTCCTAGATAACTCATGTATCCTCCTAAACTTTTAACAATGAAATAAATATTAAGATGAGTATAAATTTGAGTATAAATTAAACTATTAATGATTGAAGCATATTGAAATTTTTTATATTTTTCTATATCTTTATAATTTTGAGGACTTTTTTGTTTAAAGAATTTATCATTTTTTAATATGGGTGGAACATTAGAGGAGAAAAAACTCATGTAAAACTTCTTGAGGATATTATAAATATATTATCCATGATAAAATCTAATAATGTCACATGACCATGAACTTGGATGCCTAAAACAATATAAACATTCCCAAAAATCATCATATTAATGTGACCACTCAATGTCATTTTTGTCTCATTTAAAAGTTTAACACAACTATAGGACAAAAGTATATCAATAATATTTAAAATAATAATTATATATTCCCCTACTAGTTTTCTCTAAATAAATACATTTATCTAAAGAATATTCATTAAAATCAAAAGTATCTATCACCTACTAAAACTTCCTTAACTCTAAATTAGTCATATTTCCACCGTTAAAACCCATGAAAATAAGCTATAATATAGAAGTAATTAGATAAATATTTCTATTATTTTTATTGTGTTGTTTAAAGAAGTCATAACCTTAGGTACCCAACATCCATGCTTTGTAGGACTATGTAAATTAGTTACTATTGGATATAATTATCATAAAATCATGGCCTAAAGTTACTATGGTAATGATTTCAAAACTATGGATAAAACATATCCCTAAAAACAACAAGTATGATTTGAACACATGATCTCTTGAACAAATAACAAACACTATAACCAAAAACATTAATCAATTTATTTGATATATAATATACCATTTTATCATTTATTTTATGAAAAATAATTATATATTAATAAATATTAATTAATTAATATTTAATATTAAAAATAGTTATTAAATATAAATTACATGATAATATATATTAGGTAGATGATAATAAAAACCACAAATACACGTGAACCAATACTCTCGAGTGGTTCAAGACTTATCCCATCCTTTAAGTAATATAAAACCCCCAATGGATCTATTTTATTATTTGGAGTAGTCTGAATGTCCCAGCTCTAGAAAGACCAATGGCCCAACAGATTGTGGCCCAAATTTCATTTTGAGGAGATGACCTGAAGTCTTGAAAGGGAAACATGCATCATGTCATGGAATCAGCCTTACATCACACTACCCCTATTAGTAATACTTACAAAATATCACCTATTTATAAGTTTCTCCACCCCCTACCAAGAAGTTAGGGAATATATTTATCCCACAATTGGAATCGACGTGGGAATAGGTCAGGTTGATAGGTTCAAATAAACCCATAACTCTTTTGAGTCACCCAACTTGAGGTGGTTGCATGGCGCCCACTATATTACAGTTCAAGTCACATCACACTGTCATAATTAGACACAATGGACTCACACTTCTAGATCTGGTGACAAACTTATATAGTTTTACATATATCATAAAAGTAAAAACCAAATCTCAAGATCAAAATTCTACTATTTATGGAAACTAGGTGTATTTACATATTTAAATCTCTATAAAAAGTACATTCAATCTATAAAATATCTCCACACATGTCCAATATATATCCCTTTGATTATAATTACTAAGTAAAAAAACATAAAAAATAGTGATCTATAATAGTCATTGATGGGTAAATCATAATTAGTTGGTCCTAAAACAACGAGATACCAGATAATGAGAGAAAAATCTTAGAACTTGAGTCATGAGGAAAAAACTGATAACATAGATATGGAGGATCATATACAATCACATGAAATATTGACATAAAAAAATGATATCATAAGTAATCACATTATAAGAATGTGGAAGCATGATAAAATATGAAATCATAACCCTAATTTAAGGATCAATACTAAGGACATCCTTAAATAGTGGATATAGTCCCATAAAACATGGAAATATGGACACTACATGAAAATGAGATATTTATAATCTTATCACTAAGGTGTATTAAAACATATTACTAAGCTTGTTCCCCAAGGTATCATAAAAATTTAGAAAAGAAAGCTACTAAGGTATCATAAACATGGTATATCTAAAATTACTTTTTTACTCAATTCATTGAAGTTCTTTTAGTACATACCCTTTATATGCCTAAATTAATGTGTGTAACATAGAGAAACAAATATATTAATCCAACAATAATCATGATATGATAATCTTACTTAAAATAAAATGTATGTCTAATAAAATTAATAAACCTTTCTAGTAAATTCCCAACATCCAAGATAATGATGTATAAGTTATTTACACTATATAGGCATAGGGTATATGTTTTAGTAAATAATTTCCCCTGTTAATCAATGGATGAGTATCTAGGTGAACACCCTTCATTTAGAATATCATATAAGGGTATTCACGATGAATGGAATTGGATAAATAGATAGTTTAATACATAAATGACGACAGAGAAAGAAAAATTCATTGAAAAATCATTATGATTATATAGATTTAATTTTCACCTCTCCACTTATATTGAAGGATGAAATTAAATTAAAGAAAAATCTGAAGTGTGATAAAGAACATAAACACAATATACATAATAATTAAGAGAGAACCATCTTGGATAAAGTAAGGTATGGACTATAAATATTTAATGGAGGTATAATGACCATAAATTCATTAAAAATGAATGTAATATAATAATATTAGCATTTATGAACTTGAATTTGAGTATTAGAATTGAAGATATGGAATAAAAGAATAATACTTGAACAAAATCCTTTACATTGAGTCTCAAAATGCTTTTCATGTCCTTTGATATTTTGATAAATTAATTTATTTTATTTATTTAAAATATTAATAATTATTTTAATGTTAAATTTATTACTATTATTCATTTTATTTCATTTATTATCATTTTTAATTCATTTAATAAATTAATATAGTTCAGGTTGATTGTTTTTAGTTCACTTGGTTCATAGTCTCTAAACTATTGTAGCATATTTATAATGGTCAAAGAGTTAGAACCACATGGGGATATACATGACACTAGGGGGGATGAATCTATGTTGGTTACATTTTATATTAATCTAAACTTTTATCAATTTTAACTCTTTGACTGGTTAAGATCTTTATTTTCTCATTCTATTACCTCACCTACATTCTCCAGAACATAAAAAAAGTGGATAGGATATTTAAAAGGTTCACCATTCAATAATAAAGGCTAGTCCTTGGTGAAATCAGGAAACAATCCATGACCAAATGACACACTGGAAAAAATAATTGAGTTGCGAACATGCATGGTATATCCTTGAGACATATATTTCACTATAGACACTTAGACAATACCCTAGTTATACTTTTCACACTTGTGCTTTCGGTAACTTATTAGGATTCTTGGAATTATTCTTGGGTATTCTCCCTCCTCTCTTACAAACACAAAAACATGAAATAAATACTTCTTCATTTATATACACAATAGTGCACACACACTTCACTATAGAAAATATGAGTGTTTCTTCTTCCTTATATTCTTTTCATGCATGTCAAACTACAAAACCTTCTTCTTTTGAAATTCACAACCAACTCAAATAATTCTTATTCTTATTCTTCATATTATTCTGATTTTTTTGCAATATAATTTCACAACACTCTTTTATTATTCTCTATTCTTCTTTTTCTTCTTCATCATGTGAAAATAGATATTCACAACACTCTGTTATTTTCTTCTTCTTATTTAGTAAATATAATCTAACCCATTTCTTATTATTAATTTCTTCTTTCACACACAAGGATTGTTCAAATATTATGATGTCATGTTGTACCTTTATTTTAACTCATAAAATTATATTTATAGAATAATTATTCTGAACATCCACTACAACTTATTATTCAACCATGTTTTGAATTAACAAGAGTATATTTAATTCAAAATACTAGATATCTTATTCATTAATTTTCAGATCATCCCATTTTAAATATTCCAGAACACTCATACTTCTTACATTCAATTTTTTGCACAAAATAGATTTCACTACTAGGTCTTCATGGTTTTTAATATATTTCAAATATTCTATAAAGAACATATTCACCTTTCTTCATTTATCTCTATGATATATTGAAATATTGTTCAACAATCACTCTACAAAGTCTTCCCATTAAAACTATATTAACATCTCTATTTCAAATATATATTAGTGGAATTCACTATTTCATTAATTCATGGAACTCAAATCATGAGATATTTTTCTTTGTCTCATCTTCTCTGTAGAAAATGCTTCTTTAAACTCAATAGAAATGTTTACCTACATGTTACTATGTTTTATTTTCTCATGGATCACCAACTTATAACATGGAACATAAGTAAATTCTTTATTACTTCAGAAATATAAAATTCACTATGTTTTGAATGCTTAAAAAAAGTCATACACTTATCCAAATTCTTATGATCATGCCTTTGTCATTATTTCAACCCCAGTAAAGTTGTATAATCATGGAGTCATATGGTCATAAATTTTCTATTTTTATGACTTAGTGAATTCATATCATTATAAATACTTATTCTCATTATTAGAGATATATGATCAGATTAAAAATCTTAATATCGTATTGTAAAGCCTTACACTTATTATTAACTACTAAAATAACTTGATATTCTTCACAAAATAATATTTGATTTAATGTTTTTCACTATGTATATATTTTTCTTCAATATCGTTTCATGAATCACAATCAAATTAGGATTCTTAATTGATGAATACCAATACAAGACTGTTTCCTAACATTTACAGATTTAGATAATCCATTGTGAAAATGACTTTTTGTATTATCTCTTTCTAATTATATTTTTATAAAAGGACCACAATGAAAATTATCATGATATTTGGTACACTGAATCTTGATATAACTAGAATCAATTAATATATACGTATGATAATTATCATGAACTCCTATCCTTGATTTGTAGTGCACAAATTCCCCATAATTATTAAAACATGATGCTTTAGTTGATGTTGATGATCCTTATGTTGATCATTATCCTCCATGAATCTTATAATTACAATTACATATTTATAATTGTCTATTTTTAAATCATTATGATAATTTTTATCACGATATATCCACAATTAAAGAACAAATCACTTTTCATTTATGGAACCAACTATCTCCTACTTGTTCTTCCATCACTGCTGTCATGTGTGTCTATGGTCACTTGGAATACCATAAGGCATGTCCTCATTTATTCACATTGTAGTTTCAAATTACTTCATTAAGTAATTTATATTTTCTTTGTATGGTAGGTAATAATTCTTTCATGCAGCCAGTTCTCATTCCTTTAAGGTGTTAATTCTTATTCTTTCATGTAGTTAGTTCTAATTCCATCATACTACTAGTTGAATCACTATAAATACAATATTTATTGGTTCTTAATGTGTTCACTTGAGTTAATGTGACACCAAACTTCACAAACTATTCATAACAATTTGTCCTTAAATATATTTGTAGGATAACCATGCAAATAACTCCTATTAAATTTCTTCAAACATAATCTTACAAGATATTGGAAATCATGAAATAATATATTTTATTCTCTTAATCATCAATAATATTTTCTTAAAATCATATTAAAATATCTTGAAAATCATTCCTTAAAAATACTTATAACTCACACAAAGTGTGATTAAAAATATCAACATTATTATCTGTTATAAATAGTTTCTAAATGATTTGTTAATATGTGATTTCATTATTCCTAATTTCCCCCTTTCCTATCAAACTACCTTTTCACTTATCTCCCCATCATTGACAAGAAATAAAAATAACTTGAGAAGGTTGAATCAATTCATATTCAAGTTATGTTCCATTAACCATTACACATTAAGTATACATGATCCATTCTTGATGTTGAAAACAAGAGGGTTTTATCTAGAGAATAAGGCTATCTATCAACAAATATTTAAACGAAAAATGAAATTATAACTCTTTACCTTAGTTAAAAGATGTCCAACTATTTTCTAGTTCAATAC
Source organism: Viscum album (assembly GCA_963277665.1). Taxonomy (NCBI): domain Eukaryota; kingdom Viridiplantae; phylum Streptophyta; class Magnoliopsida; order Santalales; family Viscaceae; genus Viscum; species Viscum album. The sequence continues at coordinate 125,261,243 of OY728126.1, forward strand.
TAATTGTGATTCAAAAATTTTATAGAAAAAATCAACCAAAAACTCTTGAAATCACTATAATAAACACTTAAAAAAATTCATTTACAAATCATGCTTGATGTTTTGGGAAACAAATCTGAATATACTGAAAATACATCATTCAATTCCATTGATTTTGAATCAGCCCCCCCTTATGTAATGATTTTATTTTATGTTACCAAGGATGAGGGATTTATAAAGACATACTATTTCAATGACACTCCTTCAATCACTTTCCAGATTAATTCATATTTGGGTGAATTATAGATTCTAACATATTATTATTTATTCTTCTACTAATCCCCCATAAAATGAATACTTCAAATAATATTCATCATGGTGAGTCACATCAAGGAATAAGACATTTGATGTTTTAATTGAGTAAAACACCAAAAAATGGATATTCTTAATCTTGTTATAATATTGGAAAACTTATATATATATATATTCATCAAGGAAGATAATCATTAATGTATATTATTTGGAATTCAAAAATATGAGATAAAAAATAATGATATCCTCTTCATTTTTCTATGTTTTTACGATAACCACTTCCTTAAACATCTTCAAAGATGATCGAATAATCATATTTTCTAGAATAAAAATTCATGGTTCAATATTGGATAGTGACTTATTTATAGCTGTTCAGTATGAATAGTATATCCACTTTTTCAGGTTATCCTAATATGACCATAATTCACCTTTAATTCCATGTATTCTAAGAAAATATATAATATACAAAAATTTTAGCGAATAAGGTTGGGATTCTATTTCATAATGTGATAACAAGGTTGAGTGAATTTTGTCAACCAATTTCACTACAAGAAAAATTGAAATATGTAGTGGATTTTTAGTGGAGGTTTTCAAAAAGACCACTAAATATTTCATTTAAATTTTTAGTGAGGGTTTTTATAAAAAATCCACAAAATATGTTTTTTTATTGATGAATTTTTAAAAACCTCTACTAAAAATAAAGAAAAATATATTAAATAATTAATAATGAAAAATTAATAATAATAATTATTAACTATTTATAATCATTTAATAGTTTTTTTAAATTTTAATTTATTAATAAGTGTTAATTATTAATTTTTTATAATTATTATATAGAAATAATATGAGAGTTAAATTAATTACAGGATAAGTTGAAAAGAAGACTTCAACATCAAATGAAAAAATATGATCCCAATGTCTATTTTAGCTTGAAAACCTGTAAAATAAAATATTATGAAATGAAATACAATGAAATTAGATAATAATTTCATAATAATTAATAGAATGCAATTTATAACTATTTTAATAGAAATTAAAAATTGAACTTCAACTTCAAACTAGTAAAAATTTTGATTCGAGTGTCTGTTTCAGCAATAGAACATGTAAAATCAAATTATTTGAAAATATATACTCTATTTTTATTTGGGGGACCAAGGTAATAGTTTTTTCAATATAAAAAATTACCATAAGGCCTCAAAAACTATGTTTATTTGTTATGATACCTTGTTTTTTTAGCATTCTATGTGATTTATACTTCCTTTAAGAGTTTCATCATATGTTTGTTAGGTATTCTATTGTTTTATTCCATAGATTTACTTTCCTATTGTTTTGTTAGTGTTTTAATTTCCGCATTTTCCCTATTTTGTTGATTTATTATCAATTATATATATTTTTGTATGTTTTTTATACAGTTATGTATATTTATTTATTATTTATATATATTTAACTATATTTATTTTAAAAAATATATAACTGCATCCATGCATAGATATTTATTTGTATTTATGCATATTTTTATATATTTATAAACATTTATAAATATTTATACGTATTTGTGTTAATATATATTTACATATTATGAGGGTATATATATAAATATTTATATTTACATGTATATATATATACAATTATATATATGTGTGTGGGTTTATATATATTTATGTAATATAAAAGTCTGTTTATATATATTTATGTAAATTTTAATGTATGTATATATATTTATAGATATTTATATCCATTTATGCTCATTTATATACATTAATGTATATTTATATATATGATGTAGGTATATATATTTATATATATCATATTGCTTGATGTGTGTGTGTGTGTCTCCGTGCTTGTATTTATATACATTTAAATAAATTTAATAATATTTATATATTTTAATAAGATATATATAAAATTGTATTTAAATAAATTTATATTTAAGTATAAATATTTATTTACTATTTTTTAATACATATTACTTATTACTTATTACTTATTATTTATTATTTATTATTTATTTTTTTATTATATAATCAATATTATTTATTATAAATTAATTTTTATTTATTTACTAACTTGTTATATATTGATTTATTAATTATTATCAATGTATTATTAAATTATAATTCAATTATTATTATTATTTATCTATTTTATATTTATTCAGTATTTATTATATATTTTTGAATATTTAATATTATTTATTGTTAATTTATTATTTAGTATCAATTATTATTTATTATTAATTTATTATTAACTTATTATTTATTATTTATTTACTTATTATTTATTATATACTGATTTATTATTTGTCATTTATTGTTTATTGTTTATTTTTTATTTTTTATTGTTTATTGATTATTGATTATTATTTTTATTTATTAATTTTTAATTAACTATTTGTTTTATATTAATTATTAATCATTTATTTTGTATTTAATTATACTGTATTATTTTTTATTCATTAATTATTATTATAATTATTTAATATTATTATTTTTTATACATATTTATCAGTATATATATATATGTATAACAATTAATGGCAGACGAGTGGTCGACCTACATTATGTACTGCATCATAGAGAGGGTTCGAATCCCCACTACCGCCTCATTTGGACGATGTTTTTTGTGTGTAGGAAGTAGAATGGAATGACCCTCGATGGAGGGGAATATGTAATTTTTTTACAAAATAACCAAAAGGCAAGACGTTAAAATATCTCCAAACACACACAGATATATATAAATTCTAAATTTCTACATGGAATGCATGACATATACATGCATGGTAAGTTATTATAAATAAATAGTGAATAATAATCATATAATATTAAAATATTTTTTAAAAATAATATTTTTTTGAAAAAAATAAAACTACGACCGCTATATGTTTAGAGACACCACTTTTCATGGTATCTTTTCAAAATTGCTGTTAAATACTATTTTTCTCTACAGTGGTTTTTCAATATCTTCCACTCTTCACACATGAAAATTTGAACTTCAATTTTGAATTATCTGGTAGTAGCATGGATCTCACTACTTCAATATCTCCATGGGTGAAATTTCTCTTCTCAAGGTCCTTTTGTAGCCCTTGTATCACTTGCTATAATATTTATCTTCTATAGTAACTCTTCTTGTACTATAATTATTTTAGAGTAATCTATGGGGGTGCATTAAGACATTTTCCACTTTATACATAGTATTTATTTATCATAACCAATATCTTTTTTTGACCACATCTCATGAAATTTAGATTCTTCATATAAACCATCTTATTCTCCTACGGTATAAGCCTTTAATTCTGTCTCTTAAAACTTTATTTCTCTCTCTTAATTAGCTGAAAAATAAATAAAATTTATTTTTTAATATACACTACACACTTGGAGTCTCCACATGGCTCCTCATGGGTGCCTTTATTTATTCCAGGACATTTAGATGATGTAATATTCCTAATTTTCATAGACTTTGTTTATACTTATATGTCTTCCATGTATCTCTTACCTGCTAACTTTGAAATCTTCTAGGTAGACTAATTATTCACATCAATATTAAGCTTTTTTCCAAAAGACGATTCTTTCTTCTTCTCATGTGGTCTTATTTTACCATTAGTCCTTGATATATGTTGAGATGAGCATTCACCACTCACTACTACAAAACAAGTCTTTATCAGCACTAAACAAGACCTTTATCAGTACTAAAAAACATTGATAATTAAGGCACTATTAAAAGGGGTACCTTTTATCAGTGCTAAAAAATACGCTGATAAAAGGTTCCTTTATCAACACTAAAAAAAGTTTAAAAATTTAAAAATATTACTACAAATTGGAGGGTTTTAACAGCTCATGAACCCCTTTCAACGACGCTATGAAGCCCCTCGGCCTACATTACCTAGCCCCATGCCCGCATGCCCAAGAAACCCCACCCTTTAATAGTTTTAGCCCCAATTTCACCAACACACATGCCCCTATCTTCCCCTGGATTTGAACTCAAGACCTCCCCCCTGCGCCCCTAGACACTTTACCACTCCTCCATGTTTCTTTGTTCTCCATATAATAATATATATATATATATATAATTATATTTTCTCATATATTAGTATATATTTATATTAACATATATAGTTATATTAATATATACATATATTTATTCTTTTATTAATATATATATATATATATACATATACAGCTATATTTATATATTTATTTGTATATTAATATATATAAACTTATTTATATTTATATATTTATTTTTATATTAATATATATTAATATCTATTTATAAATATATTTTTTTATATTTTTTAGCTGTATATTTATTTTTATAATAATATATATTTATAATATCAATTTTAAATACATTAATAAAATATATTTTTGCGTGTGCTTATAAAAAAATAATTAAATAAATACATAAATACAACACACACACATAGATATATATATATTATATGTGTATCTGTAAGTATAATTAAAAAATTTATATATATTTACAAATATTATATATTAATATTTATATACATATGTTAAAATATATAAATAATATATCTTAGTTTGTTAATATAGAAAAACATAAATACACACACACACATTATGTAAGTATATAAATATTCATATATTCTTATTTTAAATATAATCTATATTAGTTTTTATTTATATAAGGCTTATAAACTAAGAAAGATATTTTATATGTAAATATGTTTAATTATTTATTTATAAAATTAAATTTTTATGTGTGAATATATAAAAAATATATTTATATTGTTATATTTTTTGTTATAAATAATAATAAATTATGAAAATGATAAAATTTCAAAGCCATAATATCAATATAAATGTAATCTCTAGGAATAAATTCAGTCCCCACTGAAAAATCGAAAATGACCCCCTTAAATGAGGCTGAAATTCCATCGAATGTTAAAAAATTTGGGTATCTCGATTAAGTGCTCAGTTTTAGATTCTTTTAGACATTTTTTGGTCTCGAAAAATCTGAAAGATGGTTCCCTTATGTCACTAGCGAATAAAGCTCATTGTATTCTTCGGTTTGATATATGGAAGTACTCAAAGGGACACCTGGAACACAATTTATAGTTTTTCGAAGTTTGAATTGTGTTTTAACTTATTTTGGATCTTTTATTATTATTTTTGGATTTTTTGGGTCTTCAAATTGTAATTAAATGACTATTATTTGATAACAATTAGAAAATTATTAATTAAAAATTATTAATTAAAAATTATTATTAATTATTTTATAATATAGTTTCACAATTTTTCTTATATATTAAGGGTAAAAGTCTATTTATAATTATCTAAAACATATTCAAAAGGTATATAATTTATTAATATTAATATATTTATATTTATAGTTTTATATATTAATTTAATATTTTTAATGATATTTTTTATAAATATACAATTTATCTGTGCTAGTAAAAAAACTGATGATAAAGACCCCCTTTATAAGTGATACTAAAAAAACCACTGAGAAAGGGGGCCCCTTTAACAGTGCTAAAAAAAGAGCTGATAAATGGGGTACATTTATTAGTAATTTTTTAGCAGTGTTAAAGGGTGTTAGTGTAAAAAATACATTTTTGTGGTAGTGACTATTTTGACAACAACTATTGCATATATCATAGATATCTTCAAGTATATAATATCTATTTGATGTTAATAAATTTCTCCTCATCCATTGATGTTTCTTATTTTATGAATTGATCCCACATGATGTAGGATTACTTTGTGATTTATCATTTAGAAAATTGTACCAAAATTATAATAAAAAAATCCTAAACCTATAAAAACACCAATAATTCCTGACAAAACATTATTTTATTTTGAAAACACCTTTCTATACATAATTTATAGCTTGTTGTTTGTGGTAATATCCACCACTAGATGAGATATTACTGGGGAACCATCTTCCATACACTATCTTCTCTGCAACAAAGATATGATGACATAATCCTCACCATTTTTATTTATCCATAATTTTAATGATTTTGTTTTTAATCGTACACTGGGAAAATATTGATTTAGATAAATTATTAGAGTTAATCATGGAGGATACCATTTTCAAAATAGCTTCTTATGAGAGATCATCAATTTATTTCATATTAATTTATCAGAAGTTATAGGTGTTTTATAATTAGATTCCTCTACAGAACATTGAGTGAAAAAAACTTCTACTTCCTTCATTGGTTGTGAAAAATTAATATTTTTCTTCTCTAGATTTTTCAGTTTTATTTCCAATTCCAACTATTTTTTACTCATCATATTCTTCTAATCTTAGATCAAAAAAATCATTTATTAAAAAACCCTCTTCAAAGTTTTAGTAACTTCTTCATGAATTATAATATTTTATTTTAGAAATCTTTCAATATACTTAATCTTCAGTTACTTATCCTCCGACTAATCATCTTTGTCATATATGCTATTTTTTATCTTTCATTAAGTTCACAGATCTTCTCTTGACGAGTCTTCATGATATCTTCCTTCTCTTTAACTTATTTGAGGCATTTTTTTAAATTTTGAGGAACTTATTTCAAGTTATATATTCCTATTTCTGATGTATCCAACTTTATTGGATATCTTTATACATTAAAGAATCTTTTCTTATGAAGACTTATCAATATAATATTATTGTTCTTAAAGCTAGGTGATCTCTTCCTGCATGCTTTCAAAAACTCTACAATAAAAGGGAAAATTTCTTTAGGAATGAAATGAAAAATATCTTCTAATCCACTAACTAATATTTCTCGAGAAATAGAAAATAAATCATTACCACTAATTACGATTGGTTATTCTTCTTAAGGATAGTTTGTGAAATAATTCTCACTTACCTCATAATTATCCGAATTCTTTGAGAAGGAATATATTTTTATCTATTTTTTGGAATTTGAACTGCTTTTTCCTCTCATTAAAATACAAATCCATCTTCTTTGTTATCAGTGAATGAAGAAACAAAAATTCATTCTTCTTCACTTAAGAGGGACATCAATTTATATTTCCCCTTTTCTTTCTTTCCCATGCTCATCATGGTCTTGGAAGAGGTTGAATATTGATTCGAGTTAAAAGAATATTCACTGAAAATATAATTCATTGTCAATACAGGAAATAAAATCAAATATTATAAAGATAATGACTTCCAATGTAGTACCAATTTGAAGGAACAAATTTGGATATACCAAGTACTATTGGGGGGATCAGTGTTGGTTCCATTTTATATCTATTTAACCTTTGACCCCTTTTATATATTTTACTGGTTAATATCATGATTATTATATTCTCTTACCTCACCTTCATTATTCATCAAACACAAAAAGTGGATAGGATATTTACTATGTTCAAAATTTATTAAGAATGTCTATTCTATAGTGCAATCAGAAAATAGTACATGACTACATGACCCACTAGAAACAAACATAGAGTTACAAATAAGAAGTTTATATCCTTAAAAGATGTGTTTCACTATAGTCACTTAGAAAATAATTTAATGCTTATTTTCTAAATGATACCTAATGTATCTAATGATGATTATGGGTGTGATTCATGGGTATTATCCCTCCTCTATTACTTAAAAAATAGTATAAAATTGACACTTCTTCTTTTTTGTACACAATAATATACATACTATTCACTAAAATAAGTAAAATTTATCTTCTCCCTTATATTATATTTGTGTAATCTAGAACACACATCCTTATTTTTCTTTCAAACATCATGACTAACTTAAAAAAATATTATAATTCTTCTTCTTGTGAATAGAACTACAAAAAACTCATATTTTCTTATATCTCTATTTTTTCTTTTTCTTCCTATGAAAATAAATATGCAAAACACTCCCTTATTTTCTTTTTCTTATTTAGTGAATATAATCTGCACTAATTTTTTATAGAAACCCAAGCTGTTTACAAATATTATTACATGATTTTTAACATAAATATCCATAAAATAAAACCTAATGATTGAAAAGATTAATATATTTAGAATACTAGGTAAATAAAACAATAACATGAAAATAATATAAAACTTATTTATTTTAATATACACAATGAGCTTACAAATCCCTTTGATCTCCTAAAACTGCATAGGATAACCCAAGGAATATATAAAATAATGAAGTGATCTATAAAGCTTAGTAAGAAAATAAGCATTGTAATGAGGCATAACCTATGAGTCAAATGACATAGCATAATATCATAAAATATTAGACCCACTGACAATAACATGAGAGTATAACATAATGAAAATGGTATTATAAGAAGATGGAAACATTGTAAAGTGACAACAATATAAAACATAACATAAGAATAATCCAAGGATAACCACTAAGACAACAGAACATGGTGTAGAGAGTCTGATAATGTATTAGGTTCAATCCCTAATCCCATAAATAATGTCCCATGTGAAGAAAACATTACCCAATGCATTGGAATGCTATTTGGGAATACCCATCCTAATATGTACATTATTTTGTGTGACACAAAATCGATCAATCATAGGGTATTTGAGAAATAAACCCAAGGCATATATAAACATATAAAAATAAGGGTAAATAATCTTGGTATATATGTGAGAGAAATATATACAAAATTTATAATCATTTCATATCATTAAAGAGAGAGAGATAATGTGAGTTTGGGAGGGAGAGGTTATCACCCAAAAAAGGGTGGTTTGGGGAGATCCCTTACCTTATGTTCTAAAATCGTTATGAACTTTCACTTAATGTGATGAATAATAAAATTATATTAATTAATTAATCAATTTATAAAACCTTACATATATATTTTATTTATTATAATTTTATTATGTTTATTTATAGTCATTTAAATGAGGTATGGTGTTTAATTTTTCTGTCTAAGGGTTTTTTTTAATGGTTTCAAGATTATATCACTTGTGGAAAATTGTTGAAGTTCTTATAAAATGGGAATAAAACTATAGAATTGAAATTAAATGGTATTAATATACCTATATAAATTTAAATCTTACCAAATATCATTTTGTTTCCCTTCATAGGGATGATGATTTTAGTAAAAACATTGATGTTATTCAGTTTGTTCAATTAGGAAAATTTACCAACCATTAGGAAATAAATTTATTTTATTTCATTAAATGATTATTAAAACATTAAAAACATAAAATTAATTATATTATACTTATTATCATCATCATATTTAACCATAATAATATTTTTATAATTGGAATTGAATGCAATGGAAAAAAATTAAGTATGTTGCTCATGGAGGAGGTGAACCAACTGTATTTTGATCAACATTTTTTTTAAGAATCAACTGAATGGAGGTTAAAAGATGAATATTTCATTAAAAAAATAAAATAAATTTATATTTATAATACTAGAGTGACTGTGTCATGTATTATTATGTAGTCTAGTATAATATAGAAGAATAAATGATTTTATTACAGGAAAATTGAGAATATTACCTCTTAAATGGTGCCTCCATGAAATACACCTTAAGGAAATTGAAATTGGTCTTATGGTAAGACAAAAAGTACTAGGAAGCATTATAGAGGTTTTTGAAGATATTTTGGAATAAATTTGCAAATATCTAATGCTTATAAGGAGTGATGAGAAGGGGTGGTATTTATATGGAGAGGGATAAGGGTGTTTTTGAATATAATATTCATTTGTTTATTATTTTGGATCAAGACTACCAATGTTATTGGTTATTGTATATATATAAAATAAATGTGTCTTGTGAGTTTTAAATAATGGGTTCTAGCCTCATACATGACATAAAAATTCCTTTATTTACGTTATAATGTTAGTAATGTATTTTACCATATTTTAATATTCACCAAAAGTTGAACTGTTTTTGAAAAATAACAAAAAATCACCCTAACCATTTTTCAACATGTAGATTTGAAAAACAGAAATCCATTTTTTGGAAATAATTTTCTAAATATGTAAATTTAATTTTTTTAATAAAACACTCATTTTTGGTACTACAGTGGGAACTGTAGCGGGGACCACACTATAACAGGGAATGTAGTAGCCCTGGTACTATAGAAGTAATATTCACCAAAGTGACCTCTAGAAAAAAAGTTATTTTGAGCCTTGTATTATAGTTTTCATGCCCCTTGGACTTCAGGATAGGTAACGAGTCTCCCTCTACCCAGATAGAATGACGACTTTTCTTTGCTTTTATAAAAAAATGTGGCTGCGACCCCAACCTTAAAAAAAATATTATGATCAATTCTCCAACCCTTTGAAAAATTAATTAGGGTAATATAATATTATCTCATCATTATAATAAAAATTAATAAAAATTATAAATAAATTTTATGAAAATTAAATTTCTTTTAAATCATTATAATTTTTTCTAAATGTAAAATTAAAACATTTATGTTTTATAAAAACACAAACACTTAATTTATAATTTTTAAATCATTTATTTACTTGTTACATGGTACCAATATATCATATTTTTATTTTATAAGCAATATAAATATTATTTTACACATCCATAAGTGAGTATACTATTCTAACTATCATTTTACTATTCCTAATGACCAAATTACAATTCCAACAACCAGATTTCTATTCCAACAGTTAGATTCCTTTTCCAAAGATTTTATTTTTATAGGTGACATGTGATACCTACTTATTATAAATACCTCAAATTTCATTCAATCTTCATTATATTCTATTTTTTTTCAAAATTATATATATTTTAATTTTCAAGATGAATATTGTATTATAAACATTTTGTCCCATTTTTATACCATTTTTCATTAGTGTAATTATTCTGGTGGACCGATCATATCTTAATTTTTATAATCTAGTTATCTTATTTTCTATTTTATCTCATTGTAATATTTTAAATTATTAGGGCCATATTTTTTCCCTAAAATTAATGTGAAATTATTATAATAAAATGTTTTTGGTTCTATCTTCTAGTTATTGTAAATTATATAATGTTATATTAAAAAATAAAACAAAATTATATATTCAGAATGGAAATTCCAATTATAAAATTCTGGGTTGTTATTCTATTCCACCTTTAAAAAAGGTGGGATTTATTCTACTTCAAAGCTTCCTCTAGTCCCCGTATCACCACCCCATACTTATGGTTTCACCAAATTACTTGGCTAGATGAGTTTTCTTTTTTGTATAGAACATTATCTCTATAGTCAAATATCTTCACTGACTATTCCTCATACGAGAGATCATTTTCCAGCTATACCACCTCTAAATTTAGTACACATGAGGTATTTCATATGTAATTACTTAAGAGAGATATGTGTAATATGTCACATACCTGATAAAGGGTTAGTGTGAGTTCTAGTCAATAGGTCACAACTTCGACGTGATCAATAATCTCAATGGGGTGGATGTACCCAAGACTTATATTTCCCTTCTCCCTAAATCTAATGCATATATTACATGGGGATATATAGTGGAACAAATTATCTATAACTTTAAACTAGAGTTCCCATCTATGATTTTTATCATATCTATTTTGTTGACTTTGAGTAGCCCTCATGCGCTATGATCATGAAACGATTTAGTATTCATTTTCACCCTTATATCACCGCGTTAATCTAATTTTGTATCATAAATTCCAAAGGTTATAACAAATTAAAATTCCTATTTGATTCAATTATTTTTATTTAATAATTGTTTAAAAGTTTAATTCCACAAGTTGTGATGATTTCATTTTACGTGGAGGTGATTTGGAGGGCCCAAGATGACGTTGAACAAAAATGGGCCAAAATATTCCAGATTCCAAGAACACTAGTGGATTCAAACAGAAAAATAATTCAAATATGTGAGTTTAATTGGCATGAAATTTGGAGAAATGATCCAAAGTTCATTGATTTAATAGTCTATGTAAGGCACAAAATCCCAATTCATCCATTAAAGGTCCAAACTGAACTAATCTATCCAAGACCCCAAATTTTCACAAAGTCAAAAGTTGTGTGCTTTGTTTCATCCATATATCGATATTTTGACCTCCAAATGATGGAAATTTTTTATGGATATATTCAATATTCATCGATACAGTTTTTTATATTTATATACAGATAGAAAAGACTTTATATACGATGATAACCATGGGACAACTGGTTTTACAAAATATATGTGCCCAAAACCACCTTCCACTTTGCATATAAATTGGCACCATGGAAACCCCTTTTTATGTTCGACCAGGATGACAATATCTAGTATTTTGGAGACCTAAAGGATTAATTTCCTAATCCAAGATGTTTTGGATTCCCCTATCTTCATAGTGGGATCAAGGATAGAGATGTTGTTCCACCCGATCCACCTCCTCCTCTCAACAGTGAGCTAAACGGTGGACAGTCATTTCAAGGGAGCTACACAAACACCAGAGGGAGTTATTAAACTTGTTATTGTAATGTTTTATTTAATTTTTGTGTTAAATATTTCACTTATTTTCTATCATAGTACCATTTAGCTTGGAATTAATTTATTTGGTGCAACTAAGTGATACACTTTTCATTTCAGCACCGATTGGGTTAAGAATTCAAGTGAGAATGTTGGGTTGTTTCAATTAGAGAACACAAGCATCATTTTTTTCTCACACATACATGATATTTTAGTATTATTTATTTGACATTATTCTATTATTTAGGTTGAAACATTGACAACATGATTGTTGTGTCAAGGGTTTTTTCTTTTTGGATTGTTTTAAAGAGGCATGAGGGGAATCAAGATATCGACAACCCTCAACCAAAGAATTCCATTAAAACATATGAAATATTCAGAACTCTGAACTATAAATTATGTGTAGTGAAATTTAAATTTCCCCATTATTTCATAATTATAAAAAGTTCACTTTCCATTTTCCAATATTATACTCTGTATATTATGTTATTTTGTTAAAACCTCTTTCACAATCACCCCCAATTTTAGTACTTTTTATTAAAAACACACACTCTAAACCTATAAATTATCCCTGAGAGATGAACAAGGGTATTTAATAGAATATAAATCTATCTTTAAATCTAAATAAATTTAATGTGTCCTAACAATGTGTTCAAATTTTGGTGCTGTTTCTGGGGAGCACTTCAGTTTTTAGTGCTTGTTTTTTATAAGATATTTATAATTTTTGTGAATATTTTTTTATCCTCTAGAATTGCATATTTCTATATTTTTTATTTATTTATTATATGGATTCTATGAATAATGATTTATACTCTAGGATATTTACCTCCTTTAGAACATGAATCAGAGGGGATCCTACATCAGCAACACCAAGACACTGATGGAAAACATTTGAAGGAGGACCCACCACAACTTGAGACTTTTTTAAACCCATCTTCTTCTGGAACACAAATATAAACTAAACAGAACTTATATGAAATGGATAAAAATAACCAAATATTAAAATAACTAACCTATTCTGATGTCGATATGCAAACAAAAAACATTAAAATACAAGGTGAGGCATCAAATTTTTAACTTAAATCTAGTTTAATTCTCTTATTACCATGATTCCAAGGACTCATAGGGGAAGATCCACATAAGCACTTAAAATAATTTCATATTGTGTGATGTACACTAAAACATAAGAATGTGGATGAGGAACATGTACAGCTTAGGGTATTCCATTTTTCATTAGAATATGTTGTAACAAATTGGTCATTTTATATTAATTATACTATTAGAGGATGGGTTGACATGTACCACCTTTTTCATGAGAATTATTTCCCAGCCTCTCGAACTAAAACAATAATGAAATAAGTTTTTGGAATAATACAATAACAAGGGGAAAAACCTCAGGAATATTGGGAAATATTTAAAAGGCCTTATTCAAGTATCCCACACCCTCAATTAAGTGATAAAATTTTAGCACAATATTGTTATGAGGGTCTAATTCATATTGATTTTACATTATTGATGCTACTGCATGTGGTTCCCTAGTTGAAAAAACCCCAATCACTGTGTGGACACTCATTGAGAATATGGAATAGAACACCCAATAATTTAGTTCAAGGTCCAGTTTACCCATTAATGCTGTCCATGAGGTGAAAAGTTATGAGTTATAGAATAAGGTAGAAATGATGTTTGAAGAGGTAAGATCCCTTCTTCGATAACTTTATCTTTCGCAAATAAAATCCCAATCTACTCCTCCAATCCGTTGTGGCATTTGTTCTTACAACACCCTCTATTATAACCAATTATCTCAATTGAGATAACCTTCCAAGAGTTTTGAGACAATTTTTCCTAAACACCCCTATGACCAACACATTAGTAAAGTACCATCCTGTCCATCAAACCCTGTGTGGAAATAAAATCAAGAATATAGTAAAGGGTGGTATTCAAACCAACAAAAACAATCATGGAACCAACCAGAGTAGATTAGTTATCCACCACCACCACACAAAAATCCTCAACCACCACAAAGGCCATTCCAATAACCCCTAAAAAACTTGAGCATATCCAAGAGAAAATGATGAAACAAAGGGATAAAAATAACATCTAACTTCAATATACCACCCATGCTATCATATACGACCTAAAACCCCAATTAGGCCAACTTTCCAACTTGGTGGGGGGAAATCCAAAGTTATGGGTCTGTAAAACTCAATTATCAACCACTAATCAACCTTAAGGATAAGGTACATGTTAGTTACACTACCATTTTGAGAATAACATAACATAAAATCCAAATGAACTCTATATTAGAGTCTTACCTTCCTAATGAAACCACCATCCCAACCACTGAAAATAGTCCAAGAGAGGAAAAATGTTGTCTTGAAAAAATACCACAAAGAGATTTTTAATTGATGAACCACCAATAAAAACCATTCCTATTCCATTTCACCAAAGTTAAATCCAATAAAATAATAAAAATGAAACATAAATTTATAAATAAATATTGGAAACATTCAAAAACATGAAGGATAAAATTCCCTTGATAGATGCTGTAAAGAAAATTACATGGTATTCCATGTTTCTAAAGTTCATGTGTACACAAAAAAGAAGAATTCATGGTGATGAAAATGTGAGATTGGGGAGAAACATTGGAGAATTTATATATCAATTACTCCCAAAAAATTCAATGATCCAAGAAAATTCTCAATTCCATGCACCATTGTTGAATCCTTCCAAATAAGCATAAAAAATCACAATGGATGTAATACCTGAATATAGATATTATTTTCCCCGTGAAAGCAAAGAAGAAGGAAATTGATGATGATTCATGAAGCCTACGAGAGAATCGTGATCACATGACCATTTGAAGGTCACATGAAGGCCCTAAACATGGCACATTACCTATGGCTAGTCCCATGGATCCCTCTACAAAAAACCTGCCTGCTCTTGCAAATCACCCCTAGACAACTAAATTACCACCCAACGCCGCATGGTTTTTCATCTAAAAGTTCCTAAAAAATGATCCAAAATCCTTTTTAAACAAAGAAGGATGACATATAAAGGAAACAGCACACTCATAATTAATGAATATTCATTTACATTTTTCCATGTATGGAATAGATTATAAATGATACAAAAAAGATCATTAAAAATATAGATAATTTTTCAATAAATTAAAATAGTTAAAAATTATTTTAAAAACTAGTTGTAAATTTATATTTAAAAGTTACGAAAAATTAGATCATAATGTAATTGATATGAAAATTAATTTATTATAATTTTTTATTCTGTACTTTTCTAGAAAATATTTTGAACGAAAATTATTATAATGTATATTTATTTTATCAAGAAATAATTTTATTAAAATAGATTTGCTAAAAATGTAGTAATCCATTTTATAATAAGATATCTAAAAGAGAGTATATAAAAAATATAAGTTTTTTTAAAATTAATGTAAATATTTACCATGTGATGCACTAGGAGTGTGATATTAGTCTTATGGAAGGTATACATACCATGAGATGTATTTATTGTGTGGTCAGTATATTAACTGTGTCATTGTGAATTGTCGGTATACTAACTATATGAAGAATATGTTATGTGGTCAGTATATTCATTGTGTGAGTACTTAAAAATAATTCCTATAGCTATTTAAGAAAACAATTTAGGCTAAAAAAATTCACTAATATTAAAATAAATTATGGTAACTATAAATTAAAATTCTTACCTTCATTGTTGGAACAGTAACTCATGGTAGGTTGGTGGAACCTTTTCATTGTATGTATATATTAGTCATTTGGTAGGATTTGACAAGGAAATTTCGGATTTCTCTTATGGAAACTCATGAAATCTATTCAAGGCAGGTTCCTCCACTAACACGGTAAGTAAAATACCTTGAAGGTTGGTTCAAATGAAATTAATTATAGGTATATATATTTATATAGTAACTCACAATAGGTTTACCAATATTAAATGGTAGATATATAATGTTCATGTAGTAGGTTCTCATGTGGTAACATTAGATTGATCTTGCTGTATCTTTTCAAATCTATTCATTTTAGGTCCCTCTGCATACACAGTATGTAAAATACCTTCACGGTTGGTAAATATGGCATTCACAATAAGTATATAATTTCACTCAGTAACTCATGACATGTTCTCTAAAATTAATAGTTGGTACCTTGTGGTAACTTTATGTATTCCTGGAATCTTAAATATATCCTTGGTAGGTTCATTTTTATCCATGGAAACATCAAATATACTTTTCAATGGAGATAATAATGTTGGGGGTTTTCATGTACGTAGGCTGGAGGGGAGTGCTGCATGGAATTTTTTGGTTTAAGAGGTGTTGATGTTGTGCTACAATAAAGAATGGTTATTGTAAACCTCACTTTTAATACATTGAAATTAAATAAATTTTGAGAATTCTTAAAAAATTATAGAAACAGACAACCAAGGAACATATTATTTTAGTGTCTTTGGAAACATGGAATAAAAATATAATGGCTCAGAAAAATATGTTCAATGTTTCCCAAAAAGATCTTCTCCCACAAAAATTCTAATTAAAAACCTTTCTTCATAATGCGAGGAATGGAACCATAAGAAACATGTGTGCTCAAATACTCAGAAAGGGAAAATAAACAATTTTTTTTGCATGTCATGAACATAAGGGTATAATAACTTGATTATGATAATTAGAAGATCACACACTATATATATCAAAGATCATAAAAATGAATCATTGAATAAGGAATTGTTGTTCATATGACATGAATCATAATGAAATCAAGAGTATATGACATGAAAGCATAATATTGGAATAATTCATGAAATGGTTGAATACATATCAATGTATAACATAGTGAACATGTATAAGTAGAAAAAGGGTTACAAGTTAAGTTAAGAACATGAACTTAGGCCCTCTCAAAGACCTATAGACATGAAACCAGGTCCACACATAATTTTGTGAACTTATAATCTCGTTCACACATAACATTGTGAACATGAAATAAGGCTCACACATAACACTTTGAACATATAATATGGTTCACTCGTAACATTGTGAACATTTAATTTGGGTCACACATAAACTTATGGACATGCAACAAGGTCAATGCATAACATTGTGAACATGTAACCAAGTTCACAAATGACACTTATACTCATGATTCATCTATCATTAACCAATTCATTGGAGGGATATATAGTTCCCACTAGTCACATAATAAAATCATACATACATTTTACACAAAAAATTCATCATATTATGACCCAAGAAAAGATATGGGTTTAATAAACTTCAAATCATACCTCATGAAATGAAATGGGTATCATTAACATTTCATCACATCATAACCTATGGAAAATATAATTGTTTCATAACCATTTAATCACATCATAAACCCTGAAAATAATTAGTTTTCATTAACATATAACCAATTAAATAGAAATAGATTTTATAAACATATAACACATGAAAGTGAAATGAGTTTTATAAATGTCATTCCATCAGAACATAAAACATTATGAGAAAGAGTATGAATGGAAAAATTGAATCTTTTTTCCAATATATGAATGAGTAAAAAAAATTTATGTTATATTATATGGTAAATAATTTTGATATATCTTTTAAAAAAATTTCACGAGGAAAATATCATTTCTCATTTGAAAAATTATTTTTAAAACATAAAACCTTTTAAAAACCATTTTTGTTGAACATTGATTTGAAAAATTATAACTGAATCTTTTAAAACCATAAAATATTATTTAAAATAATTTTTCCTTGAATTTTTTTGATTATATTTAAATTTTTTTTAAATAAAATATATTTTTGACCGAAGAGAGGAATACAATTATATTTTCCATATAAACATTTTCTTAATCATCTTAAGTACGAAAGAGTGGAAGAGTTACAATTATACATGGAAATATCATTAATAAATAGAGTATAAGAAAAATAATAAGGTTTATTAAGATATGGATCTTAATATTTCATCAAATGTAGCATAAACATAAACAATCCTCAAAAGTGATGATATTGTTTCAATAAACTCTTACAACTTGGAAACATTGAACCATACACCTCATGTAAAAAAATGAAATTATATGAAGCATAAAATATCATAAAAATAATTATATTCATGATATAAAACTTAAAATGATTTATATACACCTAATGATAAAATATTGGTGCATAACATGACATGTATCTCAAAGAAGGAAAATTATGGTAAATTTTTTTACAGATTTTGTAACTTTTGAAACATAAGTCCCACGAATGAAATATTATAAAATGGATATGTAATTTAAAAAAACACCAGAGTATAATAATTATATAATAAATCCATGGTAAGTATACACACCACAAAAAAGTAATGGGTGGTGAAAAAAGCATATATCTTATGGAAATAAAAAGTGAGCTAAAATCCCCTTACCTTGTGTCTTGATTCTCATCATACTCATACAAACCTCATGTATAATAAAAATAAATTTATTATACATATATATTAGAACCATATTATTATATAAAATACCATATATGGTTTTATTATGAATTTATATTACCCATATGTTCATAATTCCTTGTTAAGGTTATGCTTCCGGAAATATTCGCCATGTTTTTCACATGTGTCTTAAATTGTTATAAATTTGGTAATTATACTTATATTATTATTTACAGAACAAAAAACAAGATATTAATATCATTTATATTCATTACATGTTTATTATATTAATATATAGAATACAAATGTATGAAATGGAATACACCATTCATTGAGATGGTATGTCGTACGTATGGTTGAACGTTGTTTCCGTTGAACCGTTATAAAGGTAAATGAAATATGTGTATATATATGTATATATATAATTATTAAAGTAGAATTATTATAACATATATATCATATAATTTCATTAAGATCATCCTTAATACATTCCATGTAGTGTGTGAGCAAATCACATCACTTTGAGGGGCGATAACCCACATTTCGTCAAACAAAATTAGCGTATTTACACTAAATGGAAAGTGCTAAGATATTTGTGGTAAAAGTATTAAATAATATTAAATAAAAAATAAATAATATATATAAAATATATAAAATATATAGACATATTTCTAATCAGAATTTCCACCATGATTAGCGGTAAACGAAATATTAACAATCATCATTTAGTGAAGCAGTTGTTCGTCGTACACATAAACAGTATGTTGGTTACCCATTAGATGGATGTGTGTGTAAGTGTAGGTCGAAATATTATAATAAAAAATAATATTGTATTTTTTATACTATTGGTTCTATAAAATCACATAATAATATGATTTTAGGTGGTGGATAAAGTGAATAAAATAAAGGAGCTTAAGGGAGGGTGTTACATCTTAATTGGGTAACTCTTTTTTTCTTGCACAAAATAGATTACTTGGAATTATTTATGAAAAAATATGGGATTAAATGTGGAAGGGGGTATATTAGTAAGATTTTGGGATAGATATTGGTTGAGCTAAAGTTTCTTGAGAGTTGTGAGGAAGTGGGAGTAGGGGAGGCTTTTTATAGTAGAGGAGGAGTCGCACTCTTGTATATTTTGGAAAAAGGAATTCCATCCACGTTTTTACCATGCAAAATTGGATCCAATAATGGTCAAATGGTGATCAATGTGATTATAAGGTATAAATATAGAAATGAAATGGATTTTGGACAAGTTTTTAGGCCATTTAGGCTATTAAGTTTAAGGTTTAGTCCTTAGAAAAGCATATCAGTAAAAAACTATGTTTATCTTATTATAAATTATAAATTATTCTTATTAAAAATATCGAATCCATTTTTAAAAATTAAAATCTCATAAGTGGCATAAATTAATTTAAATTTAATCCTGTAGTCGGGTCGACCATGCTAGTTTTAAAGTAAAAATGTTCAAATGTTTTCTATGTGTTTATATCCAATAACAATGTGAAATTGATTATGATAACCTAAATTGGATTAATTGATAAAAATATTATCTAATTAAACTTATTAGACAATTTAAAATGTAATTTAACCTTATTAATAAATTATTTGATAGATAAATTTTGAACTAAAATTTAGTATTTTTACACTATTCATTAAAAAATGAAACTTTACTAAAAAATACTAAAATTTTACCCTATGTAAATTATTATGTTCCTATTTAAAATATGAATTTTATTTTGAGATATTAAATCTATAAATGTTTTAAAAATTAGATTTAAAATGGGTTTTCCATTAAAAGGTGGTAAAGATACCTTAATAAAAATATTTGTTTTTAAGAATAAAATTGGGGTTGTTCTGATATTATGCCTTTAAAATATATTGGATGAATATAGAAAATATTTTATTGAATGTATAACATATATATTACCTTAATATAACCCAATAATGGTAATTATTTTAATTAAATAGTGTAAAACAACTTTGTGACCATACAAATATTAATAGTTTTCTTTATATTGAATCAGTTTTCACAATAATTTCTAATTAATTGGTAACCTATAAATTCATATTACACTTTTTTAACTATATATTTTTATAAATTAGTTAATAATATTAATAACCTCTAATTAAATTTCAAGGTTATATCTTATTATATTAAATAGTAATATTTTAAAAATATATTATTTTTTGGTAAAACTTGTTCCAGCGTGTTATGAAAGCCATCAAGGAAAGTAATTATTTCATGTAACCCAATCTAAACTCAGTGTTATATATACAGAAATGTATAATTTATGTTATTTTTAGTGTATTATTAACTTGGTGTTTAATAAAACCTAATCCAAATATAGTACTTTAATATAAAATAAACTATTTTTAGTGTTGTGTGAAATGAAAAATATCAAAAAGATTAAATTAATTAGAAAAAAATAATTCATGAAACTTCATGGTGTTTCACTCTACCCCCCTTAAAATTAATTTCTACCTCAAAATTATTCTAGGATATAAAATATTTAATTCTGGAAAGTTTCATTCATAGAAACCCAATTCATAAAAATAAATACTAAAACTTTCTTTAGAAAAGGAAAGTTGGAAGCATAACGGTTACCCAAAGTTACATATAATTGGGTTTCGACATAAGAGAATGCTAGTTAAGAGTGATGATCATACATAGAATAAAATTTTAATTATTTTAAAGGATTTATTGAGTTCATTAATAACAAATAACTGAATGATCAAAGAAAAGTTTAGGGCCTCAAGTCATAAATTTTTTATTTTTAAAAGGGCATCGTTAAAAAAGGTATTTGGAAAAAATATTTTTTTATCATTATCTTAATAGAGAGAAATTATTTTATTGTTGATAAATGTAAGTAAATATACATAATTGATATTATTTTATAAAAATTATATCTTTAGTTGTTATTTTATCTATTTATAATTCATCCATTACTTTAAGAAACAGATTCCTAGAAATTAACTTTGATGACGGAAGTGCTAAAATAAACTTTCTATAGATCTTAAGGCCCATAAAAGAATGAAAAGTGTAACTATTTTTCTCTAAAAATTATGTAAAATCAATATGTTCAATACATTAATCTAAAAACAAAAAAAGTAACAATACTGGTTCATCATTAATAATTATTCAAGAAAAATATATAATTACACATCAACTAGAACATTGTGTAGGATAGCGGTAGGCTTGGAACCCTTATCTTCCTTTGGTCATGGGTTCAAGACCTATGCAATTTCTAGAATTGTTTTTTTTTCACCCTCCATACATGATGCCATTTTCTAAAACCAAACTAATATACTTTCCAAAATAGGTATGATGGAAATCCTTGAAATAAGGTTAATCAACAAATAGACTTTTAACGAAGGTTTTCAATACAGAATTAGTACATAAAAACTTCTGGAAAAGTTTATCATAACATTTTAATGAATTTTTAACCTTATAACCCTTATAAAAGATGAATATCTAAATATATAGAAACAACGTCATGAAATCAGCTAAACATTGATCCCACATATATCACAACGTACCACTTGGTTTTCATATTCCAAACTTGTGAATACCATCATCATATTTTCTGTTGAAATGGGTCAATGTCATAAATTACCATAAATACTTATTGAAAACATGCATGCATCCTTATTGCATATGTTACTGGATATATTCCACAAATCCAAGAAGTTGTAAACTTAATCAATGATAGTATAAACTACTTTTCAATATGTCCTTAATTAGTTCTAAGGTTATTAGTCTATCCAATTTACTTATATACAACATATCATTATCTAGACATCATTATCATAACATAAAAAACATATTAAGTTTTATATTTTCATTAATCATGTGTTTTCCATAGACATCATATTATCATTAAATGAATTTTCTATTACATCAAAACCATTCAACGTGTTCTTGTAAATATGTAGCAAAAAATATAAAATGAACAATCCTTTTATATCACAAAATTAAAATAACATAATTATTGAATAAAAATAAATAAAACAATTATTATTCCACTTTATCCCTGTTTCATTTACAAGGATACCTCATCCTATTAAATAAATCTATTTCCTTCCGCATTTCATATGTACTCTCATCATCATCATTATAAATGTTTCTATTACTCGCACCACCTTTTTTAATTCTATTTAGGAGCTTTCATCATGGGAAATTGATTTTTATAATTATCATTTACTCAAAAATAAAAACACATAACATTTGATGATGTCTTTGGGAGGCCAATATTCTCATCCATTTCATTAACGGAACTCTTCATTTTCCCTTCTAGTCACTTGATTTGTGTCCTTATTTCCCATAGTCAAAACATCTCCTTGTTTACCTATGAATTTCACTTTGGTAATTCTTTCCACATTATTAACACTAAGGAAACCTAATTCTCTTTCCTCTTTGGTCTCCATTACCTGGACTCTTACCGAACTCCTTTCTCTTCCTTGGTGATTCTGAGAGTTGGTTAAGGTATAAATTGTTAATCATGTTCCTTGAAAAATAATTAGGCATGATCATAACATCTTTCACTCCAGTGATCTTCTCACTTGACTTATCATCAGAAAATAATCCATTACACTCAACATTAATTCATTTCCTTCCACTTCCCACAATTGACTAAAACTAGAAGCATAGTGTGAGCATTAATTTTCATATAAAGAAACAACATAGTCCTAAAAATAATTATTTATGGGGTGTCTAAATCATGAAACCTTTCTTTAATATATGACTCCCTAGGTTTATCCTAGGTTATTCATAGAGAAATTATATTTAAATCCTTCATGTTGGTTCGTTTAGATTTTGTTAATTCCAAATGTATATAACCCGAGAGTGTCAAACCAAGTGTGTAGGAAGGCCTGTTGTCCTATACCATATTACACCAAGGTTGGACTAAGACATATTGTCAGCGTTTTTACCTATAGGTACATATATTCTAGAGCCACATCCACTTGTAGTATCTATATTGGGATGTATGTCATGGAAAACACTCACTCTATCCTTTTCCAAAATTCAACGACAGTTTCTTATTCTTTTACTTTTCCTTATATTTTTCCTTATACATTTCTTTATAGTTATCATTATGGTTTTATCATCCTAGATTCCAATGGTTAACAAAATATTTTCTCTCATACCAACTATAGAGACCCTTACTTTTCATACATAGAAATTGCATAACTTTTGTAGAATACTTAAAAAATTATACAAACTGATGCTCGAAGAACATATTAATTTAGTACTATTGGAAACTTGGAAGAAACATCATCTAGATCATTGAAAGATCTTAATTTTTTCCACAATGATCCCCCCTTATTAATTACAATTAAGAACTTTACTTCATGACCTAGGAAAAAGAAACATAATAAAGTGGCGATCTCAAATTCTCAGTAAGGGTAAATAAAATAAATTCATATACATATAATGAATATATGTGTATAAGAACGTGATCATGATAATTAGAAGATCATAACCTTCATATCAAAGATCATAAACATGATTCTTGATATAATTATTATCATTTCATATTACATGAATCTTAAATAAATCTATATCATAATCTATAAAATAATGACATAGGAATAAGAAATGGAATGATGGGATGCACATCAATGTATAATAGAGAATACATGTATAAGTAGAAATAGGTTCACAAATTAAGTTACGAGCATGAAATCAGGCCCCCTCATAGACTTATGGACATGAAACCAATTCCATAGATAATTTTTGGAACATGAAATCAGGTTCATAAATAACATTATGAACATGTAATCAGGCTCATGCATAACATTATGAGCATATGATAAGGTTCAATCATAACATTATGAACATATAATCAGGCTCATGCATAACATTATGAGCATATGATAAGGTTCAATCATAACATTATGAACATATAATCATGTTTACACATAACCTTATGGAAATAAAACCATGTCTATGAATAACATTTTGAACATGTAATCAGGTTCACACACAAAATTTATACTCATGAGTAATCCCTTGTTACCAAATTCATTGGAGAGAGAGATAGGTCACACCCATCACCTAATAATATAATTCATACATGTGATAGAAAACATTCACCATATCATGACCCATGAAAATTGATGGGTTTTATAAACATAAAATCATAACCTATGAAATGAAATGAGTATCATTAACATTTAATCGCATCATAACATATTGAAAACAGATAGATTTTATAACTATTTTATTAAAGCATATCCCTTGAAAATAAGCGGGTTTCATAAACATATAACCTATGAAAGAGAAACATGTTTCATAAAGGTATAACCTGTGAAAGAGAAACTAGTTTCATAAATATCATGACATCCAAACATAAACCATTAAGATAAAGAGTATGAATGGAATCACTAAGTATTTTCCTTATAATTTCATTAGTAATCCCAATGGATGTCATCTTAGTTGGGAAATAATTTTTAGAGATTCTTTAAAAACATTTCTAGAGGAAAATATCATTTCTTCCTTGAAAAAATCATTTTAAAACATAAAACGTTTTGAAAAAAAATTTCTTTTAAAATAGTTTTAATACATATAAAGAAATATTTTAAAACAATATAACTTTTTTTTAAACCTTTTTTACATGAAAAATATTTTTGAAAAAATTTCTGAAAACAAGGTTTTTTAAATAAAATACATATCCAACCTAAGAGAGGAATACAATCATATTTTCATAAAAACATTTTACATATCATATTAAGTACCCAAGAGTGAAAAAATGGTACTTATACATGGACATATCATTAATAAATAGATGATAAGAAACTTCATGATGTTTATTATGATAGGGATATTATGTTTTCATCAATTGAGGCATTAACATAAACAATCTTGAAAAGTGATGATATTGTTTAAATAAACTCTTACCACTCGATAATGTTTAAATATACTTGTTTCTGACACTTTTGTTGGGGAAGAGCGCGCATCCGTCATGCAGAGGATGCACTGCTATGGCCCCGCATTCCCGCTTTCCAAAGGCGGGTGACATCCATTCCTTATTCAGGGACGTCTGATCCTTAATCAAAACTGGGATGATGGGATGTCAGTTATTCCTTCTGTGGATTCCTCCTCAGAGCTCGTCACCTAGTCCACATCTCCCTCATATATTAAGTCATGGTTCGCGAATCTCCTCCCGACGCCACATCTTCATGGACATCAGTTAATTATGCCATTTCTATTAGGACATTCCAAGTGGTCTGGTCAGGGAAGCAACCTTCAGTTAGGAGAGTAGTCACATTAGGGCATCACTAGCGTGTCTTGACACTGGGGAACTGGCATGTCTGTCTTCTGTCCCTTATTATAGGGATTATCAAGGGTGCAGAAGCCCGAGGCATCCCACATCAATCATGGGGAATTGTATTCCATAGGAATGTATCTGAGGTTTGCCTCAACTTCCCATGTTAACACAGGGTATGCTGTAAGTTTAATGTCCATCAGAGATGGATCAGACTGATCAGAACACTACTAGAGTGGATCATATTGAAGAACCTCATGGAGGGAACACTGATGTTGGGGCCGGTGCATGGGCAGCTTCCCAGGTACCGTGGAGGGGAATGAAATGGCATGATCCCACCAGGATGTCGTGGCCCAGGTAAGAATCAGGATGGATGATGGCTTTGGGCTTGGGCCTTGTGGAGGCTTCCTACTTATCCCCGCGACAGGGAATCAAAGTCCGCGTAGTTCGATGATATGGTGGGAAACCTGAAAAGGCGACCTATAAGAATGAACACATGGATGGGATCCATAGGGAGTAAAACCTCTCAGTTAGGGAATGAGAATCTCGAGGCACGTGGGATTGAGGGAGAGGTCAGGGTGAGACATGGGTGTTGGGGTTGAACCTCGTGTAGGATTTCTACATATCCCCGTGGCGGGGAATCAAATTCCACGTAGTTCGATGAAATACAGTTTAATGTCATGCGGGACAGAGCATTTGGGGCTTACACTCTGAGATGACCCAAGGATATGGGGTCAGCGAACTGACGTGAAGAGGGACCTGGGGTGCAGTTGGATGTGTCTTATACTCCGAGATGGCCAAAGGTGGTGGGGATTGAACCTCATGGAGGCTTCCTACGTACCATGCATCATCACAGATCAAAGTCCCCGTTCTTTGGGATGGATGGGGCTTACGCTCTGAGATGGCCCATGGTGGTGGGGTTTGAACCTCATGGAGGATTCCTACGTACCATGCCCTAGCACGGATCAAAGTCACCATAGTTTGGGATGGATGGGGCTTACGCTCTGAGATGGCCCACGGTGGTGGGGCTTGAACCTCGTGGAGGCTTCCTACGTACCATGCCTTAGCACATATCAAAGTACATGTAGTTTGGGATGGATGGGGCTTATGCTCTGAGATGGCCCATGGTGGTGGGGCTTGAACCTCGTGGAGGCTTCCTACGTACCATTCCTTAGCATGGATCAAATTCCCCGTAGTTCGAGATGGATGGGTCTTACGCTCTAAGATGGCCTATGGTGGTGGGGCTTGAACCTCGTGGAGGTTTCCTACATACCATGCCTTAGCATGGATCAAAGTCCCTGTAGTTCGGGATGGATGGGGCTTACGCTCTGAGACGGCCCATGGTGGTGGGGCTTGAACCTCGTGGAGGCTTCCTACGTACCATGCCTTAGCATAGATCAAAGTCCCTGTAGTTCGGGATGGATGGTTTTCAGGGTCGATGCTCACTCTAAGCTCATGGGAGTCATACTCAGTGTGAGAAACAAGAGGTTGCAGGGACCTGATGATCACATCGCTAAGGGTGGTTCGGTGGGAAGCGAGGAGGGGCTTACATGTTGAGAGGCCCGTGGTGCCAGGACTTACTCAAGGATAGAGGCCTGAGGGTGACAAAGCGTAGCAGGAGAGGGATTGGGGACCAAAGAAAGGAGGAGTCCAACTTCCAATAATGCTCCCCACTGGCCCTGGCGTTGGGGAAGTACGAAGGTGCATGAGTACTACCATCCGCAAGAGGGGCTAGGGGCTTCCACCAAGGCGGTTGCCCTTCCCCATAGTCAAATTCCACTCTGAGAAGAAGGATATCATCCCATATGGGGGTGATCCCATCCCCATGGAGACAAGCGGGTGTGGAGAATTTCCGAGGAGGGGAGAACCTGTGTGTGAGGAATGGGGCCATATCACAGTTTCAGGTCATGTGTCGAGGATGAGGTGCTTGACATTTTAACATCCTGCAGCTCAGACGAGGTGGGTTGGCTCCGCACCCCTAGGACTTATATAACCGGTTCCCTCTGCCCCTTGTGGAAGGGAAGGCATCAGCAAGGCCGTTCTGAGGGGGTGTCGCAGGGCGAACCATCGAGGGGTCCACGTTAGAGTGGCTATGGAAAGGAGCAATAGCCGTTAGCGTGCCTATGCTAAGAAGCATGAGGTGAAGCAAAGCAACCAGAAGGATTGTCCAAGGTACTTTGAAATTTCTTCTTACTAGCCGAGAAGGCCGTACGAGATAACCATACATGATACGAACACCTGGGGTGCACATGACACTCACGAACGGCACCCGGAAGGAGGGAATCAGACTCACGCATAGGGAATGCACGGGGAGCACCGAGATGGAAAGCGTAGGAGGATTGCGCGCAACCTTTGGGGTTTCATGAAATAAGGGATATCGAGCCTTTGCACGACTTTAATGGATTGTGCGCAAGGGGGTAGGATTACGCGCAGGTAACGACGACCGAGCGTAAGGAAATGGGACGCGCAAAGACTGGGCACCACTAACGGGCCTGAGCACAATGGAAGGAATGGCGCGCAAGTGGGAAGACCCTGAGGGGATGGAATTTAGTCTATATAAGGGGGATCTCGCACGAAGGCGGATCCCTGGGAGACATGGCGCGAAAAAGAAAGAACCCTACCTGAAGGCCATATTGCACGCGCACGAAATTGGAATTACATGCACGAGAGGCGGTTCAAATTCTTCAACAACAAAAAGGAAGGGGGGATCCTTCAATTTATAGGCATTCAGTGGAACAGAATGCAAGGATTGTGCAAAATAATTGCGCGACCGTTGTGGAGGCGTGACATATCAACCGCGCGGGGCCCGACCAAAAAATAATTTTGCACCGGTGTCGGGACCTTTCGCGAATCCCGGGGCCTTCCGCCCAGGACACAATGTTTTCATGCAAGTCTCATTTTTTGTGCGCAACTGCTCCTGGCCCTCCAGACCAAGCCTCTGGGTCCAAATATGACTTCTCTTTTTCGTTACGGAACTTTCCACGGTACTTAAGTATTTTTCGGCATCTACAAATGCCCCCCCTCATAATTGGATCGGTGAGGGGTTGCAATGATAGGATTTAGATGGAAACGCCAAAATGCGGGACCAATGGGCCGCAGGCGTGCAAAAAACTCGAGCATCGTGAGAAAACGTGATCAGGCACATAAGCCTCTTTATGCGTAGGCGTGGAACCATGACTTGGTGTATAAAAGATTCCAGGTGCCCCATGCTCCATACGACATTTCTCACGCGATAAGCCCCGAGCTCTCGTGCATGAAATTGCTTCTGCTTCTATATGAAAACATCATGGCTGCATGTAATTCCGCCGAGATTTAGCGACCTCTTACGTGTAAACCTGGGATTTTCCCTACAATACTATGAGAGTGGGTGCGAGTCTCTACTTTTACATTCCCAACTACTAGATTCCACGCCCAGGCCCCTGATTTCGTGAACCACTTCCGAACACTTATCTTGAAAAAATGGATGCAAACCAGGTTAATGAGGGGGAAGCCGCTTCATGAAGAGCTGAGATGGCGGCGAACCCGGAGGTTTATGGTGCAAAGAGAGTGGTCTCTAATTACCACACCCTCTTCAACATGATAAATACCACCCAAAAAGAGTATAACTTATCTGATAATCTGCTGTTGTGAAACTTTGGGATTCTGGAGGAGGTTCTGGTGCCGAGCTTCGAGGTTGATACCCTGTGGTCATGGGTGACCCGTGAAGACGACCTTCCTCGATATAACATCACCAACAACAATCGTCCTGCCAGAGAAACTAGGAACATGGATGTATATGTCCTGAATCCCAGTACCAGGACCATTGCTGGGGGTGATCCCATTGCGGTGAACTCACCAGCCCTCTATGCGAGTACTTTCTGTCATAGCATCACTGATGAGACCAAAGGATGGCTGCAGGATTGGGATCTACGGTCTGGGGGAAACTTCACCAGTGAGTGGGCTTGGGAATACTGGGTTCACCACAAAAGCGACCAATTCGGGGCCAAGCTGTAGCATATTGGTCTATTCGAGGCAGTGTGGACATCACAATTCTAATTCTACCAGCAACCTGAGCTCGGACCAGAGCTTTTCACACGGTGGTGCCCTGACACCAACACATTTCATCTCCATCACGGGGAAGTCAAAATTAGTTTCTGTGACATACACTACATCAGAGGCATCCCTCTAGAAGGCCATCAATACAACGAGTTCCTCCTGTTGATTAACATCTGGAGTGACAGGTCTCAAAACCTCATACTGACAGGGCACCTGTTGGAGTTGGGAAAGGAGAGGATGAATGTCAAGGACTTCCTAAAGGTAATTTCCTACAAGGAATGGTTCAGCATGTTCATGGAGAAGGACCCAGAGGTCAAGATGCCAGGGAGGGGAAAGCGGTGTCCAACCGTGGTTCAGAGGAGCAAGAGCGGGTCCTACTGGAGGATCTTGGAGGCGGGGGAATACCAATCATGGGGCTAAAACATCAACGAGGCCCGAGACCAAGTGTCGTGTATGCCAGATTCCTTTCCACATTCATGAGTGGGAGGCTCTTTCCAGTATGGGGTGCAAGGATGGGCGTCTTCCCCACGACCTTGGCGATGGCGGGCATCATGGCTGCCAACAATAGGTTTAACCTTGGGGTCCCCGTGACGGCTCGACTGTATGCCATCTTGGGATGCATCTCGAGAGGGGGGTCACCTTGGAGAGTATTCAGAACCTTCTAGATCTTCCATGGCTGGGTTGCGGCTCATTGTGGCAGCTACAACTTCCCAAATTCCTTTCATCCCCTGGGCAATAGCCTGAGACCCTCTCTGCTGAACATTGCTGGGGCCGCGCCAATGACGCTCAATGAAGAGGGGATATGGATTAGGATAAGTAACCATACCAACTTCACCTTCATCCCATTCCCTACCCCAAATGGTAAGCTGGTAGACGATGGTCAAGGCTCACTAGAGTAGAAGGAATATTTCCAAAGCATCAAAGGCGGGTACTCGTGGCCCGGATTGATGAGAAGATTTTCTACGAGTCTTAGGTGCCATCCCGGTTCGCTAGGCAGTTCAGATGCCTCCAGAAAATTATGAAGAGGGTATAAACAGATGTCTGAGGTTATATGCATCCCTATTTTCTTCGATAGCTGTGGCTAATGTTTACAACCTATGGCTCTGGTGACATCGTCACTTTTCCACCCACCAGAGCTGATGCGGGCCTTTCAACTGAGTACGCTGCACATTGGACCATAGAATACCTTAAGGGGATTCTGAGGAAGTGCATCCAGAAGCTCAAGGTTGTCAGTGTGGAACCTCGGCAGTGAGAGAGTAGGCGGGTGCCACAAGAAGAGGAGGTCCAGCAGCACCTCAGGAAACAGGGCCTGCGCAAGCCGAGACTTCAGCTGTGGGGGCGTCGCATGGCGTGGTCGCGACCTTGTTTCATGGAGGAGGAGGGGCCCACGGATTGGCTAGAGAACTTCCTAGAAAGTAAATAAAATACTTGCTTCATCCTTCCTAGGATGCCATTTTCCTTGCGCTATGGTCAGCTTGGATAACTCTGCGGCAGTCAATGAGTACTGAATCTCTCTGGAAGAAGATATTGCGGGAAGGGATCTAGCTGCCAGAAGTCGGGCTTGTTTAGGTCACCGATAGAGTGGACTTCCACCTACGGCATGCATACTTGACGGCCATGGATACATATTCATGCCAGTGAGGTCGGTGTGCGGAGCCACCTCTCTTGGTGAAGGTGCTGCTCAGCCAGGAACACGATCCAGAGAGGATGCCTCTGGGGGAAGATGAAAGTGACGAATCGAAGGGTGAAAAAACATGAGAGTGGGCCGAATGTGAAGAAGAAGGTGAAGAAGAGGGAGAAGGGGAGTCATAAGGTGAAGGATCCTGAGGGGTGTCCCACCAAGGGAGTCTCCGAGAAAGCGACGAGATCGTCGGCTCCGATATGGACGCGACTGAAGTACTCAAGGTAGGCTCCGCCCCTTACCCGTTTTCTCTTGTATTCTATTTCCTTTTTAACCCTTAACCAATCTTCCTTATCTTACTTAGGGGAACACCGACACTAACCAAGACTCTCCAGCTGAAGGAGATGAGGGGGCGTCGATAGGGCAAGGTGGGGCACCGATGCTTGTTATTGAGCTGAAAAGTGTTGAGGGATCCCCCGCCATGACAGCTCCTGTAGCGGCCAGAGCAATGGAGGATGATGCCTTGGGTTCCTGTTAATTTTCCTTATTTGATACCGGTACTCACTATCGGAGGACTCAACTGATCAGGTTACTCCTTGTCTATACAATTATCACGGCGTTGGAGGCCCGTCGGGCTACTGAGCCCGAGCCATCTATTAGCATGCCGATGACACACGCGCCAATCCATTCATGACATGTATCTCAAACTAAGTTGGCTTTGGTAATTGGTGACCAGGGAGTGGTGGACATTGGCGGTGCTACCATCGGGGCAGGGCCGAAAGCTGATGCAGGTGCCATAGAAACCGAGGGGAGAGAGGAAGGTCATCCACATGATGAAGAACCAATTCCCCTGGGAGGAATATCTAAGGAAGACCCTACTACCACCCTGTTGGATATCTTTCCTATCTGCTGTCCCACGGATCCCAAATAATTTGATTATTCATATTCGAAAAAGGCCGAGGAGAGTCAGATGACGCGACACAAGGGATGGAAGTGCATCCGACATTTCCTCAATCATCCCCAAGCTGAGTGGCTAAAATGAATGGGGTCACTCCACACCTGGATGTGCTTCCTTTGTGCTAGAGGGGTGAATGATCAATGTCTTAATCTGATGGTCTGTGATTACATGTCCGAGACGATGCGGGAGAGCATCCAGCACACCGATGTCATTCGGTGCCAGGAGGAGTCGGAGAGTACCCGAGCCTTTCTGAGGGCGGAATAGGAGGTCCAACACCTCGAGGAATAGGCGAAGGAGCAAGAGGTGTTCATTGTAAATTTCTATGAGATTGTGGAGTAGCTAAGGGCCCAACTGGAAGATGATCAAGATCAACTAATAGAAGCGAGTCATCAGATAACCGAGCTCCAAGATGAACAGGCATGGGCACAGGAGAGGGACGATGAGCTGCGCTTCATAGTTGTTGATGAAGAAAGAGTTCTCAGGGGGAAGGAGGCAGTCCTGGAGGCCACTAGTGAAAAGGTGGTGGAATTGGAGAGATCCATCCAAGAAGTTGACCCCTAAGGCCCTGTTTTTTCCATACCCATAAACTTATCCCACCTTACTACTTTCTTCTCTTTTGAACTGTATGTATAGACAAATTTAATCACTTTACCCTTTGCCTAACATACTTCTTCATTTGGTTTTACGTGCTCAACCATAATCTCAAAAAAAATAGAAATCCATCACTAAGCTCACGTGGGTCGTGATAAGAAAAGGTGGTTCATACTATCACCTCATTTGATTGTGGGAGCATCAACCAAGCTTTAGGCATTTGAAATTCAAATCTGGATCCCTAAGGATAGGAGGGAGGGCCAATCAAAGGAAGAGGACCTCAGAGTAATCGATGTATCATCTTCTCGATGTGCTCTAGCGCACGAGCGGGGTAGTTCTAGGGGAATTGGAATCAATCTGAACATGGGGAGATTAAAAAGGTGAATCACGTTACCCAAATTCGGACACTATGGTAGGGGAGTCATGATGGAGGATAACTGTTAACCGTGGTGGAAACATAGCATCCATATCGCATTAGCCTGAAATAGGGATAACAAATGAGGGCTGACCACTGACTATGTTCGAAACACGGGGCCTAACTCAAATATAGTCGATCAGTCTTCTGGAACATTGGCCCAAGACAGCAGGCGGATCACAGGTCAAGCATCCATAATATTAGGGGGTCTCTCCAGACGTGATCAGTCTTCCATAACGTTGGCCCAGGACAGCAGGCGAACCATAGGTCAAGCATCTATACTGTTAGGGGGTCCCATCAAACGTGAAAGAGGATGAAGATCCAAATAAGGGGGAACACGAAGCGTGGAAAGTGGAGTGATGGTTGTTCACATGGAATCTAACACTCCCTAAACTATGCCACCGTGGTGGAGGAACATTAGGAAAATGTATAAATCTGATCACGGATCATCCCTACTTTTAGACAGGACTGCTCTGGTGAGGAAACTATCACTTCCCAACATCATAATGGGGAATCCTGAACTTATTCAGGGCTAATTTTGCAGTTACACAACTCCCTGAGAATTTAGGACA
The DNA here is from genome assembly GCA_963277665.1 of Viscum album. Lineage (NCBI taxonomy): Eukaryota > Viridiplantae > Streptophyta > Magnoliopsida > Santalales > Viscaceae > Viscum > Viscum album. Next base: position 125,295,785 of record OY728126.1, read on the forward strand.
AAGGGATATCAGTGGGGGGGGGGGGGATAGACTTGTGATTCCCTGGGCTGGACCCATGGCGAAATTTCCGGGCGTTCCTACGTATCCCATAAGGATGGGAATCAAGCTGCACATAGTTCTGGAAAGGGTCTTAGTTTAAGGTCTTAGAACTCGGACCAAGGGGTAAGGAGAGCAGGAGACACATGATAATGTGGTCATGAAACCCGACATGAATTAGGACGTAATCCCTACTTACCATGTGTTCCATGGGGAAGTGTTTTGGTCAAGAGACCGAACACGAATGTTAGGCTGGGCCTATGGGGAAGTTCCTGGGAGCTCATACGTATCCCATAAGGATGGGAATCAATCCACACATAGTTCTTGGAGGGTGGAACGACACGGTATGTTACCTGTGAAAAGGATGAAAGGGGCGTTGAGGTCTAGCCCCGCACACCAAAATAAGTGGAATTTGATGTATCTTGTTTGTCCTTAAAGGTGAATGGTTTTTCTTTTGTGGAGTGACCGACCTAAGGTAAAAATACCTGGCATCGCCACAATAGTCAAGAAATATAAGGGCATTGAAAAATGGTTTGGTAAATTAATGATACCCAATGTGATGTCCCATATGAAGAGGTCATCACAATGTAGTGCTGTTTTTCATCGTGCAGTCGGAACGATATCATCAAAGTTTATGGTCATGTGGTAGGACCAACCAGTACAGTTTAATGCCATATGGCTTGGACCTGGGGGAATGCGCAAGAAGCAATAAAGAATACCCGACGTTAATGAGGAAATAATCCCAAACCATCACCGCACGCGATTACGGGAAAGGAGCCCCAGGCCGAGGGGCCAACGACAGTCTAAAGATAAAGGGGCAAGAGACACTAGCCTCCAGCTGAGCTGGGCCCGAAATGCAATGTCTGGGAGACCCCACATATCCCATGGGGATGAGGGTCAAGCTCCACATGGCTCTTAGAGAAGATCTCAGCCTTTAGTCTTAGCGCTCAGATCGTAGGAACCCCAAGAGATGCTGTATTGCAGCTTTACCTGCCTAATGTGTAGAGGTGCATTGAGGGTTAGTAGAAAGAGTGTCGAGATTCCACCTTGACACTATGGGGTGGAACATAATGTGAATCATGCAACCAAATTTTAGGGCCTGAAGGGGCTGGCGTGATGACAAACGATTACTACCGACCATGTTCGCAACAGAGCATCCTGTCGTGCTAGCCTGAAATGGGGTCAGACAAATGAGAATTGACCGCTGACCATATTCGCAATGTGGGATTTGTATCAATTTGCTATTCGAAACCCTCGGGGGCATTGGCCCGTAATGGTAGGAGAGCCCTTAGGTGTTGTATCTTGGCTGTTTTATTGGGGGTCCCTCCGGGGATGAAGGATAACGAGGGACCGAATGAAGGGGGACACGAAGCTTGACAAGTAGATAGAACTTTCCTAAGTTGAATCTGACACTCCAGGTCCTAGAAAAGAGTACTCTGGACACATTATCGGACCTCTGAAAAGGGTCAAGGGGCTCAATTTGAGAGAGGCCAAAAGATGGCTGATTCCCGTGAAAGGGGGGAATGGTGCCAATAACCCTGTACCACACCTACATATCCCCCTGGTGGAGATGGACATTCCAAGAGGCCAAGGTGACTGGGAGATCAGGGGATCCTCTAAGAGAAGGGGCTGGACCTGAAATATAGGTGTTCAAGCGGTCCTACGTATCCCATAAGGATGGGAATCAAGCCATACGTAGTTCTAGCAGCACAGTTTAATGTCATGTAGGACGATGAGAGGCATCTCATCTGGGGATGAGCACGGTACGGCAGGTAAACTGATGCAAACGAGGACATAATCCCACACCATGCCGCACAATCCCATGAGAGAGAACCTGGGATAGAGGCCCGAAAAGGCCAAGGGGCCCCAACTGGGCCTCGGTCAGGAAGGCCTGACCAGCTTGTAGTTAAACGTCTTGTAGTGGGGATGGGAAGAAGAGGAAGACACCTCAGATAAGGGTGGTATACAGTGAGGCGAAAAACCCGACGTGAATGAGGAAATAACCCCACACCACACCATAATCTCTTGGTAAGAACTTGGTCTAAGGCCGGGAAAGGCCAAGGGGCCTCAGTTGGGCCTCAGTCAGGATGGACCGACCAGCTTGCAGTTTAACATCATGTGGGACGAGCGTGCTGTTTAAGGTAATGTGGGACTAGATGCAGTTTTGGGTCATGCGGGACCATACAGTTTAAGGTTTTGCAGGACCGTGAGGCTCAAGCGAAGTATTTCTTGAGGAACTTGGTATTGGTGGGAGGAGTTATACGCTCACCATCCATGGTCACCAGGGGGAACACTTATGAAAAATGAAAGGCCCTTCCCATTTGGGCTCCTACTTGGGTGGTTTCTAGCCTAGGATCATTGGTGCTCTGAGTTCTAATACCAAGTCACCATGCAGGAAAGAGCGAAGGAGAACCTTCTTGTTGAAATCTCAAGCCATCCTGCTCTGTTGCCTCTCTAGGTTGTGCAGGGCATGAAGCCTGTTCTCGTCTAGTGCTTCCAATTTTTTGTACGGATCTCAGCCGCCCTATCTGGCACTCTCTGGTCATAGACCACTGTGTGCAATGAGGGAAATTGAATCTCAATGGGTAGTACATCCTTCATTCCGTACACCAGGGAATATGGGGTCACCTGGGAGGAATTATGGGTCGTCATCCGATAAGCCCAAAGGGTGTTGGGGAGATTATCCAGACAAATTTTCTTGTTCTGGCCAACTATATATGGTAAAATGTTAGAGAGGGTTTTGTTGAACGCCCCAATCTGGGAATTTTCTTGCACGTGATAGCGGGAGGTATGGTTGGAGTAAATGTTGTACATGGCGTACAATTTCTTCAACTCGACTGCTCGGAAGTTGGTGCCATTATTGGTGAGGGTGGTGTGGGGTACCCCAAATAGATAGATGATATTGGAAATCACAAAATCGACGGTAGAACGTGCCTTGACTTCCTTGAGCGGAATTACCTCCGCCCACGTGGAAAAGATGTCTGTAGCGGTCATGATAAACCAACACTGGTGAGCCGTTGCCGATGGGTATGGCCCCACGACATCTAACCCCCAGACTGCAAAGGGCTAAGAGTACTTGGTGGTATAGAGAGGTTCTGGTGGCCGATGCACAAATTTAGAATGGACTTGGCATGCATGGAACCTTTTGGCTAACTCGATGCAGTCATAGATCATGGAGGGAAAAAGTACCCTAGTATCCGAATCTGGTGAGATAGCTTCGACCCAACCTGATGGGAACCACATGAACCAGCATGAACCTCTTGAATGACCTGTGGAATCTCAAATCTTTGAATAAAACAGAGGGGAACACCATCAAATCCGCATTTATAAAGGATCTACTCAAGGCTGGGAACGCTCTGAAGGGTAAAATGTAGCGCGCGACGTCGGATTTGCTCGCGCTTGGCCCGGTCTGACGGGAGATGGTATTAGATGTATTCGTCCAAAGGTGTACTCCAATCGGAAACTATTTAGATCACCGCATCTGAAGTACCCAGAGCTCTTGACGTAGGGGAACCAGCAGTAAGATGGTTTATCCCCGGGCCACGATCATCCTTTAGGGTAATGGGAGGAATGAATCTCCGGTGCGCCAAGTGGATAATCAGGTCATCCTGTTTGGGCTCCGCAAGCGACGCAGCTAGACTGGTCAAAGAATCTGCTCGACCATTCTATGATCGAGGTATGTGAATGACCTCTAGCCGAGAAGGGAACTAGGCCATTAGATGGAGGGTGCACTCCAACAATGGCATGCGTTCTGGCTTTATGACAACATAGTCGCCATTGACCTGCTTTATGACAAGCTCGGAATCCCCTTTCACATGCAAATGGGGCACGTTGATCTCAAGGTCCATCTCGAGACTAGTAATGAGAGCCTGATACTCTGCCTCGTTGTTGGTGCGTAACTCTGACAACAGGAATGAGTACGACAGAACGAATTTCTCCAAGGTGATGAAAATGATACTCAGGCCTACTCTATTGAGCCAAGGACCATTGAGTCTCATACTGATGGGGCTCCAGGAGGCACCGTCGAAGTGCATTTGCCAACATGGGATGACATGATCGACTGAGAGGATTTCCTCATCAGGAAAACCTAGGTCCAGCGGCTGATCCGCGAAGGTTGGGTGGGCAGCTAAGAAGTTTTCCAATGCCTGCACCTTGATAGCCTTCTGGTACATGAACCTGATGTCAAACTGTTGGAGGATCACAACCCACCGTGCTAGTCAGCCAATCAACATGGGGTGGTTAAGAATGTACTTCAGCGGGTCCACTCGAGAGACCAACTCTACCTCATGATGTTGTAGGTAATGCCGCAGTTTCTGCATGAAAAATAAGAGCGCAAGGAAAATTTTCTCGATGGGGGAGTATCTGGTCTCCCTATAAAGGAGCTTGTGGTTGAGGTAGTAGAGACTATTCTCTGTCCCCTAATTGTTCATCTAGGTGAGAAGGGCACCCAGGAATTGTTCCAGGGAAGTGACATAGAGAATCAGTGACTTCCTGGAGATGGGTGGCATCAAGACCAGAGGTTGGAACAAATATTGCTTGATTTCCTCAAATTTAGTCTAACACTCCTCATCCCACTTATAAGAAGTTTCCTTCTTCATGAGATAAGAAAAGGGATTACATTTGCCGGCCAGATTCGCAATGAATCAACGTATGTTGGCTAAGTGTCCTTGAAGACCTCGAAGCTCCAGAATATTTATCGGGAGAGGTATATGGATGATTTCCTTGATCTTCTATGGTTCTACCTCGATGCCCCGGTGCCAGACAACAATGCCGAGAAATTTTCTGGAGGTGACCTCGAAGGAACACTTCAACGGGTTCATCTTCAAGTGGCGGGAATAGTGGAAGCTGAAAACTTTATCAAGGTCCTTGAGATAGTTCTGGAGCTAGCGAGATTTGACCATCATATCGTCCACATAGAATTCCACCAAAGTCCTGAGGATTGGATTAAATATACGATGCATGGACCCCTGATAGGTGGAACCTGCATTCTTCAGGACGAAGGGAATGACCCGGTAACATAAAGTACGCTGGGGTGCCATGAAAGAGGTAGATTCCTCATCCTCGGTGTCCATACAGATCTGATTATATCTAGAGTAACCATCCATGAAGGAGAGGTCTTGGAATCAAATTGTAGCGTCAGTCAAAAATTCCATCACTGGAAGGGGAAAATAATCTTTCAGACAGTGGCGATTGAGATTGTGGAAGTTGATATAGACTCTGATTTACCCGTTCTTCTCCCTGACTGGCACAATGCTGGCTAACCACTTGGGGTAATGAACTTCCTTGACGAAGTTGGCATTGATAAGCTTGTCAACTTCAGACTCAACCATGGCACCATGAGAAGGGTGCATCTTTCTGGGAGGCTTCTTGAACCCACAATGGTTTGCAGGGAGACCGAGGAGGAGGATGACTACCTGAGGATCAAGTCCTGGCATCTCGTCATAACTCCAAGAAAACACATCACGGTGCTGCTTAAAAAAGTTCATGTATTGCTGATGCTCCTCGAGGGACGTGGCAGCACTGATCAATGTAGGCCTCAGATCTGCCTCACTATCAAGGTTCACCTATACTAGTTCATCGACCGTGGTAGAGACGCCTTCCTCAAAGGCAGGGGGAGCGTCCTCTATATCTTCTTCTCCACGTGTGGAGGGATCATCCGAAGGGGGATCTGCTTCTGAGGTGTCAAACCCTGATGGGTGGCTTCTACCTACTTGTACCGCCATGGTCCTCGCATCGGGGAACTCTAGCGCCGCTGAGACCATGGCTATGAAGGATGTCGACCCAATCACATCTGGTCTTCGGCCTAATGGGCCACATTTGATAACATCAAAGTAGTAGTGGCGCATCGGCTGGAGCCGACTTATCCCAGCCTGGCGAAACAGACACGTATGAAGGGCTGTCGTTGCCATGAGCCGGACGTCTCGATACCGTATGGGGGTAGGGGGTTCTGGGATCACCTGAGCCTGGTTTATATAGTAGTACGATGTGATTTTCCATAGTCGCTTGGAACTGGGAATATTCCTTCCTCTTGTACCAGAAACAAAAAAACACTACCGCATGTCGGGAGTCGTGGCCTCCAAACGATGGATCAAGAAGATGTAGGCGTCATCAAGACCTGCTCAGGGATCATTTATGACAGGGGCGGGTTCAACCTTACTTGCGAGAATCTTTTTATCCTTTCTCTTGTAATAGTCAACATCCTGATAGTGGGATTCACATGAGGAAAAAGGAGACGAATCCCCTTGGAGCACGCCTACTCGACCATTGAGGGAGTATTTGAGGCATTGGTGATTCGATGAAGGGATCACTACGTGTAGGTGGATCCATGACCTACCCATCAATTCATTGTACGCGGTGTCCTGGGAGACAATAATGAATTCAGTACTGGCAACTAGGCCACCGAACTGGGTCTTCACACGGATCTTTCCAACCGGGGTTTGTTTTGTCCTATTGTATACCTAGATTCTGAGGTCGGAGGGAGTTATATCATCCTCAGACAACCCCAGCTTTTGAAGTTTCCAAGTCAGGATTAGGTTAGTCCGAGAGCCTGTGTCAACAAGACAACGACAAACCTCCAAGCCATTAAAATTGCCAGTGATATACAATGAGCGGATTTGCCCCTGTATTGGAGGGTCTTCTTCTTCACCAGAGAATGAGATGATGGCCTGGAACTAGGCACTCTCAACTACTTCATCGTGGTAGGCTTCTACAGCTACTACCTCCGTAGCAAGATGTAAAGGGCTTCTTACTGACTTCATGGGTGCTTCGTGCATATCCGATGATAGGTGAAGGGGTTCAAGGATGGAGAGCCTTGCTGGGATGTTAGAGAGGTGCTTCAGAACATCATACTTTTATGCCAAGCATGAAATTCTGCTTACAAGAGGTTTCTCTGTGTCTCGAGGCAAGGTGGACCCTGCCGGCTGGACCGAAAGCTGACTAGTTCTAGGGACATCCCACTGCTCATTAGTCGGAGCTTGGACAACCGCTACCAGGTAAGGACTGGGTGACTGAGATCGGCATGTGGCTGTGTGAAGCTGATCATGAGACAGCCGAAGTGGATCTGCTTGATCCAGTAACACAAATGGTGGTGGAGGAGGGCCTGTCGCATGCTGAGTTCTATGCTGGACCTGCTGTCTAGTTTCAGTGGTGTGCACAGCCTAGCTGGAGGTTCCAACTGACATGCCTCGACGAACCATATGGTTGTGGTTCCCCCGAGGTTCGCATCGGCTGGGGACATTGGGGAGGTTCGTCTGGCACTCCCCCTCTTCGAGATTCATAAAAGGATTTACCATCTCGATGGTGTTAACCGAAGCGTACTGCTGGCTATCAATTGACAAATAATCCACCACATGGAAAATTCTGTGAGGGATGCCCATCTCCGAGGGCATGAAGTCACCGAGAGTGTGAGACGATGATGGAATTAGCGCGGCGTGCAGTTTCTTCTTATGCTGCCGATGATTTCTCTAATGGGAAGAGGCCGAATGAGATGATGATGCAGAAGGGGAGGCCACATCTTCTGAAGGCTCCGGCTGATTTGGGCATGCATAGATAATTCCATGGGTGTGGGAGACCATCCTATGAGCCATCCAGTCACTATACTTCCGGGACCCATGGTCAGGGACCTGCTACCATGCGCCTTCGTCCTCTCTACTGCTATCCAATCTCACAAAGACAGCAGCCACTTGTGTCGGGGCTGGCCCCAACCTAACTATGTTGTAGTTAATCTGGTCTTGGAGCTTTTCCTTGAAATCATAGCATTTCTTGATGGTGTGCCCCAGGATCTGGTGATAAGGGCAGTAGTTGGGGTTGATCAGTGAGATGTGCCTCTTCCGACTTCTGGCACTCGGGCAGTCGCACGATTCTCTACTCTGGGGTGCTACGAAAGTAGCCAGGTACTTGAGCCTCATCGAATTTGTAGGTATGATTACTTATATCTGGAAAAGGGGCTCTAGGAGACTGACCCTGATGGGGGGCCGGAGGAGCTTTATGAGGGGGAAAAACAAGATTATCTCACCTAAGCGGCGGCTGCGTGTTACGCGGAGGCACCTGCCGATTCTGGGGTGGGTGCTACTGGGCTGGAAGCTATGCCTTCAGTGGAGGGCCTCTGTGAGACTGCGGAGCAGGCTCCAATGGTAGGAAATATAGCTGCATGGGGACCTCTACCTTGTCCATGAGGGCTAGCTCGGCTCTTGAAGATCTCCTTTTTGGAATCATAGGGGGCAGCAGGCGTGCCTGGCCAGCCTGTTGTAGAGCTTCCTCGAGGCACTGGGCCTTATCCAAGAAGTCTCAGAACCTTCAAGGATAATTCTAGGTGATCAGGGTGGGAACCAGTTCCATTTGACATTACCCATGAATATTGTCAGTAATTTCTCCGGAGTCAACGATATGTCAAGGGAGTATGTGAGCCCCTTTCACCGGGTGATAAAGTCCGTGACTCGCTCGTCGGGCCTTTTCTTGCACCTAAAGTGGTCTGCGATGTTCATCTTATGTGTAGTAGAGCTGAACTGGTAAAAAACTACCTACGAAGGTCCTCCCATCTAGTCACAGATTCAATGGGGAGTTGGCTGTACCAAACGAATGCCGACCCTTACAGTGTTTGAACAAAGCAACGAATCTTGGTGGCTTCCTGCTTCGCCGGAGTTCCCAACATAGGTCCACACCTTGAGTTGAAGTGGGCCAGGTGCTGTGGTGGGTCCCCCATCCCATTAATGGGAGAGAAAGTGGGATTTCTTAATCATGGGGGTGCTGGTATGTCATCTACCCATTCCAGGTACGGCATGCCATCGGGTGGGATAGCCACCTATCGCGTTTACAAAGCTTCCAGGCGGGCAATGAATGCTGCCGTCGAATCTTCTGGGCATGGGTCCCTGTCCTGATGTGGATCCCTAACCATGAGCACATTTCCGAGCTCTTAAATGTGGCATCCGAGCTCAGTGGCTCTTGGAGCAGCTGGTGGAGTGACCCTCGCAGTGGCTGGAGGAGCCCAGACGGGGTTCCCTGGACGGTCTCTTCATTCAGGAGGGTTCGGAGAGACATACCACACTCTCTTGACATGGGATCCAGTCTCTGCCCTGTCAGCGAGTACATCAGGATCAGGGATGCCCGGGAGAATCTCACCGAGGGGTAGTTTCTCCTGCCTCTGCTGCCCCGGCCTAGGACTGTCGTAGTCAAGACACCACTCTATGATGTGTTCATCCAGAAGCTCTTTAACTAACTTCTTCTATTCAGTAAGCTGCTGACGCAATGCAGACTTCTCAGGGTCCTCTTCCAGCTTTGGCACTGAGGCTGATGGGTTGGAGTTCTTGGCAGCTCCAACATGCTCTTTTCCTTTAACGACATTCCAGCTCAGTACCAATGATTCAGTGGGTGGAGGGATACCTAGAAGGTTCCTCTTTTGGCGAGTAACCCTCATTGATGGGTCCAGTGGTAGCACATCCTCATGGGGGGCATCCCCATCGAGAATCCCCAGCTCATTCGAATCTCTAGTTAGGTTGGTCATGTTGACCACCACTCTTCCAAGGGGCATGCCCTCACCACTGCCAAGGGAATCAGGCTGTCGATGAATAACATTGAAGAGGAGGGAAACATACTTCCCCCAACCATGGACTTTCACGTGGTGGGTATCCTCCTCAACAACTCTTTGAAGTACTTGAAAACACTAAATGCATTGTTGTTGGAGGGCCCTGTGGAGGCCAGGTGACCCAGGGTGTCAAACTGTAGGGAGTGTGGCTAGGTTCACCAGGCGGCATTGTTTGCCGATGCCTAAGAGGTTCTCTTGGCTTCCAGGATAAGTCACTCGCCAGTGGAGAAGATGGAGGTGAGTCACCCTGAGGGTCTGGTGGAAGCATTCAAACACCTCTGGAGTGAGCGATTCTGGTGTACCAAAATTTGATCCTACGACCGGAAAAAACATCTCAGGGAAGTGGCCCGCTGCGAGGATGGATCAGAAGTTCCCCGTCTTAGATCTGGGGTCTAGCCTTTGAATGCCCCACTCTTCAACTAAGGGTGGATGGGTAACTGGCAGCGGTACTCAGGCAGACCACTAGGATGACAGGCTGGCCAGTGGAGAATACGGCGAACGAGCTGATTGGACGCCGAATCTCGGACTGTCCCCTGAGGATTGTAGTGACCCGGCCGCCATGTCGCGGTAAGATGGAACGGTGACCAGAACCCCTGGTGCGACAACAGTGTCTTCCAGGGGTGGGATACAACCTAACTCTTCCATCATTGACCCCAAAAATAGCTCCGAGATAGAGGGTGCTTCCGAGGGAGATGGTGGTGACTGTGCAGTCGGCCCTTGGAAGCATGCCAACGTCTCGTCCTCCTGGATATACCTTCGGAGGGAAGCATGGATCCTTCGGTCTTCGCATTTAGGAAGCACGAGGATGATGTGCCTCGTTCCTACCCCAACCCTTGACTTAGAGGACTGTGGGGAGGGTTACTGCGATGGATAGTACTTCGCCTCAGAGTCTGATAAGCAGACTGGTCTGATTCCTGCCCAGCCATCCCCCAGATTCCTCTTGCGGCTGCAGCGGCCTGCTGTCCTACCTCTGGATGGTTCTTCAGGGCATGGATGATTTGTGACATGGGGTCCCCCGGCTGTACCAGCACCAGGGTGGAGAGATTTTCCACCTGGGGAAGCCGGGGTGCGAGGGGCACCATGACAAATGTCGAAAGGGACACGGGGAGGACCTCTATGTTAGTGAGTGACCATATGTTCAATGCTTCCATGCTCGCTATTCACAGCAGGGGTTGTGACCCCGTACCCATCATAGTGGGTGATAGAGAGACCCCCACGTGGAGTGTTGTCGTCATTGGGAAGACCCCTTCCTGGGTTGAAGGTGGCACAAGGAAAACCTCCAAGACAAGATTGGAAGCAGGGAGGGCCCACACCTTCCGCAGTGGTGGTGCTGAGTGAGCCTTCGTGTCGGGAGGCACTACTGAAGACTGTTCCACAACGGCCATCACCTGTGCCGATGACTGGGAGAGTCGACCAAACCTGCCCATGGGGCAGTTGGGGTCTCGATCCTGGTTGGGCATATTTCTTTTCCTGCTCAACGTATGCAGGTATTTGAAGGGGTGAGTCAGCGGTGGCTCGGGCCACAGTAGTCACTGATGTTGACGCCCCATGATGAGCGTATTCTTATGCTCGTGCCCGAATCTGGCGTTGGGTCAGGTGGACTGGAGCCAGGGGTGCAGGCGCCTGAACTACCTAGTCCTTGGCTCGGGGAACCAGGCGGCGGTGCTGAGGCGGCCTGGTGGGGGCCCCTATCGGGAGCCCCTGAAGCAGGACTCCGACAGGGATGACAAGGATACATCCTACTTCAGCGGTGTAGGTGAGGGAGCTATCGAGGCACTCTAGGTACAAGCTACCGAAGCGATTGAACGTTGGGGTGGGGAGCAGCGGCTCCCTACACGGCCCTCGGGGGCGGCATGGACGGTGAGGCAGAACAACCTCAAGATCTAGGAGAGCCATATCCCCAGTGGGGACAACCCCCTCCTCCTCATACCTTCATAAAAGGTCATTGATTACCCTTCACTAGATAATCTCTGATGGGGAGTGGGGGCGTAGGTTCCCATCAGTCGTGGCAGTCGTGATTGTCGTGGAAGAAGCAAAACCATGCGGGGAAGCCGCACTGATATTTCCCCCGCCCATGCGTCGGTGGGTAGGTGTTCGAGCTCCGGAGGAAATGATTAGATTCCTGAAGCAGGGAGAAGAACTCATTAATACTTCTAGTAAAATGAATTGACAACTAGTGCCCCAACGCTGTTCCGTCTTCCATGGTTGGAAAGATGGATCCACGGTGACAACGTCGGAAGAACGGAAAGCTCAACGTCCTGACTGTCCCAACATATGACGAGTTCAACATTTTTCTTGCTCGGTAGGACCTGGTACCGGATGGCAAGGTCAGGAGACATGCTTATCCTCTGATGTCCTGAGCGCTACTAGTCCCCAAGATGAGGAGAGGAGATTTACATTGGGTTCACCATTTTTCTGTTTCCAACACTTTTTCCAGAGACGCGTGCGCATCCGTCACGCAGAGGACATGCTGTTGTGGCCCTGCATTCCCACTTTCTAAAGCTATGATACATCCGTTCCTTATTTAGGGATGTATACTCCTTGATCAAAACCGAGATGATGGAATGTCGGTTCTTACTTCTGTGGAATCCTCCTCGGAGCTTGTCACCTAGTCCAGGTCTCCCTCATAGATTAAATCCTGGTTCGTGAATCTCTTCCTGGCGCCATATCTTCATGGACATCGGTAAATTACACTGCTTCTGTCAGGACCTTCCAAGGAGTTCGATTAGGGCATTAACCTTCGGTTAGGAGAGTAGTTATGTTGGGGAATCAATGGCATGTCATAACACTAGGGAACTGGCATGTCTGTCGTCTATCCCTTATTATAGGGATTCTCGAGGGTGCATAAGCCCGAGGAATCCCACATAGAGCAAGGGGAATTGTATGCCATAGGAACATATTTGAGGTTTTCCTTAGCTTCCCATGTTCAACACAGGGTATGTCACAAGTTTAACGTCCAGTGGAGACAAATCAGATAGATTAGAACACTAGAAAGAGTGGATCATATTGAATAACCCCCTTGGAGGGAACACCGATATTGGGGCCGACATGTGGGCGGATTATCGAGTACTGTGGAGGGGAATGAAATGGCATGATCCCACCAGGATGTGGTGGCCCGGGTAAGAATTAGGATGGATGATGGATTTGGGATTGGGCCTTTGGGAGGCTTCCTATGTATCCCCGCTGCAGGGAATCAAAGTCCGCGTAGTTCGATGATACGGTGGGACACCTGAGAAGGCAACCCGTGAGAATGAATGCATTGATGGGATCCAGAGGGAGTAAAACCTCTAGGTTAGGGCGTGAGCTTCCCAAGGCACATGGTCTTGGGGGAGAGGTTAGGGTGAGACATGGGTGTTGCTCTTGAACCTCATGGAGGATTCCAACGTATCCCCGTGGAGGGGATTCAAATTCCACGTACTTAGATAAAATACAGTTTCATGTCATGCGAGATGGAGAATTTGGGGCATATAATCTAAGACGTCCCAAGGATATGGGGTCTACAAATCGACGTGAAGAGGGACCTGGGGTCCAGATGGATGGGGATTACGCTCTGAGACAGACCAAGGTGGTGGGGCTTGAACCGCATGGAGGCTTCCTACATACCATTCCTTAGCAGGGAAAAAAGTCCCCGTAGTACGGGATGGATGGGGATTACGCTATGAGATGGCCCATTGTTGTGGGGCTTGAACCTTGTGGAGGCTTCCTATGTACCATGCCTTAGCACGGATAAAATTCCCTCTAGTTTGGGATGGATGGGCCTTATGCTCTGAGACGACCCATTCAGGCTGGATGGGTCTTACGCTCTGCGATGGCCCATGGTGGTGGGGCTTGAACCTCATGGAGGCTTCCTACATACCATGCCTTATCATGGATCAAAGTCCCCATAGTTCGGTATGGATGGGGATTACGCTCTGAGACGACCCACGGTGCTGGGGATTGAACCTCATTGAGGCTTCCTATGTACCATGCCATAGAACAGATCAAAGTCCTCGTAGTTCGGGATGGATGGGTCTCACACTATGAGACAACCCATGGTGGTGGGGCTTGAACCTCGTGGAGGCTTCCTACGTACCATGCCTTAGCATAGATCAATGTACCAGAGTTCGGGATGGATGGGGCTTATGCTCTGAGATGACCCATGGTGGTGGGGATTGAACCTTGTGGAGGCTTCATACGTTCCATGCCTTAGCATAGATCAATGTCCCCATAGTTCAGGATGGATGGTTGTCAGGGTCGGTGCTCACTCTAAGCTCACGTGAGTCATACTCAGTGTGAGAAACAAGAAGTTGTGGGGGCCTGACGGTCACATCGTGAAGGGTGCGTCCATGAGAAGTGAGGAGGGTCTTACGCATTGAGAAACCCATGGTGCCGGGACATACTCTAAGATGGATGCCTTAGGGAGACAAAGAACTGCGGAAGAGGGATTTGGGACCAAAGAAAGGAGGAGTCCAACTTCCAATCATTCTCCCCGCTGGCCCTGGCGTCGGGGAAGTACAGAGGTTGATGGGTGCTACCATCTGCAAGAGGGGTTAGGGGCTTAAACCAAGGCCGCTTCCCTTCCCCGCAGACAAACACCAATCTGAGAAGGATGATATCATCCCATGTGGGGCGTGATCCCATCCCTGTAGAGATGAGCGGGCATGGAGAATGTCTGACGCGGAGAGACCCTGCGTGCGAGGCTCGGGGCCGGATCACAGTTTAATGTCACATGTTAAGGAAGAGGTGCTTGGTAGTTTAACGTCCTACAGATCAGATGAGGTGGGTTGTCTCCACACCCCTTGGAATTACATAGCTGGTGCCCTATGCCCCTTATGGAAGGGAAGGAATCAACAAGGCTGTTCTGAGGGGGTGTCGCAGGGCGAACCATCGAGGGGTCCATGTTAGCATGGAGACGTGAAGGATCAATAGAAGTTAGCATGCCTATGCGAAGAAGCATGAGGCGATGCAACGCAATGGGAAGGATTGTCCAAGGGACATTGAAATTTTTTCGTACAAGATTAGAAGTCCGTATAAGAAAACGATTCATGATACCAACACCCGGGGTGCACATGACACTCACGAACGACACCTGGAAGGAGGGAATCAGACTCACACACATGGAATGCCTAGGGAGCACCAAGGTGAAAATCGCTGAAGGATTTCATGCAGCCTTTGGGGTTGCTCAAATTTAGGGCTGCTGAGCCTTTACGTTACTTGAATTGATTGCGCGCAAGGGTGCAGGATTATGCGTGGGTGAAGAGGGCCGAGCGTAGGGACATGGGACACATAAAGATTGTGCACCACTGACGGGCCTGCACGCAATGGAAGGAATGTCACATAGGTGAACAGACCCCAAGGGGCTAGAATTTAGTCTAAGCCAGGGGATCTCACGTGAAGGAAGATCCCAGGGCGACTTTGCGCGAAAAAGAAAGATCCCTACCCGAAGGCAATATTGCACGCGCACAGAATGGAAATTACGCTTACGAGAGGCGGTTCTAATTCTTTAGACCTGAAAATGAAGGGGGGATCCTTCTATTTATAGGCCTCCAGTGGGATGGAATTCAAGGCTTGCATGAAATAATTGTGCGACTAATGCGGTGGCATGACATATCGACTGCTCGGGGCTCGGGCACAAAATAATTTTATGCCGGCGCCGGGACCTTTAATGAATACCGAGGCCTTCTGCACGTGACATAATTTTTTCGCGCATGTCTCCTTTTTGCGCACAACCACTCCGGGCCCTCTGGACCGGGCCTCCGAGCCCAAATATGACTACACTTTTTCGTTACAGAACTTTCACTGGTACTTACGCATTTTTTGGCATCTAAAATACTCAACATATTAGAAAATTAATTTACATGAAGTATAAAAAATCATGAAAATAATTATATTCATGATAAAATATTTCAAATGTAATACATACACTTAATGAAAAAATATAGCTGCATAACATGGGTTGTGTCTCAAAGAAGTCCAATTGAGAAAAAATTATTGTATCGATTATGAAACATTTGAATAATAAATACCATGAAAGAAATGTCATAAAATTGATATGTAAATACAAATAAATTTAACTATTATAATAATATAATACATACATGGGTAGAATACACACCACTTTGAAGTAATGGGTGGTGAATAATGCATGTATCTCACAAAAATAAAAAGTTAGATAAAACCCCCTTACCATGTGTCTTGACTCTCTTCGTACTCGTACAATCCTCCTGTATAATAAATATAATTTTAATATAAATATATAATAGAACCATATTATTATATATAATAACATATATGGTTTTATTATCAATTTATATAAACTACTTGTTAATAATTCCAGGTTAACGACATACTCCAGATAATATTTTCTTTGTTTTTCACACGTGTCTTAATTTGATATATCATAAGTTACTATACTTATATCATGATTTATAAAATATAAAACATGATATAAATATAATTTATATCAATTATATATCTATTAAAAAAATCTGTAGGATATATAATTATGAAATATAATATACCCTTCATGGAGACAGTAGGCCGTATATACGCATGAATGTTGTTTCCGTTTAATTATCTTATTGAAAGAAAGAAGATCAATGAAATATATGTATATATATGTAGATATATATAATTATTACATTAGAATAATTATATTATAATTATAATATATTTTCAATTAACCCATCTTGAATACATTCCATGTAGTACGTAAACAAATCACATCACATTGAGGGGGCGGTAGTCCACACTTCCTCAAACGAAATTAGCATATTTTCACCAAATGGAAAGTATAAAGAGAAATGTTGTAGAAAGATTATATATTATAAATGAAATAATAAATATAAAATATAACATATATAAACATAGTGTTTATCATAATTTCGATAATGAGATGAGGTAAATAAATAATGAACAATCATTGTTTAGTGATGCGATAGTTCACCGTACACATAAACAATATGATCGTTACCCATTAGATAGATGTGTGTGTAAGTGTAGGTCAAACCATTAACAAAATAAATCATAGTATATTTAGGATAATGTTTTTTATAAAATCATAAAATAATATTAATTAAGGTGGTGGAGAAATAAAATAAATGAAAGGATCTTGAGGGAGGGTGTTACCTATTAATCGGGTAACTCCTTTTGGTTTACACCAAAGGGATTCCATGAAAGGATTTATGTAAAAAGTGAGTCTTAAAGGACTAATAAATATATATTTAGGGTATATTTTGGTATATATTGATAGATTCAGAGTTTCTTGGGAGGTGCGAGGAAGTAGGAGGAGGGGATACCTTTTTATAGTAGAGGAGGAGTGACACTCTTGTAAATTTTGGTAAAGGGAATTACAAACACGTTTTTCCCATGGAATGTGGATCCAATAATATTAAAAAGTATTTAAAAGTGATTATAGGTTCTAAATATGTCCATAAAATATCTTTTTTACAAGGTTCTAGGTCATTTTGTCCCTTAAGGTTAATGTTTACTCCTTCATTAAGCATAAACTTATCTTAATTGATTTAATTAATTTTAATTACTTTCACTAATATTTTGTGTCAAAAACTAAGTTAAACTAATTATAAATTATAAATTATCATGATTACAAATATTTAATTCATTTTTAGAAAATAAAATCACATAAGTGGAAGAAATTAATTTAAATTTAATCCTACAGTCAGGTAGACAATGCTGGGTTTTAAAGTAAAACGTTTACAAGTTTGCTATGTGTTTATTTCCAATTTCACTGTGAAATGGGTTAAAATGACCTAAATTCGATTAATTGATAAAATATTATCTATCTACAGTTTTTAATCAATTTAATATATAATTTAATCTTATAAATAAATTATATGAAAAATTAGTTTTGAACTAAAATTCAGTACTTTTCACTATTCATTAAAAAATGAAACTTCACAAAAAAATATGAATATTTCACCAAATACTAATTATTTTGTTAAAATTTAAAATATAATGAATAATTATAAATATTCAATCTATAATATTTAAAAAAATTTATTTAAAATGGGTTTTCCATTAAATGATGGTAAAAATTCATTAATAAAAATATATATTTTTGAGCATAAAATTGGGATTATTCTTATCTTATGTCTAGAAAATCTATTAGATTAATATAAAAAAAATAATTTATTAAATATATAACACACACATATATAGTAAATAAATATCACTCCCTAATGGTTGTTAATTTAATTTAATAGGGAAAAACAACTTTGTGACCATATAAATTATAAATATTTTTCTTTATATTCAATTGGTTTTCAAATTAATTTCTAATTAATCGGTAACCTATGAATTCATCTTATATTTGTGAAAAGAATATATTTTTACTAATTACATAATAATATTCATAACATCCAATTTAGAGGCTACAATATATCTTTTTATATTTAATAATATTATTTTAATATTATATTATTGTTTGGTAAAACTCAGTAATGAATGTTACACAAGCCATAACAAAAAGTCATTATTGTATGTAGTGAATGACTAACTTGGTGTATCATAAAACGTACGCCAAATATAGTGATTTAAAATAAAAAAAATTATTTTCATTTTTTTCAGAAATGAAAAATATAAAAAAGAATAAATCAATTAAAAAAATTCACAAAATATTGGGGTGTTATAATGGTGTTGCGTTATAGTGTATATGTTCATGGTGTCACATTACTTAAAATGAGGTAGCTACTGTGATTTTTTTAGGTACACTATCAAATAGATTAGAAGAGCTCATACCTGCGAAGATAGTTAAGGTGTGTTGTGTATGATCATGCTAGTGAAAATGTATGAATGAGGGACTTGAATTGGTAATAGTTTGATTCTCAAGAAGAAGTTTTGTGATACAGTGTGAATGTGTAGACACTATGTATCTATGTTGGATCTATGGAGGCACTGTACAAACAGATGTTTCTAGGTGAGGAATGCTGCAATGGTTGAGCTGGAGGTATGGGCAAAGGAGATACAATATAGGCATAGAAGAGTCACAAATGAGGTGTTCCATACTGAGGACTGGTGTGTGCTACAAACATGACCGAAGGAGCTCATAAGAGGACATTGGATTGGATTTTCATAGTTAATTAGAAGATGAACATGAAATATATACATACATACAAAGAAACACACACACACACTCACACACACACACAGACATATGTATATATATATGTATAAAATTTATATTTATATTAAAGTCTCAATATATATATAACCATATATATGGAAATAAGAGCTTAATAATATTATAACAATATAAACACAAAAATAACATGATATATATACACACACATATATGTTAATATATATATATGCGCGTATTCATATATATATATATATATTAAACAAATAAACATTATATATAATATAAATATTAAAAATATAAAAAGATATATAATATGTAATTTTAATTAAAAATAACATAATTAAAAAAATGTGTGGAAAAAAATTCACATAAATTAATTAAAATAGAGAAAATATAAAAGATAAAAAATAAATTAAAATAATGTTGAAAATTAAAGGATTTATAAAGGATAGGATATTAATATAAAAAAATTAAAACAAATAATCGGATAAACTATTATCCCAAAAATTCTCACCCTTTTTTTTAAATTGAAAAAACAAAACAAAACATTTAATTTTAAACTATCCCAAAATTTCGACCCATTTTTGAAATTTATGAAAAATAAAAAAGAAAAAAAAATGTTCTTAAGAATAATATAGTAAAAAAATAAGGAATGGGATAACTCTGCCTTAATTTATGCAATTATAATAGTGATATTAAGGTAATAAAATAAAGTTCAACATGCTATAAAAATTAAATTTCCATCATAGCCAGTTCAAAATTTAATTTTTCAAACCTCACAGAATCTAGTGATTTAGTAAATATTTTTATAAGTTGGTTTTATATTATAATTTATTCCAAAATGATATCCCACTTATTAACATTATATCTAAGAAAATTTAAGTGTAACATATATTTTTTTGGTCTTAGAATATTGAAAATATTTTTCAACATTAAAATAGTAGATGTTTTGTCATGGAATATGGGCATTTTATCTAAATAAACATTAAAATAAATTGGATTTTGTTTTTTTAAAATACTTTTAACACAAAAATGTGCATCATAATTTTACTCATCTACAACTATTGAATATGAAAATAAAAATTTATTTTTTGAACTCCATGATATTAAACATTTTACTAATAAGTGACACATACCTGGTGTGGTTTTCTTGTACAATCTATAGCCTCCAATGTCAAAGTTATAATAAGTTAAAAAATTTAAATAGTTCTAACTAGTTTAAAATAAACTAGTGTTCACAGTCCCTATAATATATAATATTATTGTTTTTACATCCCTTAAATGAAATTATTTTGTATTAAACTTATATCATGCACAAATACAAATAGAGAATATAATATTAGGCCTTGATTTAGTTATATATAGTAGGATTCATATTATAACTCTATATGTGATATCATTTATATTTTTTTAGATTCATCCAAATCCTCTTTAGTGTTATTAATCAATGGTGTTCTCATAATTTTACATGAATCAAAATTGAAATTTATAACTAAATACGTAGCATATTTACATTGATTTAGAAAAATGCAATCTTTTGTTTGTAAAATTTGAAGACCAAGTAAAAAAATTAAATTAACTCATTAGCCTCATGTAAGATTCATTTCTAATTAATTATGAAAATTATTTACTGATTATATCATTTATATATCTAAAAATAATAATATAAACATATATTTCTACAATTAAAATGTCATTAGAAACATTATTTATAAATAATTTTGGATCAATGATTCATTTATTAAAATAAGTTTTGAGTAAGAATATAGATATTATATCATACCAAGCTCTTGGAGCTTGTTCTAAGAAATAGAAAGTTTTAGGGTATTTGAAAACATGATTTTTTTTTCATTTTTGAAACTAGGTGGCTGATTAACATATAACACTTCAATAATTACACTATTTAAAAATACAATTTTTTACATCAATTTTAATGAGTTTAAAATTATTATAACTATTAAAGGATATAAGAATAAAAATTAATTATATTCAAGAAACCAGTGAAATTTAATCTATAAAATTTATACCTCATTTTTATAAATATCCTTAGAAAATGAGTCTAGCCTTATTTCTAACTATAATACTAGAATCATCAATTATATTTGAAAAAAATCCATATAGTTCCAATAGAGAATTTATCATTAGGTAACTCAACTGGATTCTAGAATGTATTTTTATCTAACTTATTATTTTCATCATGCATACAATTTATCTACTTTTAATCTTTATAATATTTTTAATAATAACAGGTATGAAATCAAAAACAAAGGAAGAATTAACAAAAAAACTAAAAATTAATTTTATAGTTCTAATTCCAGATTCAATATTTCCAATTATATTTTCTAAATAATGATCTCTATAAGTTTTATAAATCAAAGGATTAGATTGATAAGATATGTGATCCCCCTCAACCTATTCATTTTAATTTTTAGGTTTATCTTTATAAAAAATGAAATCATTAAATTCTTTAATAAAATCCACAAAATATTTGTTATGTTATTGATTAATTTCAGTAAACTTCAAATGTATATACTCCTCTATTGACATAAATCTATTTTTATATACTATATAATATTTTCCATTATTTTAGTATCCTATAAAAATTACCTCATCACTTTTAACAACAAAATTTTCAAGATTATATTTATTATTTAAAATATACACTCTACAACAAAAAACATTAATGTAACCAATATTTGGTTTCATTTATTTAAATATATCTTATTTTTTTATATAACTTGGGTATAATGTAAACCCCATTTATAATATAACAATAAATTTTGACCAATCCAACCCAAAAATATTTTGTTAAGGTTAATTCATTTATCACTGTTTGTGCCATTTCTTGTATAGTTTTAATTTTCTTCTCTACAAGACAATTTTGTTTTGGTTTTCTAGGGGAATAAAAAATACCAAAATATATATTGTCTTTACAAAATTTCTCAAATAATATATTAACATACTATCCTTTGTTATCAATTATATTTGATGTTATTAAATGACTATTTTGATTTTGAATTAGTTTATAGAAATTAATAAACATGTTTAAGGTTTAACTTTTATGAGATAAGAGACAAATCCAAGTGAATCTACGAAAATAATAAACAATTATAGACACATATTTATTACTAAGTAAACATTCAATTCACATGGGTCAAATTAAATCAAGATGAAGTAGTTTTAAGCATATAAAAGAATTGATATTATTGAGAGATAAATATGAAACTTTTTACTGGTTACCCTTTAGACAAGAATCACACCCAAAATTCTTCCTCTAAATTCTGGAATTTTTAGGGCATGTCGATGATTTTCCAAATTGTAAATATATTGAAGATGAATGTGTTTCAATCTTTCATGCCAAAAAATATGGTTTGTTACTACAAATTTTAAACACTTTATGTTTTTCTAGGTTAGTTCTAAAAATGATATAGTATATATATTTATTTATATTAACAAAAAAAATAGTATTGTCTTTATAAAAAAGACATTTATTATCTTGAAACATTACACCCATTCCATCATAAAAATGTTGTGAGATACTAATGAAATTGTATTTTAATCACCACATATATATATATACATATATATATTCCTTTAGAAATGATAATAGATTAAAATATTTATACTTCTCCAAAAGCTTTGACCATACCTTTAGATTTTTCACCAAAAGTGATAGTGCATGCATCATATAAATTAAAATATAAAAAGTTATATATTTCCCCAGTCATGTTCCTGGAGCACTGACTATCCATATATAATGTATCTTCAGAACACTTTAGGATGGTTTTCTATAAAATAGATTAAATAGATAATTGTTTTAGCTCCCAAGATATTTTGGGTCTAACTAGATTAGGAATAAAACTTCTACATACTCATATAGATTTTAGAAATTCATTATATAGTAATATAGAAGATATTTTTTAAATATAAAGTACTTGGGGTGGCCTAATGATTTGGTGAATATTAAATAACATTTTTTTAATTACCTTTTTATATTATATCTATCACATGTAATATTTGAAATATTTCTGTTACTACTTTTAGTAAAAGTGGTTATATATATATTAGGAATATTTATAATATATCCAAAGCTAGTTTTTATTATATTGTGGTTGTTCATAACCATCATCTTATAAATTTTTCTTGACATTTAATAAAATTAGATAAGGTTTCTTTTACTCCAATAATTTCTTTTTTTATATTTTCATTCTATTTTTGAATAAATGTTAGATCATCAAAAATTTTCATAGTTGAACATGATCCTGTATTATTTAATTTCTTATTTTTAGGTTTATACTTCTGTAATTCCAATTAAATTTTATTTTAATCATTATAAAACAATTAAAATCACATGTCTTGATCCTCATAATTTTTTGACATGAAATAAATCATTCTCTCATTCTCATCTTTGAGAATAATTAGTTTAGAATTTAAATCCTCTTTAACCTCATTAAATTTCTAATTTTATCTTTTTAGTTCCTTTTATAGTTCGACCATTATCAAAATATCACTTTGAAACTGTTCATTTTGACTAGTTTTTTCTTTAGATTCAGTTTCAATATCCCAATCATAACTAAAAGTGTAATAATAATCAATATTTAACTTATTTATAGTTTATTACATCAAGAAAATATTGGTTGATTATTTTTCAATCACAAAATCATCACTACTTGAGTCTGACTCCATTGTGAAACTAAATCTAGTATGGTATACTCATTTTAACTCCTTGTATTTCTTGTATTTCCCTTCTTACTTTACTTCCAGATAGTTCAACATGATATGTCCCTTTTCCTATAATTATATAATTTTAATTTGAAAACACTATATTTAATACTTTTACCATTCTAACTTCCCTTTTTGTAATACTTTTAGGGATCTTTTCTAGGACTCTTCTTATAGATTCTTTTTCCTTCAATGTACTTACAGACTCCTTTGGTAAAATTTTCTATTTCAACTTTCTCACTTTGCTATAACTCAGATTAAGAGGAATTTACAGTAAAATTAACATTATATTTGAATGGTATACCATTACTTTTGTCACAATCATCATCATCATCATAAATATTCTTCATTTACATTTTGTATTGAAGAAGTGATCCTATAAATTCATCTATTGAATACTTAGTGAAATCATTACTTTCTTTAATCCAAATCTTCTTTGAGTGACATATCTTAGGTAGATATTGAACTATTATTTCAATGAGAACTTAATTCTTCATGGTATCCTAGAAGTAAACCACATTGTTTAATATCTTTGTGAATCTTTTATATAACTTGTTGATGCTATCTTGATTAGTCATTCTGAATTCTTGAAACACATCACTATTAATACTTAGTTTGGTTCTTTGCAACTTATAATTTCCTTGATGAGTGACTTTTAAAGTCATGCAGATGTTATTAGTAGTTTTACTATAATAAATATATCTACACATATTTATACATAGAAAAATATAATTAATTCATATGTTTGTAGTTTAGAACACATTTTTTAGCATCATTATGAGTTAAAGTTTCTACATCTACATCAGGAAGTTTATATGGTTTTAATATTATAACACAAAATTAAAGACCAATATTTTTTAGAAATACCTTCATCTGATACTTCCAGTAAACATAGTCACTTCAATTTATGTGAGGTGGTTTTATGAGATTTATCATCTCAAATTACTATCTTTACATAATCAATGTAATGGATCTTTTCATAAACTGTTATGTTTTGTATATTTTTTTAGTTAAAATAGATAATGAATCAATAATAAAAAACTCCTAAAAAAGGCACTGCCCTTTGATTTGAATTTCACATTCCAATATATGAAAATACTAACTAGAGGGGGGAGAGGGTTAATATTCCTTTTAAACTTCAATTAATAAAATTTAATTACTATGGTGATTAATAGTGTTAATTGTATAGGGGAAGATAAAAAAACAAATTATGTTTTTATAGTAGTTCAGATCACCATGATCATAATACACTATTAAATATTCTCTACTCAGGTAGAAGACTTATATTCACTAATTTCTCACTTTTAATAGGGATTGATAACCCAATTACATATAGATGTACCTTTGGCTTACCTGGTGGTATTACCCCAAATTTTAATAGGTGTCACGACCCACCTGATTTTTTATGGGATTCAGAAACTAATCATATTTTTGGAAAGGAGTAATAACATATTAGATAGATTTTGAATGTGTAAAGATTAAACAAACTCTATAAGAACAACAATTATAAATTATAAATACCATGATGAAAAAAGTAGAGAATTTTGAATAGAAGTGGAGAATATCATGTTGAATATTGATGCAGATCAGTATATTTGATCACTTTATTATTGTATTATAAATAGGATAATGCCCTATATGACCATAGTAATAGAATATTAGTCTTAGTCCATATTGAGTAGTTCAGGATGCGTAAACAAATGTTGTATTTTCCTCTCACGATAATCATATTAATTTTCACCATCAATCGATATTGAATAAAGTTTTTCAAATTTATTTTTATCACAATCATTGATTCAGATTATAACAACTAATTATGATTCATTAAATCCAGGATCTTGAAGTGTCTTAATAGAGAATCACAAAAATACATGTTAGAAAAATAATAAATTTTGAAATATTACTGTTACCTGTAATTTTAAATAACAGGTTCATACTAAGAGAATCTTCATGACCTTTTATTACTACATGGATTAGATTATAAATTTTTTAAAGTAATATAATTATTATTAAAGAGTGTTTTTAAATTAATTAAAACAATAAAAAATTATTTTACAAAACTAGCTGTAATTTGATATCATAAAAGTTATGAAAACAAAGCCTAAATTAATTGATATGAAAATAAATTTTTTATAATTATTTCTATGGTATTCTTCTATAAACTATTTTACAACATAATAAATATAAAGTATATTTATTTTATCAAGAAATAAATTCATCAAAATACATTAAATGAACTTATATTACATCATTTTATTAAAATATCACTTAAACAAAGTTTATGAAAAATATAAGTTTTCAAAAAAAGTAAGCAATTGATTGTGCGATGCACAGACCATGTAATATTATTATTGAAGTAGGTATAATGACCATAAAACATATTTATCATGTGTTCATTATACTAATTGTGTCATCATGAATGGTTAGTATACTAACCTTATGAAGTAGTTATCGTGTTGTTGGTATACTGACTATGTGAGTACTTAAAAATAAATTCATGCAGTCAATTAAAAAATTTATTTAGGCTAAAAAACATGTAGTAACTTTAAAATAAAAAAAGGTAACATTAAAAAAAATTATAAACTTTACATTAGGTACTTTAACTCATGGTAGGTTGCAGCAACATTTTCACAGCAGGTATATAATGTTAATATGGTAGGTTCTCATGCAAAAACATCATATTTCACTTATGATAACTTTTCAAAGATATTATTGGTAAGTTCATATACCCACACAATAACTAAAATACCTATAAGGTTAGTTTAGATGGAATTCAGAGTAAGTAAATACCTTCACTTGATAACTCATGGTATATTCGCCAAAATGAATATTATGTTTATAATTATCATGAGGTCGGTTCTTATATAGAAACTTCATATTTTTCATTTGGTAACTTTTCAAAGCTATTCAATGTAGGTTCCTCTACACACATTGTAATTAAAATTCTTTCATTGTTTGTTAGGATAGAATTCAAGGTAGGTATATACATTCACTCAATAAATCATTATATTATCTCCAAAACACATGGTAGGTACCATATTGTGAGTTTTTTTCTTCATGGTACATTCATATTATACAATGTAGGTTCATTTGTTATCCACAAATACTGTATGCATAATTACTATATGTGCCTCTTCCATTGGCGGTTGTTATGCTTGTAGGTGGGAGAGGAGATCTGCATTATGTCATGTGGATGAATTAGTGTGGACGTAGCGTCACAATGAGTCACTATGTAACATTGTAGAGTACATGCACTTAGTGTCACACTGGTTTGAATGAGGTAGCTACTATGATGTTTTCATTCATGATGTTGAACAAAATAGAGGAGCTTGTGTAGGAAAAGTTAGTTGAGGTGTGTTTTGGATGATCACCAAGAAAGGTGTGCTATAATGGTTGAGCTAGAGGCATTGAAAAAGGAGATGTGGTGTAGGTATGGAGGATCCACAGATGAGCTGTGCCATGATGAGTACTTGTGCACACTGTAAACATGGTCAAAGGAATGTAAAGGCGCACACTGGAATAGATTTTTGAGGTTAGAGAATAAAATGAGCAAGAAAGAAAATATACATATACACCATTTATAATTATATATAATACTCGATCTATATGTATATACATAACACTTTATATATGAAAAAAACTTCTCAATTATATTAAAATAATATAAACACAAAAAAAACTTGGTAGATATATATATTTATATTTAAAAACATGAACGTGATATAATATATATATATATTAAAAATATAATAAGATATATAATATGTAATCATAATTTTAAAACAATCTTAATTTAAAAAATGTGTGGAATTTTTTTTCACATAGATTAATTACAATGTTGAAAATATAAATGATGAAAAATGAATTAAAATAATATTGAAAATTATAATATTTAAAAATGATAGGATTTTAATTTTCCAAAAAAATAAAACAATTAATTATAAAATCCAACAACACAAACTAGCAGAAAAAAGACTCCTGTGAGCCTAAAGGAACATGAATTAGTCTAGAAGAACAATGAAAGATGATCAATCGCTTACACTATCACCCAAAATTTCATCACTGTGGATAGGTGATCGAAGAAGTACATGTGGATCAAAACCATATAATCTCTACTTTTGGACCTTGTGATGCAATGATGATACATAGACCATGTTTAAACTATTACCACCGTCAATGTAGAAAGAACTGAAGACTGGGGTAACCATTTTCTCAGGTTTTAAATTAGTTAAGTTAACTTTAAAAGATCATCTATTCATTCTAGGAAAACCATTTTCAATATTTTTCAATGAAATTTTCATTGGCCACAACATTCATTTTCATTTACTTTTTGGATGATCCATTGAATCTAAAAAAATCCGAGCTGGCCCTAGGCCCAATAATTGCTTCCACTAAGTCCAAACCATACAAAAAGTTCAATATCCAATGGTTCTATAAGATCCGTAAGTATAAATTTATAAGTTTATTAACATTATAGAAATAAAGGTATTTAATTTATTATGATATAATTATATTTCAGATAATATTCCCCATAATTTTGCTTCAAAGGATTTAAAATGACCATGCTTATTAACATTAGTTTTCATTACTATAATAGATATTTTACCATTATAGAATAATAAAAATGAAATGAAATTAAAATTAATGTTATGTTCAACAATGAAATCAATTTTTTAGAATTTCCATGCAATAAAAAAGATTACAAAAAATAGCAGCATTAACTCAAATAATGTAAAAGCATGATGAGTAGTGATGATTTGCAAAGAGTTATAAAAATAATGAAAAACACGTTACATATTTGAGCTCTCTTAAAAAAATTATATTAAATTAGTAAATTATTTTATGGGTTACTTGTAATGTTCAATTATGTTATTATAATGTGCAAGACTATAGTTGTGATGAAAAAAATTAGAAAAAACATGCATTTTGATGTAGAAACAACTTAGAAAAATTGTTTAATGAGTGTTAATTTTTAATCTCTCATAAATAAGAGATAATATATAGATATAATATGGAAAATAATTTAAATTAATTTGTTATATGTGTCAATATTAAATAAACCTTCATTATAATTTGTAATGATCATGTGATCCAATCAAAGCATTTCCCACGAGAGTCTCTAGACTAGTGTGCAGTATTAATCCCACTCATTATGCAGTGAGTGAAGATAGAGTTGATACTAAATTTTATTTTTTATGGAGATTAAACATAGGTGAATCCATTTGAAAAAAATACAATTTCTACTCTTTATGCAATTGTTTGGATGTTTTATTACTACATAGGTATTTGAGAATTCTAACAGATCATGAAGGTGGTATAACTCATTAAAGAATGAAAATGAATTTATGTTAATAAAATAAAATATAAATTATTATTGAAATGATAAGGAATTGGAAAGGGTTGAAAAAATAAAGTAACAAAGATGTTTTGAACCCTTACTTTGGATTATTAATGGCATTAAAAAATGATATAATGAGTGGTAATGAGTAATATCTCATTGAAATTATATTAAATAGATTATAATACCATGTAATTAAAAGAATTATAGTTTATGGAAAAGAAGATTAAAATACATTATAACAAAAAAATTTCAATTGGAAGGGAAAGAGGAGGATTACAAACCCTTACTTCTCTTGTGCTTCTTATCTTAGAGTTGACCCTTCAAACTAGAAAAACTATTCATTATTGAATAGTTTTAAATAGATGAGAATACATAAGAGATATATTATTAAATAAATTTAAATTTTTGTGTGTGATAATTAGAAGAGGGAGTGGGAATTTATACTTGAGGAGGGGATTATTTAGGGTTAAGATATCGAATATTATTTTTTAAGACAAAAAAATTAGTGGAATTGATTCAAATAAATTTATTTTATATTTGATGATTAAAATATTACGTAAGGTATCTTAAACCATAAAACAAAAATTAATAGTTGATTATATAGTTATTTTAGTCATTTTTTACATTTATCCTAACAGTTTACCTACTTTTACCATTACTAGGGAAACTAATTTTTTAACCATGGAAATTTTTATCAGCATAAAAATAAAATTTCCCTTATTACATAATTTATAAATTCAAAGTCCAAATATTCAATCAAATTTACATGTTTAAATCTAAAAAATATATAAAATTAAGTTCTAAAGTGATTCATGGATAACAGAAAATAGTATTTTTATTATCCACTCAAAACTTTTTTCCCCAAAAAACCTATAAATTCACTCCAATATAATTTCAAAATTATCGTTTTGAAAATTAATATATTTTTATAAAAATAATTCTCTAAATATGATAATTTTAATTTTTAAATAATGATGCTAATTTATTAAAAAAATATTTTGTTTGATATGATAAATTTTTTAATCTTTAGAAAAATTAATTTTGTTTACAAAAATTCTATTATCATTTATATGAATATATATAGTATTTTGAAAATAATTTTTGGAAATGAATAATTTATTGAAAAAAATAAGATTTATGTTTTTAGGTGATAAAATTCCATACACTATATTTGCATCAAAATTTTTTTTAATCATATTCTACAATTTTTATTTAATTATTTTTCGATTTTAATAACATAAATATAGACACAAGTATACGAGTTTTATACCATATCCCTAAATATGACACAAAGAAGTCAATTTAGAAGGAAATACCCATTAATAAAACCCTAGGTCACTACATGACTTGATCCAATGTACTGATCGTCATGTGAATGGTTAACCCTCCATCCCATATCAGAATTCCAAGTGGGTAGTGGGATGATGGATAGGTTCCACCACACCCATAATTATTTTGAGCTTCCCACAAAAAAATACTGAGATGTTTTTAAATTGAAGTGCTTATTGTTTTTTGCACCACACCATCCACTTGGCCCCTCCATGTCACCTATTTCCTATATCTATCTATGACCACAACATGGGCCATTTCTTTTATCATAAATGTACTCAACAATCCGTCTTTAATGTGGGATGATAAGACTTTAACATTGGTCTGGAGAAAAATTATAGGGTAAATTTACAAATCAAGTAATCCCCCAATTGCATACATTACTCAGTAATAATAACAATAATAATTAAATGTTAAAAGTTTAAAAAATTACAGTTATTACAACCATGGTTTTTTAAAACTACAGAAGTAACCACTTTTGGATGTGGTTTTGGGAAAACATGGATATAATGAAAAATTTGGATCAACCTACCTCCATGGTTTTTAAAACCATGGATATTAGTACATGTTATTTCTATGGGTTTTTTTAAACCATGGAAATAGATTCCTACCATTGTATTTTCAGAACCACGGAAAATGATGTATGAATAGAATCAAATTACATTCTTATTCAGTTATCATTATCTTAATGTCTATTTTAAATCATAAATGTACTTCTTCATCTTAAAAACCAAATGATCATGGACGTTTTTTTTAAAAACCATATGGAAGAACCATATAAACAATTACAGTAATATCAATATTAAAAAATTAATTTGACATCCATTTGATGAATATTTAAATTAAAACTATATACTAAGGCTATGACCACTGATAAAGAATCGTTGGAAGAAATTGGTGAAAATGATTATTTGTAATCAATACCCTCTCTTGGATTATATCTCTTCAATACTATACTATCTTTATATATTTTAATATTTTCAAATAGATCATACTTTTTTATAAAGATCCATCTTCATCCAATAAAATTAATACCATATAAAAATTCAACAATATCCCATATATTATTATGTGACATAGTAGAAATCATATCATTCATATAATTTACCCATTTAAAATTATGATAACTCAAAATGAATTCTTCAAATGTGATTGGATCAATAATATCATTAAAATAATATTAATGCATATAATGATACACCATATAGTTATTAGGTATAAATGGATTAAAAATTCTTTTATATATTATCAATTCAACATATTTAGTTAAGTCATCAAGTCACTATTTACATAATTATTGTGCAATCATAATTTATTCTCCAATAGTAGTGGGTTGATCATGATAAATTGGTACCAAAACATAAATGGGAAATAAAATGTATGACACTTTAAATTCAACATGCCCACGTTAAAATTTATTAGATGAGAAGAATAATCAGTTCCTTCCTAATCAAACATAAAGAATATAACATGATTAGATCCAATGACTCTCATTGATCGAGAAAAACAATAAAATTTTCCACTTATAGAACCTATATAGGAGCCAATAATGACACTACTAATATTTTTAGGATAAACTTTATTCTAATTAGGATTTTATAACCTCACTTTTATTTTCAAAACACATACATAAAAATTTCTCAAACTAGATTTGTTTCCATTCATCATCCCATAAGGAATTTTATGCACATATTTTATTGTCACATGATTTTAAATATATAATGTAGTCTATAAACAACACCATCTTAAAAAATACTTAATATGAATGTATGGTCATATATAATACAATTTTATTAAGTGTATGATTTTATTTTTTTGAAACACCATATTTTTTAATGGTACCTTACATTGTGTATTGAGCCTTAATTCCACACGTATATATTTATAACAATGTTAATCAAATTATAAACATTACATGATCTTCTTACTCAATTATTTATGAATTTATTATTTTATTTCTTTAAATAAAATATATAAAAGTTTTAGAATTATATAAAAACAAAATCAAGAATAATTATTTATAATAATAATATATTAATTTGCCGACTATTGATATTCCCAGTTGTTTATGCCCCAAAATATTTGTTTTTTCATCAATTATACTTCTTTTTTCCGATTATAGAAATGGAAAACATGTCACCTAAATTCAATATGAAAAATATATTACATATTACTCCAAAGTATGAAATAATGTAATTATAATAGATGACATGTTTTACATTTCCTAAATTAAAATTATATCCATAATGGTCTAAAATTAAACTATAAATAAAATTTCTCCTCATTGAGGGAACATAAACAATATATTTCATCAAAAAAACATGTCTATTTAAAAATTCAAGATATTAATACAATTTCAATATTATAAAAATTGGATCCATTAAAAATAATTATTTTTGATTCAATATCACTTTTTATCCTCATTTTTGTGAACCATATAGATAATTTAAAACATGAATTATTACACCAGAGTCTTACAATAAATTATTGGGTAAAAAGTTAACCAAATATGATTAAAAAATATAAATATAAGAGTATATCTTATTTATAAATATTAATTTTATTTGTATTTATTCTCATTATATGTTCTTCCACACTAACACCGTTATATTAGAATTTTCATTCAATAAGAGATATAGTCATTTAAGGGATTTTCCAAAAGTTTTGGTTTTTTATTAAAATATTTTTAAAAACTTTAGTATCATCATTCTATGAAACACTCTATCTTAAAAAATTATCCCTAGTGTATTTTATTACCATCAAATAGGTCCCATTTGAGTGATCCCCCTTTTAATGAAAAAAAATTTGATCTAATATTGGATAAGCAGTAAGAGATACATGTCAATTTACCCTTAATATTATGCTTATATTTTTAATAGTCAAATAATAAATGAGAGATTAAATCTACCCCACAAAAAGTAGTCCCATTTATAATTTTGATATAATTCAGTGATGTATTTATATTAAATCATCAAATGAGTCATTTAATATGGATAAAAAATATGTAGTAAAAATTGATTCTTTATGCATAATAACTGCTCCTTTTCTAAAATTTTATCTATCATGATCCAACCTAAGGGTCCCAAATCATAAAAAATTAAATCATAATGACATAATGTTAATATTATATATAAATATATATATTGATAAAGTATTAAAAATAAAAAAAATCATATAATTTTTAAAACCAAAAATACATCACATCAATATAAAATTCCCCTACTATTAATATATAAACAAGATCCCTTTTGTCATTAATGAAATGTAATCACATAAAAATTATCATATATAAATATTTGGACAAATTTAGCCTAGATAGAAAAGTTCAAAAATCTATAAAATGTCATAAAATTAAATATCGCCAAATATTATCAAAACCTACTATACATTTAAAAAGGTAGAACATCAATTATTTTATAAAAAATGACATGTTATAATATTTTTAAAAAAGAAGTTTTTTAATCCCTTAGACAAAAAAAATACAATTAAATATGGTGAATTTTTTTAACAGTATTTATTAATTACATTGAAACTAAATTTAATAGGTTTTAAATATGTTTATTTAATATAATAAAAACTTGATATATATATATATATATTTATAATTTCACATAATTCAATTCAACATGAATTGCATGCCATCAAAGAATTATGGAAATAACTTAACAAGGATCGTTAATTTCAATAATGGAAAGGATAAAAAATTTATAATAAATATACTCATATTTAATTTATAATAACCGAGAATAAATAAATAAATAATAAAATAAATAAATAAATAAATAAATAAATAATGATTATAATAATTTCCATGAATTTTCCAAAAAATAAAGAAATATTTTATATTTTTAACAAAATCAAAAAGTATTGGAACAACACACACACACATTTGAGTTTCTATGAATGGTACATGACACATGATAAAACTTTTTATTTTATCATAGACATCAATGATAAAAGTAAAGAAAAATGTCATATCTTGATCGACACTGATATCAATTGTATTAAAATAATGTACCTTTTTTATAAACTATATGTATGATAATTTTTAATTAAAAAAATAAAACTATTTTATACAAATGTTTAATATGTATCTGATTCATGTCATGCACTTTTCTTGAAATATTAATCAAAATAATTTTAATAAGAACGAAAATGATAGTTTATTAATCTATTTCTCATAAGCCCTATAACAATTGATAATGAACTTGACATTGATGTGATTTACTTATAAAACTCAGTATGATAGTAAAGACCACTCGTTAACATAATGAATAAAATGAACAATTAAATAACATTCACCCAAAAACTAAGTGCAGGCCACATAACTATCCATTAATGTTCATAATTGAAACAATAATCAATTAATATATTTAACTAAGGCATTGATATATTTAATCAATACATAAAACATTAAATGTTTTTAAAATAATAATTAATTAATATAAATCCATTAACTTTAAAAATAATTATCCAATATATATTAGGTAAGTGATTTTTCCATTAATATAAGCAATACAAAATTGATTTTTATTCATCTTAAATTTAATTTCTTTTTTACTATCAGTTAGAAATTATATATAATATTTTAGGTTTTTTTAAAATTATAATTATTTGAAATATATTTCAATTTTTAAATGATAATTGAAATTTTCATTAATTTTATTAAAATTAAATTCGAGATATTAGAATACAAAAATTTATTTTTTGTGTATAAATTTAGGGTGAAAGAGTTGAGAAAGTTAAAGTGTTCACTTATGTGTTAATTGAAAACACTATGAATGTCATGACCCTCCCCCCAATGTGTACCCCTATTGGGATAGCAATGTGAGAAGGTAGATAAGGACCCATGAGTCCCGCCTCCAGTAGGCCCCGAGTTGGCGACTAGCACCGAGGGTATAGTAAACACACAAATGGGAGGAATTAACCGCTAAGAGAATGCACACAGAAGAGAGATAAGATTGACACCAACTAACTCCAACTAAACTTGTAAGATGATAGAAATACGATGTAGACATATTAAATGTCATGAAAAACTAATACAACTGAAAGGGGAAAAACTGAAAGTACCCAAAAAGGATGTAAAACAACAACAACCACAAGCCCGAACAGCTCCTGCAACCACAAGCTAGTAGTAACCAACATGATCTCCAACCTGATCCAAGTGACTTGAAAAGTAGTTTATATAAACATAGGGTTAGTATAATAGTATACTCAGTAGTATCCTCCCCGAAGCCTCTCATGCAAAAGTAATGAAAGCATGCTAAAGCACAGTGAACAACAAGTGAAACTGACTCGTCACCTAAACATGTATACTAAGTTCCCAACCTCACCATGACTACTCTCATCAAGTAATTCATACATGAATATATCATATAATAATGAAAATCAAGGGTACCCCCCAACTACTTCCACACTGGTTTGCTGCTTTTCCTCAAGTTTGCACGCCCTGACCATCTCTCTCCAAAAATACTGGCCCGCAGACACCTAAGCGAAGCACCACAACATGAATCTCATGCAACAAAATCACCATGTCCACATAATAAAAGTAACCAGGTAGTTTCTAGGAGCCACCAAATCCTGCATAACATGTATCATATGTCGGGTATTATACCTCAAGCCATTACAGCCCATACAACGAGTAAGGATCCTCAAGCCATCATATCCCCCAAACATTACACCTATAGTAGTCCATAGAAAACTATATCAACAATATATGTGTTTGAATAAACAGAAGCCATTACAACCATCTACAAACACATATAGAGAAAACAAACCGCTACGCCTACCGAAGAAAGTAACTACCAAGAGAAGAGAGCAGGGACAAAGGGGGTAGTCAGCCATTCATCCTCCCATCGAAATGTTGAGGAAAATACCACTAGGGATCGAAATCCGTGGGGTGTTAGTTACCCTTAATGAAAGTGTGTAGTTGCATATAAAAACTCAAAAAACAAAATATACTATAGCTCAAAAGCACAATATGGGCATAACCTAGTCTTAGACTCAATTACAACTAATGTCTCACAGACTCCGGGCTTCCACTTCTAAGACTAGGTATCATATATTCACACAACCATTTAAAGAAATTTAATACATTATTTCATTCCTTTTTTATTAGTTTCACTTTCTGTTAATTAATTCTATAAAAATTAATTAACCAATAGCATTTCCACATAAAATTTCATTAGAATCAAAGAAAAATTACACAGTTCCTTAAAATCACAACCTCAGCATTGCGCCCAAGCAGGCTCCGAACCCCATGGGTTAACATAATTTATTAAATTATTTATTTATAGTATTAATTTCCCATATTCACTATCATTATTGAAAAATATTCAATGCTAAAAAACACAAGGGGGATCAATATGCTGAGTAGATGAACTACCTATCGAGTCTTTGTCACTTATACCAAGAGTGTAGATCCATTCTCCTTTGAGAAGCTAAACATTGAAAGAATGCGGAATACCCCACACGTCTTCGCCCCTTTTAGAAGAAGGGTAATTAAGACCAGTTTCCTTGGGATGTGGGGAGAAGTAAATCACATAATGAACCAATAATAATTAGGAAGCATCCAAACATTCACATCCAACCCGTTCCACCATCCCTTGAGTCATCCCTGACACCCACATGCATAAATCGACACATCTTGCCACTCTAGGAATCGACTGCTACCATAATCAATATGCCTCCATGCCCCCACATATCACAATAGCCATCCAGGCTCACACCATAACACAAGAAGCAGGAAAAACAAACATCATATCAAATGGGATCTTGGACCTTAAACAACCAAGAGGGTAACTCAGAACCCTACAAGGGATTATGTTTTACCAAACCACCAGTTCTTTAATCAATCTTAGATTTACCAATTTATTAATCATAGGGTCTAAAATTGGGAAACCTAAACAGTAATCTATCAAAAATTATTAAATATTCTTACTAAACCATTTTTATTAACATAAAATTACAACAAGAAGAACTAGATTCATTTACATGCCTTTTTATCTTTTTCCAAACCAATATCAATTAATTTCTTGTTTACATTCATTACCAATTTACTTCAAGAAAGAACTTCTATATGAATAAAGAATTTATATCACACTATCTAGAAATATAGGAGGAAATAACATACGATCGATATCAATTTATTTATCTAGTTCAAATATTTATTATGTCAATTCCATTGTGATATAGTGGGATAAAACATGCTAACTATACAGTTGCACATAAAATAAAAGAGAATAAAAAAAATCCCATATAGAATAGAATGAAATGTTCTAGCATCTCATAGCTGAGAACTAGGAGGAAGAACTAGGGAGAAATATATCTCGTCCCTTTAGAAGATTTAACGAAGCAGTGGTTTATGATACACTAGGTTTTCCATTAAAAGAGGATTTCATTAAACCACATGGTTTGACCAAGTAAAAACTTCCCAAGACTTAGGATAAATAAATATAGGAGTTATTACTTTTGAATCATCATTAGAGTCCTTAAAATAAGGTTCTAAATGCATTTTACATTGAAGGAAATTTTAAAGGGGCCAAAACTATCAGAAGATGGAAACACTGTTCATAGAATTGGAAATTTGGAAAAGGAAAGAGAGGTTACTGATAGAACTGTTCACCGATGGAACAATTCAAAGAATTGGAAATTTGGTAAATGAAAGAGAGGTTTCCATTAGACCTCACCAATAGAACTGTTCACCGATGGAACTGTTCATAAAAGTTTACCAATGAAACTATTTAGTAAGGGTCACCGATGACACTATTCACAGAAGGTTACTGATGACACTGTTCACCTACGGTCATCGATGCACTATTAACAGAAGGTTACCATTGCACTATTCACAACTGTCTACCATTGGAACTATTTAACAAACTGGAAAATTGGAAAAGTGTTGGGGATAAGTCACCTTGACCTTCCGAATCACCTCATATGCCTGATTTTCGCAAAGGAATGGACTAGACAAGTCTAGGCCATTACATCAGATACCTCTCAAAACATTATCATCCTTGAGAATTCAAAACCCACCTAAAGGGAAAATGAAATTTGTTCCAAACAACCACCCATCGAGATACCTATCAAAAGAGATGAGGCCACAAGAATCAATAAAAGAAATCCATACTATAAACATGAAAGTTCTATAACCCCAAAGGGGGCATTATTAAATGAAAAGAGTTAAACATCAAAAAACTCAGGGTACTAAGGACGTATCTGCGACTCACGTTCCTAGGTACTCTCCTCCATGCCACCGTGTTGCCATAAGACACAAACCAATGGGATACAATGCCCACACAACACCTTCTCTTTGAGGTCTTGTATCTCCACATGTTACCCCTCAAACATCACATCATCATCAATATTGATCTCTCCCCAATCAATGACGTGAGAGTCATCATGAATATAATGATGAGGATGTGATACATAGAAAACATCAGGAATCTGAATCATCTGTGGGGGAAGTGCTACTCGATATTCCAAAACTCAAACATAAGCTAACACCTCAAAAGGACTAAAAAACTGGGGATAAATCTTACTTCGACAACCAAACCTTCACTGCCCATGACATGGAGTCACATTCATAAACATGTGGCCCCCAACATAAAACAATTAGGGCCCCCTCCTTTGATCAACATATGATTTATGACGATCTTGTGTCATCTCCATCCTCTCACGAATCACTTGGACTATCTGTGTTATATTCTGCACTAGTTTCGGTGCGAGAATTGTTGACTCTCTGACCCCAGTACAACATAGAGGAGAATGAAAAGGTCATCCATAAAATGCTTCAAAAGGATTCATTCAAATGTTGGAGTGAAAAGTATTATTTTAAGTGAACTCCAACAAGGGTAAGTGACTCATCCAAGAACTTCAAAAATCGAGGACACATGATTGTAACCTATCTTCAAGAGTTTGGATGGTCCGCTCTGTCTGACTGTCCTTCTGAGAATGGAAAGTCATGCTAAGGCATAGTTGAGAACCAAAATCATCCTGGAGACCACTCCACACCCTAGAGGTAAAGCGAGGATCTCGATCAGAAATGATCATCCTTGGGAATCCATGAAGTCTCACCATCTCCTCTAGATACCACCTCGACAAAACTTCCCCTGAGCTCGACTCCTTGTTTACTATAAAGTGGGATTATTTTGTTAAACGATCCACTACCACCCAAATAGAATCGTTTCCTCCTTGATCTTGAGTTAAGAAAATAACAATGTCCATTAAGATGTACTTATGCTTCCATTGAGGAATATCTAATGGCAGGAGCAGACCACTAGAAACACATTGTTCAACCTCACCTTTTGGCTGGCCAAACATCAAGGCACAATCTCTACAATTGCATGCTTCAGCCCAGGCCACCAAAACTATCTCCTCAAGGATCGACACATGTTTTTCATGCCAGGATGCACTACTAATAGTGAATTATGGAACTCTATGAGAACCATATTGTGTATTTTCAAAGGAACAAATATCATTCCATGATACAACACTCGGTGTTGTTCATCCTTAGACTACCCATCAGGGGCCTGGCCACAAAAAAATCTATCTCTCTAGACCTCCACATCTGGATCCCCCAACTGGGAGTCTTCCACCTTATTTACTAGAGATTATTGTACAATCATCTCAAAAAGACAAGCTCTTCCCCCAAATTCTCCCATATCATGATATAATGATGACAATTCTTCCATTACTCTCTTAGAATCACCGGATTCACACACAGCATCACTACGTGAATTTCGACTCAGCGGATCTACTAAACATTCCCCTTTCCATGTGTATATGATATCTCAAAGTCATATTATTTTAAGAACTCCATCCACCGACGCTGTCGTATGTTCAAGTCACACTGGGAGAAAACATAACTCAAACTCTTATGATCGGTGAAAACCACATAGTACTCACTAATGAGGTAATGTCTCCACAACATCAGAGAAAAAACATGGCTTCAAACTCAAGATCATGGGTGGAATAGTTATGTTCTGGGGGATG
This sequence comes from Viscum album, assembly GCA_963277665.1. Classification (NCBI taxonomy): domain Eukaryota; kingdom Viridiplantae; phylum Streptophyta; class Magnoliopsida; order Santalales; family Viscaceae; genus Viscum; species Viscum album. The sequence continues at coordinate 125,335,862 of OY728126.1, forward strand.
TAACTTCCGAGACCCATAAGAAAAAACTGATATTTTCTTCATGAGAAAACAACCTAACCCCAGATGCGAAGCATCACAGAAAACATCAAACTGAACTCCCTCTTCTAGAAGACAAAGAACTGGAGCCCTTTCTAACATCTGTTTTAGATACTCGAAAGCATCCTAATACTGATCATTCCATATGAATGCCTGATCCTTCATGGTCAATAATGTCAGAGGAGTCGCAACTCGAGATAAATCAGCTATAAATCTTCGGTAGTAGCTTGAGATACCAAAAAAACTTCTCACCTCTGACAATGTCTTGGTGGCTGCCAAAGACACAACTACTTCTATCTTTTATGAATCCACACTTACTTCTTACTGGGACAAAACATGTCCCAAGAAACAGACTTCTTGAGCCCAAAACTCACACTTCGACAACTTCGCAAATTGATTATGTTGATGAAGAAATCCCAAAAACGGTGCATAGATGTTCTGCATGATCATCCTCAGACGTGGATTACACAAGTATGCCGTCGATAAAAACCACCACGAACTTGTCCAAGAACTCATGGAACACAACGTTCATCAATCCCATGAACATAGTTGGAGAATCCTTCATGCCTAATGACATTACAAAGAACTCATAATGCCCATAACGACAATGGAAAGAAGTGTTCGGGATATCCTCATCCTTCACACACATCTGATGATATCCTGACCATAAGTCAATCTTTGAGAACTAGCTTTCACCCTTCAATTGATTGAATAAATCATCAATATGTAGAATAGTATAGTGATTATTTACTATCACTTTGATAAAGAAAGGTTAATCGACACATAACCACAAACTGCCATCAGCCTTCTTTACGAACAAAACGGGTGCACCCCACACTGACACACTCTACCGAACAAAACCGCACTGTAACATACCATCATGCTATATACGTAGCTCTCTTAACTCAAAAGGGGACATCATATATGGAGACACAATAATAGTAGATGTTCATGGTGGTAGCTCGATCCCAAACTCGATCTCTCATCGAGGGGGTAATGCTACAACCTCTTCTATAAAAACATTAGGGTAATCTTCTACGACCCTAAGAAACGCCAACTATTGAACCTCTGAAGAACTCAGCATCAGCTCAGCCATCATGGATGATAAGAACGTAACATGCCTATGACCCATCTGAGGGTCTCGCTCACCAACAAACACCACCGACTCTCCATCCGCATCGAAGAAAACTACCTACTTCCTAATGAAATCTACGATATCCTATACTGAATACAACCAATCCATGCCGAGGATGAAATCTTATGGTTGTATTCATAAACATAGGAAATATACCCAAGAGCGGTGCTTCCCCAACACTAGCTCACAATCTCTACATACTTCAAACAAGTCAGCTCGACCTCCAACTGGCATAGTCAACACCAAATGGACTAGAAGACTCTCTACCTCATGTCCCAAAGCATGGACAAGGGTAGGTGATATGAAGGAGTGTGTCACTCTTAAATCAAACAAGGCATACACCATGGTAGAAAACAAGCAAAGGGTACCTTGAACGAAGTCTGGCTTGCCTAGAGCTGGCCACACTAAAGAATGAAACTGACCACAACCACCTCCACGACCTCTCTAACCCTGCTGATGACCACCACCACGAAGATGCTCAGCTCTTTGAGAAAGGGAAGAATCAAGGGGCTTCCCTCTACCTACCCCATCTACCCTCTGATGATCTATAGCTGGTGCAACCTGCTACTACTACCTCGGCTGGAACTGCTTCAATGAAGGAACTTGGAGAGGAAAACCTGGAGCACAATGACTGCTCTGAATGGTGAGGCACTCTCTCTACTGATGACCTCAACCACACCCAAAAAAAAATCACTTGATCCCTTGACATAGGCCTGAGAGATTCTTCCCCCAGATAAATGAGATGCTGGGGGATGGGACCTCCCCCCGACTGAACATAACCTCTTCTACCTGGAAAACTGGGAACCCCAGACCATAACTCTGCATTGTGAGGAGTGATGACGACTCCCCTCTCAGGTTGATCCGGTTCTGGACAAATTCCTCTCGACGACCTCTTCCTTTTCCAGCACCTCATGATATATCTCAGTATAAATGGGGTGACCTGGCGCTGGACCTCTGGATGCAAAGCCTCCTCAAAATTCCTCCCCATGGCCTCCTCATTTGGAAACAAGTCCGAAGCATATCATAAAATGTTCCCAAAATAGATTCTAGAATCTTGCACACTAGAGATCCCCTGTCGAAGGATAAGAATCTCCTGGCGACTGGATGGCTTCGCGGTCAAAGAAACAAACTTGACCCGAAACATGTCTCAGAACACCTCCCATGAGATTGCTGACTCCCCGCGATCCCTGAGGAACAAGAACCACCACTACATCGCTACTTCACACAACATCATCACAACCAAGGACACCCAATGCTCCTTTCAGGAACATATCGAACTGAATCCTATCTCAACCTTCTTTAACCAGTCTCTTGTGACTGCATCTGAAACAGAGCCGTCATAATTCTACAGACTTTGGCACTGAAACTCTCAGAGTGTCCTCCTCGAAGTATCATCATCTCCAACCTCTACCCAGCGACAATCTACTAGCAAATCTTGCTGGACATATTCTTTGTGATCCTGAAGAGGATGTCAACCTAAAGCCGTACCTAAAAAATAACAAATAGTTAGAGCTACTAAGCCTCAAATATGGAGGACTCATTATTAATTAATCAATTTTTTCCTTTCATTGATTTTAGGTTAACCTATCCCAAGGTCTACCCATTCAAACACAGGCACAAAGAAGAATGATGCATGATCCTTTCCTAGGTCTCTACCATGAAACTAGTATTACCTTGTTTAGTAGCCAATATAAACATAATGGTCTGTACATCAGATCATAGGGGGCCATAAACACCTATGTCTCAGATGGTCTCCAGTGTTTACATTACTTTCTAAACATGAATGACACCATTTCCCTACAAACCCATGCAACCTCACCTGTGCCTAACTCCAAAATCCATCGTATCTCTCAACCTGGATCTGATACCACTCTTCCATGACCCCTTCCCCACAATGTGTAACCCTTCTAGGATATAAATGTGAGAAGCTAGATAATGACCCCCAAGTCTCGCCTCCAGTATACCTCGGGTTGGCGACTAGCACCGAGGGTATAGTAAACACACAAATGGGAGGCATTACCCTCTAAGAGAACACATGCAGAAGAGAGATAATATAGACACCAACCAACTCCAACTAAACTAGTAAGATGATGTAAATCCCAAGTACAAATATAAAATGTCATGAAAAACTACTACACCGAAAATGGAGAACACAACAAGTACCCAAAAAGGAAGTAAAACAACAGTAACCACAAGCCCGAATAGCTCCTGCAACCGCAAGCTAGTAGTAACCAGCCTGATCTCCAACCTGCTCTATGTGACCTGAAAATCAGTCTATATATACATAGGGTGAGTATAACAGTATACTTAGATGGATCCTCCATGAAGCCTATCATGAAAATGTAAAGAAAGCATGCTAAAGAATAGTGAACAACAAGTGATACTGACTTGTATCCTAAAAAAGTATACTAAGTTCCCAGACTCACTATGGATACTCTCACCAAGTAACATATACAAGAATATGTCATATAATAAAGAAAATCAAGGGTACCTTGCTAATACTTTTCCACTGGTTTTCCACTTTTCCCCAAAATTGCACGTCTTGAGCATCTCTATTCAAAAAGGCTATCCTACAGACACCTGGACGAAGCACCACAACATGCACCTCGTGCAACAAAACCATCACATCCATGTATGAAAAGTAACCAGGTATTTTCTGGGAGCCACCACAACCCGCATAATGTGTATCATATGTCGAGTATTATACCTCAGGCCATTACAACCCATACACCGAGTAAGGATCCTCAAGCCATCACAACCTAAACACGTTACACCTATAGTAGTCCATAAGAAACCATATCCATAATATATGTGTGTGAATAATAATAGAATGTTACAACCCTCTACACACATATATTGGGAAAACTAACTACTGTGCCTACCAGCAGAAGTAACTACCAAGAGAAGAGAGTAGGGGAAAAGGGGGTAGTCAGCCATTCATCCCCCCAATTGAATTTTATGGAAAACACCCCCGGGGCTCAAAATCCCATGGGTGTAAGTTTCCCTTACTGACAGGGTGGAGTTGCATATAGAAACCCAAAAAGTCTATAATTTACTATAGCTCACAACCACACTATGAGCATAACCTAGTCTCAGACTCAACTACAGCTAACGTCTCTCAGACTCCGGGCTGCCACTTCTATATCAAGGTATCCTATAAGCACCCAACCATTTAAAGTGCTTTAATACATTGTTTCATTACCTTTTTATCAGTCGAAAATTACTTTAATTAATTATTTAAACATTAATTAACCAATAAAAATTCCACATTAAATTTCATTAGCATCACACCCAAAGTACACCGTTTCTTCAAATCACAACCTCAGTATTGCACCCCATCAAACTACAAACCCCATGGGTTTACATCATTTCTTAAATTATTTATTTAAAGCATTACCTTCCCTTATTCCTAGGCAGTATAGGAAAACACTCTTTGCTACTAAACACAAGGGGGATCAACACGGTGAGTAGATGAACTACCCGTCGAGTCTTTTCTGCCTATAGAAAGAGCATAAAACCATTCTCCCTTGAGAAGCTAAACACGGAAAGCACATGGCATAACTTGTGCATCTTCTACCCTTTCAGAAGAATGGTAAGTAATACCATCTTCCTTGGGTAGTGGGGAGAAGTAAATCACATAAACAACCAATAAGAAACAGTAAGCATCCAAATATTCACATGAAACCCGTTCCATCATTCCTTGTGTCCTCCATGACACCCACATGAAATAACCGATGAATCTTGTCACTCTAGGCACCAACTTCTTCCACAATAAATAGGCTTCCTTGCCCCCACATATCACAAATGCCATCCATGCTCACACCAGAACACAAGTAGGAGGAAAAAAACATCCTATCAAATGGGCTATTGGACCTTAAACAACCAAGAGGGTAACACAAAACCCTAAAAGGGATTATCTTTCATCAAACCACTAGTTCATTAATCCATCTTGGATTAACTGATTTATTAATCATAGGTTCTAACATTGGGAAACCTAAATATTAAGCTATCACAAATAATTAAACATGCTTACTGCACAGTTTTGATTAACATCAAATTATATCAAGAACAAAAGAATTCATTTACATCCCTCTTTATCTTTGGCAAATCCATTATCAATTAATTCAAATTTACTTTCTTTACCAATTTCCATGAAGAACAAATTTCTATACGAAACAAGTATAGATATCACAATATCTAGGAAAACAAGAGGCAATAACATACAATCAATATCAATTTATTTATCCCATTCAAATATTTATTATGTCAATTTCATTTTGATCCAGTTGGATAAAACATGCTAACAATATAGTTGAATATAAAATAAAAGAGATGCAATGAATCCAATACAGAATAGAATGAAATTTTCTAGCGTCTCATAGCTGAGAACAAGGAGGAAGAACTAGGGAGGAAGATATCCTGTTCCTTTAAAAGATTTAACAGAGCGGTGGTTTAAGATATGCTAGGTTTTCTATTAAAAGTGGATCGGATTAAACCATGTGGTTTGACAAAGCAAAAAACGTCCCGAACCTTAGTTTATATTAATATAGGATTTATGGCCTTGGAATCGGCCTTAGAGTCCTTAAAATAAGGTTTAAAATGCATTTTACGTCAAAGGAAATGTTAACGGGGTAAAACTATAGGAAGCTGGAAACACTCTTCACGAACTCAAAATTTGGAAAAGGAAATAAAGGTTACAGATAGACCTCACTATTCTGGAAACATAGTTCACGAACTCAAAATTTGGAAAAGGAAATAGAGGCTACCGATAGACCACACCGTTCTAGAAACACTGTTCACAAACTCAAAATTTGGAAATGGAAATATAGGTTACCGATAAAGGTCACAGATAATCCTCGCTATTCTAGAAACACTGTTCACGAACTCAAAATTTGGAATAGGAAAATAGAGGTTACCAATAGACCTTACTGTTCTAGAAACACTATTAACGAACTCAAAATTTGGAAAAGGAAATTAGAGGCTACTGATAGAACTGTTCACCGATGGAACTGTTAATTGAATTGGAAATTTGGAAAAGGGAAGAGAGGTTTCCATTAGATTTTATCGATAGAACTGTTCACCGATGGACTTGTTCATAGAATTGAAAATTTTTCAATGGAAAGAGAGGTTACCGTTATAACTCACCGATAGAACAGTTCACCGATGTAATTGTTCATTAGAGGTTACCAATGACACTGTTCACCAAAGGTCACCGATGACACTATTCATAGAAGGTTACCGATGACACTGTTCACCTAAGGTCACTGATGAACTATTCACAAAAGGTTACCATTGCACTATTCACAACTTTTTACCTTTGGAACAGTTCACAGAACTAAAAAATTGACAATGTGGTGGGGATAAGTGACCATGACCTCTCGAATCACCTCATACAGTAGTTTTTCCTAATGGAATGGACTAGAGTACAATGAAGGAATTAATATATTGTATATTATGAATATGGTTAGTTATTATTATAAAAGACAAAAATAAAATAAAATTTAATCATTGCATTGTGTAGATCATATTAACAAATCAATGCAATCATCATCCAAATTATATATTTTTATATGATATTGGAATTAATGTATAACTAAATTCTAAATAATATTAATTTATATAAAAAAATTAACAAAGCACCAATACCATTATCCAAAAATATATCATCCCCTCCAAAAAATAAAACAATAATGAACTACTAATATAAAATAAATACACATAATGTAATGATAATAAATATAAATAACTAAAATTAAAATTATATGTTACAACATAGAACCAATATAAAGGAATTACCAATAATATTTAAATATAATTTACACTTTTTTTATCTTATATAAGTCAATATAAAATATATCATCAATTTATTAAATTTCATGAAAATGAAATGCACTAGAGTTGTAAAATCATACAATTTAAAACCACTAAATGATAATATAATGTAAAAATACTGGATAATCAAAAAATAGTAAAATCGATAAAAAATCATAGAATTAAATATCAAATATTTGGATTAAGAAATACAAAATAGATGGGATTATTAACAACTATAAATGAAACAACTTTAAGAAAAATCACTTTAAATTTTATGTCATATTTATATAGGAAAATAGTACTATAATTTATAATGAAACCATATATAGATCTTAAAAAACTAAAATAAAAATCTTTAAAAATGAAATGATGTTTTATTTTGTAGATTCATAAATTTCATAAGTAAAATGGAAAACTTTTTCCTAACCCAAAATAACGTTACCATTTAATTTTTTTTAAAATGGTATTATTTTACAACAGTCATAAATTTCCTTAAAAAAATGTATAATTTTTTTTGTGATGTATATATAGATCAATTAATTTTTACTATAATTTTTTATATGGTTTCATTTTCAAAATAACCAATAAAAACCATGCATTTTCATCATTATATGAATAATTTCAAAAAATAGCACTAGAAACCCATATTTAAAGTATTTCAAAATATTAATCATAGAAGATATAAAAAAATAATTTATATATAAATTAAAAATTTTGATCAAATATCACTCCAAATAAATATAAATCTTGAGTACAATCGAAATGATTTTTTTAGTATTATTGACTTGGACATTTTCTCAAAAGGGGAAAAGTCACAACTGTAACACCCTATGCTTTTTGAATTAATTTTTTTAGAATAAATTAAAATTCCTTTATGTATTATGTTACATGAAACACCATGTAAATATTTAATTACATGCCACCCTAGGTTATATTTCACTATATGTAGAACTTGGTTAGCTTGTGTGACACATGACATTGATTTTTAACAAAAACTCAACATATTATAAATATATTCATTTGAATTTGAGTATTACAATCTATCCATTATAATTTTTTAAATTAACTATAATAATTTTTAAATATTAATTATAATTATTTTACATAAATTAATTATATTTATAACAAAATACAAAATTTTCGATAATGTCTTTACATGTTTGATAATAATATTTTCTCAAAAAAATGCTTTTTATCTCTTCTGTGAGCAATAAAAAAATTAATTTCCGATAATTATAGAAAACAAATATAATATAATAAAATTAATTTTTTATTTTATAATTTCAGTATTATATTAGGGAGATTTTTTTAATTTTCTAAAAGTTTCATTATTTTGATGAATAGTGATAAATATTGAGTTTTAATTAGAAGCTGCCTTTTTGATTAATTTATTTATAAATTTAGATAATATTTATTTTATTTTAAAAATATATTTATTCCAATTATACATCAATTATTATAATTTATTTCATTTTCATTAATTTCATATTGAAATTGAAAATAAAAAATTTATAAACTTTTGATCATTTGCACTTTAGAAACCCGCTTTCTCATCACAGCTACGAGATTGATTTTAAAATAATTATTATCACTTCAATGATTCGGATTTTGATAAATGTATTAATTATTTGAGATCATGATAATTTATATTGTATAATAATTTCAAAATAATTTTTGATGAATGTTATTAGTGAAAGTAATTGAAATTAATTACAACGATTTCGGTAAAAAAAAGTTTATTTAGGGGATATACCATGTACAAATGGTGTTAAAACGAATCCAAAATTGTCCAAAACCCATTTTAAGGACATATGTAGACCATATAAATATAATTTTATAATTTTATAATTTTTAACACTTTTTTACAAATGAATAAAGTGATTGAAATTATCTTTTTCATAAATTTACTTGTTTCCCAGTCACCTCCCCTATAAATGGAAACCCCTCTCCCCCTCTATTCACACCATAAAAACCAATTGGTTCAGACAATAAATAACCAAAAAACTTTTAATCTTCCCTCATATGATCCAATAATCCTTAATTTTTGAAAAAATATAAATAAGGAAGACCTTTGGTGCAAACAAAAAGGAGATACATGACGAAGAGGTAACGTTCATCAACAAACATTTTTGTTTTATTTATTCCTAAAATCACATAAATTATTTTTGTATCATGATTATATAATAAAATAATTACATTACATATATTGATATGTTTTTATGATAATTTTATGATATAAAAATACAGAAAAATCCATCAAATGGGTTATGAAATGATCATTCACATGTACAATGGACTACCGCCTTGCGAACCAATGTTGTTTGTTTTTAAATAAAGACATATCAAGGTTGGTCATAATGATGGAAATACTATTCATATATAATATTTATTATACTAAAGATATTATTATTCATCATTAAATGTTATACCACAAATACCGTTATGCATGTGAATGAAAAACAACATTCTTGCATACGTACAACCTACCGTCTCCATGAATGGTGCATTTCATTTCCTATCAAAAAGTTTTATGGATTAATATGAATAAATATATACTGAATATATATGATATTTTTATTATTATTTACATTCTGGATATTTTTAAATCATGATCAATTTAATATAACAAAAAATATAAGAAATTAAAATTCATATGAAAAACTAAGCGATTATTACCCGAAACGTGACATTAACATTGTATTGCTAATAAATAGGTAATAGATGGTCATACAAAACCATATATGTTATGATATATATGAATATGGTTCTTTAATATATTTTTAATAAACATACATTTTTTTATATGATTTTTTAATGTGCATGATGAGAGTCAAGACTTTAAGAAAGGGATTTCCGTCTCATTTTTATTTTATTTGAGAGAAATGTCAAATTCACCACACACTTATTTTACATAGTGTATATACTTACCATGAATTAATTTTATGATTATTATACCAAAATTTATTATTATTTACATATCCATTTTATTATATCTCTTTTGTGGGGTTTATAGTTCAAAATCTGCCAAATCATTAAAGGAGTTTAGTCCCAATTTGTGTTCATTGAGATGTATGTTATGATATACACATATATTATTTAAAGAGATGTATATAAATAACATTTAACATGTAATATCATTAATTTACCTATCCTAATTATATTTTAAATTCCATTTTTTTAATTATTTCATTTGGATTATGATTTCTGGTTACTAATGTGGAAATTATTTTATTTTCTAATCCCATCGTTTATTGGGATTTCTTATAATTATGATTCCAATGTTAAAATATCATGATATACCTATCAATAAATTTCTTTATTTTTCTTATAATTTGGCTATTCATGATATCTTTAAGTAATTTTACAATTTTCCACTATTTAGTGCTTAATATAATTATTAAATAGTTTTTAAGAAAATCATACATTATCCCTCTCTTCAGTCAGAAATCTGTTTTCTTTCATAACCAATTTTTTCTAAAAATGTTTCCAACATGTTTTATTAATTTATAATTATTTTATAAATAAATATTTACCCATTTTTTAATTTTAATTTTTTGGAAATGAATATTCATGTCTTTTTCCAAAAAAATGCCCATTTGGATTTTTCTGAAAATTTGAAAGGAATATCCATTTAAAATTTAAAATATGGATGAATATTTCTGTTTTCATGACCAATCATTGCTTATAATATTGAATTATTTGTTATAAAATTTATTTGAAAAGAAGAAAGTTATATTTTTTTTAATTCATAAAAAGTGTTTTTAATATTAGAAAGGGTATATTCCTCAAGCAATGTTTCAATTTTTTTTAAAGATTCCTTTATATCCAAGGGATATTTTTAAAGAAATTGATTTTCAAAAAAGATTCATGATTTAAAAATTGTTTTACAAGAAATGATATTTTCTATATGAAAATTTTTAAATGGGTGATAAAAATTATTTTCTATCTAAAATGATATCATTTGATGTAACATATGATTTATTAGGGATATGATCCAAGGATACCATTATTATTATTTTTATAAATGGTTTATGTTTATAATGAAACGTTGTTTATTATATATGATTATATTCCATAGGTTATACCATGAGTAAATGATATTGAAACTCGTTTATTTTGATGGGTTAGTCTTTGATGAAATTGTTATAAAGCCTATATCATTTTCCTAGTTTATGATATAATGAAATGTTTATCATACCCATTTTATTTAAAGGATTAGGATAAGATGAATATTTATGATATTGTGGTACACATAAATACAATTTTCATTGTTTGATGTGTGGGACCAGTATCTCCATCCAATGCATTGGGTAAAGATTTATATATCTCATGAGATAGACCTAGAAAAAATGGGGAGTGAACCCAGTACAATAAGACAGGACAAACACCGGGGATAGTGGTGTGTACTATCTAGGAGGCGTAGCCTCCTATGTGTGAACTTGATTATAGGTTCACAATGTTATGTATGAACCTGATTACATCTTTACAATTTGATGAATGAACCTGATTGCATGTTCATAAGTTTATGCGAGGGCTTGATTTCATGTCCTTAACTTAATGAGTGAACCTATTTCTCTTTACACATGTTCACAACGTTATAAAATGATGTGCATTAAAAAATTATTTGTATTATTCTAATTTTATGCTCTTAAGACTCATGTAATTTGATTTAATTATGATTTATGTATTATTATCTACCAATATTTATGTCACGATTCATGTTTTGATCTTTTTTATGAAGGGTATGGTTTTATAATGTTATGATCATGTTCTCATACCTTTATTATTACCTCATTATTATGTATCATCCTTGTTTACCCTTACTGATCATTTTAGATCACCCTTTTTTTTGTTCCATTCCCCAGGTTATGAAGATGGGTTTTAAGTAGGGTATTCTTATGAAGAGTAGAAAAGGGGAAGATATTTATTAGAGATATTGAATATATTCACCAAGTTAAAAGATTATATTTCTAGGTTTCCAAAGTCACTAAACTATTACGGACCACAGGAATCTGTTTTTTATAATGTAATGAATATTCATATAAAATAATGAAATATGAATGTATTAGAATCTTGGGTCATTATAACTAATTTATACCTGATATATAATATTTACATTGATATTGGAAGAATTTTCAACAATAACATCCTATTAGATACCATTCGATGAAATGGGTTTACAAAGCCACTATAATGATGTAATTTTTTGTGAATTCTGCATTGGTTTCTAGTGATTCATTATGAAATAGTGATTAATCCTTGATATTTCCAATTTTTTTACATTTTTATTTGAAAAAGGATTCTTATTCATTAAAATCACTTCCATCTACTTTTTATAGGAAATCATCTTCCCTAAAATAATAGAAATTTAAGTTCAAGTATAACAAACACATTTTTTTGTGGTTTTCCCTTACCCTTTGCCTTTTATGACCTTTGTTTCTACTATAATATAAATGAAAAAATAATAAATTCTCTATTAGGGATTCCGTACTTCTCCTTTTATGAAAAGATTAACTTCAATGTTATATATTTCAAGATCCTTAAATTTCCTCATTTCATTTTCAAAATAAAAAATATAGATTCTTCATTATTTTCAAATCTATCACTCTATCCTCCTATTTAATTGCATGTTAAAATTTCTCCCACGACTAATTTTAATCAAAACTATAATTTGGATTTTTTTCCATATATTCTACAATTGTTTCACTAACCATCATTTGTTAATTAAAATATTGAGTGTTTTCTTCATTGAGTTACTTTGAAATGATGGATGAAGGAGTTATATAAGAAAACTATGGAATAATCCCTCTTGGTTTTAATATCTTTATGTCACTTAAATGCGATTATATTCTTTTTTATTGACTATATTTTATTTTGAACCATTATTGGGATATTCAAGGTTATTTTTTGGTGTTTTTATGGTTTTCTAAGAATATTTATAGTTGCTTCAAGGTTAGGAAAAATCATGTGTTATTATTAGGAAACCGTGTAACCTTTAGTGGACTAAGAAAGTTTCATTTTTCATGGTTGGTGTAGTTTTAGACAAATCATGATGAAAAATTATGCACCTAAACCACATTGTGTGATTTAATTAATTAGAAAATATCTTTTTAAACTTGAAAAATCTCCCATTGGAATCATTCTCCCTTTTATTTACAAATATATTAACTATAGGGGTTCCACTTTGATATTTTAGAGATCCTAATTATTCTAGAGAGTGATTCTGATGGATCTCATGGCATTAGATCAAATAAACTCATGGTGAAATTATTTCCTTCATTGTTCATTATAGTTTGTCTATATTTCCTATTTTCTTTATGTATTAAACCATATAATAGGGATTATATGGCTAGATAAATGGGTTATTTTGTTATATAATGGTTTTTTATAGATCTGTTGTGAGAGATAAAGGTGGAGACCACATCTACCAAGATCTATGTGCGATTCTTCAGGAGTTGTTTTGGTAAGTGGTTTAACTTGTATCCATTGATCTATAGATTATTGAATCTGGGTTTCTTGATATGAGTTGCATGGTATTGTGATCTCATTTTCATTTTTTTAGGATCTTTTATTCCTTTGGTCATGTTTATCCCATCTATTTGTTGTAAATATCAAGTGTTTGAGCAGTGTGATTTAATGAATAACCTTTTTTATAAACCATTATTGTTTTCTAACATTAAATTGATTTTCTTAAATTTTTTGAAGTCATGAGGTATTTTTGTTGAAAAAATATAGTTCAATAAACTTTTAGAAAACATATTTTCAGTTTTGTATTGAAAGAAGAAACAGATTTCAAAGTATGTTTTATTTTGAATTGGGATGTTTTATTACTGATCTATGAAATTATATTGAAATAATTTTAATAGTGAAAATATAAGCCTTAATGCGTGGGCTATTTTTGAAATTAAAATCCTCTAAGTGTGTGATATAGTACATAAGAACCTGGGTTACATAGAAGGGGGATATCTTTAGACACTAATTCTAGGTTGTTTTGTAGCTACCAAGAAAGGACACATGATTCAACTCTAACTTAACTATACTATGAGATGCAGTTTAGTTGTTGGGTTATTCTCGTATCATGAGAATAATGTTCTATGTATTTTTGTTCACTTATTCATCTTATCACTAAAGTTTGAGGATCCTAGGTATCTCTAACCTAATCTTCCATAGGACTAGTTTCCATGTGGATCATTTTGAATTGGTTATTTTTTAATGCTTTGAGAAATGGTTTATTGTAAATGCTTTGAAAATGGTTTTTTAGTGAATTCTTTATAAATTTCCTTAAAATGTGTAATTTTACATGATTTATTGAAAATTGAATAAAGTTATATTTCATTCCTTATCATTATTTAAATGAGATTAATTTGTTTTTTTATAAATACATCCAATAGAAATCCTTGTGTGGTCGTTTTGGGATTTTCTTTTCACACACCCTACACAAAACTTTTGTTTTGTGTAGATATTGTTTAATCTGACATGGTTTAAGGAAAGGTGGTTCATGGTGGGGGTGGGTATCCATGTTAGCTGGGTGTGTGAGATCAATGATGATATGATGGAATGTCGAACCACTTATCACATAGAGATGGATTTTATATTATTTATATACTTTATTTTACCTCTATTGGATTGGAAATTACATCACCTCGTATTTTTTTTGTTCCATTTTCATAATTTTTATTGGAATTTTTTATTTCTTTTATATATTCCACTTGTTTATTATTTGGTTTATTACGAGGAAAAATTATACCCAATGGTAGTTTTTGATGCCCAGGTGCATGTTTCCAGTATGTGGTGATCAGGAACACCCTATGTGCCTTACCATGGGATGATTTAAGTGTTTGGTTTTTGGATGAGCTAGGTTGGTTATTGAAAAAAAGATATCAAATTTTAGTTTCTTTTCCCATGGTATTCATGTATTGTATTTTTTGGTAGATATGATGTAACACCCAAATGATTTTTGGAAATATTTTAATTAAATATTTTATATTCTTCAGTAGCATGATTTGTACACAATCATGAGATTAAACAAACCTCAAGACACCATTATTATAAAATTACCATTATATACAAGCCATTAGGTTATTGGGAATAATTATAACTAACATATAAAAATGCATTGTGAATTCATTGGCTATTAATTATTTATGAAAAATATAAATAGATATTTGTATTTTTGAGTGAATTACTTTTAGTAATGAAATTAATGAGATATATATGTGTTATATACTTAATAAAATATTTTTTATATCCAAGGGATATTTTAGTCAGTGAGTATGAATAAAACCATATTTAATGCATACAAACCTTTTTTAGAGGTTAATTTTATAACTTGAATGCCAAAACCCTTTTAAATTAAAATTTTGACACATTAATAATTTTTATATGAAAACATAAACATGTTATTTTGAAATGGGATATAAAAATTTATGTTGAATGAATTTCAAGTATTTTTCTGATAACTTTCATGTTTTGATGAATAATAAAAATACGCTAAATTTTAATTGAAAAAAACTTTTGTTCATTTAAATAATATATATAGTTAAATAAAATTATTGAATGGTTTCAAATTATAAATAGAATATATTTTTACCATTTAATATAATTTAGGTCATTGGAATTAATTTTTAATGAAATTTATATGTAAAATCATTTCAACCTTTTGCAATATTTTAACTTTTAAAACCAGTTTTCTCATTTCAACAACATGGTTAATTTTTAATTAATTAATGAAACTTTTCTATTTTGAATTTTTAAAAAAGGATTCAATATTTTTAATTAGTGGGTCCAAATTATTTAAATATCTTTATCTTATTTTTGGGCACTATGAATATTAACTATGATAAATTTTATTAACATGGAAAATGGTAAATCAGTTAAATAATGGTAAAAACTAATAATATAAAATTACCCTAAAACTTGCCTTAATATAATTTGATGATTATAATTTTCCCTAAACCACACTTAGGTCGAAATGGTATCCATTAGAATCAACTTGGATGAAATTAGGACATTTAATTTCTTTTATTTAATGAAAAGTGAAATATTTACCACTCAAACCGTAATTATTAAATTAATTTTAATAAAAGGTTATACAAAATAAAAATTTGATTATAAATACTCATTTTAAATAAAAATTTTCCGACCTCTTTCGTCTTTTGCCCCTAACATGGGGTACAGACCTCTGATCGATGTGCCGTCAGTTGCATATAAATCCTTTGACCAAGATGGTCGTTTCGATATATTACACTCACGGTTTCCGAGTACTTTGGGTTCGGCCGGGTTGGTTCGTACACGAAACCAACCAGGCCCTCGGAGCGGAAACACTTATATCTTGAGATCCGGACGTCTGATTGACATGTCGTCAACTTTGTTGGATTCCTCATGAGGAGACGGTACTTTTGGAATACTTCTCCTAAGGTTTGGACGCAGTTAGAGTATGGCTGGGTTGGATTGTACCCGAAGTCCAACCGGGCCCCTAGAACGGAAAAGCTGATATCTTTCTGACCGGACGTCCATTTGACGAACCATTAGCGGAGTTGGTGATCACGTTGAGAAACGGTCCCTATGAGTATTCCCTATGAGACTTCGGGGTACAGTTGAGATACGGTCGGGTTGGTTCGTACATGCAACCAACCGGGCTCCTGGGATGAAAAGGCTAATAACTCACAGACCGGGCGTCCGATTGATGCGCCATCTATTGCGTTGAGACCCCTATGATGCGGTGGTACTTTGAGATACTTCTTTGTGGGACTTGTGATACTTGGATTATTGACCTATAGTTCGTGGATCAGACCCTCCTAGAGATGAGCATACAGAGTACATAGACCGTGTAGCTGGCTGTGACCGATGACTGCTTGTCCGATTCGATTCGGAGTGACTAGCATATCCCAGTGGGGAGCACTACTTTGTGAGGTGGCAGACCCATGGTGGAGGAGCACTACTGTGTGAGGTGGCATACCCGCGGTACTCGACAGGAGTAGTACCTCTGTAGGCTCTGAGGGGGAGCACTACTGTGTGAGGTGGCATACCCATGGCGGAGGAGCACTACTATGTGAGGTGGCAGACCCGAGGTACTCGACAGGAGGAGTACCTCAGCAGTCTTAGGTTAGGGAGAAGTACCTCAGAGTCGTGATAGGACCACTGTACACTCCAGAGACGGGGCTCTTCAGCAGTTACGGTTTCGATAATGAAAATCCTGGTTTGAGCTGAGTCTATGACCTTTGTGTTTACCTCTTGATTGATATGGGTCACTTGATAACTTAGGTATATGTATGGGAATATTCCTAGGTAGTGGTTATCCAATGATTTCATAATCTTGTGTTTCCTCATGATTGAGATGGGTTACTTGATAACTTATGTATATGTATGGGCATATACCTAAGTAGAGGTTATCTGTTGAGATCTTCTTTGTGGTTATCCTTGTTGGTTTTAGTGAGACCTTGAGGGTCTCGGGGTCCCTACTGAGTATCGTTATACTCACCCTTGAACGGGCTATGCCCGTACCTCGTTGTGTTGGTTGCAGACGATGGGCAGCGCGGACATAGGCCAAGTGTTTGAGGACTGGACGGTACCCGGAGGTGGATCTCACGAGGAGTCAGTATTCAGAGGAGGCTGACGGGCGAGAGCGTTGTGGAGGCTATCTGTACCTACCCTTCAGGTAGGATCCGAGGTGGACATCCCAGGAGCCGCTTCCATTCTTCCACCTGTTGTATTTTTCTGTTGTACTTTTTTTCAGTTGTAGTTGTACTTTCAGTTGGGTTTGTATTCTGGCCCATTTACTTTTCAGCACTCTCTTTTTTACATAGTGTTTACTTCCTCTTGTACTCTGTGGTGTTTTTTTTCATTTATAAAGGCAATGCCTTCCCAGTTATCGGGATTTTTTCCTTTGGTGCTAGTCACCATCCCCTGCCCTATGGAAGGCGGGCATGGGGTAGTCACGACACGGGCCCCGAGGACGGGTCGTGACACAATCGATCCATTAATGGGAGAATAATATGTCCATGTCCTAAATGTAAATTTAGAAGATGGTTGAAGAGAGATGAAGTTTATGAACATTTAATATTGAAGAAATTCCCTGGTTAATAGTTGCGTTGGATTTGGCATGGAGAATCAAACGTTACTGAATGGTTGAGTGCTGATGTCAATCCACATAATGACCTCCCAACTTCATCAACCATGGTAAACGAAATTCAAAAACATATAAATGATTCATTCAACACTACAAGAGACCACCATCAACATCAAAACATTTCAGAACAACAATATGAGGGATCTACAAATAACAATGAAAAAAGTGATGTTTTTGAGAGTGTAGGACAACAATATCAAGATTGTTACATATCAGTGGATCATCCTCTTGATTCTATGGAGACTAATGTAAGAGAAAACTTCACTGAGGAAAATACGTCTCATAATTTAGTTGAAAATGGAAATCAAGATTTGTATAGTGGATGTTTGAAATATTCAAAACTTTTTTTATGTTGAAGTTCTACCATATCAAATGTATATGTGGAATTAAAAACAAGGCAATGTCCATGAAATTGAAATTGTTTCTTGATGAATTTACTAAATAAAACATCCCTGAGTCATTTTATGATTTGAAAAATTTTGATAACAGGATTGGTCTGAATTATACAAAAATACATTCGTGTCCCAATGATTGTATGCTTTATTGGTGAGAGGATTCAAGTAGATAGGATTGTAAAAAATGTTCTTCTTCTAGATGGTAGTAAATGGGTGACGTTGGAAGTCTGAATCAACATACTTTCAAGAAGAAGAAGAAAAGGAACACACCTACAAAGGTTTTGCATTACTTTCCATTAAAGCCTCGATTGAAAAGATTATTTATGTCATCGAAAACCGCTGAACACATGAAGTGGAATTCTGTAGATAATAATAATGAATGGTTAATGAGACATCCAAATGATTGATAATAATTTAAGAAATTTAATTCACTACATCTATATTTCTTAGCTGATCCTAGGAATGTTCGATTGGGATTGGCTACTGATGTATTCAACCCATTTGGGACTTTGAGTTCCAGTTATAGCATTTGACCAGTTGTTTTTATCCCTTACAATCTGCCTCCGTGGATGTGTATGCAACAAACGTCATTGATCATTTTGATGATTATTCCTAGAAAAAAAATTCCTATAAATGATATTGATGTATACTTACATCTTTTAGTTGAATAATTACAGGAGTTGTGTAGCAATAGTGTTGAGACATTTGATGCTTCTTCTAAGACAATGTTCAGAAAGCATGTTTCTTTAATGTGGAAAATTTGTGACCTGCCTGGGCTTGGGAATTTATCTGGTTGGAATGCTTACATGGGTTTGGATTGTCCTATTTATAACATTGATTTTGAGACCAAGTGACTAACTCATAGTAGAAAATGGTTCTTCTTATTCCATCGAATATTTCTCTATGTATCTCTTAGATTTTGACTGAATAGATCAATATTTAATAGTTTCATTGATTATAGACCACCTCCAAAGTTATTAACTAGTTCTAAAATATTGAAACAAATTTGAAATGTTAAAACATAATTTTGGATGGTTTTTCATTTGAATGATAGAGGGAAATGGGTTTCAAGTGCATCATCAAGCGAAATCGGAAAACAACAATAGAAGAAAAAAAGTATATTCTTCAAACATCTGTATTGGGAATTTAATTTGTTATGACATAATCATGATGTGATTCATATTGAGAAGAATGTTTGTGGGAATTTTATTTTCACATTGCTTAATATTCAAGGAATGTCGAAGGATCATCTCAATGCTCGCAAATACTTATAAGTAATGACCATAAAATGTGATATCTAGCCAGATGAGAATGAAAAGTATCCTCCAAATTTTTTTGCAATGAAACATAGGGATAAAGATACAATCCTTCGAATTTTAAAGAATGTTAAGGTAATTTATTGGTATTAAATTAACATCTTGAGGTGTGTTGACATGAAGAATCGTAAGTTACATGGATTGAAAAGTTACGATTCACATATTTTTTTTACAACAGTCAGTTCCATTATCATTGCATACAATATTACCTGAAAAAATTACTGTTGTTGTACTCCAATTCTTCACATTTTTCAGACAACTATGTGAGAAATATCTACATGCATTTTAGCTTTATAATCTCCAGGAGAGTTTTGTATTGACCCTTTGTGCAATAGAGATGATCTTTCCTCTGTAATTTTTTACTGTAATGATGCATTTAACCATGAATTTGGTTAAGAAAACTAAATTAAGAGGCCCCATTCATTATCGATGGATGTATCCAATTGAGAGGTACCTTATTTATATGTTTTTAAGTTATGTAAACAATTTTTAGAACTTAATTAAATGCACAATTATGTTTATTTTATTTCACAGATATCTTGGGAATTTGAAATCATACGTAAGAAATAATGCTCAACCAGAAGGCTCTATTGCTGAAGGCTATTTGTATGAGGAGTGTATTACCTTTTGTTATAAGTACTTAGATGATATTGAGACAAGATTTAATCAATTTGGACGTGTTGATGACACATAAAATCAATCTCAAATACATCATAAATCAAAAATATTTTCTACTATTGGCCGATCTATTGGGAGGACCTCAAATATGACACTGACCGAATTAGAATTCTTACAGGCATATAGATACGTGCTACTAAAAAGTAAAATTTTAGATCCATTTATTGAAGAGTTGAGGATAAAAACAAAGAGACGAATGAGAGGTCGAACATGAAATTAGAAAGATATAACGAAATCTATTAATAACAAGATTGTAGAATGGTTTGCACGATGTGTAAGTTTATAAATATTTCAATAAATACAAATATTTGTTTGACACATATATTTTGTAAATCTAATAAATTATATTTATTTTTTTAGATCATGAATTCTGATACTCGAGCAGAGGTGTAAGAAGATTTGAAGTTTCTTGCTCGAGGTCCTCTAAAACAAGTTAGAAAGATCAACGCTTACAACATTAATGGATTTAGATTTCGTAGAGTCAATCGAGAAGAGGGTTTGAACAAATAGAATATTGGTATATATACATTTTTTGAAGTGGAATACTATAGAAAGATGATTGATATTATTGAATTAAACTACCATAGAAATTTTTCAGTTTTTTATTCAAATGCAATTGGGTAGATATTATCAGAGGTGTTAAAAGAGATTCCTTTCCATTTACTACTACGAACTTCTCTCACTTGATGGATGTTGGTGATCGTGAACTTCATGATCCATATATCTTATCATCACAAGAAAAAATAATATATTATGTGAATGATGTTGTGAATGAAGGGTGGAGTGTAGTTGCTCATGTAATACAAATATATTTGTATAATATGGGTGATGAAGTGGAAGATTTGACCTCTGAAATTGAATCTCACAAACAACAAGATAATAATTATTTTACCATCATGATATTGAAAATATTATTCTAGAAAGGTTGAATGAAGCGGATGAAGTAATGGAGTAGGAAATAGACACGATTGAAGGGGAAAATGATTGTATGTACAATTATTTATTCATTTAGCAACCACTTATTTCATTTTTGCAGTCATGTATTATCATTGTTATATATATTTTGTTTGTTATTACTGAGCATATATTATAATTTTTCATTTTTTTGCATAATTTTTTTGAAATATATATTTTGAACTTAATTTTATTAGATTAAATTACAGAATTCCAAGGAGGATGGGATACACTATTTCATCCACTACTACAATGGATGACGATCCTTCTGTCTCTCTCTCTATGACATTTGTGCCACCAGCTACCTTCCCACCTGCACCATCTCCCCTTGAACCATCTCTCACACCGTCTGTGAGTGTCCCTTTAGAAGCTGATCCATCGACTCCCCATTTAGAAGCCTCATCATTCGGGCGGCGACGAGCCAATTCTAGTTCATCATGAACATATTGGAGGGTCATTGTTATAGGTACAAATTTTAATATAAATAAAATTTTTGCATGTTTTTATACTAACTATTTGTTAATTAATGATTAAAAAAATGAAACTGTGGAGAAAAATATAAAAATCTCAGATGTGTGGAATATGACTGGAGGGAAGATATTTTTCCCATTTGATTAATATGGGATCCCTACAGATGATGCCACAAGATTACTACGCCAAATTATAGTCCTGCTGGTAGCATTGCCCATTTACCTTCCTATTTCTTATGATGATTGGATACATGTGCATCCAAGTAGGAAAAATGATGTTTTTTATTCCCAAATAAAGGTAATTTTAATACATTATGGTGTAATAGAATGTCATGTTATTTATATGTTCAAAATGAATTTCTATATACAGATGTTTTTCCACTTTACAGTTGCTGATGAGATAACATGAAAGTGGACGTTGAAAAATATTGGTAAGAAATGGAAAGACATAAAATGGAGATTATAGGGTGATGTCAATGATACTTCATTGACCGTCCAAAAAATGAATTAGAAGCTTCCAAATGGGGTACCCAAATAACAATTTATGGTTTTTGTTGAAAAACATCGTGATGAGAAGAAGATGATATTTAAATATATATTATTCGATTAAACTCATTTTACATTTATAAATGTATATTAAGAGGAGATTAAATTGAATACATTACAATTAAATTTCATTTTTTTATTTCAGGATCACTTATGAAAGAATGCATCATGTTGGGCTAAGTAAGTCAACACTCGCACTACGTGGTCAAAATGATTTTCTAGAATATGATCGACTCTGGTAATCTTTTCATTAGTTTAAATATTTATAAGACAATATTTTATGTTTAATATATTAAATTGTTTATTTATCTTGGTTTAAGGAAGTCACATAGTTTAGGGAATGAAGCATCCCAAACTAATGTCTGGTTGGATGTTAACAAAAAATATGATGGAAGTTTTGTTAAAGATCCTGCCAAAGAACATGGGGTATGAAGTCATTTTATGTTATAATAACTTATTATCAGCTTTTAATATGTTAATATATATTTATACTTGATTTATAGGTAAAAACTAAAGAACTATGAGATTCCAATCTTGGGAAGTCCTACTCAGTCTCCTAGCATGACCCGGTTGCTAATGTCCTTGGGAAGGATCATACTGGTAGAGTGCACGAGATGGGTTTAGGACTCATACCATATATGGTTTTTGGCAGTCCCCTGGGGATTGTAGCTGCACCTACTCCTAGTTATAGTCAGTCCATACTAAGAGATGCCCAGAGAGAGATTTTTTCTCTATGAAACACATTTCACAATTAGGGGAATCAGATATCTGCTTTGCAGAAAGAGTTAACTGATATACGTCAACAGATAAGAAGATGTGCCCCAAGTGGTACTATATCGACTAGTGGTGAGTTGGTAAATCACAAAAATTCAAAATCATTTATTTTGAAACCTTTTATTGGTTTTATGATTAAATATAAATTTTCAACACTATTTAATTTTCTATATAATGTTCTTATGGGTGGTAGCATGAAGTGGAGATGGAGGTGGAGAGGGTGAGGATATGTGTTCATCATCAGAAAATTATTAGTTGTATTTTTTATATGTTAAAGGTATATAGGGGTTATGATTTGTGTTCATCGTCGATTTGTATATGTATCACGTGTGGCACACAATTTCCACCAAGAATTTTCATGACCTAAAATTTTCTTGATTTGTCATGTTTCCTTTTATGTATTTTATTGATTTATGATTTTTTCCTTTTGTGTCTTGATTTATTAATTGTAGTATGCACCATAAATGTCGATTATTTATTGTGATGATTCATTTTTTCTGATTCATATTTCCTAAATTTATAAGGTTTTTCGGTCCTGGGTGAACATCCCACTTCAATGAATTATAGACTAGTTATGGAGATGTCGGTCCTATAATGTGGACACATAAAAAGAATTTCATATATTCTAGGAAGATTAGTAAAAATTTTAGATATAATGAGAGGCATTGTAACCAACCTTCCATACCAAAACTCTCTGAATACTCAATTAAGGAAATTGATGTTTAATTGATTGTGTGAGGAATCATGAAGCCCATTTCATATTTAGGATACAAAAACATACTTCAGTACCCTACCAAATAATTAACCAAACCAACCATTCTCTTTCCAAGAAATTTACCATAGTAAAGAATAGGGAAAAATTAGGATTTGGGAAGAGGGAAACTCACATAAAACTGTTAAGGGTTGGTCTACCATGATTGAGGTTAAAATATAATGAAAATGGTCCAAAATTCATCTTAGGGATATACCTGGGTCATCTATGAACTGATAGAAAAGATGGAAGAATTTGGGGGATTAAGGGTATTTTAAAATATATAGGTGGTATAGAAAACAGAAGACCTTGGTGAAGCCCCATACACAATTCTAGAGAATTACTAAAAAGGGAGGTGTCTATGGAAAAATGGGAAGGAAATTTCCATAATTAGGCTGGTCAAGGCATCCTATGAGAATTGTAGTTATATCTGTGATGAAGATCTAATAAAATAATTGATGGGGCCATGATATGTTCTAGAGATCTATTTCAGAGAGCACAAATAAGAAGGGGGTCTTATGATACAATCCAAATCCATGATTCCACTACCCCAAATTTGATAAAACCCATACCCCCCAAAAAACTAAACCTCATACACCATAACATAACCAAGGTGACAATTTCTAAGCCTCGACCAAAATGGAAGAATAACCCAAACTCTCCTACGAGCCCTAATTTCATAGCTTAATAATCTACACCATAGACCTCCAAGTCCCATGCTATGACACTTCTCCAAAATTTATCCATGAAAAAAATGGATGTATCACCAAAATCCTCTTTATTCACCCACACACACACCACAACCAACCTATCGACACCTTAGTGGAACTATTTATGGTGAAAATGATCTCCTCTGTAGTTCAATCCCTAGAAAAACATATTGATTGTCTCATAATTTCCTTAAAATTGAAGTAATAACTTTAAAACATTAAACAATATATATAAATAGTAACCAGTATGTTACAATTCTCCTCACTATAGGACTTTTTTATCTTTGGGAAGTCATGTGGGTGAAAGATGCTCTAGAATCCTCATCTTGTGCATCTAGATGAAATTGAGTGAGTTGTCCCCTCAAGTTCCACTATTCAATGGATTAAAAAATTTCATGTGGTGGAACATTCCTAATAAGTGCATTAGTGGTGTAAATCCCCTCTTACCTAGGTTGTAAGAAATTTCAAAATTTAATTTCTGAAGGTACTCTTCCCACCACCTCTATCTGAGATTTATGTACTTCTAAGAAAAGATATTTCTCATACTATTATGATAAAAAACGATCATGAAAATCTCTCCAATAGATTGTGTCTCCAATACTTAAGCACATCCATATATGAAAAAATTATTAAACTCATTATTGGGGTAAATTCTATCTTGTGGATAATGTTGAAGATATTTATAGTCCACAAATGAAGTTTGACATTTTATAAAAAAATATTTCTCACCCCACTTGTCATGTTTTTATTAAATATGAATCAGAATTCCCATGGTTGTTCTTAGTTAAGAATATATTTTCATATTGACTGTAGTAAGTATTCTGTTGGACTTTTGGTATTCTTGGAAAGGATTTTGTTTCAGGACACTATTATAGATGTGGCAAAAACAGCTATTTTTATGTAAATCTGTTTTTAGTGGCAGTTTTAACCACCACTAACTATAACCAGAATAATTTTTAGCGGTTCAATCCACTACAAAATGTCAGTATTTTTCTATTAGTGGTAGTTTTAACTACCACTAAATGTCATAATTTTTCTATTAGAAGCATTAATAATTGCTGCTATAGTATTAAATATAGTGGCGGTTTTAACCACCACTATAAATTCCCATCTTTCGCATGCATTTCGTGGTGGTTATGTTGTTTTTAGCTATGGTTTCAACCACCGCTAAAAAATGTGATCCCCTTCCCTGGGAAAACCACCACTAAAAACATCATAACTATCGGGAACTGTGCAAACTACGATGGTTCCTATAAACCACCGCTAAATAAGTTTGACCACTGGAAATAGTGTCCCGACACACAATGTTGCAGAGGTTTTCAGAAACCGCTGCAGAAGCATATAGTGGCTGTTTAAACCACTGCCATACCCAAAAATAACCGCCGCGAACAATCAATTTTCCTGTAGTGCATAAAATTTCTTTATGATAAGACATATCATTATAGTTTAAACTTTCTTGGTTCTTGTATTCATTCCCTATCCCATTATAGGTGGCCTTGGGGTTTTCACACTTATCTTATAATTTTCCAGGCAGGCCCGGGTGGGTGAGGTCGTGACACTGATGTTCTCTTTTGATATTGAAAGACAAGTTTGTTTGGTATTTTCTAGATTCCAACATGGATATGTTTGATGTTATCCTCAAGATGGATTTTCTAGTTACTAATAAATATGTGGTTGATTACTCTCATTAGTTGGTGTTATTTATATCCTTCGATGGGAACTCTATTGTTTTTCCAAGAGAAAGAGATCCTAGATTTATCTGATCATGACCTCCTTTACTGGAACATGGAAAGTTGACTTCCACTTTTTTAGTCTAAATTAGGGATGAACTAGTGGGTTATGATATTCCTTTGGTGTTTATGGAATTTTATGAAGTGGTCCTAGTTGATTAATCTAGTCTTCTATTAGAGAGGGAATTCAAGTTTTCAATAAATTTTGTGGTGGGATATCTGCCTATATCGTCTCCTTAATACTCTATGGAACTGATTAAATTGAAAGAATTTAAGCGTAAGTTTTATGATTTAAATTTTAAAGGGTAAATTTATCTTAGTGTATCACATTGAGCACATTCTGTGATTTTCTCCAAAAAAGTTAATATGACTCTTTATTTGGGTGTCAATTATCAGAATCTTAATCAAGGAAAGATTAAGAATAATTACCAATTAACCCGTATTAGTGACTTGTTTAATCAATTAAATGTGTAAAATTAGTTCTCAGAAATCAACCTTTGGCATGGGTATCATCAAATCAGATTTGAGGAGTAAAATATCTAAAATACCACCTTTAAGAGTAGGTTTGGGTACTTTTAATATATTGTGATGTCATTTTATCTGAATAATTATCAATTATTTTAATAGCCTCAATTAATTGTATTTTTCAATGAATCCTAGATTTTTTTTCATGGTATTCTTGGTTAAAATTATATATTAATCAAGAATGGGAGAAGGGAATGAAATTCACTTGAAAACTATTCTATAAATCATGATGGATCACCACCTTTTTGAAAAGTTATCAATATTCTATTTTTGGATGTGAGAAGTTAAGTTCATAGGAAATGTGGTTTCCTAAATTTGAATATTATTTGATATTGAGAAAGTGGAAACAGTTTTTCATTATATGAACCATAGAATGTATTTGATATATAAAGTTTACTTAGGTTGGAAGGTGATGTTTCAATTATTTTATGTTTTTTACATATCACTTTTTCAATATTTGGTATATTTTAATGACTTGTTTAGACAATTTTATGGTTATTTATACCATTTTGTTTAATTTATATTGGTTTTACTAAATTAATAACATTTATAATAAACATTATTGTTTAATTATTTAATTTATCAAATTTTAATTCTTTGATTTATTCATTTATTTTATTATTTTTGAATTATATATTAAATTTTAATACTTGTGTTAATAAAGAAAATCCCTTATATTTTCTAAATAATTTATTAATTAAATTTACAATATATTTTGGATTTAATTTTTTAGTTTTTTGACTATAAAATGTCTAAATGTTTTTTAATTTAATTAAATAATTAATTAATGGAATATATTATTTTAAAGGTTTTAATATTTAATATTTATAATTTTTATTATTCCAATGGTAATTTTTATTTTTGTGCCACCAAGGTTGATATCACCACCTATTATCGTCACTTGTTAAGGAAATGATACTATCAACTGCTACTGTCAAGGTGATAATACTAGGTATGCATGCTACTGTTAGAACAAAACACTTCAACCACTAATTAAGATGCTCTCAGTTTTTCAACATTCCACCATCAATGCTACTTAGACTTACTACCACCAAGGGGATACCACTAGTTCAAATTGATACCACTATAATAATATTTTATAATTCTATAGAGATACTAAAAATAGAAGATATTACAAATTTAGAAAATTGGACCATGAAGCCAATCTCATGTTACCATTGGACAGAAAGAGTATTGACACAAAATTGACTTTGGTTGAAAAATTTGTTGGGTATTGGATCAAAAATAAAAGAGGAGGATCCTATAAGATCCATGAAAATGTGTGATGAGCTTCACCAAATACGAAAAGAAAGTATGATGAAATCATGGTGGTTGATAAACCCATTAAATGAGGCTGAAGGACTTGCATAAGGGTCAAGATTCACATAAGGGTAGCATAGATTAATTCATGTAATTGTGGTGGTCAAACTATGTTAAAGTAGATCATCATTAGGATGCTATATAAGTGTAGAGGACATGTTCTAGGGTTATTACAGGCTATATATAGGTAGCATCTGACTCAAATAAGGGTCGTCATTATTATTTAAGGGTGAAGGTTGACTCATGTAAAGGTAATAATATCCTTTTATGTTCAGATAAGGATAGATAAGGGTATTGTAAGCCCAATTTAAGGGTAGTGGGAGGCTATAAAAGTGTGATGACTAACTTACATAAAGGTACAAGAGGCTTTGTAAGGGTAAATTAATGTTACATAAATGTATTTTCTAGGATAAGTAAGGGTAGTGATGGATATGTATGGGTCATTTACAAGATATTTAAGGGAGGGTGTGACTATATAAGGGTATATTTAATCTTAGGAGGTCATGTAAGGGTAACATAAAGAGCCCATGTAAAGGTACTCCCACCAAGTTTGAAGCTGATACCGTGCGATTTTTTTTGAAATTCCCTATTTTAATTTATTATATGTTGCATATGGGGATGATTCATTTTGTTAGGTGGGATAAGTTCATGTCACATAGTGGTGAAATTGTACTGAAAAATATTGCATGTTTAAATTAATAAGGTAAATGACTAATTTAAATCAGTGTTATCTATAGTGAGCATGAATAAAATTATAAAATATATAATTTCTCACCGATATAAAAAAATGATCATCCATCATCCATTATTCACTAAGGATCCCAAAGAACAGTGAACAAGTGATCAGAAACATAGAATCTGAGTAGAAGATAGTGGGATTCAAGATGGAGACACTAGACAATTTTTAATAGAATATTCTTGTCTCTTTATCTTCTTCTTATTTTATACTAATTCATGATGATTATTTTGAAAAATTTATTTCTTGTTTCTAAAAACCTGTGTATCTAGAATAATTTAGGAAATTAGATTGTTATAATTTTATATTTTAATATATTAATCGTTTAATTACTAAAATTGTATGATTTAACCCTAACCCTAGATATCTCATTACAATTCTTAATAAGTTTAAATGCTACACTATACGAAGCACTAAGAGGTTAAAATAGTGAAAAATTTTCATTTAAATTCAAACCAAAGTAATGAAAATAGAAAATTTTAATTTTATATTCCCTATTAAATAATATTTTAATTCTTGAGAGATGAAAAATAGTTCATTTCCAAAAAAATATCAAAGAGCTATGTTGAAAATTACGTTATAGACAAGTGACTCAAAAAATTTTCTTCTAATAAATAATTTTTTTGTTCAACTTCTGTAAGAATAGAAAAATATATTATATCATTTAATAATATTATGATCTCCCTAATTTCAACAACTTTTAGTTTTTATCTATCTGTTTCTATTCTACTTGCAACATTGTCACACCATAACATTATTTTCTCACACATAACTTAATCATTTCAATTTTTTTTGATTTTTGAGTTGTTTTTTTTTTATATTTTTGGTTACACACTAATCCAAATAATTCCTCATGAATCGATAGTCCATCCATTATACCATTTTTTAGGTTTTATAAATAATTAGTTTGATCTGATTCAATGAAATCCATGCTTCATAGATTTTCACCATTTTGGGGATTTCATTATCTTAAAATAAAAGAAATTAATTAAAATATTAATATAAAAAAATTCAAAAATACAAATAAAAAAGAAAACAAAAAATTCCAAATAAAAAATATCCAAAATCTACCATGTGTTGTGTTTTATCATTTTTTCCTTTAAAACTAAATAAACACCAGGTTCAATACATCTAAAGATGAAATTGGGTTTTTTATTCCATAAAGTAATATACACTATAGTTCCATGGGGAAAAATAAAAAAATTAAAATTGATAATCTAGATGTTGGAAGAGATGATAATCTTAACGAAAGCATCAATTTACTATAGTTTGAAAATCATGTTGCTGAGAGGCATAAAATTATAGAGGTTTCGATACACACTATTTTATGAAATCCATCATGCATAAGTTCATCTCCTTGGTCTAGGAACAAAAAAATCAAGGAATTAACCATACTTATGTATACAAAATTTAATTTTTTACCCATAGAAGGATATTTATATTTCATTAGAGGCATTTATAGGTCTATGCTTAAATAGTCTCTATGAGGGTTGAGTGAGGAGGATATTAGGTTGAAGGTGTTTCCTTTTTTCATTAAGTTATGGTCTAGGATATGGATTAAAAATTTATATAAATAATGTTTTGATACTTTGGTTGAGTTATTCAATGATTCGGTCATCAACTTCTATCCCAAAAATACAAAAATTGAGGTGAGATATAAAATAATTTATTTCATTCAGTATAAGGAAGTTCTTATCCACGTGTCTTATTATAGGCTTTCAAATTTACTTAGATAGTGTCCCAATAACCTATTGTATCCCCATATTAGGATGGGTACTTTCAATATTTCTCTTACACCATACTTTCAAAATATTTTTGATCAATATTATTGTAGTGTTTTTATGATTTATCCATTGATAAAATTAATAAAATTAGAAAATCATGATAAAAACCTTAGTACAAGTGTATAAGAATGTGATTCAATCAGGGAGTCAAAAGAAACACCAAACATTTCAAATTTGACTATATTGTTATTAGAGAAGATAGCAGTCACTATGGGATATATGATTAAACTAAAAATTATTGTCCAAATTTCAATATTCCCATTTGGAATGATGATTATTCTTAGTTTGTGTATTATAGTGCTAGGTGTAAATCCAATAATGATTTATATTCAAACCAATACAATGATGGATATAAAAACCATCCTAACATGTCATGGGGAGATCAAGGAGTGATTAATCAACCTTATTACCCTATTTTTCCACAACAACCTAAAGAAATCTCTAAAATAAATACGGGGATGAGTTTTGAAATCCTCATGGATATTTTAAGGGAATGTTTCTATAGGTATTGGGTGATATCAATTCATTAAGGTAATATACTTATTCAAGGATCTATAGTTTGTGACTTCCAATGATCCAAATTTCTAGAGATTTAGATGATATAGACAAGGAAAATATACCCATCACAAGATTAACTAATTTGGGAGAGAATTTTATAGGTATTACTAGTAGATATGGGCTTATAACTCAATAACTTTTTAAGGATCAACCAAGGGAAATCAAAATTGATGAAAAAGTTGAATTTGAAAATGAAAATCTAAAAAACAAAATATCTAGAAATCCATAAAGAAGGGTTTAATATTAACTAAATTTTGTTTCATCAACTGAAAAGTTCAAATAACAAATAAAAATACAGTGGGAAATAGTTAAAGAGGCAAAAAATATGGTGTGGTTTGAGGATGGGAAGAATCACCAAACTATTTTTAATAATTATTATCCTCCCATTCTTTTTCTCCTAAGAGTAACCAGACTATTTGAAATTTCTTCATAAGTTTAGAAGACTAAAAATTAACATTCATTTTTTGGATGGATTGAAAAATATTCCATACTATGTAATTATTCTTATCCAATAAAAAGAATTGGAAAGAGTTTTATACCATTAATCTCATTGAGTATTGTGGGGAAATTTTCTAGAAAAAATTACCTCCAAAATTAAAAGACCATGTATTATTTTTTTTCTACAGAATATGTGAATGTGAGGGGATAAAATATCTTCATGACCTTGGATATAACATCAATAATATAATTTACTCCATGTTCTAAAATATGGGTCTTAATGAATTGAATCCAAATTCTATTTCCCTATAGTTAGTTGATAGGTCACCAGCTTATACATATGGAATGGTAGATGATCTATTAGTTATTATATATAATCTCATTATTTGAAATTATTTTATTATTCTTTAGTTATATTTTAAAATAAATTCTGATCATTTTATGGATACATATCTTAGCCATTTTTGGGGATATCATTGATGTTTTAAATGGTAAACTAAATCTTTTAGCTAAATAAGATAGAAAATAATTCCATGTTTTTTTAATATTATTAACTTGTATGGAGTGTAAAATTGATAGATATTACTGATAAGGTATTACGAGATGAGGCTAAGATATAGAACCATCATCCTTTTGATTATTTGGCTAGTTAATATGTTAAAGTATATTTTAATGATTTTTTTGAATCTTGTTATATGTTTAGACTTTATATAATTTAAAGACAACAAAACCAAATTTAGAGTCTCATTAATGAGTTCGATTAATTTTTCTACCTAAAAAATGATTTTAGGGTGATAGAGTATACCATGTTGTTTTAAAAAGTCCCCAATCTTCCTCTATACCCAATCTGAAAGCATCCTCTTGTTCCTTACAACCTGAGATATATTAGTGTGTTTTGATTTATTATTTAGTTGGAAGTGAGGATTTTGATCATTTTTATAATTATTTCTCATATAAGGTATTTTTTTCAAATACATAATGTTATGTATATTTATCATTTAATTATCATTGGAAACTTGACTGTGTGCAATATGAACAAGTGCACTTCCCTGAAACAATTTCTTTTTTAGTTCAATGCTATGGGTGAAGATTTATAACTCATTCATGAAAAATTAAATTCATTTGAGTCTTATATAGAGACTATAAATTACACTCTTAGTGCTAAATTTTAAATTATCAAGATGGGGTATTTTGAGTGGTAAGAGTTGCAATATTTTTTGGGATCATTTTCTGGAATTGCAAACAGGTTGTAGCAGGAAATGCACCTTTTTTAGTAGTTTGAAACCCCCTATGTGTAGGGGTTGTTGGGAGATGGTCCTTTATCATTTAATTTAATTTTATGGGGTATTTTTATCCCTTTTTAAATTAGATTTAATGTTTTGGTAAGTGAAATAGAGATGTAAAACATGGTGCATACTTATATTTTAGATATTACATTGAAAATTCTCTTTGCTGCTGCAATTAGTGAATATTTTGAAAATATTTTTGATGATTTATTTGATAATAGTGAGGTAAAAACGAAAAATAATGTAAACCCATTGAGTGATAATGGAACTATATTTTAGGATATAAATTTTAGATAAATAATCTAAATATAGAACTGCATGGGTGGAAACCCATGTTTTTCATGTTTTTTATTTTTTGGATTTTTGTTTGAATAAATGAATCTCAATATTATGTGATGATCTATATTTTTTAAACATAATACACAAGAAGATTAATTTTTTCTCGTTCACACGATAAGATGGATGGTTTTAATGATAAAGTGTTTGAATGGTAGATCAAGGGGTTTTATTAGAATATGTCTGCTTCAAGAAGTTTTTTAACATCAGAAACTATTTTTCTAGATACAAGCAGTTAAAATTGGAGCTTAAAACTGGATAATGTATCCCTTATTCATTCAATCTATCAACATTCTCTTCTAATATTTAAATTCTAGTTTCTCATGTTAATATATTCATTCTTTAGGAACTTTAATTTTTAACCAGAAGATTATTTTCAAAATCACTGAGGGAGGATACATAGGGCTCTAAATGATCCTATGTACTCATCAGCTACTTGACATCGTCTTGAAATATACTAGGACTTGTATTAGTTTTTTTCAAGATAAGATCGAGATTGAGCTACTCGGGCACAAAATCAGGTCAATTTCATGTATTATAACAACATAATCGAGTGTCTTTCAAGCCTAATTGAGCATATAATTTTTAATATATTATTTATATTCAATATTTTTGAATTTATTTTCAATCATGAAATTTCAATTTTTGGTAAAAATTCATGTTTGAGCTCCAATTTGAGTAATATTTTGTAATTAAATTTTTCAAAAAGTATACTAATTAAACTGAGTCAAGCATAATTGAGTAGCATGATTGAGATTGAGTCAACCATGAGCTTGATCAAGAGCTATAAAATCGATTCTTAGTCGAGCACTGATTCGAGCTCGGGCACTGAGTACATCTACTAAGCTCAAGCTTGAGTACTAAAATATTTGGATTGAATCGACTCGATAACACCCCTAAGGATACATTTACGGTTGAAAAAATGGATAGAGATTCTAAAATAATAGGGAGTATTTGTTTTAATTTCATTAATTTATTATTAGCCTTGATTTTCTATATGATTCTTATGGGGTTTTTAAATTATTAGTATTCATTATTTTTGTATTTCACACTAGTCACTATCATAGTTTGTGATTATTCTGTGTAAAATAATGTATCCATTGCATGTTAGTTTTTTTCTTCTTGGAAATTTAATTTTAAAATTGTATATATCATGAAAAAATTAAATACTATTATTCCATTCTAAACTTTAGTGACAGTGGCTAGTAGGGATATTTTTTTCATGATTTTTGTTCCTTGACCATTGCATGGAAAATCCTATTTTGAACTTTCTTGATTCCTCTTAAAACTGGATTTCACGATCCTACATTTCCAAATAATTTTAATCCAAATTGATTAATTGTTTCTACCAACTTAAATTAAAAAATGTGGACATCATTGAGCTTTAATTTTTATGGATATGGGTCTTTTAAATATGACTTAACTTTTCTTCAATGTATTAAACATCCAAAACCTCAATTTTTGTTTAAAATTCCTCCCATTTAAGCATAATCCTAGAATGTATAAAATTTGAAAAATAGTTTTTTTATAAATAAAATCATTTATGTTGGGTCAATTGTTGGTTTAGAAAATAAAAATTCATTGTGTCCTACCTTGGTGATAATTTAACACTATATTTAGGGGTTTCATTGAGTCTAAAATTTAAAAAATTTCATGATTTTTGAGTGATGATTCATAATGTTTTTTGGATATTCTATTTATGAACTGATAAATGTGGTAAGATAGGATATATATTTTTATAATTATTATTATAACATGCTGAAACTCTATATTTTAACTTTTACCTAGGGAACACATATTTTTTACGGTAATGGACCTATGGGAGAAAACACAAAAGATAATAACAAATTCCTATATAACTAGAGTAAAATAGGAAATTTTGATCTGATGATGAATCATAGAGAAAAAGGTCATTGGGTGTTTTTTGTAAATAAATAAACTCCAAACTTAAGAAGTTCCTTTCATTGTTCCATGAACAAGTCTTTGGCTAAGAAAAATAAAATAACAAAGTTCTATTTCTCAAAAATAACTTCATTAAGGTGAGTTGAATATTAAGCCTAGTTGAATATGTGGATAAACGACTTATAAAATAATAATTTTAGTTGATTAAATGAAGTGAAAAATAGATCATCTATTTTATTGAACCAAGGTGATAGTGATAATTAAAATTGTTTATTTTTAATGTTTCAATTCCACTTATTTATAATATATTTTACTCTTAGAATTGGAAATAAAATTAGAATTGAAATGAAGTGAAAAACATTAATATTGGATGGATGATAATTTCATGAAAATTTAGGATTTTTTATTTACTTTTATTGTGAAACGAATTTGAACCTTAGTAAAATTACCACTTGTTTTTAAGAGTTTTTGAAAATAAAAAAAAAGAATCGAATTTTTGGGGACTGCAATTGATTAAGTGTGGGGGAATTTTATGTGAACATAATTTGATGGATTTTAACACATCACTTTCCTTGTGTTTATTGTATTTTAATTTCTAAGTTAGATTAATTTAAGTTTATTTATAGATTTGTGTTTAATGTATAGTGATTTTAAAAATTCATGAAATTTATAATAAACATGATTGTTTTATTGTTTAATTTATCATTCTTTTATTTATTTATTTATTCTATTATTTATTAATTTTATTTTTAATGTTAATTCTTGGGTTCATAAATAAATTCTTTGGTGTTTTATAAGTAATTAAATAATCAATTATTTAGATGATTTTGTAATTAATTTATAAATTCTTTTCATTTAATATGTATAAATTATTATTTTTAATTTAATCAATTAATTAACTAATTGGTTTTTTATATAAATTTTTTAGTGTTTATAATGTTAAATTTTTATTAATATAATTTTATTTTTATTTTGGTTCTGCCAAGTGTACTATCACCAATTGATATTGTAAGGAGAAAATATAGTTCTACCACCACCTGTTACCTTGAAGGATCTACCACCATGAATACACCTTTCAATAAGAAAAAACCATGCTGCCTCTAGTAAAGACTCTACCAGTAGTTCAACAATATATAATCACTGCTACTGCCACTTGATATGTCCATGGATCTACTTCTGGTTCAAAATTGCTACATCCAAAAGAAAATATTCTAATCATAAGGAGGTACCACTATAGAATATGATACTATCAGTAAAACTTCTATTGTTAATGAAAGATTATATTAACATTGGACCGAGAGAATGTACACATAGAACCAAGATAGGTTAGTGGAGTTGATGGGATTTGGATAAAAACCAAATGATTATGGAACAATGAGATCTATGGAAATTAATTTAGAGCTTGACTAGATCCACAAAGATATCAAGCCAATGCCATGCTGGTTGATGAACCTGTTGAAGGAGGTCAAAGGAATTGTGTAGGGTTCAAGATTAACATAAGGGCTACATTGTCAAATTTGTATAATGGTGGTAACTAAACCTATGTAAACTTTGATATTCAGTGGGTGGTTTCATAAGGGATACATACTCTTGTAATGGTCACTGAATGCTATGTATGGGCAGCAGGCAACTCAGGTAAGGGTCAAAATTCTTGTATAAGGGTCAATAAGGACTTGTGTAAATGTAACAACACATACATAAGTGTAAGAAGAGGATGTATAAGGGTTGTGGAATATATGTGTAAGGGTATAAGGAGGCTACATAATAGTGATGCCAAACTTGCTTAAATGTAGCAGGAGGCTATGTAAGGGTAAATGTGAGTTATGTAAAGGTAGCTTTCATGCTATGTAATGATATTTATGGATATTTAACGGTCGTTATGGCTATGTAATGGTCATTTATAGGTTATGTAAGTATGTACAATTCTATTTCAAGTTATCATCATTCCACGATATCCATATAGGGGTAACTTCAAGGGCATGTATAAAATTTACTTCCAACAAGTTTGATGTTGGTACCGGGTGATGTTTCTTGAAGTCACTACGTTAATTCATCACTAATTTCGTCGGAGGATGTCTCATTGAGTTTGTAGGGATAAGTTTGTGTCATGTGGAGGAGATAAATCATATTCAAATCTACCATGTGTAAATTGGTAAGGGAAAGGAATGAGTTATGTCAGTACAACATATGAGGATCTTAAAGAATATTATAAAATAGAGCATCATACACAGGTATAAAAAAATATCATCATTTTTCTATCATATATTAAGGAGATAAAATTATAGGGAATAAGATATAAGAACCTTATATTTAGGGTATAAGGATGTATACTCCTAGTTGGAGCAAGAATACAATCATCAAGGGAATATTATTGCCTCATTCTATTTTTCCTCTATTACACAATTTTGTGATTCTTTCATTGAAAAAATTATTTCTTATTTCCACAAACATGTGTATCTAGATTAATTAGGGGAATAATATTTTTTCAATTTAAAATTTTTATATGTTATTAATCCAATTACTCAATTTCATGTGTGAGACTTAAGCTCCAAGATCACATTATCATTATTAATGAGTTTTAATTTTACAATCTTCAAAGGATCGAGACGTGATGACAGTGAAAATTTTTCTTTTGAATTTTAAACCAAATTAAAATATATTCTCAATTAAATAAAATTTCAGTTGTAGAGAGATGATTGATAGATCATTTATAAGGAATGATTAAAGTAATATGTTGAACATCAAGAGATATTTTAGTGACTCAAGACATTTTATTCTAAGAACTAATTTAATTATGGTTAACTTGAGTAACAATAAATAGATTTTATATATTTTCATAACAGTATGGTCATATTCTTGTCATCCAAATTCAGTTTTTTGTCTTTATTCTTTTTTTTCTCCTTGCACTACTTCCATACCACAAATTTGTTTTCACACACTTCACTTCATCATTTCATAATATTACTATTTTTTTGTGATTGTTTCTCTCTATATTTATTTCTTTCATCACGAAATCATCAAAATACTTCAAAAATGAATCAATACTCCTGATTCAACATTAGTAGATCTCGTAGGTTTTATAAACAATTAATTTTACCAGACTCAATGAAGTCCATACTTATGTTTGATATTATTGATTACTTTTGAATGAATTCTAAAATCTTACATATCAATTGACTGATCATACCAGGAAAGTAGAAAAATTTATATGGGATTCCTAGTTTCATACTTATTTTGGTAAATTTAATTGATATATGACCCCAACACCAATTTTGATTCAACGAAAACGAGGAAAGGTATATGAGTGGATTTTTGATGTTTGAGATGCAGGTTTGGCTTATGTTGTTATCCATAAAGATCATGTAGTGGTGTACGTCTCTTGTAAGATTTATCCACATGAAAATAGCTACCTTAAGCATGATTTATAACTTGATTCAATTATGCATGATCTAAATAGTTGGTTATGTTGCCTCTTTGTAGAAAGATTCATTGTTTATTTGGTCTATAAAATTTTTATTTACATACTTTCTCAAAAATAATCTAACCTTAGGCAATGGATATTGGTTGATTATATTTAGTATTTATAATTATACATCACCAATATACCAAGAAATGATGATATATTAATAGACACTATAATTAGAAATTTAACTTCTTATGAAGTTATAGAATCTAAATATGAGTAAATTATAATGAGACTCTATACTCGGATTCACCTGGATGTGATGGAGGAAGAGAGTAGTGTTGCTTTGGGATATAATCATTTGAAATAATCTATTATCGAGTTTATTTTTTTGGAGAAATATCATTATGAAGAGTTAAGGTGTATTGAGAAAAAATTACATAGAAGATAGATCATTTTCCAATGGTGTTTATCCTCAAAAGTCATTCTTTTTTTCACAAACCTAATTTTCAATCCTTCTTCGGGGATAAAGGATATATATAAAGTTTTCACCCTTCTTAGTGGGATATTCATCACTTTATATTGAATATTTACTATGTAATGAAGAGTTAATTTTGGAGGTTGGAGATGAAACATGATATTCCTAAATTCATGCCTTGTTTTTATACTTGTCAACCGATAAAGGGTAAACAAGAAAAGCCTTCTGGATTGCTTCAACCAATGTAAGTTCCCATCTTGAAATGGGATTATATATCTATATATTTCATCATTAGGTTACTGAAAACTCCCTAAGGGAATATTTCTATATCAATAGTTATTGAATGACTAATCAAGTTGACTAATTTTATTCTAATTTGAGACACCATAAAGTTTGATGACTTGTTAATGATGTATGTTCATCATATAATGAGGTTTACTTAGGTACCATCTATTATTATATCTGATATGGAACCGTGATTTACCACTTGATTTTGGAAAGTCCTCGAGTTGGTAATGGGTTCTCAATTTATGTTATGAACAACATAGCATCCCTATACATATGATTATATTGATTGAGCTATTTAGTGTTTGGAGAATATTCTCTGAGATTTCATCATGGACTTTAGAGCCTCATGGGCTAACTATATGGGAATATTTTACTTATCTTATAAAAATATTTACCAATCCCTAGTTATAA
The DNA here is from genome assembly GCA_963277665.1 of Viscum album. Taxonomy (NCBI): domain Eukaryota; kingdom Viridiplantae; phylum Streptophyta; class Magnoliopsida; order Santalales; family Viscaceae; genus Viscum; species Viscum album. The sequence continues at coordinate 125,375,764 of OY728126.1, forward strand.
TGACTACCTTTGAGGATTATATATGTTTTACCTTGTAATTTACCTCTTTGCTGGCCAAAGGTGGGTGAAACTTCTCTTGTAGGACCAATAATTGTTAAGGTGACATTGGTGAAGATTCAAATTATTCAACAATGATAGGAAATAACTTAGATTTTAAATAAATATTATATGAATCATTGGTATAATCCTCTAGAATTTTCAATAGGTGACATGTTTTTCTTCAAATTTTCACCTCAATTGGGTCACCAATGGCATGGAAGGTATATGAAATTAGCTGCGAGATAAATGAGACCTTTTGAGATCCCAAATTGTAATATAAAAGTGGATTTTAAGTAATATTTTCAATATCAGTTGAATTAATTACGTGTTTTCCCACATTTTTCATCTTAAGATACAACATCCTTATACCTATCAGTTTTTGAACTATAAAAATATTAATTTGGAACTAGAAATTTTAGAAGCAGAACAACCAATTTAGGGTTTTCATAATTATGAACATATTTTTTAGGGTAAATATATTCAATTGGTCTGAGTGTTTTGAAAGTAAAATTAAAATCCTCAAAAGACGTATAAATGATAATATTTGATTAGAGTGCAACAATATTATCCTTTATTTGATCTATCTTATTCAACCTGACTTGTTATAGATAAATAGTTAGATAGTGTGGATAATTGAAACATCAGAATTTAAATTTTTGGTCCTTAAATTTTTTTGACCACCTTTTTTTTGAACTATTATTGGGTAATTTTGGATGATTTTTTTAGTTTTTTGAGGTTTTTTGTCATGTGCATGATTGGTACAAAATTAGTTCAAACTGTGAATAATTACTAGAAAACCATTTGAATGCTTGTGGTTTAGGATATTGGAATTACTCATGGTTAATTATTGGTTACCCAAACCTTCTAACTACATCTAGATGAAACTTTATCTTTGTGAATTTATATCATAATTGAATTGGTCAGTTGTTTCTCTTTTCTTAATTTATAGATATTCTCTAGTTATATGTTTCTTGATATGGGTTTCATTATTTACGGATCTCCTTTTCTTATTAGGAGTATTTGTTCCTCTTTCTTTGTGGATCCCATACGTTTTTTGGAAATACCAGGTGTTTGAGGTGGGTGATTTCGTTAAATACTTCTGTTTTTAAACCATGATTTCATTATCAAATTAGATTGGATTTCTTGAATTGTTTAAAGGAATGATTTATTATTCTTAAGAAATGACAGTGTGGTCTTATTTCCTAAAATAGATTTCCCTTTTTGTATTGAAATCAAAAATCATTTTTATATAATTTCTTTATTGAGAATTTGAAATTTTTATTACTGTTGTTTTATATTCCATTGAAATGATTTTAACTATGAAAATGGAATCATCCAAGCAGGGGCTATTTTTGATGTTGAAAGACTCCAAGTGTTGGATATTGTATATTATAACCTAGGTTACTTAATAGGGAGATAGATTGGGATAAGAATTATAAGATGGTTTGGGTTCTTAGAATATACCAATGATATAACTGTAACTAAACCATATTATGATAGGGGTTAACTTGTAGGGGTGTTCTCATATCCCTAGTACCATGTTATAGGGATTTTGAACACTTATTTGACAACTAAAGTGTGTGGATCACAACTAAACAAGACCTAACCTACCCAAGAACTAGTTTCCATGGAACTCCTTTTGAATTAGTTATTTATATATTAATTTATAAATGTTTTGTTATAAATTCTCTGAAAATGGTTTGTTTATGCACCCTTTATAAACTATTCTAAGAAGGGTTAATTTCCTTGATTTACTAAAAATAGTGAAAAGATATATTTTATACCTTGTATTTCAATAAATGAGAACTATTGGTTTGTTTTATAATAACTAATTATGGAACACTTAGTGGGATCCTACTGGCATTGTTTTACACACATCCTACACATACCATTGGGTGTGTTTAGATCTTGTTTTTTCAAATATAGGTAATGTAATGATCCATCCTTAAACATTACATAATCTTGAATTAAGTTTGTAACTCACATTGAGGATCTTTTTTGGTGTAGAGATTTATAAAATTATGTCATAAATTATACATAACAACTTGAATATTACACGTAGACACTTATACTCGCTATCATTTTTTTCATAAAACAAAACACATAAAAAAACATGTCTAGTTTCATGTTTTAGAAAACATTAATTTTCTTTGATCCCATAATTTACTTTAGTCATCTTTATGTCCCATGAAAAACATTTCAAAACATGGGAGGAGTATAAAAAGGCCAGTAAGGTATACATAATAAAGGAAAACTATTTGTTTTTCCCAAAAACATGAAAACCATGAATACTTCATCATAAAGTAATATTTTTCACTTGAAAGAAGTAGAAAAAACACTTCAATGAATATAAGATCATTTATTACCCATTTTTTAACCAAAATATTACCACAAATCCAGTAAAATATAGCGTATAACATTTTAAGGTATCTTGGGACATCCACATACTTAAATGGAGTAACAATACAGTCGAATTCCACACATATCACTAAATAGAATAGCCATAGATCCGACTTCCATACCCAATCAATTGGAGGTTATAATGTATCCACCCATCCCTGGTTTATCACAAAACCTCCCGTCATTTGGTTTATCACGTAAGTACCCACAAAATGTCCAAGTACCATTTTATAATCATCACACATAAAAGATTGAAAATATCAACATTTCAATCATAAAATTTCATTTTCAATCAGATGAAATAATTTCAAAATATTGAAATAATAAATCCACATTCAAAACCATTTTCAATACTAATATATTTTAAAAGGGTTATATGATTTTTATTTCCCATTTAAAAAAATTTCAACTTGTTAAGAATTCCAAATATCGAATAATGCTCATAGTGGTAGAAAGGTCATTGTCACTATGTATGTTAAAAAGAAACATTCCCCTCATCATTTAGTAAACCGATACATAGAAAAAAGATTTAATTTTAATGAAATTAAAAGTCAAAGGGGTTTATATACCATATAAAATCCATTTGTTTAAAAATGAAAATATGCCTGAAAGAAAGGAAATTGAGATGTAGTCCCTTGCCTTGAGTTCGAATTGTCACATATGTTCCTTGTTCTTCCCGAATAATAAAATTTTGTTAATTTATAAATTATTCAGAACCTTTTACATGTTTATTATTTATTTTATATCACTTATTACCTTGATTTAACAATCATATAACTATTCATGTTCATATTAGTCGTTTTATCGATGCTCGGTACTGAAGTCAAAAATGAACTTGTTATAATTAAAAATTGTCCATGTGTTTAAAATTAAATTATATACATAATTATATTCATGATTTATATATCATATATATCATATATATCCAGAATATATGTATTTATAATAGTCCATAGCATTTGGATATAAGAATCGAAATGCACAGTTCATGGAGACGGTAATCCGTACGTACGCATGAAAACTACTTTCTTTTTATTTTCATATTTAAATAATTGAAAAATAAATGATACATATGTATATTATAAATCCAGTATAATATCTATGATATATATTTTTCATAAATTCATTAATTCCATCCTTTATACGTTCCATGTGTACCATGAATGAGTCATATCACTTTGAGGGGGCGGTAGTTTGCACTTCCTCAAATGAAATTATTGTATTTATACAACATTAAAATAAACAATTAATGTTATAAATTATAATTAAATAATCATAGGGATATAATATAAATCATAAATATCATATATAATTATAGTTTCATCATAATGGCCACTAGGATATGTGGTAGGAGAATATTTAACAATCATCTTTTCGTGAGGCAGCAGTTCATCATCCATAGAAACAATATGTTCTATACCTATTAGACGGAGGTGTGTGTATGTTTAGTTCTAATAAAACTCATAACAACATCCTAGTATATTGAAGATATTTTTTCTTAGAAAAATTTAATAGAGATATTTTAGGGGGTTGGAGAAGGAAAATAAATGAACCATCTTGAGAAAAGATATTACCTCAAATCGGGTAAATCTTTTTGATTTAAGCTAAAAGGACTTCTTTAATTTCCTTATAGAAAATGTCAGTATTCTAAGAGTATGAGAAGAATGTTGGAAGATTATTTGGGAAGAGTTTTGACGAGCCAAGGGGGCTTTAGAGGTGTGAGCAAGGGTAAGAGGTGGTCTACTTTTATAAGAGGGAGGAGGGGCAATTTTGAAAAGTTTGAAAGTATTATTTTATTATTAATTGATTTATGAATCCTAAAAAAGTGATATATTTATAATATCATATGAGTAGGGGTTGAAAAACACACAGAAAATGGATTTTATACAAGTATAGGTCACAAATTTAGACTTATATTATTTTTTTAACCCTTCGTTAACTAATTTAACTTTTACCATGTCTTCTTGTATATTCATACTAAATGGTAAATATATATACTATAAAATGATAATTGAACATAAAATGGTTCATTAATTACATATAAAACATTATATAATTCATTTGGATGAATATTATATTTTGTGACTATTATATCATTTAATAAAATAGTATTTGTTTTAAAAACACTTTAATATCAATTTTTATACTATTAATATCATGATTTTTTAAAAATAAATAAAAACATGATTAATTCTAAAAATATACATTAATTAAAATATAAAAAGTGATAATATTCCATAAAATTCTTTTATGGCATAAAAGGGTTTCAAAATAAATATATTTTAATATTTATCACCTCATTTATTTAAATCATTAATTAATAAGTTATCACTACATCGCCATTGTGTCATAAAAAAAATTTATTAATTTGATGTCTACAAATTATAAATAAAATACCTTGATGTATGTAATCATTTTATCTTTATAATTAATTTTTATAGTTAAAGATATCACTTATATAACCTTATATTAATATTGTATTAGTAAAAGATACATATTTAGGTTACATTTTCATTAACATTAAATTAAAAGTAAATAAATGCCATTTTCACACACAAGTGGCTCCAAGGGGTCCTAAAATCTACAAAAAAATTTCCCTTGTTGAAAATATCTCATAAAATATACTTAAGACATGTGTTAATGTAATTTAACATTGTTATAATATTATTTATTAACCTTATTTACCAGATTTACCCTTTAACAATAGTAAAGAAAATATTTACTGAAGTTACTGTTAATAATGTCTAAAAATGAAAGGTATCTATTTACAAAATTTGGAAAACCTGATTAATAATATGGAATACATTTTTTTATATTTAAAAATCAGATGTTTCAAATATTAATTAAAAGTTAATTTCTATTGTCAAAACCAAAAAGCATGTTTTAATAAGTGAAAACTATGAAAAGATTGTCACGTGTTTATGTCTGATTTTAAAGTGAAATTATTTCCAATGACCACCAATTTATTAAATGATAAAAATAAAATCTAATTACAAATTAAAATAAATTATAATAACAGTATTGTCATATAAATAAATTAGACGAAAATATAGTTTTGAATAATAATAAATTGAGGCTTCGGCCCCAACCTTTTAAAAAAAATGTATTTTTCACTATTCATTAAAAAAATGAACTTTATCAAAAAAATAAAAAAAATTACCCCAAGTAAATATTGATTTCCCTATACTATATCATAAGATTAATTTTTAAAATGCAACATATATAATTTAGAAAATTTATATTAATAAATGGTTCTCCATTAAAAGGCTGTAAAACTGCATTTCTAGAAAACACTTCTTTTATTAAAAAAATGAATTTATTCTTATATCATATATATATAACATATAAGATGAATTTAAAACATTACATTAAATTTATATCATATATTTTTTATTAAATAAAAATACATAAATAGTGATATGAAAACACAATTATTCTCTTTTAAATAGGTTTTCATAAAAACACATCCATTATATTAACATGGTTTTTATTCCCATTTCTAATAAATTAGTTAATCAATGAATCATCATATAAAAATGTGTAAACAATCATTTCAAAATTAATTTCATACTTTTCATACTTTTCATTCCTGTCATTCTAATGTGTAGGCATTAAATACCATTTAAAATATTAATAATATTATTGTATTATTTTTCAGTATAACTGAAATTTCCATGCAATGTAAGATTTTGGAGAAGCCTATTGTTGTGTGTTGAGTATGCTATAAGAGAAATCATCCCATTTAACATAAAATTAATATATTATTCATATGTATTAATTGGAATCAAAAGTATTATTCTATAAATTCTTGAGTCGTTACATCCTTCTACCCTTTTGGAAATTTCATCCTCATAATTTTAAAATTGGGCTGAAAAATTATTTGAAATCTCCACATTGGAAATAGTGTCAATAAAACTATCACATTAAAAGAAAGAAAGAGAATTAAAAAGGTCACCCTAGATAAACCATACTATTATTCCATGTAGGAAAAAATTGAAGAGAAACTAACCATCAATTTCTGATGTAGAGTGATAGAAAACATGATTTAGAGAAAGATAACCACAAGAAAACCAAACAATTGGGATAGGATAAACAGTCTTTGATTCCCTAGTAGGAAAATTAAATAGACAATATTTTTGTTTTATGTTCCCATTCATTATGTTCGAGAATTTATTTATGAGATTGACTAAGAACATAAGGAAACATTATTACTTTTCAAGTAGAGTTTTATCCTTTAATAAGTATCTACCAAAAAATCATCATTTCTCGAAATGGTGAGTATTCAAGATGACTTGGTCACACCTGAAGTGCTATAATAAACTTCTAGATAATATCATGATCCAAAAAAGATGAAACATATAATTCCCTTGTCTTTTGAGAATAATAAAAATAAAAATGGTCACTACATGGTCAGATAATCCCCCAAAAGGATAATCCTTTACAAAAATAAATACAAATCTTAATCTCCAACATTGAACAAACAATACCCAAATTTATACAATGAAAATTCAATATGAAATTATCCTTAAAATTCATCAAAATAATACAAAATAATACTGAAACACAAAACTCAGAAGAATTTAATCACACAGCCTTCCAAAAAATCTTAACATTTATCTCCAAATAACATTTGCCACTCTTAATGTTCCATACTGAAAAGTAATTAACCTAATCACATATTCTATATGATAGGTTATTCATTTCCATAAATACCCAAATCGACATGTTTCCATAATAAAATATAGATTCTTAAAAAATTAAATTTCAACAATTACTCCAATAATGAAATCCCATAATATTCTATTTTCCATGGGCATATAGTGTTTCCCAAAAGAGAGAACACCTTCAAAACTAACCATTGTCATTTGATCACAAAATAGTATTTCTATACAAATAATATCCATTTTATAAAACATAAGTTCCAAAAATGAACTTATTCTTGATCTATAAAGTCTTCTGACTAAAAATAATTAGTCATACTAACCAGGGCTTCATGTAGACCAGTGGTAGGCAGTGCACCCTTGTTTCCCTTGAGTTGTGGGTTTGATTACCAGGGGCATTCCCGACACAATGGGTTGTCACCCTCCAGTGGATTTTCCTCTTTTTAAAACCATATCATTATTATAACATTCTCAAAAAATAAGATAATTTCCTCAAAAATAACTGTTACCTATTTTATCCTCAAAGGTTATCTAAAACCTTTCATTTTGTATCAAAATATTTAATAACCATTTATCACAAAAAAATATCGTATGAACCCCTATGGTTATCCATTATGTCCACACAGGAAAATATAATTTATTCTTGAATAACATTTTATCATATCACACTTCAGGGATTCACATACTAGAAAATGTCATCCCATGTAATCCAATAATCAAAAGATCCATAATACTTTCATGCATTTCATCATCCTCAAATGTACCATAACTCTTAAATCCCTTATATGTAGACTTCTTACTCATTCAAAATTACTCATTATCCATTAAAAATTATTTTCAAACATCTGTAATACTTATTTCCTACAAAAAAATCTTGAATCATATCCTAATATTTAATAATGTCAAAACATTAGCAAAGAAAAAAACCATAACTTTCACTAGTCATTATCAGTTTCCTCATATTCAATTAGAATGGAATTAGGTATTGGTAAATATATATTTGTATAGTCCTACTGATCCCATTCCCAAACCTTCTTGATAGGACATCTATTTTTATAATGACCAGGAACACCACATTTAAAACATTCAATTGATCCCTCAGAACGAAATTCTTTCCCTTTCCTAGGGTCAACTAGATGCTTCATTTTTTCATGGAAGGTTCTTTCTTTATGAACTTCATTACCACATCTATAGCATCTTACCATACATTTAAATAAATTTCAAAGTTATTCTTTCCACATCCTTGACACATTGTTTTTTGAATATACTTAATTTTATGATTATTACCTGAACTTATGTAGGGATTTGTTTCTCGCATATACGATGCCTTATAAAAATCACCAAGGTTTAGGTGGTCAATAACGTCTATATATAGTTAGTTTATAATAACCACAAGAGTTCTAATTACAGCTCCCATTTCATTAAATTTCTTATTCAGAAAACAATCATAGATTTCTTTACATCCATTGTTAATTTGGTGCTTCCTAGATCCATCCATGTACTAAAACCAAATAGGTCAGTGTGATTATATCACTAAAATAACCATATACAATATTATGAGGAGGGTAAACACTAAGATAAACTTATTCATGTTATTTTAAACTCATTTGATTTATCTAAAATAACTACGACTCTTTCTAATATTCTAACAATTATGGTTATGTCACTTATGATTAAATAATCCCCTAACCTCTAAAGTTATCTAAATCGACCTCTGATACCAACTACAGGGACACATCCTTAAACATTACATAATCTTGAATTATGTTAGTAATTCACATTGAGGATATTTTTTTATTTAGATAATTTGAGAATTGGGTCATAACTTATATATAACAACTTGAATATTACAAGTAGACACTTCTAATCACAATCTATTTATTTCATAAAACAAAACTCTTAAAAAACATGTCAGGTTCTATGTTTTAGATAGCATGACTTTTTCTAGATCCAATCCTTGACACTAGTCATCTTTAATTCCCATGAAAAACATTTCAAAACATCGGATGAGCATAAAAAGCTCTGTAAGAGATACATAATGAAGGAAAACTGTTAGTTTTTTCAAAAAGACATGTAAACCAATAATACTTTATCATAAAGTAATAATTTTCTCCTTAAAAAGTATAAAAAGAGTTAATTGAATATTATCTCATTGAATACCCTTTTTATTACAAAAATATTACCATAAATCCCATAAAAAACAACATATAGAATATAAAGGTAATTTGGGACACAAACATACTTTAATGGAATAACCATACGGTCAACTTCCACACATATCAGTAAAGGAAGTAGCCATATGACCAACTTCCATACAGTTGGAGTTGGTGGCGTAGAACAAACTACTTTGTACATTATTCATTAATATACACCTTATCACATCTTGATTATTCTTACGCAGGACAATGCATGTGATAATGTCCTAAGGATAGCTATTGCATTAAAGGGTCATAGCGGATCCCTGCTAATATGAGAACCCAGAGGTTCCATAACACTCTTCTTGAATATATGTTCTATGGACGGATGTTGTTATTTGAAGGACACAAATAATACAATCCATCAGGGGAGAAAACACACAAAAATTTGAGGGACCTTCTCAGGGTGTGTTCCCTTGGTAATATCTATAAGGATATTATGAGAACGAGACTCACCTGTAGGAAATCCACATTACATATTGTCAATGGATGTTCCTATCTGTGGACGTGTGTATTGATCCTTAGAATTTAATATTACTATTAATGGGTATTAAAACTCAAAAATTAGATGTATTGAAAACAATTGTGATGACGCACTGTTAGCAGCGAGGTAGGATATGTTGGGTGCATCCAGAGTAATACTGCATAAATAGATAATGCGAGAAAGCATTTGTACCTTCTATTCCATAACAGTAGTAGATATATTAGGCCCTTTGATGGAATTGATATAGCCTAAATAAATACACGTCCATGGGGACGAATGGGAAAGTTCAATTCTGGAATGTTAAAGAAAGAATAATCGAGCATGTGGGTTGATGGAACTAGCTTGCAACCCACTTAATTCGAGATATCGAGGCAAAGGGATTACATAACACGTTAAGCATTCGTAGGAGATGACATGTCATTACAGCATTAACTCCTTTCTCTATGTGTTCCATGGTGTGTTGCTAGAAGCTAACCATGGACTTTAGGCAAGCTCCACATAATTCAACTATGAAAGTGTTCTAGAGGGCCAACCACAAAGTATGTCTAAGTATCTTTGTGAAATATTAATTTAACAAGTTGAATAAAGATTATTTATGATTGTTGTTTTATAATTATTCAAGGATGCCTGATCACATTAATTTAGATAGTAGTTATTCAAGAGAATATATTTTGGGAAAAATAATATATTATTTGTGAGTAATGCATTGTTATTTATTTTAGAAATAAATATCAATTATTCAAGGTCTAATTAATTTGGTGGAGGAAATAAAGAGAATGAAAAAACAAAAGTACACACCATGTGTTTTTTCTGGGAATTTGTGATAAATAATAATATTTATTTATTTAAATAATAATCGGTGTAATTCACCGGGTTCATGTCAAGTAATAATAATAGTCAATTGTTATTATTAGACATGGTGTTTTATTATGAATTAAATGAAATAAATAAACAATTTTAGGAAATTAATTCATTTTGTTTTTATAAGTAATTAAAATCCCAATTATATAATTCTCATTAGCCCAACCATTTATGGGGATTGTGCACAACTAATCTAAAAAAACTCTCAATCCAAAATATAATTCTTTTCTTCCAATAACAATGCCAAGCTAAGAGAGAGCAATCCTCCTCCACCGGATCGAGGCAATCGAAGGTGGAAATCGCAAGGGAAGGATCTTCTGCGATAACACCCGGATATTTCTTTGGCAACGTCTAGAGATACATGGATCACGTGTGGATCACTGCTAGAGGAGTCCCACACTTGGATTCTATGATGCAACAACAGATCACATCAGATAGTGATCAGAAACATCAACAGAGAGAGAGTTACATCAAGGTAATTCTTCCCTTTTAATTAAATTAATAATAACCAACATATGATGATCCTATATATGGTTCCAGGACTCCCCTATTTTAATTTCATTATTTATTGTATTCTGAAGATCTGGCGTTTTATTATCATGATTGATCCTGTATTAAGCATTGTTAACAGAAAAAATTATATTTGGGTACACCCACTGACACACATCCACTATGCCCGAAATCTACAAGTGGTATCAGAGCGAGGTCAAATCCTAGATTATAATTATTTATTTCTTTTCTTATTTACACATTTAATAATTTAGTTATTTAACTTCAAATTAATCATTCTCCAAATCTGAATTTCACGATCTATTCATCCTCTTTCTTTTCTTATTCACCTTAGAGAATCGATTTTTTCTTTTAATTTTAATTAAAATAAAATAGAGGATCTCATCTAGAGGTTCCAAAGCTTCTTGGCTATACAACATTAGAGTACAAGACATGTATTCAGTAGTACATACTATGTAGAATAGGTTCCATGAATCGGGATGGTCCGACAAACTAGGCCAAGTCATTGGATCTTATCTAAGTCATTAAGGTTCCGTGTGTTGACCAGGAATAGGTGGAACATGATTTCCAGATTACACACCATGTGTCCCACTGAACACGACGTGTAGTCCTTTCTAATTAGGGTTTTATCATGTACAATGTACATGGATCACCCTACAAGAAACCATGTATCATAGATACTACATGGCGTGTGTCCCACTGATCACGCCGTGTACTCCCAAGATTTCCAAAGTACATTTACATGCCATGTCCCCGAGCGTGTACTTTGGATGGACGGTGACCAAAATTACACACTGTGTAGTTGGAACTACATGTCATGTAATCATCCACATTATGCAGATTTCTTAAAATCTATTGTTATATTATAAAAAAAATTGAGACATGTACCATTCTTAACGAATAATGTTGAGGCACAACACGTGATAGGTGTTTTATATATATGTGTTTAATTTAACATCTGTGTAATATTTATTTCTACTCATTGGGTAGTTATGAACGATAATTCACTGAGTTACCTAGATGGTACAAGTTACGTACAAATATAATTTTAAATGAATTTATTTTTTCAAATTTATTATAGATGATAATCTCAAGGAAATTTAGAAATGCGATTAAGATAAAATGATTAATTAATAATTGATAATTAATTGATTCATGCATGATGTATCTTAAACAAAAAAAAATTAAAGAATTAAATGATTTTTTTTATTTATTCGTAAATATCATTGCATGTATAGATGATCATGAGCTAGACCAAGACCTTTGTATGGGAATGGTTTCTTTTAATTTATTTATTTAAATTAAATTTGTTGGCCTACGATCCTTCCCTTTATTAATATGTAGGGCCTATGTGGCCATGTTTTCTTTTATGTTACACCCTATTTTACCCCTCATGTGCGTGTGGGATAAAATCATACATAATGGATGGAGCTCCCCAGCTAATGGAGGAGGCTCAAGTTAGGATCCAATGTGAATCCAATCCAAGGAGATACAATGGTGGATAGGTGGAAAGCTGTAAACAAAAACCAAAAGGGTCATGGTGTTTCCCACCTAGGTCTTGGGGTAGTTTATCAACCTCTGGATAAACTAACAATAGAACAATATCATGATCATACCATTTATTTTATTTCATTCAGTTTTATGGTTTATTTATCGGGTGTGTGTTTTCATGATCACACAATTAAGGAATTAAACAAGCATGCAAGATGGAAGTAAAATAAGACTGAATTATGAGTAGATATTATCTTATTCGTGGTAAATCACTTATGTATATCCCAATTAATATTAAAAAGAATATAATAAAATATAATAAAAAGGAAATTTATGAATAAGGACAAAATCCCTCAAATAAAATATTAAGTCATTATAGCCTTCCAAAATATTGGTTAAAATACGACCATAGTTCAAAGTTCTTGACCAACCCTAGTTAGGGTGCTTTCAATTATCTGGGAATTGTAATTCATGGTTCTGGGTTGACATTAATTGGTTCACATAATGGGTTGGATACCACATAAAGACTTTGTGTGACCAAGATTCAAAGGTTGAGGAAATCCAAAATAAAAGGATTTCAGGATTTGGGGAGTCCACTGAGTAGATCAAGGAGCTGTGAGTTAATGCATTTGGAATATGTAATTCCAACCTAAAACCCTTAATGTTTCTTGACCAACCCTCATTGGGGTAATGTGATGGTAAATATAGATCCTTGACACTAGAATATTCAGGCAACAATATATTCTGAAGTCAATGGTGAGGGCTATTGGATTTTGATAAAAAAGTGGGATACTAATAAGTATTAAATAGTTTCTTTATCTTATCATGAAAAATTACTAAACCTTTGATCATCATAATTTTTAGAAATGCCATGAAAATAGACTTCAAACATTTCATTGTGAACCATACTCAATAAGTAAAACCATCTATTTGAAACAAATTTCTAGGAATGATAGAGGCGTTTAAGCGTTATCCTTCGCCACAAGAAGAAATTGTATGTACGGGATGAGACAATTCAAGTTTCTCCTGGAAAAGTGGCCAATGATGAGGTACTATCTCTCTATGTGAAACAAATGGATGATTCCATAGATTCCAATGTTTCACGCAATCGACTATGTCTATTGAGATCTTGGAGAAACATGAAAACATGGATTTGTATAGCATGATGTCTCACCTTAAAGATATATACCAAGAGAAGGCGAGACAAGAGAGATATGAGATTTCCAATACATTGTTTACAACTATGCTTGGAGATTCTGTGCCAGCTGGGCCACATATAGTTAAGCTTATTGGCTACATTGAACACCTGGACATCTAATGGATTACGTTCCCAGATGGTTTGCGTATAGATCTCATCCTATCATCACTGCCCAAGACCTTCTATAACTTTATGGTCAATTATAACATGAGAAACAATGAGTAGAGTCTATTAGAACATCTTAACTTAATTTTCTAGGTAAATAAGAACATGGGGCGTGACAATCCCACAATCCTTATGGTGAATAAGAAAAGGAAGGACAAGACAAAAGGGAAAGGACTTATAAACGTTCTGAATCCCCCGATAACCATCCCTCCAAGAAGGGGAAGATCCAGAGGAAAGGCATGGGATGGGAGGCGATATGTTTTTCAAGTAGAAATCTAGGACACTAAAAATGGAATTGCACCCAAAAGTGTAGGGGAACTAAAGGTGGATTCAATATCTAGTGTAATATTTACACTAATACACATTGGGTATTAGATACAACTTATGGGGATCACATTTGTATTGAAATACAGTGACCAAGTATATTTACAATGATTTCCAGAGGAGAGGTGGATCTTCGAGCAACCAATGGCGTGAGGATAGCTGCATTGGCCATTAGTAATTACCACCACTCATTACTAACTGGGATGATTTTGGTTTTACATAACTTTTATTATCTACCTAGTGTTACTAAAAACACAATTTCTGTACCATGTTTGGATATGAATGGATTTATTTTCATGTTTGGAAATAAGGGTTTCTTCGTTTATAAGACCAACATATGTTATTGTATAGCACACTTAAATAATTGGTGGTATGTATTAAATTAAAAAATCCAAGTGTTGGGAATCAATAACGAAACAAACTAACATGACTGATACATCACCCTGTTGTGGCATCACCGTCCCGGTCATGTGAATGAGAAACACTTTACATATCACATCCAAGTTGGCTATTTAGACTCTACAGAGCTAAAACCACTTGATAGAGGTCACACTTGTTTAAAAGGTAAAATGACCAAGATGCCTTTCACTGGATAGGGTGAAATGGACACATAGGTTCTAGTATTCATGTATATAAATGTGTGTGGACCATTTATAGTATTAGCTATATGTAGATATTCTTACATCATTACTTTTATTGATGATTTGAGTAGGTATTGAAATGTATACTTAATGAGGTATGAAAAGACTTGGAAATTACATGTAATATTGTTTTAATCATATGGGATCTTTTTGAATCTGCGAAAATTGTCTATGGATGATTTTGAGGCCCAGTGTGCCCGGAATGAATTTCTATTTTTTTTCGAGTACGTCCAGTAAATGTGCGAGCAAGTTTTTGTAACTTTTGAACCAATACTCAGAATTGAAATCGGAAGAAACCATTGAACTCACAGTGCTGATGTCGCTTAAGGATACCATTACCTCAACCATAGTAGGTGGAGGGTGAATGACATTTTATCACTTTTTCATGGAAAAAGAAAAAGAAAAATTCTTTAACAATTTTATTTTTATTTGAAACTCCCATGTGGATGTTAATTGGTGGGGACCACAAGAACTAAAACCCCCAATTCAAATCCATGGTGGTGGGGACCACCCGAACCCCACTATAATAGAGAAACCACTAAACTCCTCATTAATTACTCCTCAAATTTAATTGAGTAAATTAATTATGCCAACTCTCCATTTAATCAATAGTGTCATTTAATTTTGGTGTCAACATAAATTAAACCAATTTTATTTTAAGTTGGAATTTAACCTGTTGGGATTTTTTTGGGAGAGTGTCGGCGAAAGGGAGGATCTTTGTAGAATCATGGAGAAACACATCCTCCAATGAAGAATTCACTTCAGAATTGAAAAAAAAGGAAATCATTGGAGCCGACTTCGTAAGCATCTTACAAAAGCGACGAATGCCGACACCACTATTACCAACGACTTCGTCTCCATCCTTGAAACCTCCGTCAATGAACCTCAGAGGTAGGGGTCTAATTATGTGTGATTATTGATTCCCATGTGCTTCCCTTTTAAACGAAGAACTCGTATAAACTCTCTCACTAGTTGATCCACGGATGATGTTGTTTTGCAGGTTGGGGAATAATCATTACCGAAGGTTGTAATGTTTGACATTCGTAATACAATTTTTTAAGCCGCTTGCTACTGCCCTAACATGGAGGGTGCGGTCCAAACAAACATGGCCCAATGTATCTGCATTTTTCTTGAGTTTTTGTTGTGTTTTTTGCAATGGAATAAGGCGGTGATTGGTGCTGGAGAATGGCACATGTGGGACTCGTATACAGTGGCTGACACACTGCTGGCCGTGATGAAGGTGACTTCACAACTGTGGCCCCCCCGTGTCGCACCGTGGCCCTCGCACCGCCCCGTGGTCCACGCATCTCACCACGGCCCACGGGTCGCCCTGCAGCTCGCGCACCGCCAGGCGGCCCAAGCGCCGCCCCGCGGCCTCCGGGCCACCCCGCTGCCTCCCGAGCCGCACAACGACCACCGCGCGGCCCCACAGCCCCTGCACCGCACCGCGGTACTTTGCCACCCCGTGGCCCCCACGCCGCACCGTGACTTCCCCGTCACATCATGGGCTGCCGGCAGGGCCGGGCTACCCATCGTGGGATGGGGTGGACCTAGAATGCTGGGTCAACCCGAATCGGGATGGCTTCGCCCAGGCTGGTTCGGACCGGACTCAGACTAGTTTTGACCCTATACGCTCTTTTGAAAGTATCTTTGGAACCAGGAGTCTGTTTGATGAACCATCTGCGGCACCAGAAACCTTGGAGTGAGACGATCCTTTTAGTATACCCAACATGTGGTTTGGATAATGTTGGGGTACAGTTAGGTTCGATCGAGCACGAATCTAGCCGGGCCCTTGGGACTAAAAGGCTAATAACTTATAGACTGGGAACCCGTTTGACGCACCGTCTATTATGTTGAGACACCTTTTACATGGTGGTCCTTTGGGATACATCTTCATTGGAATTCATGGATGATGGAGTATCAACTGGTGTATTGAGAAGAATACCCTCCTAGAGACAAAAAATCATAGTGTGGGAACCCTGTACCTGGCTGTGACAATGTACATGGATGCTGTGTGGGTTAGATGACGTACTGATGACGTCCTAGGATCCTGTGTGGGTCTAATGACGTTCTGAAGACTTACTAGGATCCCGTGTGGGTCTGAAGATGTACTGAATATGTACTAGGATCATGTGTGGGTCTGAGGACGTACTAACGATGCACTAGGATCATGTGTGGGTTTGACGACCTACTGAAGATGTACTAGGATCTTTTGTGGGCCTAACGACGTACTGAAGATGTACTAGGATCCTGTGTGGGTTTGACGATGTACTAGGATCTTGTGTGGGTTTGACGAGGTACTAGGATCCAGTGTGTGACAATGTACAATGATCGTCTGTGGGTCTGATGATGATTTAGGATCCTTCATGGGTCTGCCTCTTAACAGGGAAAGATTATTCAGTAGTTATATCTAATCATTTTCACTACCATACCTAAGTTATACCTAGTATGAGTTGATTCCTTACCGTTGTGGTGATACCTTTTTGGTATTCTTATGTGTGGAGTACCCGTGTGGTACTTACCTTGGTTGTATTCCTTCCTTTGTGGAATAGTTGAGCTTTGGGCTTTTGGGTTCAACCCTCTATTTCCTCAAGGTTCAGATGGGTATACATGATAACTTAGGTATATGTATAGGAATATACCTAAGTATGATTTTCAGTTGTTTTCATGTTTTCTGGTTTACCCTTTGTGGATTTTGTGATACCTTGAAGGTCTCGGGGTCCCTACTGAGTATTGTTATACTCACCCATACATAGGCTATGCCTGAACCTTGTTTTGTTTGATGTAGAAAAAATAGCACTGATTGAGGGTGAGGTTACCAGGACTGGATGGTACCCAGAGGTGGACCATACGGTGTGTTGTTACGCATAAGAGATGGGCGGATGTAGAGTGCTGAGGAGGATATATGTACCTACCCTTCAGGTAGGAACCTCGGAGGACGACCCAATTGATGGCTATCTTTTCCTTCAATTGTATTGTATTTCAGTTGTACTTGAACTATTACTATTGGGATTGTATTCCGACCCCTCTTACATTCAACACCCTTTTTTTATATACATTTTACTTTTGTTCATATCTTGTTGTGTGCTTGGTTGCGTGTGTTTACAGGATATAAAGGTAATGCCTTCCTGGTTTTAGGTAATACGCCTTTCAGTGCTAGTCGCCAGCCCCTAGTCTATAGAAGGCGGGCTTGGGATAGTCACGGAACATGCCCTGAGGGACGGGTCGTGACAAATTGGAATCAAAGGAGTCAGTTCTACAGTATAACATAAGACTCTCATATTTTTTACGAGAAATAGTGTTAATTGTAGTGACTATGGTTATCTGTTTAAGGAATCTAGTGTTGGTGAGGCCACTAATGCATCTATACACCCGGACCCTAACTTTTGATTTCTGACTCTGTGCATTAAAAAACTGATTGTGTGTATGTTTTGAGAAGCATTGTTTGTGAAGTATTTGAGTCAGCTCACTAGGTATAACTTATTGGCCGTGGTGCACTTGTTTCTTTTCAGGATTCCTTTACATAGACAACCAACTATGGTTCCAGATATAGTACACACTAATATCCCACCAAGCGATGAGGCCTCGGTGTTGGGCCCTCTTCTAGTAGAGGCACCAGCTGAGGCACTAGCGGTACCATTACCCATTCGGTCACCGACGCCACCATCCCCAATAGCAGAGGGTGCATGCCGCTTGAGTACGTTTCATGAGTTCCAGTGCTAGGGGCCTCCCAGGTTCAGGGGAGAGATGGACCCATAGGAGGCTTGGGATTGGCTGGAGGCCGTAGTGAAAGTATTCCGACTAGTAGGAAAAAACCAACTGATCTCATGGTGATCCTTGCCACCAGCCTTTTACAGGAAGTGGTAGGGATATGGTGGGTCTTGAAGCTCCATGTTCATGACAAGGAGACACTTCTATGGGCAAATTTTGAGATCCTATTTCGGGTAGATTTTTTTCCAGAGACTCTTCGCGTTTTGCGTATACAAGAGCTACTTGATCTGCAGTAGGGTAGCATGAATGTGGATCAGTACTCAGTGAGGTTCACCAACCTCTCATGCTACTCTGCTGATATGGCGTGGGACCCATTTTTCAGGGCCCATACCATTGATAAGGGACTCAGACATGAGATCAGGGCATCGATGATTTCACTCAGTATTTCAACGTAGGTGGGGGTGTTAGAGAGAGCCCTCATAGTGGAGAGTTTTCTTGCTGAGTAGTCACCAGCAGCGTGACCCATCAACGGGAATCACATAGAAGAGTATTCTACAACTAGAAGCAGATAGATTTCATAGATGTCAAAGAGGACCCGACCTACAGGTGGACGACCACATGATTCAGGGTCAGTTGTGCGGGGCACAGGAGACAGAGTCAGTTATGCGAGGAGCAGACAGTGTTTCACATGCGGTGGGTTGGGTCACAAGGATTGTAACTGTCCGAACTATAGTGTAGATGATCAAAATATGGTCAAGGGACCTCCCATCAGAGAGAGAAATTTGAACAAGGAGGTCCGCAGGGAGCAGGTGGACATGGTAGAGGAGCTGGCCATGTAGCTGGCAGTGGGCGAAGATTCGAGGTGTTTCTGCCACCACCACCAAGTGGCCCACCCCAACCACAGGGATCAGGTGGATAGGGGAGATCTCATCTCCAGGTAGTTGAGGCCTATGACCAAGGCACTCTGGAGATGATACGAGGTAAGATCTGTGTCTATTCCACCTTAGCTGCAATACTTATAGACATAGGTGCCAGTCATTCTTTTATTGCCACTTCCCTCGTTCGAAGCTCAGAGATTTTAACATAGAGGTTGGATTGATCCTTATTATTATAGACTCCTATATGAGTAGATTCGATGATTTTTGACTGGTTCTGGTAGTGTAAGATTACTCTAGGAGGTGAGAGCTTTGGCTAGGATCTCCTAGTAGCGGCGTCGAGGTCTTACGATGTCATCTTGGGTATGGACTGGTTATCTATAGTCCATGCTCTGATTGGCTGTATGAGGTGAAATGTTTTGTGTTTCTTCATGGATGGGAGAAGGTTTACCTTTACTGGTGATAAGGGAGCCTTTGAAGCACATGATGGACTTACCCAAATGAGGGTGAATCCAATTACACATCAGTTTTCTAGCCTTACCCTCAGAGCGGTTGATGTGGAGAGTTCATGTTATCATATAGTGGTAGAACAGTATGCAAATATCTTCCCTGATGATGTTATAGGTCTATATCCTCACAGAGTGGTGTAATTTTACCTTGAATTGTACTTTGGAATGACACTTATATCTACACCAGCATATCAGATATCTCTCGCAGAGCTTCGTGAGAGCTGTGGGTATAACTGTAGGACTTACAGGGGAAGGGATTCATTCGGCCCAATATTTCTCATTGGAAAATCCTGATTTTATTCACCAAGAATGCAGATGGGAGCATGAGACTTTGTGTTCACTATTGGTGCCTGAACCAGGTGACCATGAAGAATAAGTACCCACTCAAGAGGATTGATGACCTATCTGATGAGATGAGGTGAGCACGGTGGCTCTCTAAGTTAAAACTTAGATGAGGATATCACCAGCTCATAGTGAGAGATGATGATGTGTAGAAGATGAATTTCAGGTGTAGGTATGGCCACTACGTGTTGTTGGTTATGTCATTCGCCGTAACCAACGCTCCAGCAGTGTTCATGGGACTCATGAATAGGATATTTCAGCCATACCTTGATCACTTTGTAGTAGTATTCATTGAAAAAATTATGATTTACTTGACTAATGAGGAAGAGAATTCCTATCATTTGGAGGTATTACTGGACACGCTCCAAGGGAACCAGCTTTATGGTAATCTCTCGAAGTTCCAGTTCTGGATCTAACAGGTTCACTTTCTAGTACATGACATCTCGGAGGCTGGAGATGCAGTGGATTCAGTGAAGATTGAGGTGGTACTTTTATGGGAACCACCCGGGAGTGTGACAGAGGAACAAAGTTTCCTGGGATTGGTTGGATACTACTAGAGGTTTATGCTAGATTTATCCAATGTTTATGCACCTTTATCAGTGTGGATGAATAATGGGAAACCCTTCATGTGGTAGGAGAGATGCCAGTGGATATTTCAGGATCTGAGTTAGAGGCTGACTAGTGCCCCCATCTTGGTGCTTTCGGAGGAGGGTGTAGGGTACATAGTCAACAAAATCACATTAGGGACCAGGCTCAGATGTTTTATGATGCAGGAGCAAGGAGTGTTCGTAGATGGTTCTCGACAGCTGAGAAAGCATGAGCAAAACTACGCTACCCATGACCAAGATATAGAAGGAATGGTCTTTGTCTTGCAAAATGTAGCGACATTACTTGATGGGTGAGTGTTTGACAGTATAATTGAATCACAAGATTCTATTGTATATCTTCTCAGAAATACCTAAACCTGAGACAAAGACTTTGGCTTGAGTTCCTCGAGGACTTTGACTTCAACATAGTCTATACTCCTGGAAGTGGATCATTTTTGCAGATGCACTTAGCAAGAGATCTGGTATACAGTTTCTAGGTGAGGTGGCAGAACAACTTGCCTCTTTGTAGATATCCTTAGTGGATCGTGATGGAGCAGCTTTTCTTCAGTCTCTTACAGTCACTCCCCCACTTCTTCAGTAGGTTTGGGAGGTGTAGTGTGGGGATACTGGCAGCGAGGATCGAAGTGATCAGATATCCACAGGACATGAACTTGATGGATTTTCTGAAGGTGGGGAGCATATAATTCTATTCAGAGGACGTACCATGGTACTAGTGTCACTTTATGTGGAAGTTTTGAGGGAGTTACACACATCTACTATAACGGTATATCCCGGAGTGGAAGAGATGTACCAAGACCTCCGACGACAGCACTGGTGGCCAGGAATGAAGAAAGAAGTAGTAGAGTTTGTCTCTCGGTGTCTCACTTGTCAGCAAGTGAAGGTGGAGCATCAGGTACCAGCAGGCATGGTTCAGCCTTTAGAGGTCCCAAAGTGGATGTGGGATGTGATATCCATGGATTTTGTGAAAATAATTACAAGTACATCCTGAGGTCATGATTCTATCTGGGTGATCGTCGACCAAATCACTATGTCGGCCCACTTCCAACCGATCAGAGAGTAGGGTTCATTAGAGAAATTGGTATGCAACTATGTTCTAGAGATTGTGTGGCTACAAGGAGTTCCTTCGATGATTTCTTTTGATTGTGATTCTTGTTTCACTTACCGTCTATGAAAGGGGTTGTAGGAGGCTTTCGGGACATAGCTTCATTTAAGCACCGCCTTCCATCCTCAGACGGATGGTCAAACTGAGCGGACCATTCATTCCCTCAAGGACCTTCTACGTGCTTACATCCTCGACATCGATCACAGTTTGGAGGATCACATGCCTTTGGTGGAGTTTGCGTACAACAACAACTACCACTCCACAATTGGGATGACACCTTTCGAGGCCTTGTACGACCAACCTTACAGATCGCCTTTGTGCTGGACTGACCCAGCGGAGTCAGCACTAATGGGACCAGAGAATGTTCAGGAAACCACAGAGAAGGTGAAGATCATCCGGGAGTGGATGAAGACTACACAGATCATGCATAAGTCTTATGACGATTGGAGATGGAGACCTCTGAAGTTCGAGGATAGAGACAACATCTTTCTACAGGTCTCACCTTGATGAGGTTTGTGAAGATTTTCCTGGGGGGGGGGAGTTATCACCGAGGATCATCGAACCCTTCCAGGTCCTCACTAGAGTTGTAGAGGTGGATTACCACCCAGAAAATCCCCCTCAGTTTCACCAGGTTCACGACGTCTTCAGTGTATCCCAACTAAGGAGACACGTGCACGACCCTACCCACATCATCAACCACGACGAGCTGGACATCGACAATGGGGAGACGTTTATGGAGGTTCCAGTAGAGAATGAGGATCAAAAGAAGAAGATCCTTCTTGGATGGTTGATACCTATGGTGTACGTTCACTGGAAGCACGTGAACCTACAGGAGAGAACATGGGAGCGGAAGGCTTAGATTCGTACTCAGTACCCCCACTTGTTTTCCTAGTTTTTTGATGCAGCTTTTGGGGATAAAAATCTCTGAGGCAGGGAGAATGTAAAGACCTCGAAATTCCATGTAATTTTTTTAATTATATGGGAACATTATGAGTTCGAAAAAGTTTACGACATTTGATTCGGAGGCCTGGTGTTTCTGGAATGAATTTCTGATTTTTTTTTGCGGAAGTTCAGTAAATGTGCGAGCGAGTTTTTTTAACTTTTGAAACGGTGCTTAGAATTGAAATACGAGGATACCGTTGAAGTCACAGTACCGTTGTTCACTTAAAGAAACCTTTACCTCGACCATAGTAGGTTGAGGGTGAAAGATAGTTTTTCACTGTTTCATGGAAAAAGAAAAAAAAATTGTTTAACATTTTTATTTTTAGTTGAAACTTCCATGTGGATGTTAAGAGGTGGGGACCACTAGATGTAAACCTCCCATGTAAATGTTAAGAGGTGGGGACCACCCGAACTAAAACCCCCAATTCGAATCCATAGTGGTGGGGACCACCTGAACCCCACTTTAATGGAGAAAACAACTGAACTCCCCAATAATTACTCCTCCCATTTAATTGAGTAAATTAATTATTCCAACTTTCAATTTAATTAATAGTGTCATTTAATTATGGTGTCAATTTAAACTAAACCTATTTTAATTTAAGTTGGCATTTAAACTCATGGGATTTTTTGGGGGAGTGCTGGTAAAAGGGAGGAGCTTTGGTGAATCATGGAGAAACACATCCACCAATGAAGAACACACTCCGTAATTGAAGAATGAGGACGAAGTTCAAGCCAAATTCGTAAGCATCTGCTAGAAGCAATGAATGATGACACAACTATTCCAAATGGCTTCTTCTCCTTCCTCATGACCTCTATCATCAAACCTCTGAGGTAGGGGTTTAATTATGTGTGATTATTTATTCCCATGGTCTTCTCATCAAAAAAAATAATATAGATCAATTCTCTAACTAGTTGATCTGTAGATGATTTCATTTTGCGGGTTTGGGAATAATCATTGCCAGAGTTTGTAGGGTTTGATGTTCTTCATGAAATATTTTTAAGCAACTTGATTCCACCCTAATGTAGAGGGTGTGGTCCAAAGGAACATGGCCTGAACTCCCCACATTTTTTTGTGACTTTTTTTGTGTTCCTCGCAATGGAAGAAGGCGGTGACCAGTGCTGGCGAATGGCACTAGTGGGACTCAGATATGGCGGGTGAAACACCGCTGACCGTGACGAAGGCGATGACACCACCGCAGCCCCCACATGACTCCGCATCCCCCGCACCTCCTTTTAGCCCTCGCGGAGCCCCCCCCCCCCCCCCCGCGCTGCACCACGTATCCCTATGCCACACTGCGACCCCAGCGCCGCCCCACGTTCCCCGCACCGCCCCGCGACTCCCGCACCTCCCCCGCGCCGGCCCATGACCCCCATGCCGCCCTGCGGCCCTCACGCCGCCCCATGACCACCACACTACCCCGCTGCCCAATCACTGCCCCATGGCCCTCACGCCGCCCCGTAGCCCCTGCGCTGCACCTCGGGCTGCCACCCATGTTGGGCCGCCTAGCGCGGGTAGGGTCGGTCCGACCATGTCGGATCGGACCCAGACCAGTTTCAACCCTATACGCTATTTTGTCCATAACATTGGCACCAGAAATCTTTTTGACGAACCATATATGGTTCCAGAAACCTTGGAGTGAGAAAATAAGTTTAGTATACCCCACATGAGGTTTGGTTAATGTTGGTGTACAGTCGGGTTGGATCGAGCACGAATCCAACTGGGACCTCAAGACTAAAAGGATAATAACTTACTGACTGGAAATCCATTTGATGCACCGTCTATTGCGTTGATAACACTTTTATGTGGTGGTCCTTTGAAATACATCATCATGGGAATTAATGGCATTTAGAGTATCAAAAAATGGCTTGAGTAGCGGCCTCTACTAGAGAGAAGAAATCATAGTGCGGAAACCCTATAGCTAGATGTGATGATGTACTAGGATACTGTGTGGGTCTGATGACGTACTGAAAATTTAATAGGATCTTGTGTGGGTATGATGATGTACTGAGGATGTACTAGGATCATATGTGGTTCTGAAGAAGTACTGATGATGTACTAGTATCCTGTGAGGGTCTGATGTCGTTTTTGAGATGTACTAGGATCCTATGTGGATCTGATGAGTTACTAACGATGTACTAGGATCTTGTGTGGGTCTGACGACGTACTGATGATGTACTAGGATCCTATTTGGGTTTGATGACATAATAATGATGTACTAGGATCCTGTGTGGGTTTGATGACATACTAACGAGGTATTGGACTCTGTGTGGGTCTGATGAGGTACTAACAATGTTCGAGGATCATGTGTGGGTCTGATGACGTACTGATGATGTACTGGGATACTGTGTGGGTCTGAAGGCATACTGATGATGTATTAGGATTCTGTGTGGGTATAAGAACATACTAAGATATTGTGTGGGTCTGATGAGGTACTAGGATCCTATGTGGGTCTCATGATGTAATACGATCCTCTATGGGTCTGACAATGTAATACAATCCTCTGTGGGTCTGATGATTATTTAGGATCCTTTGTGGGTCTGTCTTTTAATGGAGTAAGATGATTCAGTAGTTATATCTAATCATCATTACTACCGTACCTGTGTTATACCTGGTATGAGAAGAGTCCTTACATTCATGGTGATAACTTTGTGGTATTCTTCTCCGTGGCGTACCTTTGTGGTACTTACCTTCGTTGTATTCCTACCTTTGTGGAATAGTTGAGCATTGGATTTTGGGTTGGACGCTGTCTTTCCACATTGTGGAGATGGGTATACTTGATAACTTAGGTATATGTATGGGCATATACCTAAGTAATATTTTCATTTGTTTTCATGATTTTTGGTTTATCTATTGTGGATTTTGAGAGACCTTGAGGGTCTCGGGATACCTACTAATTATAGTTATACTCACCCATGCATTGGCTATGCCTGTACCTCATTGTATTTGGTGCAGAAGACAGACATCACTGATTAATACTGAGGGTACCATGACTGGATAGTGCCTGGAGGTGGACCATACATCATGTTGGTACGTAGAGGCGATGGGCAGAGGTGGAGTACTGAGGAAGAAATCTGCACATACCCATCAGGTAGGAACCTCGGAGGACAACCCATTAGATGTTTTTCTCTTTATTAAGTTGTATTGAATTTCAGTTTTACTTGTACCTTTAATTTTTGGGTTGTATTACAGCCTCTTTTACTTTTAGAAATATTTTTGCTATTTTGTTTACTTGTGTTCGTATCTTGTTGTCTGCTTGGTTGCGTGTGTTTACAAGATATAATGGAAATTCCTTCCCGATTTTAGGGAACACGACTTTCAGTGCTAGTCACCAGCCCCAGTTCTATGGAAGGAAGGATTGGGGTAGTCATGGCATGGGCCCTGGGGGACGGGTCGTGACAATGTATAAGTCAGAATCCTTTGAGAAATTTAAGGAAATAAAGAATTATTTAGAGAATAATCTTGGTAAGAAGATAAATATGCTTCAATCAGATCAAGAGGGAGAATATCTAAATCAAGAGTTCATCGATCTTTTATGGGAGTTCGAGGTTCTATCTCAGCTCGCTCCTCCTTAGACAACACAGTGGAATAGTGTTAGTGAAAGGAGGAACTGCACATTATACATGGTGAGGTCGATGATGTGACATGAAAATCATTCATTATCTTTTTGGGGATATGCATTACAAACTACAAAATACACATTAAACCAAGTACCTATTAAGGTGAAAAAAATGTAATTCCCTCCGAGTTATGGAATGGAAATAAATCCTTTTTTCTCACACACATGTATGGGGGTGCGAGGCGTTTTTATGGCATTATCCGGAGAAAATAATCACCCCGGGGCACGAAGTGTATCTTTATTGGATATCTGAAAGAAAAAAGGATATTACCTATATAACCCTTCAGAAAAGAAAGTGAATATCACTAGACAAGACATATTTTTTGAGAGGGAGAACATCCTAAAAAAGGATAATAAGAGAAAGATTGACTTTCAAAATTTTGATTCTAATGATACACATGAGTTGGTACTAGAAAACGTTCCATAGGTCCCCATGGAAGAGGTTCCAGAAACACAAGTACTCCGTAGGATCTCAAGAGAGGTAAGGGAACCAAATAGATTTGGTTTCCTAGTCACCGAGTATAGTGAATCATTATTGTTGGAAAATGATGAAACTCTCTCATACATGGAAGCAGTATAAAGCTCTGAAGAAGCAAAATGGATAGAAGCTATGAATTATGAAATATATTCCATGTATCATAACCAATTATAGGTTCTAATCAATGAGCCAGTTGATGTAAATCATGTTGGATGAAAATGGGTATTTAAGAGAAATCTGGTCGTGGAAGGTAACGTTTTCACCAATAAAGCAAGACTAGTGGCTAATGTTTTCCAACAACATCACATAATTTACTATGATGAAAACTTCTCCCTTGTTTCCATTTTTAAATCCATAAGAATCATAGTTTCCATAGCATCCAACCATGACTATGAGATTTAGAAGAGAGATGTCAAAACGACATTCCTTAATGGGAACCTTTATGAAGATGTATATATGACACAACCAGAAGGGTTTGTGTCACCATCTGAATCCAAATGGGTTTTCATGTTTGATAAATCCATTTATGGATTAATGAAAGCATCTAGGTTGTAGAACATTAGATTTGATAAAGCCATAAAGAAATATGGTTTCATTAAGAACGAATGTGAGCCATGTGTTTATAAGAGGTTTAATAGGAATGCAGTCATTATCCTGGTAGTATATGTTGACGATATATTACTTATTGGAAATGATGTACCAGTCTTACAGTTAGTTAAGGACTAGTTGAACATGTGATTCTCTATAAATTACTTGGGAGAAGCATCCTACATTCTAGGGATCAAGGTCATTCGTGATAGATCCAAGAGGCTTCTTGGACAAAGTTAGGGTATATACATTGGCCATATACTAAAGATATTTATATTGAACAATCCAAGAGGGGATTTTTTCCAGTGTCACATGGCCTAAATATTTCTATGAAAATGTGTCCTTAGAAATATAAAGGGAAAGATAGAATGGGTTTGATACCATACAATTCAGTTATAGGATCCATAATGTATGCCATTTTATGTACCGGTCTTGATGTTTATTTTTCACTGAACATGGTAGGAAGATATCAATCAGATCTAGGAGAATAACATTGGACTACTATTAAGACTACCCTTATGTATCTGAGAATAACTAAGGGTATGTTTCGGGAATATGGAGGAGATTAGGATCTTGCCATCAAAGGGCATGTTGATGCTGGTTTTCAGACAAATCAGAACAATATGAAATCACAATATGGATATGTTTTCTATCTCAATGGAGGACCTGTGAGCTAGAAGAGTTCAAAGAAACCAGTTATCTCCAAATATATAGTGGATTCTGAATATATAGAGGCCTCTGATGTAGCCATGGAAGCCAAATGGATTCAGAAATTTGTCTAGGAGCTTGATGTGGTGCCTAGCAGCAAAAATCCTATCACATTGTATTGTGATAATACTGCACCAGTGGATCTTGCAAAAGAACCAAGGTAACATAAATGGGAAAAGCACATACTGTAGAAGTATTACCTATTGAGGGATTTCTATCAAAGGGGTGAAGTTGTAGTGAGAAGAGTGTCCACGAAAGAGAAAGTATAAGACCGCATGTCTAAAGGCCTATCCCAACTAAAGCATTACTATCATGTGAGAGTTAGCGGGTTAAAGGTTGTTAGTATTTGGCTTAAGTCCAAGTGGGATTCTACAGGATTTGGTGGCCTAGAACCAACCAAATTGTACTATATTTATTAATTAATACCTTATCACATCTTGATTATTCTTTTATGTGACAATGTAAGTGATAATGTCTTAATTATAGTCGTTGCATTAAAGGGTCCTAGAGGATACCTACTATGATGAGAACTAAGAGGTTCCATATCATTGTTCTTTAATATATGTTCTATGTTCAGATGATGTTATTTGGGGGACACAAATAATAAAGTCCATTAGGGGTGAGGAATCATAAAACTATGATGCACCTTCTCATAGTGTGTTCCCTTGGTAATATTTAGGAGGATATTATGAGAATGAGACTCACCAGTAAGAAATCCAATTTTATAGTGTCATAGGATGTTCTTATATGAGTATGTGTTTATTAGTCCTTAAACCATAAGATTATTATTAATGGGTATTACAACTCATGCACTTAGATGTATTGACGAAAACATTGATGACATACTATTCACAATGAGGTAGGATATGTTGGGAGCATCATGTGTAATACTGCATTAATAGATAATGCGAGAAAGGATTTGTCCCTTGAATTACATAATGGAATTAGATATCTCGAGCCTTTTAATGG
Organism: Viscum album; assembly: GCA_963277665.1. Classification (NCBI taxonomy): domain Eukaryota; kingdom Viridiplantae; phylum Streptophyta; class Magnoliopsida; order Santalales; family Viscaceae; genus Viscum; species Viscum album. The sequence continues at coordinate 125,405,182 of OY728126.1, forward strand.
AATTGATATAGCATAAATAAATCCAAGGCCAGGGTGAGGAATAGGCTTGGTCAATTCCAGAAATTCAATGAAAGAATAATCGAGCATGTGTGTTGACCGCACTAGCATTCATCCTGCTTGATTTGAGATATCAAGAAAAGTGTATTTCATTACATAGTAAGAATTCATAGGAGGGGACACATCATTATAGAATTAACTTATTCCTATATGGGTTCTTTGGAATGTTTCTTGACACCAAACATATACTTTAATCATGCTCCGCCTAATGCCACTGAGAAAGAGGCATAGAGGGTCACACACTAAGTGGGTCCAAGTATCATAGTTAAATATTAATTTAACAAGTTGAATAAAGATTATTACTGATTTTGGCTTAATAATTATTCAAGGATTCATGATTTCATTTATTTAAACACTAGTTATTTGAGAGAATATATTGTGGAAGAGATAATAAATTTATTAGCAAGAAATGAAATGATATATAATTGAGAAATAAATAGCCATTATTTAAGGTCCAATAAATGTGGTGGAGTAATTAAAGAGAATATAAAAAAAGTACATGCTATGTATAATAATTTATACACCATGTATTTTTTGGGAATCTGTGAGAAATAATATTATTTATTTAATTATATAATATTAAGTATAATTTGCAGGGTGCAAGTCATGTAATAATATTATTCAACTATTTTTATTAGACATGGGTTATTACTAAGAATTAATTAAAATGAATAAATGATTTTGGGTAATTAATTCATTTTATTATTCTAGGTAATTAAAATCCCAATTATATAATTCTCATTAGCCTAGCCATTTCTGCTGGTTGTGTACAACAGATCCTAAAAAATCTCTCAAGCCCAGAGAGAATTATTTTCTTCTACGAACGCTCTCAAGCTACGAGAGAGAGATCCTCCTCCACCAGATCAATTCTATAGAAGGTGGACATCACAATTGAAGGATATTACATGCTAGCACATGAAGATACCTTCAGAGATGTCTAGAGATACCTGGGGAACACGTGGATCACTACTAGATGAATCCTACACATAGATTCTACAATGTAAGGAAAGATACCATCAGATAGTGATCAGAAACATCAATGAAGAGATAATTCCTTCAAGATAATTCTTGAAATATAATTAAATTACTTACTACCAACATATAATGATCATATCTATGGTTTCAGGACTCCCCTCTATTTCTTTCATTCTTCGTTTTATTCCAAATATCTAGCATTTTATTGTCAAGACGGATGTTGGATTCAACGTTGTTAACAACCAAAATTAAAGTTCGGTACACCCAGTAACACACTTCCACTATGCTTAGAACCTACACATACCCAATGAATTAGAGGATATAATGTAACAACATGTCCTTGGTTTAGTATGGAACTACCCTTCATTTGGTTTATCACATAACCACCTTTCAAATTTCCATGTACCATTATATAATCATAACACATAAAATAATGAAAATATCATCATTTAAATCCTAAAATTTCATTTGAAATAACAATAAATAATTTAAATATATTGAAATAATAAATCCACTTTCAAACCCATTTTTATAAAAAAAATGTGTAAAAAAGGTATAGGGTATTTTTTCTATTTAAAAACATCACAACTTGTTAAGGAATCCAAATATCAAATAATGCTCGCAGCGACTGAAAGGTTGTTGTCACCACATATGTTAAAAATAAACATTACCTTTGTCATTTAGTAAAACTCTACGTAGAAAAAATATTCCCTTTGAATGAAATTAAAATTAAAATGGGTTTATACACCGTATAAAATCAAGTTGTGTATAAATCAAAATATTCCTCAAATAAAGGAAATTGAGATGAAGTCATTTACCTTATGTCTAAATCATCACATATGTTCTTTTTTCTTCAATGATAATATAGTTAATTTAATTTCTGCTTTCTTCAGAACCATTTTTAAGTTTATTATTCCTTTTATATATCTTATTAACTTTCTATAACAATTTTACAATTATTAAAGTTCATATTGGTCGCTTTGTCAATGCTCAGTACTTTAGTCAAAAATGAACTTGTTGTAATTAAAAATTGTCAATGTGATAAAAATTAAATTATCTCCATCACTATATTCATGATTTAGATATCATATATATATAATATATATCCTGTATATATGTATTTAGAATATTCCATATCATTTGGATATAAGAAATGAATTGCACCATTCTTGGAGATGGTAAGCCGTACGTAAGCATGAACGCTACTTTCATTTTTTTTCATATAAAAAAGATTGAAAACTAAATGATACATAGGTATATTATAACTCCGGTATAATATATATGTTATATATTATACATAATTTTATTAATTCTATCTTTTATACGTTCTATGCGTAGTGTGAATGAGTATTATCACTTTGAGGGGATGGTAGTCCAAACTTCCTCAAATTAAATTATCTTATTTATACATCATGAAAAGCATAAATGTATATTCTAAATGAGAATTAAATAAGAAAATAAATAAAAGAAATATCATAAATATCGTATATAATTATAGTGCCATCATAATTTTCATCATGATAGGTGGTTGGTGAAGATTGAACAATCATCGTTTCGTGAGGTAGTAGTTCACCGTCCACAGAAACAATAAGTTTTATACTCATTAGACCAGGGTGTGTATAAGTACGGTTAGAATAATTCACAAAACACAAAATTAGTATATTGAAGATAATATTTTTGTTTTTAAATAATTGAATAAATAGAGTTTATGGGTTTGGATAATGAAAATAATGGAAAGATTCTTGAGAGAAGACATCACCTCAAATTGGGTAACTCCTTTCGATTTAAGCTAAAGGACTTACTTACTTCCCTTATGACCAATGTATGGATCCTAGGAGGAATAGAGGAATTTTGGGAGATTACATGGGAAGAGTCTGGATGATCCATGGGGGATTGAGATGTGTGAGTAAGGGTTAGAGGTGGAGTCCTTTTATAAGAGGGAGCATGGGCACTTTAAGAAAGTTTGAATGTATTATTTTATTATTTGTCGATTTTTTAATTCAATTAACAAAAATGTGATATATTTATAAGATACGATATGTATGGTTATAAATACTATCAAAGAATGGTTTTTAGACCAGTTGAGGTTACAAATTTAACCTTATCTTTTAGCTTTAACCCTTAGTTAACTAATTTAACTTTTACCATGTCTTCTTGTATATTCATAATATATGGTAAATATATTTACTATAAATTGTCAATATAACCTCAAGAGGTTCATTAATGAAATTTAAAATATTATATAAGTCATTTGGACTATTATTATATTTTTAGGAATATTTTATCATTTAATAAAATAGTATTTGTTTTAAAAACAAATTTATGACAATTTTTAAAAAATTCATATCATGAATTTATAAAAATAGACAAAAACTGGATTAATTTAAAAATAATAATTAATTTAAATATTTACAAGTCATAAAAATTAATATAATTTTTGGATAGAATAAAAAGTTTCAATATAAGTTTAATTTAATATTTATAATTTCATTTATTTTAATCATTCATTAATAAGGTAATCACTACATAACCATTGTGTCATAAATAAATTTATTTATTTAATGGCTAAAAATTATAAATAAAATACCATGATGTAAGAAATATGTTTAATATTATAGTGAATATTTATAGTCGAATTGATCACTTATATAACCCCATATAATTTTTTTAGTAAAAGATACATGTTTAGGTTATATTTTCCTTTAAATTAAAAGTAATTAAATGACCTTTTCACACACAAGCGGCTCTATGGGGTCCAAAAATATACAAAAGTATTAAAATGGGTGGAAAAATCTAATCCAATAGGGTTAATACATGTGTTAGGGAAATTTAATATTATTATAATATTATTATTTATCCTTATTTACCAAATTTACCCATTAACCATAATAAATAATATATCTACTCAAGTTACTTTTCATAATGTCTAAAAATAAAAAGTACATATTTACACAATTTAGAAATACTGATTCCAAATATGGAATCTATTTTTCTTAATTCAAAACACATAAGTTTCCTAAATTATTTGAAAATTAATTCTCGTTGTCAAAACCAAAAGGCACATTTTTATGAAGTAAAAACTACCAAAATATTGACATGTGTTTATGTAAAATTTAAAATTGAAATTACTTCCAATGATTTTTTTTATTAAATGATAAAAAAGTAATCTAATTAAACATTAGAACTAATTAAATGTAAAATCTATGAAAATAAATAAATTAGATAAAAAAGACCATTTTAACTTAAAATGTTGTTTTTTTCACTATTCATTAACAATGAACTTTATCAGAAAATACTAAAAATTTACTTAAAGTAAAATTTGATACACCTATTCTAAAAAAAGAGTTTATTTTTTCAAATGTAACATATAAAAGTGACAAAAACTAGATTTAAAAATGGTTCTCCTTCAAAAGGCAGTAAAACTGCATTTTTATAAAAAGAAAATTTTATCTAAAAGAATGAATTTTTTCTTATATCATATCTTGAAAACATATAATATGAATTTAAAAAATTACATTTAATATATATCATATATTTTTTCTTTAATAAAAAATTATAAATAGTGATATGAAAACACAACTATTCTCTTTTAAATATGTATTCATAAAAACACATAAATAATATACAATTGGTTTTTATATTCATTTCTAATAAATTCGGTAATTAGTGTATCATAATTTAAACACGTGTAAACCATTTTTTCAAAATCAAATGATACTATTCATTCCCTCCATTCCAATGGCTAGGTTTTAACTATCATTTAATAAAATAAAAATATTATTGAATTATTTTTTAGTATAACTCAATGTTGTGTGGACTGTAAGATTTCAAAGAATCCTGTTGTTGTATGTCGAGTATGTAATCATAAAAAGATTCCAATTTAACATAAAATAAATATATTATTCATAATTATTAATTGAAATAAAAATTATTATTCTATAAATACTCGGGTCATTATATGTAAAGTCAAGGAACCACTTGGTGGTGGTAGGTATCCAAGTTATTAGAATATTCGAGTTTATTAGTGACATGGTGGAATTATAACCCACATATCACATGTATATGGGTTGTCTATTATCTATCTAGTATGGTTTACCTATTTTGATATGTAACTTATATCACATTGTAATTTTTTTATTTTAGATTTACAAAATATATTTTCTTGTTATCTTTTATATATATATAACATTAGTTTATTGTTTGGTTTATTTTGGGAAAAATTGTTCCTAAAGAACGTTAGTGATTTCAAGACACTTTTCTTCATCTCAGAGGTTTTTTTTTATGATTTTTGGTCCTTTACACAGTCTGAATTTGGAGGATAGTTTATGGAATACCAAGGTTGGATTGTGCCACTAGTGGTGTTTAATGCAATATAGTCACTCAATAATTGATATTTCACTATTGAACTTACCATAATCTCTATACTTCTTAAATCCCTAAGAAAATTTATGAAAACACAAGATAAAAAATTAAATCTTTGTGTGGGATTTAAAATAAAAAATTAAACCCATTAGTACATTTGAAAATCTATGAAATCCATAAGATATTTTTTCTTTTTCAAATAGTAAAACTTGTGATGAAATATTTATTTACAAACTCATGAAATCAATTTTAATGCACAATTTTTTTTATAAAAAATTTAATTAGAAAAAATGAATGTAAAATCATAATAAATAATATTTCCTTGAAAGCATGTGATCCCATGAAAAACTATTTCGTAAAAGACATACCTTTCATTCTTAAGAAGAGCCATTACCTTTCTTAAAACAGAACCTTGTTTTCTTACCTTGTGAAATAAAAATATTCCCATAAAAATAATTTGAAAGAATTCAAAATTCATGTAGTTACATTGAAAAATAATTATTATATTCACCTTTATATTAAACCTTACAATGGAACCAGATTACCAGATAGTTCTCACATCTATTAGGAGTAACCCACCATTGATAAATTTTGCCACTTTACTCAGCGCATTGGAGTGCTATATCAGACTCACCTATCATCATAACTATTTTGGGTTCACCCATAATTCATATAATATTTACAAGAAACAAATAATGAATATAAAAAATATACATTTCACTTTAACGATAAAAAAAATATTAATTAATATTCCAAATGAAAATAAATAACACGTTTATTTATCTTATTAAAATGAAAATAATTTTATGTTTCTTTAAGAAAACTATTTAAAAATAAGAAATTATAGAATATTTTGAAAATTATTTTATTTGAAGATAACTATGTGAAATTATAATGTAATTTAAAAGAAAATAAATTCAAATATGTTGGTAAAAACAATTCATTCTATAATCGGTAAAATAATGAATCTTTTAACTCATTGGTAAATGATGTCAAAAACGAGTCATAGAAAAAATGATGAAAAAAATAATTTGTAATCATTTTTAAAGAAATTATTAATAGTAAAAAATTCATTTAGAAACATTTCAATAGTAAATAATTACATTATTAAAAAAAATAAAAGTACATTTACTTGGAATAAAATTATTTCCAAGGAAAACATTAAAATAGTATTTTAAAAACAAAGCCCCTTATTTATTTTTTAAATTTTGAAAAATGATATTGAAAAAAGGAACATGAAATGGATTTATAAAATAATTGTTTTAGTAAATTTTGTATAAAAAACATTTATATTGATGATTATGCACCCAAAATTAGAAACATGTGGTGAAAATGGAATATGTTTCAAGGAAATGTGATTGAGACGAGAAATCCCTTACCTCGAGTGTGACTCACCATGTATGTACATTACCTCATATATAATAAACCTATATTAATTTTATACTTTCTTAAGAACCTCTTTAATTTTAATTCAATTATCATTATTCCCTTTATTTAATTTATTTCCCATATTTTATTTAGTTACTAAAATAGTTAAATTCATGGTGGACATTTTGAGGGAATTTAGTTTATAAGTCCAAAATGGATTCAGTATGTGGACAATGGTCCAAAGGATAATGATTTTATCATCTCAAGAATATTAATTAGAATATTGTTATCATTTTAATTAATTAAATACAATTTTATAACCAACCATGAAATAAATACAAGAAAAATGAATCACAACGCTTCACGGAGGAGGTATTACACATGTACTCACGCAAGACGATATCATTTTACAACAGAAATAAATGAAGTAAATAAAGTAATATATTATATTTAAATAATTTAAATAATATAATAAATATAATATATATTCATTAAATCCATCACAATAACCATCCTTGTGGGGTGGTGATGACAAAACATGCACATAATTTCATAGAGGTGATTGTCCAGACATATGTAGGAGTGGCATTTTCTCCTTGCATAGGATAAAATGGGACTAAAAAGAATTTTTAAATATGAAAAACAAATTTTAATTATATTTATGATAATTATTTTATAATATAATCATGGTTATAGAATATTTAGAGAATGTGGAATAAGAATAAAAAATGAAAACACTCAGTTAAGAGTGATGCCTATTCTTATAGAATACTCCTTTGAATTACTCATTAAGCCTTATTGGATAGAATTATAGTGAGAAAAAAAAAGTATATGAAATGGGGAGGACAGTTTTAATGACATATTTTCATGTATTCAATGATATAAATTTTTCACGTGGTGTGACGAAGATAGCCAAGGAGATTCCCTATTGTAAGTGAGGTGGAAAGAAATCTTGCAAATACAAGAAATATTAATATATAATATGTGCCTAAACAATGTAAATGGTTCTGAAGTTTCATATAATATAATATAATGAGTATAGGGTATAAATAAATTCAACCAATAATATTTTTACAAGGGTAAGTATCATTTTAAATCTTATGTTTTTAACCCCCTCATTAACCATGTTTAACTTTAACAACTATAACACATTTTTCAATATTTATAGGTCATGTATTTAATTGTAAAAATTACATATTGAGCATAAATGAAACATAATTTAATGTAGCTAAAATTACCTATACATTTGAGTTAGTTTTGTATATTTATGTTTTTGAAAAGATGTAAAAAATAATTTTTAAATATTATATACATTTTAAATCCATTTTCATACTATTCAAAATTTTTGAATTTAAAAACATTTTTAAAAAAATTGAATAATAATATAAAATATTTTATCATCTCTTATAAATTATAATTTCTAAATAAACTCGTATAACACAGAAATACACCCAAACCATATTACTTTTAATGTTTTTAAACAATTCACTTACTTTTTCGACGGCTTGCACAAGCGTTGTGTTGGTGCTGCGTAAGAGTTCAAGGTAATTATCTTATCATTAGAAATTATATATAAGTTAATATAATGAAAATAATTTATTTTAATTCCCTAAAATATCGATAACCATTTATAACATCTTTTTATTTTGATGAAATCATATTATAGACATTAAAAGGGAATGAATATTTGAACATATTTTTTACATAAAAATAATATAGAGGACATTATCAAAGAATAAATTCTTCAAAATCGATATATTTTATAGGATAAGGTGATAATTATTGAAAAAGTATCATCCAGTTATAATAAATATGAAATTTTGGGACTATCTTAGAAATTGTTAACCATAAATAACCTGTTTTAACCTTTACCATTGTGGAAACTTTTAGTTGATGTTACAATTTCATATGACCAAAAATAAACTTATCCTCAATAATAAATTTTATCCTTTTGATTAAAAATATTAAATCCAATTTTAATGATTAAATTTGTATTATATCTTGAAATTAATTTTATTCAAATTTCACAAAACAGAATGGAAAATTATTTTTGTAGAAAAACATGTCCTAAGCATAAAGAATGATTATATACCAAAAAAATGTATACTATTAATTCAAATAGTTTAAGTAAAATAATATTCAATAAAATCAATCTTATGTGAAATTAAAATATATAAAAACAAAATTTACCATTTAAATTACTTTTATTAAAAGATAAGAAATGACAGTTTTTAAAAAATTGACATTTTCATTATTAATCCCAAAACAATGAATTATATAAAAATAAAAAATATATATTGTAAGATTATTTTCACATTATAATTTCAAAAAAATATTTCCATTCTAAATTAAAATTTCAAAAAATTTCTAAATTATTCAAATATTTGGGGACAAAATATAATAAAAACCATTTTGGAAGAAAATTTATATGTAATCTATAAAATGAATTTATACTCATTTCTTATCCAGTAACCACAATTAGATTAATATTGTTTTCTTTTATTAAATACACGATATATAAATTTCATTAATGTAGTTAATTTTTAGTTATTAACATAATTTAATTTGATCAAAATGATTTACAGCCATAATTGTTTTATGAAAAATATCCCCTTTATTCTTATTTGATTTTTTTTTAAAATGAGTACTTATTTCCTATTATGTAATTAGTAAATTTGTATTAAATAAAACATTGCTAAATATATTTCATAATGTGGTTACTTCTATCCATAATCACCAAACCAAAGATTATGCTATAATGATCATATTTAAATAAAAATATTTTAATAGTATATTATAGTTCGTTTTAAGCTCTATATTACATATGGTTTATAAAATACATCTAATTATTGTATAAAACTAAAATATCAAGGTGTTATACCTTTTTTTCTAAATGAATCATAAGGTTAAATTCCAATACCAACAATCAATTATGATACATAATACCTCTTATGTATCAAAAAATATCTATTAATCAAAAAATGATTAAATTTAATATTTTAGATAAAATACGTATAGTTTATAAATTATTTATAAAAGATAAGTGTTCTAAATTGTAAATTATATATTTTTAACCAAAATAATATATGAAATGTTCGTATTAATTTTGCATGTTTTTAATATTAATAAGATTTTTATTTATTTGTTTATTGATTTTTAATATTAATGTATACAAATTGTTTATGAACTTAATATATTTTGTATTATTTAATTTATGTGATAAATTTATTCTTATAAAATTTTCTTTCCATGTATTACATACTTGGTATTAAAACATAAGATTTAATTTTCATCTACATTAACCACGTTTTTTAATTAAATTTATTAACTCAAATTTTGTTATTAAATATAATTCATACCTAATAGGTATTGGAGGTGTGATGAATCAGAATATCTGATGAGTAATGTATGCCTCTGTAGTAGGAATTTGGGTAGAACATACCACTATCATAGAGATTTATTAGTTTTTATAGAAAGGTGGGGGTAGACTATAAATATCTCCAATATTAACCATGTGAGGAATATCAATTTGATATAACATTAAAACATTACATGAAAAGTTCATATAACTTATGCATATGATGTATTTGAATATCTATAAATATGTTTGGATTCTATATTTGGGTTTTTATCACAAAAAGTGGATTTTGAAAATATTTACATATTAATATAGTTTTAACATGTTTATTTGTTGGATTAAATATGGAATCTAGAACTAAATCTTCAGAAGAATGCATACATAAACGATTAAAACACATGAAAACACAGAATATTTATGACGAAACAATTATGAATTTAATAATAATACTCTTTATATTATATTGGTGAGAATTAAAACACCAAAAATACAATGTGACATTGGTTAAAAAGTGTCACATTTCAAGACCTCAATCATTATGTTTAGGTAACCATGGTTTTTAGGTGACCATCGATTATCTGTTATAAGACAAACAAGTAATAAGGTTTCCATAACCATTAGGTGAATTATTATTGGAACCCTTATATTTTATCATTCTAACCATAAAAAATTAATTTTTTATGTTAATATTCATGGAATTTATTTTATGTTATTCTTAGATGAGAAATCATAACTATTATGATACAAGAAAATTAGTGTTGAGTGAATATTTATGATGGAATTGGTTAAATATTTATCCTCTAAACTATCCAAGAGTTATATATGATATGATTGAAAATAGTTGTTTACAATAAATACTAATTTATTATCTACATGTTTAATATAGTGTAAGTCATGATAAAATATGGGTCTTGGATCACTAAATGGTTATGATGTATGGTGCACTAGTATAAAAATGGTCTTCAACTTTAGTTCTTCAGGAGCAAATGATAAAATTATTTTTTATGTTGTTTTCTAATGAAACAAAATTAAAAGTTATCATAGATTTATGATAACACTAGGTCCTCAAGAAAATGAGGTTAAAATTATTTATATAATACATTTAAATTTTTTTTCTAGTAATTGGTCTTAAAAGTCCATTTTTGAATTCATGTCTCAGTGACATGACGTTAAAAAAAACTTCATGAATATTTTAATGTTTATTTTTCTTTATAAATGATGTTAAACAATTTAAAATACAAAATCCTAGGTGGTATTTCATTTACTAGGATTCCATTTTATTGGTTATGGAGCTAAAATGAACTTATAATTGAAAAGTTGCCACTATTAGAAGTTCGACTTCTTTATGATAATTTTAACATCCATTGACCATAACTTTTGATCCATAAGACCATTTTAGTTCCATGAACAATCAAATTTATGCCTAATGAATGAACAACCACATATTAGTTTTTTATTTATCTTTTTAACATTGGTTACTTTTAAAAACCAATGTTAAATGTGTTAAAAAACTATTTTCACCATATTTTGCTTATATAATGAACATTAAATATATTTTACAAACTATTTTCAACGTTAATTATTTTAAAAAATCAATGTAATAAATATATATTTTATAATATTTTTTAACATTTGTTTATAATTAAATGATTTCATAAAGTTTATTTTGATGTCTATTATTATTATAATTGATATTGAAAGGTAAATATCACAATACTCATAAACACTATTTCAATTTCCCCTTTACAGGTATTCAAATTTTAAGTTCTTATATAATATTTGTAACTCCACAAGAAAACAATTTCAACTAACATATATATATTTTCTTTATCCCTTCTCCTATATTTTTGATCTATTACTATTCAAATTAAAACGTCATATAAAAATTTATTTATTAAACTATTCTACCATAGTAGTGATCATTTTTCCTTCACCGTTTATATTTTTATTATTAGTTTTCTTCATCAGTATAAATTTTAATTATTTCTTTTTCATGGATGATTTGTATTTTTACCAACCAAGGTGAGAAGACAAAACATCCATATAATATTTAACAACCAGCATTTAAAATTACTTCCCAACCAAATTTAAGGATGTAAAAATAGTTCTTCTATAGATAGAAAATTAATATCAATTGGTGATATACATATTTGAAGGAGTTGACAAAAAAAGTAAATTCTGTTAAATCTATTACTCCCTGTGTTTTTAAAAGTTGAAAATTATGTTCGATAATGTATGTGGAAAACAAAAAAAATTCTCATAAGATAATGTAACACCCTAATACATTATAATATATATTTTTTAAATAATATTAATATATTTAATATCTTTCAGTGCATATAACCCTTTTTTTATTTTTGATAGCATATATGACATGAAATAATGCACTTAAACTACCCATGAAATAAATAATAGTAGTAACCTCGAAATTAAATTAGAGTGTATGGATAAGTATTAAGTACTTTATGATATATATATTTTTTTATTTATATAATTTTTTATAAATTTTGAGAAAATAATCAATCAATCTTTAGTAAAAAAATTGTTTTCATTAAAAAATACGTTTTCTACAAAAGTTATTTTTATTAATTTTCATGAAAAAACAATATAATTAATTTTTTTTAATTTGATAATATTTATTTCTTAAAATTAAATTAATTTTTAGATTTTAATATTAAAATTTACATCGGGTTAAAAGTTGTGATTTTTAGGAAATATTGATTTTTCAATAAATAGTGAAAAATACAGATTTTTGTAAAACTATCATTTATTTTCAATAAATTAAATAAATTTTAAATTCCCATTATTTTTTGAATATTATTTAAAATATAATAAGTTTTATTTATTGATATTTAATGCAATTAATTTAATTTGAATCATCATTATATTTGATTTTATTATAAGTAAATTTTTTGTCTAAAAAGGGTGTTTTTCCTGAAAACTGTTTTAAAGTGAGTAATGTTTCTCCATTTTAGTTAAATAAAAAACCCACAATTAGGAATGATTTAAATGAAATTTTTACATTATATATCAATAAATATTAATTTGTTTTCATATAACAATTATTATTATTCATAGAGTAGATATAAAATAATATTTTTCTTTAAAAATACTTTTCGTGAAAACATGATTTTTCACCCCATCTTTGAGTTTAATTTTAAATTAAAATATTCTAATTAAATAAATTTAATTTTGTAAAAATTATTTAATATTTTGAATAATCCTAATTTATATTTTCTATTAAGGTTAAATTAAATTTTGACAATAATGAATCGTTAAAATAGTAATGTTTAACTATGGTGGTTAAGGTGAATTCGATTTTACTGGGGGATAAAGATATATTATAAGAGAAAAAATGATCTAAAACGTGTCTAAGAAATATTTTCTGGACCAATTTTGAATATATGATGTCTATGTATGTATAACTGTCTATTTTGGACCCTTTTATCATTTGGAAAATGTGGGTACACCATTTTATTTTTGGAAAAATAAAAGTGTGCACTGACCTCGATTATAAAAGGCCACAACATATCATATCTTATCCACACATTGAATGAATTTTTCTCAAAAAACACCTAAAATATATTTTTTAAAATTCCAAACCCACATCTTGTAGACCTTATTTTGATCATAGAGCCATATTGAGAACCCCTTTTTGCTTAACTAAAGAGGTTCTCCAAAGAAGAGGTATTGTTTCTAAGTGAGCATCTTCATTTTATTTCTTCTTACACATATTTAAAATCTTATTTAATAACTATATAATAGAAATATTATATGAAATATACATATATCTTATTATTTTTATGGAATAACTTAAATTAATCACCTCTTCTATATAATGGGATGGAAAAATCAACCTTTGTGTGTACAACGAACTATCACCTTGCATACCGATGGAATTCATTTTCCATCATCGCCTCTCATGAATTTATTAAATGATAGATTAAATGTATATATAATATTTTTTGAAACACACTTATTCTCTTGGAAATATTATATTATATATCCCTTTTTTAATTTCTATTCAATTGGTGATATGATAAGGTTACTCTTGTGTATGGTGGACTACCGCATCATGATGCAATGTGATTCATTTTTCTATGAATTCTTAACATAGTAGATAATAATGATAAAATTAATGTATATATGTGATATAAGTGGAATAATTATTATATAAATGAAATTATTAACATTATAAACATATAATATATCATATTATTTTGTTACACTAGAAAATGATAACATCGTTCATCCACATGTGTGGAATACCACCTCCATGAAGAAATGTAATTATTTTATTAATCACCACAACACATAGATGACAAATATACGTATATTTAATTAAATAATATGGTATTTTTATATGATGATAAATATTTAAAGATAAAATAATACATAACATATTTAAATAATAATAATTGGAAATGGAAAAGCTACTCATTCATACGTATGACCAACCATCACCATGATTGTAATGTAGTAATTTTTTCATAAATATATTTGAGTATTTGTTTTCAAAGTATAAATTAGGTATAAATATTATAAAATTTTCAGGATTAATATTCTAGAAATTTTTAAATAATGACCTCTTTGACCACAGTCAATACATCAAAGATATTTTGAAAAAATGAACCAAACGTCCTCAAAACAATTGATGTGGATATAACTAATTAAATATTTTAAATATATAATTAAAAAAGAAATAAAATAAAAAATTCAAGTATATGGTAATAAACATGTAAAAGGTTATTAATAAATAAATTAATTAATGTATTCTTATTATATAGTACCTAAATGTCATACAAGGAATGTCTAGGATCATGGTATCAGTTTTCTTATATTTATTTTACTTCTAGGAGACATATTTCATATTCACAACTTATTTTTACTATGTGGTGTATATACTATCGAAGAAGTTGTTTTATGATTACATTCCTGAAAATTATTAGGATTTAAACATCGAGATTGGGTTATCTATTTTCATGATGTTTTGATCCATAGATTACCGAAGTCATAAGGGGATTCGTCTTAGTTTCCCTTCATCAATGAATATTTTAATATTACACACCTATCTTATTTTACAAGGTGTATTTACTTACACTTAAATAGTTTATATTCTAAAACATCTTTTTCATGATATTTAATATCTCATTTGATGTTATTCCCTCATTGTTCTTATGATTAAAAATATGACTAAAATGTAACAATATTATGTTCAATATCCATTATTTTTTATATTGGTTAGATTGAAGGTTATATTGGAGGAAATAATAGGCTATTATTTTCATGATCCAGATATATTTATTCTCTACTAATTATGAATGTGGTTAAATTTTTTAATTTTTTGCTCCTTCCTTGTTAATTTAAAAAACATCAAGAAATGCATATTTAAGTGATATTAAGATTTTATTTTCTTTTAGATCAGGTATCGTTTTCTTCTATATACATGATTTCTAACATGATTTAAAAATATATAATTTAAAAAAATAATTTGTATTCTAATACTATCTTACAGTGTGACAACTGGGTCCCGGTGACAGCATAGCCACCCCGCCTTAACATGGCCGTTAGGTCCTGGCCCACTAGGTACCACCAGTTTCCCTAAAGACACATGGTCCCCACCCTAGGGTCACCCATGTTCCCGAATGGGTCATCTGACTAATGAATTTCCCCAAATTCCAACACATGACCTTTCCAGTGTGATTTGTCCTCACTCACACATACCTTCGGAAACTTTCTAGAAGGTCACCCATCCTGATCACTACTCTAGGCCAAGCACGCTTAACTGTGGAATTCTAATTAGGCAGGCTACTAAAAAGGAAGGTGAACCTTGTTGACATGAGTCATATCATTTAATCATTTAACCCAACATCATTTTGGTGTGTTATAATCACCCCCTTTAGATCACAACATCCTCATTGTGGGCCCTACATCTCAACCTAGGAAGTACACTTCATTTAAGGCTGGGTACCACCTCTGATACCAAATGTGACAACTGGGTCCCGGTAACAGCACATCCACCCCTCCTTAAGAGGGCCATTGGGTCCTGGCCCACCAATTTCCCCACAGAGACATGATCCCCATGTGCCCGAATGGGTCATCTGACTAATGACTGTCCACACAGGCCAACACATGTCCTTTCTTGTGTGATATTTCCTCACTCACACACACCCTCAATAACTTCCCAAAAGGTCACCCATCCTGATCAATAATCTAGGCCAAGCACGCTTAATTGTTGAGTTCTAATCAGGTAGGCTCATGAAATGAAAGGCACACCTTGTTGACATGGGTCATATCATTTAGTCATTTAACTCTATCATTCTGGGGTGTTACATACAATGTATTTGACCATATTTGAAATGTTTTTTAATGGAAATTTCGTAATGTTTTATAAATGATCCTTTTTTGAACCTATTTTACAAAATGATTTTAAAAAAATGTTTTCTTTTAACATTTACATCATGAAAGTATTTTTCTTCCATCATGGCCATTATTATCATTTATCATTTCTTTATATGTTTCCATGGTGTTTTTCAAGGAAAACTATTTTCACAATATTTTTTGATTTTTTGTTTCTAAATTGATTTTAAAAATGAAAACACTATTTTCTTAAAGAATGTTTTTAATGATATTTTAATAGTATTTCTATTCATAAAATTCAATATCATTTATTTTTAACTATTCTCTAATGGTGATATTTTTCAATGATACCATCAGAATTCTTTCTCTAGATTGATTTAGATTTCTTCAAATTGATTTTTATGGAACATGTTTCTTTTCCATGGGTTAATAATATTTCAATATAACTGTTATAGAACTTGTTTCTTTTACATGGGTTAATCATGTTAAAAATAAATTTTTTTAGAAATTTTTTATTTCACGTGAGTTAAATTTTTTAAATGATATTTTCATGGAACCCATTTCTTTTCCATGTGTCAATCCTTTTCTAAAAATAATAATGGTTGTTTCAACGAGTTATTAATGAAATGAATACTAAATGTACTTTATTCATGAATTGTACACAGAAATTATTTATGATAATTGGTGGACCCAGATAGTCACTACCCATCACCCGAGGACCATGTCGTGACTACCCCAAACCTACCTTCTATAGGCCCAGGGCTGGGAACAAGCACCAAAAGGAGTATTCCCTAAAAATGGAAAGGCATTTCCTTTATAAATTGTAAAATTACACAATCCAAGCACACAACAATATACAAGCACAAAGTAAAATATATAGTAAATAGGGTGTGTATAAAATGTAAAGGGGCCAGAATACAAGCCCAACTAGAAGGTACAAGTAAAACTAGAAAGTACAAGTAAAATTGAAAATAGCTCATGTGAACAGCCACCAAGGATCCTACCTAAAGGTTAGTTATAACTCTTGAATGGCTGTCTATGTGGATCATCTCATCTATTGACCTCCTCCGAGAAGCCGCTAGTCCAGGTACCCTCGTCCGCAGTTAGCGCTGTCCATCGTCTACACCGGACACAACAAGGTGCGAGCATAGCCCGTGCATGGGTGAGTATAAAAACACTCAGAAGGGACACTAAGACCCCCGAAGGTCTCTCTTATAAAAAAATTATAAAACACAAAACAAGGAAACAACATTCAACCCTACTTTGGTATATGACCGTACATATACCTATGTTATCAAGATATACTCATCTCACACAGGAGGGAAGAATTCCACAAAGGTAACACTGCAAATGTAGAAGTATGACATAGGTAACACCATGAATGTAGAAGTACCCCACAAGTAACACCACGAAGATATAGTACCACACTGGTACACCATGAAGATATAAGACTCAACTTACACATGTATTAGTGAAGTATAGAAATACATATGATTAGTTGTGGAGATAGATCATATTATTCAGTCTAGAGGCACTACTACTGATTATACGGAGTCTGACGCACACAGGATCGTTAGGTAGTAACCCCTGTAATGAACCACACGGGATCCGTATGTTCTGACCCATATAAGATTGATGCGTGCTAATCCACATAGGATCTGACCCACACAGGATCGGTATGCACTGACCCACATAGGATCAATGAGCCCTGACCCACAGAGGATCTGAACCACACAGGATCTATATGCGCTAACGCAAACAAGATCACCGATTGCTAATCCATAGAGGATCAATGGGTATTAACCCCAAAAATGACCCACAGAGGAACTGACCCGCCGCCTAGAGTCGGTAGGTAACTAACCTCTGTATTATCCGTCTCCAACCTCTGCATCACTCCCATCCATTGGATTCCTCGTACCCAGTGCGCTCAAGTTCAATAGAATCTATCACTCGAGATATCGGTCATATATCGACTTCCAAGAATTCCCACAAAGAAGTATCTGAAAGACATTTCATGTTATAAGGGACCCAACACAATGGACAACATGTCAATCGGACGCCCGATCTGTAAGTTATTACCATTTCTGCCCCAAGGGCCCGGTTGGATGCGAGGTTCGATCCCAACTGGATGTACTCCAAATTTATCCAAAACTCAAGTAGAGTCTACCAAAAATGACTGTCTCGATCCAAGGATTCCGATGCTGTATACGGTTCGTCAATCAAACGCCCAATTCTCAATATATGTCCACAAAGGAGTATTTGAGTCTAGAGGGGCCCGGGTTCGGTCCAAACTGGTCAGACTGACTTGGATAGGGGTGACTTGACCCGGTTTGGATCATCCTTGCCTGATCCAGGTCCGGCCTGGTTGGCCTGGGCCATAGGACGACCCAACCCGGCTCGCTGGTGTGGCCTAGTGGCACAGCCTGGAGTGTGGCCTGCGGTCAGGTGGACCGCTGTGGCAGGGTCCACCCTACCTGATGCCTGGGTGGGAGGCACCTCCGAGGTCACCTGAACGGCCAAAGGGCCATTAGGTTTTTGGAAGAAAGACCTACTAGAGGGGGTCTTACTCAGTGCACCATGGACGGCTAGTCCTCCTCCTCCTAGTGGTGCGACGACGTTGCTTTCCTCCGTGGCCGGCTACGTTTCATCCACCCTTCGTCCTCTTCCACGACCTTGAAACCACACCCTTCTGCTCTACTGGCTGCACATACATGCACCGAAGCTTCACCATATAGCTGGCCAGATGACAGTGACAATCCTGCTCCACCGTGGCCGATGGCCGCGACCTTTTTCTCAACCAGTGACACAGACTCGCACCGCCCCCCCTTCCTAGTGGCCGGCCAGGTGTCAGCCACCACCTTCTTCCGCGAGCCATCGTGGCTTTGTTCCTAACTTGAAAAATATGAAAACCACATATTCACAATCCTCATGTCGAGGGCTCCACATTCATATTCCACGCTCAAAAAAACTTTGTGTTTCCATCGTTATTAATTATTTGGCATTGATGAACTAGAGAAGAACAAAAGATAAAGGGGAAAGATATATTTGCGGGAAGATGGTCATGTTTGTTTGGCCATCATTGCTGTGAATCCAGAATAAGAGTAATTATCAAATAAATTCAATCCTAATTCAAAATAAAACCCCTACCTTGTAGCTCTTTGGAGAGGACGTGAGGAAGGAGATGAATATGATGAAGTTTCCAACATCCATCGCTCCCACAATAATCTCCTAAGTTGGATCATCATTCTTGATACAGAGAACATTCTTCATTGGAGAGGTTCTTCGTTTGGAGGATGTTTCTGCAAAGGCCCTCCTTTCATAAACCTTTTTTCCCATGAGAGATGAGGTTCCAAATTAATAAGATAAGAATTAACACAACTAAAGTTGGCATTTTAATTATGTTAAGATTGGCACATTATATAGGGAGGATTCTAAAGGTTAACTCATATTAAAGTGGTAGTCAACAGGTCGGGTGGTCCCCACTACTAAATTCAAATGGGAGGTTTCAAGCTCGAGTGGACCTTACCACTTAATTAAAAATGGGAGGTATCAATTCCAAAAATAAAATAAATAATTATTATTTTATTTTATCCCACAAAAGTCTGAAAACTAATTTTCAACCTTGACCTACAATGGTCATGGTGATGGTCTCCTAGAGCAAATATTGCCGCTGTGAGTTCAACGGTGTCCTCTGATTTCAATTCTGAGCACCAGTTAAAATGTTGCAAAATGTCGATCAAGTGTTTATTGAACATACCCAATAAATGTTTAGAAATTTATTCCAGGCATACCAGGTCTCAGAATCACACGCCATCAATTTTCGTAGACTCGTAATATTTCCATTTAATTAAAAAAATTACATGAAAAAATACGGGTCTTTATATTCTCCACACCTATGGTATTTGTGTCCCTGAGATCCACAACACAAAATAGGGAAACAAGTGTGGTTACTAAGCTTGAATCTGAGCCTCTCGCTCTCATGTGCTCTCCAGGAGGTTCTCGTGGTTCCAACGGATGTTCACTAGAGGTATTGACCGTATACAAAGGACCTGCTACTGTTGATCCTAAATCTCCACTAGAATATCAGAAAACGTCGCTCCATAGTTGATGTCCAGCTCTCCCAAGTCAATGATGTGCGAAGGATTATGTACATATCTCCTCAGCTGAGATACGTGGAAAACATTATGCACTCGATGCAACTAATGTGGAAGAGGTAAGCTATAATCCACCTCACCAACTTTCTTGAAGACCTAAAAGGGTTCGATGAACCTTGGAGATAACTTTCCGCCTCAACCAAATCTCCACAAACCTCATCGCAGTGAGACCTATAGAAAGACTTGGTCACCATCCTCGAATTCCAGAGGTCTCTATCTTCTGTCTGCATAGAATTTTTGCCTACTCCATGCAGTCTTCATCCACTACTGGATGATCTAGACCATCTCCATTGTAGCATGTACCATATCTGGTCCCATGAGTGGTAACTCCCCTAGATTAGTCCAACATAGAGGTGATCTGCAAGGTCTTATGTACAATGTCTCGAATGGTTCCATATCAATAGTGGAGTGAAAGCTGTTGTTCTACGCAGAATCTACCAAAGGAAAGTGATCCTCCCAGCTACAAACAAAATATAGGACACAAGCATGTAGCATATCCTCAAGGGTCTAAATGGTCTGCTTTGTCAGACTATTCATCTAATGATGGAAGGCGGTTCTCAATCGAAGCTGAGTCCCAAATGACTCTTTCAACCCCTTCCATATCTGAGAAGTTAATGTGCATCACAATTTGAGACAATCATAGATGTAACTCCATGAAGTCGTACAATCTCCTGCACGTAGAGTCATCCCACACTCTCTACTAATCCTTACTCTCTGATAGGTAGAAAGTGGGCCAACTAGGTGAGTCCATCAATGATCACCCATATTGAATCATGACCCCTAGACCTGCATGGAAGAATAATCAAAAAATAAATTGAAATTCCATCCTACTTCCACTCTAGAACCTCTAGTGGCTGAACTAAGCCCACTGGAACCTGATGAACTTCCTTCACTTGTTGACAAGTGAGGCACTATGAAACAATCCCTGCTATATCTTTCTTCATTCCCGACCACTAGTTCTAATGCTAAAGGTCATGGTTCAACTTCAACACTCTTGGATGTACCACTATAGGGGATGTATGGAAATCCCTCAACACTTCCTCCCTAAACACCATCATTACCAATGTACATTCTCTAAATAGGATGACGTGCTCCCCACCTTCATAAAATCTATCACGTGCATGTCCTGTGGATATCTGAGCACATTGACCCTCATAGTTAGTGCCCCCAAGATGTGCCTCCATGAATCGCTGAAGGAGTGGTGGAGTGACTATCAGAGACTGAAAATAAGCTGCTCCATCTCGATCTATGTAGGATATCTACAAAGCGGCTAGCTTCTCTATTTCATCACTCTACAACTGTATACCAGATATCTTATGGAGTGCATCAGCTTCTACATTACCCATCCCAGAAATATATACTATCTAGAAGTCATAGACCTAGAGGAACTCAATCCAACACCACTATGTCAAGTATAAGTCCTTCTGTCAGAAGATATATATGTGACTATTGTGATCAGAGTATACTGTAAAATGTTCTCCCATCATGTAATATTGCCACATCTTCAATGATACTACCACTACTACTAACTACAGGTCAAGGAAGCGTATTTCTTCTCATGTTATCTAAGTTTTCGAGAACCATACATGATCATTTCTCCCTCCTCCATTAGGACACATCCAAACCTGGTCCCTGATTATTCTTAGTAGACTACTTACCCAACGCCCACCTCCGATATCCTCAAGATGGGGGCACTCGTTAGTCTCTACCCCAGCTAATGGAAACTCCGCTGGCATATCATTGATCACATAAAGGGTTTCCCTCTCTTCATTAATGTTGATAAGTGTGCCACAGCTCTGGAAAAGTCTGACACAAACCTCTGGTAGTAAAAAACCAATCCAAGGAAACTCTGCACCTCCGTCACACTCTCGGGTGGCTCCCAAGAAAGAACAAACTCGATCTTTGTTGGATCCACCATAAATCCAGCCTATGAGATGGCAAGTCCTAGAATGCGGAACTCTCATATCCTGAAGTGACACTTTGAGAGCTTACTATAAAGCTGTTTCTCTCAGAGTGTGTCCAGAACAATCTGAAGATGATAGGCATGATCCTCCTCCATTGCTGAGTAAATCAGGATGTCATCGATGAAGACTACCAAAAAGCAATAAAGGTATGATTGGATGATCCTTTTAATGAGTCCTATGAACACTGTTGGGGTGTTGGTCACACCAAAATGCATAACCATGAACTCATAGTGGCCATACCGACATCTGCATGCCTTCTTCTGTACGTCCTCATCTCGTACCCTGAGTAGGTGATAGGCTGATCTGAGGTCTATCTTCGAAAATCTCTATGCTCCCTTCAGCAGGTCAAAGAGATTATCAATCCTCGGGAGTGTGTACTTGTTCTTCAAGGTCACCTGGTTTAGGCACTGATAGTCCACATAGAGCCTCAAAATCCCATCCGCCTTCTTGGCGAACAAAATCTGTGCTTCCTAAGGAGAAACACTGGGCCTGATGAATCCCTTGCTCTGCAGGTCCTCAAGTTGTACTCATAGCTCTCAAAGCTCTATGGGAGCCATCTGATATGCTGGTGTAGATATTAGTGCTAACATGGGGTAGAAGTTGATGTAAAATTCCACCTCTCTGTGAGGTGGTAGACCCAAAACATCATCAGGGAAAACATCAGTGTTCTCTTCCACCACTACCGGATAGCTCAGACTCTCAACATCAACTGATTCAAGGGTATGGATAGCCAACTGACGTGTGATTGGCTACACCCTCCCTGGGTAAGTCCATCCTATGCTGCAAATGATCCATTCTCACCAGTGAAGGAAAACGTGGTCCCATCCGTGTGGACACGCCACACTTTTCACCTAATATTGTCAATATAAGCATAGACTATGAATAACCAATCCATACACAAGATTCCATCATATGACCTTCACAACACTACTAGAATATCACAGCTGAAGCTCTCTCCTCCTAGAGTAAGATCACACTGCTAACAGTAGTTCGAAATTGTTGAATCTGATCTCGTAGGTGTTTCTAACTGTAAGGATCAAGACAACGGCTCCACCGGTATCTCCATGCTCTGAATGAGGGTCATGGTATTGAAAGAGTTATTGGAACTTTTTTATATAAGTAATACACCATGAGAAGAGTAGACATAGATCATACCTTGAATTATCTCTGGAGTGCCGTGGTTGTAGGCCACAACTACATGAAGCTGAGCTTGCCCCTATAAAAATGTTCCCTGTTGTTGGGGTGGAACTCCTGGAGGTGGTCGCTGTAGAACCTCAAATCGCCGCCTACTTCCTGCTGCATGACCTTCTTTTCTACCACGTCCACCTCCTGCCTATGGACCTCCTTGATTGAATGTTCACTACTTCACATGCGGTCCTTCAACTGTCTGATGGTCATCTATATAGTGGGTCGGGCAGTTGTGAGCCATGGGACCCTACCCACCGCACAAATAATAATACTTGTTCCTCACCGGTCATGCTCTATCTCGAGATCCCCACACCATTGAACCTGTATCATGCGGTCGTCCACCTATTGGTTTGGTCCTAGTAGACCTATTCGTCATTTGTCTGCTTCCAGCTGCCGATGACTCTGCTATGTGTCGTCCGGTGGTGGGCCTCGCTGTCGGTGACTGCTCAGCGAGGAAGCTCTCCACTAAGAATGCTCGCTCTAACACCCCCACCAACGTCAGGATGATAAACAAACCGTCGAAGCTATAATATCCAGTCTGAGCCCTTGCTTGAAGGTCCGGGTAATGAAGAAATGGTCCTACACCATATCAGTGGAGTTGTTCTAGAGGTCGGGGAACCTCGCTGAATAATAAGCCACATATATGCTACCCTACTGCAAGTGGTGAAGCTCCTGTATATGCACTAAGAATTGGCTTGTAGGGTAAAAAATTTCCTTGCGAATGATCTCAAAGTATGCGTAGATGAGAGGCACCTCGTTGTGATCCTGTAGCATCATGCTCTACCATCTACCCACTGCTTCCTAAAGAAGACTAGAAGAAAGTATCACCATGAGATCTGCTGGTGTCCCTACTAGACAGAAAACTATAACCATGACCTCAAGCCAATCCACATCTCCCTGTGGATCTGTCTCGCCCCAGAACCATAGCTGCCACTTGCACTGGAACTTGTGCGGCATGCTCAAGCAGTGTGCACCCTCTACTGTTGTGGCTGGTGGTATCAACTGCCCAATGGGTAGTGGTGCTGCATGTACACCACCCGATGGTACAACTAATATAATGGGGCCCTACACTAAAGCCTCATCGCTTGGTTGGATATCATTATGTACTATACCTAGAATCCTAGCTGGCTATCTATATGGAGAAATCTTGAAAAGAAATAGGGGTTCCACAGTCATTAAGTTTATACCCGGTGAATTGATTCAAATAGATGACAAATAAATCTTTTCCAAAACATATACGCAATCATCATTTTCATGCACTAGGTCATAAATCAGAAATTGGGGTCCTGGTTTATGGATAAATTGGCCGCCGCACCAACATTGGATTCCCTAAACTGAAAACCACACTCAAAACACTTAACACTATTTCCACATAGAAAAGATCTATGTCATTGTTCTTCGGTAGAAATGAACACCTCTGATAACAATTTGTCATGACCCATCCACCAGGGCCCATGTCGTGACTACCCCAAGCCCGAATTCCATATGTCAGGGGCCAGCGGCAAGCACCAAAATGCGTATTCCCTAAAAATGGGAAGGAATTTCCTATTTGAACTATAAACTCACACAAATAATTCACACAATAAGATACAAGCAAAAAGTAAACTATACAGTAAACAAGGTGTGTACAAAAAGTAAAGGGGCCAGAATACAAGCCCAAATAGAAAGTACATGTAAAACATGAGAGTACAAGTAAAACTGAAAACAACTCCTCTGAACACCAACCAAGGATCCTACCATAAGGGTATGTAAAACTCTCAAATGATTGTCTCTGTGGATTCTCTCTTCTATGGACCACCTCCAGGCAGCCTCCAATCCCGGTATTCTCACCCTCAGTCAGCGTTGTCCATCCTATGCACTAGACACAGCAAGGTGCGGGCGTAGCCTGTGCTGGGGTGAGTATAAAAATACTCTATAGGGACCCTAAGACCCCTAAAGGTCTATCATATCCACAAAGGATAAAGAAAAAAACATGGAAACAACGTTCAAACCTACTTAGGTATATTCCCATACATATACTTAAGTTATCAACATATACTCATCTCACACAAGAGGGAAAAATACCACAAAGGTAACACCACAAAGGTAGAAGTATGGCACAGGTAACCCTATGAAGGTATGAGTATCACTAAAGTAACACCATGAAGATATAGTACCACATTGGTACACCATGGAGATATATGACTCATCTCACACATGTATTAGTGATGTATAGAAATACAGATGATTAATCACGAAGTCAGATCATCTTATTCTGTCAAGAGGCAATGCTACTGATTATATGGAGTCCGACCCACCTAGGATCAATTGGTACTAACCCCCGTAATGACCCACACAGGCTCCGAACCACAAAGGATCGTTATGCGCTGACCCACACATGATCATTGAGCGCTGAACCACACAGGATCTGACCTACACAGAATCAGTATGAGCTGACCCACATAGGATCGTTGAGTACGGACCCACACTGGAACTAACCCACACAGGATTGGTATGTGATGACCCAAACAGGATCGCTAAGCACCGACCCACACATGATTGATAAGTACTAACCTGGAAAATGTCCCACATAGGATCCGACCCACCCAGAGTCGATAGGTCACTAACCTCCATATTAGATCTTACCATAATATTTTTTTAGTTTATAAATATTTTTTATAAATTTTAGTAAATTTTAATGCATATAATTTTATAAAATATCAATAGTGGCAATTTTGATACTATTCACAACATTTTCATTATATAAAATCAAAAAAATAAGATAATTTGTAACCAAGACATTAAATACACTCTAAACATGTTGTATTCAACTATAAAATTTTGGTGCTTGTTAATTAATTCAAATTATATTTATTTTAATATTTCTATATTAGTTATTTGTTATTTTTATTAAAGAATTACTACATCATCATTATGTCAAATTTTTATTTAATTATTTTATTTCTAAAAATAATAAATAAATTATCATGATGTAGATAAATATTTTCTATTTCCAATAACTATTTTTATTTGAATATATCTTCTATATATCCATATATTAATAATAATAGACTTATTAAAATTATTAGTATGCCATTATTAAATTATCTTTAAATAAAATATAATAAATGCCATATTCATTCCAAATTGGGTTGAATAGTTTATAATTTCATTATATGGTTGATTTCAGTCGAAAAACAGTTATCCAATAAAATTAGGAAAACTATTAGAGTGGTTTTATAATTTTATAATATTATTTTTACCTTTAATTGTCCAATTTACCCTTAACAGAGGTTAGTCAAAGTATAATAATATTACTATTCACCAAAAATTAATTAGACCCAAATAAAACACAAATTTAATACTGATTAAAACAATTTATATACATTTTTTCAAAGTTAGTTCATAGAATCATGTAAATTAAGCTTTACACTAATCTCCCAGATGTGGTGAAAAGGTTGGTAAAAGAGACTTTCAAAAAACTCAATAAGTTTTTATATATCATTTGACTATAAAAATGATTCCAACTACCTAATTTTGATTAATATATTTATTATTAATATATTGTGACATTAATAATAAATTTATGTTTAATAATTATTTGCACCAGAAGACAGTTTTTATCTAAAATGTAGTATTTTCACTATTCAACGATAAATGAAACTTTTCAAAAAAATACGAATAATTAACACTATTTTAATTTGGTCCTTAAAAATTAAAAAAATATTTATATTTTATAAAAATAAATTTAAAATGTTGTATAAAATTAATTTTTTTTTCATAGAAGGACAATATAAACAATTCATTTGAGAAAATAGTAGTATTAAACATATAAATACTATTCCAAAAATTATATATTTCTTAATCAAAACAGTTATAAATAATATTTAAATATTATTTATTAATATTTATATAAAATTTTTAATGGATAGGTTATAACTATCCGATTTAAATAATTATTATGGTAATGTATTGTTTCGCAAAAACATAGTATTGTGTGTAACACCATACAAGTCATGGTTGCTTGTAGTATATGTTTCCCTTGGTGTTGCGTATAATGTAATACAAATATAGTTATATAAATAATAAAAAAAATCTATATTATGAATTCTATGAAGTTAAAATATCAAAAAGATTAAAATAATATGAAAAAATAATAATTTACAGAATCCCGTGGTGTTACATTCTACCCCCCATAAAATGAATTTCTCCCCCAAAATTCATCTGGGTTATCAATGGTTTAATACTTTAAAGTTCCTTTCATAGAATCAAAAATCATTAAAATAAAATAAAAATTAATTTTAAAAATTAATATTAAAAACAAAACGATTACACAATTTAAGTCATTACTAGGTTTCGACATAAGAGAATACAGGTGATGTTTTGGGGATGGAGGAAAAGTGTATATATTCAAAGAGCTTGATAATGATCACTGGTCATAAGAAAGAGGGTGATCTAGAGAATGATAAAAATCCAATAAATATAAACTAAAGAAATGTGACAGTGGTAATTGATGTAATCAATAATTATGATAACATGAAAAACTTTTACATCTCAATTCTTCTCCTAATGTTGATAAATTTTCAAGATATAATATACTTACTTGATTTCAAAATTACATCACCAATTGTGTTCCAATATCAATTTACAAATCATCTCATATTATAAGAAATGAATTTTAATTTTTCAATCCTGAAGCATTAGAAGATCACGAGAAGAATGATTGGTCATTCTATCTATATTCAATAAAAATTTACCCGCATTATAAAATGTCCATAAATACAGCAATGATGAGATAATAATTTAATCCCAAAACATATCTGATGTTTATCTAAAACATTCCATAAATTGATAATACTATAACATTATGAAATCTGAAATTTTAAAACATTAAAAAGAGGATCAATAACTCAGCTTAACATTTATCCCCAATATATGATAAGGTATATGTTTTTGGTCATTTTGCAAACATGTGAACACCTTAATCATGTATTATCTGGATTCATAATAATAAAATGAATTACCAAATATCCATATTGAAAAAATTCATGTTTCCATATTCTAGTTATTATTGGATATATTCCTTAAGACCTAAAATGATGTATACTTCATCAATGATACCATAACACTCTTGAAGAAAAATAAATAATTAGTTCACATGAAACTTGTATCATCTTATTTACTTATTCATATCTGACATATCTTTATCCAAAAATCATTTTCATAAAATAAGGGACATATTAAGTGTTATGTTTCCCTTAATCATGGGGTCTAAAAATATATCCCCTTACCCTTAAATCATTATTCTAGGTCATTACAACCATTCAACATATCCATTCAAATCTTTCATGTAAAACATAAATTGAAAACACTTATTTATTTCTTGATTTTTATAACATAATATTAGAATTCCAAAACATATACATCTAAATCATCAAACATTATTATTAAACCATTAATCAAGATCAAAGATCTTAGTCATTCCTAAAATATAAATCATGTTTTAAGGTTTATCAACCATAATCTATCCAATATTATTATATTTCATGTAAAAAATAGTTCTAGAACATTCCTTACCTTTCAAATTTTATTTAAAGTATCTTTATCCTCGACAGTATAACCAATACTCGTACCACTTTCATGATTATCTTTATGGGATTTCCACTTATAAAAATGCTTTTCACAATTCCCATACATTCCACATTGGTATCATTAAATGTTAACCATGTTCTCTCTAATTTTTGTTATTTACTAAGACCATAAATCAATGTGTGAAAAAAAATTATCATATAAAAATCACAGAATTAATAAAAAATTATAGATAGGATACCTAAATCATGAAAACTACTTTTAAATCTATGACACCTTAAGCTTATTCTGTTATACATTACTAGAAATAACAATAGAGATATCACTAGGGATCTCACTATGATTTCCCATTATTGATTCTAATAGTTCACTAGACCTTCACTCTGATACTATCTATAGAGACCCTTGCATTTCATACATAGACATTACATCACTTATGAGGAAAACTTAATAAATTACACAAATACACACCTTAGGAACATATTAGTTTAGCACCTTTGGAAACCTAGAAAACTAATCCATTAGTTCATAACAAAACTACACATTCTCCAACCGGTTTCTTTATATCAATAACCTTTTCTAAAATATCATAGATATTACATTTCTTTGAATCCTTGGGAAACGAAACATAATAAACGGTGATCTCAGATGTTTAGTAAGGGTAAAAAAGGGAGATATATAAACACAATCACGATCATAGGGGTATGACAACATCATCATGAAAATAGAATATCGTAGCCAGTATATCAAAGATCATAAACATGATTATGGTATATAGATTTATAGTTCATAATACATGAATCAAAAGGAAATAAATAACATGATCTATGAAATCATAACATGGAAATAAAACAAGGAACTATGTAATACACATATGAATATAATAATTATTCCCAGATTAGTCTAGGAATTGCTAACAAGGCCATATTGGTTGTATGGGTTAACTTCCCAAACTATATTGGTAGTCAGGGTTCACTCCCATGAACATCAAAACAGAAAAAGTCCCTTATGTCTATCTTGTGAGATATAAATCTTTACACAATGCATTTGAGGGAGATAAAGGTTATCATGAACAAAGCCATGTCAATAAACAATTGGAACCCGACCTGGTACATGGTAAGGGAAGAAGGGAATTAATTATCCCCAATAGCTGGAACAAGTACCTAGGTATCAAAAATAATGGTTTTATAATGATTTACCTGAGTTTAGAAACATAATAAAACTAGAAATTACAAATAAAACAAATCTGAAAATTCACACCAAACAAGTATTAAAAAATCAAAATTTAATTACATAGTTTAAAAACAACCTGGATGAGGACCACAACAAAAAGGATCATCAACTCTATCCCATGAACCACCACGTGGCCAGGGGAACCTCCCTCATTCCATGTCAACCACAATGCTTCAAGAAAGGAAGCTAACAACCTGAACCACCACCTCTAATGATCTTTCCCTTACATATGTCAAACATTATCAAGTCTAATTACACCCAAAGGTGTACATATGCTGTGAATATAATCTCAATAGTATTCCACATAAGAAAATATTCCATGTTATAAACATTACAATACAAAAAACATTCAAGTTTTCATAAACATGAAATGCTAGTAACAAATTGTAAAGGGATTAAAGATTAAAAAAAATAGGTTTCAAGAGGGAAAAATTAAATAATGAATAATTTTATTGAAAACATACCTGCTTATGTAACTTCCAACCAAAAATACCTTATGTTAATGTTATGTACAATTTAACTAATGAGAACTATCATGAGAAATACCCTGAGGCACTAACTTACAATGGGATACTATGTATATCATATCTCGGTGAAATGTGTCACCACAAAGAACTACATTCTCATGAATGAGCCACTAGAAGAGAAGACACACATAACATAGTGATCTCTAATAAACCATCATTATTTATTTAGTATTTTCATAATCAATCCTGCTAAGTGAAACTGGGACAAGGTCTCTTACAAATCACTAGCATACTTGTCCTAGTCCACCCACTTAGATTCCCGGGTTCCCATATGTTCTCAATAATGATATTTTTGTTACAAAATACTAGTTTCTCGTCAAAATTACATTTCTAAATCACTCACACACACAAAATAACCCCAAAACGTTCACCACCATTAATATATTTAATTTATCCAAATAAAAATTTATAAACCAACTTCAAGAGGTGTTATAAAGATTTTCACACAAAATTCATTTAAAAAACAAATTTTAAGGACAAACACCAAACAATACCGTAAAAACACAATTTTTTTCCCAAACACATTTTAATAAATCAATTTAAGAATAATAAAATTACTTAAAATGATACAACATGGAATACAGATGAAAACAACCAATTTCTTGTCTAAATGAAACATTAAAATTAAAAACGTAATTAATGCTACCAAAAAATGGGGTTTTCACCACACATAATAAAAGAGAAACATGAAAAATATGTTAATCAAGGTACATAAATTCATAAAATATTTTCTACACATAAAACGACTAACATTGAATTTAAAAATCCCAAAAACGTTTAGGAAACCTTACTTGCAACACAATTGTACCCCAAAAAAGTGAAAATGAATCCTAATAAAGAAGGTCAAACCAAGAAATTGAATATTAAAACATAAGGAAAAAGCCATAGGTTTGAGAATTTTAGAACCACTAAGAAGGAAGAAACCCTAGGAAGAAGGAAGAAGACAATAAAAGACTCACTTACCTGAAGAATCTAGATGTTCCCCACCAAAACCCTTAAAAATGGGTTTAGAGTGATCTTGGAAGCCTTATATGTATGAAATGTTCAAATAGTGGATGAAAGGGTCGTATTATTTTTAATTATAGAAATGAAAAATGGATATAATAATTTTGTATGGCGTCGACACTGTGCACTTTTTTTCTACATGGCTTAGTAAACCGTGTGGCCTAAATTTGAGCCTTGTTCATTACACCCCCAAAAAATTCCACTTATCTCAAAAATTCAAGTGGGGGCCTAGGGGTAATACAAAGGCCAATACTTGAAGATAAAATACCTAAAAATAAGGACACATATGTAAATATTCTCCCCACTATGAAAACATTCTACCCCGTAAGGTCAACCCAATTCTTCATTGGAAAATAGTAATGGGTACTCATGCACTAACCACGAAATAAACTACCATGTCTTGTGAACATCATTCACATGTTTCCAGAGGACTTGAACTAGTAGAATAAACTTTACTTGAAGATCCTTATCGTGGGAAACCACAAGTCGCACCATCCATTCAAACACTTGTAAATTAGGCTCTATTTCCAACTCTTCCCAACTCAACATGTGAGATAGATCTGGGTTGTATATATTAAATTGGGAAATATTGAATATGTCATGAATATATTTAAATGGAGATGGGGAATTTAACATGTATAGTACCTTTCCAATCTCCTTAGTGATATGAAAAGTTTTGACAAACATCGACGTTTCTTTCCCTACTTTTTGAATCGACGATAGCCCAAATGAGGGGAGACCATCAGGAATACCTGATTACCCATACAGAACTCATGATTTTGAATCCTCTGGCCAGAAAAATATTTTTAGTGACACTGATATATCAATAACCACTGTCAGATCAAATTTATCATCTCAGACGTCTCTTGAACAAGGCCCGACAAAAACATTGGTGTCTCACCTACCTCATCCCAACACATGGGGGGACAACAAGAAAAACCATAGAGCAACTTAAAAGGGTCCATTGAAATATAGTATCAATAACTATTATTATAATAAAATTTGACCATTCCCAAATGGCTATCACCAGAACCTCCAAAATAAAAAACACATGTATGAAGCATGTCCTCAAAAATATAATTTACCAGCTCTGTATTACCCTCTTTTTGAAGATGGTATGTCGTGTTCATCATAATATATTAACCCATATACTTTTGAAGGCCATACAAAAGCTAAGAGGTAAAATTTTTATCTCTATCTTCGAAAAATACTGATGATACACCATGAATCCATATCACCTATTGAATATACCATTGACCCAACTCATACACTTAATCTGTATATCTTATCAAAATGAAGTGTGGTACTTTAGTCAGATGCTAAAACAATACCCAAATTTCATTCTTACGCTAATGTGTATGAGGTAATTCCAAAATGATATCCATGGTGACCTCACCCAACTTCTAGCTAGGAATAGGTAATGACGGAAGAAAACTAGAGGGCCGTTGAATCTCCAATTTTACCTGGTGACATATATAACATATAGAAACAAAATCTGAAATATCTTGTGATAAACATATCAACCAGAAATACCTACGTATGTTACAATACAATTTAGTATCTCTAAGATGAAAACACCTGATAGATTGGTGGAAATCATTCATCCCCACATTCCTTAGAGACAATGACACCATAGAACGACCCTTGAAGCACAAGGTTCACTTAGGAGATGAATACAAATCTGAATATGTCTCCCCACCATGAAGAAACTACATATACCACTGAAACAACTCTTCATTGGGAAGCTCCTGTTGAATCAACTCTAAGAGAGAGAGAGTCAATAGAATTATCCCCATGAATGCACCTCAACCATGCCCCATGGTCGCCATGTGAATCTGAGCAAAAAGGCTCATCATAGACCACTCATCACTTGATTTCCTAAAATACTACATTAGTAATTTTTTGGTTAAGGCATCAACCACCAAATTACCCTTTCCTGGGGTAAAAATGATATCAAAGTCAAACCCCTAATAATACTCGATCCAATAGAGAAACCTCAGATCAAGATCATTCTATGAGAAGATGTAAGAAATTCTCTTATGATCAAAGTAGACAAAAAACTTCTCCTTGAAGAGGTAGTTACACCAAGTCTTAAAATCTTGCATCACCACTTCTAACTCCATGTAATGGGTTGGGTTATTCTTTTCATTTTGTCAGAATTAGTGAGAGTCATATTCCCCCACATGATCACCATAAATAAGAAAAACTCAAGTCCCTCACCAGAATCATTAAAATACAAAACACATCCTTTTCGGGGTTCTAGTAAGATAAACACATGGACGATAGTCAACCGCTTCTTCAACTCCTCTATGTATTCATGACATTCTGAGACCCATTCAAACATCACCCCTTTTAGGGTGAGCGCCATCATGGGCGAGGAAATATTAGAGAAATCCCGAAAAAACTACATATAGTATCCTTCCAGGATGAGGAAACTCATGATCTCAAACACATTATTCAACTACTCCCATGAAATAATTGCACTGATATTATCAAGGTATATTGAAACCCCCTTCTCTGATATGAAATGACTTATAAACATCACTTTCCTAATACTAAAAGTGGATTTGGATAAATTTTCATAAAGCCGTTAATCCCCGAGAGTGTCTAACATGATCCTCAGATGATGCTCATGATCCTACTTGGATCCTAAGTAAACCAAGTTGTTTTCCAAAAATACAACATCAAAGAAATTTAGATATTGGTGGAACAACATATTCATATGTTCCATAAAAACTTCTGGAGCATTGGTCAATCCAAAAGGCATGAAAAAATAGTCAAATTGGTCATACATGCTTCAGAAATCTATTTTCAGGATAACAGTATCTCTCACCCTAACATGGTGGAAAACAAAACAAAAATATATTTTTGAAAACCATTTCCTCCTTCAACTAATCAAGAAAGTCATAAATTTAGGGGAAAGGACACATGTTATTGAGGGTTAAATTACTCAGCTTTTAGTAATCAATGAACAACCTAAGGGATCTGTTGGGCTTCTTCATAAAAGGAATAGGGGTTACCCAAGTAGAGAAGATTTGGGGAATGAATCATTGGGATTCCAAATTTTATAGATGTATCATTAATGCCATATACTTGGTGGGGTCCGTACGATATAAAGTATGAGATATTTATTGTGTTATCGGTTCCAAAATGATCGATAAATCCACATCCCACTCTGGGGGAAATCCTGAAAAATATTTTGAAAATACCATCATGAACATATCCACCACATTGGATAATACCCACTCATGAGAAATAACATCATCATCTATCATGAGAGATGATAACTAAAAGAAAATATTTCACAAATCTTGGATTGGAGGTCCCACATAACCTAGCCAAGGATCCCATCTGTCCAAAAAACCTAAGGACTCCCATTCGGTGACACGAAATTAACCCTACACCAAAAGTAATCGATATGTTCTTGAAAGTTAACTTTCCAATAAATGCCATGTATTACATCGAAATGGTCAATATCCAAGATCAAGAGATCCCATTCCTTCCAAAATCCTGACACATAAAGTAAACATCACATGAACCAAAAAACATTCCCCTTCTTCTTACCAAACGACGTCACCAACTCCATCGCAAAATACAATAACATGGTTGTAAAATTCAGTATATTCACAAGATGGGAATAGATAAAATAAATAGAAGAACCATTATCAAATAGAATATATGAAATAAATGATGGAATGAAAATGGTACCTCCAACTATCGAAGGCCCTGCATCCTATCCCGTTGGTTTATGGTTCACAACAAGAAGATTTCTGGCCTATGACTAAGAAAAATATCTTTCACGTGGAATGACCATAAACTGGATATTCCCAAAAGACGATCTGGCCCTACCACCATGGGCACCAAACTATGATCACTCTTTGTTGGTAAGATCCAACTCAACTAACACTACCCTGAAGCCATAGATCCTGCCCCACTCTGGTATAGACACATCACTCTAAAAAATTAATGTGTGTTCCCCATAACTACACATCGATAACAAGGACTATGATGGTAGGTCCAAACACGTTGGATGTTCCCTTCCTTCCTACATAAATGGCACACCACATACCCTATGTCAAGAGAAACAGATGAAGAATGTATGAATTGATGGCCTAAACTACCACCTTATTTCTTCCCTTTCTAATCACACTTACTATTTTTCCAAGAGGAGTTTCTACTACCCACAAATAATACCACTATATAAAATCTATAAATTCTATTATGATCAATCTTGACCATTAAAGAACTATAAACCACCTTAGAATAGGTTCCCATATTGAGCAAGAAGACCTAAGAGTAAATTTTTGGCTATAGCCCCTTATCAAAATTCCTAGAATTCATATCTTCATTAGAAAAAATTTCGGATACGTACTACACTAGCTCAGAAAAAAAGATATCATATTCCATAACCAATAGTTTTCCCTAGGAAAGATCCATGAACTCTCAGGATCTAGCATAGGCCAGAGCCTTAGGAAAACACATCTCATTAAGGATAGTCTTCGAATCCTTCCATCTCATCTTCTCATGCTTCCCACTTTGAATCATTGATTCCCACCACCTACAACTGGGACCCTCTAACAAAAATGAGTCACATTTCACCCTTTCCTTCTTAGGTGTTTCACGATATTCAAAAAACCTCTAGATCTTCTCGATACACTACTCTTCTTCCTATGGCCCAACACTGTCATGAAATGTAGGAGGATGGGTCTTGAGAAACTCTTGAGATTTTTACTTCCATAGACCGGACTCATCTTCTCTAGTTGGAGTAGGAATATAACCTTCTCTATGAGCCAGAGCCTAGAAATCCTAGACCACAACTTCTATTAACCGTTGCTCAAGCGGTGATAACGAACACTCTAAGGCTTCTTCCTGTGGGTGCATTGGGGATTTTAGGGGAGGAATGTTCTACAAATAGAAATAGTCTCAAGAGAAATAATTAGTACAATAGTTATGAAATTTTTTATTAATAAAATAATATAAAAATAAATCAAAAACTTCACCATAGTGAAATAAAGCACTACTTCACCCAACTCAATGTCAATGTATTTCCTACTTCCTACTTGTCCAACATGGAAGAGATGCCAAAAAATACCAACACCCCATGGCGACACGAGTTCTATCATGAGAGTTACAGGCCATGAACCATACTATCTTCCATAATTCATAGCACTGACATTCCAATCTTCTATCTAATAAGACTCATCCAAAATAATGTGACCCAAAAAGATTAACCATGCCCTAATACTATTTTTTCACGTAGGACCTCTATCTGACTAGCAAATAACCTGTTCCATGGAAAGGCCTAAAGGAAATTCCATATCCCCATAGGGAGGAAAATGTTCCTGGGTATCATAAATAATGGTTTGAGAATGATTTACAAGAGTTTAGAAACATAGAACTACCAATAATAGTAAAAAACGAATCTGAAAATTGACACCAAACAAGTCGATAAAAAATTAATAATTAAATTACATAGTATAAAACAAACACCAAAGGGGACGAAAACAAAATGGAGAAAAAAGACTATACTAAGAACCACCACATGGAATGGGGGAATTTTCCTTAAGACATCTCCCCAACACCACACTGACAATGGATGCTAACAAACCGAACTACCGTCTCCATGGACCTTGCCTTTACATGTGTCAAACATTACCTTGTATACATAATCATAAAGATATAATTAGGGTGTGATCCTGATACCAATAAGATTCCACCCAAGAAAATATTCCACCAAATAAATATTATATGGAAAAAAATCTCAAGTTTTCATAAATAGAAAATGATAATAACAAAATTTAAAGGGATGCAGCTTTATTTAAAAATAGTTTCAAGAAGGAAACCATGAAGAATGGATTTATTTTAAAAAAAATATACAAGATTATGAAATTACCAATAAAACACCCCATATGAAAATTGCATGTATAATATATCAAATGACCACTAGTCATGGGAAATACACCTATGCACTAGCTAAAAATGGGACACTAAGTACATTGTATCTTAGTGAAATGTAGCATAGGACCCAAATGAAAAACATTCTCAAAAAAAATACACTAGGAGGGAACACACACATAAACTAGTGGTCTCTAATCAATCATTATTATTTAGTTATTATTTTCATTATTGATCTTGAAATTTGAAATCAGGATAATTCCACTTCTAGATGGAAAGCATATTAGTCCTAGTCCACCCACCTAGAGACCCGGGTGTCCCATTTGGGATCAATCAAGTACCTTATGTCATAAAATATCATTTTTGCAACAAAAAAGACTTCTAATTCATAGAAACACCAAAAATAACACCAAAAATGTTCCAAACCCTTAGTGTAGTTCACTAAACCTAATAATAATTTTATAAAAAATAATCAAGAGGTGTTACAAGTATTTGAACACAAAATTCATTCAAAAATCCACTTTTATAGCCAAAACCCTAATAATACCACACCCAACTATAAATGAAATCCATAAAACCATTTAATCAATCAATTTCATGAATCATAAAATAACCTGAAATGATAAAACCGGGAATACACATGGAAAATCCCCAATTACATGTCCAAGTGAATCTTTAGAATTAAAAATTTAATCAAAGATACCAATAATGGATTCTATCCCTGAAAAATAGATTAGAAACATTATAAATAGGTTAATAAATTATGATAAATTCATCTTTGAATGTTTAAACATAGAACTGCGTACCTTGAATGTCAAAAACACCAAAAATTAGTGCAAAACATCACGCCCACCACAAGCGAGTGAAAATGAACATTAATAAATATGATTTAGCCACGAAACTCAACATTAAACCCTAGGTAATCAACCCTAGATACTAGAATATTATAACAACAAGAAGGCGGGAAAATACCCTATGGTG
Source organism: Viscum album (assembly GCA_963277665.1). Classification (NCBI taxonomy): domain Eukaryota; kingdom Viridiplantae; phylum Streptophyta; class Magnoliopsida; order Santalales; family Viscaceae; genus Viscum; species Viscum album. The sequence goes on from OY728126.1 coordinate 125,444,177, forward strand.
AAGGAAGAAAACAATGAGAGTCTCACTTATTTGAAGAATCTTAATGTTTCCCCACCAAAAACACATATAAAAATTGAATTCCAAGGGTGATTGAGGGAGTTTAGAATCCTTATATATCTGAAATGGTCTAATGGGGGAATAAAAGGTTCATTTGGTTTAATTATAGAAGTGAAAAATTAGAATAAAAAATTTCTTATGACCCAGACATTGTGCACCGTTTAGTAAACCATGCGACCTAACCATGCACCAAGTTTAACCCACACAAAAATTTCAATTTCTCTTCAATATTAAATGGGGAGACTAGGGAAAAAAGATATTCCAAGAATAGAATATATAATTCAAAAAAATTGGGGAACATATGTGACATAGGTCCCACCCATCCCATAATGAAATCATACAAACATGTTCCATGGGATCATAAACAATCATATCATATCCAATGAAATGGAATGGAAGTTATAGACATGTAATAATTTAATAAACTATGAAAAAGATATAAGTTTCATAATCATTTCAACAAAAACATAACCCTTACAAAGAGTCAGGTTTCTAAAACATCATTCATAAAAACAAAATCCACTCAGTGAAATAATGTGAACTGTATTCCTGAACTATAACAAAGTTAGTCATATTAGATGTGGATGGTATTTTAAATATCACATGGAACATGACATTTAATTAAAAATAATTTTTTTAAAAATAAAATTTTTAAAAACACTCTTCTTTTAAACCACTTTTAAAACAAATAAAGGAACCATGAAAAATCATTTAAAACATTTCATGACAAAAATATACTTTATATTTTGAAAATATTTTCTTTTATTGGAATTTCATGAAACATTAATAGAAATAAATTTCTTTAAAAAGAACCTTATAAGAACGTAATGGAATTTTTTATCAAATAACATTTCATTAAATTTTAAAAAATCATTTCATGTAGTATAATTAAAAATAACATTCTTATCATACTTTTTCTGAAAAAGTGAAAGTGTTACAAGTTTGGAAAACGAAAAAGTAACATGTTTGGAAAATAAAAAAATTCTTTTGAATGTATTTAATAAAATGCCATACATGGGTGAAAATGACATAGAAAATCATATATGAATAATAAAAATATCTTAGAATAAAAATTTAAGACACTTTGTCATGGATGATAAGTATTTTATAGCAGATACTTCTGTATAAACAATACCGATAATAATGAGATTACAAAATTACCCCTTAAAACTTTATAATCAATAGAATCGTATGCCCCATGAAATAGAGTAAATTATGTCGATAAAAATATTACATAATATTATTGCTAATAATTGTAAAATATAGTCATGGCTAGTATATACACCACATATAACAACCATATAGAAGACGAGGCATGTGTCTCACAGAAGTAAAGGTGAGGCAAAAATCCATTACCATAGGAATGATTCCCTTCATACATGTCTAAAGATAATTTACAAAAGCTTTAAAAAAATATTAACTTATATTATAATCATAATGATATTTATCATATCATAGATTATTCATTTGTGACTTTATATTATCCTTTCACAAACAATTCCATGTTAATGCGACGTTTCGTGTAACAAATGCTTTGTTTATCGTACATGTTTTGACCTGTTAATCATGATCCTATTACATATAAAATGATTTAATTATATAAAATATTTAAAAAATTATTTAAATATCATATATATTTAGTATATAATTATATATAAAAGACAGATATATGAAATGTAATACACCATTCATGGAGACGGTAAGGCATAGATATGCATGAACAATGTTTTCCATTTTCTTATAATACTGGCTAGAAGAAGTTAAATAAAATGTATATTTATATTATTAAATTATATATAATATTACATATATTTCATATTTATTCATTATATAAATTTTTAAAATCACTCTTTAAATTCTTTGCGTGGAAGATGGATCTTTTCACAACGTGGATATGGTAGGTCTTACATATGCATGAGCAATGATATGATTATCTTAATTATAAAATAGTTAAAAATTAAGTCCTGTATTCATTATAAAGAAAGAATATAATATAATATTAACCATATATAGTTATTAATTCCATAATTATACCCATAAAAGTAATGTGGTGCTGGAAAATAGTTTACATCATGGTGTGGAAATGAAAAATAGTACATACACATGTGTGGTGATTTCATTTTTTGTAGGATGTATAGAATATGGAATATGTTTGTTCCATAATCATAATAACATATCATAATATAGTTTATACTGTATTTATTACTTTATAATGGAAATAACTATTGAAAAGGATATATAAGATGAAATAAATTTAAAATAATTGATAGAGGAGATTACCTCTTCTTTGACAGGCTCCCTATAGTTATCCTCTTCAAAAAAAATAGAGTTGGTCTTTTGAGAAGAAGAGAACCTCTATAATGTGACTATGGATATATTTAAGGGAAATTATTAGGGTATGGAAGATATTTTAGGATCAATATAAAATGAATAAATGATAGAAGTAGTTCCCTTTTATAATTGAGGTTATGGTCACTTTTTGAAATTTCCAAAATATTAAAATATAATAAGATTATTCTAGATCTAAATACATAAAAAGGAAAAATAAATGAAAATTAGAAGAAATTGTAGACCATGTAATATTCCCATGTGATTATTTAACATTTATTTTATTCTTAAATAATTTAATAATAAAACAATTCAATAAGATATCATTATTGTCAAATTTAATACAATTAGATTAATTTGTCTTCAAATACAACTTTACAATGATAGAATTTGAATATAATGATTTCAAAATTCTATAAAATATCAAATATATCTGTGAAAATATTTATACACTTTACCGAATCAAAAATATATAAAAATTAATATTATTAAAATAAGTTATTCAATTTTATGTTAATTAAATAATATTGTTCTAGCATTGAAGAAGTTTTAAATGTAATTATATAACTTATAAAAACTAAAAAGAAATTTCGATAATGAAAATAATTTCTTGTATATCAATATATAAATTTATATTTTTTCATAGCCTTATTTATTAATTATGTGTACACATAAAAGACATTAAATACCAGAGAGTGATACTTTGTAACTATCTTTGATTTAAATATAATTTATTCTCATAGAAATGTTCATATTAAACAACTCCAAATCAGTAATAAAGTGATAATGTTCAAATCCACTTCATCCAATAATTCGTGGATGTACATTTTTATTTAAAACATTAACATTTTGATTTACTCTGATTATTATTTTCAAAATTTAATTGTTGTAACAACATTTTAAATATTTAGAGATGATAAATTAGTACATATATGACGAAATTTTCCATAAATGGACACTTTTTCCATTTTTTACCCAATAATAATATATTTTTACGTTTTAATGTATTTTATGGTATTCAGTTTTTTAAATAAAATATTATTTTGAAAAATAGCATTACAATAAATTGTGGCAGAATTCCCAAATTTTATTTTATCAACATGATAATTTCAAACCAAACCATTCAAATAGTCCTTAACATGTCATAAAAACCTATAAAATTCATGGAGCACCATAATTAATTACATTATATTTATTTTAATATTTTCAATATCAGTTCTAATCGTTTTAATAAAAAATTATTGTATCATAATTATGTCAAATTTATGTTAATTATTTTATAAATAAATAATATAAATAAATTATCATGGTGTAGATAAAAATTTTATCTTTCAAATGATAACTTATAGTCTAATTTCACTTATGTATATCCCTCGATTAAAAATTATTTAATTACAAAAATTATGTGTGTCATTTTTAACTAATAATTAAATAAACTATAATAAATGTAATAATTATACCCAAGCGAGATAAAAAGATTAGAATTTTATTCTAAGGTTGACTTTAGATTAATCCCATATATCCAATTTAATTAGGACAAGTGTTAGGATAATTTTATTATTTTATAATATTAGTTGTACATTTAATTATCCAATTTACCCTTAACAAAGGTGTATAAAAATATATTAATGTTAAAATCTTCCAAAAATTATGTTGATACTATTAGACCAAAAAAATTCATATTTATTACCATAAATTTTATCATATTTTCCAAATTCAATTCATTGAAGTTACTATATTATGTTTAAAACTAATCCCTTGTATGTGGCAAGAAGGCATGTAAAAGAGTTGTTCAAATGTTCAGTAAGTTTTTATGTCTATCATATTTAGAAAATGATTTCAAAGACCCAAATTTTATTAATATATGTATCATAAATATATTTGTAATTTAAAAATCTATTTAAATTAGAATAATTATTTAAACTAGAAAATGTGTTTTTATATACAATGCAGTATTTTTCATTGTTCATCAAATAATAAAACTTTTAAGAAAAATACTAAAAATTCAATCTATGTTAATTTTTACATTTCAAATTCAAAAATGTTGTTTATTTTATCGAAGTAAATTTATAATAACATGGAAAATTAATTTTATTTTTTTATATGTAATGATATCAAAAGTAGTTTATTTGAGATAATATTAGTTTTTAACATATAAAGACTTTCCCAAAAATTATATTTTCATTACAAAACCCAATAAAAAAAATATTTGAAATTTATTTATTACTCTTAATATATCATGGTTAATAGATAGGTTATGAAAATATCATTTAAATAACTATAATAGTAATGTTTTCTTTCAACAAAACATAGTGTTGCGTGTAACACAATCAATGTCTTGGTTTCATGTAGTGAAAGTTTCCATTGGTGTTTCATATTATGTAATACAATCATAGTTATTTTATAAAATATTGAAATATATATTCCGTGTTATGTGAAAAGAAATTTTCAAAAATATTAAATTAATTAAAAATAATATTTCACTAAATCCTAAGGTGTTACAATAAGAATGCCGAAAAAATGAATACCTAAAAGTATTCACCAACTAATTCATAAACCTACAAGTTATCTATTCTCCCATCACATGATATAAAATATAACATGGTCACTAAAGTAAAGTTCCAATTCTCAAACCCAACCTGATCGAAAAAGCATAAAGTCTACACACATCCTGAGGGATCAGTGTTGGGTGTGATAATATATCATAGTAGACCACCAACAACGTGTGCCTATCTTAAATACACGATTATGAATGTGTCTCTAATATAAATAAAAAAACATAAAAACTTATAAATAATGTACTTCCCTTTTTCATAATATCCACAATGAATAAATCACCTTTTTTGCTAGCACTGGTGTACGACATCCCCCATTATAAATGTGGCATACAACGAAATTTATCCTATATAAACCATTCCCTTAATTACATATTATTTCATTATTTATTATATAAAATTATACATAAAAAAACCTGAAATATTAATAATTATAGTGTATTTATAAATTACATATAACATATAACAACATGAAATAATAAATATATCATCTTTATTGAAAACATCCTTAACATTGTCGCACATAAAACTGCATGGGATAATATGGGGAAATACATAAGAAAGGGGTTAGATATAATACCCAGTAAAGGAGTGAGGTTGACATAAAATGATGAAATTATAACATTTCAGATAATATTCATATCATTGGGGAATAAAAGGGGTGAGAATCATAAACATGAATAATAATGAATGATATGGCATAACAACATAATGGAAAAAGGGAAATATGAAAACAACAATAAAAAATGCATCGTAAAATTTTTTCATGAATATATTCCAAGAAATCAAGATTGAAAAATTGTTATTAATTATTAGGTTCATTCCTTAATCCATAGCACAAAATCTCTCAAGAAAAATTCGTTAGTCAAAGCATTATAGTAGTATATAATTTGGGTTGCACTCATTACTTTCAATTCATTTTTATGCTTTTGTGATCCACATAGATCATAAAATATGGAAGAAATTGCAATCGAATTTTATTCCATGATATAGGAGTGTGGAATAAATACATGAAATTCCCTTAAAATATATGAATAATTTCAAAAATTTGGAAGGCCTTGATAGGAATTAGGTATGGGTAATCACTATACATTTGTCTGTAATAGAAATTTAAGGTGAAATTTGGATAGCATAAAGAATATGTAAAAATGTTCCAAGAAGGGATTAATGAGTTTGTAATGGGTATATCATCATTTAGGAATCATAGGATAGGTAAGGGTTATATGGAATAAAATAACACACCATTAGTAATTAGAGAAAAAGGGCATATGATAATGAAGATACTTGAATAAAGATGAGCACAAATAGAACCCTTAACCTAAGAGTGTGATTCCAAATGATTGGGAGGATCTTATTGGGAGATTTAGGAAACCATTGAAGGAATTTAGAGAGGTGAATTATGAGCAACAACATCATAAATGGGTTTTGAGTGATGATAATTGCAATCTTGGGTGTGTTTATATAGGAAATGATAGGGGAATTAATTATTATTTTTCAAACCTAGGTTTTGGATACAATATAAAAAAACCTAAATAAAAAATATTCTGTTGGTTTTTTCCCATGGTTTATAATAAATAGGGGTGGTTTTCAAAATTTTATTAGGCCAGGGGGCGAACTAATTAAAAAATAATCTTTTTGATGTGTAAGTGTGTCATGTCCTTAAAGAAAAGACATTAAAACCTTTGCATATATAATATGTTTTGTAGGATTCATAATGGATATATAATATTAATAATTTGAAATTAACATTACATTACCTTAAAGAGGAAACATATATTTGTGTTTTCATTCCATTTATATTATTTATTAAACCACTTTTTGGTATTATTATGTCATAATAAACATTGTATATTATATCGTATTGAATATTTAATCAAAAAATCAACTATCTCAAAAAATAATGAAAAAATACCCATTACAAACATTTAAACTATGATTCTAAAAATAAAATTAATTTTATCTAAATAATTTTCAGAATATGTGAATTATCACTTTAAAAAAAGAATCACTATTTACTTAGAAATATGGGGTTTTTTAAAATAACCAGTTTCAAACACTTACAAAAATTACATTTGAATTAATAAAATTTATATGATCATCTATAATTAATAAAATTTATCATATAATAATATTTTAATAAAATAATATTTATTAAAAAATTTACTAATTCATCAAAATAAGTTTCTTAATTGAATTTGAATATTACCCAGAAAAACAATTTATGTTTTATTGAATCAAAATAAACATGATTTATAATGTAAAAATAATTCGATTAAAAAATATTAATTATTATTTAAAAATAAATATTCTTATCATTATGGTCATTATACGTATCCGTTTAATACACCCTAAACCACCCTAATATTCATTGGGTGGTTATTGTTACATTTTTTTGACCATGATCTCTATGAGCTAGAACATATCCCATAGATGATTTTTCTCATGTTTTTTTTCCAAAAATTGTATTGGTCAAGGGAAAATACCAATTATTCTATCTCCCTTAGAAGAGCTAATAAATTGGATTTATGGTGTATGATCCTACTATTTGAGGTAATCACTTTCCTTGTCTATGTGAATTGGATTTTTGAAAACACTGAATTTATAATAATGATACGATCACTTTTCAATGGATATATTATCAATGGAAATGATGCATAAAAATATTTTAAATATGATAGGGTATAATAAAACCAAATATTTTCATGTTCTTTCCATATGCATAATATACAAAAAAATAATTTAATTAAATTTCTAGGGGAATTTTATTTACAAAAGGTTGGGTATTTACAATATTCCCACCTTCAAAAACTTTACCCTCAAAATGTTCATATAACATATTAAAAATGTGAGGTTAATTGTGTTTCGTCACAATATCTAGTTCCCATGTCACTTCATCAAACTTGTGTTTCCACCACAACACTTTGACTAGGTTCATTGTCTAATTTCATAGAATTTTGACTCTATGATATAAGATATTCACTAGTTTTTCCTCATATTATATATCATTATCGAATTATACCACCTATGGGTTGATTTCATGTGAGGGGCCTTGTCTGTATATATTTAGGAGGGATACATGGAATATATCTTGTACTTGATATTTGCCAAGTGGGAGTACTAGTTGATTGGACACCACTCTGATGTGATCAAGTATCGCAAAGGGAACTATGTATGTTGGAATGTGCTTTCACTTATTCAAAAATCACATGAAACTGATCCATTGAGATATTCCAAGGAATACATTATATCCAAAATTAAACTCTTGTTATCATCGATGATTTCTACCATATCTCGTTTTTTGACACTAAGTGGTATGGACATGTTGCTGAATGACCTTGACGTTTTAAACTATTTCCTTGACCGTTTCAGGACTGAACAGTTTTCCTTCCCCAACTTAATCCCAACAAAAAGGTGTTATTCACATCTTCCCATATAGGGATTCATAGGTATTCATTTAGATTCTATAATAAAACATTTTTTTTATGATAAATCAATCAGATGAAGATGTTGATCCCATCCTCCTTTGAATACAATTGATCATTTTCTCAACATTTCCTCAGGTGTGTGGATAGTCTAGGAATATTTTACATCATTTTGATGTTGATAATCTGTGATGTAGTTCATCTTAGTATTTACAGTGTGTTGGAGACTATTCTAGAACATGGAGGTAAATCTTGGGTCTCTATTATATATAACCATTAGTCGTGTTCCATGTAGCCTCAACACTTCTATAATATATACCCTTTCTATTTTATCGAGTGTTAAATCCTCTCAAGTCGTAATTAACTGAGCATCCTTTATAACAAGATATGCCCAACCCATATAAAATTATTTCCCCTTGATTTATTTAGATAAATTTTGGATAATTACTTCATGATTCTTTCTGATTTATATATAGGTATGTGTAATTTTTTCATCATCCCTCATATATTTATTCCATTCAACACTAACTTATAGAATTACAAGACATCGTGATGTATATTTCAAGGTATTCTTCTTCATAATGTCCCACCAATAGTGGTCTTGGAGATCTAGACACATATTTTTTTCCTCCTATATATATAGAGAAAGTGAAACACTGTGAATCATCAAATAGATCATTCTTTAACTCATGATTTGATGTTAAACATAGTCTTGACTCAAATATCACATCTCATTCTTCATTAACATTGAACGCTGAGGATTTACCATTAGTTATAGCATGCAATTTCTTCTAAATTCCCTTAGAATCTATTTGATCATTCTTTATCCTCTCTATAAGGGATAGATTGGAAATAATTTGTCATAGGATTGATTATGATCCCTCATTCATGATTCACATGTCCATCCTTTTCAAATCCATGAGGATTAAATCCTTCATAATTCATATAAATGATAAATTTGTTGGATCATTTCTACTTAGAGTGTCTTTCAATTTATTTTCTTTCTTTGGATATGAGTGGATTTATAATTTATAGTCCATGGTCAGATCTTACCATACACATTAGTGCATATTCATATCTTTTCGTGTGAATATATACTTGAGACATTTGTAATCCGTATATATATCACACTTCTCCACAAAGAAATAATTCTTCTATATTTTCAACTTAATGATCACTGTATCAAAATCAGGATCATGTGTTCTGTAGTTATATTAATGAACAATCAATTTTCTTGAGCCATAGGTTATCTCTTTTTTATTCTATAGCAACACATAGCCCAATCGATTCTTTAATGAAAGTCTGAATAACATGAGAAGTTTTACACATGTGGGTATTGTGAGTACATGTGAAATGATATGACTCTTTTTAACTTCCATTATTCTCTCTTCACATTCATCATTCGAAGAAATATTTTCTGGAATTCTAAGTTATCTAGGTTAGAGGTTTTGATAATAATGAGAAATTTCTCACAAATCAACGATAATATCCACCTAATCCATAAAAACTATTGATATCTGTCATAAATGTTGGACTCAGTCATTATTCATTTTCTTATACCTTTAAATTTTCCAATTTAACCCCATTTATTATGATAATAAGGACAATTAATGAGACTTCTTCCAACAAAAAGTCATATTTGTTGCACTTTTCATAAATATTCTCCATTTTTAAATTCTTTAGCATAGTTCTTAAATGTTCCTCATGATCCTATGTTATTTTGGAGTATATGAAAATATCATCTATAAATACTACCAAAAATTTATTTAGGCAATATATAAAGACTATATTCACCATTTCCATGAATATTTCTAGATCATTAGGGAATCCAAATGGAATTACTATGAACTCATAGTTTCTGGACCATGTTCAGAATGTACTCTTGGAGATATCCACCTTCTTCAACCATAATTGATAATATCTCGTCAAAAGATCCAACTTGGAGAAATATTGTTCTTCACATAGCTGATTTAAAATGCCCTTAATCTATTGAATAAGATACTTGTTCTTTATCGTGATTTTGTTTTTCTTATCATAATCAATGCAAAGGCATACTGAACCATCCTTATTAATGAAGCAGACTAGTGCACCCCAAAGTGAAAAAATAGGGTGTATAAACCCTTTTTATAGATTATTCTGTAGTTGTTTCTTTAGCTCCACAACTTCCAAAACAACAATTCTATATAGTTTCTTGGATAATGTTAATGCACCAGATATATGATTGATTGAATATTCATACCCTTGTCTAGAAGAAAGACCACAAAACTCATTTGGAAACACATCAGTGTATACCCTCACAATGGGAAAGTCATAAATGATGATCATTTCCTTAGAATCAATCATTTGATAAAGATATGATTTATCATAGTTAAATAATATACATTATTGAGATTTTGGTGCAAAAAAGGATTCATCCATCTGCTTTATTTTTTATAAAATCAGAGGAAAATTTACGATACAAACAATGATTTCATTCTCATGGAAATTTATATTGGATCTATATAGGGAAAGCCAATCAATACCCATTATTGTACGTAATTCCTTCGGAGGGAGTATAAAAAGGTTCTTTGGAATGTTATTCCCACAAATTTGGATCGGTTTTGATTTATATGCTTGGGATGCAATAATTACCTATTTTCCATTTTCACCAAAAAATCGACTTCCATGCTTTGTGGTGGTGTTTGAATAGTTCTACAAAACATTCACGATATGATGGGATTCATAGAAAGAAAATCATAAAGTATGTTCTTTATTATTTAATGAATAACTAGCGTACCAACCATCAATTTTTTAGGGTCCACCTCATAATTTTTTAGGAAAAAATGTCACCCTTTCTACCTTTGAGGTTGTTGGTTTTCTCTAAAAACCCTTGGCAAAGTGCATTGGTTTGCAATGTGATTTGGTTCCGTGTAGTTGAAGAAATAAAAAAATGTTCTAATGGTTTATTGAATAATTACTTTCCCCTATCACATTAGTGGGATTCTCCCATTATAAATTTCTAGCTTGGTGTCCTTCCTTCCCACACCTAAATCTTTTCCCCACCACCGTAGGCAATTTATGGGATGCTTCTTTCCTCAACATTGAAAAGTGGGAAATTTAAATTTATTGGAACAATTATATTTCTCCATCATACTACCAGAAATAAACTACACATTACACTTAGAATTTCCATGATACCCTTGATATTCTCTGATGTCTATTTCTCCTTTGAGATCACAATAAACAATTTTCCCATAGCTATCGAAGTCTCAGATCACCAAGGATTTTATTACACTAGGTTTTATCCAACATAATAAGCGGTCAACCTTGTATTCAAGTGTATCAAAAAATATGGAGGTGTATCATATTAGTCTTGTGAGGTTGAATTTGTACACCATGATATATTTTTTGTGTCTTTTTATTTAGGGAATGTAAATTCCTTTCAATTTTATGTTAGGGAGTGAGAGAAAAATATTTATTGTTTTTTTATAATTCTTTCCACACCATCACTTTGATCTAATCCTCGGGATTTTTATTCTAGTTCAATTTCCACCACTGATTAGTTTCTACCTTCATATGATAAATTTATATTATAACCATCTCTTGTTCAAAATATTAAAGTATGGATATGATCATTTCAATGGAGTTAATCCATTGTTCCGTGAATAAGAGATCCAATGGTCCATTGAAAATGAAAGACACTGGGGAGGGGTAGTTCTAGTGGGTTGGGCCTACGGGTCATGTATAGGAATGGTATGCCTCTGGGCCTTCGGGTCATGTATTGCGGGCCATGTCGGGACTTGTGCCTTGGGCCTATAGTTCATGTACTGGTTCCCCTTCAACCATTAAAAAAGGGGGATTATCTATAATAAAATAAAAAAATTCCTTCGGGCCATTTGAAGGATGGTCCATTGAAAATCAGAAGACATTGTCTTATGAAGGTCTCAATTTTAACTTCTTCTTTATTATGGTATTTTGGTTATCCTCCTGATCCAAGTTTTTATTAAGGACCTAATTCACCTAAGATATTATATTCATATATTCAATGATTCTCGTAGCCATCTGGTTGGAAATCTCATTGGGGAAGCCATCATACTGTCGTTCACATTGTTTGTTTACTTGAATATTCAAATTTAAATACATTGGAATGAATAAATAGAATATTATGGATGAATATTTGTAAACAATTAAACTCATAAATTGGAATTGAATGACATTAAAGGGATAACATATAAATTACATGCATTTCCTTAACTTATGAATTTCTAAGCTACAATCTATATTATCCATGATCTATTTCTTAACGTAGAATCATATTGTAATTTCCCCATAATAATTTTCCATAATTAGATTATGAAATTTAAAAATAACATCCCTCGATAGTTTCAAATAGGTGGACCAAAAGGATCAATGTTGTGTACTAGTGCCCAGTTGATTTTTGTTCAATACTATGTTTTCGGGTTTTACTTCAATATAAATTTGTACAAGATCCTCATTAACATGTATTATCCTAAGCAGGATGTATTTTTTTGATAAACCACTTTACATATACATAAAAAAATTTAGGGATGTTTTATTATACTTAGTCTCATCCCAATTTATTTCTCTATAGTTTTCTAATCCTAAACCATAATATAACTAAACTGTTCATTTGATACCAATTAAGAAAATCATTATCATTATTATATATTAATTCATGATTTATTATATAAAAACCATAATATGACCAGGAAGATCATGAATTATAGTATCTTTCAGAATTATTTTTATTACATAACAACTTAAAATAGGTAATACTTTATCTTTATTAAAAACATCCTTAACATGATCATACTTAAAACAACATGGGATAACCTAGGGACATACATTAGGTATGCTATAAAACCTAGTAAGGGAGTAAGCATGAACTATCATGAATAAATTAATACTTTTTTTATTTTAGGAATATCATTGGGACATACAATGGTGAGAAACATAAAAATTAATAACAAGGCATGATATAACATGATAACATAAAGGCAACATGGAAAATGTGGTAGCATCTTAACACACTACATCATAATCATAGGTTAAGGATAAGTCCAAATACATTATGATGGAAAATGTCTTGTTATGGATTAGGAACACTCCCAAATCTCTTGTATGGCATATCAAGAGACTAAAACATTACCCTATTCATTGTATCACTATATAATTCTGGGTGGACTGATCACTTTTATTTCATTCGCATGCTTATGTGTTCCATAAAGATCATAAAATGTGGAATCATTTTTCATTACATTTTGTTACATGATCAACAATTTTGTAATATATACATGAAATTAGACAAGAAAATAATAATAATTTCAAAAAGTTGAACACTCTTGATAGGAACTGTGTATGGATATTCACTATACATTTGTTTTGGCATGGAAAATCATGGTGAAATTTCAACCGCATAACGGGGGCATATAAATTTTCAAGAATGTGATTATGGAGAGTGTAAGGGGTGTCTCATAATTTATTATTTATAGGAGAATAAGGGGTGATATTGACTAACATATCCCAATATTTTTAGTTATATTAATGTGGAATAAGATAGTGAAGATACTTGAAAAAAATAAGAGAAGGAAAAGAACCCTTACATTGAGAGTGTGACACAAGAATCTTTGAGGAGTTTACTGAGAGCTTGGTAGAACCTTTCAAGTAATATATATTGGGGTAGGTAGATTAAGGATGTGTTAAATGGTTTTTGAGTGAAGGGAAATGGGTTCTTTTTTGGGTTCATATAGGAATTGAGTGGTGAATTCTTTAGTTTCTTTCAAACACAGATTTTGGACTCTATAGAATAAAATAACCTAAATTAAAAAAATTTTGTGGAATTTTACCATGGTTCCTACTAACAGGGGGTGGGGGGGAGGGGTATTAATTATTTTATTAGGCCAAGGGACTAAATTATTAAAATAATATTCTTTCTAATGTGTAAGTGAGTCATGTATTTAGAGAAATGTCTTTAAAACCATAAAATACATTATCGATTTTGGAAGATTCATAATGTCTTTGAAAAATAAACAATATTAAATTAATACTACTTTATTTTATAGGAAAACATTTATTTCGTTTTGGGTACCATATATATTATTTATTACTTCACCTTTTTGTTATTATGATGTCATAATAGACACCGTATATTTGTACTATATTTAGCTTTTCCTAAATTTTTTAGTATATTTAAAAATTATGAAAAATTATGAATTGGATAATATTTAAATTATGATAAAAAATAATATTAAGTTTATCTAAATAATTTTATAGATATTTTAGATTTTAATTTTAGAATAATAATAAACATTTATTGAGAAATGCTAGGTTTTTTTGACATTAACAGTTTTCAAACCCTAATAAAAATTACTTTTGAATTCAAAAAAATTATATGATCATTTATATTTAATGAAAATTATTTAATTATAATATTTCAATAAAATATTATTAATTTCAAAAATTATTTAATTCATAAAAATAAATTCATTAATTGAAATTGAATATTACCCAAAAATAAAACTTGTCTTTTATTATATCACAATCAAAACCAATTATGAACTAATAATAATAATATGAAAATATATTTATTATTATTTAAAATATACATATTCATATTATTATGGTATTGATACATATCCATTTAATACACCGTCAATCTCCCTAAGAGTAAGGTGTGTGATGACGATACTTGTAATGACTCAAAGTTTTCATTGGAAATTTCCTTCTTATTATTATGTTATATAATGTCATTAAAGCAAAAAAAAAATGGTCTTATATGTTCTATGTTACCTTTAAACATATGTTTTTCAATTTTGTGCCTTGAATTTCCAAAATTTGATATACACAGTTGCGATAAGTAAGTTATTTGGAATGAAATGTGACTAACATAATTTTTTGTGAAAAATAAAACACCCTTATGAATAGTAATGTTATGATTATTAATAGTGACATACCATAATTAATAGTAACCTTACCTATGAAAATATATAAATAAGATTCAAGTTGGAGTACGATATATCAATTTCATGGAATAAGAAAATAAATGTTTTAAATTATTGCCTTTTGAATAAATTATGATTTTAAATAAATATTTAATTAATAAAATTTCAAAAAATATTTTTTAAAAATAGATTTCATTTTTGGTTTATACCCATTAAAAAATTGTTAGGTTAAATTTTTGTGATTTTTATGAAATACTTGAATAGTTAGTGAATAGTAAAATACATTAATATACCGTATAAATGCTTAATAATTTAAATCCACTATTCCTGACCTAAAAAGTGAATTAAGCACCCAAATCCTGAACTCAAATGAATTTATTACTATTCTTGGTCATGTAATCACCACTATAGGTTGTCTTATTTAAAAATAATAAACTAATGATTATTATATTATGAAAACCTTACTCTCCTCAACTATAAATACCACCCCTCATTACCTCTTCTCTTCACTCCACTCAAGCCATGCGTCTTGCCTAAATTCTACCCATATATCTCTTAAAGATCATCCACGTCCAAAATCCTTTATCCTCCTCAAAAAAATCAAATCCCCCTTAAGAGGCTCTCAATGAAGGATGATTCAAGTGGTAAAATTCTTCTTTTCATTTCATTCCTTTTTAAGTTCATGTGTAATCATTTCTTTCCTAATATCTACTTATACAAATGGTTTGAAAACACCAGTAATATACAAGAACTGGATTTTTTTTATTCTAAAGGAATAAATGATTATAATATCACCTTTTCACACCTTTTATTTAATGGAAATTAAATCACCATTTGAGATGTGTTAATTTAGAACATTCATGGATGACGAGTTATCAATTTCTATTACTATACTCAATTATGTTCTTGAAAAAACATTTATGATTGTAATAGACTATTGTATATATATTTTATCATATTTAATGTTCTATAATCCTTATTAACTTAGATTGTAAAATATTAATACAAAATTAGTTAATTATGAGCTAAATCGCCAAATTATTCCAAGCGTTTATCGTTAATATTTTATATAATGATTCTACTACACTCCAAGTAGCCAAATTAAAATTTCAACCATGTATCCCTATGTATGAACAATTATTAAATACAAATTCAATTCTATAAAAACAACTTCATCATACATGTTTATCTGAACATGAATATAAGTGATCCCCTCATTAAAACAAAGTAAGCAAATAGATCCAAACAATGAAATTGAACCTCATAACCAATAAAAAATGGTTATATATGAACATAAAAATATTATACTAAATATTATACATATATAAAGGGTTTTTAGACATATTATTTTATTAACATAATTTTTTTAGTCAGGTCATTAATAACAAGTTGAGTACACCAACAAACTTAAGGTAAGGGATCCTTTCTATTTCACTTTTATTTAAGAATGTATTCTACTCTATGAAATTATATGTGTAGGCCCTAATAATGGAGTATGGTATTTAAACTATCCTATAATTCTATCATTATGTATAAGTGATGTGAAAACATGTTATCTCTCCTGAATCCCACTTAAGCACACCCAATACCATGCCGATAATCCATAAGTAATTCTACCCAGACCACCATTATTCTTTCGGGTTTCTCTATCATTATTTTTACCCAAAATAATTTGTCTTTTCTTTTAATGTAAAAATTCTACATGCTGTTTATATGCTTTAAAATCATGTTTCAAGATGAATTTCTCGTTCTCTTTCGGGAATATACATGCTTTTATGTGAATCCCTCCTAGATACTTCCCGATAGGCATATTTGTTTAAATACAACTTCCCAAATAATTTCCCATTTTCAATTATAGTCTATACTTTGTTTTATACCTCCAATTTCCTTATAAAATTTGACATTTTATTATGAAAAAACATCTTGGTTCAGTTTGGATTTTATATAAAATATTGTCCCCGTTTATATTTTAAAATCCATATAGTATTTTCCTTAAAACTACACAAAAACGTTTTAATGCTAAAATTTATCAAATAAGTTTCTTACATGTTGTCACTTATATTTGAAATCACAAACCATGATATATGAATATTTTACCTTATTAATGTCCATGTATGTTCTAATTCTTTTGCTCATGGACACTTTCATGATACACCCTTGGGTTATTCTTTATGACAGGATTGTGGTACCCAGTTCTTTCCATGGGTAACCCTTATGTTTATGTAAGAATTAATATGTTTGATTATTTATGTGGAAAACATATTAATGAAACATAATATGGGTGAGTCTAAACAGCACTCCAATTCATTGCGTAATGTTGAGTCCCATGAGACGTTATGTGCCATGGTCTTGGCGGTTTTCATCGACTTTTGGTACTATGTGTTATGGTCATTGTGGTTAGCCTTGGCTTGTGCTACTATTGTAAATGGTCTTGGATATTAGCCTTGAACCGTAAAAAATTCATGATTTAGGTTTTTTTTCACATTTATATGATTCCATGTTTAAATGATCCTTTGTTTATAAGTTATGATACCATATGTTACATGCATTTTTATATCGTCATGTCATGCCTTCTATCCCATGTTCTAATTCTTTGTTAATATGGTTATTCCATTACTGAGATTTTAGTTAATCCCATTGTTCATGTTATACCTAGGTTATCCTAAGTAGTTGTACGAGAAAAATGGAAGATAGGAGCTCATTATGAGGTTTAAATAATTTTTTTAATGTTTGATAATGTACCTAGTCTTCCAAGACACTTGACTTTACAATCCTTGAATTTTTCTTTGATGCATTATTATGCCTCAAATTATGTAATTTTATGTGTAAAAGGATAAGTTATCTGTAGTTGGTATCAAATAATGGTGAAGTTATTTTTGGATATTAGGAATAGAGTAATTTTTTAAGAACATTAAGGATAATACATAGTATAAGAAACCATCCATAATTTTTTGTAAGTATATAATAAGTGGTTAATAAAGAAATTTCATCATGGTTAGGATACAACGAGTTAGAGGTGGCTCTGAAATAGATGTACCTAGGAGTGACAAATATGACAAGGAGTCTTCAGGATTGACTTGGCGTGTCCTGGTAAACAATAAAGGGCCTTTCTGTACTCTTGTTCTGACACTCCCTGATGGATATGTTTTGGAAAATTCATGAGCTTAGTAAAATCCATTATTAAGGAAATAAAAAAAAATTCCATAAGAATATATGTTAAGAAATAGATTAAGGATAACCAATATTTCAACCTATGAAATCTCAAGTTAGGATACACATATCCTCTAGAATTTTATCCTTTTATGTTCAAAAGTTTCCTTTTTTTGTTGAATAACTATGTTTTCAATCCCTCTAATTGTACGCTCTTTTTCTTAGTTAACAGCAGGAAATTGAAGAACACATTCCAATAATCAATTTGATAGGAAATGTGATGAATTCCCTAATGATATTCCTGATGTAATGGGAACATGTACTCAAAATTTCATTATATTACTTTCTCAGCTAGTTCAAGTTATGAATAATAACTTGAATCATGTTGAATTCCCTCCTACTCCAGGGAAAGTGAAAGTTTCTGTAAAATCCTTCTTGAGGAAAAGGCCTCAAAATGGTTAGTGGATCCTCTGATCCCCTCCTCACGAAATAGTTGATTAACTCCATTGAGACAATATTCTTCATCCACAAATTCCCAAACGAAAAGAAAGTTGCATTGGTGGTCTGTCATTTTGATGGGGGAAGCTGATCAGTGGTGGAAACATATCATGAATAAAATGTCCAAAAAGGAAATTGATTTCATGGATTTGGAGGAATTAAAGAGGATTCTTTTCAATAAATATTTTCCCCGAACCCTTCATCTCAATATAGAAATACATTTCCTCATACTCAATTTTAAGAAAGATGAGTCCATCAGGGTATATGAAGAAAACTTTTCAAGGATTTTATGGTAGCCATATGTATTTGTCATTATCACTGAAATCAAGGTGGATCGATTTTTTATCATGCTAAAGGAGAGTCTATGGAAGGTTTCAGAGAACCAAGACTTTGACAGTTATGAGGAGATTTATCAGTTTTCCCTTAAGGTTAAAATAGAGATTGCAGACTCTCTATGGTCTCATGGGCCCAATGACAAGAAGTTTAAAATATATAAAAACATGGGCAGTTCAACAAACAAATACCATGATGGAAAGAATATAGAATATACAACTTTTAAAACTCATGGGAAGAAGCATCATGGGAACTATCTAAAGGGAACCATGAATGGCATCAAATGTGGAAAGCTATGAAATCTGGACAAGAACTACCGAAGGGATATTAAAAATACTGCTAATGTGGAATATGAAAGGAAGGTTTAGATCAATGATCAACCAATGTTATATTGTTACAAATATTATTCAATCAATTTCCCTAATCTAAGTGTTCTTAGAGGAAATCAACAATAATCTCCAAGGAAACATGAAAGGCCTTATGCTATCACTACTACTGAGGAGGACCAGGATAATCACATGGTGATAGCTACACTAGTTATTCTATCAATAATAGAAAAAATACTATTTGACTCTTGTTCTACACATTATTTCATATCATGCATGTTTAGTAGAACTATACAAACTCCCCATTAAAATATGTAGGACATGTTATTTATGAGAAATGTTAAAGAAGAAATTATTACATCCAGGGTTTATAACTCCTTCCTGGTTATGTTTTGTGGAAAGAACCATAAAAAAAATCATATTATACTTCCTTTATTGGAGTTTGACTAAATATTAGGAATGGAGTGGCTATATTTATACGAATCCAACATCAACAATAGGGGAATAGATATAACACATCACATCCCGAAGCATCCTCCAATTCTTTACAAGTTTAAGGAGGATGATGAATCTATTTTAGAATCATCATCTGAAGGGTGGATATTGTTTCATTATGAGAAAGAATATGTAGACGAAATGATTGAGAAAAAGAAGAGAAAATTTCTTGAAGATATGCCCACCGCGTGGGATTACACTGAGTATTCCTTGTAGAGTTTCCTTATGTTCATCCTGACTAAGCAGTTGTGTTCTCAATTGAACTTATTCAGAGATCTTGGCACATATCAAAGACACCATACAAAATAGCCACCTTATAGCTGGAAGGGCAGATGAAGTAGTTACAGGAGAATCTGTAAAATCGTTTTATGTACCCGAGTGCTTTACAATGAGTAGCACCAGTTAGTTATGTCATGATGAAGGATGGATCAATGCATCTCTGCATTGATTATCATGATCTAAAAAAACATGATAAAGAAGAAGTACCCCCTTACTTGGATAAATGACATGTTCAATCAACATCATAGGGAAATTATTTCTATAAGGTAGACCTTCAGTTGTGATATCACCAATTAAAGGTGAAAAAGGAATAAAATACCATGGCTTCCTTTAAAATGAGGTATGAACACTATGAGTTTAAAGTATTTCCCTTCAGAATCACTAATGCTCTATAAATGTTCATGGAATTAATTAACATATTATTTATAGATTACGTCGAAAATTTTGTGCTAGTCTTTGATAATGATATTTTAATATACTCCAAGAGAACAGAGGAACATTAGGAGTGTTTGAATACTGTGTTAAATAAGTTTTTAAGAGAGAATATGCATGAAAGGTAAAATAAATTTGAGTTTGAGATAGGGGAAGTATGATTATTGGGGCATGTAATCACCATCAATGGGATTTCTGTTGACCCTTCCATGTCAATGGTAATTGAATAATGTCCCAAGTTAGCATCTATAATGGAAAAATGAATCTTTCTGGGTCTATATGGAAATTATAGATTGCTTTTGAAGAACATTTAACAATTGTCAAACCTAATGAACAAGATGACATGGAAGGGAGTAAAGTTTCTATAGACTCTGGAATGTGAATAATGTTTCAAGGAGTTGAAAGAGTGTCTTATCGCTGCACCAATACAAACACTCACATCAAGTGGGAAACTCATTGTAATGTACAATGATTCTCAAATATGGGATTTGGCTGTGATCTTATTAAAAATGATAAATTGATAGCCTACACCTCAAGGAAGTAGAAAATCCATTAGCAAAACTATCCCACACATGATCTGGAGTTGGTGGTTGTGATCCTTCCATTGAAAATATGGAATCATCATCTCTATTGGGAGAAATGTGAGATATAATGACCACATGAGTCTCAAATATATATTCACAAAAAAGAGATTAATAGGATCTAGTGATGATGGATATAACTCATTATAGTTTATGACATCACGATCCACTACAAACCCAAAAAAGAAAATAATGTGGAAGATGATCTAAGTGGATTAGATCCTACATCACTATTAAGGATGATAATTGAAAGGGATACGATATTCATATATTGGAAGAGTGTGGAAGTTGGAATAATTAAGGGAGGAACATCATCAATCCTTTCTCAAATGATTTCACAACCATCCCTCATGGAGAAAATAATGGATGCTCAAAGAAAAGATGTTGAAATTATGAAAAGTTTTGAAGATATTAGAAATGTGAAATCTTGAGAGATCAAGATTGATGATGAAGGAGTTGTAAGATTTGTATCATGATTATGTGTACCATCTGATCCAGAGATAATGAAGGATATTTTTAATTATGCACATAGCTTAACCTTCTCTAACCACCCAGGGAGAAAAATATGTATTGAGAACTCCGTGAAAACTTTTTGTTGGATAATATAAAAAGAGATATTGCTGAATATACATCAAAGTGATTGGTATGTAAAAAAATCACAGTTGAGAGGAAATAGAATTTAGGGATGACGAAACCACTACCCATACCAACTCGGAAGTGAGAAAAATGCTCCGTGGATATTTTCACTAGACTTCCAAGGACATCCAGAGGAAACAACGCTCTATAGGTTATTGTGCATTGTCTTACAAAGACAAATCACATTATCACAATTCAAGAGGAATTTTCAGTGTATCATCTTGCACAAATATATAGAAATTAGATGTTAAAGCTACATGGTGTACCAATATCTATTGTATCTGATCGAGATCTGATATTCACCTTAATGTTTTGGAAAAGTCTCCAACATGCTCTATGCACTGAATTGAACTCCAGTACGACCTATCGTCCTCTAACTGATGGTCAATATGAGAGAACCATTTAGACTCTTGAGAATCTGAATGACACCATATAATTCCATTTATGGGAAAAGGAGTAGAACACATACGTGTTCGGATGAAGTCCACGAAAATAAGTTGCTATGAACTAAAATGGTTTAGTTAATGGTGGAAAGGGTGAATACCACTCAGAAACATATCATGTAACCCCATAGTTGAAAGAAGAGTTATGAAGAAAAACATCGATGAGACCTTGAGTTCAAATTTTGAGACATTGTATTTCTCCGCATATCTCCTTGGAAGAAGGTCCTGAGGTTTACGAAGAAAGGGATGCTATGTCCTAGGTACATTGGTCCCTTTTAGATTCTTGATCGAATAATAGATATGTCCTATCTCCTAGAACATCTACCTAACATGTCCAAAGTACACAATGTCTTTCATGTATCCCTCTTAAGAAATTACATACCAAATCCATCACATTTACTCTCTTTAGAGTTGGTACAGTTAGAGGATGATCTTTCTTACAAGGATCAGACAGCGAGGAACCTGTATTCCAGAGATAATGTTATAAATAAAAAGACTACTCACCTGGTCAATGTACTATGGAGGAACCATAATTAAGAAGAGGAAACATGGGAACTAGAAGAGGCAAATAAAGAAAATTACCCACACCTATTTATGGATTAAAATGTAAAAAAATCAAGGGGAATGTTTATTAAGGGTGGAAGAATATAAAAACCCAATGTGTTCCATAGAAATTTACTTCTTATAATTATGTCATATAATCACAATGAAGAACAACATAATGAACTAATAAGTTCTATATGACCTTTTAATATAATTTTGTCACTTCTTTTTGGAATTTCCAAAATTTGATATACACTGTTGCGATCAGTATGTTATATAGAGTCTAATATGACCACTATAATTTTTGAAGAATGGTAACATACCCTTATGAATATAGACATACCATAATGAATAGTATCCTTACCTATGACAGACTATAAATAATATTCATGTGGGAACATGATATACATATATTTTGAAATACAAAAATAGATGTTTCAAAATTGTTATTTTTTGAATATATTATGATTTTAAATAAATATTTCAATAATCATGTATCCAAATTTATTTCAGAAAAATGGATTTCGTTTTTGGATTTTACATGTTGAGAAATGGTCTGGGTGAATTTTTGGGATTTTTCTAAAATACATGACTTTTTAGTGAATGGTAAAATACATTAATTTTCTCTATAAATACATTATAATTTGAATCCACTATTACGAACATCATAAGTTATTTCATCAACGAAATATCATAATAACATGCATTTATTATTATTCTTGGTCATGGAATCATCACTATTGGTTGTCTTATGGAAAAATAATATAAAATGATTATAATATTATGAAAACCCTCCTCTCTGCCACTATAATTACCACCCCTCCTTGCTTCTTCTCTTAACTTCTCTAGGACCTTGTTCATTTCCAATATTCTACCCAAAAAATTTATAAATATCCTAACACACATCCAAAATCCATTATGCTCTTCAAAAGACCAAATCATACCCCCTTAAGAGGATCTCAAGATAGGTTGTTTCAAGAGGAAAAATTACTCTTTTCTTTTTGTTCATTTTTAAGTTTGTTTGTTCTCTTTTATTTCTTAATCAGTAAAATAAAAAATGGTATGAAAAATCCAGTAACATACACGAACTAGAATGGTTTTATTTTAATGGAAATATCATTATATTCTCCAATTTCCCCACCTTTTACTTGAATGAAATTATAACACCATTTGAGATTGGTTAATTTAACACATTCAAGGAAAACCTGTTATCAATTTATACTACTATCTCGAAATCTGTTCATGAAACCATTTTTATTGTGGAAATAGATAATAATATTTTTATTTTATCATATTTAATGTTTTTTAATCCTTATTCATAGATGATGTAATATAATAATACAAAACATGTTAATTACGAGAAAAATAGCTAAATTAATCCAAGCATATATCTTTATTTTTTTATATAATGATTCACCCAAAACCCAAGTAACCAAATTAAATTTTCAACCATATAAATTTTTTTATGTTAAATAATATAATGTTACTTCAATTCTAGACATTAAACTTCATTATATATGTTTATCTGAACATGAATATAAGTGACCCGATCATTAAAACCAAGTAAGCAAACTGACCCCAACAATGAAATCGAACCTCATTACCAATAAAAATGGATATAAAAGAAAATAAAAAGAAAATAAAATATATTATACATATAAAAAGTGTTTATGTAATTATTAATTACAAAACCTAATTTGTTGATTCACTTCATTAATAACAACTGGAGTACATCAACAAACCTATAGTAAGGGATCCTCTCTATTTCACTTTTATTCAAGAATGTCCTATATTCTATGCCATTTTATGTGTAATACATAATGATGGGGTATGATTTCACACGTCCCCCATACTTCCCTAATGATTTATTAGTTATTATAAACCCCATTATCTCTCATGAATCCCTCTAAGTACACCCAATACCATGCCGATAATCAGTAAGAAATTCTACCCAGATAATCTTTATACTGTTGGGTTGCACTATCATTCTTTTTACCCAAACGATGTTGTATTTTATTTTTATGTAAAAATTATAAATTATTTTTATATGCTCCAAAATAATGTTTCAATATCCATACATCAATCTATTACTGGAATATATTGCTTTTAACTGAATCCCTCCTAGATACTTCCCAATAGGAAAACTCATTTTTAGGGAACTTCCCAAATTTCAACCCAATTTCATGTGAACTCTATCCTCTATTTTAATTCAAAATTATCTTTATAAAATAATTATTTTTTTGAAAACATTCTTGGATCACATATTGTTTTATATAAATTAGTTTTCCCTTTTCTATTTTAAAAGCTTTATAATATATTTCTTAAAACCTCACAAAAATGTTTTAATGAAAAAAATTTCTCAAATACATTTCTTTCTTGTTTTCACTTATATATGATATCACATACAATGATATATGTCAATTCTACCTTATTAGAATCCATGTAAGTTCTAATTACTTTTTTAAAGGACACGTTCACAATCAACCCTTTGGTTATGCATTATGTCATGATTGTGGTACCCAATTCTTTCCTTGGGTAACCCTTATGTTTATGTAAGATATATTATGTATGATTATTTATTTGGAAAAAATATTCATGAAATGTATGATGGGTGCAACCAGATATCACCCCAACGCATTGGGTAATGTTAAGTCTCATGAGATGTTATGTGAGATGGTCTAGATGTTTAGGATTGGCTGGTTATACTATGTGCAATCATCTTGGAGGTTATCCTTGGATTGTGAAACAATATGAAACAATATTGGAGGTTAGAATTGAATCATACTAAATTCATGTTTTATGTCTCTACTACATTTCTATGATTACACATTTAAATGATCCCTTGTTTATATGTTATGATTCCATCTGTTACATCACTTTTTATATCATCATGTCATGCCTTATATCCCAAGTTCTAATGCTTTGTTATTATGGTTATTCCCTTACTAGGATTTTATAAAATCCATTTGATCATGTTATCCCTAGGTTATCCTATGCCAATGTGTGATAACAATGGATGGTAGGAACTCATTACGGGGTTTAAATAATTTTTTTATAATGTTTGATTTTGTACCTAGTATTCCAAGATGCCAGAATTTATGATCCTTGGATTGTAATAATATGTATAATTAAGCTTAAAATCATGTAATGTTATGTGTAAAAGGCTAGGGTCACAATAGTTTGTATCTGTGGAAGGTCTAGTTATTTTTGAAGATTATGAATATAGCACTTTAGAAGGAACCTTATGGATGGGACAAAGTATAAGAAAACATCAATAAATTTTGGTAAGTATAAAGTAAGTGGTTTATCACGAAAACATGTCTCTATTTGTATACAAACAGGTAGAGACGGTTCGGGCACAAATGTACCATGGAGTGAGATTACTAATAAGGAGTTTCACGTTTAACCTAGGGTATCCTGGTTTATGACAACAGTCCCTGATGCACTCTTGTTTTGACACTTCTGGGGGATATTCTTTGGTAATATAATGGGCATAGTAAAAACCATTATTGTGCTAATAAAATAAACCGCATAAGAATATAAGATAAAAAAGAGATCGAGGGTAACCTAGATTTATACCTAATGAATCACAAGTTAGGATATAAATATCCTCTACAAGTTTATACTTTTATGTTCAAAAGTTTCCATTCTATGTTCAATAACTAAGTATCCAAGCCCTCCAATTGTACTTTCTTTTTCTAAGTTAGTGAGGAAAAATAGAGGAACATTTTACAACAATCAATGTGATAGGAAATGTGAATAATTACCAAATGATATGCCTGATATAATTGAATAAGGTGATTAAAACTTCATGAATGTACTTGCTTAGTTGCCTCAAGTTATAAATAATAACATGAATAATGTTGAAAGCCCTCCTCCTCCAAGGAAGGAGACTGTTTCTATAGAATCCTTCATTAAGAAAAGTCCTCCCATGTTTAGCATATCTGTTGATCCCCTCATCATTGAATAGTGGATTGACTCCATTGAAATGATATTCTCCATCCTACAGTGCTCGGAAGAAGTGAAAGTTGAAGTGGCGGTCTATCCTTTTGATTGGTAAGCTAATCAGTGGTGGACATTGATCAGAAATACAAATTCAGAAGTGTAAATTGATTCCATGGAATCAAAGGAATTGAAGAGGATGTTTTTAAATAATTAACTTCCTTCAAAACACCATCTCAAAATGGAAATAGTGTTCCTTAGACTCAAGATGAAGGAATATGAGTCCATTGGGATGTATGATGAAAACATTACAAGGCATGCAAGGTATACCTCTGGCTTGTTCATTAACACAAAAAGAAAGTGGGATCACTTCTTTAGCATTCTATATCTGAGTCTATGGAAGGCGTTGGAGATCTGAGACTTTATCACTTATGATGAGATTATTCACTGTTCCCTAAAGGTTGAAATAGAGATTGTAGACTCCTGGTGGACTCGTGGGCCAAGTGACATGTAGTAGAAAATATATAAAAACCCGGTTGGTTCAAAAATCAAATCCCATGATATAAAGAAGACCGAATATCCCACTTGTAAAAGTTGTGGGAATAGGCATCCTGGGAACTATCTAAAGGAAAGCAATAATTTCATCAAATGAGTAAATTTGGGACATTAGTCCAATAACTACTGAAGGGATATAAAAAATCCCACTGTTGTGGAAGAAGAAAGAAAGGTTTAGATCAATGATTGGCTAGTGTTGTAGTGATACATCTACATGAAGCATTTGAATTATGAAAACAATTTCCCTATGCCAAGGGTTTTTAGAGGAAATCAACAACAAATTCCATGGAAAAAAGGAAGGTCATATGCTATCACTATTGGTAAGGTGGAGTTAGATAATGATGTGGTAAAAAGTAAACCTGTTTTTCACTTAATAATAGTGAATGTACTATTTGATTACTATTCTATGCGTTCTTTTTTATCATGAAAATTTATCAGAACTACACAAAAAATGCCTTAAAATTTGGAGGTCATGTTATCTGTGAGAACTGCGAATGGGGAAATTATTGCATCTATGGTTTATAACTCTTCCCTGGTTAATGTTTGTGGACTGAACCTCCTAGAAAATCTTGTTATACTTCCTTTTGTGGAGTTTGATTCTATCCTATCCATAGATTGTATATCTTTATAAAAATACAACATCATCTGTCACGAAAGAGAGATCACTCTACACATCCCAAAGAATCCTTCAATTCTTTACAAGTGTCAGGATAAAGATGAATCTTCTTTAGATTCATTATCTCAAGTGTAGATATTTCTTCCTTTTGAAAAATATTATCTATACGAAATGATTGTGAAAAAGGGGAGAATCATGCTTAAAGTAATTCCCACCATGAGGGATTAAACTGATGTATTCCATAAAGAGTTTCTAGGTCTTCCTATAGTCCTAGAGGTTGAGTTATAAATTGAACATAATTACGTATATCTACCTATATCAAAGAAACCTTTTAGAATGGAAATCTTAGATCTTGATGAGATGAAGAATATATTATAAGATAATTTGGATAAGGGTTTTATATGCCAGAGTGCTTCACTGTATGGTTCGCTAGTTCCCTTCATCAAGAACAATGATTGATCAATGCACCTCTATATTGATTATTTTGAGCTATATATAATCAAGAAAAATAACATGTATCCCCTTCCTCAGATTGATGAATTGTTTGATAAACTTCATGGGGATAGTTATTTCGGTATGGTGGAACTTCGGTGGAGATATCACCTATTAAAATGGAGGAAGGAAGATAATCCCGAGACTACCTTTCAAATGAGGTATAGAAAGTATGCGTTCATAGTGATTCCCTTTAGAGTCACTAATGCCCCAGAAATATTCATGGAATTAATGAATAGAGTCAATAAAGATTTCCTCAATGAATTTGTGGTAGTGTTTTTTGAAAATATTATGATATACTCTATGTGTAAGGAGGAACATGGGGGGAATTTAAATAATGTGTTAAAGACATTTATAAGGGAGAATCTGTATGCAATTTACAGTAAATTTGAGTTTTAGATGAAGAATGTGTCATTCATGGGGCATGATATCACCAAACAATGGATATCTTTGGACTGTTCCAAGACAAAGGAAATTGAAGAGTGACACCTTCTAAAATCTGTTACATAGATCCAAAACATTTTAGGTCTTGCTGGGTATTATCGATGATTTGTGATGAACTTTTCACTATTTAAAAACCCAATAAACAAGATGACATGGAAGTGAGAAATGTTTTTCTGGACATAGGAATGTGAAGACTGTTTCAAGGAGTTAAAAGAGAGGCTTATCACTACACCATTACTCACACTCCAAACAAGTGGGAAACACTTTGTGGTGTACATTGATGCTTTGAAGAAGGGATTAGGTTTTGTGAAGATACAAAATGATAATGTGATTTCCTACGCCTCAAGGTAACTGAAAATTAATCAATAAAACTATCCAACTCATGATCTGAAGTTTGTGGCTATGATATTTGTGTGGAAAATATAGAGGCATTATCTATATAGGGAGAAGTGTGAGATATATATTGACCACAAGAGTCTAAAATATATATTCACTCAAAAAGAGTTTGTTATGATACAATGATGATGGATAGAGCCCATCAAGGATTATGACTTCACGATCCACTACCATCCTAGTATGTCAAATATGGTGGCAGAATCTCTAAGTAGAAAGGATCCTCCATCTTTATCAATGATGAAAATTGAGAAAGATCTGATCATCTTAGATTTGAAAAATATGGAAATGGGAATCATTAAGGAAATAAAATCATCAATCCTTTCTCAAATAATTGCTCAATCATCCCTTCTGGGGAAAATAAAGGATTCTTAAATATAAGATGTGGAAATTCTAAAAAGGGTGGAAGCTATCAGAAATGGGAAATCATTAGAGTTCAAGATTGATTAGTATGGAGTTTTAAGATTTATCTCATGATTTTTTGTACCATATGATCCATAGATAATGAAGGATCTTTTGAATGACGCACTGAGCTCATTCTTCTCTATCCCCCTACGGAGCACAAATGTGTATCAATATCTCCGAGAAAACATTTGGTTGGACAATATGAAAATGGAAATTGCTTAATATACATCAATGTTCTTTTTATATCAACAAATGATGGATGAGAGGAAATAATCTAATGGGATGATGCAACCCATACTCATACCAAAATAGAAGTGAGAAAACATTTCCATGGACTTCGTCACTAGACTACCTAGGATATCTAGGATAAAAAAAATGCTATATAGGTTATTGTGGATCGTCATACAAAGACTGTTCACATTATCAAAATTTGAGAGGAATTTTCATTAGATCAACATAAACAGATATATATCAATGAGGTGGTAAGGATTCATGGAGTACCACTATCTATTTTATCCAATTGAGATATGAGATTCACTTTGAAGTTCTTGAAATTTCTCTAACATTCTATACGCACTAAACTGTACCTAAGTATAGCCTATCACCCTCAAAATGATGGAAAATATGAGAGAACCATTCATAAACCAAAATAAATGTTGAGAGTATGTTCTATGAAATTCAATAGAGGATGGGACAATCATCTTCCACTGGTTTAATTATCCTACAACACGATTTTCCACTCGAGCATCTAAATGGAACCATATGAAGCCCTTTATGGGAAAAGGTGTAGAACAATGATTTCTTTGGATGAAGTCAGTGAACGTAATATACTATGAACTAAAATGTTAAATGAAATGGTAGAGAATGAGAAAACCATTCAAGAACATATCAAGGCATCCCCATGTTGATTGAAGTTTTATGAAAACAATCATCAATGAGTCATTGAGTTCAGTGTTGGTGAGATGGTATTTCCCTTCATATCTCATTGGAATTAGGTCATGAGGTTTGGGAAGAAAGGGATGATAAGTCCCAGGTACATAGTTCTATTTAAGTTTGTTGATCGCATTGGGGTTTTGGATTATCAACTAACACTTCCACCTACTATGTCCAAAGTACATGATGTCTTTCATGTGCCCCTCTTAAGAAATTACATTCTAGATCCTTCACATATACTCTCTTTAGAGGTGGTACAGTTAGAGGATGATCTTTCTTTTGAGGAGCAACCAGTGAAGATCTTGGATCATAGAGATAATGTTATATGTAAAAAGTCTACTCACCTGGTAAAGGTACTGTGGTGGAACCATAAGTATGAAGAGGAATCATGGGAATTAGTGGAGGCAATGAAGGAAAATTACTAGCTCCTATTTCTATCTTAGAATGAAAAATGAAATTTCAACGGAAAAAATTTCTTAGGGGTGGAAGAATGTAATGACAAAAAGTTTTCAATGGAAATTTAATTCATATAATTATCTCATATAATTACATGAAAGGAAAATATATTGAACTAGTAAGTTCTATGTGACCTTCATACCTAAGTTTGTTACTTCTATGTTTTGAATTTCGAAAATCTGACATACATGGTTACAATTAGTAGTTATTTGTTGTCTAATATGACTGACATAATTTTTGATGAATAGTAACATACCCGTATGAATATTAATGTTACCCTAAGGAATAGAGACATACACTAATGAATTGTAACATTACCTATGATATTATATAAATAATATTCATGTTGGAGTACGATATACCTATATACAGGAATAAGAAAATAAAGGATTTAAAATTCTTAATTTTAGAATAAATATTTATTTTAATTAAATATTAAATTAATCATATTTTGAAATGTATTTTGAAAAAATGGATTACATTTTTGGATTCTACACGTTTATAAATGGTTTGGATAATATTTTTTGAATTTTCTGAAATACTTGAATTTTTAGTGAATTCTAAATACATTAATTTTCTATATAAATACATTATAATTTGAATCCACAATTACTAATATCATAAGTGATTTAAGCACCAAAATATCTAACTCACTTGAATTTATTACATTTTTTGGTCATGGAATCCTCACTATTGTTTTCTTATGAAAAAATAATAAACTAATGATTATAATATTATGAAAACCATAATCCCCTCCACTATAAATACATCTCATCCTTTCCTCTTATCTTCACTCTTATAAAGCCTTGTTACTCTCTTATATTCTTCCCAAATATCTCCTCAAAATCCACCCTCACTTCAGATATCCCTTACCTCTTCAAAATACCAAATCATCTCCCCTTAAGAAAATGTCATGGAAGTCTGATTCAAGAGGTATAATTCCTCTTTTCTTTTCTTTCATTTTTACGTTCATTTGTTCTTTTTTCATTCCTAATATCTACTCATCCAAATGGTATGAAAACCAAAGTAGCATACATGTACTAAAATATATTTATTCTAATAGGATAAATCATTATCATCTCTCAATTCTTCACCTTTTATTTGAAAGAAATGAAAACATCATTTGAGATGTGTTAATTTAACACATTCAAGGATAAAGGGTTATAAATTTCTATCAATATCTTCAATTATGGTCATGAAACCATTTTTATGGTAAAACTGGACTATAAATGTTTATTTATAACTTATTTAGTGTTTTGTAGTGCGTATTCACCCATGATGTAAAATAATAATTCAAAACAAGTTCATTATGAGCAAAATTTCCAAATTAATCCAAGCATTTATCATTGATGTTTTATTTAATTATTCACCTATGCTAAAAGTAACCAAATTAAATTTTCAACCATGTAAACATATGGATGTTCAATAATAACATATAACTTTTATTTTGGACAACAACTTTCATCATACATGTTTTTCTGAATATTAATATTAGTGAACTGATCATTGAAACCAAGTAAGAAAACAGACCTGAACAATGAAATTGAACCACATAACCAATCAAAATGGTTATAAATGAACTTACAAATATTATACTAAATACTACCCACGTATAAATTTATTTTCTAATTATTATTTATTAAACCATGTTTTTTTATTCAGGTCATTGATATAAAGTGGAGAACACAAATAGACTTAAGGTAAGGGATACTCTCTATTCCACTTTTATTCAAGAATTTCTTCAATGCTATTCCAATTTATGTGTAATATCTATTTATGGGGTATGATTTTTAATCTCTCCCAGACTTCCTTAATTATTTATATGTTATGATAAACCCCTTTATCTCTCATGAAGGCCTCCTAATTACATCTGATATGATACTGATAATCCATAAGGAATTATACTCGAACAACCGTTATTCCATTATGTGTCTCTATATTTATTTTTACCCAAATGAAGTTATATTTTCATCTTATTTAAACATTGTAATTTATGTTTATGTTCTTAAAAATCAGGATTCCATATCCATATCTCATTTTCATTTGGGTATATATAATCTTTTCAGTGAATCCTTCCTCGATACTTCCCAATAAGCAAACTTGTTTCTGAAGGGAACTTCTCAAAAAAATTGACAATTTCAAGTGTACTCTAAAGTAGGTTTTAATCCACCATTGTATTTTTAAAATCATTTTTTCATTGGGAAATCATTCTGGGGTCACTTCTATTTTTTTATAAATTTTTTTCCCTTTTCTATTTTAAATGATCTATAGTGTTTTCCATAAAACCACACAATAATGTTTTAATCCTAAAATTTCTCAAATAAATTTATTACATTTTTTTCACACTATTTGACATCAAATATCAATATATATTCTTATTTTACCTTATGAACTTCCATGTATGTTATAATTCCTTTTTATGGAGACTTTCATGATACACCCTTTGGTTATTCTTTGTGTCATGATTGTGGTTCCCAAATCATTCCATGGGTAACCATTATGTTTATTTAAGATTTATTATGTATGGTTAATTTTTTGGAAAATATATTCATGAAATGTAATATGGGTGAACCCTGAAAGAACTCCAACGCATTGGATATAGTTGAGTCTCAGGAGATGTTATGTGCGACAGTCTTGAAAGTTAGCCTTGGATAGAGCTACTATGTGAAACGGTCTTGCCAATTAGCCTTGAAGTGTACTACATTAATGTTTTATATTTCTTCCAAATTGATATGATTCCATGTTAAATTGATCTCTTGTTTGTATGTTATTATTCCATATGTTACATGCCTTTTTATATTATCATGTCGTGTCGTCTATCCCATGTGCTAAAGCTTTTTTCTTATGTTTACACCCATACTGGACCTCTTTCTCATCCCATTGTTCATGATGTCCATAGATTATCTTATGAAAATGTATGGGTACAATGGAAGATAATACCACATTATGGGTATTAAATAAAAATTTGTTTTTATAATGGTTGATTATGTACCTAGTCTTCCAAGATACCAGACATTACTATCGTTGGCTTGTATTCTGAAGTATAATTATACTTAAAACCATGTAATGTTATTTGTAAATGGCTAGGGTCTCTATAAGAATTTTTTTGGGTTCTTCGACGTATATGTTTTGGATCGTAATCTCTATGAGATTGAAATTATTCTGTAAATGGGTTCTTCCATGCTTATGTTGTTGGATCACATCTTGGTATAGATCATGACTAAATCCCAATGAAATATCTCCCATATAAGATTTTATAAATGGTATTCATAGGGTATGATCCAACTAATTGAGGTTATCACTTCTTTTTTGTGTCAATTGGATTTCTCAAAACACTATATCTAAACTAATCATATGATCCCTATTTAAGAGCTATATTGTCAAGGTAATGATACTTAATTGTCTTTTTAATCTAATAGGATATAATAAAACTAAATAAGTTCATAAGTTTTCTATATCAATATTATATAAAATAAATTTAATTAAATTTAATGGGGAATTTTATTAACAAAATATTGGTTATTTTTTCATTCTTCACAAATAACGAGAAAGAGATCACTTAGGTAAATATTGTAAAAGTACCACTGAAACCTAATGATAATTGAAACCTCGTGCCATAAAGTATGTAGCAAGTAGAACGAAGGAATGACCAAACAAATTCTAGGTCCCTCAGACCACACACCAGAGAATCCCCATCATCTCAAAGCCAGATGTTTGAGGCATAATGATATATGTCCTCCAAATAAAATACAAAATTTTATTAATGGTTGAAATCCTAATGAATTGAAATATCCATTCTCCAAAATAATCATGTCCTAATAGACTTAAAACATGGTTAGAAATATCCCCCCACTGATTTTCTCAACACCGTCAATTGATGGCTCCTCACCATCAAATGGTTTTCTTTTGAAAGAACCTCCAACATACAGATGGACAACGCTATCCTAATATTCAATTAATGGAATCTTGAACCCACATGAGTGGTTGACACCACCCCATTTTCTTAGTCTTATTTATGTACACACATCTCTAATGGTTTGTCGACCAATAAATGTGATAAAAAATCACCAAAACATAGTGCCTAAGACACATTATCCCAGTACCATGTCCTACTTTGAGAAAGCTTCTCAACACGATGGTAAACACCATATCATGCCACATGATCCGTTCCTGTAACCTGAAAACTTCATATTCTAAATATAAAAACCACATTGTCTAAGCCATGATCAACATCACCCAAGTATCTGGGCCCTTTCACAACCTAATGAATGACATCACCTTTGTCAGGGAGGTCAAACTTAACTTAGACCATGGGGTAAGCCCATCATGTTTCCATGAAACCAAACTAATCAATAAAAAATATAATTAATTGAAATTTAATGACCTATACTACACAACATAAGGTTAATAGATACTGATCTAGCTTGGTCTATCTATATGAAGCAAGGTCATGATCATGGAATTTCATATCACCCTTTAAATAATTAAAGGGGAAAGAATTAATTATATAGGGTCACTCTCAGTCAACTCAATGGCACTCTCAATAGAAAACCCACCCTAATCACCAAATAATAAAATATACATATAGGAAACACTGTTATTATACTGTTAAATTCTCACTCATATGACAACAACATCTCACTCGAGTTGATGTAGATGAAGTCAGCCTTTTAGATGAAGGTCCTGAAAATAGGGTAAAATTTCATTCTTTGATTTAGTGCACCATATGGATAGGGTAAAGAAGAAAATACCATATCAGATTGAAGGATTTACTATTTCTATTCCAATTAGACCAATGTATCTTTCATCAGAGCTTGAACAACAAAGATTCCTCAATTACTAAGGATAAGGGAAATAGTGTGCTTCCCTCTACTATGCGTGTGGGTGGAGAAGAAAAAGGGATAATGTAAGATAAATATACAAATTGATAGTTTCATAATTTTATATCTTTAGGGGAATCTCATGGTTTAGTTGTGGTGTTTGGATAACCATGCCCCAACCATGCCACACCCATTTTCTAGGCACTGCAACTCACAGAGGTAGGTGCATGGTATTCCAAAATAGGAGAAAGTTGTGCATGATGTATTTTGTAAAACTGTAGAACTCCCCTCATGACCATGAACCCCCTTCTTCACAATTTTAAAAAATGTTCACAGAGCTAATGGAGGGTCACACGGTTACTCTAGGAGGCCGCATTGTTTTTCCAAAATGCGTACCTCTCTCTATGCCATCTGAAAATTTTGGTTTTTGGCCTCTAACACACTTAAAACCCATTATAAACCCTGAGGCACATTAAGAGCCTTAATAACCTTCTAAAAAAATTCCATGAGTCAAATAAACTACCAAAATTATGTTTTGAGTTGAATACTTAAATTTGGACCACTCACCAAAATGAGAAATTCATACAGGTTGAGGATTTCAACCCACTCAAAAAACCAAGGATGTTAAAATCTACCCAACATAACATATATCTTCCCCATTATATAAAATATTACCTAGACATGGTACCAAACATACCCATCTCATTAATAATTACTCAGTCTACCCCCACAATATTTCCAATGGTCAACTCCCCTCAAGGCACTCCCCACCTTAGGAATTACCTTCCCCGTTCACTTACAAACCCATTATTCAAATATATGATGGTCCACCAACCATCCGAAAACTCAAAAACCATCCCATGATTCATTTTCACTCGTACTCCTCATCAGGTGCTCAAATCAATACCATGTCAAATCTGACACACCTTATGTTCCACACCTCATCAGAAGCCCACTGCATGCCCATTTCCCATGTGGTACCTTTGAGGTCCCTCATCTCAATATATGCCAAAATGTTCCTACATCTTACGAAATGATCACAAATATTCCACATCATATATAAATATGCCTTTCCACATAGAGTTTCATGATGCTTATACTTATCATGCAAGTCATGAATCTACCATTGCCCATAATAAATCCTGGTTCCATGCACCTCATATAGTTATATATCATGCATATGAGATTATTCCAACCTACTAATTAGTATTTAGTTGTTCCAAAAAAACCCACTAACCTTGTGCACTGAAAAACTGGAAATTCCTTCAAAAATTCCTTACCAATCCTAAAGTAATTGTCATTCATTATTTTCAACAAGATATACCTATGACTGTAGTGAGTTAACTTGCATGATCATTACCTAGAAGGTCCACTATGTGGACCTATACTAAAACCCAAAAACCTAAGTCCAAGACTCCATATAGTGATGCACCATCCCCCATACACTATCCAGACTACAGTGTCCCACTGTGGATGTTGTTCTCTCTATGTGAAGTTGAATCCTGGATACCTAATTAGGGTATCACTCTTAGTCCAAACTTAGATCCCTATTTTTCCACAGTCCTCGACTCTCAACCTTCAATGAAGGATTACTATAGAACCTTTCAAGATTCTTGACCTGGATACATGCTCAGATCTCTATAGGTTATTGATCCTACATAATCCTCACATTTCATGACTACATAATATATAAGCACACCTTTGATAACCAACTATTTGGGGGGGGGGGGTCTACATGATTTTATGGACCGAATAACCTAATATGACTCCTCCAAACCTCTATTCCTATTATCTAGAGCATCCCTACTAACATTACATGATACCATCACCTCGCTCAAATAAGACTGGCCTATCATGTTTCCCCCACATATTAGTTTCTTATTCTTTTCCTCAAACAAAGTGTCTAACCAAAATATAATTATCTTAACCATAATGGAATCTCATAAAGCATCCTAAAAATGTATCACTCTCATGGTGTCATCTCCCACTGTACTAGGTGTGAAAAAGAGAAGTTTGTGAATTTAGATGCATATTTCATAACAGAAGTTTATCCCAACTGAAGGTTGGTTAACTCTCGAGATATCTCCACCATCAGTGTCTCAAAAAATAATTTTTATAAGAATGGGGACTATAATTCCATCCATGATAGTCCCTCATGTCTTCCTGCCTGTACTTGTACATACCCCTAATTTTTATCCAATCCTATGAGCTTTTTTGAATATAGATTCACCCTACAACCTGGGGGTGTCTCAATCTAGTTGAAGATGGTCTTCACCAACTCAATATAGTTATAATCCATCTTCATATCCCCCTTAGATTAAAATAGTGGTGTGTGATATGAATGGAACTTGTGAGTCTGGTACTCCATAGATGGTTTATCTCTAGGGGCTCCCCTATCGATACCCAATATGACTTGTACTAGTATCACCATGAGATGATCATCAATCAATGGGTCAAAATCTACCAAATCCTATGGATTTATCTCCAATACTATATATTGTACCTATTAGAATACCTATGGATCATTCTCAACCAGACCCTCAGGGGCCTCATCCTGTACACGATCACGCAACACCATATCACTGCCCTCCTGACGCTACACTAAAGCCCATGTATGTGGAATCCTACGGAATACCAAAACCATTTTCTGACATCCATAATACATATATATATAATTAACATATATATGGAAATCTATAACAAGAAACATTGTCTCACCACGAGTATACACCCCCATCGCAACCATGTCACATGACATCCCACCTCTTAGCCCCTTACCAACCCATATTAGAGCCAGTTAACACATATAAATCTATCTTCATAGCCCCTCATCTACCCATAATATTTAGGAATCACTCATAAATATGAGTTAACTGATTATAATTCCACCAAAGTGGTTATCCATGAATACACTATTTCTATTCCCTGTTGAAATTTTAAACAACTCACCCCAATCAACATCACTTCGTTCTCATATCAGAGTCAGACTCATATGTATATATATTACATATAATAATCACATGAAAATAGTCACATCACATCACATATAGATCTCATTGGAACCACATGCATTGGACGAATAAATAGAATTCCACCAAAGAGAGTTTATGCAAGAAACACTATTTTATCTTCCATTGTTGAAACCTTAAAAAACCCAACACCTCAAAATGAAATCCAGTTTCCCAATGATGATCACAATAAAAACACAAAAAATGTTGCCAATAGCCTATCACAAAGGATATCCACATCTATATTTCATTATCGATCCAAGGGTCACATGTCATAATAGATAATAATCACACCAATGTCAACCATTGAAGTTTTAAATCATATCAAATTCAATATAGAAAAGAAGAATGAAAATTTCCCACCTCTGGAAACTTGGTCTGTCTCCCATGAATATGGATACATGAATCCAAACACAATCTATAAAACTAGTTACCACTACATATTATACTATACTCTACAATAATTCAAATAGTTTTACCAAGAAAGTTGTAAAATAAACACTCATGATACTATTTCTAGTTCCTTGACCCATTTTCCCACCCCAATAGTGCCCATGGCCAGAGTACTACTAGGCCTTAGGAAAGCATCCTTGTTTCAAAAATCCACCAAATAGAAGAGAGGGTGGAAAAATGTGATAGTGGGGAGACTATACCCTCTTCCAGTGATAATAATAATGGTCTATATGTATATAACACAACAGAAGGAAGACCATAAAACACCATGACCAGTAACCTTCCATATGGAAGAGAAAACATATAGAATTAATAATAATTAACAAGATCAACCAATAATTTTAAGAATAAAATAACATTTATAGCTATTAACATAAAACATTACAGTTCAAATCAGTTCATACATGAAATTATATCGAAATGGGTCACCTATGACAAACCTTAGTACATACATATAATTATCATGTTGAAAGTAAAAGACAGAACATGAGTAATCTCAAAATGATGTAGGAATCTACATGGTCCCTTTCCATCCATACCATTTAATTAGTATGACATGATAACTAAGTTCAAAAGACTGATATCTGACCCTTAACTGTAATAAAATAATAATGTCCACATGTATCCCAAGGGTCCATGTAGTGTGTGAGAATAATTCTCAGTAGGCCAACACCAACGTGTGCATTTATTTCATCCATTATAATGTTGAGGTGTCTAGTATAAATAAAATAGCACATGAAATAATATAAATAACCAAATTACCATAATCTAAGAATCCATTAGAAAGCAATAATATAACATATTCAGTGTCAGTATACCATGTCACCGTAGTTGTATATATAGAATACAATGACCAGTCTGTATATATATAATAGTAGTAGTGAGTATCCTTATCATAAATATCAATGCATCCAATAATGATTAAGGAGATAAATAATCCGAATGGTCCTCCTGTAAAAGTATCGTCCACACCTGGTGCCAACCGATATTTCATGTCCTTAGTCACGTAGTCAGTGTCCCCTAGGCACACATAAAATAGTACCCGGTACCCCAAAACTCTTCTCCTGAAATCCTCAATGTCTTAATGTCTGCATGTTGTGGCACAATGCTATATATCCTTCAAATGAAATATAAAATCTTATCATTGGAAAAAATTCTATGCAATGATGATATCTATCATTCCAAATAATATCAGCACAATGGTCTCAATACACAGTGAGCCTCACCCCCTAGTGATTGTCTCAACACTATTAACTGATGTCGCCTTACCGTCTATGTGGATTTAAAATTAAAATCACCTCCAAAATCATTGATGGACAACCCCATCCTAAGACACATCTATATGAGGCATCTACCCACATGAGTGGTCATCACCACCTCATCATCTGATTCTTATCTTTGTGTACATCACTTAAATGACACGTCATCCAATCATGGTGAGTGTAAATCACACAAAAACTAGTAACTAAGACACATCATTTGAGAACCTTGTTCCCATAAGACCATGTTGCTCAACCAAATTGTTAACACTATATCATGTCACACATGTTTTTAAAATAACATGATTACCTCATCACCTCAATCCGATGACCACACCTCCCAAACATTGATCTGCCTCACCAATGTATCTGGTTCCTCACCCAACCTAACGAATCACATCACCTTAGTCCAATTGTTCAACACCACCTCAATACTCTGGATAATTCTTTCAAGTTTCCATGGAACCAAAAAAATCTATATAAAACATTAATTAATTAACCTTTAGTTACCCATCCTACACTTCCCATGATAAAGAGATTCTAAACTAGATCGACCCATCTAGATAAAGAAATAGAATGAATAGGTAATATCATATCACCATATAATTAATTAAATAAGAATGCATTAATTATATAGGGCCAATCTTAGTCAATCAAATGGAACACTCAAGAACACACCTTCAAATAACCACAAAATGAATGAAAATTCTAGG
The DNA here is from genome assembly GCA_963277665.1 of Viscum album. NCBI lineage: Eukaryota > Viridiplantae > Streptophyta > Magnoliopsida > Santalales > Viscaceae > Viscum > Viscum album. Next base: position 125,485,685 of record OY728126.1, read on the forward strand.
AACTACCTACCTCATGCTAGTAGGTTGTTGTGGATCCTTTATCAACATTTTACTAAAGATTATTAGGATGAAATTGTTATTTAAGATGAATGTCCTATAAATGTGGAAAAATATCTCACATAGATTTATTGTACCATATAGAGAGATTAATGAAGAAAATAGGATAGAAGATTGAAGTTCCTACCAATGTAGTTCGAATGAGACTGACAAAGATTAGATCAGATCTCCGATGATGAGGATCATTCAATGCCTATGGAGAAGGGAAATAGAGAGTTTCCCTCTACTGTGTGTGCAGGAGGGGAAGAGAAAGGAAGGAAAATAAAAGGAATTATGGGTAGTTTATTAATTTTACCTCTTTATGTGACATGTATGGTTTCACCACACAGTTTGACTAGTCATGGGACAATCATGCAGCACTAACTGTTTAGGCACCACACCTCAAATGGGTTAGGTGGCTAATTATCTGAACCTTTCACAAACCGTGCATGAATCCTCTACAAAAATTGTAGAACTCCCCACACATTTTCGCACCCCTCTTTTAATGTTTTAAAAACCATGATTATTCCTAATATATGGATTCATAGTCATTCTTAGGATTCCACAAATATTTTCCAAACTATTCACCTCAGTCTATGCCTTCTGAAAAGTTGGGTTTTTAGCCATAGACACACCCAGAAACCAATCATGTCCATGAGGTACATTATGATCTATATAAATAATCTAAAAAAGTACATGGCTTAATGACATTCCCATAATTAGGTTTATAATTCAATAATTCAATTTGGATTTCTCACTAAATTGAAAACATAAAACAGGTTGATGATTTATACCTTTTCCAAAAACACGAGACATTATAATTAGAGATAAAAGGAAATAACATGGTATCATCAAAGTTGATGATCATATATAATCATATATAATAATGGAATAAAGAAAATTATAACCTAGTAAATGGCAACATAATAATTTCATAACAACATAAACCATGACATAATAAGCATAAGTCAAGGATCTCTTCCAAGACAACAATATATAATGTTCTAGTCTAGCTCATAAATCATCCTAACTGGTATATCCTGAAAAGAAAACATTACCCAATGCGTTGGAGGTATATATAATTATATTCTAACCCATATAATTATAAAATTTAAAATTATATGAAGAACATATAATTCAAACCAAAGTTATAATTATATGAAAATATTGTGAGAAGAAACAAGTTACATGATCTTCTCTCAAAACATAATCATTAGATATTTCATAAATATTCCAAAGAGTATAAGTAATTGAATATTTTTTTATTTCATAATTTAAATAATAATAATAGTTACTGAAAATATATCCTATGTTAAGAGTATTTCATAAGAAAGGGTGGAGGGGTAGATAGAGTGATGCACCTCTTAAATGATGTTTTAAGAAATGAAAAAAGAACATATAAAGGTGGTGAAAAGATGGAATTTTACATTAATGTAACACTAAAACAGAATTAATTCACATAAAATTTCTTAACTTAAATAAATAATATAAGTATAAAAACTTGTAAAGATAAGAAAATTAGGAAAGGATGATAACTAGGAAAGTTCCCTTCAAATAAGCCTATTTAAACAAAATAATGATAAGGGAACATGAAAAAATTATATATCACAAACATATAAAAAGAATATAGACTATAAGTATATTTGATATCCATATATATAATATAAAAGAGGCACATGAGAATAATAGAGAGAGAAAATGAGTCTTTGAGAGATAAATTATAACCTGATATAAAAGAGAGTGGTTTAGGGGATCCCTTACCAAGGGTCATGAATCAATTATTTCACATAGAAAAACATGTGAATAATAAAATTATGTTTATTAAATAAAATATATAGAACCTTTTTAGTCAATATCGTATTCATAAATATTATTTTATTTTCATTTATACTCACTTTATTAAGACATCGTGTTTATTCTTACTATCGAAAGGGTGTCTGTTTCTTTGTTCTAGGGTCACTTAAATTTTTTTATGATAGTGGCAGTTCATTAAAAAATAAATCATAGATCCAGATGTGAAATTAAATTATTTTCATGTCATTACTAATTTTCAAATGGTCCTTTATTCATGAATCACTGCGTATAAATGCTATTTTTTAATGTCATATTCATCTAGATAGTTTTACCGACAATTATAAAATAGATTTTTTGTTAAGGAGTTTGATTATTTATCTATTATAAAAGTTTAAATAGTTTATAATATGATTATTAGAATAATTTTTAATCAAAAAAATATTTCTATTACCATCCATGAAGTCGATGATGAAAAATAAACACATCGTCCATGGAGGTTATTGTCTTCACAAAACATGGGAGAGGTTTTCATTTTATAATGAATGGGAGGAACATGAATTGATTATAATACCATAACATAATAAAATTTCTGTACATTTATGATTATATTGTCACTATTTCATGATTTTTGGGATAAATATGGAGGAGGTATAAGAATAAACAGCTAAAATAGTTTGGTTAAGAACATTACCTCTTCCAATGGATGTCCTCTCTTAGACTACACCATAAATAAAACATGGATTGGTCTTTTGGTAATAAAATCACCTATATAATACATTTTAAAAAGTTATGGGGGAGGGGGTGAAATTTTATTTTGTATTGGTCATGATAAGATGCTCAAGTGGTGTGTTGAGAAGTGTAAGGGAAGGGCTCCTTTTATAGGTGAGAGGGGTAGAACTTTTGTAAATATAATTTCTTAATATAAAATGGAGGTAATTATTAATTAAAGTTCCTGATAAATTGATAATTAAGAGGTAAAATATTATTTAAGTAAATTAATTATCTCATCAACCCATTTAATGATGAGTTTTATTTTAAATTTTCCACTGGATTTAATATTTTTACATCTTTTTAACATATTTCATGGGTATTGGTTTTTACCTCGGTTACATATTTTTATGCACTAATATTAAATTGATCTTATTATCTAATTTTAATTATTATATTTTAAATATTGAATTGGTTTTATTAAATTAAATTTCTAATGGTGATAACAATTATCTTTAATATGTGCAATGAAAAACAAAATTTTTATTATTCACTGAAAATAAATTATATTTTATAAATTCCAAAAAATTTACCATTTTATAATTTTGAAGTTATGATTTTAAAAATAACAATTTTTTATCAATAAAATATTTTAAAAAATATGAGAAACATAATTTTCATATGAAATCATAATTTATTGAAAAGTATTAATTTTTATGACACGATCCAATATTTGAACCTTAGAAAAATTACCAATGATTTCATTAAATTAAATGATAAAATAATTAGTGTTTAATGAAACTATTTTATTGAAATAAATTTTATTTTAATAAATAATAATATTTTTTATTGAAAATAAAACATACACATTTTTTCAAATATAGAAGTATGATTTCATATTTCCAAAACAATTTTCTTTAAATTTTAATCTTTTTTAAATTACCTTGTGGTATTAATTTATTATATGTTACAATATAAGATAATATAATGAAGTAAATTTGTTTCAAACTATATTCATAAATATGATTAATGTATTAATTCAGATGATGAATTTCATTTATAAATTTCTATGTCGTTAAACATCCCCCCCCATTAAAAATTGTGGCCTCAAATATTCTTTTTTTAGACAGTTGGGGTGGAAGCCTCATTTTATTATTGAAGAAAATACATTTTTATTATCTTGGAAGTGGGAGATCATATGACAACCCTGCTTTTTATTACAACTTAAGCATGCTTTATTACATAAAACTTCACTTGATACAACAAAGAAGATCGAGAGGTTTAGTGTCTTTGGGGCTTAGGATCATTACAAAAAAACATTAAACATGAAATACAACATCTTTATCGAAAACTTCCTTTACATGACCACTACATTCCTTCGTACTTAGCATTGCATGGGATAACCTGAGGACATGCATAAGAAAAGGGTGAGCTATAAAGCCCAGTAAGGGAGTACACAATGAATAACATGAGGAGTAAAAAACATGTTAGGCAATAGGCATATCGATAGAGCATAAGAGAAACATGAACATAAAGGCATGATAAAGCATGATAATCATAGCATGGAAATGTGGCAACAACACTTAACATTGAATTAGCATGATCCAAGGCTCATTGCACATGGAGCATGAGTAAACCCTCATTGCACTTGAAGCACGAGTAAACCCTCGTTGCACTTGAATTAGCATGAGTGAACACTCATTGCACATGACGTATCATGATACTATACTTTACCCAATGCATTGGAGTGCTATAAAGGACACACCCTTCTTAAACATTTCATTTCATGCATAAGTGTGCCACATGGATCATAAAACATGGATTCATAAAACATAATCATTTCTTCCACGATAAAGGAAAGTGGAATTCATAAATGAAACTTTATAATCAATATGTAAATTTGCATAAAGGTGAATACCCTTGATGGATAAATGAGCATGGTATTCCCTACACAAAGACATTGGCTTAGAAAATCGGTGCGATTTCGGCAGCGTAACGGCGTGACATAAGAATTCATAAAAAAGGTTGATGAGAGAGAAAGGGGTTCCTCATCATATTTACATGTAATGGACAGTAAGGAGATCATATGTATACATGTCCCAACAATAGAAATGGAATTTAGATTCATGATACAAAAGTATTGCTTGAATGTAAAAGAAGAGAGAGAAGTTCCTTTCGGAATTTCGGCATAGTAACGGGTGTACATGGGAGGCATTTAATGAGAGAGAAAGGGTTCTCCCATCATTAAAACAATGAGAGGGCAGTATGGGGGAGGTGTGAAACCATAACCCATCATTCATAATTGAAATAAAAAGGTAAATACAACTTAAAGAAAATTGACAAAAAATGAGAAAGGAAGAAAACCCCTTACTTGGAAGTGTGCTTCCAAAGGCTAGAGAGAGGCTTGTGAGAGGCTTCTTGGGAGATTGGGGCACCTTGAGAGGATTATAGAGAGAGTAGCGCAGAGGTTGGACGAACTTCAAGGTCTTTTAGTGAGGAGGAAGTGGGAGCTTGGGTGGGTTTATATAGGAAAGCTGAGAGAATTCTTTATTATTTAGGTTTGGGACCCCTTATATTAAAATAATCCAAACCACAAACCATCCCATGGTATTTGCCCATGGTTTCTGGAAACGGAAAGAGGAAAACAATATTTTACAAGTCCAAGGTCCGAACTTATTAAAAAAATAGGGTTGCTTATGTGGAGGTGAGTCACACTCCCATGGAAATTAATTTAAAAAAGCAAAGTGTTGAATAAGTCTTGAGGGCTCCATTAATGCTTTGAAAAGTGAGTCAAACAAACCAAAAACCTCATTATTTTAATAATAAAACATATATTGGCCGAACATAAGGATTATGGTATTTTATTACATCACCATTGGGTCATTATGATGTCATAAAACACATTATATATTTAAATGGTATTTAATTTTTACCCAAAAATTTGACTGTCTCAGAAAATTATGAAAAATTCACCGTTGGATAATTTCAACGTCCTGATTCCAAAAATAATATTTATTTTATCTAAATAATTTTATAAATATGTGAATTTTCACTTTTAAAATAAAAACCAACATTTATAAAAACAAATCACGGGTTTTGACAGAAATGGCTTTCAAACCTTAATAAAAATTTTAATTGCATTCATAAAATTATAAGATCATTTATATTTAATAAAAATTAATTTAATATTAATAATAATATTTTATTAAAATATTATTTAATTCAAAAATCATTTAATTTAATAAAATATAATTCTTAATTAAATAATAACTAAAAACACCATTTGTACTTTAAAAACTAAATACAATTTATCAAAAATTACTAGAAATTATATTCATTATTATATACAAAAAAATGTACATGAACATGGTGCTACTTATTTGTTACATAACCCCTTAAAATAGCCGCATAAGACCTAAGGGTAAGGTGTGCGATGGTGACAGACTCTTGGGGTTGCTCGGATAACATCGCTCGAGTGGTAATCTCTATCAACTTCCATTTTTCCCGTAGACGATCACGTTCGAGCTTGACTTGATGAAGCTCAGCTTGGGCTTAGTCAAGGGAAAAGCCCAAAGATGCCACCTCTTTTCCGAGCTCCGACAAATGGGCTTCGTAAGGGGAAATTCTACTGGATGAGGCCATCGCTTCCTTTGTCTGAGTAGAAAATTGGTTCGTTAAAGCCTTATATTTAAACTACCCAGATGATCACTGTTCAACGGCTATAAAAGTAACAGTCACAAATCTTAAAGTAAAACTAAAAAAGTTGATATCTTATAAAAACATTTTTTTTTCATAAAAAAACATTTAACTGGATCAAGAGGGATTTTCCATTAATGAAATTTTGGGTCGTTACAACATTCCCCCCTTAAGAAATTTCGCCCTCGAAATTTTCCTTTTCCCACACTAAAACAAATGTGGGTAACTTAGCTTCATCATATCCTCCGACTCCCATGTTTCTTCTTCAAACTTGTGGTTTCTACACAACACCTTGACGAGGGGAATTGTATTATTTCGTAGAACTTTTTCTCTACGATCCAAAATCTTCACTGGTTGCTCCTCATAAGAAAGATCGTCTTCTAATTGTACCACCTCAGAAGAGAGTACATGTGAAGGGTCTGGTATGTACTTCCTTAAGAGGGATACATGGAAGACATCATGCACCTTGGCCATAGTAGGTGGAAGTGCTAGTCGATAGGCCACAACCCCAACACGATCAAGAATCTCGAAGGGGCCGATGTACCTTGGACTTAACTTCCCTTTCTTTCCAAACCTCATGACCTTCTTCCATGGAGATATGCGTAAAAACACCATGTCTCCGACTTTAAACTCAAGGTCTCGTCGACGATTATCTGCATAACTCTTCTGTCGACTTTGGGCTGCCTTGATATGCTGCTGAATGGTTTTCACCTTCTCCACCATTTCTTCGACCATTTCTGGTCCAAGCAGCTTACGTTCACCGACCTCATCCCAACATGCCGGTGTTCTACACCTTTTCCCATACAGGGCTTCATATGGTGCCATTTGGATGCTCGAGTGGAAACTATTATTATAAGAGAACTCAACTAGAGGAAGATGTTGATCCCATCCTCCTTTAAAGTCCATTGAGCACGCTCTCAACATATCCTCAAGTGTTTGGATAGTCCGCTCGGATTGGCCATCAGTTTGAGGATGATAGGCCGTACTGAAGTTCAGTTCAGTATTCAGAGCATGTTGAAGACTCTTCCAAAACTTAGAGGTAAATCTTGGATCTCGGTCAGACACAATAGATAGTGGTACTCCATGCAACCGTACCACTTCCCTGATATATATCCATGCCAGTTGATCCAAAGAGAAATCCTCTCGAATAGCAATGAAGTGTGCAGTCTTTGTAAGACGATCCACAACAACCCAGATTGCATTGCTGCCTTTGGATGTCCTTGGAAGTCCGGTGACAAATTCCATGGTGATGTTCTCCCATTTCCATTCTGGTATGGGCAATGGTTGCATCATCCCCTTAGACTTCTGCCTCTCTGCCTTCACTTGCTGACACACCAGGCACATTGATGTATATTCAGCGATCTCTTTCTTCATATTATCCCACCAAAAGTTTTCTCGGAGATCTCGATACATCTTTGTGCTCCCTGGGTGAATAGAGAAAGTTGAACTATGTGCATCATCCAAAAGTTCCTTCTTCAGCTCCGAACTTGATGGAACACATAGTCTTTTCCCAAACCGCACAATTCCTTCTTCATTAACATTAAACTCTGAGGATTTTCCCTTTTTGATAGCTTCCACTTTTTCTTGGATTCTCGCATTATCCTTTTGAGCATCCTTTAACCTTTCCAAAAGAGATGGTTGAGCAATCATTTGTGAAAAGATTGATGATGTTCCCTTCTTTATGATTCCCACGTCCATCTTCATCAAGTCTAAGAAGATTGGATCCTTCTCAATTCTCATCATTGATAGAATTGCTGGATCCTTTCTACTTAGGGCATCCGCCACCTTGTTCTCCTTCCCAGGGTGGTAATGTATTGAACAGTCATAATCCTTGATGAGCTCTATCCATATTCTCTGGCGCATATTAAGCTCTTTCTGTGTGAATATATATTTAAGACTCTTGTGGTAAGTATATATCTCACATTTCTCTCCATAGAGATAATGCCGCCAGATTTTCAAGGCAAAGATCACTGCCGCCAACTCCAGATCATGCGTTGGATAGTTTCTCTCATGTATTTTCAACTGCCTTGAGGTATAGGATATTACTTTATCATTCTGCATCAGCACACATCCTAAGCCCTTCTTCGAAGCATCACTGAATACCACAAAAAGCTCCCCACTTGTGGGTAAAGTGAGCACGGGTGCAGTGATAAGCCTCCTTTTCAACTCCTTGAAGCTTTCTTCGCATTCATCACTCCAAGCAAACTTTACTCCCTTTCGAGTGAGCTTGGTAAGAGGGTTGGACAATCGTGAGAAATTTCTCACAAATCGTCGATAATATCCAGCTAACCCCAAGAAGCTACAGATATCAGTTACCGATGTTGGCCTCGGCCATCCCTCAATTGCATCTGTTTTGGAGGGGTCCACAGATATCCCATTGCTTGTGATGATATGACCCAAGAATGTGACTTCCTTCAACCAAAACTCACACTTGCTGTACTTTGCAAAGAGCTTCTCCTTGCGCAAAGTCTCTAGTACAATTTTTAAATTCTCCTCATGGTCCTCCTTGGTTTTGGAGTATATTAGAATATCATCTATAAAGACTACCACAAATTTGTCTAGGTAATCTCTAAAGACTATATTCATCAAGTCCATGAATATTTCTGGAGCATTGGTGAGTCCAAAAGGCATTACTATGAATTCATAGTGCCCGTACCTTGTACGAAAAGTATTCTTGGGGATATCTTCCTTCTTCACCCTTACTTGATAATATCCCGACCGTAAGTCGACCTTGGAGAAGTATTGTGCTCCACGTAGCTGATCAAACAAGTCATCGATTCTTGGGAGAGGATACTTGTTCTTTATCGTGATTTTGTTAAGTTCACGATAATCGATGCAAAGCCGCATTGACCCATCCTTCTTCTTGACGAAGAGGACTGGTGCACCCCATGGTGATGCACTTGGGCGTATAAACCCTTTATCCAGATTCTCCTGTAGTTGTTTCTTCAGCTCTTCAAGCTCAACAACAGCCATTCTATATGGAGTTTTGGATATTGGTAGTGCCCCAGGTATAAGTTCAATTGAGAACTCAACATCTATTCTTGGAGGAAGACCGGGAAGTTCCTCGGGAAATACTTCAGCGAATTCCCTCACAATAGGCATTTCTTCAAGGGTGGTTTCTTCCTTGGACTCAATCATCTGAGCCAGATATGTGTGCTCATAAGGCAGTAATATCCATGCTTGAGATGATGGAGCTAAAGGAGATTCATCTTCCTCCTGACACTTGTAAAGAATCGGGGGTCGATTCTCCATATGGAGTGTGATTTCCCTCTCCCGACAATTTATGTTGGCTCTATATAAGGAAAGCCAATCCATGCCAAGAATTGCATCAAATTCCACCAAAGGGAGTATGACGAGGTTCGCTCGGAAATTCAATCCACATATTATAACAGGGGAGGACTTATACTCATGGGGTGCAATGATTGCCCCATTTGCCGTACTCACCGACATCTTTACTTCCATGATTTGTGGTGGTGCAGGGATTGTTCTACTAAACTTTTGAGATATAAAAGAATGCGTAGAACCTGAATCAAAAAGTATGTTCGCTATTCTTGAATGAATAACTAGTGTACCTGTCACCACTTCGTTGTCGGGGTTCACTTCGGAAGAAGTGATGGAAAAAGCTCTTCCTTGCTGTCTTGGAGGTTGTTGATTGCCTCCGATAACCCTTGGATTAGGGCACTGATTCGCAAAATGACCCGGTTCTTTGCATTTGAAGAATTGAACAACACGTTGAGGTTCGAACGGAGCATTCCTCCTCTCCGTCGCAGCCGCGGGTCCTTCTTGCTGACAGTTAACAGCTAGGTGCCCTTCTCTTCCACACTTGAAGCATTTTCTTGTCCCCCTAAGGCAATTTCCAGGGTGCTTCTTTCCACACTATTGGCAAGTGGGGTGCTGGAATTTCTTAGCGCCGTTGGATTTATCCATCGGACCACCAGCATTGAAGTCCACCTTACGCTTCTTGTCCCCATGATACCCCTGTGATTCTCCGATCTCCATTTCAACCTTGAGGGAACATCGGACAAATTCCTCACAGCTGTCGAAGTCACGGATCGCTAATGCTTTCCGCAAGCTAGGCTTCAGCCCACCAAAGAAGCGGTCAACCTTGCATTCGGGGGTAACGACAAAGCCGGAAGCATATCGTGCAAGACTTGTGAAGTTTGCCTCGTACGCTCCCACAGATTACTCATCTTTCTGCTTGAGGGAAAGGAAGTCCCTTTCCATCTTAAGATGGAGGGTGCGTGGAAAATATTTATCGAAAAACATCTTCTAGAATACCTTCCATTCCAAAGCCTCGATCTCCTCCTCAGGCTTCGTATTTTTGATCAACGTCCACCATTTATCAGCTTCACCCTCCATACGATAATCCGCTAGGAGAACCTTCTCTTTTTCAGAGCATTGGAGGATGGAGAATATCTTTTCAATGGAGTTGATCCATTGTTCAGCAATCGTGGGATCGGATGATCCACTAAAAGTAGGAGGCCTTTGTCTCATGAAGCTTTCAATAGCGACTTGTTCTTTCTTAGGGGGGGTTGAACGTTCCTCTTGACCAGTGTTTCTATTCAAAACTTGAGTTAGCTGAGAGAGAAGCATGACAAAGTTCGCGATTCCCGCTCCCATTGGATTGGGCATCTCATAAGTACAATCATCACACTGATCTTCACAACGGTTGTTAGCCCGAGTTCTCCTATTACCGGCCATTGGCTGGAATAAAAGGAATGTTAGGGGTAACACATAGAGGGTAATCCAAAGAAAAAAGTTTATGAATTATAAATAAACTTTAATCTCTTTAACTCATGAGTCTATAGGATTCAATCCAGGCTTTTCATGATCTTCCTTCTAATATATATTCTTAGGGGCATTTTTCCCTTAATAAGGGTTCATACTAAGATTGCGAATTTATCAAAACATATCCCCCGGGAGTGTCGTATCCAAGAGTGCAGCAAGGCCCGTTGTCGTGCACCAGTTCCCGTTCGAGTCTTTCTCAAAGCGGTGTTTTCGGGTTTTACCCCTAGGATACATCTGGGCCAGAGCCGCCTCTACCTACTCGTATCCAGACAGGGATGTATTTGTTTCATAAACCACTTACTTAGTATTTACCAAAACTTAGGGATGTTTTTATTATTCTTAGTCTTGTATCTAAGGCTTTACTAGGGTTTCCTAATCCCAAAAATAACTAAACCTATCCTCTAATACCAACTATGACAACCCGGCTTTTTATTACAACTTAAGCATGCTTTATTACATAAAACTTCACTTGATACAATAAAGAAGATCGAGAGGTTTAGTGTCTTTAGGGCTTAGGATCATTACATAAAAACTTTAAACTTGAAATAAAACATCTTTACTGAAAACTTCCTTTACATGACCACTACATTCCTTCGTACTTAGCATTGCATGGGATAACCTGAGGACATGCATAAGAAAAGGGTGAGCTATAAAGCCCAGTAATGGAGTACACAATGAATAACATGAGGAGTACAATACATGTTAGGCAATAGGCATATCGATAGAGCATAAGAGAAACATGAACATAAATGCATGATAAAGCATGATACTCATAGCATGGAAATGTGGCAACAACACTTAACATTGAATTAGCATGAGCCAAGGCTCATTGCACATGGAGCATGAGTAAACCCTCATTGCACTTGAAGCACGAGTAAACCCTCGTTGTACTTGAATTAGCATGAGTAAACACTCATTGCACATGACGTATCATGATACTATACTTTACCCAATGCATTGGAGCGCTATAAAGGGCGCACCCTTCTTAAACATTTCATTTCATGCATAAGTGTGCCACATGGATCATAAAACATGGATTCATAAAACATAATCATTTCTTCCACGATAAAGGAAAGTGGAATTCATACATGAAACTTTATAATCAATATGTAAATGTGCATAAAGGTGAATACCCTTGATGGAGAAATGGGCATGGTATTCACTACACAAAGACATTGGCTTAGAAAATCGGTGCGATTTCGGCAGCGTAACGGCGTGACATAAGAATTCATCAAAAAGGTTGATGAGAGAGAAAGGGGTTCCTCATCATATTTACATGTAATGGACAGTAAGGAGATCATATGTATACATGTCCCAACAATAGAAATGGAATTTAGATTCATGATACAAAATTATTGCTTGAATGTAAAAGAAGAGAGAGAAGTTCCTTTCGGAATTTCGGCATAGTAACGGGTGTACATGGGAGGCATTTAATGAGAGAGAAAGGGTTCTCCCATCATTCAAACAATGAGAGGGAAGTATGGGGGAGGTGCGAAACCATACCCCAACATTCATAATTGAAATAAAAAGGGCAATACAACTTAAAGAAAATTGACAAAAAAATGAGAAAGGAAGAAAACCCCTTACTTGGAAGTGTGCTTCCAAAGGCTAGAGAGAGGCTTGTGAGAGGCTTCTTGGGAGCTTGGGGCACCTTGAGAGGATTCTAGAGAGAGTAGGGAAGAGGTTGGACGAACTTCAAGGGCTTTTAGTGAGGAGGAAGTGGGAGATTGGGTGGGTTTATATAGGAAAGGTGAGAGAATTCTTTATTATTTAGGTTTGGGACCCCTTATATTAAAATAATCCAAACCACAAACCATCCCATGGTATTTTCCCATGGTTTCTGGAAAAGGAAAGAGGAAAACAATATTTTACAATTCCAAGGTCCGAACTTATTAAAAAAATAGGGTTTCTTATGTGGAGGTGAGTCACACTCCTATGGAAATTAATTTAAAAAAAGAAAAGTGTTGAATAAGTCTTGAGGGCTCCATTAATGCTTTGAAAAGTGAGTCAAACAAACCAAAAACCTCATTATTTTAATGATAAAACATATATTGGCCGAACATAAGGATTATGGTATTTTATTACACCACCATTGGGTCATTATGATGTCATAAAACACATTATATATTTAAATGGTATTTAATTTTTACCCAAAAATTTGACTGTCTCAGAAAATTATGAAAAATTCACCGTTGGATAATTTCGACGTCCTGATTCCAAAAACAATATTTATTTAATCTAAATAATTTTCTAAATATGTAAATTTTCACTTTTAAAATAAAAACCGACATTTATAAAAAAAATTCACGGGTTTTGACAGAAATGGCTTTCAAACCTTAATAAAAATTTTAATTGCATTCATAAAATTATAAGATCATTTATATTTAATAAAAATTAATTTAATATTAATAATAATATTTTATTAAAATATTATTTAATTAAAAAATCATTTAATTTAATAAAATATAATTCTTAATTAAATAATAACTAAAAACACCATTTGTACTTTAAAAACTAAATACAATGTATCAAAAATGACTAGAAATTATATTCATTATTATATACAAAAAAAATGTACATGAACATGGTGCTACTTATTTGTTACATAACCCCTTAAAATAGCCGCATAAGACCTAAGGGTAAGGTGTGCGATGGTGACAGACTCTTGGGGTTGCTCGGATAACATTGATCGAGTGGTAATCTCTATCAACTTCCATTTTTCCCGTAGACGATCACGTTCGAGCTTGACTTGATGAAGCTCAGCTTGGGCTTGGTCAAGGGAAAAGCCCAAAGACGCCACCTCTTTTCTGAGCTCCTACAAATGGGCTTCGTAAGGGGCAATTCTACTGGATGAGGCCATCACTTCCTTTGTCTGAGTAGAAAATTGGTTCGTTAAAGCCTTATATTTAAACTACCCAGATGATCACTGTTCAAAGGCTATAAAAGTAATGGTCACAAATCATAAAGTAAAACTAAAAAAGTTGATATCTTATAAAAACATTTTTTTTTCATAAAGAAACATTTAACTGGATCAAGAGGGATTTTCCATTAATGAAATTTTGGGTCGTTACAGATCACTTACATAGCCTGAAGTCTTAAGGCTATGTGGCATAAATACAAGGCTAGAAAGCACATATTTTGGCCTAAAGGACCCTTCAGCAAATAGAAATTCTACAGTACCCAAGTTTTTATAGTTCCTACTACATTACCTTAGCATCTACAGTTCCTACTACAGTTACTCTGCTGGTATAGTGTCACTTCTGCAAGAGTTCCAAAGATTCTACAGTGCCCTGCTACTATACTAAATGATTTTACCCTATCTAGATTTGATTAGGGTTCTTTCTTTTCTTCCTCAAGTTCCGATATGACTTATTTAAAATCATAATTCCTCTAATGTAAGTTAACAAGGTATGTTTTCATATTGTGTAAATCATTGTCTCTATGGTCCAAGAACATTACTATATACACCTAAAAAAAATCATGATAAAAATAAATCACATATGAATTCTTTATATTTTAAGGATTTGTTATATACTTCCAGAGTAGGGATACATGGAATATATCATGTACTTTTGATATGTTTGGAATAAGATCTAGTTGATATTATATAGCTCAAATGTGATCAAGAATATCAAAGGGGGTGATATATTTGGGACTCCTATTTCCATTCTTCCCAAACCTATAGACTCTCTTCCAGTGTGATATATAAAATAGTACATTATTTAAAACCTCAAACTCTATATTTATTCAATTATTGCCAACATATATCTTTTATCCTCTATATTCTTCATTGATGTATTTTTTAGTTACAATAAACTTCTCCAACATTTCATCAACTAGTACAGGTCCAAATTTCTTGAATTAACCAACTATATCTCATCTCATAGGTGATCTACATCTCCTTATATAGAATGATTTATATGGAGTCATCTAAATTCTCACATGAAATATTTTTTTATATGATAACTCAACTACAGAAATATGTTGGTCCTTACCTTCTTTTAATTCCGTTGATCAAGCTATTGACATATCCTCACGTTTCGGGGTAGTTCTTTTAGATTATCCATTAATCACCAGTGATAATACATATAAAGGTAAACTATATAGTTAACAAATGTTGAATAATTTTATACAAATTGTAGGTAAACCTTGGATATTGATAAGATATAATTGATAATGGTGTTTCATATAGCGACACCACTTCATTGATGTCCGTCTATGTGAGTAAGCCAAGTGAGAATTCTTCTCTAATAGTGATGTAGTGATGAGCCTTTGTTAAATGATCCAGTAAAACTAATATAGAATCATATTCCTTAGATATCTTCAAAAGACCAATGTATAAGTCCATGGTGATGTTCTAAAATTTTGATGTTTGTATTGAGAATGGTTGTAACATCCCCTTGGTGGCTTTCCATTCTATCTTAACTTATTTATATACTAATCACCATGATATAAATATAAAAATTTGTTTCTTCGTATTTCACCACTGATATTTCTCTTATATATCTCTATACATACTGTTTTCCCCTTATGTGGATGGAGAATTTCTAGAAATGAAAATCCATCAACAAATTCTATTATACCCTAGGATATGATGATACACATAATCGTGTCCCAAACATCATAACTCTAAATTCATTATGTTTGATCATCAAAGAAATACCCTTTCGTATAATGCCCACATTATTTTATACATAATCATCATTTTTGAGCCTTTATTATATTATATATAATGGATTTTTGATAATTAATTTTAGAAAGGATGTATGTTGTTTCTTACTTTATGATTCTTATGTTTATCCATTGTATGTCTAAAAATATGATACCCAAATCAGTACACATCATGGATAAGGTTTCAGGATCTTTTCAACCTAGAGAATTTTCTACTATATTTTCCATAATTTTATGATAATTTATTTAGTATTAACAATCCTTCATCATCTCTAACAACCTACATTGGAACATGTTGAGATCCTTCTGTGTGAATATATACTTGAGACTCTTATGATTCATATATATGTCACACTTCTCTCTCTAGAGTTAATGCCACTATATTTTTAATATGAATATTATGAAAATAAAATCCATTTCATGGATATATTGGTTATGATAATGAATATTCAGTTATAAAAAGGAATATTCTATCAATTTTTCTTTTTTAATGAGCTAAGCCCTTATTAGAAGCATTATTGTAAAGAAAAAATACTTCCCCAATTGTAGTTATTGTGAGTACAAGATTAGTGATTAGTCTTTTATTCAGCTCCCTAAATCTATATTCACATTAATTAGTCCAGAAAAACTCAACATGATGACATTTAATCATGGCTATAAGGTTTTAAAATCGTAAGACGTCTCATAAATTTCATATACTGCCCATCAAATTCGAGGAAACTATGGATATCTGTTATCTATTTTTGTCTGGGAAATTATTCAACCACCCTTTTCTTAAAATAATTTATAAATATCCCCTTCAATATGATAACATTCCCCATGAATGATACTTGAACAATATAAAAATCACATTTACAATAATTTTCATATACCTTTTCATTTCTAATATCCTTTAGAAAAATATACAAATACTCCTTATATTTCTCATTACTTTTGGAGTATATATGATTGTCATTTATAAAATTACTAAAAAATAAAGTAATATATAATGTATATATTACTCAATTCTATATAGATTTTAGGATAATTTATGAATTTTAATTTAATTCAATGAACTCATAATATCTATACATATTTCAAAAGGAATTTTGGAAAATAGACCGTCCTCACATTTAATCGATGATATCCCAACCAAGGGTCTTCCTTATAGAATTACGTAGACTGATATAGTTTATCAAAAAAAATTAAAAATTGATGGTATATTATTATTGTTTGGTATCATAATGTTTTAGTTCTTAAGAATTAATTTATAGGTTCTTTGACTGATTCTTATTTTGAAAAAGTGGAATGATGCACCCCATGGTGAAAAACTAGGGTATATGAAAACCTTTTCCCTAGACTCTTATAGTTTCCTATTTATATTTTCCTATTTAATATGGGTTATTCTTTGTGTAATATTTGATATTATTTGAGCTATATATATATATGGTTAAATTATTACCTAACCTCTTAGTTTGGAGGAAGAATGGGAAACTCTTCTTGGAATAGATTAGTATATTCCCTCACAATAGGCATGCATTTAATAGTGATCCTCTCATTTATCTAAATTTTTTGAGATAAATATTATTTTTTATTGGTAAATAATATATATTCATTGTAATATGATTCTAATTAATAGTTATCCTCCTCTTTACACTTAAATAGAATCATATGATAATTTGGGACATGTAAAGTGATTTTCTTCTCTCAAAAGTTGATGTGGGCTCTTTTTAAAGATAGCTTATCCATTCCCAGTATAGAATCAAATTCCCATAAAAATTTTTATAGGATTCTTTTAGAGATTCATCCCAGAAACATTGACTGGGGATAAGTTATAATCATTATATGTGATAATTTACATATTTTTTATTTTCACTAATAAATCAACATTTATACTTTGATGTGGTGTTTGAATAGTTTAACTAAAACTTCATGATATAAAAGAATGAATGGAGCCTGAATATATTATTGAATTAATAAAAAATGTATTTTTTCGATATCAATTTCAGGATCCACCTCATAAATAGTGATAACATATTTTCTTCATCATTCTCTTAGCCCTGGATGTTATTTTCATCAGTTATCCTTAACCACCATTGGCTTAGTATAATGATTTTCATCGATTATTTATTCCTTAGAGTTGAATAACTAGACTATAGGTTAAATATTTTCTAGATACTTCTTTTCCTCTATCACATTAGTGTTTTTATTTGTCCATTATCTATATTCATTAGCTTTATACCCCCTCATTTTTACAGTTATAACATCAAATTTTTTCCTTTTAGTAGTTCCTAGAATGCTTCTTCTAACACATACAGAAAATGGGTGGTTAGGTTTTATTTCCTATTTAATATATTTTTTATTTATCCAATATAATTAAAATTCATTATCAATTTTTATCACTATCCCCATGAGAATATTGTGAATTACCCATATTCATCTCATCTTGGACATCACATCAAAGAATTTCTTCATAGTTATCAATGAATTGAATTTTCAATGAACATTAATGACTCAGAATCAATCCAATATAGAAGAATACAAACTTACATTCTAGGATAAGGAATAATCCTATGGAATACCTTTAATGCCCTGGGATGTTTTCCTCATAAGACATAGTCGATTCATCCTCCCTTTTCTTCAGTCAAAGAAACTCCCTCTACATATTTAAATGAATAGTGTGGGGAAAATATTTATTAAAAAATAATTTATTGAATCCTTCCCTCTCAATTCATTCAATGTATTGCTTAGGTTTCATGTTCTTGATCATTTCCAACCATTGATTTGATCTTCCTTATAAATAACAAATGGTCAAAATAAATATCACTTTCTAGGATCACTTGAGGATAGAGAATTTATTTTAAATGGAATAAATCTATTTATCAACAATCACATGATCATAAGTTCTACTAAATATGGTAGCTCTTTGATTCTTAAATTAATCTTCCGTATACAATTCATTCTTAATACGTAAAACATGTTCTAGATAATTCATTTTATTATTAAAAACATGTGTCTGTTATGAAATTACCACCATGAAGTTATCAACTACTTCCCGTATAATAATAAGGACTTATTTGGTGCATAATTAGATAAGACATCATATTTATTTATGGACAGATTATATATATTTATAACTATTTACTAAAATAAAATAATTTTAATAGATATAAAACATAATTTAATTAGAATATAAAATAAAAAAACAATTAATTTAGATGGAAAAACTCATAAATGGCATATAGACTATAACTTATGAGTTTTTAGGTTTTAATCTATGTTATTCATGGTATTTTTATGACTAGGTTATCTAAACTAAAGTTTTCTATATTAAATCATCAAATTACAAAACATTATATTCAATCATTTATAATGCTTTTTAATTTGTATGTGAACTAACCCAAGCATATCCCATGGGAGTGTCAAACTAAGAGTACAGTTAGACCAACTAGTTTTTAATGAGTGAAGATTAAGTTAATGCACAACCAAAATTTTCCTTGGTTCTTACCCCTATGGGAATCTATTTTAGATCCAATATCAACATGATTTTATGAAGATATAGATTTCTTTGATAGTAATCCAAATTTACTCTACTTTGAAAAAAATTAAGGATTTTTTCCTATAAATAATTTTATACCTAGGGTTTTCAATAATGTATTATAACCATAATCCCTAAAAATAACATAACCTAAATTTTAAACCAAAAATAGTAAACTAAGTTTGATAGTTTTTTTCATAAATTATATTTATCCTAAAAATCCATAAAACACAAACCAAGTATCTAGAGGTCCAGGGTGTTTGGGTGATTAAAAACATATAACATAAAATTAAACACAAACTACATATTTATTATTTTTATTTCTCTTAGGTGATCTTGATTACCTTTGATCTCATATTAATAAATTTGATACCCAAGGGAAGTATATAAAGGATGTGGATGAGCTTTAAAGCATGGAAAGGTAGTAAAAATTATAGAAAGTTTAACATCTAAGAAAAAGGCATAAAATGGTATCCTATAAGTGAAAAATAACATACAGTCCTATAGAATCTTGGAATAGAGATAATGATATCAAGATAAATTGAATAATAAGAATCTGGAAATAAGATAAACATGAAATCATAAGTATATATTAATACTCTCTGCAATGAAAACATAACTTAATGTGTCTGGATAACTATATTTTCATTATATATGTTATCTTATGAGATAAAAATATTACATAATTTTATATAGGGATATATAATTCTAACCCCAACCATATCATCATATCATGTTCATTCAATTGTGTTCCACATAAGTAAGTCATACATAAGTCTTAATCATACGAAAAACTCATGAGAATGGAATTGGATACATGAAATTATCTCAAAACATAATCCTTGGATTTATCATAAATATTTAAAAGATAAGAATGAAATAAATATTTCAAAATTTCATATTTAAACTATGAAAGATAATTTTTAAATATTGATCCCATTAATATAATATTTCATAAGAAAGGTTGGAGTGGTAGGTATAGAAATAGAACACACAAACAATATTTTAAGAAATGGGTAAATAATCCTTAAATAAGGTGAACACATATCCTTTTAAAATAAACTGAATTTAATCCAAAATAGATTTCCATAAAGTAGAAATAATTTTCTGAAATATTGTAAGGGAAAAACCTTAATATATTTTCACTCAAAAACAGATAACGATTAATATGAATACATTTAAATAGGATTATTTAAACAAATGATTAATGAGAGAAAATGAAAAAAATGTATAACCATAGTTAATAAAGGGTACATAAACTAGGTATATCTATGAAAATTTTATAGAGAATATATATAATATTCATTGGAATATTAGAGAGAAAAAATAATGTTTGTGGAGGGAAATCATAACCAAGAATAAAAGTGACCAGTTAAAGGGATCCTTACCTCGGGTCATGAATCTCTTTCTTCATGCATATAAAAACATTAATAATCAAATATTTTTTATTAAATAATTTATTTACATCCTTTTACATATATATTTTAGTTATTATTATTATTTTATGCCTGTTTATAATTATATTATAAATAAATCACTTTTATTGTAATTATCCTAAGAGTGTTTGTTTCATAGTTCCGAGGATGATTTGATTAGGTAATGATTATAGAAGTTCTTTTAAAATGATAAGAAAAACCATTGAAGTGAAATGAAGTTTTTTTTAATGTTATTTCAAAATTTTATATGTTCCAATCATCCTGGTTAACTTAGTATAATAGTTAATGTTCAATAGTGTGTCTTATGAGATGTTTTATGGGAAATTAGGAACTAGATTTTCATTATTTAGTTAAATGGTTATTAATTAATTTCAAAACATGAAATAAGTTATCATATGATTATTATCATCATATATAACCATAAAATTATTTTTATAACCTTTAATGATAACATTGATGAAAAATTAATCATGTCATCCATATATGCGCTAGTCTACACAAAAAGCTAGCGACATTTTCATTTTCTAATGAATGGAAGGAATATAGATTGTGGATATTAATTCAAAAAATAAAATTTTAGTAAATTTATGATATTATTGTAGAAATATTAATTTTTATGGAATACACTTAGGGGAGGTAGAAGAAGAAAATATTGAAAGTTCTTGGTTGTGAATATTACCTCTTCCTTTAGTAGTACTTTTATAAAATAAACCTTATGTTTCATGACCTACCACCACTAGTAATCCTATTGGACAAGTAAGGATGGAGTTAAGTGATACCCTTGATCCTTCCTCTAATGGTACATTGGTTTGGAACTAGCACAAATGTTATCATACAGAAAACCAGGAGGCATTAACCTCAATTATCCTATGAATAAATGAAAAATTCCCTAACTAAATCCATCATACAAATAAAGAGTACATCCACATAATATCAATACATTATATCCCTTAAAATTTGGTGAAAAAATTAAAATAAAACAACAAATCACTCTTAATTTATTGACCTCAAACATCAGTATATCACAAACAGCTATATGAGCTAGTATCACCGTCTCATTCACCTACTATCACCTATTAAGAATAAAAAAAGAATATATACATATATATATGGGGATTAGAATACATGTATAATAAGTAAGATCTTCCTAGATAAATCTCATGAAAATTTCAAAGAAGCATTCTATATCTCCAATGATTAAACATAAAAACCAACTCTTCACCTAATCTGGTATACTATGTTTCTATCCACACATAGTCTTGATCACCAAGTAACACATAAAAGATAATAAAAAACATGTAAAATGTATATATATAAGGGTACAATTATCCCATGTTCACACTGAACCATTCAACCTAAATTCTAACTATATAATTACAAGAGATCCCATCTACTTCTAAGTCATTCATCAATGTGAGATGGGCCTCAATTCTACCTACCACAGTCTCACAAAAGGACCGGTATCTCATGTTGGGATGACACTAAATATTCAGGCCATCATAACATTATACAGAATTTAAATCTTGTCATATCAATATCAAAATCACCTCTATGCACTCCATGTTGTCTTTCGTCACATCTAATAACTATTTGGCAAGTACAAAATTCACCATAGTAATTTCATGAGTACGCCAATAATAACCATATCTATTACAACCCAAATGAATGTATATTCTATAAACTCAATCCTTCAACATCCAACATATACAATTATTTTGCAACTGATATCTATAATAACATGTATGATAATATATCATAGAATAATATTCCATTATAGTTTGGATATGTCCACAAACATAACCTTTTTAGAGGAGAGAGTTGAGTAGGAAGAGTATTTGTCCCTCTCAACCCTAGACAACCTAGAAGTTGGGAAACACCGATAACCCAAATCCATAATGGGCATCTGACAATTCAACCCATAAGGGAGATGGAGAATCAAAAATCACATAACATAGGGTTATAATTACTCATAACCACAGTAGGAAAAATTACCTACACTATAATGATGTTATAGCTATTTTAACTCATGAAATCTCATCTTCTTTCTCTACAACTAAAATAATAAATTTGTAAGAAAAACTTATTCAGTGGTTCCTCATATTATTAAATAATATAATAATTACCATTTTTTTAAATATTAGAGATTTTATGAAATTTTTTTCTATAAATATATTTTATTTCATTGATATCTTATGTCAAATGAAACATTTGGTTTAAATGAACTGTGATATATAATTAAAATTTAATTATTTAATGTATTGCTTATTTAAAGATCTTGGATCAGACGGTATGAATAGAACTAACTAACATATAAAAAACATATGATTTATATATAAATAAAATGAATTCATTGGTAATCAATCAATTATAAATGCTCATAAAAAGTCTTTTTAAAATATAAAAGTTGTTTTTTCTGAAAAAATGTATTTCTGTGTATAATAAACATTTGTCTTAATAAATTAATTGAATGAGTATTATTAAATTATATTAATTAAAATTAAATATTATATATTTATTAAATAGTTTTATAATTTATCTAATATTTTATAGGCATGGGAAAAGAATAAATGAATTTTTATGCTTCCAAAGGTATTTTTTAAAACCAATTTATATCTCATTTTTTATGCATATTTTAAAAATGATTTATGAAAAATAGAAAAATTAAATTTGATAAAATTAAATCTATATTTAAATCACTATAATTAATATTGGAAGATAAGACCTTTTAATTTTTTGGCATTATGAATAGTAACCACGGTAAAATTTATCACCTCGATAAAGTGTAAATTGGGTTAATTAAGGTTAAAAGTAATTGTGAAGGGAATAATTTTTCATAAAAATTAGCATTGTATTAATATAAAACTTATAACCATATTCTTGAAATTTAATTTTCTAAGGGATGCTTCTCCATAATAATGACTTATATAATATTTAAATCAATGAGTGTTCCCAAATGTTTCTGATTTAGTTTTAAATATCAATTATTTGTTCAGAAATAGAGAAATGAATGTTATTAATGAATATATATAAAAATACTATTCTTAATGAAATTATTTTCATGATGGAAATAATTTTATCAAAAACAGTATTATATAATTTCCATAGATTCTTATGCAACTCTGCCGTAGTAATTCTCTAATGAATAGAAAAATATAATAAAAGATTTAAAAAAATAGTAAAAGTAATATAAAATGAATCGATTATTGTGATAAAATATTTTTCGGATTAATATTATTATTTTTTATTTTGAAGGATTGTTTTACCTAAATTATTTCTTTATGAAATTTAAGATAGATTACATGAATAGTTTCACAATTAACATTAAAGATATGTTATTATTATAAAAAATTATTAAATTATTAAAAAATAAAAAAATATGGAAATAGGATAAGGTGGATTATATACACTCTAAAACTTAACCCCATGTCTATTTACATTATAATTACCACATTATAAGTACAATTATAACCCTTTAAGAGTGAAAAAGGTGTTACTATGGTTAAGGTTAATATAGGTTAACTAAAGGGTTAAACCAAGATATATTTTTTAATAGACCACTTAAACCAATCCAAATATGACTGGTTGATTTAAATTTTAACAATATATTATACAATATTTGAATTAATTTCATTTTTTATTAATTTGGGACATATAATTACTTTATTATATTTTAATCTTGTAAGAAATTCCAAGAGTGCCCCACCCCTCACTAATAAAAGGGAACCTCTCATTTATCTTATTCACATAACTTTTATCCTAATATCCCAAGAAAAACATTCATAATTATCTTATAAAATACCTTATCTAAATTCTAGAGGTCTTTTTTAAAAAATACAACCCTTAGGGTAATTAAGATGATTTCTAATGGACTTGTTTCAAAGAAGAGGTAGTGGCCTTAACGAATCATTTTCTTTTTAATTCTTCTTACACCTCCTATAAATATGTGTTATAATTAATTAAATAATAATTTAAATAGTATAAATATATTTAAATGTTATTACTATAAATTTAAAACCTCTTTCACCATCTTTAATATCAAATGGGAAATGAAAGTATCCGTCGTGCATACGTACGACTTACAATATCCACTTAGCGATACAATTCATTTTATATCACCATATTTTATATACGAGTATCATTATTGGTTTAATGTTTATATAATATATTAATATATTAATTATTATTATTTATTTATAATATCAAATCTACCCTCCCACTTTACAATCCATTAGAAAAGGAGTGTTACTCAAGCGTATATGTGGAGTACCATCTCTTCGAAGTGATGTGATTCATTTTTCTTATATGTTTTATGTGTAAAAAAAGGATGTATTTAATGAATATATATTATTTATAATCTATAAAAACTTTTCAATAATTAAGAAATTTTATTAACTTTTCATTCGTTACATTCATTGAAATGTGAAAATAGTGTTAATGTGTACTTACGACCAACTATCTCAATGAAATGTATAATTCATTTTTCTATATATTACTATTATTGATGACCCAAAAAATATATATATATATATATAATGTAAATTTATGATATTTATATCATTATTAACATTTTTTTAATTATATAACAAGAATCAAATTATTGGGACCAAGACTTTTGAACTAAAACCTTCTTGAAAAACTCATCAGATATCTCACAGAACAATGATTTTGATACAAAATTGTTAATAAATAGGGCATAATTTGTCATAAATTAATCATAAATGGTATTAAAAATATTAATATGATTATATAATATATTTAAAATTAATATATATTTTTTATATAGGAGTATATAACACGTACGAATAAGGGATATATTTGAAGTAAGAGATTTATATTTCAATCCCATTTTAATCTGTATTTTGTTTGTTGAATTTCATTGAGGAAATTATAAAATAATTATCTAATGAATCCATTTAAATTTATTATCCTCAATCTATTACATTAGAATATATGGTTTCCATTTCATTTTCCTTACATTAATCATTTAATATAGAGAATGACTTTTTTGAAGAAAATTTATTTTCTTCTCTCTTCGGTCTAATTTGTTTTCCCTAACCATATTTTAATAAAATAGTTTTCTGTATTTAATTATTTATGATTATAATATGATTATTTTAATTAATTTTTTTACAAATATTTTAATTCTAAAAAAATGTTTTAAAATGGATATTCCTTTCATTTTTTCAATGAGAAAGTTTTTCAGTATTTCTAAGAAAGTAAAAAAGGAATGTTTTAATCTTGTATAGACTTAATGAAATTTATATTAATCATGAACAATAAATGATTTAATGCATAATTAAAATGATATAATTATTTATTTAAAATAAAAAAAATTCCATGATATTTTTTTAAATTATTATATTTTAAATAATGGATTTCCAAATGGAAGGAATATTTTCCTCAATAATTTTTTAAATAGTGTTTTTATTCATCACTAACAATGACCTTTGGTGATAATTATCATTTACTAGGGATATGATTCGATGGTACCATGGTTATTCTTTATTTTAATAGTTTATGATTATGATTATGGTATTTTTATGAAACCCATTTATTTTCCATGGGTTATGCTATGATGATATTATGAAGTGTTTATGAAGCCCATTTTATTTGCATTGGTTATGCTATAATGATGTGATGAATGTTTTATGATATTGTGGAATATATATTTATGTCTTTAATTATATGATGGGTTGATCAAAAATTATATAGCTCTCAAATTCATTGGGTAATGAATTATATCTCATGATATAATTACGGGTAAAAGTCTATGTTCTTGATCCATTATGGGAAAAAAGTTGATGTTTTTGATCCATTTTATGAAAAAGTTGATGTGGTTAATCCATTAACAAAAAAAAGTTGATGTGTCTAATCCATTATGGTATGTTTGTGTTGAGGCATGATATATAATGATTTGATGGTCATGGTAGTTAACTTTGACATATGA
Source organism: Viscum album (assembly GCA_963277665.1). Classification (NCBI taxonomy): domain Eukaryota; kingdom Viridiplantae; phylum Streptophyta; class Magnoliopsida; order Santalales; family Viscaceae; genus Viscum; species Viscum album. The sequence goes on from OY728126.1 coordinate 125,512,278, forward strand.
AATTTTCTTTATACCTATGATGGTTCCAACCTTTTATGACAGAATTTATAGTTCATGATTAACTTATAAGGACTTATCACTATTATGAATCATTTATTTTGAAATGGAAATTAAGTTTTACAAGAATCATTATTATGATCATTGACATATTATATATGAAATTTTTATATTATATTTATGATCTCATACCAATATTATTTTATTATATTTTCATATGATAACATATTTATATCTCCCATGTTTACCCTTATTGAGCATCTAATCAAACAATTTATTAATTTTTTTCTCCTTAGTTTATAAAGAATGGATTAATAATGGAATGTCTATGAAGAGTACTGAATAGAAATTTATTTATTAGAAATGTTAAATATATTTTATGAAATTATAATATTTTTTATCTAGTATAAAAAACACTATATCTTTACAACCCTTGGGAATTTTTTAATGTTTTAAATATTCATATAAAAATATGAAATATTTATGTATGAAAATATTCAGCCTTTATAGTTTGTATCAGATAATTTTTTAGATAATCTTTGTAAACTACGATAAGAGAAATTTAGTGTGTACCATTGGGATAAGTATAAGTATAGGATAACTTCCTAATATTTTGGTAATAACAAAGGATGAACTAGTTTAAACATCTATTTTCAATGATTGAGAATAACGTGTCATGCTTTAGACACCTATAAATGTTTTTTCATGATTATTTGTTATTAAAATGATTATTTTTTCTTACAATTTTTCTTTTTGTTTTAGTCAATGGTTGAAATAAGAGGACATAATAATAATAATGAATGTGATGGAAAATGTAATGACTATCAACCTGTGCATCTAAATAATACTGGTTTTGAAATGAAAAATCATGTTCTTATGCTCTAATAAAATTCTCAAGAATTGAATATTTTTGAGTATCCAAATGATTAAAGGTAGTAAAAACATATTTTTTAATATTGTATGAAAAAAATAAAAAATATTTTAGTGGGTATTGTGATCTACTATTATCTAAATTATGGATCAACACCATTGGGAAAATATTCTCTATTATTCAGTGATAATATGATGAAAAGGTTATCCAATCCATCTATTATTTGGAAGGTGAAGCATATCAATAGAAAGATCTTATTAAGAATAATATTAAATAGGATGAAATTTAATCTATTTAACAAGATGATTTTCATAAGATATTTTTTATAAATTAATTCCCTCATATTCTAAATATAAATAAGAAGATGTAATTCCCTAAGATTAAGAAAAATGATGATGAATATATTAGTACATATGAGGAAAATTTAACAAGAAATGAAAAGTACACCATTAGTTTAATAATTATCCTTGAAATAAAAATTGACAGATTCATTGGTGGATTGAAACCAAGACTCTGAAAAGATTTAGCTATAACAATCATTAGTTAATATGAAAAAATAATTTTCTTCACACTCAAGGTAGTAATGGAAATTAGATATTTTAACTATATTCTATGGTTTTGAAAAGAAGATGTAGATCGAGTCTGATGAAAACTCAAATAGATAACATGGTGAAAGAATTGAATCTATATACATGACTGAAATGAATGAAGAAATATCAATAAAATTGCTTGAATAGATCATTATGGTGATTAAAATGAACAAAGGTGGTCCATAATGACAATGAATATTGAACGGAGATAAATTTAATGGTTAATTAAATTGAGGAGAAAAAGGTTCCCAATAATGAACCACCCACTATCCAAAGTTTAAAACGAAAATATTATAGGAATATACCAGACAAAGAATTTTTTTGGAGCGCATTTGATGATGGTTAGAATAAAAAACTCATAACACAAATGACAAAGATAAATATCAATTTATTATGAATTCCAAATGACATTACAAAATGATATGATTAATGGTACATTTTCTTTATAAACTATAACTACCATTGTATTCTTTGAATCTAGTTTTACCCACTCCTTTATATATGAGAAATTTTTTAAGGTTGTCAAAATTAAACCCTAATTTTTATATATTGAATTAGACGTTAAACCCAGTAATGGTATAATAATGGATTATAATGATTATTATTCTTATCCAGCTGAGGTTTGTGGGAATGTGCTTCCAAAAAATTTCACTATTCTCCTTCTGGTGGAATTTGGTGTTATTTTGGGAATTGTTTGGATTTAATTACATTATTCCCACATTAATTACAAAATAAGGGATGCCACATTTTATATTTAGAATCAAATGTTGATTTTTTGTTAGTACAATGATAAATATGAACTTATAATTGAAATAAAATCCATTATATGGGTCTCAATTCCTATTCAAGATTGATGGTTATCTCAAATGGATGGGGTGAAACTCAGCAACAAAGATATGCTTATTTTATGGGTTTTTTTATGATTTCATTTTTGAATAATTTTTTAACCATCCACCAAATTGTGAATTTGAGTTCTCAATAGAACTCTTACCTTATTCTACAACAATTTCAAATACTTCATATATAATGACCATGATATAGTTAAAGAAATTGAAAAATAAACCCAAGGGGAATCATGGAAGGTTATTTATTTGGCCCTGTTTGTCACATTTGGGTAAACCTATTAATTTTCTAAAAAAGAAAGGTAAAAAAATGTGAAACTTTGTTTATTATCAAGAACTAAATTAGATAAATATCAAGAATAGTTATCCCTAACCCTGTATTGATGAATTTTTTATGAAATGTGTGCACCTCAACAATTTTCTAAGATAGACCTTTATTATGTATATCATCAATTGAGTTTCAAGAAACAATATATAGATAATAAAATTTTTGTATAGGGTATGGATACTATTAATTTATAGTGATGTCATTTGGTATTTCAAATTATCCTTCTATATTCATGGATTTAATTAATAAGAAATTTTTATATTACATTAATTAGATTGTGGAAGTCTCCAAATATTATGTTCTTATATATTCATAGATAAAATAAGATCATTAATATTACATTATAATTGTACTAAATACCCTTAGGAAGTAGAATTTATAATAAAAATTTTCCCTGTATGAATTTTGGCTTCAAATTTTTTTATTCATGGGTCATGTAATCTCATGTGATGGTATTTCTCATGAATTTTTAATCCACTCACCCATTTAACTAAGACAGGAGATAAATTTCTTTTGATAAAATAATTTGAGGAAGGATATAAGAAGATGAATATAATGTTAGTCATCACACTTGTTGTCACACTACCCAATAGTGGAAAAGGTTTTTTAAATTATATTGATTCATCAAAGAAGGTATTGGTATTTGTTTTCATACAAAATGATATTTTTATAGATTATTCATTATTCTAATTGATGGTTCTTGAGAAAAATTAAACAAACGCAAAATTTGGATTTAGCTTTTTAATATTTTCATTAAATATACGGAGGAATTATATTTATTAAGAAATTAATGATATATATACTGATCATAAATTATTAATACACATTTTTTCATAGAAATACATGAATATTTTCCAAATAAGATTCTTAGGGATGATTAAATTTTCTGACTTCCCATTACATTAAGACCCATGGAAAACAAACAATGTACTTAATGCTCTGAGTTGAATGGATCATGCAAATTATATATGACTAGGATAAAAAAGATATAATATTTCTATAATTATAAAGGATAGGTCTAAAAATATTTAAGGAAGGGGGTAAAATTATCTTATTCAAATAAATGTTTATCCATCGATCCAAGTAAAGATTAAATAACTGAAAAAGGAAGATGTAGAGATATAAAAGAAAGTGAGAAATATTCAGGATTTTATAATTGACTATGATGGAATTATAAGTTTTATGAACCATGTATGTGTTATATCCATAGTAAATTTAAATAAGAAGTTGTTGAATGATGTTCACAATTCATCGTTATCTATTCATTCTAGAACTATAACTATGTATTAAGGTTCTAATGAGTAGTTATAGTGAGATAGAATAAAGATATATATTACTGAGTGTCTATATCATTTCTTGGTATGTATATAATTTTACAAAAATTGATATAAGTCTAATGGGATATTATAAATATCTCCCATATGACAATGGAAATGGAAAAATATTACCATGTATTTTTTTTCCGGACTCCCTAAAACTTTTAATTGAAACAATTTCATTTGCGTTATAGTTAGGCATATTATAAATTCACCAAAATTCATTACAATTATATAATATTTAAATCTGGATCATCTTTTTAGGATATACATTAAAGAAGTTATAAGTTTATTTATAGTACCACATCCCATTGAATTAGATCAGGATCTGTTGTTTACCTCAAAATATCAGTGAAGTCTTCATCAGGATCTAGATACATAGCTCAGTTTCAGTATGGTATATTATTCTAAAATATATAGTTACTTTGAAATAACCATTAAACCCCTATAGGATATTTTGAGATATCATTCTATATATTTCATGGGTGCTTTGAATTAACACTTTCTTCTATTTGAGTTTTTGTACAATAATAGCTTTCAATCAACCATATAGACGGATCCTTATGAATCCTTCTATGAACAGAAATGTAGAAATAAAATGTGTTGGGTTGAAATTGGAGAAATAAATCTTTTGGGGCTTGAAATATCTAAGGAAATGGTAGATAAAAATTTAACCATTTAAAAACACATCCACACAACTCATAATCGAATGAAAATTTATACTGATAATCATCAATGTGATCTAGAATTTGAAGTTTTTGAGAATTTATTTATGTGAACTTTTACACAGAATAAGGTTATTTTATTTGAAAGAACGTAAAACATTGATCTAGTTATATTTTCCCTTTTGATACTCTTGATCAATTTGGAATGGTAGCTTATATCATGGTGCTTCTATCCAGCCACTCTCAAGTTCATGATGTGTTCTATGCATATCTCCTATGAATGTACAAACATGATCCATCAAATCTAATAATCATTGAGTTAATAATATTGGAGAATGATATTTATTCTAATTAATAACCATTAAAAATCCTGGGTGATAGAGATAATGTTTAGAGGAACAAGAATACTCACTTGGTGGATGTTCTCTAGGGAAATAAAAAATTTGAAGAAGCTACATGGGAACCCGAGGATTTAATGAAACAAAGATAGAATCATTTTGTCTGTATCATGGTGATAAATTTTCACGAAGAAATTAACATTAAGGCGACTCTAATTTTAAAAATAATATTTTGTGAAATAGTTCACTATAAATAAATCTAATTTTTTTCATAGCTTGCGTTACACGAAACATATAGATTATATAAACTTTGATAAACTATAAAGACAATATTATTAACCAAAAGTCCCAGGAATGAATCATAGATCCACCCCTACCAAAATTTTATTAAAAAATAATGTACAAAGTCATAGCATCAAAAGTGAGGTTTACAAAGGCGAGAAAATAACTTGCCACAGGCATCAGCCTCAACAAATTGCACACAACAATTAGGGGTGACAAAAGACCATTCAGAGCTTGAATCCTCAATAGCCTTATTTAATAAGGCATCAGCAACCTGATTGGCCCCCCTATAAGCATGAGTCACATCAATGAAAATAAAATTAAGAGGGTGTAGACATTCAATCCAATAAGGTATCAAAACCCAACTAACATTCCTGGATCAGTTTTTAAGAAGATCCACAACCACCATAGAATCGGATTCCAACCAATGAAATTTCCATCCAAAATTAAAATCATAATTAATAGATTTGATCATGGCCCACAATTCATATTAAATAGTAGAACCCTTCCCAATATATTGATGGAAGGATCCTTGACAAAGCCCTGATAGGTGCGGAAAACTCCACCACAACCCGAAGGCCCAGGGGATTTAGCAGTTGCCCCATCAACATTGACTTTCATCCAAGAAGGGATAGGGGGAATCCATCTGATGGATTTCAAAACCCAAGGCTTCCTGGGTCTACCACTCACACCAAAATTTCTCAAAACAATAAAGCCATTCATCCCATTGTGCATACACCCAGTTTGAATCTTAAAAGCAGTGCAAACAGCTCTATGAATAGCCTTACAGTAGAATGAAAAGTGGGTGTGATGTCCTCAAAAATGTGAGCATTATGTGCTCTCCAAATGAACCCAATGGAAGAAGAAATAGCAACCATAATGATATTCTAGACCTGATCACTACACCGGGCAGAAGAAGCAGACTGAAGAAGATTATCCATAGAGCTGACATCCAAACAGTACCCAGTCATGTCTTGGATGTACTTCCAGAGACTGCAAATGATAGAACAAGAGAGAAAAATATGATCAATAGATTCAATAGCCACACAGAAAACAGGGCAGGCCGAAGCAAGCTGGAATCCATATCTTTGAAGAATACAGTGAATAGGTAGACGTCTTTTCCAGATTCTCTATAAGAGCAAGAAAATGGAATGTGGAATGAATGAATTCTTATAGGCAAGCTGCCACCGAGGTGCAGGAGTCTGCCCAGTACAGAGAAAACTGTACATATGCCGAGCAGTAAGAAGGCCAGTGCTTCTCGGTTCCCACATGAGAGTGTCAATATCCTTGAACCGGAAATTCAAAATTTCATATTGCAAATCAGAGGGAATAAGCTCCAAAATTCCCACATAGTCAGCCTTCAAGTATGAAATCTAGGAATTTTACAGCTAAGGAGGAATTATAACTTCTTGTTGAAGAGATCTGGATAACCAAACAGTGCTCCATATATTCATGGAAGAATCCCTGATCACCAACCATTTTGAGGAAGTCATAAACCCATTAAAAGAAGACCTCAAAGAAAGACAAACAGAAGAAAAGAGATAATGAGGATATGATGTCCACAATCTTGGAGAAAATCGGGCTGAAATGAAATCCAATGAAGCATCAGAAGAGTTAATGATATTCCAGGTAAACTTGCTAATCAGGGACTCATTAAAAAGGACCAAATCCTTAATTCCAAGGCCCCCATCTCAATGGGCTTTATGGAATCTTTCCAGGCCACAAAAACATATTCTTCTCAAACATAGAGCCAGTCCATATGAAGTTCCTATTAAGCCTTTGAAGCTCCTTAATAAGATTCATGGGCCATCTATAAATATAAAAAGCATAAACAAACATAGATGTGATCACTGAGTTGACAAGGTAGATTCTTCCAGCCTGAGTCATACCCTTCCTTTTCCAATGAGCCATTTGAGCAGTGACGCGGGAAAAGATAAATTCAAGATGAAATCTTTTCACCCTTCCCCATAAAATAGGAAAACCAAGATAAGTGAAAGGTAAAGAACCCCTATTAACCCCAATAGATCTCTAGAGTTTGACCTGCTTTCTGATGCTCACACCCTTCCCAAAAACCACAAAGGACTTTTGAAAGCTAATGGCCTGCCCAGCCACATCTTCATAATGATGAATCATGGCTTTAATGGAGTTAACAGTTATAAAAATAGTCCTTCCAAAAACTAGGATTTCATCAGCATAAAGAAGGTGAGAAGGAGAATATAGGTCCCTTTCAACTGGAATAAGATTATACAAACCACCTTGAACCAAATTATTGATACAGTGACTAAGATTGTCCTCAGAAAGAGAAAATAAAAGACCAGACATAGGATCTCGTTGAAGAAAGCCTCTAAAGCATTTAAAGAAACCCATGGGAGATCCATTTACCAAGAAAGATAACCAGGCACTCCTAATAATAGAATGAATCAGGTCAATGAACTTAATGGAGAAACCATGCATCCTGAGAATGGATATAAGAAAACTCCATTTCATAGTGTCAAAAGATTTAGAGATGTCCACTTTTATGGAAAAAGACCCTTGCTTAATATTCCTTCTCATATCATTGATACACTCAAAGGCAGTGAAGATACAGGTTTGGATACTTCTTCCAGGAAGAAAACCAAATTGATTATATGTGATAACACCTTTAGCCACTTAACACATCCTATTAGAAATGATTTTGCTGATCATCTTAGGGATGGAGTTCCCAATATCCACTGGTCTGAAATACTTAATGTCAATTTCATTCTCCTTCTTGGGAATCAGGGCAATGAAGTTGGAGTTAGCACCATAATTCATAGAGGCAGAGATGAAAAACTGCCTCACAGCATTCACAACTTCCTCATGGACAATCTCCCAGTAAAACATAATGAACTTATTAGAGAACCCATCTGGCCCTGCAACACTATCAATATTTAGGGAAAATAATGAATCTGTAACCTCCTTACCCCCCGGAGTCTTAACCAGATCCAGATTAATCTGATCATCAATGGTTGGCATGATATTCTGGGCAATCAGATGAGAATTATCATTCCCATTTTCCGAATATAACTCTTAGAAATAGCTCACAACCGCATTTGAAATTTCAGATTCATCAGTGAAGGTTCTTCCATTAATACAAAGAGCAGTCACCCCCTTCTAAATTTACATTCCTTGTGAATATGATGAATGAAATTGGAGTTCCTATCCCCATATTTTAGCCATTTGATATTGTAGAGAGATCTGGCCAGATTCTCATTTGTGTTGAGCAATTCATCCAGTCTAGAAATAGCCTAAGTTTCATCACTTGAAGGCACATAAATCAACTGGTTAGAATTCTGAAACATAAGGAGATGAGTCTCAGCATCCCGAATATCACCATCATGCTTTGAAAATGTAAACTTACTCCATTCCCTAAGCCTCTACATAGTAGATTTATGCTTAGATTATAAGATCTGAGAGGTAGATCCCATACTCCCAGAATTCCATGAGTCAATGACAATCTCCCGACAACCCTTTATCACAAGCCTTGCATTATTGAATTTAAAGGGTATGGGGGCCATACACATCCCACCAGAAGAAATATCCACTACCAAAGGATTATGGTCAGAGTGTAATTTGGGACGAATAAGCCCAAATGCACTGAAAATACCATTATTATCATCAATATGAATGAAGCACCTATCCAACTTACTGGCCTCCCTCCCATTAAGAGTATATCTACCCCATGTAAAATCAGCACCAACCATAGAGACCTCAATGAGGATACAAGAATCAATGCAATGTGAAAAATCAGTTGTAGCAATCCTGTGAAAGCATGATCCAATTTTTTCATCTAGTCTCAAAATAGTATTGAAATCACCTATAATGATCTAGTTAGGAGGAAAAGAAGAGGATAAATTAGACAAGTCACCCCATAGCTCTCTCCTTACCAAATAGGGATGGGAAGCATATGCACATGAAACAAATTAAAATTTCCCATTCAAACAAAAAGCAACAGAAAAAATCTGCTTCCCTTGAGTACAAGAAGTTAGACTGATAGAGTCATGCTTGAACACCCATAAACTCTCCACATTTCGATCATTCAAATTGTGCTTAACAATGGAGTAACCAAGTGATTCCCATTTGAAAGCTTTCCAACTACAAAACCTCATCCTTGGCTCAGCAATACCAATGATGAGGGTCTTATTAGTCATAAGAAAATGTCTAATGGACTTGACCATGGGAGCATTCCCAAGCCCTTAACAAATCCAGAAAAGGAGATTCATCAATGCAAGGAAGACATCACCCTTGTTTGGACTATACCCTTAGAAAGCTCCCTGTTGACCTTTCCCTTACCTTTATTATTAGTATCCTTATGAAGAACCTCGGAGTCAGATACAACAACATCATCAGTTGCATCCTCATGGGAATCCACATCCCCATCCCCAGCACAATCTGACAAAAAACCCCAGAGAGAGGACTAAAATTATTTCTGTAGATATCAATCCCTTTTCCTAACTCTGTATAAATCTTCCTCTTTGCAATTTTATTGAAAGGGACTTGAGTAAAGACCTCCCAAGAAGAAGCTTTAGGATCATGATCTTTCAAAGAAACGTGTTGGTCAGTTTAGGGGGAATTGAGGCGGCCTTACCCCACCCCCTGTCGCACATCCCCAGCTAGGCCCAGGGTTGCCACCCTTGGGCTTGGGCCAGTTCCACACGGGGTCGAGGGGACGAGAGGATCACTGGCGTACAGTGCACATTGCCTTTGCGAGGAATCGAACCTGAAACGTCAACGACAGGATGCCACCGACTTGAACCAACTCACCCATCCCCTGTGGGCTAAAAACGTGTTGGTCGGTTTAGGGGTATTGAGGCGGCCTTACCCCACCCCATGTCGCACATCCCCAGCTAGGCCCAAGGTGGCCAACCATGGGCTTGGGCCAGTTCCACCTGGAGTCGAGGGGATAATAGGATCACTGGCATACAGTGCACGTTGCCTTTGTGAGGACTCAAACCCGGAACCTCAACGACAGGACGCCACCGCCTTGAACCAACTCACCCAGCCCCCGCGGGCTAAGACAATATTATTTAACATGAAGGTTATTGCCTAGAAATTGGATTTGTCAGAATGAATAGTAATAAATAAATTATGAATAAATTATCCTTTACGTATCAAAAAATAACTTATTTCTTATCAAATAATTTCAAATGTAAATGAAAAAATATTTTAAAATAAAAGAGAAGTTTTTTTTCCTGAAAATCTAGTTTTATGAATGAAATATATTTTTATCTTAACAAAATAAATTAATAACTGATTATGAATTATTTTAATGATATTTAAATATTATATATTAAATTTATTGTTTTATTATTTGTAAAATATTTTTTTAGACATGTAAGAAGAATAAATCCAATGTTATGCTTAAAATTTATTTATCAAAAAAATAGTTTCCATTGTGTTCTGCTTGCATATTTTTCAATTAATCTATTCCACTAATATAAATCTAAATTGATTAAATGGATTACATATTTTGAAATAGGATGTTTAAATTTTGTAAATAGGTCCCTTTTATTTTTAGGGATTATAAATATCAACATTGGTAAAATTTATCACCTCAGTAAATGGGAAATCATGTTAATCTATGATAAAAATAAGGGATACAGTATTAATTCATCACAATAATTTTTATTAAACTAACTTAATTATACCCTTATCACCTTATTAATTGAATTAAATTTCTACAGAACACCTTTCAATGACAATAACTAATATAATATTTAAATTAATGAAAGTTACAAAATAGCACTCTCTTAGTTTTACATATATATAATGTGTCCAGATATGTATAAAAGAAGTTGATAAAGAAATATAAATAACTATTTTTATCATAATAAAACTATCATCATTATTTAATTTTCTTTATAATTTTTTGAAATTATATTATTACCTTAAATTTTGACACAATAAATATTTTATTAATAGTAAAATAAGATAATTTTTGAAGAAATATTAAATTTAATATAATTTGAATTATTTATAATGATACAAGAATTTAATAAATTAATATTACGAACTATTATTTTATAAAATGATTCAATTCGAATTAAAAATTATTATTTTATATTTTAACTCAAATAAAATGAATGGTGTCAAACTAAATATTAAGGATATTTTATCAAAATAATATTTTATTATTTTATTTAGAAAACATAAAAATATTGAAATAGGAAATGGGGGATAATATATGGTCTAAAATTTCAAACATTTTCTATTTGTGATAAAATTTTAACTTATATGTAAAATTATGTAACGTTAATAGGGATAAATATGTTACTGCAGTTATGGTTTACATTGGTTATCTAAAGGATTAAAACAAATGATAAGGTTTAAAACACCACATAAACCAGTTAAATTTTATTTTTTATGTTATTTAAAGTATATTTTATCTTACAATTGAAAATCTATCCTTTTTGGAGGCATCTAGGATAGATTATAACTTAATTATATTTTAATATTTTAAGAAATTCCATGAGTTCCCATCCCCTCACTTATAAAAGGACACATATACTTTATGTTCTTCATACAAAATGGATACATATATCTCAACTAAAAATTAAAAAATTGTATTCTCCAATCCCTTATCCATATTACATATGTGATGGTCCTCATAAAATACAATCCCTAGGGTACGTAAGAAGAGATTTAAGGGAGAAGATCTAAAAATATGGTGATCGCCAAAACTAGCCACTTTATTTTTATTTATTCATTCACCTCATAAATATAATTTATAATATTTATTAAATAATATATTAAATATCTAAAATATACTAAAATGTTTTTAGGATTATGAACCCACCATTATTCAACATCTTTTCCAATAAATTATAAGTGAAAGTATCAGTCATGTGTACATATGACTTACAATCTCTATATAGGGATACAATTCATTTTCCATCCCCTTATTTTATGGAATAGTATTACGATTGGTTTAATATTTATATATAATATTAATGACACAATTATTATTTTGTATTTATAATATCGTATCAATTTTCTTTCTTTTCAAACCATTGGAAAATAATAATGATGCTCGGGCGTATATATGGATTACCGCCTCCACAAAGCGATTTAATTTGATTTTCATCATTGTTTTACATGGATAGAGATTTGATATGTAATTTCAAACATTTATTTTCTATTATTAATTGAAAATATCCCAGTTCAAATTTTATTCTATGTAAATAGTTATTTTAATTGACTAATGGAAATTGAAACTTAGTTGGAAATTTTCTTTAAAAATGGTAATTATAGATATATTTATATTCTTTTGTAAATTGAAATAAAATAATTTTGAATTAATTTGAATAATATTATCACAGTGTGTTTCAAATGTTTAATAATAAGTCTCTATGGAAAAATATGAATAATTGTTTACGAAGGTTGGAAAATCATAGGGGACATAAGTGACCGTTAAATCCATTCTCACTACAATGACTATAGTTATTGGCCATGTGTTGACCGTAGTATTGAGAGTCTACTTTGACATGGTCTATATGGATATACTCCATAGGAATATCCACTCCCTACCATGTAGAAGAACATACCTTTCCTTTATATGATCATGTGCATTTCTCATGGTCACTTCATCACCTTATTGTTCCACCACCCTCTAGGTAGGCATACCTACTGTGATCTTTTACCAAATCAAGCAATTTGACAGTTGGAAACCTAATAATGTCCTTAATTATATGAATTATTACTAGATGATTTTACCACTTATTCCTACAAATTATATGCCTCTTAAGATACCATGTGACCACCAAATAATTCAAAACAACCACTTCCCCCAAATAACCCAATCTATGTCGAATGATGATTAAATATAATTTGGAGGTCATGAATCACTCCAATTGTCACCAACACCCCTTAATTTACAACACCATGAGAAAAATTAGAATTATTTCTACATTTCAGGCACCAACTTCTATGATCATTGTCGAATCTGGATAGACGATGGAGTATATCCTATTTTCTAGGAGAGTCACGGTTGTACACCAATCCAATCCAAGCTCCACATTGACTATGTAATAGATCCAACCTAATTCACCAGAAGTGAACCCACCATGCCTATTTTACATCTTGGATGTTTTGAATTTCCACTTATTTTTAAAGGAGATCTATCATTTTCAACCCGAGATCCAGAACACAAAGGACTAAGCGCCCATGAGAAGATGAATAAAATAGGAGAGTGAAATCATATCGATTTCCAAACTATCAAAATATTTTAAGAAAAAATATACACTCTAATATAGATAAAACCACAGTTTCATGATTTGATCTTCAATTAAGTGGGATTTATGATAATCCATCCAACAAAAAAAATAATTTCCTAAGACCAGAGACCGTTGGAATTTTATGGAAAATGATGTAACATATGGGTTGTAAAGACTGATAATGTGTGATGTTTCTTTTTTACAAACAATAAATCCAAGGTGCACGTAAATAACAAGTCCCATTAACTAAATTGAAATCTCATTTTCCCCATTAAAGAAAAACAAAAATATCTTTGGTATTGTGAATCACCAAAAAACTACACCATAAAAAAGACTATGATCTTGTCTTCCAGAGGACCACAAAATTTATCCATAACCTTAATATCAGAAATGTTCCGATCACCTAGCATAAATTAATCATGGCCTGTTTTGAATTCATAGTATGTTCTTAAATTTCGTGAATAAGTTCATTCCACTTGCATAGAGGTAAGGACATTCAGATGGACAAGCATTATTCTACAAGAGGAGGAGGACTAGCTCAATCTACAGTTGGAACACTCAAACCCTGATTGGAATGACTCTAATTTTATTTTCATACCCTATTTCAAAAATTATAATTATGGAACAGTAGGAATTTTTTTTCACCATGTAGAATCCCCTCATTCTCCATGTTGATAAATTCTGATCATTAAATGTTATTAATAAATGTTTTATGGATCTTAATGTTTTTAATCAGTAGTGGTTTCTTCTAGAATTACTCGTTAATGTATTCTCATTACTATTAGAATTGAACACACAATCCACCTGGATTTAATTAACTACATGTGATAGAAAACAGCGGTGGAATTCAAGGGTGAACCGAGGTATCTTGTCAACAAGATATGAAATGGTAGAGACTACATTGATCATCTTATTTCCCCATATGAACCAAAATATTCTCCTAAATTTAAAAAATTAGATTCAATTTACAAGAAGAATAATATAGACCAATTGAATTATGATTAAAAAAATTAATAAGGGAATGATCCAAGGTGATACCCCTACATGTGAAAATTAAATTTTAAAACAATAATTAATGTTGTTTATAGAAAATGGAACCCCTAAAAAATATTTCAACATACCCCCACACTACCTTATATAGAGTCAACTTGAGACCCCCTGTACCGAATTTTTCTCCGATTCAAGAAAAAAAAATTTGAGTGCCCCACGATAATTGAACTTCATATATGGTGTCATTTTTGTGGAATACATCATTTTATTTTATTTTTTTGAATTTTTTTTTAATTGAAACAATCCAATTCTTCTAACCTCACTGGTTTCGATCGAGTGGTTTAGAGGACTGTGTAAGCGAGGCATGGATTTCTAAAATTATAAAATAAGAGGAAGTAGATTTTTTCACCATTCCATATACTGACTCTCCCTCCCAAGTATATTCCTAAATAAAATTAATATATAATGTGAAAAAAATGAAATATCATCTTTCACAGTTTAACAAGACATTATGAGAAATGTATGAACCGAAAATAAATATTAATAACCAAATATTACAATTAAATGATCAAATGGATTTTGAAAAAAATATATTGATTGGGACACTACCTATGTTACAAGATTTATCTGGTGATGACCCCAACAAGATCTTGAGAGTATTCAATGAATTTTTAAAAAAAAATCAGCACTAGAGAAGTCACTTTGGATCAAAAAAGATGGAAGGCTTATCCATGCTATCTTGAATGGGATTATAAGGAATGGATCCAAAATATAATACTTAGAGAAGCCACCTCATGGAATTATATATAGAATACTGTCCTCAAAATTTTTCCCCGCATTAGGTGGTTCATAACTTCGAAATAAAATCCTTGGAATCGAATAGGAAACTAGATAAAATCTATATGAGTTTTGGGAGATATTCTAGAAACTAACCACATTATTTCAGCACCATTCATATAAAGAACATAAAATCATGGTAATATCATAACAAGGATAAATGGACATTGAATGAAAGCTACATGATGATTATTTTTAGAAGCAGTAATTTATTAGTCACCAATTGGTGTACTTGTGCTAATTGATATGATATCACAAAAATGCCAAAATTTTGTTATGATAACTATAACCAGAGACATACCTGAGGTAAAACGTTCCAACTCACCTTTGTTATAAAATAAAATGAATGAGATAACATCTCTTCTGAGATAGATAGATATGAATAATTCATATGAATCATCTCTCACCACACCACAATTTTCTTCCAGCTATGCTACTCTTAGGATCATTTCAAAATGTATTCCCTCAAGTTCAATGGACTAAAATTTGAATTCAAATGTTATGGATGTAATTTCAGAAGAAACCTAGTATTAAAATATTTTTATAATAACCAATTTTGGATCTATGAGACAACATAAATAAAGGAACCAGTACCGAATGAATTCCCACCAGATTCTCAATATATTAATCAACCACATCCATAATAGTGATAGAATTTATAGCCCTCTATAAGATACTAGCAAGTAAAACCACAAGAAAAATCCATGAAGGACATGCTGAGAGAGGAAATTGAATATCAAAATAGTCGACAGGCTAATCTCTACACTCATGGATCTTAATTGAAGGAATTTAATGGAATGTTTGGCCAACTCATGACCACCCTCATTAATATGATAAATCATGTATTAGATATTCTTAATACTCAACCAATTACCAACCCTAAAGAAAATATTAGTGCTATAATATTAAATAATGGAATAGACGTAGAAAATAATGAACGAACACATCTAGAAATCAGAGGTGGAAGAGAAACCATCCACGAAGATGAGATATCTACTCATGAAAAATAACCTAAGTAAAAGTAATTGATGGTTCCATCAAAAAAGGGAAAGGTAAGTCAAAAAATATAAGACCCACAAAAACCACGACTACCCTTCCCTTAGTGGATGAATAAACCTATTAAAACCAGGGATTATTCACTATAGTAGGAGATACTAGAAGCCTTTATGATTTTAGAGATTAGTATCCCCAACTAAAATCTATTATCTATATTCCAAGGTATGAAGAATTTATTAAATACATCTGCATTGGTAGAAACTATTTTAAGGAAATGAATATATAAGGTTAGTAAAGAATGTTTCTACCCTTGTTACCCATGAAATCCACCATAAATGCCAATATCTAGGTATTATTTATTCCCTAAAAAAATTTATCCTCACATTGTTCAGGGCACTGTGTGATATATGAGATTCAATCAATGAGATTACATGTTCTATATTTTATTCTATGTAGATGGGAGAAGTAAAACCCACAAATGCAGTTGTAAAACTAGTCAATCACATCATTTCCATCCTAAAATGTGTCTTGGATGATGTATTATTAATGGTAAATGGATACACATTCCCTACTAACATCTATATCCTCCACATAGAAGAATGAAAAAGGAAAGACCACTCTCCAATCATTTTAGGTAGACCATTACTAATGACTACTAAACCGACATAAATTGAAATTAAGGTTCCATGTCTATGAAATTAGGTTAGGAAATATTAGATTTCCACATCCTTGACTCAATGAAACAATAACATGAAGATGATGCTGTTTTTATATTAAATCTATCTTGAAAACCTTGTTTTTACAGCTTGAAACAAGAATTTTTACATGATATAATCAAATTTGAACAATCTTCAGAAACACCAATCCTTCATTGTAAATCTTTTTTTAAAAATAAATTTAATAATTAGAAAGTCTGGAGTAATGATCAATTTGAGTAAATTGATGAAAATTATTTTGACGAGTTAATAAAATTTGGTACTAAAAATTTTTACTTGCATGTGCGGGTTTCCAACATGAGGAACACTGATCTAAAAACATCTCTTGAAAAACCCCTATGTTATAATTAAATTTGCCTGAATCAAACATAATATATGTATTTTTGAAATAAATTAAGAAACATCAAGTCAAAATATAAAATGATTTAGATCCTATCTAAGAACACCAACTACAAAAAAATCTGAAAAATAATTCTAGGGAATTATGTTGGACATTTGGTGACATCCTACGGATTATCCTAACCACCAGCATGCATATGATTTTATTGAATGATGAATACAAACCATTGATACCACCCAAATAGGCATAACCCAAACCTTCTATAAATATTAAAAAATAGTTAGAAATATTTTTAGTTGTAGTAGTAATCTTCCCCATCTCTAACACCCAATGGTTAAGTCCTATTCACATTGTCCCAATGAAAAATGGTTACACTATTGTACAAAATTAGAACAATGAGTTAATGGCCACAAGAGTTTATAACATTTTAAGAATATTCATAGATTATATGATATTGAATTATGTGACTATAAAATACCACTTCCCCATACCCTTTGTGGACCATATTTTTGGGAGACTCAATGGAAAGGGTCAGTATTGTTTCCTTGATGGATTTTCTAGTTATTTTCAAGTTCCAATAGCTCCCTATAACAAATACAATGTCACTTTAACCTATACCTTCAGTTCATTTTCTTATAAAAGGTTGTTTTACAGGCTTTTAAATACCCAAGGTTCATTTTAGATTTGTATGGTAATTATTTTCAATCAATTAATTGAAAAATTACTTAAGGTATTCATTGATTAATTCATTGTGTATGAAACTTTTTTTCAAAGACATATGGAGAGACAATAAAAATTTTTAAAAATATTTATTGAGAAAACGAGGGTTTCAAATATTGAAAAGTATAAATATATGGTTAAAATGGAATTTTTTAGGATATTTAATTTTTAAAGCATGTATTCATGTTGATAAAGATAATTTTGAAGTTATTTACAATATACCTAAACCCAAAACTATAAGCCACATTTGATCATTAATTTTCAACATTTGATTATATATAAGGTTTATTCAAGGAGTTGGAAAAATATTATTTTCCCATAATTAAACTATGTATTAAAAAAACTGATTTTTTAAAGATTAATGCTTGAAAACTTGTTATATATTGAATGTGTTCTTGACCACTTTCCCCATTATCTACCCCAAAACTAGAGCCATCCCATTGAGATTATATGTGATGCATCTAATATATTTATAGGGGATGTTCTTTCCAAAAATATTTATAGACTTATAAAATGTTATCCTACACTTAATATAACCTAAAAACTTTCTATATTATCTACCCTATAATAGATAAAGAGTTTCAATTATTTTTTATAGTAATAGAAATATTTCATTCTTATCTTTTAGAATGTAAAGTATCTATTTACTATAATCATTATGCATTGAGATATCTTATATAGAATTATGATGAAAATACCAGACTAGTGAGATGGATGTTTTTATTGTAGGATTTGACATAGAGATTGTGGATAAAAAGGTATGTGAAAATATCATATCCTGCCATATAAACAAGCTACATCGCACTACTACGATAGATCCAATCACCAAGACCAATCAAGATGATTAATTCCCTATTGAGAAACTATATATCCTCACCCAAAGACCTTGTACATTGATATATTGAAATATTTTTCATAGAAAAAGTACCCCTCTTCCTTTCTAATCATTAAACTGCTAAACTAAAATCTGAATAAAAATATTATGTTTGAGTGGATCATGATTTATATAAAATTTGTATAAAACATTCATTAGAAGGTGAATCCTTAATGATAAAATGAACTATGTACATTCTTCGTGTTATGAAATTGCATGTGAATTCCTTTTTAGACCTCAAATAACTACTATAAAAATTATGGAAGCTAAATCGGTTTGGTCCTTAATATTTAAAAATTAACATTATTATTTTATAAAAATGTCCAAAATTCGAATTTATTAGTGGAATTTCAAAAATTCATCAGATACATCCAAAACCATTGATTTTCTATGAGAAATTAATTTTTTGGGGAATTAACATTATGGGACCATTCCCTATGCCATATATGTATTGCTACATTTTATTAGTAGTATATTATCTTTCTATGTTGATGGAAGAGAAATCCACTAAAACTGAAAAATCAAAATCATTGATTGAATTTATATAATTAATATTTTTTGTATATTTAAAATTCCATGAGAAATTATTAGTTACTAAGGATCCCAATTTGACAACATGAACATGGAGTCCATCATGAGAGAATATAATGTGAACCATCAAATCTGTACTACCTACCACCTACAAAAAAATGGTCTTGATGAGGTGTCCAATAGAAAAGTAAAAATAATTTTGGAGTAGACATTGTAGCCCAACAATTGGGACTGGAGTAAGAAATTAAAAGTTCCACTTTTGCAACATAGAACTACCTAGAAAATACCATTTGGTATGTCCCCATATAGGATTGATTACGGTCAAAACAATGAATTTTTTATTTATCTACATCACAAATCCTATTTAGTTATCAGAAGAGTGCACCAATAGTTTTTTGTGGAATGAAAATAATTAAATATGAAAATTATGGACCTTGAAGAGTTGATAAGAGAAGAGTATATTAAATCACCATTATACAAGGGGAAAACTAAAACTTCTCATGAAAATTGATCTATAAAACAAAATTTCATGTTGGGAACAATGTACTATTATTTTTCTAATGGATGATTCTTTTCACTGGTAAGATCTATTATAGATGGACTAGACCAAAAACAATAACTAATACCTTTCCTTTTAGTGTAGTTAATATTTAATTAGAAGGTTTAACATATACATTTAAGGTGAATGGCTAAAAAGTTAACAAGTACATGTAAGAATTTGGGATATAACCTATGGAGGATTACAAACTCCTCCCTACTGGTGATAAATAGAGAACTTCTATATTATGTCTTCCCCTCATGTTCCTCTAGATAATTAATTTATATTTTTTTTTCATTAATAAATGCATTCTAGAATCAAAATAGAAGAGTATTTAAACCATGTATGGTGGAAGATATTAACTTGTTATAATAGTTTTTAAATTCTAATCAATTAGTCACTACATTCATGGATGTTTTTTCTTAAAAAATATAATGTTATTGTGAGTGAAATATTTTGGCGGAATCAATTTTATAACTAGAGTTCACTTATTTTTTAGAAGTCTATATGATGTAACTTTAACTCTATAAAAAACCTTATGGATATAACTCAAATTATGAAAAATATAGGTCATTTGAAACTAAAAGAAAAATGTGAAATTGGAATCCATGGTGAGTCTCTGATATAATTCCACTAGGTTCATTTTAGTAGTTAAATAAGTCTATTTTTTGAATCCCAATAGGATTTATTCATATTAATTTTCAAAAACAAATTGGCTGGGAAAAATTAAAATATAGGGAATTGAAGAAAAATATTTTATTTAAGTGAGGGGAATATTAAACACCTAAAGGGAGAAATTGACATATATCACATTAATTTGAGTTGTATAAAAAATGTGGAAAATAAAAATTTGGTTTGAGGGAACTTTGGAATGATTAAAAAATGTAATTGGATATAATTAAATTATTCATTCCACTTATATCTCTTTCAAATTAATTCGAAAATGGAATGTTGAATGAAGTGAAATGAGGAAGTGGTTTGATTTACATATAAGGAATGGAAATTTTCATAGGGGATAAGTCTCTATTTACTTATTCTCTAGATGGCAATTTTAGATACAGTCCATAAGAATTTATTTTTTAATAAGTTGGAATTAAACAATAATACTACTCGATAGTTAAATAGTTAATGTTTTGAGGTGATGTGAGCTATGATATCCAACATTTACTTTATATTATTCATTGAAAATACCCAAATTTTAATTCAATATCTTCGAAAATAGTGATTTTTATTGACTTTTGAAATCAGAACATATTTGAAAATTGTATTAAAATATATTCATTATTGATATATTCATCTTTTAATATAAATTTTGATCCCATACTTTAAATGGAATTGATTATTATTATAAAAGTTAGTTTTAATTGTAGAAAAATAATACACTAAAAAATGTGAATGTTTTTATTATTAAGGATAAAAACTTACAGAGGTGGGATGTGGCTGTCCTATCCATGGTAACTACGTTGATTTTGTAAAAAGAACATGCATTGTACCTAGTATTGATAACCCATTGTGACCCGGTTGGTATGGCTACCATCCATAGGCATTTCTACTACATACCATGGATAATAACAAATTGTAACTTTTTCTAACCATGGTCACTGCTCATTGTCACTTCACCACCTTACTGTAAAACCATCCTCGTGGTAGGAATACCTACCCTAATCATTTTCCTTTTCAACCAATCCCACGGTTGGGATACTTACCATGTACTTCATAGTAGACATACTTACCATAAGATGTTCCCACCTCAATATAACATTACGTTGCCTCTCAAAATTCCATGTGACCACCGACTAATTCCAATCCACCACATCCCCTAAAGAACATAATCCCTATACAATGAATCTTGATGATGATCCTGAGGCTCGGAAACACTCCAAATGTCTCCACTATAATTTATTTTACACCACCATGAGAAACATCATTATATAAACTCAGTTTGAGCCACTATCAGGTGCTACCCATGAACAGTGGAGTGAATCCCCCTTTATGGGAGAGTCACAATTGTAATCCAATCAAATATATGATACATAATGACTAATGTTGAGATCAATGAAAATGTTCCATAAGTGAAGTCACCTTACCTTTTATAACTATGATTAAGTTTTTACATTCCACTCAATTGTAAAAGGTATTGCTTCCTACCAACACTAGAGACACATAATAATGGAAATAACACTCATTAGAAGTTGAATAAATTGGAGGGAAACATCTAACAGAAGATTGCACTATTCGATAATTTTAATAAGATTTTTAGACCATTACATTGAACTAAATATGGGTGCAATATTTGATCTTCAAGTAATAGAGATAAATTAAAATTCATCATAATGAGAAAATATTTCTCCACTAACAAGAGATAGTTGAAATTAATCAGTTATTTATTGATCAAATAGGTTACATAAATGATAGAGTATGATGTTTCCTGGTTATAAATGATTATGAATATGAAAAAAAAAATTATGCTGGGAAGAACTAGAAAAGACAAATAAAAAAAGGGCACTAAACCTCATCATGGAAGAATCACTAAACTCATTGAGACACTTTATTCAAGATATGTGATGATCAATCTGTATAAATTAACCTACTCCATGTTGAATTCATAGAGAATTCCTTAATTTCATGAATATGTCCATAAGGATCATGTGGGGGGAATAATGATCAGATGGATGAGAATTATTCTATAAGAGGTGGAGGATCATAGAACTTTAAGGTTGGAATACTCACACTCTATTGGCTATGGTTCTCCTTTTATTTTTATTGTCCATTGTTAAAACTCCAATTATGGTGCACTAGTATAGTTATGATTTCTCTATGGATATTCCTGTAATTCCCCTATTGATGACAAATTACAATAATTTAAATTATATTACTAAATCTTTTGTAGTTCTTAATGGTTTTAATCAGTAGAGTTTACTTCTCAGTTTCAATTTTAATTTCTTCAGTTTATTATCATCATTTCACACACAATAAACTTGGATTTAAATCACTATATGCGATAGAAAGAAGCGGAGGAATTCAAGGGGTTATAGTGGTATCCAACCACCATTAAAAGACATTGTATGGACTTCAGTTATCATTTTATTTCCATATCCTACATGAAATATCTTGAAACAATTAATTAATGTGATTCATTTCATAATAGGAATAATGGAGACTAGTTGAATAATTATTTAATTAATGAATAATGTAATGATAGAAGGTGATAGAAATAATAATAAAATTAAATTTTATACTAATATTTCAGACCCTTTTTAGAAAATTAAGCCCAAAAAATAGGATTTAATTCACCCCCAACATTGTCTTCTCGAGAGGCAACTTGGGTCCCACTATATTACATTTTTCTTGGGATCAAAAATAATTTAGTTGGTATCCCTCAGAAAGGTTATAATTAGATTATAAAAAGTATGTATTTAATGTATATTTAATATTTATATGATATAATAATCATTATATAATGATTAATTATTATTTATCTATCATTCATTTAATTTGTCAAAAAGTGAAAACAATGTTCTTGCATACGTATGACCAACCATCTCCACGAATAGTTCAATTACTTTTTATATCTATATATTTTATAGATGACTATAAATATGTATATAATACAAATATATGATATATTTATATATATTATTATGAACATTAGATGAAAGATATAAACATAATATATGTATAATGATCAGGACTGGGTAATCAAAACATGCTTGAAAAACAAAGTAGATATCACCCATAATAGCAATTTTAATAAAAAATTGTTATTAAATGGGAAATAAGATGTCAAAAATAAATCAAACATGATATTATTGATAAAAATATGGATCTAGAATATATTTTTACTAAAAAATATTTATTATAAATAAGATACAAATGAATAAAAAGAAAGGTGATACTTGAGTTACGAGATTTATGTTTCAATCATATATTAGTTGGGATTGATTATTATTTAATTTCAATTGAGGAAATTATATGACCTATATCTGATGATCCCATTTAATTTTATTCTCATATGTTAATTTCTTGGGAATATATTTTTTCCTTTCATTTTCCTCACATTAATTATTTAAGATATCAAAAGTGTGTTTTTATAGAAAATAAACATTATTTCTCTATTCAGTCTAAAATCCATTTTCTCCCATATTCATATGTTCTAAAAATATTTTAAAGAATAATATGTACATTATCGTATTAATTTTTAATTTCATTTTAAACCATGTTTGAATTTTGATGAGTTTTTTTTAAATGAAATATTCTTTTCATTTTCCAATCAAGACACCTTTTCACTTTTCTACAAAAGTGTGAAAGGAGTGTTTTCTTTTAAATAGTATGATGTAAACCAAATTTCCTAAAATCATGACTACTAAATGATAAGAATATTAATATAAATGTTTCCATAGTTATTTTACAAAAAATAATTAATAGTTTTGACATATTATATTTTAAAAATTGCATTTGCAAATGAATAAGATATTTTCCTCATAAATGTTTTTACTTGTATTTATAATCATCGGTGACAATAACCATTGTTGTTTGTTATTTTTCATTGGGAATATGATCCATAACAACATCGTTATTATTTGACTAGATTTCTTATTAATTTTATGATTATATTTTTAATAAACCCATTTTTTCATTGTTATGCTATGATAAGAACAATTTTTTTTTAATAATTCCCATTTTGAACTAATGGGTATTGATATGATGATATGATGAATATTTTAAAATTATGCATAACACATATATATTTTTCTAATTATCATGCGGGTGGGATGAGAATTATATATTTCTTTATTTCATTAGGTAAATTATTATATCTCATTTGATAATTATGAGAAATAGGGTGATGTGCTCGATCCATTAAGGGAAATAAGTCAATGTGCTTGATCCATTGTGAGAAATAAGTCAATGTTCTTGATATATTAGGGAAAATAAGTCAATTCTCATTATTAACTCTTTGAAATAGGTGTTTAAGATTTATCCATTAATATTTTATATTCTTATTAGTTAACCTTGACATATGAAATGGTTTCTATACATATGATGGTACCACACCTTTATGACCTGATCTTATGGTACATGATTGATTTATGATGGCTTCTCACTGTTATGATTCATGTATTTTGAAATGAAAATTTGTTATGAAATAAACATAGGTTATGATATTTTATAAATTGAGTAATAAAGACTTTTGATATTATTATTATCTCTTACCCATATTGTTATGTTATTCATTTATATGATCATTTGTTGATATATCCCATGTTCACACATACTATGAATCTGAGCTCACTCAATGCCTTTATTTTCCACAGGTTATGATTAATGGATTGTGTAGGGTACTTTTATAAAAATTAACAAATAAACATATATTTATAGGAGAATTTAAATATATTTCATGAAATAATAATATTGTATCTACAATCTCCAATGACAACAATCCTTTATGGCTCATGGGTGTGTATTTGAGGAATTTATTGAATATTATGTTAAAAAGATATTATTTTTATTTATGAAAATAATAGGAATTTAAAAATTCATTTATAATAACATAATAAATTATGGTTAAATTATTTCACAAAAATATAAATTAAAATGGATTTATGTTCATTATCATTTCAATTCCATGTTTCATTAACACAATCTCAATCATTTCTAAACCATTTCATGGTTTTGATTTAATTATAATTCCATCATGAACATCCCTTACCATTGATTAAAGAATAATTTAATTTCTATTAAATATCCTAATCGTTTAAATACTCATCCCAAATAGACAATCATGTAATCTTCCTCTTCAAATCAAAGGTATTAATAAAAAACGATCTCAACCTCATATAACAATCTCATTGTCATCCTTGATAAAACACTCACCACTATAACCTAGGTAATATATACCTTATATATCTAAGTAAATATACCGTAATTTTTTTGAAATAATATTACATTATGTCAATTTTCTTCTAAATATATGGAATTAAGAGAAATTTCATGATAAAAACGATAATAAGAAATTAAATCCTTTTTAACTTTCTCACAAGAAGAATAAAAACAATCCTAGAATTAAAATGATTTTAAACAATTAATTCTAGTAGAAAGAACCACTTATCATTTATCATGATTTATAAATTTTTCATTATATATGGGAGAGAAAAACAAGTACTTAATTTAAACAGTGGCTTATAACAGAAAATAAATTCAATTAACATGTCCTATCTGGACTTCATATTTCATAACAATTCTATGTTATATAACTATTTCATCGGTTATTTCATTTAAAATATTTCTTAATTTACCAATATGATTGTATAATTCCATTTTAAATAGATTCTATAAATTATCATTAGGTATAAACATCTAATATACATCACCCCCATCCCATTCATTCAATTTCTCAATTTTTAGATATTATTGTTAATAAAAACAATTATGATCATTTTCCCAGGAATATAATCAAATATATATAAAAAAATTAACAAAAAAGTTTAATTTAGATATAATATCCCTCAATTTAATCTTTAACAATGGTTATCTCAAGATGGAAGGATAGAAAAAGAATTTTCATAGCTAAACACTCTTCAATGAATCTAGCTTTAATCACAATGGAAACCTCTTAAAACAAGTGAGGAAAGTCAGCTAAAATATCTCGCAAAATCATGGTAAAAAATTGGTTATCTATTTTCAAGAAAGATTTAGAGATTAAGGGATGGAGAAATGGGGAGAAAGTGTCTCAAAGAAGGTACGACTTGTAGAAATACTTAAGAACTAACCCTTAAATTTTTACAATCTATGATTGATACAAACAATGTAAGGGTGTGGTGTTATGAGTTCCATGTTTCTCCCCAACCTTGGTAAGTGTGGAACTGAACAAGAAGTCTTAGAGAGAATAAAACAACTGAGCCATGATTCTATTGAACGAGTGAAGAACTTAAAAACCATAGAATATTAAGACCACCATGTCATGGTACCGTTTAACCCTTGTAAAAATAGGTAGCCTTCATTGTGTGGTTCGACTGACCAAACTATTTAGAGCCTTGCTATGGGTAGTGTACTTAACCAACCATTTCTGATCATTTATTTTCTACATGAGTGTTCCTTGACCAGGGCCGTCACTCCCACCAAAATAGCTATAGTGGACTTCATGTTTCCCATAAAGATGCTCACTAAAATACACTCAGGGCACAATTATTTCACCATGGAATTTTCTAATAGAAGAACACACTCATGTTCTACCCAACAACCACACATAGGAAAATGGGAATAACCATAAGACTTTCAAATGTGGGGATCTCTAAGAACCAAAATAGTCATCCCCATGCCCATAACTCAAAGAACCTAGCCAAAATGATTATAACTTTAAACCAAAAACCAAAACGAAAACCACCATGGGTATTTTATACACAATTGAGTTCCGATAAAGAAGAATTTACCAGCTCAAAAACTCTTCCTACTATTTTAGTATAATTCCAAGATCACCTTCAACACCTCTGAAACCTTGGAATTCATAAAGGGTTTACGGAGATTTATCCCTTAAATAATATACCTATCAATTTATTATAATCCTAAGGAATCATAATGAATCATGGGATGAAACAAAGTTAGAGAAACCATGAAAATCATCTAGAGAGATACATCTAAAATAGGGATCTCCCAATATTTATAGTAAATCCATCCATCATTATAAGAGTATGAAATTTCAATAAACTCATACATTGGAATGTATCATATATATAATCAAGAAATCAAACCCCAAAAGAGAAAGATAATGCTCACTCATTTTCAACTCTCATTCACAAGTAGATTCATCCAAACCTCCATGTCACCATAAAATATTAATATAAGGGATAACACCCATGTGAAACCACATTCCCTAATAGTCTCGAATCTCAATAAGTCATTTTATGATGTTTTAATCATCTAAAATATCAAATTATTTTCTTGGGAATCATCATGGAGATATTGAGAAAGTTATAATACAATGAAAACATCATGAATCTATATTATATATTGGAAAAGTGATAATGGATATACAATAACACTGACATGCTACATCATCAAAAAATGGCTAAAAATAAAGTATAAATATTACTCCCATAAACCAAACACCACATCCTTTGTTGAATGGATGTCTATAATAATACATGATCTCCCCTATCAAACACTAGAGACCTACTCCTATTATCACCATAATACTTATAATGATCCTGAACTACCTTAATTTCCCCATAATAACCTATAATATCTCCATCATATTTTTCACTAGTTGTGGTATTATATTTACTAACTCTCCAACCTCAGTCCAATACAATGGATATAAGAATGGTTGCCCATATAATGCTTTTAATGAGGTCATACAAATGTTATATTGACAATTGTTATTTTATGAACATTGAATCAATGGAATGTGTTATACCAATGAGCCTTTCAAATTCATAACACATGCACGCATCATGTTTTTTAATGTTATGATAGTATTATTTATTTGAACATATATTTTAGGTTGAAAATCAATGTTATAACATGGTTTAAATCCAAAATAATTTCAGAGAACTCTTCACACCTAGGAGGTGAAATGGGGATAATGAAAAAATGTGATCAACTTCAAAACCCTAGGAAGCCTCGCCACCATTTTTAAATAACACCTCGATGAAACATACACTAAGATCTATTACCAAATCACTAAGAAATGTGTTTCCTTCATTAAGTATCTGACCACAACCAAAATAGAATAATATACAGCCAATTATCAAGGTAAACTAGTGATGAAGTCCATTGAGATATCCTACCACTTGAACCGTGTAATGTCATGTGGTTGAAGAAACACACCAAGAACATGATTTTTGGCCTCCATCTTCTAGAAGAACAAACACTATGATATGAACTTTATTAAAAATTTCTTCATCTCATGCTACTTTCCCCCCCCCCAAGGAATGATAAAACTATTTTGCAAATGTATATAACATTAAAGGGGTTGAAAATTTCAAAGAACTAACACACACATCACTGAATTAATAAAGATACTCCCTTGATACAACACAATATGTTGATCATCCTCATACCCTCCCTTAAGGGAATCTCCATGAATAACTCTATCTCACTAAACCTCCACCATATAATCCCCCATTTTGGAATCGTCCACCTATTTCACTAAATACTAATGCATGATCATATAGATTAAACATTTCACAACCGTAAACTTCTTTCATATCTAGGTATATCATTGATATCTACAACATCAATCTCTTGGAATTAACTTCCTCAATAAAAATACCACCTAAAAAATTCCTTCAGGTCACATTATCCACTAAATTCCCTTTACCTGGTGTATATAAATTAATAAAGTCATAATCTTGTATGAATTCAATCCAC
The DNA here is from genome assembly GCA_963277665.1 of Viscum album. Taxonomy (NCBI): domain Eukaryota; kingdom Viridiplantae; phylum Streptophyta; class Magnoliopsida; order Santalales; family Viscaceae; genus Viscum; species Viscum album. The sequence goes on from OY728126.1 coordinate 125,541,649, forward strand.
CATAACAATAAGATGTTTAATTTAGACTAGGATAAGATATACCTCAAGATATGACCTATGCTGCTAGTAAATAACTCACCAATGAGGTAATACCATAGAAAAATATATGAAAAAAATCAAAAGGATAAACTCAGGATCATGGTTGGAATAGTCACCCTCATGTGGTCATAAACATTGAGATACATAAGAGATAACATTTATCTATTGTAATAGTGTAAAACCCAACAGAAGGTATGAATAATCATAGTAAATCACAAACTCAACTCCTTCCTATGGAAAATTTAAAACAGAAGCACTAAATAGAATCCCCTTCAAATACTAAAATGTTTCCTAACAATAGTTTGTCCATAAAGGGGAATGATCCTTTCTAGTGATGGGTTTTTATGGAGTCACAATCCAAAAAAAATTAGGCACAAATATTCTATAATATCTTATATGATGTAGGAAACTCCTCACCACAAAATCATATTAGTGGATATATTAGAAACAACTACCAGACTTTTCAATTAATCCAAAGACACTCTCTATTATGATGTTACATGTCCCCATAAGTGGACCTCGTGGGACCAAATATCACCCTTTCAAAAATTCCCAAATAGGTTTCGACTTTGATGAATCAAAAAAACTCAGAAGTTCTCTTAATAGTACTCATTAGATGTAGAATACAAAAAAAATTCATCTATGAATGATACCAAAAACCTATCAAGGAACTCATATAAGACCTATTTCATGACTCCAATGAACCCGGATGGGGTATTCATAACACGAAAAATCATCACCACGATCTCATAGTGTCCATAATGATATATGAACATAGTATTTGAAATATCTTCATACTTTACTCTCATCTGATGATATCCTAACCTCAAATCAATCTTAGAGTAGCATCTAGCTACCATTATCTAATCGATCAAATAATTAATCTATGGAATGTGATATTGTTTTTTTAAATTAACCTGATTCAACTTATAATAACTTATAATAAAAATTCATATTGACATATACCTTAGTCCAAAATAAGAGAAAAGCTTCCCAATGTGATACACTAGGCTAAATAAAACCTCCCTATAAGAGACCATCAATCATGATCTTCCAGTCCTGCAACAAAGATGATTTCATTATATATAGAGACATCATGATAAGATATAAACTCAATTAGATCACTATCCCAAATATGACCTCTCATCAAGGGGTTGATTCACAACCTATCTATGGATGACATCAATATACTCTTCTAATACCGTAGGGAACACCACCAGTTGATAATCTATTGAACACACCATTAGCTCTTCTATCATGGATGAAAAGTACTCAGCATTCCACTAACCAATTTTATGGTATCAATCACCCAAGAACATGGAACTCTCATCATTACAATAATAAATTATAGCATAAATTTTAATGAAATATAAGATATCATGCACCGAATATAGTTAGTCTATTCTAAGGATTATGGAATAAATTTTTTTCTTAAAACAAAATAATCATTTGAATAGTAATACTATTCCAGGGTGATCTTACAATATCTCAATACATAAAATAGAATAACTCAACCTAAAAATGATATAGTCAATTCCAAGGGCACAAGAATCTTCTTCCCCACAAGTCCCAAATCATGGATAGGGTGGGTGAAATAAATGAATGTATATATATTGAATCATATAAGGTATTCACCCTTATAGAATAAAAATATATGAAACCTCTCCTAATGTCTGGATATCTCAATACAGGAAACTCTAAGGCATGCATCTGACCATGCCTTGATACATTGTAACACCCCATGTTAATATTGGATTATTTATTTAATATAATTTTGGGTTATTTTGGAATTTTAATAATTTTGGGCTTGAATTTTTATTTTTTATTAAATTTTCTTTAATACATGACTTGTGCGTAGTCACTAAAAGGTATTACCAACCATATAGATGACCTTTAAAAAGGGGTTAATTTTGTGAAAAAGTTAGTATGAACGGTTTTCTCTGAACCATGTGAGTATCCTCGCATTGAATGTAACTTAGTTCATTTGTGCATGTGCATGGTTAATTTTCACTATTAATGCATGGATTGAGGTGATTCATAGAAGATCATGTGTGACATAAATTTATATTTGATTATTTTTATGGGTTGGGGCATGAGTTTTGTGAATGGTTAGTAGAAATCATGTGAGTCATCTTTGATTCATGTCATAGCTTCGATAGTTTCTTTTCCAAGGTTGGTGCAATGTATTTCAAACAATGTGGTCATCCTATATTCACATAAAAAGTGAAAAATACCCACTTACATTCTTTAACTTTGAACTCCCATATCCTCTCATATGCATGAGTCCAACACTATTGATCTCATGGGATAGATCCAACCTCCCCTTCATTGGATCATTAGCCCCATTCCTCTAGATTTATATTATAATTCAAGTTATTGTATCTTACTTATTCCCATTTTATAATTCCTAATTCGTTTATTCCATTTATTATAGGCTTCTCCATCGACCATGAACCCTAATTCATTGTACAACTAAGATGTATGGTTCAAGTCATTTATAACCTTGGGTTTTCTCATTTAGGACTTGAGAATCTCGATGCATTTCTTATATGATTTTTCTCCATGTAAGGGTATATGTTATAACTTTATTTTATTCTATTTGAGATATATGGTTTTATGAAATTCATTAGGATTGAAATTCATGATGTGATTGTGTTTTAGATACCTATTGAAATTAATTTATATTTATAAATGAAATTCTTTTTGAATGTATAAAATGTTTTCCATGGGTTTTATTCATAGTGTAATGGATTTTCATTATAAATTTCAAGTGTGTAAATGAATTTTAAATAGTTATGTATGTAAATTACATTGAAAATTTATATGAGACCTTCCATAAATGAATTTGATGGAAAATGAGAGGCATTTTCCATTTGTGATATTGAAAGAAAAAAAAACTTATATTAAAGGATGATTTAAAAGAGGGCGGTTGTTTCATATGGTTTCTAAAGGAAATTTGAAAACAAAATTTTTGAGAAGTTGAAGTGACCATACATTCCAATATTATTTCCAAGTAAAGATATATTTGGTATTTTATGAGGAAAATTTATTACTTCACGTGAGATTCACATTTATTTCCTCATTATCTATTTCAATCGTAATTGGTTATTTATCATTACATAAATATTTAATGATGTAAAAATTTGTTGTTTTTTTCATGAGAATTGGAGGTGAGGTGTGAGATATTTATTATTTTATTTTTATGTGATTGTATTGATTTATTACACACATCCTTTCTAGATTGGTCATGGAAAACCTATGATTTTATATAGTGGATATGGATATATGTAACCACTAGTGTAGATTGTGTTCTTTATTGGGGGTCACTACACATGGTATATGTGTTCTCCTATGTTATATTACGTTCCCAAAGTAGATTCATGCTCATGGGAAGGATAAATGGACCAGCTAGTTTGACAACAAATTTGGGAAGACATGTTCTTTAATGTCATTCTAAGGATCATGTTGCTATTCCATGATCTTGTTACTTGATTTTTGAGAGATAATTCATGAAACTTATCCTTTGATAAGTAGAGGATGTAAGGGATTTCATCATACTACTTGAAATCCATTATAATCATTCTATTATGGAACTACTTACTTTACCTTATAGCCTTCTTACGTACTCCCTTCATATAATGGTATATTTTGTTGTAGTTATTTCATTATTTATTGTTGGTTTAGTTTATGAAATTGTTTAAAATATGTTTTGGGAGTGTTTTTTAAAATATAAATCCAAATAGTTCTATCCTTTTAGGTTTTTATGATAGATTAGAAATAAGGTTAAATTGTTTCAACTTGTCCCTTTTAAACTCAAATACTATCATTTTTGGGTTTTAATGTATTTTACTTTTAATAAAATACTTCATTTTATTTCGATTTAAAAAAGACAGATTCATAATTTTATAGTGAAAGTGTGTCATTTATTTTTATTACTAAATTTTTCTAATTAAAATCCATTAATATATATTATTAAAAACAAAAATTTATGAACTATTTCTCTAAATGACTTACATGGAATCGTTGGAGAGAACCCACTGGGCATGTTATCTCACACCCAACATACCTACTTTTTGTGCATTCAGGTAACCCCTTACATTTCATATAGCTTTTGTACTCTATTTCAGATTGGCTTTTACTTTCTATGTTCTTTATTGATGAGTTGGGATATGACGAGTAGACTTGGGTTGCACATTGTTGATTTGGAAGAATTGTTTTTTATTATTGGGAGGTTATGTTGTATCAACCAAGATGGAAAACACTTAATGTATTCATTTTTTATATTATATCTATTGATTATTAATTTTTTAGATGAGGTATGTATGTTTATTCTAATGAGTTAAATCTTAATTGTGGGTTATGAATTTTATTTAATACCTATTTGGTTTTTCTTAGTTATATTTTTTATGTACATCTGATAAACAAATTCCACATGTTGAATATTAGGTAGGTAATATAATTTGGGGTCCTGGAATAGTGGTTAAGGATGACCTGTAATACTATATAAAGAATGTTTCAATCCTTAACAACAACTAATTTAAGGATTTATCAAGAATGAGTGGTATTCATTGGGTTCTACATGCATGGTGGGGGTAGTGTGATGTGTTTTGGGTGTTAGGCTTGGTGAGCTTAAGGGAGGGTAGGGTCTCTCGGTGGCTTGTCAATCTGTATGTAGTGGAATTGATGGGGTTGAAAAATGGATATCCAGAGAGTGGATATTTTCCTAGAGGGGGCCAATGTTGGCCTTATATAGACTACTGTGGATGAATAACATATTCATCTGATGAGGCGGGATGATTTTGGCAGATGCTGACAAGAGAAAGGTGTGACCACTGGTGGACTGCAGAAATGGTGCTCAGGCGGATAGGGGGTTAAAGAAAAAAAGATATTTAATCACACCATAGGGTTAGATCCAGATGAGGTTTAGATAAATCTCTCCCAACATTACATGGATCCATATTTTAACAAACAAAAGGGTATGGTTGCTGCCATCAGGACCAATCCATATTCAATGAACAAGTTATTTCTCCCTATGATGCCTTGAAAAGGTATGGGAGTTTGAAAAAAAATAAATATTTTGGGTTGGTTTATCTTGTGGTGTCAACATAATTGGCACATCAAGGGACTTGTATGAGGCTATATATACATTATGGGCCTACGATTCATCTATTGGGCCCCAGTGCTGCTAGGATTACGAGCCATGTAAGGTTACACCTCAACCTAGTTAAAAAGGGAAAAAATAAATAATTAATTAATATCATTCATGATTTTTGTTAAGTAATATGTTGTCCTTCCCTAGGATTTTATGATAAATATATTAAAATGGAATGTTTACTTTATTCCTAAATAATAGTTTCCAACCCATGAGAATTGAGAACACTCTACCAGCCGAGTGGTGGGTTGTGTCGGGTGGCGTATCCAGTCAGCCGAGGATGGTTGATTATACAATGGTATTATTTTCTAGGTTTTTTATGAGCCTAGTTTATTGAGAATTTATACTTGTTTTTTGGGGAGTGTGTTTATAAATTTATGGTGTCAATTTCAGGAATCTAGTAGAGTGTACATGGGAGTGGTTGACTAGCCCTTCCCCATAATGAACCTCGTGATACTAGGGGAAGTAGGGATTAAAGTATTTTAACTTGATTTATTTAATTAATTTGAAGTATTTTAATATGGAAGGATTTTATTTTATTCCATGATTATTTATAAAGTTTATTTTTGGTATCCCATTCGTTTTGGGGTGAAATTTGAGGAAGAATTATAAACACAAAGTGAACTGACACAGTCTGATAAACTATGTAGATCCTATCCTGAATAGGTTTGGGGAATCTATAGAGTTTCACTCATAGTTGAATAATTTTATACCAAACTATACGTAAAATCCATGTATAGCTCAACATCCATCCATTTTTTATTGTATTAACTTTCCTTAGTTTTATATTTCTACTATAGTGTCTCCCATTCCATTAATTTGAGTTAAATAATTCTTGATAGTTCTTTTATGTGTTTGATGTCGATTTTATATAGGTTCAAGTATTATAATTTACATATGATATATGTTTAAAGCTATGTTTTGGGTAAAGAAAGTTAATTTCAAAGGATTTTTTATATAAAAACATTGGATTTGATCGGTGATTTTATTATAAATTCTTGTTTTTATGAAAGTTTTTATGAAATTTTGTTTTTCATTATGGAATTTAAAAGTTTTTATTAAAAATAATGTACCCAGTGGACTAGTGAATAAAAATGAGGGGTGGTGGGGTGGGGGTAAATGAGGGGTTGCATAATATTTCCAATTCCAAAACTATCCAGAAACTTCGTTGGAATTTAAACCTCTTTTCTAGCTTGTGTATATTAGATATACTAATTTTTTACATAAAAAATCAGTTATATACACGAAATTAATTCAATAAAGAGGAACATGGTTTTTTAATATAGTTTGATACAAGGACCTAATACTTACCACGATTAAATATTAATCCAAATTAGGAATTCCCTACTATAATATGATAATGATTATAATGGTTTTTATTTATCATGCATATACTAAGAGAGTAATAATGGACTTAGAAATACTTGTTTCACATAGGACATCTTTACCCATCATCACACTATATTAGAAGGGTTGAACTATGATCTCCCTACATACCCTGAATCACATAGGTTCTATAGAGGCCCATAATATATATGGAAGTGTTCCATTGAATACATTTTAGGAACTTGATTAATAGTTCAGTGTAATATTCTTTTTATTTTATAAGATAGATTGTGTTAAACTCAGAACAACTTCTTAAATTGTAAAATTATCTTGAAGAAACCTATATAACTCAGTCACTGGTTCAAACTTACCTTCATTGGATTCCTCACTCACTGATCTCTAAATATCTTCAAACCCATTATCCCCTTATTTATGGAAGTCCTGACATCAATAACCCAGAGAATGAACTATAGATCGACCGTAATATACTTTTTTCAACACAAGTTACAACAAAAATAGGGGTCATAGGAATATCTTCTTATTCATTTAGATTCAATGCCTAGATAATCTATCTTTTTAGTATAGTCTCAGATCCACCGTCTTTATCTTTGAGACTCTTCTTAAAAATATCTCACTCCACTATAACTCTAGTTCTTTCTATCTTTTAACTCTTTAACACTCTCCTTCATTTACTTTTTATATAGGTCACCACAACTGTTATATATTCTATTTTAAAATAAATAATTGCTTTAATAATTTTTGTTGCCAACAGTTTTATCAATTGAATCATATGAAATAATCTCATTTCTATCCTTATTCTATGAGGCTCATAACAAAGAATCATGATACTAATTTATTTCTCCCCATTTTTTAATGTGGGATGATTATGACCTAAATATTATATTCTTATCATAATCAATGTTTCCTTTATAATGATAAGATTTTCATACTTTTCTTTCACCATTTCATTCTCATTTTTCTATCTATTAAAAGAAATATTCCAGAGTCTTTTAGCTTGTTCTGGTTAGCCTCAAGACTTCCTCATCTTCTTCTCAAATATTAAGTGAGATTAACAGATTCATTCTATTATCATTTATATAGATAAATCATAAATTAAATAAAGCTATGGATTTTCATAATATTTATTTATACTAATATACGATAGTAAATTATCGAAACTTATTCTTTTCATTCTTATAGAAACAATATCAAGGACTTCTTAAACCTATAGATTCAAAAAATATTCCACAAAACTAATGATATTTTTGATTCTTATAAATAATGATAAGATTACTCACTTTATTCAATAATATTTCCACACTAACAAAATTTCAATATCCTCATCCATATAGTCATTATATAGCATTACATTTGTAGTATGGTTTATCCTCTGGTTGGGTGAGATCATCATTAAATTCCACTAGAGACATTCAAATGACCTACACAGTAAAATAAAGCTCCACATGACTTCTCATCCCATATCAATCTTAAATAATGGATATTAATAGGTTCATGATATTTGGAACATAAAGGATCATTATCTACATCAACATATAGGATTTACTCAGAATTTGAATAATTTTTGAAAAAAAAAATTTTCATTCAACATTGATCCTCCCATTAATTTCACAAATATCATATTCATAGCCATTTTATGATTGAAATTAACACCCTTTTTGGGTGTTTATGATGTTTAGATTCATTTTTAGTGGTTCTAGAATCATCCCAAATTAATTTATCTTCATCAGATTCAGAATCTAGAATATTGATTTTTCATCGAGTGGATCTTCAATATGTTCCCAAGTGTTGAAGTCCTACATTGTAGACTTAAAAGTATTAAGTTTAGGAATTTAACAGTTTTATACCTCCTTGAAGTCATAAAATCATAATGTTTTATGATCAAGAAGACTTTCTCTTAGTATCAGATTTTCACAATCAGAGTCTTATGCTACGAGTCTTACGCTCAGAGTCGTATACCTAGAATCTTATACTCATAGTTTTACGCTCAAATAAAACCATTGTTTTGTTCCATATCATTAAATAAACGACATAAAAAATCAAATGACTATATATATAATCCATCCAACTGCTTGACCATCTAAGGAAACTTTATGACCTGGTCAACTAACCACATGATTCCAGATTTAGCCAAATTCTACACATTCTAGTCAAAGTCTATAACTTCTTCAATTGATCTCAGTACATCATCAAACAAAAATCATCCTTAATATAACCACCAGTAGTGTCTTATACACAATAATTTCATCAGTCATATATATCACAACACTAGAATGACCTTCTTTTATCTAATGTTTTATCATACTCACTATTTATCTAGCCTTGTAACTCTGTTTAAAATAACTTATTAAAACATTTTACTATAGAAATAATATCATATATTCCAAATTTTTGTACATAACACTATAAATATTTCTTCACCACATTAACTATTCACCTATAATGATTAGGTCATTTAATCATCTAATATACTAGGATAATAATTAATATTATCTAGCAAAATCTTTAGCTACAGTTTTACATTCATATTTAATTATTAACATATGAGACTCACAATGTATTTCCACTAACATCGTCTTTAATATACATTTCCTATAGTTCATGAAAAACATATTTTCCATGGATTCGGTGGATTATCAAATCCACCACCCATGTCATCAAAACATGTGTTGACATGTGAATTGAAAACAAAATCCTTAATCTAAAAGAATATTTAATATCAACCTTTTATTTTATTTATCAATGATCTCAACATTCATAATCACAATATTCATGCTAACCATTAATAGATGTTCTATTTTCCTATCCCCCTTAAGGTAAAAAAATTAAAATGGTATGAATTTTTTATTTCCATAAATATAAGTGTGATCTTATCCACTTGAAATACCACTTGTTCTGCCCATTATCATTTATTAATCCTAGATAAGGTAGGCACCACGAACTTATTAGCAACGATCCATCATTTACTCACTCTAATTATACTTGGGAAAACAATATATATAAAATATGAGTTTATATCCAAGGAAAAAAAATTTCTATTACATTTTTCTATATAGTTCCAAGTAATCATATATTTTCATATGGGTTGTACAAATAAATTTTTTCAAACATTGGTAAAACTATACTTATCATCAAAGAACACATAAAAAAGGTCATGTTCAAGTAATATACTTCCCAAATTTCCCCCATTTGTTAGATAACCACCTATAAATATAATTATTACACATCAGAATAATGAAAGGAGAGGTAATATTCTCCCTCATAATTCATATACATTGGATTTATTCAGATTATAGTATTTAGTACATGGTGTGTAATAACCTGGTCTTGAGATACAAAGAAATTAAATTTCATTTTGGGAATACTTTAAAAATTAAAATAATTGATGCCCAAATACCATAATAGTCTAGTGACTTTGGAAACATGGAAAAATAAAAATAGGTACATAAAATTGTCGCATCATCTCCAACTAGGATCTTCCTAACTCTCACCCTTCATAAAAAAATCAATCACAATAAAAATCATCATAACCTAGGGAAGGATTCATAAATAGGGGTGAGTACAATTGTTCATTAAGGGAAAACAATGGAGAAATCTAATAATAACTAGAGCATAGGGTATAATAATGGATCATGAAAACAAAATATAATACCCTTCATATCAAAGATCATAAATCATAATCATGGAATAAATATAGGCAGTTCATAATACCTGAATCATAATGAAATAAAGGACATAATCCAAGAGTTAATTACATATGAATAAAGTAGGGAAATGTTTAAAACATATAAGCACATAATATGATTTATCATATTTTCCACGTAATCAATAAAAATACCATATTAGTGGACAAAGTCTAATAATGAATTGTGTACACCCCCATTCAAGAAATGTTTATAAAACTGATTAAATTCCAATTCAAGTCATATATTATTGAACATGGTGAACTCCTATTCCAGCCCTGTATTACTGAACCAAAATCATTTACAATTTAAACCATGTCTATATCAGGAGAGATAAATCATTATCAAACGAATTAGAAGAATATATAGGTCCTGCCGAAATCATAATGAAATTATACAAAAATGTGTTATAAGATCATTAAATATATATCATATATTTACCCATGAATTGAAATGAGTTTAATAAACATATAATCATATCATAACCTACGGATTAGTCTTCATATTTAGTAAATATTTCTTCAGAAACATTCCCCGTCAAGGAATCAGTTTTCAAAACTATATAACTCATGAAAGTGAAAAACTTTACATAAACATGATGTCATCAAAATAGAATACATCCAGAGAAATAATATAAATGTAAAAATTGAGTAATTTCCCCATAAAGGCAAGAGTAACACAACTGTTTGTTAAATAATGTTGAAAGTTATTATAAACCCATATCTAAAGAAAAATATACTTTTTTATTTTTAAATTTATTTTTAAATAATAAATGATTTTGAAAACCAATTCCATGAAAATAATCATACCAAATTATAAAGGGAGCATTGAAAAAAATTGAATCATTTTTTCCTTTGAAAACATTTATAAGATATTGAAAACATTTTGAAAAAAGTTTTCCCATAAAAAATTATAAAAGAACCATGAAAATATTTTTTAAACCCACATTACTTGAAAAAAAATTTAACAAATATATTGAATTCGTGAAAATTATTTGAAAAACATTTAATTTATAATCGAATTACAAATAAATAAATTCTTAGCATAATAACATTGTAAACATACAATGGAAACTTGAAAGAAATGATGTTTGGTACATCTGTAAATGTCATACGAAATAAAATGAATATCCCCTTAGCATGGAATTTTTTTTTGGAAGAGTGTCATAATTAGAAAATGAAAACAATACCCATTTAAAAAACACCATTTGTATAAATGGTAAAACAAGTTTAGAAATTTATTTTAATGTTCATAACAAATTTAAAAAAAATATTTAAGGAACACATATTTTCGACCAAAGAGAGGGTATAAAAGAGCTTTCTTAAAATAAATTATTAACAATCTAATAAACCAAGGGGTTTAATATATGAATATATATTCTAAATGACCAGTGGATAATAAAATACCAGAATGTTCTTTAGAGATGTATTATAAAATTTCATCAAAGATGCATAAACATTCACAATATCAATAAGCGATGAGATTGTCTAAATGATCTCTTATAAATTGGTAACTTGGGATAATCATCTACATGTTAAAAAAGAAAATTAAGTAAATTTTAAAATAAAAATAAAATAAGTAGATTCATGATATAACATGTAAAATTGATCTATATAAACCTTGAAAATAAATTGAGGTGCACAAAAAACATGATTCTCAATGAAGGAAAATTGAGATAAAACTATTTTAGTGATTTGGTAGCCTTTGAAACATAAACCCCATTAATGAATGAAGATAAAATGGAAATGTTAATACCCATTAATTTATTTTCAGTAAAAAATCATGGATATTACAAAAACTACAGAAATTAAAGAGTGGTGAATATTGCATGTGTCATAGAAAACAAATGAGACGAGATCCACCATACCTTGTTTCTGGACTCTAGTTGTACTTGTTCAAACAACCTTTACAATAAATATAAATTTATTATTTATATTTTAAAGAACCATATTGTTATATCTAATACCATATATGGTTTTATTATGACCTTATATTTCCAAATTGTTAACCATCTTATATTAAGGTTTTACTTCAGATAATTTTCCACTTTGTTCTTTGCATGTCCCCTAATTTGTTATATCATTTGTATTTATACTTATATCATTATTCCAGAATGTAAAACATGATATACATATAATATATATCTATAAAATATGTAATATAATAATATATATAGTATAGAAGTATGAAATGGAATACACCATCCATGGTGACGACTAGCCTTACGTACACGTGGACGCTATTTCATTTTAATATTCGCGTTGATAGAAACATAGTAAACGACAAATATATGAATATAATTGTTTTTATATCATTATTAATGAAGATTTATTATATCATACTTGTAATATCTATTCATTAAATATATCTTTGACATATTCCTTGTAGTGTATGAGTGAATCCCATGGCATTGAGGGGGAGGTAGTCCGCGCTTTCATAAACAAAATTATCGTATTAATAAAAAAATGAATGTATAAAGATTTTTGTTTATAAAATAATTAAAGAATACTAAATTCATAATAAATATTATATATAAAAAATATAAACTTTTTTTCCATCTTAATGGCCACCAATAAAGGCTGTAAATGAAAATTTAACAATCATCATTTAGCGAGGCAATAGTCCCTCTACACTTAAACAATATGTTTGTTCCCCATTAGATGGATGTGTGTGTAAGTACAGGTAAAAATAAAAATATAGAAACATAATAGTATATTTATGATAATTTATTTATTATATTATGAGGGAATAATAATATTTGAGGAATTGGAGAATGAAAATAATAGAAAGGAGTTTGATGGAGGGTGAGACATCTTAATCAGGAAACTCTTTTTTGTTTGCACCAAAAGGTTTCCATTGAAGGGGTTCTACCCATTTTAGTCTTAAAGTATAAAGGGAGTTATATTGGGGATCTACATGATAATAATTATTTAAATAAAATGTGTCTTGAAAGGAGTTAGGATGTGGTAGGAGAGGAGGAATTTCATAATAAAGGGTGGGGGTAGAATCACTTGTATTATTTTAATATAAAAAAACCCCACCCATGTTTATTTATTTAAAGTGGTTAAATAATGGTTAAAAATATATAAAAATAAGTATAGTGTCTAAATATGTCCATAAAATTGAATTAGTACAAGTGTATATGATGTTTTGTGTTCTTAAAGTTATGACTTACTCCCTTAGTTAAACTTAATTTAACCATAATCGTTGTAATTAATTTTAATTATTTCACTCATATTTTTGGTCAAAAAGTAATTTAGACATATTAGATATTATAAATTATTATTATTATGAATATGGAAACAATTTTTTCAAATTAAAATCACATAAATGGGAGAAATTATTATAAATATAATCCCATAGTCTGGTTGACAATGCATGTCTTTAAAGTAAAAATGATCAAAAGAATTCTATATTTTGTCATTTATTTTCAAATTTAAATTTATTAATATAATATAAAATGGATGTGTTAATAAAATTTTATCTTATTTAACGTTTAAACCAATTTAGAATATAATATATCTGTATATATAAATTATATGAAAAAGTAGTTTTCAATTAAAATCCAGTATTTTTTACAATTCTTTAAAAAATGAAATTCTATAGAAAAATACGAAAAATATATCCTAACATTATTTTATTATTTATATTATAAAAATTAAGTTTCTTTTGGCTTATAACATTTATAAATGTTCAAAAAAATTGGATTCAAAAATGGGTTCACCATTAAAAGGAGGTTGAACTACCTTAATAAAAATATTGGGTTTTATGTGTTAAAGTGTTTTATTCTTATCTTATTCTTATAAAATAAAATGGATGATTATAAAAAATATTTTATTGGATATATAACATATATTATACCTTATAATTTTATACAAATTATAAGTAGTTTAATTTATTAGTATTAAAATAACTTTTTGAGCATAATAGGCGTGTTCTATTAAAATACTACCTTTATATACAATATGGTTCTTATATTTATTTATAAATAATTTTAAACTAATTAATTAATTTTATATTTTTTGAAACCCATATATTTACATTATAAATTTAATAATATTATTAAAATCTAATTTAATGGGGGAATTTTGTATGAGATTTAAGCTTACCTTAATGTTCTGTATAGAGGAAGCTAACCTTTATATTGTGTACAATTCATGATTAACATGGAATTGCATATAGAAAAAATATTAAAATAGTTATCTAATATATTTAAAGTAGTTATGTTAATTATTATGTAAAATAAGAAATAAAAAAATATTTAATTAATAAAAAAAATCACAAAATCTAGGGGTGTCACATGGTGAGTTAACTTGGGTTGTACAATGGTGAATTTATGGATTTGGTTTTTAGTTTGGGGTGCTATGTTTTTTTTACATGATGGATTCCAATTATTGTATTAGGTTTCTTATATTTTATCTATTGTGTATTATTCCTTTGGATGATGTATGCATGTTTATACAAATGGTTTGGATTATAATTTTAGGTTATGATTTTTTATTTATTAAGCCAGGTGTAGATGTATGATATAAAAATGCACCATTTTTGACATTTGATAAGTAATTAATTTTATTATAAATTTTTTTGAGAGTGATACTACTCTAATGGTAAATTAATTGGATGAACTAACCAGGTTTTCAGCCCATGGGTATTGGGAATGCTCTTTCTAGTTGAGTGATGAGATGGGTCTGGTGGTGTATTAGGTCATCTCTAACTATTTAATCACACACATGACCTCTCTAGGTTTAGTGGTGATATCCTACATGATTTCACCCTACTCTATGTGCATATAGATGCGGAGCATCATGGGGTTATCCTCTACAAACCCTATATCCTCACTACTGGTCAAAGATGGGAGCACACAACTATTGTTGTTTCTTTAAAGTATAATGCTATAATGATTGAGCCTAAAATGTACTATCAACTCCATTCTTGTCCCTATGGAGTATGGAAAACATAAATTTTAATACCATGACATCCACATGACCAAAAAAACTATGCATGATCCTTTGATAGGGGATCAAGAACTATCAGTCTAGTGAAACAAGAGGAATAAGGGTAGAACAAACTCCTTGCTCTCAAAGACATAAAATGACTAGGAAATTTATAACCCCTGACCACAACTCTGTTCTGCATAGATTATTGATAAAATCCCTCATGAGATGGTTAATTACTATCTAAGATCCTCTCAATAACCTCTACCTTTTATATCATATCTTGATACATTAGCAATGTGAATGGGGTGACCTAACACTAGTCCTCCCGATTAAAAACCTCCAAAGAATGCCTCTCATTAGACACATAATCCAATAAAATTTATAAATAAAATCACTGATTATCTTAAAGTGGATACCAACCTCCCACACATTTTAACATGCCTAGTAGCGAGTAAAAATAATCTTTCAATGATTCAACTTTGTGGTTTAATAATGTAACACAACCTAAAATTTAATGCAAAACCTCTCCCATGTGACATTTGACTCCTTAAGGTCACCCTGAAATAGAATCTACTACTGTCGAGGTACCCTATGTACTATACTCACATCCAATGGAACTGATTTCTACTTATGAGAAACAATTTACCAAATAGAAATATATATATAATCAATCTAATCCCTATTCTCATATTATGATAATATGACCTCAAAATTTGGCAAGCTCCAATGATTAAACATTCATAGATTTTTACATCAAGAATAATTGTCATCAATCTCAACTCTACAACAATCATCCTATGAAAAAAATCAACACTACGTTTAAGGGGAAGTCAACCAAGTGAAATAACTGAAAACAAATCTATTAGGGACTCTCTAAACCATGAATATGTAATACTGAAGATTAGTTAATTAAGGTTTAACCAAATTTCAATTAACTATTGAATTCAATAATAGAAATAGACATCATGATGAATGATCCATATATAGGTATCTACCATACAATTGGCATCACATCACTTAGTTTTTTCTCAAAACTAAGGTGTTTACATTGGATCATAAGGGGATTTAATTTCTTTTTTCTTAATCAATATCCCATTCTAACCTCATGTGAGAATTTATACTAATATGTTTTCCCTATAAACCCATGAAATCCTCAACAATTCTTATCTCCAAGCTCAATCCAATATCTTAAAAAAATTGATGCCAAACATTCACCACCTATCCCCACTAGTTCCCCACTTGGGAAATCAGTGAAGGTAGTTAATGATCCCAAAAATATTTCCTCAAATATTCTATACACTTCCATGTTAAATTAAGGGTATCATACAAAAAACAGGAGGCATTTCCTTTAAAAATGTGAAGAATAAGAGAAACATCCCCCCATTAAACTCTATCATACTAATGTAGAGTGCCTGTATATAATTTTGATACATGAAATTTCATTAAAATAATGGGAATGTGAAAATAAAATATTGAACCACCCTTGTGAAAATGATTACAAACTCCAGGACCTCACAGACAACCACAAAAGCTTGAATCTTATGCTATATCACCCACTCTATGTGAGAATACAAGTATACTCTTTAGAACCCTCCCAAAAACCTCTCACAAAAATATAGAAGAATCATAATAGAGCCTCAATGAATAAAAAATGATATCAAATCATCACCTAATAATTTATACTATGTTTCTATTCTCACAAAGGATTACATAGAATATAATGCGTAGAAGATAATAACAACATTTCAAAAGTGAAGGTATGTGTGTATATATATATGTATATGTTGGTATACCAATACCACATTCCCACTGAACTCATAACCCTAAAAAAAATTAATCACAACCTAATTCTCCCATCTCCTCCTAATCCATCATCGGATGTGAGTCAGGCCTCTATCTTGCCTACCTCAGTTCTTCATGTGGCATAATATCTCCAACCGGCAGAAAATCATATTACCATTTCATCGTCACACCATTCTATTCATGTGTCTCGTCGTATCGGCATAATCATCACATCTCTATATGTTGTGAAACTCTTCATCACATCTCACAATGAGGTGGTAAATCTGAAAGCCACCACATCTCGCATACCCTACAGTATACTTCAATCCAATACAACTAGTGCATTAGTATTATTATAATGACAACTACTTTTACTACCTCAATGAAGGTATATGTTATATCCTCAAGTCACCATATCCCAAAAATATATTTATATTATAATTAATATCCATCATAGTCAGATGAGAAAACAATCTATAAGAGTAATTCATTACATAGTAGTTATGTCTATATATACGGACTCCTAAGAAGATAGAGTGGGGTTGGGGGAGTTGTTATCCATATAATCCCTCCATAACCTAAATGATGGGAAATACCCAAAACCCAATTCTATAATGGGAATCACCAAAAAAACATGGGTGGTTTATCATAAAAAATTACACAAGGATATAATATATCAAAACACACTAAGGTCAACTATGTTCCCTTTACTCGAGTTATAGTTACCATCCCTCATGAAATATCTTTTAAAATATCTATGACTACACTATTAAATCTATAAGAACATAATCATCAAAGGTTCCTAAAATATTTAATTAATTTAACAACTATCATCTTCTTTGTAAACCCATCATAAATTCTGGTCAAATTATTTCATAACATTCCAAATTTAAAGGGAATAATGTTTGTTATCATTTAAATTCTAGATTTTATTATCATTATCTAAAGTATTTATAAACCATGTCATGGTATCCATTAATTTTATAATTTTTTCATCAACACTTCTTCTCATGGGTTAAATCATAAATTTATTATCATTCCATATTCCCTAAAATATAAAACTGAAATATGAAAAAATAATCCCAAGACCCACTTCATCACATCAAAGGCGATAGGTATAATTTTTTATTATTATATTATAAAAATTATATTTTCATTCTATACACAACAATCACTAAAAAATAGATGAAATAAAACCCTTCTCTTATTGAGTAAATAAACCATAATAGGATACACATAAAATCAATGCAAGGAATCATTCATATAAATCCATGTAAATAATAATAACTTCAACACAACTATTTCAAGGGAAAACTAAAGCATTTTTAATATGAACAAAATAATAACAAAAAATAGGATTAGATGAAAATGAGTATAAAAAATAATTTACAATAGTAATAATCATTTATCATTTATCATCATCGATAACTAATTACATTTCTACTAGTTTAAAAAATTATAACCAAAATTAAATTCAGTCTTAAAAAACTAATATATAAAAATAATATACTCAAGAAAGTCTTCATCTTGTTTAACAATTCCAAGGATTACATATATATCAATTACATTAATTATATCATTTTTTATCTTTCTTAATTTTTCAATTTCATTTTATCATTTAATTTTAAATATATTCCAACAAATAACATCTTTTTTAAACATGTAATGTACATTTTTATAGAAATTCCTATCATATAAACTATTTTCAAGTAAAAATTATAGAGTTCATTGAATTTTACAATTAATTATATTACTTTGTATTAACGAATTTATTTTTATTATCAATTTTTGGATTCCAACATATAAAGGAAGAAGAAATAAATATATAATCATGTGTATGCATGTCCTAATAAATTAAATGGAATGAAAAACATGTAATAAATCTGAAACACATGAAATCACAAAATCCTCTTCCCATTCCATTAATTTATTCATTTTGGTTCTTATCATTAATAAAGACAATATCATCCAATAATCATGATAATAAAGAACAATCTCCCCATAAAAGTACATAAAAATTAGAATTGATGGATCTAAAGACTTCAATGTAATCTTTAAAAAAACATATCATAAGCTGGAAGGAGTGAATGAGATGATACAAAACCCAAAAATCTTCAATGACTCCAGCTCGAATCACAACAGCATCCTTTGAAAATTAAGTTACGAATCTTGTGTTAGAGGTCATTCTCTAGAACAAAAATCATTTTTACATTATGATAATCTTGTATTCATTGTTTTTGATTAATAATAAACTACTTATCAAATCAACTTTGTTATTTAGCATGACATTGTTTGTGATAGTTTCTTTAGAGTAGTTGTTGCATAAAAAGGACATAGCAGTTACCCACTATGATGGGAACCTTGAAGTGATATGAAAATATTATTGATTATATGTTCTACATATAGTTGACATAATTTAATGAAAAAATATGATATAAGCTATCAGGGGAGGGTAATCATATGACATTTAGGTAACTTCCCATAATAGAAGCCCTTTGTAATATCCTATAGGATATTTTGAGAATGAGACCCACATGTAGGAAATCCACATTTCTATGTTTCATTTTTTTTCCATATGTGATTATTTATGTATGCTTGATGGAATAAAAATAATTATTTCGGTTTTAGTAAATATAATATTTATTTATTTATTTATTTCCTAATAATGAAGTTATATTTATCTAACAAATAAATAGACATTCTTCAGGGAGAATTAATTATTGTTAACGAATGAAAGATTGAGTTTAACGATAAGGTGAGAAATTATAATATTGAATATTATATAATTAATTAATATTTAATTATAATTCTCATTCTTAGTGCATGTCAATAAATAATAATATTTCAACAATTATTTGATATGGGGGTTTTCATAGATTAAATAATAAATATAGGAACTTATGTAAACATTTTAATTTATCCCAAGAAATATAAAAACCCAATTATGTATTTTTTTCATTAGCCTATTTGATTGGGAACAACAATCTTGAAGAACTCTCTCAATCCAAGAGAGATACATTCTCCATGAATTATCCCAAAAATGACATGAAATCCACCACCACTGGATCAAGAGGAACAATTTGGATGCGATTCACAAGGGGATCAAGGAAGAAGATGTAGGTGAAAAAGTCTTACATGACAGCACATGAAGACACCTTCCGTGATGTCTGTAGATTCTTGGAACACGTGTGGATCACCGCTAGAGGAAATATACACTTATAATAAACAAGACAATAATGGTGCACTAAAGATCTGTCATGGGACTCATTAACAAAGAAATAATTCCTTTGAGGTAATTATTTATTTATTATACTAATTTAAAAAATATGTGTTGATATACTCTCTATCAGTTCTAGAGAAATTATTTGTTTTCTATTTCATTGACTCAATTCATTGGATAATGATGTTCATCATTGTACATTTCTCATATTGATAATTTGTTATGGAAAAACGTAATATTGGGCCCCACCCTTCGCATGCTTCTGGTGCACCCAAAAACATATAAGTGGTATCAGAGTGAGAAAATAATTATTTATAATTATTTAAAAATAATTTTTGATTTATGGATTAGTAATTTAGTTTTTCAATTAATGTTTAATATTTATTCTAATCAAAATTGAAATATCTGTTTCTTCCTAAAAAATTTATCATAAATATAATTGAAAAAATTAAATTTATGATTAAAAAAAGAAAGGAAATCATCCGTTGTTGCCATGGGTTATAGTAAAAAAATAGGAGTCTACATGTCATGTACCTATATTTACACACCATGTAGTCACATACAGTACATCATGATTGATTCGAAAATAAATTCAATTTTATTTGATAATGAGCACATAAATTACACAATAAGTGAAGACCCCATGTTGACTAGTATTAAATAGTGCAAGTTTATTTGGACTACATGTTGTGTATCCCATATATAAGGAATGTAGTCCCTTTAGGTCAGAGAAGAGATGTGTATATCATACACGACCTACTCGATCGGTGACCATGTAAAACAGAGTCAACACGATGTGTGGCCTATTAAAAATGTCATATACTCCAAAATTTATAAGGTATGCTTCATACACCGAGTCCCTAGATGTGTACCTCAGACATATGGTGGGAGACATAGAAGATATGTAATATTACAAGTTAGATAGATTTTAAATTTATTTATTATAAAATATAATCTTTTTTACATGTACTTGTGTGTTGTTATAAATATGGCACACACCATGTGATAGGTTTTAATATATATATATATATAATTAATATCTATGTATTTTTTAGATCTACATATCATATATGGGTCATATTACAATTTTTTATTCTATGTTAATATATGGTTAAAATGTGGCTGAAAAATCCAGTAATTCATGTAATCATCTATGAATTTCACATCATGAAAGTATGCGATAACTCATGTATTCCATATGTCACAAGAGTAAAATATTATACGATTATTATACACATTGGGTTTATTTGGAATGGTATTCAACATGTTTCATCCAATTTATATTTTTTTACACGGTTAATTTTAAATTAATTTATTGAATTTTTCAAAATTATAACGGATGATAATCTTATTGAAATCCTGATAAGAATTAAGATAAAAGGATTGAATAGTATAATATAATAATGAATGGATTCAGGTGCGATATATTTTATATAAGAACTAATAATAATAAATTCTAGTTTTATTAAATTATTATATTTTTTAATGTATGTGGATGACCATGAGCTAGAATATAGTTTTTTTATATGATTGGATTCATTTAATTTATTATTAAATTAAATTATTTGATTTTACTCCTTCTCTCCTCATTATTATTTAGGGCCTGCATTCCCATGGATTCAATAATGAAAACTCCCTTTTCCCCACACTCGTGTGTGACTAAAAGGTATATTTAATGGATGGATCTCTGAAGCTAGTGGAGGCAGTTCATGTTGGGAGTCAAGGCGAAAATAATCAAATGAGATACAAAGGTGGAAAAGTACAATGCTGTAAACCTGAACCTCCATTGGATCATGGTGTTTCTACCCATGTTCAATGAATAGTTTATCATCCACTAGATAAACAAACCATTAGTATATGATCATGATCGTAGCCTTTATTTTATTTATATCTGTTTCATGGTTATCTCATTATGGATTTTTATCTCGACCACCAAAATAATGAGTTAATAAGCATGCAAGATAAAACTAAAATAAACTATCCTATGTGTAAATATTAAATGACATGGTTAATCATATATAAACTTCCACTTAATATTAACAAGAATGTGATAATGATAATAATGGGAAATTTACACATAAAAGGATAAAATCACTCAACAAAATATTAATTCAGTATAGCCTTCCATTAATTTGATTAGAATCGAACAATAGTTTAGTGTTTTTTGAACAGACAATGTTTGTGTGCATTAAATTATCATGGAATTATAACATGAGGTTTTGGGATGACTTAACTTGGTTTCCATCGCAAGTTGACTTCAAAGGAGGACTCGGTATAACTGAGAAGAAAATGCTTATCAAATAAAAAATAAGGATTTTAGGATTGTAGAGTCCACTCAACAGATCAAGGAATCATCATTTAAAGTAGTTGATATTTGGAATGTTGTACTAAAACCATTAAATTTTCTTGAAAAACCAAATTTGGGGTAATGATAAAGGGAATATGGATCCTTTTCACTATAATTTAAATGAAAAAATTTATTCTAAAGCTAACGGTGAGGGATATTGGGTTTCGATAAAATAGTTGGAGACAAATAAATATAATATTTATTTGCCTAAATTTTATTAGATAAAGTAATTATATTTTTCTAATCTTATTTTGTAGAAACATTAATAAGATGAAATAAAACATATCACTGCGATCAATACATGATAAGGAAATCCTTCTCAGCATCACTAATTTCCATGAGTGGAAAATGTGCCTATGGGTCATCCTTCATCGTGAATGGAAATTGTATGTACTGGAATAACCATTGACAATTATTCCTGGAAATGAGGCAAGGGAGAAAGAGATATATATCTATGAGATAAATTTTAACAATTCAATAGATGTTTTGTGATTCATGTTATCATCCATTTATAATGAGATTTTAATGTAACAAGAGGAGGTGGATTACAATAGCATGATGCATGACCTATGGGACATCTATCATGAGAAGGAAATGCAATAGAGGTGTGAGAACTCCAATGTTTTGTTCACACTATTCTTGTAGGGTCTATGCTATTTGGTCCTCATGTTGTCAAGATTATTGGTTAAATTAATTTAATGGACATATTAGGGATTAAATTCTTAGTTGAGCTATATATATATCTCATACTTTCATCACTTCCTAATAATTTCTCCATCATTATTGTTAATTACAATATGAGAAATAGTGAGAAGTGTATCCCAGACCTTTTGAACATGATTTTACAATAGGATAAAGAAATGGGGTGTTACAAAACCAAAGAACTTATGGTGAATAAGGAACGTAAGAATGATTAAATGGGGCCTAATTGTAACACCCCAAGCTTCCACGGTACGTTTCCCTTCGAATAATGCGATAGCGTGTGTTGTACGCAACCTCGAGTTCTAACACACACCACAACTAATTAAACTAGCTGTTGTGAATAGTAATACCTACTTTTTGAAATCATATATATTTTATATTTCAAAATGGACTTCATTTTTGTATTCAGAATATCGAAATAAGCCTAGGGTGAAATTTTGGTACTTTTCGGATAACTTTTATATTTTGATGAATAGTGAAAATTACTAAATTTTAATTAAAAACAACTTTTTAATCAAAATAATTAATATTGATAAATTATGAATTTGAGTGATTTTAAAGTATATTTAGAATATATTTTTACCATTTAATTTAATGTTTGTCATTGGACATAATTTCACAATTAAACCAGACATAAACAAGTGTCAATCTTTTGATAGTTATTATCTCTTAAAAACAAGCTTTTTATTTTAACAATGGGAATTAATTTTAAATTAATTTCTGCCACTTCTGTGTTTTAAATTTGGAAAAATGGATTAAATATTTGGAATCAGGATGTCCAAATTATGTAAATAGGTAACTTTTATTTTTACACATTTTGAATAATTACTGCGGTAAATATTTTATTTACCATGGTTAAAAGGTAAATCCGGTAAATAAGGGTTAAAAAATAATATTATAATAATACAAAATTACCCTAAAACGTGTCCTAACATTATTTGTGAACACATACCCGACCATGGGAATCCTTGGGTCAATTTGGGGACCCCTTGGAGCCACTTGTATGTGGTAGGGACACATTATATTAATAAAGTTAAAATAAAAATAAAAATGGCATAAGCTTACATCTTTTAGAAGAACAATTTTTACATAGGGTTATACATGTTGGATTTTCGATTATAAATATCCATTAGAAAGCTAAAACGATTTCCTACATAATGATATTTTATTTATAATTTTTAGACATCAAATAATTTAAATTATTAATGACACAATAATGATGCAATGTTTACCTCATTAATAAATCATTTAAATAAATAAGATTATAATGATTAAAATATTATCTAAAACCTGTCCAATTCTTATTGGTTGATGTTATTTAGAATATGAGTCATCTTAAATTCGACCTCAATGATTTTTGGACCATTATAAACCGAATATAATTATATTATAAAGTAATACTTTCACTCTTTCCTAAAGAGCCCCTCCTCTCCCTTATAAAAGGAGACCACTTCTACTCATTCCTCACATCTCTCAAGCCACTTGGCTCGTCCAAACCCTACCCAAATAAGATCTACACATCCCTCTCCTCCTCCTTGAAGCTTCCCCTTAGGCAGAAAGCATTTCAAGAAGTCCTTTGGTTCCAACCAATGTGAGTTACCTAAATTAAAGGTAACAATTTCTCTTAAATTATTTTCATTTATTTTGCTTCTCCAACCCCCAAACTCTTTTTATTTCATTTCTTTTGAAACAACACCAGTATCCACAATATACTAGGATGTTGTTATAAGAAGGATTCAAACTACACATACACACAACTCCATATAATGGATGATGAACATAATGTTTCTGTGGATGGAAAACTAACGCCTCACGAAACGATGATTGTTCAAATACATCTTACCGCCTCTCATGGTGGCCATTATGATGGAACTGTAATTAAATATGATATTAATGATATATATTCTGTAATTCCATTTTATTTCATACCATTATTCGTTTCATGTTGTATATACATACGATAATTTCATTTGAGGAAGTGCGGACTACCGCCCCCTTAAAATGATATGACTCGTTCATACCACACATGGAACGTATAAAGGATGGTGTTAATGAACTTAAGTAACATATATAAAATATTATATTATACTGGAATAGTAATATACCTATGTATCATTTTGATTTGATTCTTTTAAAATCAAAATTAAATGGAAGTAGCGTTCGTGCGTACGTACGGACTACCGTCTCCACGAACGCGATGAGATTCATTCTCCATTGTATCCATTCAAGTATTATTCTCATTTTAGGGTTAAAAATAATGTTAATATCATTCTGATTATGAATAAGATATAATCTATCCATTACAAACATGTCTTATGTAACCAAACATTTAAGAAGAACGAATCGATTATCACCCGAACCGACGATAATACTAAGATATTATTAATAAAGCAATGTTAAAAGATCATATATGATATCATATTAATGTATATGATTCTTGTATAATTTAATAAAAAATTATTTCACCATTATACAGGAGGTTAACCTACCCCAACAAAGGAAAAGTACAAGGTAAGGGTTTATTTCGCAATCTCTTCATTATCCGAGGTTGTTTATACATAATTATCTACTGGGACCTCGTTATCATACACGTCCATGTTTCTTCAAAATGTATTTCAAAACATTTTTAATATTTAAAAGAATATGGGTTAAAGTCATTTATACCCTTGTTTGACTTTTTATAAGAGGTTTATAAGGGAATCTTTCCGTCGTTTTCCAAACAAGGTGCTTTTTAACCTTTTTGACAGAATTAAGATAAGAATGTTTTTTTTACTTATACGGAGGGTGCGGTTAT
Source organism: Viscum album (assembly GCA_963277665.1). Lineage (NCBI taxonomy): Eukaryota > Viridiplantae > Streptophyta > Magnoliopsida > Santalales > Viscaceae > Viscum > Viscum album. The sequence goes on from OY728126.1 coordinate 125,567,649, forward strand.
TTTCCGCCGTTATAAAATCGTCAAAGCTTCCCTTACAAGCTTATAAAAATATTTTCAAGAAATTTTTTTATTTTATATGGCTCTTAAATGATTTCAAAAATAGAAAGAGATATTTCTCTAAAAAGTGTTTTGATTTCATCTATGTCAACATCCTTTGACGGATTTTACGCTTATTTGAAGTTGATTTATTATGATACAAAACTTCTATATTGTATTGAAGGTTTTGTGATATGTTTGACTATGGATGTGCTATTTTTATACCATTCATAGTTTATGGTGAAATTATTGACATTTCGTATGCTAGTTTTAATACGAATGCTTATGTTATGTTTAAACCTTTTCATATGGGAATGCATTGGACTTAATATGTGACGGGTGGAGCCCGCTATATCTCCTAGATGCATCGGTAGGTCTCATGAGACAAACTAGTGTCTTGGCACAAGGCCTTGGCAAAATATTATTTGTAGTCTTGGCACGAGGCCTTGGCTATGTGGTTATGATAGTCTGGAATTATGCATTCCAACATTATGAAAGTGGTTATTGATTTTTGCATGTGATTATTCGATTAGTAGAATATACATGTGAATAAGTAAATGGAATTATTTCATTTTACTTTTTCCATACTATGTTGAAGTTCAAGTTTAAAAGGCTTTTGTTTTAGTAATTCATTGCCTTAAATGTTTATGCTTATTTTTGAATGTTCCGCTATATTGTTATCCTTACTGGGAATTTGAGCTCACCCCTTTTCTATGTTTTATTTTTCCCAGGATGTGAAGATGTAAGTTATGAATGACCTGCAGGGATATTATGAGGGGATTATAGTGTGGACTGTGGAAACATTATGTTGTTGTAGTAGTTTTTCATTTTATGATGTAATGTAAAACTTATGAATATATCTAGTGTTTCCAAGGATACTAAACTAATCGGTCTTTCGAGATTTTATCTTTCTTGTGATAATGCCAATGTTATGTAATAATGCACCGACTCTGGGTAACTGGGTTCGGGGCGTTACTGTTGGTATCAGAGGAGGTTTAGTACAAACCTTGGAAGCTAGATTTAGGTAAACTCTGATTAGAGCACATAATCCTAATATGAACTTTGAAGATTAGCATAGAAGAACTTCCTAGAATTTCGGTATTGTAGAGATTTTGTGAGTTTTCCGAGAAATACATCCCTGTCTGGAAACGAGCAGGTAGAGGCGGCTCTGGCATAGATGTACCTAGGGGTAAAACCCGAAAACACCACTTTGAGCTAGACTCGAACGGGAACTGGTGCACGACAACGGGCCTTGATGCACTCTTGGTTACGACACTCCCGGGGGATATGCTTAGGATAACTCTCATTTTCTTTACAAATCATTATGAAGGGTTTATGAGTATATACTTCCTCAAAGAAAACATTTTTATGATTATGGATTATATCCATAAATAGTTCAATTTATGTTAAGTGTTTTATAAGTATGGGATTATGTATTTTGATTCATAAACTGATCTAGTTTATGCCATTGTTTAGAAATGGCGCCTAGTGGAAGAAATGGAAACCGTATCAATGCACGCACTCCATGTAGGGATTGACCTCCTGCTCAAGATAATTATAGTGGGGCTGGTGATGCAACTAGTGCCGATCAGCTAATCACCATACTGGGACAACTTACTCAGGTTATGAATAATAACCTTACCCATATGGAGCACCCTGATCCGCAGCATGGAGGATCAATGTTAGATCGATTCATGAGGCAACAACCACCAACGTTCAATGGGAGTACAAATCCCTTAGTAGCTGAGCAAAGGATAAATTCCCTAGAGAAAATATTTCAGGCTTTGGGGAGCAGTGAAAGGGAAAAGGTTATCATGGCAGTTTACCGCCTCACTGGAGATGCTGATCAATGGTGGTCATTGATTCAAAACATGAAGGAAGATGATGAAGTATCAAATATGGAATGGAGGGAGTTTAAAGATCTGTTTTTAGAAAAATACTTTCCTCGTGACCATCGAGCGGATATGGAAAGGCAATTTCTGAGTCTGAGACAAAAGGAGGATGAGAATGTCACAAAGTATGAGGCTAACTTTACAAGGTTAGTGAGGTATGCTGGAGATTATATTCGCAACCCAAGAAGTAATATTGATCGTTTCTTTTATGGGTTAAAACCATTTCTTCGTCGAGCATTAGTCTCACAATACTTTTCATCGTACGAAGACATTGTATCATGTGCTATCAAGACCGAAAAGGAATTCTCTAAGTCTTATGACTTTAAAGCAAAGCAAGAGAAGAAGAGACCTGCTGATCAATCTGGGAATGGAAATAAGGGGAAGAAGGGAAAGGTTGAATATCCATCTTGTGGTAAATGCGGGAAGAAACATCCTGGTACTTGCTTGAAGGGAATGGGAGTCTGTTACAAGTGTGGCGAAAAAGGCCACCAAGCTCGTGATTTCAAGGGGAAGAAGGAAGCTACCAACGTTTAGTGCTACAATTGCAGGGAGATGGGACATTATAAAAATGCATGTCCTAAGCGTCAGGAGAACTTACCTCAGAAAAGGCCAAGGGATCAAGGCCAGGATTATGCTATCACTACTGCTGAGGTAGAAGCTCCGAAAGACGTGGTGACAGGTAATTTAATGGTTTCCTCAAGTTTAGCAAATGCATTATTTGATTCTGGATCATCGCATTGTTTCATATCTTCCCAGTTTGTTAAGAAAATTAGATATTTCCAATTTGATTTAATAAGGGAGTTGTCAGTTAAAACTCCTAAGGGAAGTATCATTGCAACAAAGTTTTGTGAATCAGTCCCCATTAGAGCACATAAATTTTCTTTATCTGCTGATCTCATCGTCATACCTATGATTGAGTTTGATATAATCCTCGGTATGGACTGGCTTTCGGACTATGATGCGAAGATTTATTGTAAGAAGAAAGAGGTTACGATTCTTGATGATAATGATAAGCAACACCTTATTTTTAGAGCAGAATCGTCACCACCTAATTCTTATTTAGATCCACCCCCAGTATCTCAACTTAATTCAATTATTGGGGAGGAAGAGAATGAAATAACTGTCGGGGAGGAAAGGAATGTTCAAATAGAGGATGTACCTGTTGTGAAAGAATTTGTAGATGTATTTCCGGAAGATTTACCTGGACATCCTCCAGAACGAGAAGTTGAGTTTTCCATTGATTTGATTCCTGGATCAAGGCCTATATCGAAGACCCCTTATAGAATGGCCACTGTAGATTTAGTCGAACTAAAGAAACAACTAGAGGAATTGAGTAATAAGGGATTTATTCACCCTAGTGTTTCTCCATGGGGAGCCCCTGTTCTTTTTGTTAAAAAGAAAGATGGATCTATGAGGTTATGTATTGACTACAGGGAGATCAAAGCTATAACGATAAAGAACAAGTATCCCCTACCTCGTATTGATGATTTATTTGACCAACTGCATGGAGCTCAATACTTTTCAAAGATTGACCTTCGATCTGGATACCATCAGTTGTGTGTGAAGAAGGAAGACATTCCTAAGACAGCATTTCGAACTAGGTACGGGCATTACGAGTTTACCGTAATGTCGTTTGGATTGACTAATGCACAATCTGTATTCATGGATCTGATGAATAGAGTTTTCAAGGAGTATCTCGATGAATTTGTGGTGGTATTTATTAATGATATCTTGGTATACTCCAAAACCTACAAAGATCATGAAAATCACTTGCGCATTGTCTTGAAGACTCTGAGGAGGCATGAATTATATGGGAAGTTTAGTAAGTGTGAATTCTGGCTTCAGGAGATTTCTTTTCTTGGCCATATTGTCTCTAAAGATGGAATCTCTGTTGATCCTTCTAAGACCAAGGCAATCCAAGAATGGCCAGCACCTACGAGTATAACTGAGGTACGTAGTTTTATTGGTTTGGCAGGTTATTATCGACGTTTCGTCTAGAATTTTGCCCGATTGGCTAACCCATTAACGAAGCTCACACGTAAAGGGGTTAAATTTGTTTGGACAAAAGAGTGTGAAGAATGTTTCGAAGAACTGAAGAGAAGATTAGTCAATTCTCTTATATTGACTCTACCATCGGGGGATGATGGGTTCGTTATTTATAGTGATGCATCAAAGAAAGGACTTGGTTGTGTCCTTATGCAGAATGATAGAGTTATTGCCTATGCATCACGACAGTTGAAAATTCATGAACAAAACTATCCTACTCATGATCTTGAGTTAGCAGCTGTGATCTTTTCTTTGAAGATATGGAGGCACTACCTCTATGGTGAAAAATGTGAGATTTATACTGATCACAAGAGTTTGAAGTATATTTTCTCACAAAAAGAACTCAACATGAAGCAAAGTAAATGGCTTGAATTACTCAAGGATTATGATTTCACGATACACTACCACCCGGGGAAAGAAAACAAGGTGGCAGATGCTTTGAGCAGAAAAGACCATGGTGTCTTGAACATGATGAGAATTGAAAGGGATCCAATTTTCATGGATCTAGTGAAGATGGACATTGGAATAACCAGGGAAGGTGAAACATCAATGCTTTTTCAAATGGTTGCCAAACAATCTTTACTAGAAAGGATTAAGAGTTCTCAGACCGATGATGAAGAATTTCAGAAGAAGATTAAAGCTGTGAATGATGGGAGATTGAGAGACTTTGTGTATGAAGATGGGATGTTGAAATTCAGGAAGAGACTTTGTGTTCCCGATTTACCTGATCTAAAAAGGGAATTGCTGGATGATGCTCATAGTTCCAATTTCTCTATACACCCTGGGAGCACCAAAATTTATAGAGATTTGAAGGAACTTTTTTGGTGGGACAACATGAAGAGGGAGATTGCTGATTTTGTGTCAAGATGTATGGTTTGTCAACAAGTGAAAGCTGGAAGGCAACATCCTGGAGGAGTCATGCAACCTCTTCCCATACCGGAGTGGAAATGGGACAATATTACGATGGAATTTTTCATGGGGCTACCAAAGACTCCTAGAAGGAATGATGCAATATGGGTTATCGTTGATCATCTTACCAAGTAAGCACATTTTCTTGCTATAAGAGAAGATCTACCCCTGGAACGTCTAGCAAGACTATATATTAATGAAGTTGCGAGACTTCATGGAGTACCCTTATCGATTGTTTCTGATCGTGATCCCCGTTTTACTTCAAGATTTTGGAAAAGTCTTTAGAAATCCCTGGATACTGAACTTCATTTGAGCACTGCTTACCACCCTCAGACAGATGGACAATCAGAACGGACTATTCAGACCTTAGAATACATGTTGAGATCTTTCTCACTTGATTTTCAGGGTATGTGGGATCAATATTTACCACTGGTAGAATTTTCCTATAACAATAGCTTCCATTCGAGTATTCAGATGGCACCATATGAAGCGTTATACGGAAAGAGATGTCGTACACCAACCTGTTGGGATGACGTTGGTGAAAGAAAACTTGTAGGCCCAGAACTGGTGGAGGAAACGGTGGAAAAGGTGAAAGTAATCCAAAATCACATCAAAGCAGCTCAAAGTAGGCAGAAGAGCTATGCCGATAATCGAAGGAAGGATTTGGAATTTCAAGTCGGTGATCATGTTTTTCTGTAGGTATCTCCATGGAAGGGAGTCATACGTTTTGGTAAGAAAGGCAAATTGAGTCCCAGGTACATCGGACCTTTCGAAATTCTAGAACGAATTAGGGTTGTAGCTTACCGATTGGCAATGCCGCCAAGTCTCTCCAAAGTTCACGATGTGTTCCACATATCTCTGTTGAGGAAATACATGCCCGACCCAACGCATGTACTCACCTAAGAAGAATTAGAACTGGAACCCGATCTGTCTTATTGCGAAGAGCCCGTCAAGATTCTTGATACGAGAGAACAAGTGCTGAGAAACCGGACGACGCGGCTGGTAAAAGTTCTGTGGAGAAACCATAAGATGGAAGAGGCAACGTGGGAACCCGAGGAACTTATGATGAAGAACCACCCGAGTCTTTTTATGCAGTAATACCCTAGAAATTGCAAGGACACAATTATTTGAAGGAGGGGAGAATGTAACACCCCAAGCTTCCACGGTACGTTTCCCTTCGAATAATGCGATAGCGTGTGTTGTACGCAACCTCGAGTTCTAACACACACCACAACTAATTAAACTAGTCGTTGTGAATAGTAATACCTACTTTTTGAAATCATATATATTTTATATTTCAAAATGGACTTCATTTTTGGATTCGGAATATCAAAATTAGCCTAGGGTGAAATTTTGGTACTTTTCGGATAACTTTTATATTTTGATGAATAGTGAAAATTACTAAATTTTAATTAAAAACAACTTTTTTAATCAAAATAATTAATATTGATAAATTATGAATTTTAGTGGTTTTAAAGTATATTTAGAATATATTTTTACCATTTAATTTAATGTTTGTCATTGGACATAATTTCACAATTAAACCAGACATAAACAAGTGTCAATCTTTTGATAGTTATTATCTCTTAAAAACAAGCTTTTTATTTTAACAATGGGAATTAATTTTAAATTAATTTCTGCCACTTCTGTGTTTTGAATTTGGAAAAATGGATTACATATTTGGAATCCGGATTTCCAAATTATGTAAATAGGTAACTTTTATTTTTACACATTTTGAATAATTACTACGGTAAATATTTTATTTACCATGGTTAAAGGGTAAATCCGGTAAATAAGGGTTAACAAATAATATTATAATAATACAAAATTACCCTAAAACGTGTCCTAACCTTATTGGTGGACACATACCCGACCATGGGAATCCTTGGGTCAATTTGGGGACACCTTGGAGCCACTTGTATGTGGTAGGGACACATTATATTAATAAAGTTAAAATAAAAATAAAAATGGCATAAGCTTACATCTTTTAGAAGAACAATTTTTACATAGGGTTATACATGTTGGATTTTCGATTATAAATATCCATTAGAAATATAAAAATATTTCCTACATAATGATATTTTATTTATAATTTTTAGACATAAAATAATTTAAATTATTAATGACACAATAATGATGCAATGTTTACCTCATTAATAAATCATTTAAATAAATAAGATTATAATGATTAAAATATTATCTAAAACCTGTCCAATTATTATTGGTTGATTTTATTTAGAACATTAGTCATCTTATCTTCGACCTCAATGATATTTGGACCATTATAAACCGAATATAATTATATTATAAAGTAATACTTTCACTCTTTCCTAAAGAGCCCCTCCTCTCCCTTATAAAAGGAGACCACTTCTACTCATTCCTCACACCTCTCAAGCCACTTGCCTCGTCCAAACCCTGCCCAAATAAGCTCCCCACATCCCTCTCCTCCTCCTTGAAGCTTCCCCTTAGGCAGAAAGCATTTCAAGAAGTCCTTTGGTTCCAACCAAAGTGAGTTACCTAAATTAAAGGTAACGATTTCTCTTAAATTATTTTCATTTATTTTGCTTCTCCAACCCCCAAACTCTTTTTATTTCCTTTATTTTGTAACAACACCAGTATCCACAATATACTAGGATGTTGTTATAAGAAGGATTCAAACTACACATACACACAAATCCATCTAATGGATGATGAACATAATGTTTCTGTGGATGGAAAACTAAGGCCTCATGAAACGATGATTGTTCAAATACATCTTACCGCCTCTCATGGTGGCCATTATGATGGCACTGTAATTAAATATGATATTAATGATATATATTCTGTAATTCCATTTTATTTCATACCATTATTCATTTCATGTTGTATATACATATGATAATTTCATTTGAGGAAGTGCGGACTACCGCCCCCTTAAAATGATATGACTCGTTCATACCACACATGGAACGTATAAAGGATGGTGTTAATGAACTTAAGTAACATATATAAAATATTATATTATACTGGAATAGTAATATACCTATGTATCATTTGGATTTGATTCTTTTAAAATCAAAATTAAATGGAAGTAGCGTTCGTGCGTACGTACGGACTACCGTCTCCACGAACGCGATGAGATTCATTCTCCATTGTATCCATTCAAGTATTATTCTCATTTTAGGGTTAAAAATAATGTTAATATCATTCTGATTATGAATAAGATATAATCTATCCATTACAAACATGTCTTAAGTAACCAAACATTTAAGAAGAACGAATCGATTATCACCCGAAACGACGATAATACTAAGATATTATTAATAAAGCAATGTTAAAAGATCATATGTGATATCATATTAATGTATATGATTCTTGTATAATTTAATAACAATTATTTCACCATTATACAGGAGGTTAATCTACCCCAACAAAGGAAAAGTACAAGGTAAGGGTTTATTTCGCAATCTCTTCATTATCCGAGGTTGTTTATACATAATTATCTACTGGCACCTCGTTATCATCCACGTCCATGTTTCTTCAAAATGTATTTCAAAAAAATTTTAATATTTAAAAGAATATGGGTTAAAGTCATTTATACCCTTGTTTGAATTTTTATAAGAGGTTTATAAGGGAATATTTCCGTCGTTTTCCAAACAAGGTGCTTTTTAACCTTTTCGACAGAATTAAGATAAGAATATTTTTTTTACTTATACGGCGGGTGCGGTTATTTTCCGCCGTTATAAAATCGTCAAAGCTTCCCTTACAAGCTTATAAGAATATTTTCAAGAAAATGTTTTATTTTATATGGCTCTTAAATAATTTCAAAAATAGAAAGAGATATTTCTCTAAAAAGTTTTTTGATTTCATCTATGTCAACATCCTTTGACGGATTTTACGCTTATTTGAAGTTGATTTATTTTGATACAAAACTTCTATATTGTATTGAAGGTTTTGTGATATGTTTGACTGTGGATGTGCTATTTTTATACCATTCATAGTTTATGGTGAAATTATTGACATTTCGTATGCTAGTTTTAATACGAATGCTTATGTTATGTTTAAACCTTTTCATATGGGAATGCATTGGACTTAATATGTGACGGGTGGAGCCCGCTATAGCTCCTCGATGCATCGGTAGGTCTCATGAGACAAACTAGTGTCTTGGAACAAGGCCTTGGCAAAATCTTATTTGTAGTCTTGGCACGAGGCCTTCGCTATGTGGTTATGATAGTCTGGCATTATGCATTCCAACATTATGAAAGTGGTTATTGATTTTTGCATGTGATTATTCGATTAGTATAATATCCATGTGAATAAGTAAATGGAATTATTTCATTTTACTTTTTCCATACTATGTTGAAGTTCAAGTTTAAAAGGCTTTTTTTTAGTAATTCATTGCCTTAAATGTTTATGCTTATTTTTGAATGTTCCGCTATATTGTTATCCTTACTGGGCATTTGAGCTCACCCCTTTTCTATGTTTTATTTTTCCCAGGATGTGAAGATGTAAGTTAGGATTGACCTGCAGGGATATTATGAGGGGATTATAGTGTGGACTGTGGAAAAATTATGTTGTTGTAGTAGTTTTTCATTTTATGATGTAATGTAAAACTTATGAATATATCTAGTGTTTCCAAGGCTACTAAACCAATCGGTCTATCGAGATTTGATCTTTCTTGTGATCATGCCAATGTTATGTAATAATGCACCGACTCTGGGTAACTGGGGTCGGGGCGTTACACTAAGACCTATAAATAGTCTAATGACCTTTATCACTACCCTTCCAATATGGGGAAGATCTAGAAGAAGGGACTAATAAAGGAGGTATTGTGTTTTGTATTTGGGTAGTCAGGCCACTGGAAGAGGAACTGCACCCAAAAGAAAGGGGAAGAAAAATGTGTATTGGTTGTCATGTGAAATATTTCCATATCTACACATTGGGTATTGGATAAAACATTTGGTTCTCACATCTATATCAAAATGTTAAAACCAAGTAGATTCCAGAAGATTTATAGAGGAGAAGAGGATCTGTGAGATACCCATGGTGTTAGGATGGCTACTATAGCCATTAGAGACTATAACCTTTTGCTTCCATTGGGAATGATTTTTGGTATTAAGAGTCTGTTATTATGTACTTATAGTTTCCATAAACATAATTTATGTTTCATGTTTTGATACAGATGGGTTTATTTTCAAATTTGGAAATAAATGTTGTTAATTTTATTAATGAAATAGAATGTTATTGTATTCAGAATTTAAATAATGGTCTTTAAGTATTAAATTAGGAATACCAGGTGATGGAAATTGAAAACAAATTATTTTTAGACAACACATGTAACACCCAGCTGTGGAATCATTGCATTGGTCATGTAAATGGGAAGTGTGTGAAAAATCTCAATCAAGATGGTTATTTAGACTATTCTCATCTAAAAAAACTTGATATTTGTTATGCTCGATTTTGAGGAAAACTGGGCAAACCGGAATTCCATGCACATAATTAAAAGGGAATAGAACTTCTAGGATTGGTACACACTAATGTGCATGGACCATTTCTAGTAGTTGTTATAGGTGGATATTTTTACTTCATTAATTTTATAGATGACTTGAGTAGACAAGGGTATATCTACTTGATGTGGTATATGTTGGAGTCCTCAGAGAAAATCAAAGAATTCAAGAATGTTTTAGAGAATCATCTTCCTACTATGATAAAGAACCTTCAATCAGATCAGGTTCGTGAATATATTGACCAATAGTTCATCGAATTTCTATAGTAGTTTGGGAATCTATCTCAACTCGCTCCACCTAATACGCCACATTGGAATGGTTCTAGTGACTAGAGGAACCGTACCTTGTTGGAAATGGTAAATGCGATGATGAGTCATGCATATCTTTCATTATCATTCCAGGGATATGCATAGTAAACAATGGAATACACATTAAACCGAGTACCAACTGTAGTGGAAAATGGAATTCTCTTTTAGTTATTGAGTGGAAAAAAACCCAATTTTTTGAATACACATTAATGTGTTAGTGAGTTATTTGTTAGGGATTTCTCAATCCACAAAAATAGAACCTCATGGAATAAGCTATTTATTTATAGGGTATCCTAAAGAAATAAACGGATAATACCTATATAATGCATTAGATAAAAATTTATTTTTTCCAGATAATCAGTATTTCTTTAGAGGGAATACATCCTCAAAATGGATAGTGGGATAATGATTGACTTTTTTGAAGTTAATGCTCAAGATACACCTGAGTTGGTACATGAACTAATTATATAGGTCTCTATGGAATAAGTAGTTCTTGAAATACATGTACTGCGTAGGATCATGAGAGAGGTAATATAAATAGAGAGATATGGTTTTCTGGTCATTAAGGAATGTGACTCATTATTGGTTGACAATGATGAACATCTCTCCTTCAAAGAGGAAGTAGGGAGCTCAGAACCTAGAAGATGTATAGAAGGCTTGAATTTTGAGAGGGATTTCATGTATAAAAACCAAGTTCATGTTCTGTTTGATACACCAGTTGATGTATATTCAATTGGATGAAAATGGGCATTGAATAGGAAACTGGACATGGATGGTAACATAAGTACCTATAAAGCATGGCTTGTGGCCAACGGTTTGAAAGAACATCAAGGAATTGACTATGATGAACCCATTTCACCAGTTTCCATATTGAAATCCATTAGAATTATAATTACTATAGCAGAAAACCATATCTATGAGATTTGGTAGATGGATTTAAAAACATCATTCCTCAATGGGAAAATTCTTGAAGATTTTTATATGACACAACTAGAATGGTTTGTGAGTCTAGGTGTTACCAAAAAGAATTTTTACGTTATAGAGATCTATTTATGGATTGAAGAAAGAATCCAAGACATAAAATATTCTATTTGATGAATCCATAAATGAATCTGGTTTCATTAATAAGGAATGTGATCCATGTGTTTAAAAAATTGTTATTGGGAATGTGGTTGTTATCCTAGTTGTATATGTTGATGAAATAGTACTTTTTTGAAATGAAATACCAGACTTACAATCTGTTAAGGACTATTTAATCACGTGCTTCTCAATGAAGGAATTTGGTGAAATAAACAATATTATAGGGTTCAATATCATTTTTGATAGATACATGAGGCTTGTTGGACTATGAAAAAGTACATATGTAGAACAGATACTAAAGATAATCGATATAGAGAAATCCAAGAGGGGATTGGTTTTAGTGTAACATGGTTTACTTATTTATAATAAAATGTGTCCCTAGAAATAAAAAGAGAAATGAGTAATATCCCATACACTTCAGCTATAGGATTAATAATGTATTCCATGTTGTGTACTAGAATTGATGTTTCCAATACAAAGATCACGGTAAGAAAATATCAAGAAAATTCCAGAGAACAACGTTTAATTTTTCATAATATTATCCTTAAGTATATGAGAAAAAATCAGGATATTTTCCTAGTGTGTGGAGGAGAAAAGGAGATATTCATCATTGGTTATAGTGATGTTGGATTATAGATTGATCAAAATGATCTAAATTTTCAATCAGGATATTTTTTCTATCTCAACAGGGGAGGATTGATCTAGATGAGTTAAAATTAGCCAGTCCTTTATAATTATGTAGTGGTGTCCAAGTATATAGTAGATAATGATGTAGAAAAAAATTTCATTCGGATTCAGAACTTTTTCCAAGAGTATGACATGGTACCTAGTAGTAAAGACCCTATCACAATATTTATGATAATGTTATAGCATTGGCTCTTGAAAAAGATCCAATGTCACCCCTATGGAAAAAGAACATACTCTAGATATATAACCTCATGAGAAATTTCTAGTAGCAGGGGGAATTTTTAGTGACAAGAATACCCATGAAGAGGACATGGTTGACCCCTTTTATTAAATGGATTTCTTATAAAAATCTTGAGAATCGTGTGAGAACTAACGAACCGAAGGTTGTCAGTAGTTGGCACTAGTGTAAGTCAGAGTCTTTATAATAAATTAGTGTGTTATGGGAATAATGTCACAATAATTATTAATTGATTTAATTGATACATGATAGAGGGACCATAAAAATTATGTTGATAATTGGTATTTTGGATCAACGAAATAAATGGTTTCAAAATTAGAAAATTGATGAAATATCCAAATTATCTTGTAATGAAAATTTTTAGGCGTATTGGGTGTTCCCATATAAAATATTATCTTGTATTTAAATCTTGTTATGACTTCATGTAATGATTAAATGATTTTATAAAGGTTTTTAACCCAATTATTCTAAAATTATTATTTAAGGGGATTGTGCTTGGTTATTCTGAAATGCTTATATAAATGGATTGTTCCCTATTATGTTGAAATTATTATATAATTGTATTTTTACTAGTTTTTACGAAATTATTATTTAATGGTATTGCAATTGGTTATTTCTGAAATTCTTTTATAAAGGGATCACACTCAATTATATAGAAATTCTTATTAAAATGTATTCTGTTCGAACATGTTTTAATGCTTATAGGTAAATTATTAGTTAATTTATGATGATTTATAATTTAAAAACATGAAGTGTTATTAATATGGTTATAATTGTTTTGTGATATTCTAAGATATATTTTACAATGTTCCATTGTAGGTATGGATAATCCAGAGTTTAACTCTAGAACGTGATGGTCGATGGATTTATTTTATTAGTTGTATTAATTTATCAAACTAATTCACATGTTTATCACTTTATTTCATGAACTATAAAATCAGGATGGATTTTTTGAGACACATTTTTTGGGGCCTGTTGAGTTTTACTTTCACCCATATTAGGCTTCCATTACACATGGGTGTCCGAGTAGTTTTTACATGTTTATTACAGTAACATGTTTGGGATGAGGACTGAGTTAGTAAGACTGAGCATGATAACTCAAATGGTATCAATAGATTGTATATGGTTTTAATTTGATTGGTATTAGACACAGTTTTTATTTATTTCATTATGGTATGTAACTATGAACAGACCAGTTGGTGGTCCTTTATTTGTATAGCATGGTCATTTGAGATTTTACTGCATTTCATATATCACTGATGGATGTATATTTTTTATTTTATAATTATTAATATTTGTTATTTATGGTAACTAATATAGTATTTTGTGAGACTATATCCCTTATTTATGGTATTTGGTTATTTTATTTTATATTACACACTATTAAATAAGGGATATAGTCTCACAAAATACTATATTAGTTCCTCACTACAAGTCAGAAACCTCTATTGTATGTGGTGGTGTGCTTAAGTTCATATGGAAACCTAGTCTGGACACTAGTCATATAGTTTATTGGGGCAGGATGTTACAATGTGTTATTGGATAATTCGTTATTTTTTTTATATTATGATTTTGGGATCTAGAGGGATTGATATTTAGGAATCTGTTGAAGCCTGTGACAGATATTGGTATGGTACATTACAAACAATTGTATTAGTAAGAAGAGGGGATGTTGTTCTAATTTTCATTGTTACTGTGGAATTTTATTTTTCTCTTCGGTGATGTACATGTGATTTTTATGTTATGATTTATGATGGGTATCTAACTATTGGTTGTTGGAAAGTAGTCAGAGATATGATTTTTGATTCTTTCTCAACATAGGTAAAACGTGTCCAATTCATCATATTATGTACTTAGGATTCATATGATATATAGGCTTGTGAGTGTGTGATTTCATTGATGAAAGATAAATAATTTCTCATTGTGTAAAAATAGCTCAGAGACATTTTGATGTATAAGTACTTGGTTGAATTTTATTCAACTGGGATGACATTTATATAGATTCTTTCCGATGGATGGTTATGTGTATCTATGGTGAGATTCCCGAAGAAGAGGGGAAAAACTCAGTCCTCCTGCACATGTGGTTCCATGATCCTAGTAAGGTCAGTATGAAACATGATTCCTAATATTTAGTCTCTTTTGGGTGGTTGGTTTGGTGTTTTCTACCTTTCATATGTCAGACACTGGAGGTGAATGTTTTATAATATTGATGTCATGTGATGTTTGGATGTGAGCATGCATTATTCCCTATGTGTCGTGAACTTATAATTGGTTAAACTATGGACTAGGAAGTTATTTATAGTGGTTGGAATACACTGATATTATATTTTATATTTATTTTGAAAATAAATTTAATATCTTTGATGGATTGCGATACATGCAACCCCATAGACTAAACGAACCATAATATAGTATATCGTTTTGACCTAGCTGTTTAATTGACTGGTAGGAATAAAAATAACCCAATCAGGTAATGTGTATTGTTTACATATTTATACAATAAATAAATTTTTTATCAATTCATTAGAAACATAAATAAAAATCACCTGAAAATAAAATAAATAATTTTTTGAAAAACTGGTTTTATAGGTGAAATATGTTTTTATCATAATAAATTAAATTAATCACTATCTATGAATTCTTTTAATGAAATTTATATATTATATATTAAATAAAAAATTTTAATTTTCATTTAATATATATGTAGTAATGGGATTATAATTAATCAAGTTTTGTGCGTAAGAACTATATTTTTCGAAAAAGAAGTTTTCATCATATTTTTTAGACATATTTTAAAATTATCTTATTCTAATTATATTCATTGAATTTTAAAAAATAAATTCCAAAATTATAATTATTAGGTTAAAATTTGAAAAATAGTTCACTTTCATTTTTAATCATTGTGAATAGTAATTATGGTAAAATTTATCACCACATTAAATAGTAAATCTGGTTAATATAAGTTAAAACTAAGTGTTAAGTTAAGAAAAATTTATCTAAATGAGTATTATATTTATTAAATTTTACCCATATCACCAAATTATTTTAATTTAGTTTTTAAATGGTCATTTTTCCATGAAAATGACCAATATAATATTTAAAGAATAGAAAATTAAAAAATTTCACTCTCTTACATTTAAATATATCTTATCCATTCAAATATGGATAAAACAATGTTTTGAATTTATATAAATGTTTTATTTTTTTGAAAAATTAATATATCTTCAGTAAGTAAATTTATTTATTTTTTTCTAAAATGCTTGTGAAATGCTAATACATTATTTATTCAATTAATAGAAAAATTAGATTAATGATATTAAAAATTATAAAAGTCATATTTTTTGAGGAAATTAGAGTGTTACCTGATTTTTAAGAATATATTATATTAGTGATATTTAAATTTATTAATTTTGAATTACATATTTTTCTTATTGTATTTAATGTTAAATTTATTGAATAGTGTCAATATTGACATTAATGAAATTCCATCCTAATAATAATTTATTAAATTATTGAAAAACTTTAAAACAATTAAGATGACAAGGAGGATGATAATTCATAAAAAAGTCATCCATTTTCCATTTATGATTTAATATTCACCTTATACGTAAATTATAACCCTTTAAGTTTGAAAACATTTTTACCATGGTTAAGATTAAAAAAGGATGACTAAGCGGTTAAACCAAAATATAAGGTCTAAAACATAATTTAAACCTATCTAAATTTTATTAGGTTATAATATTTAAACTCCATATTATTTTTTCTTTGTATCCCTATACATTTGGAGTCTTTTTACATGGATGTTTAATTTATTATTTTTTTAATATTTTAAGAAATTCCAAGAGTGCCCCTCCTCTCAATTATAAAAGGGAACCCTATTTTCCCTTATTTACACCATTTTAGCATTTTATCCTGACCTAACCTAAGTTATTAGATTAAATAAAAAACTATAAATATAATATAGGTTCTATTATTCCTCAAATACGAAGCCTATGGCCCTTAAGAAGAGATCTAAATTCATTTTTTCCAAGGAGATCTAATCACCTTAACCGATCACTTTCTTTTTAATTCATCCATGACCTCCTCTCAATGTATTATATTCATCATAAAATATTTACTTAACTATGATCAATATAATAAATTTTTATTATTATATTTAAAACACATTTATTCAACCACTTTTCATCAAATGGGAAGTGAAAGTATTGCTTGTGCGCACGTACAACTTTCCGTGTACATGTACCGATAAAATTCATTTTCCATGACTATATTTCATGGATGGTTATTACTATATGTTTATATTTTATATATAATCTATATGATGTAATTATTCTTCTATAAATTTAATATCATATCTACCTTCTTATGTTCCATCTAGTTGGAAGATGATGGTGTAGCTCCTGCATATGTGTGGACTACCACCTCAACGAAGTTCTCTGATTCATTTTTCATTTCAATTTTACATATATAGTAATAAGGGTATATATTAAGAATTTATATTATATTTATGATATAATTATTATTCCATAATGTTTAAATATTATTTACCATTATTTAATTCCATCTATCGAAAAAGAAAACAACGTTCATGCATACGTACGACATAACGTCTCATTGAGCAATATAATTAATTTTTATATAAATTGATTTTATGGATGAATCAAAATATATCTATAATTAATATATATTATATCTAATAATTATTAAAAATTTGGAGATTATGGAACAATGATTAACATACCAACACCAAAGTTACTATACCAAAATTTCCAAGAAAAGTAATACAGTTTTCACCCTAAAAACAACGCTTTTAATAAGGAATATTTAAAAATGAGTATTTAAATGTTTAAAATGGATAAAATATGATATTAAAGGTATCTAAATTATTATTTTATAGAATTATAATAAATTTAATTCTATTATATAGGATTTTAGAGTTCATTTGAAGCAAGGGAACTCAAGGCCAGTGTTTACCATAACAAATTATCTTCTTTGTTACATATGTTATGTCTTGCACAAATTTTATTTTATTTGGTGTATATAATGATCTTTGAAATATAATATCATTATTATAGTTATTTTCATGATATTAATGGTTTCTTATGGTGTTATTATTTTATAGGTCTTATGATTCAAAAGTAACCAATGTGATACCTGTTTTATGTTATAATCTCAGCATTTATAGGGATTTTCTATGGTTCAGTTTATGATGATGAAATAATATGATAAAATGCTCAAGAAAAAAATGAATTTTCCTTTAATATATTTATTTCTTAAGAATAAATATTTTGTTTTCATCCTCCACACATTATTTACTCAGGATAATTAAGTACATTTTTTAAGAAAACTGAAGGTTTTTCTCTCTTTAGTCAAACAAATGTATTCCATATTCATGTTTTATAAAAGAAATTATAATAACTTTATTAGTATTATATAGAGATAATTTGAATTAATTTTTTTCCACAATTTACCATTAATATATTTTAAAAGGAATAATATTATTCATTTTTAAAACATTGTACTTTTTGAATTTTCTTTAAAACTAAGAGTGAAATGTTTTTTAACTTATATACCATGAACAGTAATTCCTACAATAAAAAATAAATTATCAAAATCTTAATTTATAATTTTATAAGCATATTTTAAATTAAAATTATTTTCATGACATTTTGAGAATGTATAGTTTTTTAAAAATTGATTTTCAATGTGTAAAGGTTATTGAACTTAATAATATTTTGATGATTTTGTTAGGGTATTTTTTTTAAAAAAAGACAAAAACCATTAATTTAATAGATGATTTATAGGGTATACAATCTAGTGGTACCATTATTATTATTTATTAGGATATTTTATTATTATTAAAAAAATATGTTTATGGAACTTGTACCTTTTCCATGGATTATGTTAAAATTATATGCTGAAATATTTATGAAACCAATTTAATTCTCAAGAGCTAAGATATGATGTGTGTTTTTGGAAATTATGTCACATATATTTATTATTTTCAAGAAGTTATGAGTTGAACAATAATTATATTTACCTTCAATTCATTGGGTAAAAATGGATATCTCATGAGATAAATATGATTAGAATGGTGAGAGAACACAATTAATTAAGGGACTCTATCCAGTATGATGGTAGTGGTAGTGAACCTTGACTACTATGACGGTATGAGTAGTGATTCCAATACACTAAAATAGCCTTTATATTTTGCATTTACTTCTAATAAAATTATTTTTATATTATTTTGTGTATTCCAAAATTCCATGTCTTCTGCCAATGTTAATCTCTTATGGATTATGTAATTTGATTATTTGATATTCATATCTTATTGAATGACAAGAATTATTCCAGGAATTAAGATTTTGATCTATGATATAAAGAATATGGTTTTGAAATTTTAATATCATGTTCTCATACTCTTATTCTCATGTTATACTGATGTGACCATTTATATCTACCTTTTTTACCGTTATAGACCATTTGAGCTCACCCATTATTATGTTCCCTCCCCATAGGTTATAAAAAATGGGTTTAATAATGTAATGTTGTAGAAGGGTTAGAATTTTGGATAAATAAGTGTGATATTTTTTAGATATGTTATGAATATGTTTTTATGGGTCTATGTTTCTAAAGATATTAGACCTATATGATTTTAGGATAGGACATAATGTTAAGAAATGAATATTCGTCTAATATGATGTAATATCTATTTATGAAATATATGGGTCACTACATTAGGTACCATATAAAGAGTTATTTAAACATTAGATAAAATTATGAGTAAAATAGAGTGGGAACCTTGGGAATAGTTTAAAATATATTATTGCATCCTAAATTTTTTGTTATGAAAATAGATGAACAAGGTTAAACATAAGTAGTTATAGATTAAAATTATGTTGTCTGGATTTAGATGTAGAATAAATGTTTTTTCATTATTATGATGTTTACCTCTCTGATTATTGTTTCTCAAACTATACTTTTTGGTTTTAGTCAATGGTTGGAACCCGAATGAATCATGTCAATTATGAATATGATGGATAATGAAATAATTGTTCACTTGAGAAACCTAATTTTATGGAAATTGTAATAATTTTTTTTGTTATTCATTCACAACATTCCCAATCTATAAATCATGTTTATATTCCAAATGACAAAAGGGGGAACAACATTATGTTGAGTAATTCATAAAGAATCACCCACATTATTTTAGTGGGTCATTGGATCCACAAGTTATTGAGAAATGGATAATTACAAATGAAATGATATTATTTATATAATTTTCATAAAAACTTATTTTCATTATCTATCATTTTTAAGGGGAAGGATACCAGTTATAGAATTTATTAAGAACACAAGGAAAAATGAAGAAATTAGAAAAAAAAATAGTGGGATGAGTTTAAGAGTTTCTTACTTAATAACAAAATTCCTCATATTCATTGTATAAAATTGGGGAAGGAATTATCTAATCTAAAGTAGAAGTATAATTATTATGGTTGTATATATGGGGATAATTTTAAAATACTTGTGAGGTACACTTCGGGTATAATCATTCAACATAATAGTATCGCTGATCAATACATAATTGGATTAAAACCAATTCTATGAGTGGTATTATCCGTAAGGTAATGTAATATCTATGACGAAATTCATCTATGTGATATCAAGGTGGAAATGGAGATCATAGTTATGTATCTGTCTCATAGATTTGATAAGAAAATAAAGATAGTTATCAAATGAAATTATAAAAATCAAGGAGAAAAGAAAATGATCATTCATTTATGCTTAATGTGTGGAAGGAAACATGATGGATATTGTCTTAAGGGGATGAAAAATGTTTTAAGTGGGAAATTCAATTCCATCTTGTAATGAAATTCTAATGTGATTTGAATAAATTAGTGAATGAAAGGAATAATTAAGTCACCATAGAATACACCACCCACACTTCATTGTTCTAGATGTTTGGAGTATGGGAATTATGCTAACAAATGCTCAAAATTTATGGTTAATGATGATAGTTGAAATTAACAGCATTTTAATACAATAGATAATGAGAAATATCATGTGATTGGTATTGGTGACGTGAAGTATGACAATGAAGTGGCGAAAGGTGCACTTTCCATCCACTATATAATTACAAATGTTTTGTTTAATTATTTATCCTCCCACTCTTATATATATAAATAATTTAAAAATTGTATCACAATACCACCTCAATGATTATATTTTCAGTAAATATTAAAACTCCTTTAATGGGTATAATGATCACATATCAATTATATGATTATTCTCTGGTTGATGTTTTTGAGAATTTTCTTCTTGAAAATCAAGTTATTCTTACCCAAGTTGAATTTGATGTTATTTTGGGAATGAATTTAATTTATTTCCATATATCCCATATAAATTTTTTTATAATATAAGTTATGTTTTTTATTAGAAACCAAAATTTGATATTATACCAGTGTGATGGAAAATATGAACCTTAGGTCTAAATTACATCCAGTTTATGGGTCCTGATTCCTATTTAAAAGGGGGTTTTATCTTATATGGATGGGGATAAAATCAATATCAAATATTCCAATACTTTTCAAATGTTTTTTGATGTCTATAAAAAATATTTTTATGGTCTTACACTAAATCATGAAGTTGATTTTTCAATATAAATTATGACTGGTGCTACACCTATTTCAAAAACTCCATATAGAATGGACCCAATTGAGTTATTTCCATTGAAGAAGAAACTGTTGGAAACTATTTATAAGGGATTCATTTGACCAAGTGAAAAACCATGGGGTACATAGGTTCTTTATGTGAATAATAAAGACAGATCAAATCAAATTTTCATTAATTTCTGAAAAAATAACATGAAATTATCCAAGA
This sequence comes from Viscum album, assembly GCA_963277665.1. Lineage (NCBI taxonomy): Eukaryota > Viridiplantae > Streptophyta > Magnoliopsida > Santalales > Viscaceae > Viscum > Viscum album. The sequence continues at coordinate 125,589,211 of OY728126.1, forward strand.
ATAAGTATCCTATATACTATATTTAGGACTAGTTTGATCAACTTGTTGAGCTAAAACTTTATAAGATTTAAATTAATTCAATATATCATTAATATGGGATTAATAATGGGGATATAACAATGATATCATTCCATTAAAGGTATATACACTCTGAATTTATTGTGATGTATTTCAGTATTACTAATTCCCCAACTATATTAATGGATTTAATGAATAGATTCTTTATAGATTACCCAAACAGAATTTTTGTATTATATATTGATGATATTATTATATATTAAAATAAAAATAAAGAGCATGGAGTACGTTTGAATATTTTTATGAGTAAGGATAATTTGTATGAAGAATGTACTAATAGAAAATTTTTGAATCATAACGTTTCACTTTTTTTTCAAATAATCACATTAGAGGTTATATAAGTGTATCCATCAAAGATTGATGTTATTAAAAATTTTCCTAGACCAACCAATATAATTGTGATCCATAGTTCTCATGGTCTTAATGAATATTACTGATTAATTTTTGATAATTTCTATTATATTTCTAATCCACTCACAAAATAAACATAGAAGGGATCCATGTTCCTTTGACTTGATGAATGTAAATAAACATTCAAGGAAATAACGATAGGGTGATTCAGTGTATTTATTCTTACATTACCCTATATAGGATAGTGGTTTGAAATTTATAGTAATTCATCCATTAAGGGATTATTATGCATCCTCATAAACAATTATATGGTGGTAGCTTATTCCTCACATCAATTAATGATTCATGAAAAAAATTACCACCGCTTAGGATTTAGATTTAGCTCGGATAAATTTTTCTTTAATGATATAGTGTATTTATATTTATAATGAAATATGTGATATATATACTGATGATAGAAGCTTAATGTTTACGTTCACTTAAAAATAGTTGAATATATGTGATAGAAGATAGTTAGAGTTGATTAATGATTATGAATGCTCAATACATTACCACCATAGGAAAGTAAATAAGGTGGAAATTATTTGATTCAAAAAGATCATGCAATATTATATATTATGATGAAAAAGAAAGATCCCATATTTCATGATTTTCAAAGGAAAAATCTAGAAATTATTTAATGGGAGATTTCTTATATTTCTCAAATGACTGTTCAACCATATATCCATGTCAGGATTAAAGAGGTAAAGATAGAAGATATTGACCTACAAAATAATGTTAAAGATGTTATTGATTTGAAGGTATATTTTTAGGGGATAATAATGATTAGGAACCATGTATTTTTTCTATAAATATTATATTTTTATAAGAATTTTTTGTATGAGTCACATATTTCATCATTTTAAATTCATCTTAGATGTATAAATATGTTTAGAGATCGAAATGAGTATATCTGTTGGGACCACATGAAGATGGATAATTTATAATATGTATCTTGGTGCTTCTTATTTCTACACGTTAAGGCTGAGAGACATAATTCTAATGGGATGTTATAATCATTACACATAATATGATTGAAGTGGGAGAACATCACTATAGATTTTGACGTGGGATTCCCCAAATCATTTAATTTTGTTTGGGTTGTAGTCAATTTCATTAAAAATTCAGCACACTTCATTGACATTATAGAATATCCCTCCATTGTTCATATTTCCAGAATATAAACTAACCTAAGTAGTAATGTTTCATGGATTACCACATTCTATTGTATTTGGATGGGGTTGAAGGTTTACCTCACTGTTGTGGTGAAGTCTTCTTTAATCTATTCATACAAATTTGAGTTATTGTATAGATTACCATCCTCAAATAAAAACATATTCTTAGATAACCATTCAAATACATGAGGATATGCTGAGATCATGTTCAATGTATTTCAATGGTGGTTGGGATAGGAATTTCCAATAGTTTATTTCTCTTCTAAAAATAGATTTTAATAGATAATTACTATGGATCGTTATGAAAGACTCTATGGAAATATGTGTTGAAATATAGAATAATGGTATGAAGTTGTGGAAAGAAATATATTGGGTCCTGATCAAGAAAAGGAAATGACATGTCGATTTAGTGTTAGTTAGTTTAACATAAAGTGATATTAGAGTCAACAATAATCTTACACCGGCAATCATCTGTTATATCTAGAGTTTCAAGTTGTTGATAAGGTTTTACTATTATTCCTCATTAGAAGATGTTTTTTTATTTTAAAGGAAAGGTAAACATAGCATTAGGTATATTGGCCCCTTAAATTTTCTTGATCGGTTTGGGATGATAGCTTATCGTTTGCAACTTCCATCAAAGCTCTCTCAAGTTGATGATATGTTCCATATATATCTTGTGAAGAAAAAATTACACGATCCATCAAATGTACTGAAATAGTAGGTTATATCATTAGATCAAGATATTTCCTATGAGGAGAAACCACTATAAATCATGGATTATAGATATAATGTTTTGTGAAATAATACAAGTCACCTCAATAATGTTATCTATGGAAATCACATATTCGAAGAAGCTACTTGTAAACCTGAGGATGTGATGAGGATGAGATATCATGATTTATTTATACATGATTAAATTAAATTTGAGGAAAGAAATCATTTTAATGGGGATATAATGTAAAAATATTATATTATATTATATATTTCTTTTTAAATAAATTTAATGCCTTTAATAGTTAAAGATACACAAAACCCTCAAGTCTAAACGAGATTTAATATAGTATAACATTATAAAATAGCCATAAAATTAGAGGGTGTGAATTATATTAACTAAATTATAAGAAGTGTATAATTTACACATTTATACAATATATTCATTGTTTATAATTTTATTATAAATGTAAATAAAAATCATTTGAAATAAAATCATTGGAAAAAAAGAAATGTTTTTCTGAAAGACTTTTTTTATGCACACAATATATATTTCAAATAATAAGTTAAATTAATTAATATTAGTGGAACATTTTAAGTAAATTTATTTATTATAAATTCAAAAATAGTTTTAACATCCATCTAATATTTTTCTACTCACGGGATAAAAATAAATCAAGGTTTATGCTTAAAACTTATTTTTTTAAAAAAGTGGTTTTTGTAGAATTTTGTGCACTTATTTTAAAATTAATTTATTAAACATATTGTTATTTAATTTGGTAAAATATTTTTCATATTTTTAATCAATTAGTTGAAAATTTTAAAATATGAACCATTCATTTTTAGGCATTATGAAGAGTGACTGTGGTAAAATTTACCACTCCGGTAAAGGGTAAATCAGGTTAATCATGGTTAAAAAAGTGTTAAGGTTACCATAATTAATTCTTATTGGATGATGTTATTTATAGACATAAAAATTATGTATCTAAATTTATTTTTTTAATGGAAACTTTCCCTTGAAAATAAGAGATAAAATATTTAATGAAATAAAAAATGAAAAATTTCACTCCCTTACTTTTAAATATCTCTTATGTGTTTACAGAGAGACAAAATCATGTGGATAAAAAATATAAATTTTTATTTTATAAAAAATGTAAATTATATTCACTATATAAATTTATTTATAATTTTCATTGGTCAATTAAATACCTAAAATGTGTTAACAACTTGAATACAATATTTATTCAATTAATAGAAAAAAAATAAATGATTTTAAAAATGTTAAATGAAATATAATTTTAGTGAGTTATAGTTTAACAAATTATTTTTGATTTATATGAAATATTAGTTTTTTTTAATGTATTATATTTTCATTCCACAATTTCCTCATTGTTATTAAATTTAAATTAAATTAATAGTTTCAAAATTTAAATTAATTCTATTTTATCAAAATAATATGTTTTCATATTATATTAAAATCATAATAATATTGTAATTGGAATCTTAGGGTAATAATCAGCCTAAAAATTTATATCTTTTACATTTATAAGTCATTAAATATCTTATATGTAAATTTATAACCTATTAAGAGTGGAAAATTTGTTAATATAGTTAAGGTAAAATAGGTTAATGAAGGGGTTAAATCACAAGTTATGGTTAAAAATACCATTTAAACCTATACAATTTTTATTTTTTGGTGCTATTTCAACTCCATCATATATTATCTTTAAATAACTATCCTTTTTTATAAATATGGAGAAGATAATGACTTTATTATATTTTAATCTTTTAAGAAATTCTAAGAGTTCCCCTCCCCTCAATTAGAAATGGGATCCCATCATTTCACTTCTTTAAAAAAATTTGAGCCCTTTATCTTGACCAAAAACTAAAATATTTTCTTCCCAACTTCAATAAATACATTATCTATCTATTTATATTCCAAAAATACTAATATTATGGCCCTTAAGAGGATACCTAATGGATTTTTTTCAAAGATGAGGTAATCGCCTTAACCAGTCACATTTTTTAATTATTATTTTACCTCGAAGAAATATATAATGTTCTTCATTAACAAATAATTATTATCCTATATGTACTTACATTTTATTAAGATTATTAATACACCTTTATTCACCCTTTTTCCATAAAATGGGATATCAATGTATCACTTGTGCATATGTACAACTTAACATCTTCACCTATTTGTACAATTCATTTACCATCAACAACATGCATGGATTTTTATTATTAGGGTTTAAAAGTTCATATAATATATATATTAAATAATTCTGATTATATATATAATATAATATTCCCCTTCTAACCTTCTAATATATTGGAAAAGGATAATGCCAATCATCTGTACGTGTGGATGACCACCTCGACAATGTGGTGTGATTTGTTTTTCAATTTTATTTTACATGGATAGTAAAAAAGGAATTATTTAATAAATTTATATGATATATATGAATAATAATGATTCAATAACTATTAATTATTTTACATTAATCAAAAAATGAAAACAGTGTTTACACATACGTGTGCTCACCCATCTCCCGGAACTGTAAATCATATTGATGAATTTAAATATGTATAAAATTAATTTATATGATATTTATTTCATGATTAAATTTATTTATATGATGTAATAATGATCATGTTAAAATTACCAAAAATAACAACCCAAAACATGCATTAAAAAATGAATAAGTTGTCACCCGGAAATGATTATTTTAATAAGGAATTTTAAATAAATGAACGTTGAAATTTTCTAAGTGGATCATATATAATATTATAATATATAAATTATGATATTTTAAATTTATAATAAATTTAGAATTAATATTAAGGAAGTTATATATTTTTTCAAACTTGGGGAACTTGATATAAGGGTTTATCATCTCAAATTATCTTCATTAGAAAATGTGTTATGTCATGCCCCGATCTTATTTTATGAGTTGTTTATACATCCATTTAAAAATGTAAATCACGATTTTCCTTGAATTAATTATATTTATGTTTTCATTTGAATTTATTCTTTCATGTGTCTTATGATTCAAATTTTACCAGTTCGGTAAGGTTTTTTTGTCACAATCTTGTTGTTTAATGTGATTATTTAGATTATGTTTTAAATGAAAACAATTATGATCTACCTCTCAATAAAATCATTAATTTTATTTTAAAATGGTTATTTATTGTTAATACCATATTTCCCTTAATGATACTCACTTTAACTACTCAATATACTAGAATAACATTTTTATTGATAGTCAATATTATTTTTCTCTTCGATGAAATTTTTTTCCTTCCATATCGATGTTTTCTTAAAACATTTTCAAGAATGTTTTTAATATTACACTCTGAATTTTTAAAGTATTTTTTTATAATGTTTGACATTTTAACAAAATTATTTAAAATAAATCTTCATTTTATTTTTTGAATTAGTGACTTCTTGATATTTTATAAAAATGAGAATGAAATGTTCTATTTTTATTTATATGGAATGAATGTAATTTCCTACCATCATGACCGCTCAATGCTATAATGTTTCCATTATGAGTTTCCAAATATTTTTTCAAATAAAATGGTTTTCAAAATATTTTATTAATGTATAGTTTTTTAAAATTTCATCTCAATATTAAATGGGAATTTCTATAAAAAATGATTTAATGATACTATAATGGTATTTCTATTCATCGAGGACAACAACCCTTTATTTCAATTGCGTTATACTCAGTATATGACCCAAGGGTGGAATCCATACTCATTTTATAGATGATTCATGATTTTAATTACAATATATTTATTAAACCCATACATTTTCTATGGGTTATGTTATTATTAACTAATCAAATGTTTATAAAACCTACTTCAATTTCATGGGTTATGATATGGTGAAATGTTTATGAAACCCATCTATTTATGACAAGTTTTGATGAGATTATTATTTTATGATCATTTGGCACACATATATATTATTTTAACTATTTTAGGGATGGTACAAGGATTATAAAACCCTCCAAATCATTGGGTCAAGATGGATATCTCATTAGATATGTGATCATATAATATGTAGTTAAACTAGTTCAATAAGGGTCTATGTCTGCTATGATAATCCAGGGAGTGAACCATGACTACTATGATAGTTTGGGTAGTGAATCCAATTATCTATGTTAGTATTGTTATTGAGCCTTAAAAATTATAAAAATTAGTATCTATTATTAAGGGTATTCCACAATTTCATGTATTATGCCAATGTTATGCTCTGAAGGATCATATTCTTTTATTACTTTTTGAATAATATCTTTTGGTCTACCACGATTCATTCCCTTAATAAAGATTATGATCTATGATATATAGGGTATGGGTTTTAAATGTTAATATCATGTTATCATAAAATAATGATAATGTAATTATTAGTTGGTCATTAATATGTCCCTTGTTAACCCTTACTAAGAATATACTATCACCCTTTATTTTGATTAATTTTTATTGGTTATGAATAAAGGATTTCAGAATTTCATGTCTAAGAAAGGTTCTAGCTGTGAAGAACTAATTAGGATATTATTTAGATATCATATTAATATGATTTATATGTGTCCATGTTTTTGAAGATACTTGAAAAAGACAATTGTGGAATGAATCATTATATTTTGTAATGAATATTAATCAAATAAGATTCCATATCTATGTATGAATGTTTCGGGTCGATACAATGTATTTTATACTTGAATGGTTAGGCTATGTGGGATGCATGGAGGCATTTTCTTATGACTTTGATCTTAGTGTATCATCAATCGGATTGATTGTATTTCGATACCTATGTGTGGGATGTTCTCATGGATTTTGGGGATGATCACATTATGTGTTGGTGCTTTAGGAATTAATGTATTGTCTCGAGGGTAGGACCATAGTGACATATGATCCTATTTAATTGAACTCAGCATAATAGTGTATATAGAGTGTGGGTGGACTCTTATAATGGGAACAATGATTAGTAACATCCTTGTGTATAGATGAGGTTGACACACCATCAACTATTGGTGAGAACCTATGGTTTTATAAGGATTTATTAATACATGCAATCATGTGAGTTTTCATGGAACATATAAGTTGCCTGATTTTGAGGAGGATATCCAATGGATATTCAATGATTTTGAGGTTTATGGACTAAGATACATGGTTTGGCACTTGAATGGTCATTTTATCCTAGTTAAAGGGATATACGACTCATGGAATTTTGAGAAAGCTTCAGTGAATAATTATTCTAAAGTATGAAAAATTGTTTTTCTAGTGATGTTAATATGGTTGGAATGTGCTGGATATATGTTATATCATTTGGGTTAGGTGAATAGGTTTTATTGGTGTAATTGACTTTTTTTTGTGTGAAATTGATGTTATGCACATGTACTATGATGGGATAGATGGTTTTGGATCAATGTGATGGATTAGTTGAGTTTTATTTGAGAATAGTTCAGGTTGTGGCAGACGAAATCATGTGTTGTGTTAATAGTAGTTCCATAATAGACAATAATGTATGGATTCTGGATAGATAATCATATATAATCAATGATTTTTGGATAACAAATCCCCCTTGAATCATGGATGCTAGGAGTGGTGGAATGCTTGCAGGAAGGGAGGAACATACGCATTTGAAACATACGCATTTGAAATAATGTCATCTTAGATAGAAAATGGTTTTGATAAAACACTTGAAATTAATTCTTGGGGAAAATATCCTTTCTTCTTCAAAATCATTTTATATTCACAAAATGACATGAAAATTTTAATAGAAAAGGATTTTTTTTGAAAATATTCATGAAATATTGTAGAGTAAGATTCATGAAAATAAGTTGTTGTAAAACTGTAAAAACCCGTTCATGCCGTATAAGATAAAAAACATTATTCTCGTACTTTTCCAGAGAAGTCAAAAAGTACCTCGTATGGTAAACGAAAGAATGATTCATTAAATACCATGTGCTAAAAGTAAAAAATGGGTAAAAAGGACTTTAAAAATACATGAATTTTTTTATAAATCTTGGACATGGATGATAAATATAACCCCAGTAAATACTTATGTATAAGCAATCTCGGATAGAAAACAATTGAGATTGAAACATTATCCCTAACCTTAGGCCTGATATGCTTCGAATGTATCCGAACATATTGTATAATGATTTAAATAATTTCACTGAATTATTAAAGAGTCATATTCATTGTTATGATGTCATATATGGTTCCCTTATGACATTATATTACCTGTTATTTTGTAAATTCATGTCAAAGTAGCGTTTTGGGTAAAATATTTTCATTTATCTTCCTTGTTTTGACTTATAATTATTAATATGATTACTTAGATCATGATTACATAATTCTAGAATATAAAACATGATTTATATATAATATATATTAATAATATACATAATAGATCGATAAATGGAAAGAAATACACCGTTCATGGAGACGGTAGGCCGTACGTATGCATGAACGCTGTTTTTGTTTCCTTACTGAATTAAATGGAATTAAGTAAATGAAACATATATGATAATAAATACAGTATCATTATTATGTAATATCTTTAATTATTATTTATTATATATACTTTATAATCATACTAGAATGGTTAATCATGGAAAATGAATCTCATCGCGTTCGGGGAGACTGTAATCCGTATGAACGCACGAATGATGATATCATTCCCATGATCATGGAATTGAATTGAAGTGTTTTTATAATATTTCATAATAATTATCACTTTATATTAATCATATATTGTTATTTATTTACACCATTATACACATCCATGTATGGTGGTGGTGGAAAATAGATTACACCACGGCATGGGGACGGTATTCCGTACGTACGCACGCACTGTGATATTGTTTTCCGTAGGATGGATAGAAGGTGAAATAGGGTTGTTTCATATATATAATAACATATCAGTATATGAGTGATAATGATGTTTTTTTACTTCATAATGAAACAACTAAATAAGAATAAGAAGAAGAAGAAATATATTTGAAAGAATCGGTAACGGGTATTACCTCTTCTTAGACACACCTCTTTGAAACCTCCTCTTAGGGCACTATGATTGGTCTTTTAAGAAGACCATGACCTCTATAATATTTCTAGAGAAGTTGAGAATAGAAATGGGAAGGGTTTGGATGAGCTTTAAGGATCAATGTTGTGTAAATATGGGAGGGAGGAGGTGCCCTTTTATAAGGGAGGAGAGGGCACCTTTGGAATTAATAGAAATATTAATTTATAATAAATTCCAACCCCAATTAAAAACCTCCATAATTACTAAAATCTGAATATTAGATGATATTGGGTTTTAATCTCAACAAACAATTAAATTTAGGCAATTTGGGAATTTATTTTAAACATTATCAACATGATTTATCCTTATTTAATCTATTTATATTAATTTGTGGTAATAAGATTCTAATTTCTAAATTGTTAAAAATAATTACTTATGTGTTGTTAATTGTCCATAATTATATATTTATTACATTTTAGACCATATAAATTTCAATTTATAATTTTTAAATATTTTTGTGATTTTTAAACAATTTTATAATATATTATTTTTATAAAATAACAATAGTGTCAATTTTGACACTATTTATTTATTTTAATTTTAATAAAATCCAAACAGAGTATATATTCTAGAAAAAATATTTAATAGATTCATAACATGTAAAATATGTCTATAAAATTCGTGGATCACATTAATTAGTTCATATAATATTTAGTTTTATATTTTTAATACCATTTATTTGGTATATCTATTAATAAAATCATTAGTACATCATTTTTGGATAAATATTTAATATAATTATATATTAAATAAAAATTAAAAATAAAATCCTATGATGAAGATAAATAACATATCTTTTACAATAATACATTTACTCGAATTTATCATCTTAAAATCGCAACTTGTAAAATTTTATATTTATTAAATTATGAAGGTGACAACTTTGGAATCATTTAAAATAAAATAATGTATGTGTCATAATCACATTTATAATGATCAAAATGGTCAAAAATTCGGATAATGGATGATTAGGGTTTCTATATACACTACCATTTAGTTTTTTCATATTTTTGTGGTCTTTTTGATATGCATTACTATTAAAATAAAAACAATATTATTGATTTTTCACTAAATAAATAATTTCTGAATCATTAATGTATAAGATAATAAGGTAATAAATAATACTTAAAAATTACAAATAAATTACCATGATAAAGAAAAATATTTTAGCTTTAAAATGAGTATTAATAACAGAATTTATATTCTGTATAACCTTATATTAAAAATACATTAATTATTAAAGTTTGAGTGAGATGTATTTCACTTTCCATTAAATAAAATAAACTAAAGGTCATAATCAAATACAAGTGGGTTACAATGGATTCCATTTCGACCAAAATATTTCATATGATGAAATATAATCATCCAATTATATTAATACAAGTGTTAGGGTAATTTTATAATATTATATTTACCCTCAATTACCTGATTTACCTTTAACTATGGTAAATAAAATTTACCGTTGTTACTATTCATAGTGCCCAAAAATAAAAAGTAGCCTATTAACATAATTTGGACCTACTGATTAAAAATATGGAATCCTTTTTTCCAAATTCAATACACAGAAGTTGCAGTTATTAATTTAAAATTAACCCCCTATTAAAAAAACGAGTTTTAAAAGTTAAAACATTGCAAAAGACTGAAATGATATTACCTATGAATTCAATGTAAAATAAATTCTAATGACATAAATTATATTAAATGGTAAAAATATATTCTATTTATACTTTAAAACCATTAAATATTATAATTTAACAATATAAATTATTACGATGAAAAAAGTTTTATTTAATTAAAATATAGTGTGTTTTTACTATTCATTAAAATATGAATGTTATCAGAATAATATGAAAATTTTATCCAAATTAAATTTTAATATCCTGATTCCAATGAAGAATTTTATTTTTCAAAATTGAACTTATAAACATGTCAAAACTATTTTTAATGTGGGTGCGTCATCAAAAGGCGGCAAAACATCAATTTTTGAAAATTACTTATTTTACGCGAAAACATTATTATGTTCTTATAAAATGTTCTAGAAAATGTGTAAGATGAATAATAATTTTATAAAATTAATAATTTAGTTAATACTATTAATAACGGATAGTTCATAATAATATTACAATAATATATCGTTGTTTAGTGAAACCCGGTATTGCGTACAACACACGCTATCGACGAAGGTTGCGATTGTGTGTAACGCAAGCCAAGTCAGAGTTTCGTGTAGTGAAAGGCTACTTATTTGTTATTTATAACAAAATCCAACCATATTTCATTTATAAATTTAATATATATGTATATATACACTTAATTTTGCGTTGAATAATTACTATCAAACAAACTGGAAATTGTTTTTAACACGATCCAAGATTAGTGTTTCGTATACTGAAAGCTAGTACAGTGTTGCGTATAGCGCAAGATAATCTTAGTGTAGCGTACATCGGAAGATATAAAAGAAATTAAAAAGAATATATCTAATAAAATCTCAGGGTGTTACACGGAACATGGATGATACATCGAATAGATTCTTTATACTGGAAATGCTATGGAGATGTTTTGGTGTAGTTTAAAAGTGATTCATGGGGGGACCCCTCCCCCCACATTTTAACATGGTTCACGGGGTTAGAAACATTTCATGTCATATTTTTGGGGGTATTCCATGATTTTTTGGTTGGTTTATGGGGTTAACAGGTTTCATCACATTATACAATGGGTGAATCAATATTTCATGGCATTTGTAGGGGAGAAAACATGTGATAAAATATTTTGTGATATCTTTTTTGGGGTTAAACATTCAATAACAAGTTATGAAGGTTACATTTTGTGTGAAATTCCTTGAAAATCTATTGATGTTGGTACCATGGTTCCAATTTTTCATTTCATGTCTGATGGGAGTATTAAAATGTTAGTTTGGGAATTTTTAAAAAGGGTATATGTGTCCAATACTTATTTATATGAAGTGAATAATCATCAATTTCAAAATAGAATCAGTGTAAAGAGGTTGTACCAACTATATTTGGTGGTTTTTTGGTAAGTTGAGACGTAAGTTCTATCAGGAAAGTCATTTGACCTCCTGGAATGTGTTTTGATAAGAGATCCCAATGGTGGGGGATTCCATGGGTTAGAAGCAGTCCTGAATAGTAGGGCTCTACGGTAGGGATCAATATGAACTATATTATGATATGATTGATGAAACGTTGGTGTTTCATAATAGGTGGTTGTTAGGAATCCACATTCAGGGGTTCAGTGATGGTTATGAGTGGTGGCTCATGTTTTTGAAGGAACAACATGCCTCATTTCTAGAGTCATGAAATGGGATATATTTCATTTTTTTGTACTAGACCACATATTTTTTAGACTGGTTACCAATATTTGTCTAGTTTTTTTGGTAAATTCTGATGAGGATTCTCTAGAATTTTATGTTTTATGGCTGGGTGATTATAAGTACATGTGTCGATAATGGTTATGGATTTGAGTGGGAATTTGAATTTTATCTATTTTTCGATGATTATTCATGAGAATAAGAAATAAAAAAGAGTATTTTGGTTTTTATGATTTCCAAAATTGTTTTTTAGATGTGTTACCAATTTCGAGTGATGACTTGGGGGTCCTGGAGGCCACCGAAAGAGTTTTTAGGACCCCGGACCATTGAAAACTACTAAAACAGCTCATTAATTTCATGAATATGTCATTAAATATGTGAGATGGTTTCATGGGGTGCCTTAGAGTGTTTCATGATGTTCGAATTGGTCATGGAGGCTGGGCCCAAAAATCTGGGGCTTGAAACTGTGTTTCACAATGTGACTTTGGTTGGCAAGACATAGTAAGAACTTTTAACTAAATTTATTGAATGTCAAAACATTTTTTCACTTCATGAATTAACACTAGGTAGATTTATGTGGGATTTAATGTGATTGGACTATTCAAAATCCTGGATAAATTAATTTCTTAAAACATATTATGCATTGAATGGTGGTAAAGATGATTTTATCTCTTGAGAGACCCTCTGATCTCTTCCCTCAACTGTTTCAAAAATCATTTGATGAGAAAGATTCATATAACAAAGATATAGCTTCAAACGTCGATTAATATTTTCAATATTCTTCAACATATCATTCATTTAATAGAACATGATGAAGATTTTTTATTTAAGTGAGATATGATGAAGATAAATCATTGGGTTTTGATTTTAAAGGATTATAATTTAATTGTATAATATTTTTTGAAGTTTTGTTTTCATCAAATAGGTCCTTTGTCTAGATTAATGTTATTTGATTATATCATAATTTTCATGAAATGTTGGTGAGGATCTGACTAGGAAAATGAAATAATGTAAGTCTTATGGAATGTTTTTCTATCATTATTGGGAGTGATTTTCCTTTTTATAATTTAATTAATAATAACATGGTTATAAATAATTAATTGGGATTCTTGGGTATGAGGTAGGAACTCAATGTGTTTGAAGAAGTCTGAAAATTCTGGGAAGATACAGGCAATGTTATTGGGAATTTCATAGCATGGAGTAACATTTTTTAAGGTGGGTAGTTTTGAACAACACCATTTTTTTTGATTCATTTACCTGGAATATTAAATAATTATGATTGCATCAACATTCCATGTGTTTGATCTAAAAAAATTATAATAAGCTTCCTTCTTAAGAATTTATATTCTTAGACCTCCCAAGGACCTCGTTGGGTATCTTAGCATTGTGGTTGAGTCTTGCAACCACCCAAAGGGTGTGACAACCCTAAACAGATTTTTAGAAGATAGATAGAATTAAATATGATCCCCTTTGGTAATTGAAAATTTTTATGACTTGGATTGATAATCTATGTTTTTTGGAATGTGAATAGAGATTTTTTTTGACCAGGTAAATGAGAAATTGGCTTGAATATGATTCATTTGACTGGAATATATGCATTGTAGTGTTAATGGATTAAGTAAGATAATCTATTGTATTTTAGGTATAATTTCGCAAAATGATTAATTTGAATAATTAATACATGAATGATGTATGGTAATAATTATTACGATAATTGGTATTTTGGATCAATGCAATAAATGGAAACAAAATTGAAAAAATAATGAAATAACCAAAGGAGCCAATAATTACTTTTTTATGTATGTGATGGGGGCCCAGGAGTTATATTATCATGTATTATTATATTTTTGTGACATTTAGTTATGCTGAAATTATCATATAATGGGATTTTTTCTAGTTATATAAAAATGAATATATAAATGGATTGTTCTTGGTTATGCTGAAATTATTATATAAAGGGAATGTTCCCAACCATGTTCTAAATGCTTATAAAGAAACTTCCAGTTCAAATATGATGATTTGGGGTTTAAAACATTTTAGTGTTATGGAAATATTTGGAATTGATCCGAGACGTGCTTAGAGATATATGAAAATGTGATGATGTAAGTTTGGTTAACCCTAAGTAAAGCATGAGGTTCATTGTGTTTATTTTATGAGTTGTATTAATTTATTAAATTAATTCCGTTGTTTATCACTTAATTTTATGTATGTTATACTCATACTATATTTTTATACCCTATTAGAGGTTCTCTATAGATCTTTAATCCACCATTATTAGGATTCCATTTCACATTGGTATCTAAAAAAATCATACATGTTTATTGCAGGGACTTATTTAGGATGAGGTCTTGGTTAGTGTGCCAGAGCATGATAGCTTATATTGCATCAGTGGACTGGATGAGTTTCATCTCAAATATGTAGTAGAGACCCTATTTTTATTTCACTTATTCTGGTATATAACTATGACTGACCCTGCAGGTAGTCTGTTGTTTGAATATCATGATTGTTTAGGCCATTATTCAATTTCTTATATCAGGGATGTAAGTCTTTTAGTTTGTGTGTAATATGTTTATTTATATATATTAATGGTAGTTTTTATTTCATTTTATATTGTTCACTCTAATATAATGGGTATAGTCTACTCTTTGTACAATCGTAGACCCTCACAGCTTTTTGAAAACCTATAGTAGATGGAGAGGCATTCCTGAGGACATGTAGTGAACTGGTCTGACCATCGGTTATATAGTAATCATGGGAAAGAAGTTATAGCCCCTTCAATTTTCCCCATCATTGATTTATAAATCAAAGGGGATTATGTAATGTTCTTTACACCATGTCACTCTTTATCCTTGGTAGGTGAGGTTCTAAACAATAATTAATGGAGAGAATAAAAAAAATATCCTAGGTCTCTATGTTGGATGAAGACCCTCACCACCATTGCATGTTGGAACCACTATATGATGGTTACATTAAAATCAAGTTTAAATAAGAAGTCTCTTTGGTTTGGATCTTCTTGACTCACCATTTAATGTCTCACCGCAAGTGTAACCATGATGTGGAGGTCCCACATACACTATCATTGACCACAACTTCTCCATGAAAGCACCACTCGACATGGATTTCGACGAACATCCAATAATGTATGGCGGTCTCTCTATTTCAAATAGGGAGAATCCCCTAGAAAAATTATTAGAACCCAAGAATATTCAAGTAGAAAACTCACCTGATTTCTACCCATGCACTAATCCTATGAGTGAAGGGAGGACCGTAGGAATTTTATCCTTATACTTGTAGACAAACCGAAACAGTTATTCCCATGATTATGGCTCCAAAACACTCAACCAAAATGGTCGGGAATCATGACCAAGCACCATAATGGTGAGCACCATGAGTGTTTTAGACCCATTGGCACAACCATAAGCCAAAATATCCTACCTCACAAATGAGAAAGGACAAAATAGACATGAATAGACCCACTGAGTCCCATCTGGTTGGTGATAAGATGAGTGTGACTACCCCATTCTTGCCTCCAAGAGGTTTGAGGATGGTGACAAGTTATAGGCAGGAATATCACACACACATGGGAGGCATTGTCATATGATACCACTACACATGAAGACGAATACATCTCTACGAAATATCATATATATAATAATACAACTAATACCAAATACATTCATACATCTATATCTCTTAATCTGAGTACATAAACGGTATTGTAAAGTGATAAAGGGGAAAATACAATCCCAGCCAAACTGAAAAAGATTCTAACCTACTCAGAAGAAGGGGAATACTGTCCAATGAAACAATCAACACAAACCTCATTCAGTCTATCTCACTATTATGTACATTCACCTAGTCCTCCCATGAATCTATTGAAGGTCCTATCATCTACATAAGACACGATTGTTGTGGCTAGATCCCCAGTTGGAGTGAGTATAACAATACATAGTAGGTTCCCCAAAAAATGAAAAATAAAAATTTTTAACAGTAAGGAAATAGTCCACTAAACCCATAACTAGATGTAATAGAAACCTATGTGAGAGAGATAAGAATATCTATATGCACTCCCCATCAATAAATGAATAGTTAGCGCATCATCACAATGATTCCTTTAATCACCTAGATATACTACTCAAAGATTCAAAGACTCATGGTATCACCATATATCCCATCACATGATTCTACATGAGGATAAAAGTTATCACTTGTATATGATAAATCACTCTGTATGCCCTAACATCCCTGATGCCACTCTTCTGAGAGGTCTCCCTCATCGTGTATCACTATGTTGATCCCACTTCCCCTCCATCCTTGAAGAAATCCATTCGAGAGAACATGCTAACTGTGTCTATCCATGATGAAATTTATTCTAGAATCTAGAAAAACATGATACTCGGATAGGGGATCACACTCATGCCTCATAGGGGACTCCGCAAACACTTCATAAAACAATAATATATCAACACATGGATAGACGATGACAAGCAGGATCACTAGGGGAAACCATGAACAAAAAATGGAAATATAGATATCATAATTCTAAGATAGTGGATCACCTCACATTGAATTGGGGAATTTATAAAAGACTATAAATACTTTGAAGCATGATACACAAATAGAAGATTACACCAAGGACCACTAGGAGATATTAAAAACCCAATCTGCAAATTCATTCCATATAAGGTATCTTATGAATAACGATACCATGAACACGACTGGAACCACATTCTATATAGGTGATAGATTCCCATATATGTTTTTTATTATGATACCTCAAACCTTTCATACGGAAGGTGATATGATATAGGAACCCATACCAGAATTCTTATAGGTATTCACAAATGATATTTGAACTGATCGCATAGAAGGGATCACAATCCTATACTCAAGAAGCAATGTCTCAATGTACCCATAGAGTGATGAAACATGAAGCACAACCACCTAGAACTAATATATGCATACATATAATAATCTTCCTACTATAATTAAATCACGTCTTATCTCTCTCACCAAAATTGGGGTCACCATTCTATTCTATGTTGAAAACTACTCATGATAGGCTACTCGTGGGCCTCCATCGAAGTCATAAAGAAGGGGATACACAAGGGAGAAGTCCCTAAAGAGAATATATGGTGTTTCCTTCTAGGATAAATGTAATGTATCTTTATTCTAACCCCTTGTTGTATCCCCTAGATGTACTCGACATCTAAAAAGAAAGTACATGGTGTGTATTTTTAATTACACAGCGTGTGACCCTACACGAAAACCCAGGAATTTCCTCACTCACATGGCCTGACTATCCATGTTTCCATAAAAAAATTATTCATAAAATATATAATACGTTTTATCAATCATGAAACCTAGTCTTTTCCTTCAACCCATGATCGTGTACCTCATTCTAGTCCATACATCTGGTTATGTCCTTCTACACGGTCAGGTCCTCAAGACATGATGTTCCACTATATATACTCCTCCACATAGAAAACCCCTAATACATGGAGTGTGCCCACATTACATGGTATATAATTCCAAAATATCATACTCCCTGAATATGAAGAACACAAATTGTGTTCTCTTACACTGCATGTTTTTTGATCAGGATATCCAAACTGGAAATCATTGAAATTATCCTGAAACCCCTAGTTTTCATTGATTACCCACAGATCTATCCACAGTGGTATATATAAATCATATATGGTCTATAAATCATTAAAAAATCACATATATGATTATTGACACATAAAACACAAAAATATAACCCCCACATAGCGAAACACTGAAACTATGTGTCTTACATTATGCTAAGAACTTATTAAACTTTAATCTAGTGTTGATCACTATCAAGAATGTATTTCAATGGCTCCTCTCCCTTAGTTATCTCTCAGTTCATAAATGACCTCAAGGGTATTATCCCATATATATGTTTCATGAGAAACAATACAAGGGGGTGGGATAATATTAGGTTTATTATTTAAATTTCATCTAATACTTCTCCAACTATTTCATACAACCAGGTATCCGATGATGAATACATTTATGTTGAGCCTAAGGTAAAACCATGTTCTACACTCATCCATGGTATCATATTTCCAATCTGAGGATTATTTTTGGTGTTACTCAACATTTTTAGAAAAACTATAGGAAGTTAATTAAATATATTTAATATTTTCAATATCTCAACACCAAGGCTATTTGAGGCCCATAATTCTATGTCAACTCAGTTCCTAGATTTAGGAATTTTCATAGAAATATTAAAAATTCATAGATGGAAAATGAATCTATTTACACTCTATCCCTCTTCTTGTATTTTCATCTTGAAATGAAAAATCTAACATAGAAGGGGGAAAACTGATCTCTCAAATGGTTTTCCCACAGTAACAAGATCTACAAGAGGTTTTTATGATTTCAACTAATCATGCACATAATGGAACAAATTTACTATGAAGGGTATTCTATTGAATGATGTCAAACACCACTTGTAAACTTAAATTGGAAATTACACTCCAAATTCCCTGCTCATCCATGTTTACATTGCTTAATGAATCGTCCACTTGTCTCCTCATCTACTACACATGGAAAACACCAAATACATGATTTTACTATAATCTCTTGGTCTATTAAAATGCCACCTCACTAATCCAATCTAGAAACTAATGGAAGGGTCTATAGAGCCTAGATATATTCTTCCATCTCGACCAAATATTCAGTCATCTTCATCCTCCCCTATATAAACAAAACCCACATCGACCATATCTAGATCCAAATCTATGGTTATGAGGATGTAACCCACTAAAATTGATCAATATAATGATGAATTGCATTGTATCCAAAATATGTCCTCAAATAGTGATATTATAATGATGGATTAGTAACTGTTTTGATATAAAAACTCCACTGAGGGTAGGGTGATCATATTAGCTATAGACTCAATCCAACCAGTATACTCAAAGCATTTTCTCCAAACAAGAAGAATATTTTAACCTGGCCAAATTTTGGGGGTAAAATTGATCTCAACCATGATTGATCTCCCAAAACATAATACAAAAATAACTACCATAATATCTACATTAATCACTACTCTCAGCTAGTTAGGATATTCTTCAATAGGGTGAGATGGTTCACGAGCACTCAGATAGTGTTGTGACCTATCACCGATCATGAAAACACCCTCATAAAAACTAAAAATTCAACACCACATTTAAATTAACATTTGGAAAACATAGTCTCTACCAACTTATTCGTGAAACATCAATAGCTAAACTCGTCAGTAATCTTACATGGCCTTGGCCACCAAACCCAATGCCAATAAATCTATGTACAACCAACCATATCATGGGCATACTACTAAAGGTAAAAACCTCATTATCTTTTTTTCTTGTAGTGTGGAGGCTGTCTTCGTCATTCCTAAAAAGGATAATGTACTCCCCACCATTATACTATCGATCAAGAACATGTATAGTGGAAATATGTTCATGCCAGAAAACTCAATACAAATCCTCAAGTTATTCCTTCTTGTATCACTAAAAATTATAGATGAAATAAATGTTAACTAAAAATATTATCACCATCCTCACCTACACGGGTCAAATAAAATGGTCAACTAGTCTGTTACATCACTCACAAATAGTGGATAAAAACCGCTCGTTGTGCATATTCTTCTATTATCATACCCCTGGGTGTCTCTAAAGCAAGCATAACCTCAACCTTGTTCAGTTCCATTATCACTCCCATGTCCAAGAAAAAATTACACTAAAAGGGGACCTACTAAATCCATATCGGGCCCTATGAGACATCCACCTGAAAATTGTTATCTAAAAGTATGTATAGACCCATAATCAAGCTTCTCACGTGCTACTCTGATGATGAGCACATTAGGGTACCAAAGAAGTAGTATAACATGAATCTATCAATAATATATTTGGACCCAGTTTATATGTCTCGCATCTTCCTCAAAGGAGAATAAAATAGGGATTCCCAAGTAATCACATTGGGTCATACTATTCTCTCCTATAAGCCTATTGTTTCACCACTTGATCACAAAGATAATTAGGATATAACCTATATGTTGTAAATAATATCCAAGAAGTCCCTAGGATTTATTCTATGCATAAGTATAACTCTATGTGGGGTGTTAAACCCAATATATCCTTATGATAGACATCAACATACAAAACCACTTATATAGAGAACCGAAATTTCATTGGAACCACATCTCCATGTTTTATACTCACCAACTGATAAAAATTCTATTGTATATTCCCAAACATTATATCATCCTAATAGTCCTAGGAACACTCTTAAACAATAGAGTAACTCTATCCCACAATCCAGAAACACTATCACACCCACTGGGGGAAACCAACTGATCATGGATGGTAGGGAAACGATCTATATAAGGGCAAAAAAATTTATGGCCAATATGATACAACGAAAATATTCTATGTAATTAGATTTATATATCTATCCTCTATATCTGGGTCACACTACAAATATGAATGAATGTGATACCTTCTACTCTACATGAGACTCTAAAAATGAAAGTCTAGAAAAAACGTTCCACTAGAATCATTGGTCCTTGAATAAGGGCTATGCCTAGGGAAATGTGGCTTATGACTCTCTAATAAACTATATCTGAGGAATTAACGTCAAATTAAAATCCTCAATTCACACATGATCCTCTAGTCCATAATCCTTTTATTCTTTAGACACATCTTTTCCATTTCCCATTTGTTCACCTCCACTAGGGACCATTTCCAAACCTCAACACATGAATCTACCCCAAACACATAATAAAAATGAATTCATCTACAAACATCGGTAAAATCCACTTTGTGTATCACTGAATCACCCACACATTTTTAATCATTTAAGAATAATGCATATCCATGGGGGAATAATCCCACTTTTTTTAGACCAAATCCATGTCATGTATCGTTATCATTGGTCTCCAAAAACACCCTCTATCACTCTGGAATAGTATTGTGAAAGTAGTGGAAGATAATAGTGGGTTAGACATATTTCTAATAATAATATTAATAAATTAGAACAAAAAAAAATCTTGCCTATAAACACTCCAAGATCCTTTGGATCATAGTTCTCTATGGACTTCTATTGTCTTCTCCCTCATCCCCCATCACATTAATCCTGGTGCGGACCACATGGTGGTGGTGGGGACCACCTAAGGTTGGTAGTGGCAAAACAAAAAATTGTCTACCACCTCTTATTGGCCTCCCTACTCCACTTACACATATTATTTCATGTAAAAATATTTTATCTTTATATTTTCTGTGCATGTGTGGTCCATCTATCATCTCCCTATCATCCAATATGGGTTTAACAATCCCACGCAAGGGGTTATTATTCATCACAAGAGAAACACCATCAATACCTTTGATAATTGAAACTTGATTGAGATACCTAAACTATAAAACCTATATTTTTGGATTGTCTCCTAAATAATCTCACATGCCCATAACTGTTAACCTCTGATTGACTACTAGCTACATAGGCCTAAACTCTTGAGTTCCCACTATTAGTGTCTTCTTATCCAAAAATATCTCAACTACCAAGGTCCTCTTGAGAAATCTCGCAAAGGTGGGAATTCATAAAGATAAATATTCAACCTTGATATCTAATCCTATGCCTTTAAAAATGGTACGTTCTTGAAAAAGTGATACCCAAACCATATCACGAGAGTATAAAAAAAAGGCGAGTGAACCATGTTAAATAGTACACCACAATTAGGCTACCCTCTTAGAGCTACAAAAGCTCATAGATATTAACCGATTACAATTTATCAAGATAATACTCTTCCATAAATAGTTTCTCAATCTCTCCCAAGGTGAGAGTAATCTAATCCTGTGTGAATGTAACCATACTCCACCATCAACCCAAAAATCACTAATGAAATCACTCCTCTAAGAAAACTATTTGATCTAGAAGAATATTCATAAGGTGGAAAACATGATTGAATTTATTATTAAGTTCATAAGTTTTTTAGTTGTATAGATCTCCCAATAACATAAATAGGAGTTACTTACATCTGAAATACATGGAAGAAAGTCAACATGTTCACATCCTCGATAGATACTATTGGAACAAACTTCTGCTCAACGGGCGGTGAATCAACTGGAAAACCACCTAGAGTTAACACCTCTTATGAAGACCCTTACACCGAAGCCTCTTCATCGAGAAAAGCACCATCATGATCCTATTACGTAATCCTAGTAGATTATTATCTCAAAGGCATCTCAAAATAATCATGACATACCACGATCAAGGAGTACATATGTGGAAATAACAGAAAAAGAACATGGAAACCATAACCAATTTATATATTATGAATGCCCAAATGTTTTTCACTACAATTAGTTCCAATATGTTCTAATTCAACAGGAAATCTATAATAAACCTTGTGACAAGATATGTTGTCCACCACACCAACACTGGAGTCCCTGCCCTATAATTGGAACTCATGAAACTAAACACTATTTATATAAATCTCATACTACGATCACTAATAGAAAATAAGAATACATCAATACCAAATTGGAACATACTTTAATACCACTCTATCACAAACCGACCAAGCTAGACCTTCATAGACAGTGATAATCCAAATGTGACTACCTAAAGATAGCCACTAATAGGTCCATGACTGTCAACCAGCACCGAGTAGAAATTCCACACACACATGGGAGGACATAGCTTATAGTCCCTTTACCGATACACACAAATCTATCATAATGAAACATCGAAGATATAATAATTCAACTAATACCAAATGAAATTATATATTTATATCCAACAATAAATTTACAATAAAATTCATGGAAAGAGATATATGAAAAAATATTATCCCACCAAATATACAAAAGAGTCCAACCTTCTCAGACGGATGAGACTGTTATCAAATCCAACCACCGAAAACACACTTTGTTCTCTTTCTCACTATGCACTCTGCTCTGCTAGTCCTCTTAGGAATCCAAAAAAGGCCTTTCATCTTCATCAGAGATTATTGGTGCTGGAAAATCATATATAGGAGTGAGTATAATAATTCCCAGTTGGAAACCCAGAAACTCAAAAAAGATGGAAAACTAAGAAAATAGTCATCTCAACCCATACCATTAGTGAATAGAATCCCAAGAGAATGGGAATAGGAATATACATCTTCACTCCTCCTTTACACAGGAATAATGAGGTCATTATCACATGGATTCCTAGAATCACCTAGATATACTTTTTGAAGACCCCATGTCTCATTGTATCACAACAAAGCCTCCTATTGGATTCTACTAGAGGCTTAATGGTATCATTAATTTGGGGGAACTTACACCATGCTCACTATCATCCCGGGTGGCACTCATATGAGAGGTCACCATCACTGGGTATCACTAAACTGATGGCAGGTCTATATCATCCCTCATTGAATCTATTTGAGATAACATTCTCAAAGGGTCTAACAATAAATAAAGTCACACTTGAAGACAATAGAATATGATTATTAGAATGTGGTTCCCACCCATGACCTATGATAGACACAATAACCCATACTAAATCCTAGAAGTTAACAACACATAGATAGGGGATCACCCCCAAAACCAGTAGGGGACATAAAGAACCCAATATTGAACCATGGAGATCATGAATCTATGATAGGAGATCACATGTAGGACAATTGGGGGATCCCTCAAACCCTACCAAGACATGGAAACATGATTCATGGATAAGGGATCATAAATATGACCATTTGGAGATATCGAAAACCCAATCTAGATCTACCATCAATGTAGGGGATCATATGCATGAAAATACCATAAAACATAATGGAACCACCTGATAAGTAGGGGATTAGTTCTCATATATATTGGTCATGTTAATACATCAAACCAAAGCTAGAGAAGGATATATAATTGAGGATATTGACCCATAATTCAATGAAGTATACATGAACTCTACATGAACCAATCTAGTAAAGGGGATAAAAATCCAATGCTTTGGATCTAATGTCACATTGAACCCTATGAGGGGAAGACCAAGGAAGTTAACCACCCTAGATCTGATCTATATGTTTATATAATAAGTTTCTTACTAGAAAAATATTGGTTCTCATCTCTCATTCCAAAACTATGGAAGCCATCTTATTATACATAGAAAACTACATGGGATAATCTACTCATTGGCCTTCATCCATGTCAGATAGATAAAGACGCATAAAAGAGAAGTTCCTGAGGGAAGTACTTGAAGTGTCCCCCAATGGTACGTGGTGTGTCTCTTGAAGATAACCCCTATCTGTATCCCCATATTGGACTCAACATGTAAAATGGAAAGTACATGGAGTGTACATTCAATTACATGGCGTGTGACCCAAACCAAACTCCTAGGCATGTCCTTACACACACGGCCTGGCTGAACATGTTACCCAATACAGAGTGTACATAAATTAGAAAGCATATTCTATCAACTCAGGAACAAGACCATGTCCTTCATCCTGTTTCCATGTAACTCTTCCTCTGTAATACATCTATCCATATCATTATACAAGATTAGGTTCTCTAAACATGACATGTCTTCCCCTATCCATGGATTCATGGATAATCTCCACGACATGGTTTATACCCATAGTACTTAGCATACAATTTTAAAATAAAATATTCTTAAAATGGGATGGACACACAGTTTGTGGTCAAACACTACCCACCATGGGACTGGGATTTAAAAATTAAATATCTTTGTGATCCTCTAAAAATCATTTTTTTCCACTGATTAACCACAAATATACCCCAAGGGATCTTTAGAATTCATATAAAGTCTCCAGATCCTTAAAACGACATATATAGAAGAATCGGGATATGAAAATCATAAATCCTCTTACCTCGTAGTGAAACAATTAAACTTTAGTTTCAATGCAATATTCAAAGCCTATTGAACCTCAATATGTTGTTGATTTCCAACATGAAAAGAGTATAGTGGAACCTCCTCTCCCTTGGTTCTCCCTAAACTCATCCATCACCACAAGGGGATTCCCGCATTTATTCTTCATGTGAGAAGTGATACATGGTGGAGGTTTAGGTATAGGTTTATTAATACTATTTCACAAAAGGTAAAAAAATGAATTCCAAACTCATCCAAGGTCTCATATTTATAATCTAAGACTCCATTCAGGATTTATTCAATAGTTACAAAAAACATTGAACCGACATGATAAAATATATTAAATATTTTTAATATCAATACTCTGAGGCTCTCTAAGCTATGATTTTTCATGCTGAATCAGTACCTTGATGAAATAAAATTTTCCAATGTCTTTCAAAAAACCAGATTCATTAAAAAAAATTCACATTATACTCAAGAATGCTTCTATTCTTTTCTTAAAAACCACCAATTCCCATTAATCCAAAAATGATGGGGTTGAGAAGACTAGGACATTATATTAAAGCACCTTGTATTAGTATTGTGGTTATTCAATCATCACTAGGATGTTGGAATAAGTTTTGGGGGAGGATTTTGGTGGGTATTCTTCATGTTAAGATGCTCAATGTGCGGGGAGAAGAGTGGTGGTGAAAGGATCCGTGTATAAGTGAGAGGGATGACACGTTCATAATATAAAAGGGATGTCACTATTAAAGAATGTTTGAGCTAAATTTATTATTAATGGGGACCAGAATATGTATGATCATGCAAGACGTATCCCACCCAATTTAATGATGTGTTTTTATATTGACCTCTTGATCAATCATTTTTACCTCATTTTATCCTCTACCATAATGACTAATTTATATTATGCTAGTATCTAGTATGAATAATATTTTATTAATTTAAATTTTCAATTTTGATGAAAACTAACTTCAACATAATTAATAGAAACTATTCTTTCACTATTCAATGAAAACCAACTTTTTAGACAAATTATAAATATCAACCATAAGAAAAATTATATATATTGATTACAAAAAACCACATTAATTTTATCAAAATAGTTTTTTGATTATGTAAAATTTAAATTTTAATAATGTTTTTATTTATTTAAAAATAAAAAATTTTATGTCACGTTTGAATCTTTGACCCTTAGAAAAATTACCAATAATTTCATAAAATTATATTATCAAATAAGTAGTGTTTAATGAAAACATTTTATGAAAATAAATTTTATTTCAAATCCCAAAAAAATATATTTTAATGTAAATAAAGCACATATTTTTAAAAAACAAACGTATTATTTCTTTGTTAAAAACTTTTGTTTCATCATATTTAATTCCGTAATTTAATTCTATTATGATTTAAATTTATTATATGAAACATTATATGTAAATATAACTAGGTTCATGTGTTTAATATTATATTCTTAAATATTATGGGTGTATTAATTTTGATGAAGGTACCATTTAAAATTTTCCAACACGATATAGTCTACTTTTTATCAATGTGTATATATACCATCTTCTCTTAGAGTTACAAGCTTGAAATATTATATTTTCTAAAAAATATTATAAAATAATTTTATCTACTATATATTATCATTTTAAATTTGATGATATTCATATTGGGGTATCTTTTACATTCTATTGAGATACCACACTGATGGGAGTGGGATTGTAATTGCTGCAGTGCCTGTCATAAACTTTTTTGTTGTTCATTATAAACAAACCAATATTGTTATATGGTAGTTTGTATGTTCCTAGTGTATTCTATTGACAAATATATATATTTTACATTTAATGAAGAAGGAAGAGAGGTAGGATGTCAACTGGAGGTAGTTACATACATCGTATATTGATATACCTGACATGTGTGTAATATTTCATATAGAGGGCATGCCTAAAACATAGATCCAATAATAGATGTTGGTTAAGTATGAGCTATAGAATAAACTAAAATATGTATTTTATCTTATTTTTCATGTTATAGGGTTATAGGATACAAAAATTCAACTAATTTACAGTGTACTATAAATTTTAGGATTTTTTTTGGTTTATCCATTATTTATTTACAAACCATTCATGTGAACAATATTATTCACATTGAAGATCTTGAGGAGGATCTATTATTCAATCAAATATTGTTCCACTAAGAAATGTATAACTTCTTCCCAACACTCGATGATATATATATATATATAATAGTATCATTCAGTATTTTATACATGGTGGTGAGGAGGAACCTATTCAATAACCTCCACCAATATATGTAGACATACAAGAGCTGAGATGAGTATGTAGATGATGTCAGTAAGCTTATGTAGCCTCACCTATTCCATCAAATGATTTTGCATGTCCTATATATGAGACTACGTCTAATAATTATGTGTCTTAATGGGAATTATATCAACTTATCCACTTATATTATTCACATTATATGCACGCTCATCCAAATCCTACATCTTACCAACTATCATATCCCATTTCATCATAATTTTCATCTAACCTTGAACAGTGCTGGCATATTTTTAATGGAATTTATTATATTTACTCCTACGTGGTGGCGGAGGAATCTATTTAGATATTTTCATATCTCAATACCAAAAATCCACCTCCTTTTGATTAATCATAAACCAAGTTATAAATGAGGTTCCTATATAGGACGAATGATCTCCTCTAGTTCATCAAAATTCACCAAATTTATAATTTCAAAAAACTCGATACACATATGATATTCACACTAAAGACTATGAGATATGCCCCCTTGGATATGTAGATAAAATTTGTCATACTCTAATTTTGTGTTTTTATCTGTATTGATATTTATATTTCTCATTCTCTAACAAGTTGTATCTTTTGATATCTACAATTACTACAAATATTAATGTAATTAATGTCTCAATTTTCATCCCAATGAAATTAAATAAAGGGAAATTCATTTACACATAATATACTTTTAAAATTCACTAATTATAAAATAAATATCTTTTCATGGTCATTTTCCTCCAAACCCTCATAAATTCTTTTCAATCCAAAATGAATTTGGCCTCAATTATGTTCTCCATGCATGAAACTCATCTCACAACTCACAGCTCATTGAATATACGCCTTCAATCCAAGGTACACAATATTTTTTAACTTCCTTGTTATACTCTATTATGGTACTTCCATTCTTGTGTCTCTATTCTCTCCTGATTTAGACTTCAACCATATGGTTCCTGCATCATCCCTCTTCCATGCCTGACCTAGCACTGAAGCATCTCTCCCAATCATGATCCACAGTTCTACCCAAGGCTTCCCACAAATACCAATCTATGTTGATCCTGATACTCTCTAGTAAAAACAATCCTCCTCCCCTGCCTACACAACACTGAGCTGCATCATCCCATTCCTAACTCCCCCACCACCCCATCTACTAGCCTCGGCCCCACCATCCCTGAATCCCCATCTATCGACCACCACCTCCCCACCTACAATCATAACTTTGATCCCACCTTATCTCCCCCATATCCTCATTACTGCATGAGATTCTAATCGTACCCATCCTTAGTTCCCCATATACCATAATTTTATCCCCATCAGTTTCTAGTCAGTATCTATTTTTTTTTCCAGGATTCTAGAACACTCAGTTCGAAACCCAAATTTCCTTTCAATTTTCACCATGATTTTGCTTTCAGGACTATAAACATGGATACCTTATAAGTATTAATAAAATTATATTTCAAAATTGGATAACCTATATAAATTGAAATATGATTTATTTAATACATTATTATCTTCTCTTTGTTCATAAATTTACATCAATGTTTTTTATTTCATGCCAGTAGCATACTCAGTGTTTTTTTACCACATTTCTACCCTTTCCATAATTTATTTGAAACCCTGAAATTTTCTGATCAAAATGAAAAAATTTTCATTTAACTATTGAACATTATTCATTGGTATATTCATAAATTACATTTTAGGATTAGATTTGTGAAATATGGATATTTCATTAAGTGTTTTGTAGTTTCTAATGAAATGTTCTATGTATTTTTTTGTGAACAGGATTGTTTTCATAATTGTGTTACGTTGAAGAGATTAATTATACATCATCCTTTTTTCTGATGATGATATTTTAAATTCTAATACCATTTGGTGGGTTAGAATTCTTAATAATTTCACTATTTTGTTATATAAGGTTGATTATTTGGTATTTTTGGGATTGATTGTCTAGGTGATTTAGTTTCTTTTTCTCATGATCCTTGGATAATTGGTTCATTGGCATTAATATTATTCAATGAACAATAATCATGTGAGAAACCAATAATAATTTCTATAAATGTAGTGCATGGTCATGGTTTCCTACTACTATCCCCTCGTAATTAGTTTCTCAATATATTATTTACTATTTATAGGCACATGTGTTAATATATCCTATATGAATTCTGAATATATGGATTATGAAATATGATTTCAGAATATATCCATTAATAATTTTAATATATGAAATATGTAATATGATTTTTATGCAATATTCATTATTTTTATGAAATACGAACTCAGCTTATGCAATATCCATTTTGATTATAAATATATACATTTTGTTTTTAAATATATTAATTGTGGAATTAGAATTCTATTTCAAAATACATGTTTTATGTCTATAAATATATGAAATATTCATTATATTTGAATGTATACATTATAAATTTTCATTATTATGAATATATTCAACATACATTTAGTTGATCCTAAATTTATGTAGTCTGTTTAGTCATCGAGTTAGTCCCAAAATGATATCTGGAATTACACGTATATTTATTTTCTCAATATTTTTTTCTATATTATTCTATTTATAAATTTTCAAAATAATTATCATTGAAAATATCAGTTCCATTGTATTCCATAAGAAAATATGATTCCATATACAAACAATTCATACTACATAAACTTCTAAACATTATACTAAAAATATATCACCTGGTAGACATGTCATATCAAATGGTTACATCCATGGATTTCTCTGTCCTAAACGAATGATTTATTATAATTTTCATTAATGTTATAACATTATATCTACTATTATAAAATCATTAGACCAGTTATTTTATTTTTACTGATTATATTGAATAATTTTAACTCTTGAATCATTTATAATGATTCATTAATTTTCTCTATGATTATTTTTATTTCATTTCCAAAATTTGTAAGAATACGTGAAAATAGTTACTCATATATCTTTCTGAACAAAAAACTTATTACTTGATTTTTAATATCCATACATGATTTCAATATGATTATAATTTTCCATTTCTAGACATTTATACTCACAAACATCCATTATTTCAATATTTTCATCTATAACACATACTTTTAAGCAAATTATAATTTTTCATAAATTTGACTTGTTAATCATCATTGATTTTTATGTGTGATAGTGTTTGTTTCTTGAATTGGAACAAAACATATATTATGGAATTATAGAATTATATGATTCCTTTTATAAGTTTAGTTTTTTTTCGGTTTCTCATGTTATTTTAGAGTGTGTGTTTTGTATATATAAAACATATATTTTTTCTATTTTGAATGAAAATATACATTTTTTCAATATATAAAGGAGTCATATATATGTTTTTTATATTATGAAAAAATATATATGTTCTATAGGAAGACATATATAGAATATATTTATGATCTGTATATAAATACTAAATATGTATGACTTATTTTTATAATGAACATATATAAATTCTATATATGAACAAAACATATATATGTTAAATATATATTTTTAGTGCAAAAATAAATTATCTGAATATATATATATATATACTCATGTGTGTGTGTGTATTATATATGAACATCAAGTATAAATTGTATGAATATATATGTAATTGTTTTATAGGATCTTCACACAAAAACATATCTCCTTAGTTTATTATCCATTTTATTTTATAACTCTATATTTTCATGTTATAATCTACATGTATGATTTTTAATAAATTTTGAAATGTTTTTTTAAACATAATGATATCCAATGATTTCTATGTTTTTATATTTAAAATAACACTAATATTATAATTTCCATGTTCCTAATTGTATTTATTTTCTAATTCATATTTTCTATTTTCATAGAAATTTTTTGGGGATATTTTTTTGAAGGTTAAAATTGGGAGATACATAGATAAAGTGATAGTGTATTTGAAAATACTTTTGAAATAAATATTCCACGATATTTAATTTCTCTCTCTCATTTAATACCCTTAAATTGTGTTTTTATTCTATGTATACTATATATTTAATCATCATTTTCACTAATGTCCTCATCTAGTACAAATATTTATCTAAAAGGTTAGTGATGGGTTAATAATTTTTATTTAAATTTGAAGTCATACATACATATAAATGGGTAAGTTTTATAGTAAAACAACTATTATTGGGTCCTTCACTATCTAGGGGTTTTATATCACTTTTTAGTTTAGTTTATTTAGTATTTCAATTAGAAAAATAGTTGGCTTATAGAGGATACAATCAATATGAATATTCAATGACAACATCAAATTTGATGCTAGAAAACCCACACAAGTTTGGTAATTTACATGAAGATGTTGTAATCACTAATTTATCTTTTAATTTGTAATTATTTGAAGTATTAAAGTCTTTTTTTGTTTATGTGATATGTTTTATCACATTGAAGGTAGATTATCATTTTTTTCTATTGGAATTGATGTACAATATTTTTATCCTTGAACATGTTTTGAATATCAAGTATATTTTAATTATTATGTTTTTTTATTAATCATAATACATCATGGAATCGATATAGATAAAAACATAAAAAATAAACCTAACTCGTCAACTACATCTGCTGTGTCAACATCCATTACATATACTTTATTTAAATTGTTGTTGGTAAATGAAAATTCATTTTCTTTATGTTTTGTATTTTATTACACATACATAACTAAAATATCATTTGAATCGACAAATCATATTAGTGATATAAATAATTCATAAGATGAATCAAAACTCAGATCCATTATGAAATGTAAAATAGGTTGGGGTTCTTTAAGTGGGATTCCAATAGAATATACTCTTGGGATGCCAATGATCAAATTACAGGTCCTTCTCCTCAGGGAATTGACAGAGAATCCTTGTGTTTTGGTGAGAAAATACTTACTTTACTCCCTATAAAAATGATTTAGTTATGCCTTTTGTCAAATCTATATATATTGGGCTTGTGTTGTCATCATTGATTATTGGCAGTTTTGGTTCATTCTGTTTGTAGGTGCATATTTTGTGTCCATTCATAGCTATTGAACCGAAATCAGATTCTCTATGTTCAGATGGTTTTGTTTTTAGTAGATACAATATGAATAATATAAGCATGGAAGGTGAGTTAGTTGTATATAATGTGATTAACGTATTTTGTATGGACTATGTGTCCAATTTTAACGATTTCATGGAGTTTTCTAGTGATTAGGAGGAGAAGAGTTGTGTAGTTTGAAAGAATGGAACAAATTTAGTACACGAAGATTATTATTTTATCATGCAAATTTATAAAAACTTTATGTTAGAAAGTACATATATATTGTTTTTAAATAATTCATAAAATTATATTTTAATGGTATGAAAAAAAAATATTTAATTATATTTTTCTAAACTTATTTTAGGATGTCAAATATAACATAACAACTAGGTTCCACCAATAATATCATTTGAATTGGCCCACAACATGGTTTGAATCTTGTTTTTTATTTTCAAAAGATAAGGAAAATTACTATAGTATCATATAAATAAATGTTGGGATGATTTCACCTTCAATATACATGATAATATAGAATAAAAAAAGTACCATGGAAGATATTCAAGAATACTTCATATTTCAAAATAATCAAACCAAAAAGGTAACATATAAAAGTTGGATAACAAGATCTATATGATGAATATGAATGTCTATAAACATGGAAGTTGAAGAAACCCATTGATCTATCTTTAAAAAACCATAATTCCCACATTCCCAATTCATTAGAATAAAATACGATGGGAGATCCATCCTCCACACGACACTCCTCTCTTTACTTGTATCCCACAAAACTGGGTCTAAAAACATCCAAAATAAAATGTAAGGTGTGACCACTAAAGGTTAAAAGGATACCACAATGAAAATATTAAAATTTTAGCCACATACATTCGTTAGTTCTTGTATAAAATTAATTTCAAAATCTTATATATCCTTTATTTTACATATAAAATCATATTGAGTTTTCTTTTAAAAAATATGTCATATTAAAATAAACAATCAACAAGATATAAAATCATCCATGAAGCATAATAAGATGTTTAAAGTAGGTTTCAAGCATCAATATCTATATCATGTGTGAAATTACGAACATCAAGTTAACATACAAATATTGTTTCCTCAAATCACCAAGGGAAAAATCACAACACATAGGTCTAATATTACATGGTAATAGAAACACACTATTTACATGGAATCATTATCACCTAATATAGTTATTTCTTATGACACTAAGGCTCACGTAAGTCTCATTTTCCCCATCATCTCATGGTGGTCCTGATGTGATGTTTCATTTCTATTACATTCAAGGAAAAAATTCATATTTCATAACATTCGGAGTCCAAGGTATCCCGATAAGAAATTTGATGAAGATATAATCAAATTTTGATACTATAATTGGTATTTACTACAACATTTTCCATCCTATGATTAGTGTATAGATATGTGACCCGACTCAATGGCCACATGGACTCAAGAATTATGACATATACACTAGAGGATGCTGACTAGCAGTGAGGGTATACTATTGTATAGTGGGGACACTATCCCATAATAATCATATTAGAGAATATTGATGTATAATAAATATGAAAATAGACCAATAATAATGAAATGGAGGAAAATAGACCGTCAAAATAATAATAAATAGAAAAAAGAAATAACAACTAGTTTCTTATACAAAAATAACGATGTTGTGATACTATATACAAATGGGGAATATAAGGTAAACATGGTAGAATATATACCCAATGAATCTTCCATAAAAATCACACAATAAAGAAAAAATCTATATATTATAGTATCACAATGAGAAGCTTAGTCCTATTCTCTTTTACTCAATCCTAGAATAAAAAATCCATCATCCATCACTAGGCGCGTTCCTTTATACCTACATGAATTCCTGAAGTCTATCTTGGTACCAATATATGGACCAAATAGTGTGTGAGAAAAACTCAATAGGCCACCACCAACAACATCTAGCACTGTCCAATCTATGAATACATAATGATAAGTGTATAGGTATAATAAATATAGTGGTAAATAAATTAGCATATCGGTCTACGAACCGCATTGGATACCTGTGTGATGCTACCTGCTTCAAGATATGCTAGAAATATATCTGATAATTTTACAATTTCATTTATATTTATATGTATGGGACCCTATTCATACTACCTAGGTGTCCATATATACTAATAACCAAATAACGATCCATAATTTCCATGGAAATTATGTTTTATAATTTGGGTGTGTCTATAGATGTGAAACCATAGAAATTCACCCAAGTAGAGGAAGTTCTACCTAGGACTTGGGATTATGTCATAGTTAGACATAGTGTGATACATTAAAGGATACTAATTAATAATCTATGGAAATCTGTATTATGAATTCGATTACAATGAGATCCATGTAAGGAAATATTTCAATTTTCAAAAATATAGGTGAACACCCAGTGATAAATCTAGGAATTCTCAATATAAGAAAAATTCTGAATCCATTTGTGGATATTCCCTTCATACGTGCATTAATGAATCAGTTGGAATCCTGTAATTCCATTGAATGCAAACCATAATGAGAATCCAAGTATCAATTTGGGTACATCTCAACTTTATTTAATTTTATGTATTTGATTATAATCAATCATTATGTAATTATTTATTATGTATCCATAATCATAATAATTACCATGATAATACTTCATAAAAAACATGGACTAGGTTAAATGTTCATACCATTCTTCATTCATTTAAACCATTTATCCATTTCAATTGTAATGTAAATCCACACAACTTCAAAGGTTGTTTTATAATATAACCTAGGCTCAAGGGCCTATCAAGGAATCACACCATTACATTTTATCAAATTAATATATTTATTTATATTAAAAAATCCACACCTAAATTGTGGTTTGATTACATAAAAATATGAAATGTTCTTTGGAATTTTATAAAGTTCACCCTAAGTGCATGAGTCACGTTGAGGTATACAACATGTAATGATGAAAATTAAGTGGTAAGCATCATCAGTTCAAGGTGAAAACCATTTCTTAATTTAATTAGTCAATATTAAGGGTGTCGCACTGATAGTGTGTCATATGATATGAAAAAAAATATAATATATACAACCAAACATTTTGGTAAAAGAGTTATACAACAAACCATATATTGGTAGTTGACTCCTCATCCAATATTGGACTCTAATACAATCTGGGATGGGAGAAATCAAATAAATAGATAAACAACTTGAAAACAGAGCAAATTACATTAGACATAAATAAAATACAATATAATTAGAGAAAAAAACAAAATATAAAAGTGTAATTGTAGATTTACGTTGGGATAAAAAATGTTCTCAGAGATGCTCGAATCAGTTCCAAATATATGAGATCTCTCAAATCCTAGATTAAGAGGATAAATAGATAGATTTTAACAAGAGATGGATGTTGTGTGTCTGTGGGAAGATAAAATAAAGATGATGGTTAATTTTTAGGTGTCAAAATGGACATTTCAAATGTTTTTAATACATGCATAGTTTGGCCACATGTTTGGACAAACCATGTACCACAACTTCCTAAGTGGCTCACCCAGTTGCATGGTTAAATGCACAGTATAAAAATTGTACGAAGTCCATACAACATACTTATATAATTATAGTACATCTTTTAGAATAGTATTAAAAATTCAATTTCTTATTTATAATTTTTTTATCCTCTATATATGGGTCACATGGTTGAGATGCATGATTATAAGAAATGAGTCACCAAACACATGACTCATTATGCTTCTCTAAAAACATGAGCTCCAGGATTCAAACAAGACCTTTATACTCCTCAAAACTCTAAAACCTCATTAATAATTCTCATAAATATTAAATAATATATTTATACCTAATTTAAATGAATATGTATATCTCTAAAAATATGTGATCTTATAACATATCCTGGTTAAAAATAATCATCCCTGAGTTTTGGTTTAGAGGGTGGTTAAGAATCATCAAAGAATAACTTCAAAAACTGAACAAATACATCAGCCCCTATCTCATAGGTATTATTTTGAACATGGTTTTACTTCAATAAAACCCAAATTGGAAGAACAATTATAAATTAAAGAGAATCCATTCAATGATAAATGATACATATGAGGTACTCTTCAAAAGTATCATCAACATCCATCTAAACCTCATCTGGATAATCGATATGATATGGTTAACAATGGTAACAATCAAGCTATCAAATATAGAATAAATCATTCATTTCATAGTTCCAATGGGCTATTTATAACCGATAAACTACTATCCTAACTATATCTATGATATCAAAGGGTCCAATAAACCAAGGTACCAGCTTCCCTTGCCTCTGAATGTGTTGATTCCCCAGCTAAGGTAAAACACGGAAGAATACCCAATCCCCAGACTTGAACTATTTTGGTCATCAATGATGATTGATATTATAATTATTCCCAAAATTATTTGTATCCGTACACTTCTTAATAAGTCATACCTACTCCAATGTCTCATGAATGAAATTTGGTCCATATAGTGTTGCTTCCCCTACCTCTAACCAGCACAGAGGGGATCAGCCAAACATACCTTATAATGAATCTTTGTATCCATATGTATAGATTATTGAAAGAATTATTTATATTAAAATCTATATAGTGGTAATTTAATCTCCCAACAGTATCAAAAATCAATGATTCTTTCATAGACTATGCACTCTGACACCTATATCATATTCATAGACTAATCAACAGTTTGTGGATGTTGTGATATACCCATCAGTACCTACGAACCCAAATCCCCCTCTGAGCATTTAAAAAATAATGTTTTAAATCAGGAATCCCTATTTGATATAATAGTAATGGAAACCCTATGACTTTTTATAATATCAAGGAATATATCCTTCCAAAATCAACAATAGAATGGGTCTCCCTAATAGTCAAGAAATGGGTGACATTTTTCAATCTATCAATGACCACCCATATGATGTCACAACCTCAAAGTGACCTCGGTAATCCCATCATGATATCTATAGTGATGTTATCCCATTTACACTATGGATTGGTTAAGGGCTATAAATTACTACCAGATAACTAGTATTCTACATTTTTCTACTTATAGTGTAAACAACGTGTAACAAAACCCACTGTTTACCTCTTTATTTCAGACCACAAATATTAGTTGTATAAGTCATGATAAATCTTATGTCCAAGATTCAATTCACTTTTTTAGGTACGATATTTTCAGATTATCTCTTTTCGAATTCCTACAGAAACCCAGACATGTCTCTGAATGTGTAAGAACTCATCCCCGTTAATGACCCAGCTAGCAAGTGGGTCCTCACCTAAAACACCCTCCTTTAGGACCAATCCTTCATGATCATAAATCGATATCATCTTCAATAGATACAAAAGTGAATAAGTCCTTGATAGAGATGCGTATACCAGATGATCATGAAATTCCTAAATCTCAATATTTATTTTAGAAAATAATTCCATTAAATACCATACACTATTGGATTCTAAATAACTTTTGTATGAGTCTTCAGACTCATTGCATTGGCTACTACATTTTCTTTCCTAGGTATATAAGAAACATCAAAATAAAAATAATAAAGTTATTAAACCTATATTCAATATGTAGAAATCATTGTATGTTGATTTAAGATGTGTTTGATACATTAGATATAAAAGTATATAATTAAAATCTCTCTCTACAAATAATTCCTACAAAGACGCAAGGAAGGAACAACTACAGTATGGTCGAGATCATGTGTTGGGTAATTATTCTTGTGAGGCCTCAGCTGAAATGAACTATATTCTATGACCATCAATCATTAAATCAAAATGAATCCCATCCCAATTCTTTATTCATTAAAATAAACCATATAGACTCTTCTAGGCTCAGGTTTGTCCAAGGTCACTGTCAAATTCTATCTTCCTTTTACCTTCTGAAAGGAATCCTCACAAACAATATACTATGAAAATTTGATTACCTTCTTGTTTAATACCATAAAAGGGTCATCAAGTTTTTATAAGTAATACATAAAATGATTTTAATATCCTAATGGGACAAAAATACATTGTTTTTAAAAGAAATTATTTTGATGTTCCTAATAAACCATGACTCTCAACATCCCTTAGTCAATATACCAACATATTTTTGAGATAATAGGACCGAGAAATTGAAATTTATCACTCCAAATGTTTCGTTTTTTGATCCCGTACATCATCCAATACTATAATAGTGTACTCAATTCAATTATAAGGTTTCTGGAAAGATCATGTCAAGTATGAGATTACATGAAAATATTTATCCTGAAATATTCAGGGAAATAACATGGGTATGGGTGGAAAACCAAATTCATTCGGTCCATAAAAACTGCTGCATCATTCATCAAACTCAAAGACATCTCAAAATACTCACAAAAGGCATAGCTACATTGAAATTCTATATGAGGTATCATCAAAGGCTGGACTCTTATATAATGATAGCCCAACCAAAAATAAATCATCAAGAAGTCCTTATCTCCTCAGAGTCGGCTGAATAGGGTTTCTATATGATTTAAAGGGTTCCAGTTCATAACTATATATTGATTCAATTTCAACAAAACCATTCATAATCTAAGGGTACCATTGAACATTTTTTATAAATGTGTAGGAAAGGCCCATTGTGAAGTGTTTAGTCATGTAAACCCCTTACCATCTAAGTACTCTAATTGTCTCTTAATTTCATAATGCTTGGTAGGATCTATCCCATAATGTGTGATTGATACTAGTACTACTCCTAGAACTAGTTCTTTAGTAAACTCCACCTCTATATTAGGTGGAAACATGAAAAATTCATCCAGGGAAACAACCCTAAAAGGATACACCAATGAAGGGGAATTTATCTTTCATGTGCCTTGATCACTAAAATAAATAATCGAAATATGGGCTATCACTCAATCCATCCCATATTGATCAGGTCCATATTAACATGCCTAGACATCACATTCACCTATGTGAATATAGTTATCAACCTTAAGTGATGTCAAGGACACCCTCTAACAATAAC
The DNA here is from genome assembly GCA_963277665.1 of Viscum album. Lineage (NCBI taxonomy): Eukaryota > Viridiplantae > Streptophyta > Magnoliopsida > Santalales > Viscaceae > Viscum > Viscum album. Next base: position 125,629,244 of record OY728126.1, read on the forward strand.
TGCTAACATAGGGTTTATTGGGAACTCACCAGTCTAGCCTAAGAATTATTTCAATTCTCTTCACCTCAATGATGAAATGGTTCTATAATAAACAATAGCCTTCAATCATGAGGTGTCACTCCATGAATTGGTGTACACATTCAGATAATAATCCCAATGGAGTATCCAAATTCATCACTACACAAAATTATTTGATCAGAAGACCAAGGATTTCCAAGATAGAAACAAATATAATGAAGTGAGAAGAGCCTGTATCAAATAAAATAAACACAAATTTTGAGACAACTAAAATCATACATCATATCATAAATAGACTGATACCATGATCCTCATGTTTAGGCCACACTTTATATATCTAGTTTAATTAGTGTCCCTACTATACATCCTGACTACCCTCAGTGGGTCTACTCTATTGGCACGATATATCCAATGTTTGGCTCTCTTATCCATGACCACCTCCACATCCTGATTATCTAGCATTGGTTCATTTTCCTACCTGACATGGATTTGGTAATCATGATCCAGAATACGGAGTCAGTGTAGACTTCCTCTCACTATCCACTTGAGGAATGTTTCTTGAAAACTACTAAAAATTTCCCATCTTGTTGTAGGTCTGACACTCAACTGGATCGTTTTGATAGTGGAGCTTCATGTGTCCCAAACTACCATATTGGTGACATATCACATGGCTACCCGAGTGCAGACTTTGGATACTTCTAATGCTCTTATAATGTTTGAGATGGTATTTCTAGCAACTAGATGAACCACTTCCCCATCGATTCAATAAACCTCCATCCCCCACTCCTTCATCATTTCAAAGGTTATGCTCCATGATAAGGACAAGGATCACTATCTCAGTATAGATAGTTAAATGAAACATGTTCACATGAGATCATATGGAATACCTGAATCCATCATCAAATCTCTTAGTGTTTGAAAATTCATTAATAAAGATAGAAGGTATGAAACATTTAAAAACTATGAAATGGGAAGATTAGACAAAATATAATAAATTGACATACTAAAAGATTAAAAAGACTCTAGATCAGTCATCCCACATCATATTTAGAAATAAATAATAATAAAATGAATTATACAAATCCCTCTAGAGAATAACATTATTCTAATCATTCAGGGTAAAAACATCTCACCATCTCTTGGATGACCAACTAAGCATGTATATTGCAAGATTCACCCTCCATTTTGGAGGTGTATCCAGTTTCTCAATAATATATTAAAAAAACACCATCTATAACTTGTTATCAAGAGGACTGCATTCCCCCAAAAGGTAGGAGAGTGTTTATATTGTAACTCCTTTGTCAATTCTTATATATAAGATGTAGGTCATATAGATCCCTTCATATAATATTCAAAATTTAATAAAACTTATCCTAATAGAGATTCAGTGCACAAATTAGATCTAATAGGAGTTACCATAGTTGGCACTACGTGATGTAATATTGGTGGTGTACGTTCCACCACCACTTTAGCATGTTCATCACCACCTTCCCCACAAACAACTTGAGGTCTTCATGGTCGCATATTTCTAAAATGGAAAAAGAATGCTTCAAAACATGAGGTAATATTGGTAGCATAATTCTATAATGAAAAAATAATGCTTCAAAAAAAAATTCTAATTCAAATTATTTTAGATAATGTATTATGATATATAGAATGACTTCTTATATAAGAGTCACTCCTCATTATCTACTCTTAATGTCAGGTCTATGTGTCATAGAAAAACATTAACAGTCATCAGAGACACTCCTACTCCCCACTACTATGGTTGGGTTTGAGTCAATTTTTTTATTTCATGATAGTGGTTTCGATATATAGTGTTTCAATTTGAAGTTATAGAGGGAAACACTCTTTTAGTTTCAGTTGACTTCATCATTTAATAGAAACATTTTCATTTAACATATAGAGTTTAATTGTTCATAAGATAATATATATATATTTATATATCATTTTCTAGTAAGATGAGTTTCTAATCCCATGTTATTAAGACCCATGCCTTATAAGTTATAGTGGGTAGTTCATGTAACTACAACTAGACCTTCACATTCAATTTCAACATGTAATAATTATATATTTAATAATTTCATTATATGGATTACCATTACTAATTTATTTAGGAACAGACTTTATATGTTATAAATAGAATCTATTTAATCATAATAAACTAATTTTCTACCCATGTAAAAATTAGTTTACGTCTCAAATGGGTCATAGTTAGTTAGTTTAGGTGACACCATCATTTTATGCAATAAAACACCACTTTTTTCAATGCATACATGTCAGGTGACCATTTATTTTATCATCGTGGGAATCATTACTTCATTTTTGATAATGGAGATCAAAGAACCACAACATGTTGTGGGAAATTCACATGATAAATTAAAAATTGAATGGATCATGCATGACATAAAAATCCATAGGATCTTTTAATAATGAGTGATACAATAATTTATTTCTTTATTGGGATATTCCAAAGAATACATAAATATAAAAAAAATTAAAAACATGTGTGACACCCAACGATGAAATTATTGAAATTGTAACAAGAAAATATCAAAAAATCAAGTCATGTCACTGAAACCATGGCATTTTCCATATATGTGTGTAAGATACACCCATGAATAAGGTCACTACCATGTTACAAAACATTCCATTCTCCTTTTCAGAATCCAAAAATAATAATTAAACAAAAAAGAAACCCTATGACACCAATTGTCTGATCCCATGTCTGGTTTATGATAAGTGACCCAACCTAGTGGCCACATGTATTCAAGAATGCCTCCCCATATTCCAGAGGCTGATAAATATACACAAGGGTATACTGTGGTATCTTTGAGATACTATACCATCATAATCAAAGTGGAGGTGAGTGTTATATAATAAATATAGCAACTGATCATATAATAATGAAGGAGTGGAAAATATATTATCCAAATAATAATAAATTTACATAAGTAATAATATCAAATATCATATAAAAAATAATGATATCACAATTCTATATAAAAATGGAGATTATAAGGGAATCATGTTACCATACATTCCCCATGTACATGCTATAAAAAACAGAAAAAAATATATCTCCAATAGCACACAAGTACAATCTCTTTCCTCCAGTCTAGTACACTATCCTAGTATAAAAAATCATTTATCCCTATTTGGGAGCTTCCCTTTATCCCTACATGAATCCATGTTGTTGTTCTAATAGATAATTAGAGGCCTAAATAGGGTGTGAGTAAAACTCAGTAGTATACCACCAATTTTGTCTTTTACTATCAATTCAATGAATATATAATGAGTAGTGACTAGGTATAACACATAAGGTAGTAAATAAATAACAATGTAAGTATAGGATTCTCATGGGATACCCATATGAAGCCATCTTCTCTGAAATAAGAGTGAAATTTCTCAGATCATTTTAAATTTTTATTATTATTTATAAGTGTAGGACCCAAGACATACAACCAAGGAATCCATATATTTTTATATTCGTATAATGTTCTATAATTTATAAGGAATTTATGTTTTATATATTGGGTGAGTCCCTGGGAGTGTACCCTTGTCTATTCAACAAAAAGAGGAAGTTCTAAAGGATCCCTAAGAGCATGTACTTTGTATCCTCAATGTTATAAATGAAAGGAGAACATATAATTATCCAATTTAGTATGTAATATCATGTTTAATCCATGTAAAACAATCCAACACATTCATTTAATTTCCAAAAATAAAGGTAAAACCCTAAAGCTAAGTCAGGTCATTCTCAGTGTATGACAAATACTGAATCCGGGTGTGATCATTCACATTGTAGACAAATCAATGAATTGTTTTTCATCCCATGAATCAATCGATGGAAAACTATAATAAGACTCCAAGTTCCACTCATGGTATGCCACAACATCAAGAAATTAGTAACTTAGAACCATAATCAAGAATTATGTAATTATTCAACAAGTATCCAAAATCATAATAATAGCCAAAATAATAATTCATAATCAATCAAGGACTCAGTGACTTGTTCATACCAATCACCATTCATTTAAACCATTAAGACCATTTAATTTTTCGGAAAATCAAAACACCTTTAATGGGGAAATAATTAAAAATCCTAGGCTTACGTGCATGGAATGATATCACACCATACCATTTTACCAAATTATTATATTCATTCATAAGGTCCAAAAAGGTACCTAAAAGGTTGTTTGATTACTTAAAAATATGAAATGTTCTTATGAGTTTTATATTGTGCACCCTATGGGGTTACTTGCATCGAGGTTTATAACCTACAATGATTCAAATTTGGTGGAATGAGAATCCAATTAAAGGTGATAACATTTTACAAATTTAATTTTACATTTAAAAGGGACTCACACAGATGGTATGGAACACATCATTATGGAACATAATATATTAAACAATTTGTTTAGAGAAAATAACTAGACCAACTAACTTATATAGATAATTTTATCCTCATCCATTATCATCCTCTATCTTGGGATCAAATAGTAGAAATAAGATAAATAGATGAAAACTTCGAGAAATTGGTCTTATTAGTTCATAAAAAATAAAATCTAATGCAATTAAGAAAAACAAGAAAAGAACGATGTTGAATTGTAGACATACCATTGGCTAAACAACATGACAAACAACCCTTGAATCAAACACTGGTTGGATGATATCTCTCCAATCTCAGATTGATAGGATAAATAAAGAGAATTAAATGGAAAAACGATCATGTGTGTTTTAGGGATGAAGAAATTGTTAAATGGGTTAAGGATTGTGAAGGAAACATGGACATTTCATACATTTTTAAATAGTGCACGGTTAGAAAAACTGCATTTCATCCATGTAGTTAACCTATGAAATTCATCTATAGTGTCCTGAATAGATGTTTTTCCTCTCTTATATGGTTATAAAAATAGTTCTTCTCTGCACATGGGTCACAAATTTGAGCTATATGGACACTAATAACCATAATCCAACTGTGCACCTCATTTATCTAGTCCATAAAATAGAACTTTAGTCTCTGAAAAATCCCAAGACACTCCTGAAACCTCCAAGACCTCCTTATGTATTTTCATATTGAAAAAAATATAACAAATTTAAAATTATTTTTACCTCTCTAACATATTGGTATCATACATGGAAAATCAGTAGTCTTCTACTACTCTTCCATAATTCATTGACATGTAAGGCATCAAGAAAAAAAATCCAAAATCAATCATCACTTTCCTGACCATAAGTAACAATTCCTTAGGCCATGATACTGCTTGGTATCTATATAGTTCAAAAACCTATTAGATTTATGACCATTATTCATCAATTAATTCCCCAAGTTTATCGAAACAATCACCCTACATTAGATGTGTAAAACTCTATCGAGGGAATAAGACAACTCACTTGAGGCCTCCCTTCTATAAAAATTCATAAAAATTCATTAAAACTCCATATACCCAAATTATCCATGTCCAATATGATCATTCATTGGTTATCAATCTCAAGTATAATCTAGGAATACTTTCCCACCATTATTCCCTTCATTGGTGTTCATCTTAGTATACATGCTCGCCATGCACCATTCCTCCACTAATTCCTTCACTGCTTGAGTTGATAATTTTATGAGAAATGAGTTTTTGAAATTTTTACCTTTATAGGAGTGTATGAATTATCAAAATAAAAAGTATTAAGGTACTCCACCCAATGTCTTATTCTCTTGTTTATATCCATCTATGTGGACATATACTTCAGAATCTAATGGTATGAATAAATCGAAACACCCTCCTCGAAGAGGTAGTGGTGCCACGTCTTATTTTTGTGAATTACATCCAGAAACTCAAACTCATAGATTGGCCAGTTCTTCTAATGATGGAATAAATAATGAGATCATTATGCGACAACTTATCTCCCATATATGATAACAGATTCCAAACCCATACCTAAGGTAATTCAATAAACATCATAGCCCAAAACCAACTCTGAAACAATCAAGACTGAGGATGAAGTAAATATCACATTTAACTCATTAAATGATATCTAGAACTGATCTATCCAAATAAAATTAAATGATTACATGTTATGTCTATCATAGGATATGAAATAATAGATAAGTACAGAATGAAATGCATTAATAGCCATCTAATACCAAGAAAATCCTAATCTCAAACACATTTTTATGTATCTCCCAAGTTGTCAATACCTAAATCATATCAGGATTCACTGACATGCCTTTTTATGAAATAACATGGAATTTATTTTTTCATAAATATAGAAATTACATTTATATAGCATCTCATATAGGATATGTTCTTTTAAGATCCCAAGTATGATATTAAAATAATTTTCATGATACTTCTATAATCTGAAATAAATTATGAAATTTTCCAAAAAACATCCACAAATGAATCTATAATCTGAGGGAAATTTCATATAATTAAATCCATAAACACTACAAGAGAATTGTTAAGGAAAATCAACATAAACCTATACTCATAGTGCATATAGCTACTCATGAACACCTTATTAGAAATATATTCCACTCAGTGCATTATGAAATGGAACCACAGTCTTAGATCAATTTTTGAAAACCATCAAGCTCCCATTGACTGATAAAAAAGGTGATCAATACTATTTAAAAGATAATTGTTCTTTATTTTTACCTTGTTGTGTTTCTAGTAATCAAAACAATGTCAGAGACTCCCGTATGTCTTTTTTCTAAAAATTTTCATAAATTTCAATGGTGAAACACTATGAAGAATAAATCCCATATCCTCAAGATCCTAAAGATGTAACTTTAATTATCTCAATTCAGAAAGTTCCATGCAATAAAAAGGTATGTAAATGGTACTCATCCCTTGAATTAATTCTATGGAAAACACAACTTACCTTTGATGTGGAAACCTAAAGAAATCATTTGAAAAAACTTTTGGATATTCACACACCACTATTGGACGTGGGCCACTAATACATGAATAAAAAATATCAAAAAACATCTTTGAAAAAGAGAATAAGAACATCTCAGCACTCAGAGAAATGGAACATGAACTCCAAGATATAGGATCTCACAAACAATGATATACATGAGTTACTATATCAGAATAAAGAAAATATACCATTAAATGATAACAATTAATGTGGGGTTCATAGTAGATCATTAAATTAATGGAAAAGATGAGATTAAAGATATCAATATCAATAACTAGAAAATTCTATACAGTTTAATGGTCGACAATCACTAACCAACACACTATAAATTTAAAACCCTACTAGAAATTCATTAATAAAGGAGTGTAAAAAGTCATAATTAATTTCATAGGATCTAAATACATGTCTAATGAATAAATATTCTTGAATGATAAAAAATAATGAGTTATACTAATATAAAATATGTCCATTATCATATAATATGTTACAAAATCCAAACCTATCATGATAATCAGGCCAAATTCTAACTCATTATGTGAACACTCCATATTATAGATATGTATAGACTAATCCTTCCCTTTCCTAACAATATGAGCATCACCCTTGGTAGGAGGTTGAGATCCCACCCTTTTTTTATATGTTATATCTAAACCAAGATCCCATGGTGAAGGCAGATCCAAATCTATAATCCCAGGATGCCCTCTTAATAGAATGATGGAGACGACTAGATATCCCACATACAAGAGACAACTTGGGTGATACCTTATAATTAGGATTGAGCTGTGACTTCCCCCACAATGAATGATGACCACACAAATCTGTACCGACATCCATTGAGCACTCCTACCACTACCTAGGCACTATTCACCCCAATTCCTCTTCAATACATAAATTGAACTTTGGAAACCTCCATACATCACTAATGTTTTGAAGAGTCTTATATTTCCAGTTACGTCAGCCTCATCCATAGTATCCTTATCAAGAATCCTCATAAAGGTTGGTAGACACAAAAGAATCGGTATAGAAAAAATATCTTTCACCAACCCCATCTTGAATATATATTCCCTGAGATAGTCATTCGATGAAATCAATAGATATAACTTCAAAATCCTAGAAATCTAGGTCGCATAATACATGATGAAATGATATCCTATATCCATGTTCAATAATTATTGAATCTTTTCCACCCACAATATCTCAAAAAAAACTAATGGTTTTAGGATTTCATGAAGGTGCTCTAGGTGAGATCTTCATGAAATAGAGATTGCACCTGATATTACCACCAAATACCTCCCAAAACCTTGATAATATAAGTTTAGAAAATATCATTGTATTCTTATAGATTTTTTTTTGAGGAAATAGAAAACCCTCTCAATCTTCTGAATCCATTCATCTGATTTGTATAGACTCTTACCACCATAAAATATTAGCGGAGGCTGCTTAGTGAATTCTATATCATGGTCCACCGTCTATTCATGTAATAAAATTACAACATAGAACAATGATTATATCATGATAAATATGGTTTACAAAAATACCTAGTCATTTCAAAGGATTATTCTATTTGGTTTTCATTATAACTTCTCCACTAAAATTTAGACATTATCTTCTTGAATGAACGATATTATATAAAACAAAGCAGAAACCCCCCTTTGATCATAATTTGATTTCATTACGAAAAAATAAATTTATTGAATTGAATAGAAAAAATAAACATATAAACAAGGATTTTATAAATCCATTGAACTCCAATGGTAACTTTAGGATTATTATGATAATGAGCTAGCTAGGTGCACTTCCATACTACCTCTCGAGTTCCAACATTTATATACCTTATATATAAACAAAACCCAGACATAATAGGTTGATAAAAAAGTATTACCATACAATTGAATGATAACATATCTATTTGATACCAATTTTTATCAAACCAACCTTGGTTGGCCCATAATGTCTCTTGAATTTTCCTTCCCCAAGCCCAAAGCACATTCATGATGCCACACACATGCGACAAGAGCAAGATTATCATAAAAGGAAATGTGGGAGAGATTTTATATTCGAAATAACCATGAAACAATAGAAACAAATATGGTATGACAACTTATATTCAATAATAAATCATAGGTCAAAACAACCAAACCATAACGGTGACATCCAACAAATGGATAACAAGATCTATATAAACAAACTGAAAGAACATCAACATAAAACCCAAAAATACCCATGGTTCCTAGTCTACAAGATCATAACTCACCACCATCCACACCCAGTATATGTCGATAGGATCCATGAGATCCATCCTATAAATTATTCTCTTCCCTTTACCCATATCCTAAAAAAACAAATCTACAAACTCCCAATGGAAAAAGTAGGCATTGATTACTATTGATCAATTGGATACCTCTAAGAATCTATATATTATTTATTCACATTATTTTTTACTTCATATATCAATAAAATTTCTAAAATAGTGAAATCATTTTTTCTATATTAAATAATCCTTTGGATATCATTTAAAAAACATTCCATATTCAAATAAACAAGAAAATATGACATAACCTTTATCGATGAGGACAGAGAAGTAGTTTATAACAGGTTTAAAGCATTAATAACCCAATAAAGTCGGAAAATAATCATATCAACTAAACATGAATGTAATTTTTCCTACATTACCTAAGGTGAAATAACAACACATGATAGTGCACAAGTATAATAAATAAGAATCACTAGTCAAAATAAGTGAATCCTAACTCCAAAAAACAAGGGTACTAGGTAAAAGCTACCCACTAGCTCCATTGAATCATGAGAACCTACCATAGTGATAGATAAATCCACTAAGTATCTAATATATATAGTTTCTACCCATTCCTCAAGGTATTATCGATGTGTTATTACACTATTATCTCAATCAGGAAACCAAATTAAATTTTCATAAAAAAGTTTCTAAGGAAAAATATTCCATTTTCATGCCCAAATTTGTAAAAATTACGAAGTTCTTCCATAATGATTCAACAGATTAGAAACCCTTTCTAATTAAAAACCATCATTATGGTATTTTAACAAAAACATCATGTGTGACAAAATAGATAACAAACCATTTAGAAAATATTTTCCTGGCCATCAGAGATCAAATCATCCACTAGTGGATTAAAAATCATTAATTTCTTCAATAAAAAATATTAAATCATCACAAAATAATAATTTTAATTGAATATAAAATATGATAGAGGTTCCTTCCTCTAAGAAAATTGGTTAAAGAGAAAGATATTTGGTCTTCATAAAACCATATCTACAAAGAGAAATCCCAAAAAGAATGGAATCACCCAAAGTCACAGTTTTACAAGAGTTAAACACCAAAAACCAATTTTTATAACAATATTCATATAGAATCCTTGATAAAGGGTAGAGGAAAACTGATTTAATTGAAGGAAACTCAGTAAAAATACACATTAATACCCCTGATGAAGGTTGCACCAAGACAGAGTAACCACTCATTTATGATTATATTCCATTCAAATGTTTCAGAACATTTTAGAAGCACCACCTCCACAACCTGGCAGTGACCACTACAGTATAGAGGATTCACCTAGGAGACCAGCCGTAGAGACTATCCATGATGCGGTGCTAAAAAATGGGCTATTTTAGACTCAGAACTACCTCCACTACAACATAGTGGAGTCCCTCTAGTAGTGGTCAACGGATATAATCCTATCATGTTTAAAACTAGGCCTCACACATCTGCTGGGTGTTTTGGACATGATAATTTTATATTTGAGGCCTAAAAGAACACTATAACCACCAACACAATCGTGACCCTTCCTTTTTTGTAAAAAAGGTTCATAACCCACTTTTAATCCACTAAGAACCTCTAACTATTGCAAAACAAAAATTTACTAACTTAAAGCTCAATAAAGTCATAACTTCAACACATAATAAGTTATACCAATGGGTTTGGTACCCATGATATTTTGGGTAACGAAACCTTAACCCATTTTTTTATAAAACCCTAACCGTAAACCAAAACCTATCCCACTTTTTAATTGACTTCCCCAAACCCATTATAATTTTAACTACCAATTTACCCACCCTAAATATTATAATTACACAATTCTAAATTCAAATGTTTATATTTATTTTATAAAACATTAACAAACATATAAATGTATTATTTAAATATACTTTCTAATTGTACATTAATTAATAAAATATCTTCAATGAATTTATATTTAAAAGTTACTTATAAATATAATATATAAAAAATTAAATATAAATAAATATTTTATTAATTTTAATTATATTTTAATTTTTTTTGATTAATTAATAATTTTTTGTAACCGAGCTCGATTTTATGGTAATATAAGAGTGACAACCTAACAGTAACATCCTGAACCAAACCATTAGTTTGGAAAAGTTTATATGTCACTAAACATTGGTGAAATCCCCCAAACATCTAAGGCAATTAATAAATATCAAGGTATTACAAAATCATTTGGGGTTTCTTTTCCCTTTAAACATTCACAGACTATTAAGAAATTAATAAAAACAATCAAAACAATAAATTATTATGTCTAGAATGTAAATAATATGAATGAAATACCATTAATTAAATAATATCAGCATAGTATAAAAAGTGAAAAAAATCACCAAAACAATAACTAAACAAAATCCTTCCATACTAGCACAGAGGTCTCATCACTAAAACCACTCAACATGTACGTCTTCAATATCTAAACATTATCATGGTAATGGTGGATCATTATGCTTCACTAGATAAATAAGATATTTATCCTTTACATAGGTCTTGATAAACAACATCTAAAACTTCATCAAGGTACATATGCGGGGGTGAGTATACAACACAGTATTCAATTTTAAAGAGGCTTCCCAACCCAAGGCACTTGGATAGGAACAAGTTATCTCATAGATTAAAATATAAATAAAATAAATGATGGGAAATTCAAATCAATTTACCAATTTAATACATTTAAATGTAAAAAAGAATTTATAAATCCATTTATTCAACATGGAATACTCATTCCATGTTCAAGAAAATATATTTACCCATCCATGCTATGAAAGTATCTGTACTCATGAGAATTAACTCATCCATCCACCAAGATGATCATTGGTGATAATCCTTTATGTGTCCCAAAAGGCACTAGTTTTGATGTCCAAATCAAATAGTCCGTATCCAATGAAAATGAGTACCCACCATTCTATATATTCCATTTTCTAATTATAAAAATACCTTTTTATGGCCAATAGTTCATTTAAAATTTTATACAACATATTACATGTGTTAAATGAAGGTATATAACTTAAATAATGAATCCAAAGTGGTTTTCCCCACAACCATTAAAAATAATTATTTATTAGAATCATAAAAAAATAAGTAACTCAAAAAATAAATGAAAATTAAAAGAAACCATTTAGAAATTCAAGCCATCATGTTCTATAATGAGTGGATTGAAATAGATAAGCCACCTACCTCATAATGGATCTCACTCAGCATGATTCCTCAAGTCATGAGCTAGATAATCCAGACTCCCTTATCTATTATTTCAAAATATCCTAAACATAATTTGTCAAAACCTAACTAATCTAATATATCTTGGAATAAAAATCATGATTAATGTTTCCATTCAAAGAAAACCACAGTCATTTAAAAAGGAAAGAATAACGAGGAGTGGACATGGATCATACCATAAATATATTAGATCTAACACACTAACACCAATTGAAATCAAACTATGATGTGAATCGAGTCACCAACCACACCTAACAGGGATATGGAAGTAGAGATACAAGTCCATAGAAGAATGAATAAGAGTTTTTAGGGGAGTATACAGATAAAAAACTAATTTTTATATTTAATTAAAGATGTATCATGCATGGTTTGGAAAACCATGAACCAACTGTTGGAATCACTATTATATAGAAAATTTAGAGTTGCATAATTTTTCCAAACATTTAATCAATCATGCACCTTCCTAATAAACCCCTCTCTTTATCACATATTTACCCAAGGAAGCAGAAATGTTTCTGCTAACTGTTATCAAATTTTGAACACTGAGAAATCAATCCAAACCAATTCAAAAAAGAAATAAGAAATACCCTGAGACAAAGAAAAATAAATCCATAAATCAAAATTAGGTAATAAAATAAAAATAGATATTAAATATTATGTTTACTATCTAGGTAAAGATATAAATTTTTATAGTTCAACATATAATTAACATAATGTACTAAAAATATCTATAACTAAAACTATGGTCTTCAAGATATTTATTTTGATCATCTGTTCTTACTTTATATAGGACATCATATATTTTTTAATTTCTATATTAATATATCCAAACATTATTCATAATCATACAAAGAGTCATTACTAGATCACACACCTGTCATCCTACAGTATTAATTGTAAGAACAATATTAGGATGATTATAAATTTTTGTATGTATTAAACTATTATTGTAGTGAAGGGTCGAACCCAAGGGAAGGTAGATTAGTTTTTTAAGGGTTTATTTTTATAAAACACCACTGTTGTCAGTAGCGGAGGGAGTGAACATTTTTTACTCGTTATTTTTCATGAATTTTGTTTTTTATAATGATGAAATAGAAAAAGGATGAAGATAGATGATTTTTTACAAATAAACTAATATTTATACAAAGTACTGATAACTAATGAAATATAGAAAACTAACATTAAACAGTAAAGACAAAGGATCTAAGATCAAAAATTTTCTCAGGATTTCCAAACTGGGTCGTTAAAAGGATAACTCTCTACTAAAGTTAATTTAATCACACCTTAGAAATTGTTTGATATATCTTCCTCGAAATAAGACACAACAAACCGAAGTACGATTTTTAGAGTTTTCCACTATAAATATCAGCTTCTATTAAAAATTTGAAAAGGAATACTGCTGGAATTAAACTCTCCATAAAACATCAACTGAAAAGACATTAACCCTTCAACAAAATTATGAATAAGTTCAATCTCTCCAATTTAACTTGAAACTATGATTTTTTTACAAAAGGTTGTGAACAATTTTATTTAACATCACAACTGATCTTGCTGATTAGTTCTGATTTCAATCAAGGAGGAATGGAAAAAATTTAATGGACAAAACAATAATGGTTAAATCTCACAAGATAGAAAATAATATTATGTTTATAATGACATCTAGTATTTAAAACAAATGAAAACAGAGTACAAGGATTAAAGAAAGGAGGTGGTAGAACTCCCTATGCGATTCTTTACATTCGGGCTCCTTAGTCTCCTGCTTGACTCCAGTCCTTCTCCATAGAGTCTGCTCTGAGATGGATGTGATCATGGAATGACAATGAGCTTCTGAATGAAAGTGATGAATAATTTAAACCTTTTTTGTTTTCTCTACTTTTAATATCCAATGTCACATGCTACCTGTCACTGCTCGGTTTTCACCGACATTAAGTGCCCTTCATTTGTGCACTGCACACATATGTTTTTTCATCTCTAGAACATCGTTCTAGTTTTTCCTTCGTAAATAACTCTCGATGAGTTAGCTGTATGCACCTAGACTTGTTTTCGACCTTGGCATGAACAAGCATAAGAATGAAAAAAAAAGAATATTTAAAAACACGAAGAATGTTTAATTAATAATTAATATGATCATTAGATAATTAATGAATAGTTAAAAAAAATTATAATGTTTATAAATTAGAATTAAATTATTAATTAATTTAATTAAAATAATAAAAAAATTGAATTAAATGATTTTGATTATAAATCTTACTATAAAAATTTTATTATAAAAATTGGGTATTAAATATTAATTTCTCAATTAGTTAAACATATTTTATTAATATATTTTATAGGTTTTTATTATTAATATAATAATTTATTTGATTATTTTTTTACTTTAATCTTATTAATCAATTGAGTAATTGATTAATTTATATTATTAATGTTACCTTTATATTCTTAAATAAATATATTTTAATTGTTATAATTATATTTAAGTAAAAATAAAAAATTTAACTTATTGTTTAATTATTTTACATCTAATAAATTATGATTAGTTAATTAGTATATGGTTTATTTTATTAGAAAATTGAATTAAAAATTATCACCATTTAATCTTTACGTTCTATTAATATTTTATCTTGATTTTTATTTGTTTTTTAGATTTTAGTTTAAGTTATTTATTAATATAAATTTTATCTTTTATTCTACCCCCTTCACCTCGGCACAACCGGGGGGGGTAAGGTTCTCAGTGCGTCTTTTCTAGGGGAGTTATGGCCATATTCATACAAGCCATATGGCGTGGTGGGTTTTAGACAGTGACGTCACCAAAACGGCTTCAGCCTATGACGACACACAACTCTGCTCCTCACGGTGGCAGAGCAACCCTTGAGTTCGATAGAAGGTCGAAGTGGTCAAAAAGTAGTAGTGGATGCGGTGGCTACTGCTCCTCTGGCAACACAAACTCCTCCAAGCACAATAGGGACTACTCGCACAGCACTGGCAGCGCACCTTCAAACATGTGGTGGCTTCCTCTTCACGACGTGGTGGTGGAGCTCAACCCTAATGGTGGTATAAGGGTGGAAGTATGATTTCTAGAACTGATAAAAGTGGATTTGTCCTGTACTCTGAACAATATATTGTGATTGTGTCTATATCCACAATAGATTTCGGTTTAGAAATGAGATTGAGATATTTGATTTAGTCAATATATTGTTAAATCATTGATCTGAGCCTATATGTGGGAAATACAAAGTATTTAGATTCTATGTTCATGATAGTTTTCTGTTGGATTTTTTGTGGCTAAAACGAAGATAAGATCTGAAAATGGATGAGTATCAGTGGGGTTGATTGGAAGATAAAATCGGGCCTACGCATCAGTGACGATTGAGGAAGAGGGGTGAATTAGTAAAAGTAGGGAGATATGTTATAGGTGGTTCGAGGGAATGATGTAGAGAATGGTGAGGGATGAATCAACATTAGAATATTGGAAATAGGGGAGCATCATTGGTGAGATGGGGAAATGAAACACTGATGTGCAGGGGAAACTTAGTAACTGTTAGGCTTAAAATTAAGGTTACTGATAAAATAAAAAGGAGAGGGTCACCATTATCTTAAAAAAAGGAGAGTATCAGCATGGGGGTTCACCATTGAAAAAGGCTACCAATGTAGTTATGAATGTTGCCGATAAAACTAAAAAAAGTTACCAGTAGAATTAAATAAAAAATGTCACTATAAGAGTTAAAAATATAGGTCACTGGTACAGTAAAATTTATCCAATAGAGTAAAAATCAATATCGGTAGCGTATAGAAATAAAACTAATAGGGATTCACCAAAATCAAAATTTCACAAGAAGAATTTAAATTTAAATATTATGTAATTAAAAACAAAGATTGAAAATAAACAACCGGTTTAAAACATAAAATCACAAATAAAAAAATTGAAAATTAAAAGTTAAAAAAAGACAAAACATTAAAAATATAATTATTATTAAACATAAAACATTAAAGTTACAATAAAATTTATTAATTGAAAACACTTAAGTTAAGAACTGGATAATTGATCAACCAAAATGCTAAAAGATTTAAATTAAAAATACTATATAAACTATTTACAGCGTAAGCATCAAATAAAAAAATGTATCATTGGTTACCAAATAAGTCATCAATGGCTCTTGCCTACCTCACTGGTAGCCTAAAAACAAAATTTAATGAATAAATAATGTAACTGCATAAATAAATTTAAAAAATTATTATTTTAAAACTCTAAATTAATTATGTAAAGTACTAAGTGAATACATAAAGTTAAAAGTGAACTATTATATTTACTTTAAACTAAAATTCATAACATAATTATTTAGTAGGATGATTAAACATATTAATTAATTATGTTAATTAATTATAAAAAGATCTATATTAATGAATAAAATATTAAAATAATAGACTAAATTAATTAATATAAAAAAAATTAAATAACATTTTATTATTAAAGTCAAATTATTAAAAGTGAGCAGATTAGAATGAACAAAACTAACAAAATAATATTTAATTTACATTAGATAAGAAAAATTAAATTATTAATATAAAAACTAAAAATAATTAATTAATTTTAAAAACAGATTAATTAAAAATTTTAATTATAAAAATACAAAAGAAAAATTATTTAGTATAAAGTGCGTAAATAATTAATTAAATCATAAAAATCAAGTAAAAAGATGTTTCAAAACTATGAAAAAATAGATCCCCAACAAATTCCCCCACACATAAGCACTGTTTGTCCTCAAATAATCCCATGATTTATAATATTTGAAAAATAGTTTGTAGATTTATGATTCAACTCAAACTGTAACATGTTCGACACATAAAAAAAGAGGACTGAAGTGTCAATAGGATTTTAGAAAATCAATTGCTCAAATGAATCCTTCCCAATAATAAAATTCTCACTGGAAGTCTGGAGAGAAATGAATCATCAAGCAATGAAAGTGTCATGCCAAATAAGTGACACTTCTTAGTGATAAATTTCAATCCAATTTTAAGTCAAAATTTTGAGGGTAACAAGAGGTAAAATATACATGGAATTAAAACTTAACCAGAGGAACCATGTACTTGGACTCAATCTTATGGTCCAAAAATAAATTTTTTTTCTGAATCACCTTAATGAAACAACCTAAATGACTCCATATAATTCAGTTTACCCCTTCTTCATTTGTCTTTCATCATTACCCTCACCTTAATGAACTTGTTTTTGACCAATGACACTTTATTTAATAATTCCCAACCCATGTATCATTGTGCAAAGCACTGTCCATGGACACTTATTCAAGGTGAAAAAATGGATTATTGTAAACAAAAATGCACCCAGCATCTAGGGACTCAGAGACTAACCTTGGGATCCCAGATTCCTAGACTACTCAAATTCTAAATTATTTAAAAATATCATTTATATTGGCTCATTAAGGTGATTAATTTTTATACTTAAAAGATGAATGATACCCCTAAGATCAATTTAATCTTCCTGATCCAATTCATTGATCATAACTCCACAAACATGTATCCCAAATAATGTTCAGAAGTAGTTCTTAAACTAGATTTCTAAAAAATCACTGTGTAAGATCACTCAGTAATCATCCAACATCATTAATTTCATATTCAAAGTAGTCCTTAAATACTAGCAAGGCACTGTCCTTATGCAATACTCATTAGAGTAAAGTGCAATGCATAAAATTAAGAACGAATTTTGAAAAATTTAACCAATTTTTTACAAAAATATTGATGTAAAGTTGGAAATGATGGGAATTCAATTAATCATAGCTTATCATAGTCAAGAATTGAACCCCACCCCCACACATAAAAGCCAACTATTTATTCAATGTTGACTTCCAAATATGGAGAAGAATAATTAAACATTAATGGATCAAATAGAGTTTAATTTTAGCAGATTTTTGACATGTATAAATGTATCAATGAAGTTAAAAAATATTGATTTCCACAATGAATAACTTATCAGCATGTTCACAAGAATGTAAATGCCTTACCATTTCATTCCAATGACACATAGTTTTCATTAAAGGTCAAACCAAGCATGTAACTTTTGGGTGCATTGATATTTGGGTGTAAGGAAATTCAAAAAATATGATTCAGTTAGATGTTCAACAACACATAAAGAAAGCATTCCTAACACCCCATAGTAATGCACATTCAAAAAAAAACACAAAAACCATCAAGAAAGTACCCCCCCACACACACACTTAGTTTCTAACTATGAAGATTTGATGAAAAATGAATTTCAGTTCAAAGCAATAGGCGCATGCCGATTTTTATACAAGAATACTTTCATTCAAATACAAGAAAAATGTAAAACTTATGTAGAATTTTTTTTTATATTTTAGTAGCAAGGAAAGAAGTAGAATTTTATACAGGTCAATCCATGAAACAGAAATTTCGGTACGCATGTAGCAGAATTTTCTAAAATTAGATTTTTAAGGGAAAGCAAACATGCATCAGATTTTTTACCTAAAGAATTAAGAAGTAGAATAATGAAATAAAAGTTAACCAAAAGATACATCCAAGACTAGATTCTCTATTACTCCTTCAGCATGGGAATTCCACATCATAGATGACAGTAGCAAAAAGATCTGAAATATCACAAGGAAAGCAGAAGAAGACAAAGAATATATAGCAAAGACACAACACACTTAAGGTAGCAAAGCAGAACATTATTGAAAGTAAAACAAGAACATAAACAAAATAAAACACAAACGAAACAACATGGGTTGACTCCCATGAAACATTGAATTTTAAATATTTAGTTAGACTTTATGTAATTTCAATTTTCTAATTTATTAACACCAGAAAAGCCATGGGTTGCCTCCCATGCAGTGCTTGGTTTCTAGTCCTCATCTAGAATCACATAGCAACTAACCATAGTCACTATGTAGATATTGTTTCGTTAATAAGAACCACCAAATGTGCTGGGAAAAATTTTTATTAATAGAAATATGAATTATGTGGGATCTAAGACTAAATTAAACTAAAAACAAACTTCCATAACCTGAAATAACCCCTATGTAGCACCCCTTAACAATTGGGATCATAATGAAATCGGCTTCTAGAATTGTTTTAGAGTTTTCAAGATTTTAGTTAACATGAAGGGATAACATAGAACTACATTCTTCAATGGGTGTGGCATTTACCTAAGAGCTAACTCTATTAACCTCAACATTAAAAAATTCAAATTCAGTGGTGCATATGGGTAAATTCTGATTATAAAGTTTAAGAGGATATTCAATAGAGTGCTGAAAAAAATTATGAACATTGGGACTCAAGTGTAATTCCCCTTCTTGACTACTGTTAGTATCATTAGAAGTATCAACACACTTTGTAGTTGAGGATGGAACTGACAGACATGGAAGATAATTTATATTATAAAAAATAGATTCAGGTCTAACAATGTTATAAAGCTTTTCCAAAAGATCCTAATCTATTAACTCACACCAAACATCAACATAAACTATCAAATCTATCCTTCCTAATTCAAGTGTGTGTTCAACCTCTTTTTAATTTTCAAGATCACAAGGCACTCATTCTAAAACATTTTAATTTGAGTGTTGCAATTCAATTTCCAGAGAATAATTGTATAATTTGGTTTTAATAAGTTTAGTTTCCATAATTATCAACTTAAGACAATTCTCCTCAAGTTGGACAACACTGATTTCCATTTCATTGCACAATGATTCAGATAAGTGATTACTATGATAATTGCGAAATTAGAACTCATTAGCTAGTATTTCTTCAAAAATCATTCACTCTTACTCATTATAAAACCAAAATTTAGAAATTATTGGTTTTACATGTTCAAAACATCTAAGAGAAGTAAACAATTGTGGTTCAATAACGTCAGATTCCTTAACTTCTATGTTAAGTTTCTCTTTCAACATATTCCCCAATTCAATTTCAGACTCATTGTTCACAACATCAGAAAATTTGGGTGATGAGTTTTTAACATTATAATTTTCACACTCAAATATCTCTTGTACCAGAGTGATATCAATATCAATACTCCTAAAAAATGATTTTTCTCCAATGTAGGAATTATGAAGAGAACTGGACATTCCTTTTAAATCTATTTAAATTCATCTTCAAAATTTTCTAAATCATTATCATTTATGTTCATTGTGGGGCCATCATCAATGTGTTCCAGGTTCATTGAGATGGTTGTTCCCAAATTATGTTCAAGATAATTAGGTTTTTCAATTTAAAAAAGTTTGCTTCCCAGCTTCACTATCACTTTCCTCTTCAACTTGATTTTCATGTCTTATATTAACATTTTCATTTTCATTATCCTATAATTATTCTTTTTCTTTAAACCTTTATTTTAATTCATAGAGAATTTTTTCTAATATTTTCATTCTTTGATATTGCTCTTGAGAATATCTAATTTGAATTTCATGGGTTTTAGCTTATGAACTATTTAATAGTTCAACCCTAGCATCCAATTTAGAAACAATTAGGCCAATTTTAGCTGGGGTTTCAGGACTGGTCACATATTGTTCAATTTCTACAATGAAAAAAATCTTGTTGTGGCATATTAGAGACACAATACCATGAAGTGTGCCCAAAATAGCCACATCATAAAAAATAAGGCCCTAGTTGATTCCAGTTCTGTTCATGTTCCATTTTTTTTAAACTAAATAAAATAATGAGTATAAACACACAGTGTTGCACAGTTTAATAGATTGTTCAAAAACAACATAAGAAGCAGATAAAATTCAATATAGTTTTTTTAATATGAGTTTTTTAATTTTTTAAAAAAAAAATCTAAAACGTAAAATACTCAATGCGTGCCTTCCCCTGAAACGATGCCAAATTTTGAACAAACCTGAGGTCATCACTGCCATCAAAATATTATTTATATACCTACACTAGTATAGTAGTGATGGGTCGAACCCAAGGGATGGTAGGTGAGTTTTCTAATGGAATATTTTAATAAAACTCCACGGTTGTCTGTAGTGGAGGGAGTGAACATTTTTTACTCTATATTTTTCTTGAATTTTTTTTTAAATGAAGAAATAGGAACAGGTTGATGAAACGTTATTGTTTTACAAAGAAAATAAAATTTATACTATGTACTGATAACTAAAGAAATATAGAAAACCAACGTTGAGCATAAAAGACAAACAATCTAAGATCATCAATTTTCTCAAGATTTCCAAACATGATGATTAAAATGTTAACTCTCCACTAAATTTAATTGAATCACACTATATAAATTAGTTGATATATCTTCTTCTCTAGATGACACATCAAACAGAAGTATGACTTCTAGAGTAAGACACTCTAAATAACATCTTCTCTTAAAAATTTGAAAAATAATAAAGTTGAAATTAAATTCACTGTAATATTCCAACTGTAACGACATTAACACTTCCATAAAATGAAGATCAAGTTCAATGTCGTCAATTGAACTTGAAAGTATGAATTTTTTTACAGAAAGGTGTGAACAATTTTATTTAACATCAAAACTGATCACACTAATTAATTCTGATGTCAATAAAAGAGGAAGTGAAAAAGTTTACGTATAGACCAACAAAACTTGAAGCTCATGAGATATCAAATCAGCTGATGTTCATTATGAAATATAGATTTTTAGACAAACAAAAAATGATTACTAGGATTAAATAGAGGATGAGGAAGAACTATTTATGTGATG
Organism: Viscum album; assembly: GCA_963277665.1. Lineage (NCBI taxonomy): Eukaryota > Viridiplantae > Streptophyta > Magnoliopsida > Santalales > Viscaceae > Viscum > Viscum album. The sequence goes on from OY728126.1 coordinate 125,651,395, forward strand.
CTCTTCCATAGAGCACCTTAGTCTCTAGCTTGACTTCAGTGCTTCTCCTCGGAGTTTTCTCACGGATAGATGTGATCATGGAATGATAATGATCGTCTGAATAAAAGTGACAAATAATTGTACCCCACTTTTATGCTTGCTCTGATTTTAATATCCACTATCACCTTCTGCATGTCACTTCTTGGTTTTCACCGACATAAAGTGCCCTTTATTTGTGCACCACACAAGTACATTTTTTCGTGACTGGCACATCACATAAGTTTTTCCTTTGAAACTAACTCTCGCTGAGTTAGTGGTATGCACCTGGACATATTTTTGACCTTGTTATAAACATTCATAGGAAAGAGGAAAATAGAATCGTTAATATCATGAATATTTTTTAATTAAAAATAAATATACTCATTAGTTTATTAAGGAATCTTAAAAAGAATTATATTGTTTATAAATTAGAAATAAATTAATAATTTATTTAATTAAAATTTTTAATTTAATTAAATTAAATAATTTTATTATAAATATATATACTATTATTTAATTATAAAAATTGGTTATTAAATTTTAATGTATCAATTTGTTAAATAGATTAGTTTAATAAATTTAATAGGTTGTTAATAATAATTTAAAATTTTATTTTATTATTGATTACTTTAATGTTATTAATTATTTGATTAATTGATTAATTAGTATTATTTAAGTTAACTTTTGTTGATTAAGTAAATTTATTTTAATTTTTATAATTATATTTAAGTAAAAAACATAATTTATAACATGTTTATTTATTTTAGTTCTTATAAATTATGATTTGTTACATAGTAGATGATTTATTTTATTATCAAATTGAATTAATAATTAGTACTGTTTAATATTTATGTTCTATTAATATGTTTTCTATATTTTTATCTATGCTTTTTTTAGGTTTTTAGTTTACATTATTTTATATATATTTATTTTACATTTATTCTACCCCTCCCCCTTCTCCACGACGTAACATGGGAGGGTTAGGGTTCTCCGTGCGTCTTTTCGAGGGGAGCAATGGCCATGTTCATACGAGAAATATGGCGTGGAGGGTTTTAGAAAGTAGCGTTACCAAATGGCTTCAGCCTCCAATGACACGCAACTCCACTTCTCATGGTGGCAGAGCAACCCTCAGCCTCAATAGTAGGTGTAAGTGGTTAGAAAGTAGTAGTAGATGCAGTGGCTACAACTCCTCCAGCGAAACAAAATCCTCCAAGCACAACATGGACTCCACGCACAATGCTGGTAGGGAAGCTTCAAACAAGTGGCGGCATCGTCTTCGCAGCCTTGTCTTCCACTCCAAACATTGTCATGTGATTGTGGAATCATCTGCAATAGATATGGGTTTAGAAATGAGATTGAGATATTTGATTTAGTTAATCTGTTGTTGTATCTTTGATCCAAGTCTATGTGTTGGAAGTCAAAAGTATTTAGATTTGATATGTAAGATAGTTTTCTGTTGAATTTGTGGTTGCTTAAAAGAAGAGAAGCAAAAAAATGGATGAGTAACAGTGGTGTTGATTGGAAGATGAAATAGGGACTACACGTTAGTGAAAATTGAGGAAGAGGGGTGCATCAGTAAAAGTAGGGAGATTCATTACAGGTGAGTCAAGGGAATGAAGTAGAGTATGGTGAGGGGTGACTCACCGTTAAGATATTAGAAATAGAGGTGCATGATATGTGAGTTGGGGAAATGCAACAGTGAGGTGCAGGGGAAACGAGGTCACCATCAGGCTTAAAATTAAGGTTTCTGATAGAATAAAAAGGGAAGGGTCACCGTTAGCTTAAAAACTAAGGGGAGTAGTGGCGTGGGGGGCCATTGCAAAAGGATACTGATGCAGTTATGAAGGTTTCGGATAAATTTTTTTTAAAAAGTTATCTATAGAATTAAATAAAAAAATGTCACCATTAGTGGTAAAAATAAAGGTCACCGATACAGTTAATGGTCTTCAATAGAGTAAAAATCAACATCTGTAGCATAAAGATATAAAACTAACAGTGATTTACAATAATTAAAACCATGTATGATGCATTTAAAATTAAATATTAAGTAATTAAAAACAATGATTGAAAATAAACAACAAGTTTAAAACATAAAATCAAAAATACAAAAAATTAAAATTAAAATTTAAAAGAAGAAAAAACATTAAAAAAGGAATAATTATTTAATATAAAACATTATAGTGAAAATAAAAATTATTAATTTATAACACATAAATTAAGAACTAGATAATTGATAAACCAAAATGCTAAATGACATAAATTTAAAATACTATATATACAATTTATAGGGTATGCTCTAAATAAATAAAAGTAGCATCGGTGACCCAATAAGTCACTGATGGCTCTTGCTTACCTCACCGATAGACAAAAAAGGTAATGAATAAATAATCTAACTGCATGCATAAATGTAAACAATTATTTTTTAAAAACTCTAAATTAATTAACTAAATAACAAAGTGAATACTTAAAGTCAGAGGTGAACTATTTTATTTAGTTTAAACTAAAATTCCTAACATAATTAATTAGCAGGATTATCCAAAATATTTATTAGTGAAGATAATTCATTTTTAAAAAATCTATAAGAAAGAATAAAATATAAAAATAATAGTCTAAATTAATTAAAACACAAAAAATAATGTTAAATGACTTTTTATTATTAAAGTCAAATTATTAAAAGTGAGAAGATTAGAATAAAAAAACTAATAAAAAAAAATTAATTTATATTAGATAAGTAAGATTAAAATTATTAATTTAATGACTAAAAATAGTTAATTAATTATAAAAAGTGATTAATTAACAAATTTAATAATAAAAATACAAAAGTAAAATTATTTAGTATAAAGTGATTAAATATCTAATTCAATCATAGAAACTTTTGTAAAAACATGTGGAAAAACTATCCAAAAATAGTTCCACATCAAATTCCCCCACACATAAGCATTGTTAGTCATCAAAAAATCCCATGTATTATAATATTTGAAAAATAGGTTTTAGAATTTATGATTCAACTCAAACTGTAACTTGTCCAACACATAAAAACAGAGGACTAAAGTGTCTATAGGGTTATAGAAAATGATTTTCTCAAATGAATTCTTCCCAATAATCAAATTATCACTGGTAGTCTGTATAGAAATTAATCATCAAGAAAAGAAAGTGTCATGCCTCATAAGTGATACTACTTAGCGACTAATTTCAATCCATGTTTAAGTCCAAATTCTGATGGTGAAAAGTTGTAAAATTTACATGGAATTAAAACTTAACCAGATGAACCATGTACTTGGACTCAATATTAAGGTCTAGAAATAAACATTTTTTTGTGAATCACCTCATTGAAACAAAATAAATGACAACATATAAACCAGTTGACCCATTCTTGATTTTGCATTCATCATTCCCCTCACCTTAATGAACCCGTTATTTACCCTAGACACTTTATTTAATTTTTCCCAATCCATGTATCATTGTGCTAAGCACTGCGCATGGTAACCTATTCAAGGTGAATAGGGTGCTTGTAGTAAACAGAAACACACCCAACATCTAGGGTCTTAGTGACACACCGTGGGATCCTAGATGCCCAGACTACTCCAGTTCAAAAATATTTATACAAGAAATAATTTATATTCACTCATTAAAGTGATTAATTTTTATAATTAAAATATGTATGAGGCCCCTAAGATCAACTCAAACTTCTAGTTCCCAGGTTATGATCATAACTCCACAAACATGTAACCCATATCACATTCAGAAGTAGTTCCTAAACTGAATTTCCATCAAATCACTAAGTATGATCACTCATAATTTATCCATAATCATTAATTTCCGAATCAAAGCAATCCTTATCTACATGAAAGGCACTATACTTAGGCAAGAATCATTAGAGTAAAGTGTAGAGCATAAAATTATGAAATAATTTTGAAAAATTTAACAAATTTTTTACAAAAATATTGAAGTTAAGTGATAATTGATGGAATTTCAATTAAGCATAGTTTATCATAGTCAATAATTGACCCCCTTCACCATAGATAAAAGCCAACTTTGTCCCCAATGTTGAATTCCAAATATGGAGAAGAACAATTAAACATTAAAGGTTCAAAACATATTTTCAATTTATCAGATTTATGACATGTATAAGGGGTCTCAATGAAGTTTTAAAATGTTTCCTACCACAAACAATAACTTATTAGATAGTTCATATGCATGTACATGAATTATCATTTATGTCCAATGACATAGATTTTCCATTAAAGATCAAACTAAGAATGTAACTTGTCGGTGTAGAATGAATTGGGTGCAAGGAGATTCAGAAAATACAATTCAATTAGATGTTAAATAACACTTAAAGAAAGAATTCCTAACACCCCTTGTCAAAGCACATTAAAAAAACACAACAACCAGTAAGAACATACCCCCCACACTTAGTTTCTAATACTGAATATTTTATGAGCAATGAATTTTAATTCAAAGCAACAGACACTTGCAGATATTTATAAAAGTCCACTTTCATTCTAATAAAAGTTGAATTTAATACCTATGCATATTTTTTTATATTTCAGTAACAAGGCTTGCATAGGAATTTTATACAGTTCAATCCATGCAACATAAATTTAAGTACACATGTAGGAGAATTTTCTACAAGCATAATTTTATGGGCATGAAAGGCATGCATCAGATTTTTTTTTCTAAAGCAATAAGGAGGAGAATAATGAAATTAAAATTAACAAAAATATAATTACCTTACTAGATTCTCCATTACTCATTCAAAATGGGAATTACACTTCTTAGATGACAGAAGTAACTACATCTGAAAAATCACAAGGAAATCACAAAGTGACAAATATATCTAGTAGATACCTAACAAACATAAGGTAGAAAAGCAGAAAATTATTGAAAGTAAGACAAGGATTGAAAAAAATTAAAACAAAAAATAAATAACTTAGGTTGGGTCCCATGAAGCACTGAATTTAAAGTCTTCAGTAAGAATTTATTTAATTACAATATTTTTTATTTATTAACACAACAAAAACAATGTGTTGCCTCCCATGCATTGCTAGGTTTATAGTCCCCTACCAGACTCACCTAACAACTTACCATAGTCACTAGGTGGATGAAGTTTCCTTAATAGAAACCACTACATGTGCTTGGAAAAATTATTATTAATATAAATATTAATTATGTGGGATCCAAGACTAAAGTAAACTAATAAGACATTCATAACCTGAAATAACACCTATGTTTCACCCCTTAACAGTTGTGAGCATCATGCTGTCGACTTCTAGAATTGTTTCAAAGTTATCATGATTTGAGTTCACAATGAAGGGACAATATAGAACTAGGTGACTCAAAGGGTATGGCATTGACCTTAGAGATAACTCTGTTAACCTCAACATTAACAAATTCAAATTCAAGGGTTCATATTGGTAAATTATGATTAGCAAGTTCAAGAGGATATTTAATAGAGTGATGAACAGAATTATGATCATTGGAACTCAAGTGTAATTCCCCCTCTGCATGACTACCAGTATCATAAAAAGGGTCAGCACCATTCATAGTTGAGGATGGAAGTTACTGATAAGGAAGAGAATTTATTTTATCACAAATAGATTCAGGTCTTACAATGTTTTAAATCACTTCCAAAAGATCCTCAACTTTTAAGTCACAATGAACATCTACTGCTTCTATCAAATCAGTTCTTCCAAATTCAAGTGTGTTTTCAACATATTTTTCATGTCAATGTTCACAAAGCTCACATTCTACAACCATGTAATTTGAGTGTTGTAATTCAATTTCAGGAGAAGAATTGTAGAATTCTGTTTTAATATGTTCGGTTTCCAGAATGATCAAATTAAGGAAATTCTTCTCATGTTGGACAACAATGATTTCCATTTCATTGCACAAAGTTTTAGAAAAGTGATTACTATGAGAATAGGTAAATGATAACTCGTCAGCTAGTCTTTATTCAAAAATAATTCCCTCTTCTTCATTATCAATCAAAAATTTAGAAATCATCGGGTTTACAAGGTCAAAATATGGAAGAGAAGTATAAAATTGAGGTTCAAAAACATCAGATTCATTAACTTCCAGGATAAGGTTCTCTTCCAACATATTCCACAATTCATGTTCAGACTCATTGTTCACAACATCCGAAAAGTTGGGTAAAGAGTTTTTAACATTCAGATTTTCATTCTCAAAAATCTCTTCTACCAAAGTGACATCCTCATCAAAACTCATAAAATCATGATTTTTCTACAATGTAGGAATTATGAAGATAAATAGACATTTATTTTCAATCTTTTCAATTCGTCTTCAAGATTGTCCAACTCGACAACATTAAAGTTCATTCTGGGGTCTTTATCTATGTGTTCCTGATACAATGAGTTGGTTGTTCCCAAATTAAGTTCAATAGAATCAAATTTTTTAAAATAAAAAGTTTTATGCCTAGTTTTTCTATAACTTTCCTATTCAAAATTATTTTCAAATAATTTATATACATTTTAATTTTCATTATCTTCAAATTATTCTTGATCATTAACCCTTTTTGGTAATTCCAAGAGCATTTTTTCTAATCTTTTCATTCTTTGATCTTTCTCTTATGAACCTCTAACTTCAATTTCATGGGTTTAAGTTAACCAATTTCTCAATATTTCCACCCTAGCATCTAATTTAGAACAAATCATGTCAATTTTTCTAGGTTGTCAAGATTGGGCTCATATTATTCTTTTTCATCAATGTAAAAATCTTGTTGTGGCTTATTATAGACACACTACAAGGCAATGTGCCCAAAACAACCACAACAAACAGAATGAGGCCCGAGTTGATTCTAGTTCTATTGATGTTCCATTTTTTTACACTAAAATAAATGATTTTAAACACTCAAAGATGAATAGTTGAGAAAATTTTTCAAAACCCTCACAAGAAGCAGATACAATTCAAAGTAATATTTTTTAAATTCATTCGTTTTATTTTATTAAATTTTTTTTATAACATAGAAAACGCATCATGTGACTTCCCCAGTAACGACACCAAATTTTGAACTTTCTGGAGGTCATCACGACCCTCAAAATATTATTTATAAACCTACACTAGTATAATAGTGAAGGGTCAAACCCAACTGTAGGTAGGTGAGTTTTTTAAGGGTTTATTTTTATAAAACACCATTGTTGTCAATAGCGGTGGGAGTGAACATTTTTTACACTTTATTTTTCTTGAATTTTGTTATTTTAATGATGAAATAAGAACAATATGGGGAAAAGAAATTTTTATACAAAGAATATAAAATATATACTATATAATGATAATTAAAGAAATATAGAAAACTAACGTTATGTAGTAAAGGAAAGAAAGCTAAAATCAACAATTTTCTCAGGATTTACAAACATTATGAATAAAAGGAAAACTCTCCACTAAATTTAATTGAATCACACATTATAAATAGGTTGATATATCTTCATCACCAAAAGACACATAAAACAGAAGTATGACTTTAGAGTTCGTCACACTAAAGATCATCTTCTGTTAAAAATTTGAAAAAGAATATAGTTGAAATTAAACTCTCCGTAAAACTCCAACAATTATGACATTAACGCTTCAAAAAATGATGGTCAATTTTGATCTCACAAATTGAACTAGAAACTACAAATTTTTTAATAGAAAGGCGTGAACAATTTTATTTAAACTCAGAACTGATCTCGCCGATTAATTCTAATGTAAATCAACAAGGAAGTGAAAAATTTAACTAATAAAACAACAATTCCTAATGCTCTCGAGATAGAAAATAATCTTATGTTCATAATGAAATCTAGAATTTTAAACGAATGAAAATAGTGTACAAGGATTAAAGAAAGGATGAGGAAGAACTCTCTATGTGATGCTCTGCCTTCAGACTCCTTAGTCTCCAGCCTGACTCTAGTACTGCTCCTCAGAGTCTTCTCTCGGATAGATGTGATTATAGAATGAAAATGAGCGTCTGAATGAAAGTGATGAAAAATTGCCCCCTTTTTATCTTGCTCTAATTTTAGTATCCACTGTCACCTACTGCATGTCACTGCTCGGTTTTCACTGACTTTAAGTTCCCTTCATTTGTGCACCATAGATATACATTTTTTCAAAACTGGGATGTTGTGCTAGTTTTTCCTTCGTAACTTACTCTCGACGAGTTAGTTGTATGCACATGGACTTGTTCTCGACCTTGGTATGAACTTTCACAAGAAAGAGAAAAACAGAATAGTAAAAAACATGAAGAAGGATTAATTAATAATTAATATAGTCATTAGTTAATTATGAAATCTTAAAAATAATTATAATGTTTATAAATTAGAATTAAATTTATATGTTATTTAATTAACATTATTAATAAAATTGAATTAAATTATTTTGATTATAAATCTATCTACTATTATTTTATATTGAAAATCAGGTATTAAATATTAATGTATCAATTAGTTAAATAGTTTAGTTTAATAAATTTTATAGGTTGTTATTATTAATTAAATAAATTATTTAATTATTGTTTAATTTAATGATGTTAATTAATTGAGTAAATGAGTAATTAATATTATTAATGTTATCTGTAGTTGATTAAATAAATTTATTTTAATTGTTATAATTATAGATAAGTAAAAATATTAATTTATAACTAGTTGATTAATTATTTTAGTTCTTATAAATTATTATTAGTCAATTAGTAGATGATTAATTTTTTTGGAAAATTGAATTACTAATTAATAATATTTAATATTTATCTTCTATTAATATTTTATCTTAATTTTTATTTATGTTTTTTTAGTTTATGTTATTTTATTAATATTTATTTTTTACTTTTATTCTACCCCTCCCCCTTCTCTACAATGCAACAGGGGAGGGGTAGGGTTCTCAGTGCTTATTTTCCTGGGGAGTGATGACCATCTTCATACATGCAATACAGTGCGGCAGGTTTTAGACAACGACGTCTACAAATGGCTTCAAACTCTGGAGACAGAAAACTCCACTCCTCACGGTGGCAGAGTATCCCTCGGCCTCAGTAGTAGGTGGAAGTGGTCGGAAAGCAGAAATGGTTGTTGTGGCTACATCTCCTTTGGAAACACAAACTCCTCCAACCACAGTAGGGACTCCTCATACAACGCTGGAAGCGAAGATTCAAACAATTGGTGGTTTCCTTTTCATGGGGCGACAGTGCAGTTCAACCCTAGAGGTAGTACAATGCAGGAAGTCAGATGTCCAGAACTGATAAAAGTGGCTTTGTCTTCTACTTCGAACTGCCTCTCATGATTGTGGATTTATCCGCAACAGATTTTGGTTCAGAAATGAGATTGAGATATTTTATTTAGTCAATCTATTGTTGGATCTTTTATCTAAGTCTACGTGTTGGAAATCATAAGTATTTAAATTTTATGTTCGATATGGTTTTCTGTTGAATTTTTTTGTGGCTAAAATGAAGAGAAGCGGTGAAAATGGATGAGTAATAGTAAAGTTGATTGGAAGATGGAACAAGGGCTACGTTTCGGTGATGATTGAGGAAGAGGTGTGCATTAGTAAAAGTAGGGAGATTTGTTATAGGTGAGTTGAGTGAATAGAGCAAAGAATGGGGAGGGATGACTCACCATTAGAATATTTGAAATAGGGGAGCATCATTGGTGAGATGGGGAAATGCAACTGTGAGGTGCAGAGGAAATGAGGTAACCGTTTGGCTTAAAATCAAGGTTATCGATAGAAAAAAATTTGAAGGGTCACAGTTAGCTTCAAAAAAGGGGAGCAGCAGTGTTGGGGGTCAGCGTTGCAAAATGCTACCTATGTAGTTATGAAGGATACCCCTAAAATTAAAAAAAAGTAACTGATAGAATTAAATAAAAAATGTCACCGTTAGCGGTAAAAATAATGGTCATCGGTAAAGATAAAGGTCTTCGATAGAGTAAAAATATGCATCAGTAGCATAATGAAATAAAACAAATAGTTATTTAAAAAATTTGAAAATGCGTAAGAAGAATTAAAAATTAAAACTTAAGTAATAAAAAAAATGACTGAAAAAGAAACAACCAGTTTAAAACATAAAATCAAAAATATAGAAATTGATAATTTAAAGTTAAAAGAAGCCAAATTATTAGAAACATAATAATTATTAAACTTAAAACATTAATGTTACAATAGAAATTATTAATTGATAACACTTAAATTAAGAACTGGATAAATGATAAACCAATATTCAAAAATCCTTAAATTAAAAATATTATATAAAATATTTACAGGGTAAGCAGTAAATAACAAAAGTAGCATCGATGACCCAATAAGTCTACGATGGATTTTTCCTACCTCACTGGTAGACTAAAAAAGGTAATGAATAAATAATCTCACCACATATATAAAATTAAACAATTATTATTTAAAAACTCTAAATCCATTTATTAAATAACTATGTGAATACTTAAAGTTAAAAGAAAACTATTTTATTAAATTTAAACTAAAATTCTTAACATAATTAATTAGCATGATGAGTAAACATATTAATTAATGAAGTTAATTAAATCTAAAAAATCAATATTAAAGAATAAAATATTAAAATAATTGTCTAAATTATTTAAATAAAAAAAATAATGTTAAAATATTTTTTATTATTAATGTCAAATTATTAAAAGTCAGCATATTAGAATTGATATAAATAATAAACAAATAATTAATTTAGATTATATTAGTAAGATTAACATTATTAATTAAAAGACTAAAAACACTTAATTAATTATACAAATTGATTAATTATCAAATTCAATTATACAAATAAAAAAGTACAATTATTTAATATAATGTTCTTAAATAATTAATTAATTAAAATAAAATTAAGTAAAAAGATGTGGCAAAACTATGCAAAAATAGAGCCACATCAATATACTACTGAGAAAATAAAACAATATAACATGGCAATGATTTTTGATGCCTAAAATGATATGACAATCCCATAGATCCTTCATATAAATGTGATCAAACAATTTTAGCTTTTTCACTTCCAAATGTTTAACAAAACAACTAGCCAAAATTATGTCAACAAAATATAGAAAATAAAATGTATATTCTCCCGGTAGTTTTTTCTATTTAAATGCATTGATCTAAAGAATAATCATTGAAATAATAAGTATATTTCACATGGTAAAAAATCATAAACTATAAATTTGGAATATCTACATAGTTTCAAACCACATAAATAGGCAATTTATAGATGTGATAGGAAAATTATTACAATGTTTTTTTACATTTTTAGGAAAAGAGTTAATAACCTTAAGTAACATATATCTACGAATTGCAAAACTACAGGAATTAGATACCCAAGGATAATGTTTTCAAAAAATATTTCCATAAAGTGACCATAGAAATTATTCCAAAATCGTGGAAAAAAATATCCAAAAAACCAATATGAATTATTTTAACACATTATCTCTTGAATACATATCAAACTCTATAACCAAAAAAATCATTATAGCATTTAGTATATAATATATAATTTAATTAGTTATTTGATACATTATAATTATAAATTAATAAACATAAATTAATAAATATTTATCAATAATAAATAGTTACAAAATATATATTACTCAATAATCACTATATTAGTTAGAAAAAATTTAAAACCACCAATAAAGATGTACCCTGACATCCAAGTGGATCAAGCCTTATCCCATCCCATGAGGAATGACAAAAACCTCTAGATAAAGTTTACTATGTGGAGTATATTGAGTTACCAATCATAATATGGCTCAAATATATAGAATATCATGGCCGAAAGTCCCTTTTGGGGAGATGACCTGAAGGCTCAAAAGATAAACATACATCATTCCATGGAATTATTCATCCTTAAAAATCCATTTATTAGTGATACTTGTAAATATAACCTATTTGGAAGTTGTTTTTCCCCTGTATAGAAATAATTGCACCCCTTTAGCCCACAATGAGAATTTTTGTGGGAAAAGGTGCATTTGATAGGTTCCAACCCATCTGTCTCTCTTTTGAGTCACCCACACAATTACTTGTTTTTTTGGAACCCTAATACATATCTTACCATGTCACACCACACCATCCTACATGATATTTCCAAGACTAACATTTCCAGATCAGGTAATAACCATATAAACAATTACATATATCAAAATAGTTCCAAGAAACTCCCAATATCAAAAGTTCAGTGTCCTTGGGAATTATGAACATTTACATATTTAAATCTCTATAAATATTATATTCAATCTATAAAAATTATCCACACATATTCCATATGTATCCCATTGATTGTAATTCCTAGAAATAAGGAAACATAAGAAATGGGGATCATTAACTCTTAATAATGGGTAAATCATCATTAAAGGGACATAAAACAATGAGAAACCTAATCATGATAAAATAATCTAATAATTTAATTCATGAAATGTAACATGATAACATAGATAAGGTCGATGAAATATAATCACATGGAATCATGGAATAATAAAAGGGTATCATATGTCAAGGGAACCTAAGAATGCGACAACATTATAAAATATGAAATCATAATCATAAGGCAAGGGTCACTATCAATACCATCCCTACATTTTTAACATAGTCCCATATAACATAGAAATGTGAGAAAAATTTTAAAATGTGACATTAAAAAGCATATCACAATGGTGTATTAAAACACATTACCAAGGGTTTTAACCAAGGTATCATAAAACCTTATCTGCTAAAGATGCCATGGTATCATAAACATGGAATCTCAAGAGATTAATTATTTACACAATGAATTTTAGTGATATCAGGGAACACTTTTTATATACTAAAATTCATGTGTGTCACATGGATAAAAAGACATATAAATACATCAATAACAATGATATGATTAACCTATTAGATATTAAATGGGTATACAATGAAATTATTTTACTATCTTGGTAAATACCCTACCATAAAAATAATTACTTATAAGATATTTTCATTTTATAGGTAAAGTTAACATAATTTTGTAAATAATTTCCCCATTAAATCGATGTATGAGTATGTAGGTGAAATCCTTTAAATTTATAAGAAGCATGAAACGGTATCCATGAGGAAAGGCATTAGAATAAAATATATGATAATGAATATTTAATGATAGGGAACGATAAATTTAGTGATGGGGAATATTGATTTTATAGATTATAGTTCCACCAAACAACATATATTTGAACACAAAAAAATTCAAGAGAAATATACTGATTGATAAAAACATAAAGATAATATTCCAGATAATCCATAGAGAACCCTCTGGACCAACAAAAGGTATGGACTATAAATCCATAATCAATGGATACATACCACCAATTCAATACAAATGATAGTGATAGAGTAATATGGAATTTTATCAACATAAATTTCAGTCTTAGATGAAAATATATGGAATAATGAATTTTTTATGAAAATAAACCATTACTTTGAGTCATGAATTTCTTTGTATATAATTAAAATTTTTGATATATTAGGATATATTAATTATTTAATTATTAAGAACCATTTTCATTTTCATATTGTTACTATTATTATTTTTGATTCATCTGTAATCACATTTAATTAATTTAATAAATTATAATAGGTCATTTTAATGGTTTGGACTTCACTCGGTTCATATTCTCCAAAAGTACTATGGAATATTTGTAATGATTAATGTGATAGGAACAAATTGGGATCTACTCTGAATTGAGGGGTGGGGTGAATTAGTGTTCGTTCCAATTGAGATCAATTTATCATTTTATCACTTTTACATATTTTCTTATATTTTTTCATTAATAGCATGATTATTTCATTCTCTTACACCACCTTCATTATTAAGAACACTAAAAAGTGGATAGGATATTCCCAAGGTTCTACATTCAATGAGAATGTCTAGTCCTTTGCGTAATCGGGAAATAGTCCATGACCAAGTGAACCATTAGAATCAATCCTTGAGTTTGAAATAGGCATGATATATACTCGAAACCTGTGTTTCACTATAGTATAATAGATAGAGTTTCAATTCAATTTTGCATATATGTTACTCCTATACCTTATGATGATTTTTGGAATTCTGCCCAAGTATTACACTTTCTCTCTTACTTGAACAACACATTAAATCCTTAATTCTTATTTTTTATGAAAAATAGTACACATAAACTTCAAAACCAAAAATCTAATTGTTTCTACTTCATTATGTTATTCCAAAAAAAATTGAACTACACAACCATATTATTTTTTTGAACGTCATGGAAAACTCTACCAATTAATCTTCTTCTGCTTCTTATTATTCTTCTAAATATTAAATAGAAATATACAACACTCTTCTCTTCATATCTCTCCTTTTTGTTCTTCATCATACGACAATATATATGCACAACACTCCCTTATTTGTATTCTTTAGTACATATAATATAGAATGGTTCATCCTATTCTTTTCTTCTTCAACAATCAATTATTATTCCCAATATTATGATGTCTAGTCACCTATTTTTTGGTACTTATAAAATACTATTTGTAGAATAATTATTTTCAACATCAACAACATGATATTTTTAAATATAATTTTGAATACCCAAGAATATCAGTAATAAAAATACCAATGATATTCATTCGTTACTTTTTAGATCTTCCCATTTTTAAAATCCTTACCTATTATAACTTCTTTCTTTCAATTCATTCCATAAAATCTACTTCACATATTAGTCCTCCGAGTATTTAATATCATTATACTTTTCTAAAAACAACATATTATTTTTTCATCTTCAATATCTAAGATATATGTAAATATTGTACACACTTTACTAAAAAAAATTACATATTCAAACAATATTCACTTCTCTATTTTAAATATTCATTATTTTTATTCATGGTTTCCTTTCTTCGTGACACCCAACTCATGGGATATTCTACATTCTTATTTACGAAAACAAGTCTTCTTTAAAATCAACATAAATATTTATGTGTATGTTACCACATATTTTTTCACTTGGATTTTCAACTTATAACATGGAATTGCAGTTCATTGTTCATTACATCATACATATCATATTAATTAAGACTTGTTGTCTGAAACAATAGTCATATTCTTACTCAAATTCTTACGCTCATTCCATTATCATTAGTTCTTCCCTAGTAAGGTCATATACTAATGAATTCATATGGTAATGAACTTTTCATTTCTAATTCTCAATGATGTTTTACACTTATAAATAATTATTCACAGCATTAGATTCATATGATCAAATTCAATGTCTTATTCTCCTCTTCCAAAGTCTTACACTTATGCATGGTTACTATAACAAATCTATATTCCAAACAACATAATCATGGATTCTATGTGGTTCACTATGTATCAATTTTCCCTCAATATAAATTCTTGAATAAAAATCTCATTTTGATGTTTAATTAATTAAGATCAATACAAGACCATCACATGAATTTTACTAGTTTATATAATCCACGGTTCAAAGAACTTTGTGAATACACTCTTTCATATTATATTTTACAAAAAGGAATACCAGGAGAATTATAATCATATTTGGCACAATAAATCTTAATATAAAAATAAAAAATTGATATATCCATATGATAAATACCACAAACTCCTATCCTTGATTTTTGATGAAAAATTATCCTCATTTTTTAAAGCATGATTCTTTTTTTATATTGACTATTTTTACGTTGATAATTCTCCTCACTATAGCATAGAATGTCTCTAAAATTAATATACTTCTATATTTTCAATCATTATTATAATTTTTATCATGTTATATATGTAATTGAATAACAGATTACATTGCTTTGACTGAATCCTCAATATCTTACCAATTCTTCCACAACTAATATCACATGTGTTTATAGTCACATAAAATACCATGAGGCAAGTCCATATTTCTTCATTCAGTAGGTTCAAATTGCTTAATTAGAAAATTTATGAATTCTTAATGTGGTGGGTTCTGATTCCTTTATCTAGCTTGTTCCCATTCATTTATGTGGTTAATTCTAATTCCTTTATGCAGTCAGTTCACATTCCATCATGTGGTCAGTTGAATCACTATTATTGTGGTTGGTACTAGTTCATCACGTGGCCGCTTGAGTTACTGTGATTCCACCCTTCGAAACCACTTGATGTAATTTTTCCTGTAATATTTTCCAAGATAAAAATTCTAATAAATCCTCATACATTTGAACAAACATAATCTTCCATGATATTTTGTAATCATGAAAAATCATCATGGGTTCTCTTTATCTTTCATAATCTAAATCTTCACATCATATTGGCATATCATGAAAATAATTCCTAGAATACAAATAAGACTCCAAAAAAGTGAGTTCAATAATACCCCCTTTTTATTTTTTGGAAATAAATTCAAATTAATGGGCTGCTATGCGTTGTCTTTAATCCTATGTTCCCCCTTTCCCGTAAAACATTCATTTTATTTTCTCTCCCTTTTAGTGATAATTAATACAATGATCATGTGAAATTGTAATTAATTCATACTCATGAGATATTCCATTGTCATTCTAATCTATATTTACATGATACATGTTTGATGTAGAAAACATGATGGTTTCATATAGACAATAATGATATTTATTACCAAATGAATTGGACAACAAATGAAGTGATGACTCTTTATATTTCTTAATTTTTCCACTATTATCTAGTTTGATACCAGTTGTGATACAAACTATTTATAGAATAAACTAACCCAAAACTCCAGCACGCATGTTAAAAAACAACTTAAAAACATTCATGTATAATGAAGTATTGATGATTTAGGAAAATCTATGAATCTACTTAAATAAGTCCATCAAAATCATTGATTTTGAATCAAATTCTACTTATTTAGGTAATGATTTGATTTTATATCGCCATGGATGAGGGATTATTGAAGACCTGCCTTTTCAATTAAACTCCAACAAGATCAATCTTGTGTAATTCATATTTGGGTGAAATATAGAATCTAATAACTTATTCTTTATTCTTCCACTCATATCCTCCTCAAGGGAATACTATAACCAATCTTCATTATGGTGAGTCACATCAAGGAATATATCATTTTATTTTTTAATTGAGGAATAATCCGAAAATTGATATTTTTCATATGGCTACCCATATTTGTCACCATCAACATATTTATTAAGGAATGAATTATTTAACGCATATTATTCGGAATTCTAGAATGTGAGATCAATCCAGTGTAGTATTTATCATGACCTGACCCATCGAGGCTAGATCCGCGACTACCCCAAGCAAGTCACCAATACGCTTGGGGCTAGAAACCAACACTGAGTAGGAATGTCCCTCACGTGGGAGGCATTATCCTAATTCTCTTATATACACACACATGTCTTCAACCCCACAAAATGGGAAAATGTAAAATAACTAAAACTAATGTATGTATATATATATATATAATCCCAAAATATGAGAACATAAATAATATACTAAAATCAATAGTGGGGTGAAATACTAGACCAAATAAAAACATCAAGGATTCCAACATGCTCAAAAGGAGGGGCTTGATAAAAAATGAAACCACTCAGAAAACACCATGGTCATTCTGACCTAAAAAATTATCTACCTACTCCTTATCCTCATATAAAATCCTTAAAGGTTCATCATCTATACAAGACACGACACATGTAGGATGATCCCATGCAGGGGCGATTATAAATATTCCTATTAAGAGACCATGAAAATACTAAACTATAAAGATTAATAGTACTAATATAATAAAAATAATATGAAAAACAAAGAAAACCTATATACACTCAAGAAGCGAAATGCGCCTTCAGGTGGTATCAACCAAATAGAAAGCCATAATATTTTGCATTAATCTTTTATAAAATGATTTTTATAGTAGAACCCTCTCCATGAGCCATGTAATTATCAAAGACACTCAACGAAGAGATATTGACCATTCTTCCCCAACTAATGAAACTCCTTGAACTATGGAGATCTCAATACATAGATAGGGGGACCCACCCAATATTGATGGGGGACACCACAAACCAAATCTTGATCAACCTTAAATGTAGGGCTTCATATTCCAATGATACCACAAAACCTACTGAAATTGAATGATAGATTGTGGATCAATGGATTGCAGAAGGAGGTTAAACCTATTCCATGAACCCTACCTAGGGTATAATTAGGAAAGATAGAGGATCACTCTCCAGTCACACTAAGGGACACCAGAAACTCTATCAATGACTAATCCTCTAGATGAGATCAAAATATAGAGTTTTGGATGAAATTTTATACAACTACTAGGATGGTAGAGACTACAGGAATGTATTCAACTTATACCATTCCAAACTGAAGAAACAAAAGACTCCAAACACCATCAATGATGGTTCATGATTTGTATTAGGGGTACACTATGGGTATAGAAAATAAATGGTCCATTGATGTTCTTACATATCACGTGACATGTATATATCCATATAAATAGTGTGTAAGTAATGATAAAAATCATGTATAGGACATCTAAACCCCTACCCATGATGCATGTCCATTCTCATGTACTTTTGGCCATTCCCAGGTACCAACACATTTACACCTGGTTGTGTATAAGTACATGGATCTAACCATTTACACTAATTGTTTCTATGTACATTAGCATGATTTTCCAAATTTATCCTCTAGGATACCTATTGATCAATCATCATAAGTCACATTAATTGTGATATGTGTCACATGGTGTGTGATAGTTTCGTCTCCAAATAAACCCTAGCTTCACATAAAAAGGACTAGACAATGTGTGTTTAATAGACTACACACCATGTAGTGGAAAATTTCCCATAATGTCCAGGTTTTTTGACATGTTCCTTAGATCTTCCACGTCTACATACAATCATTCTAAATGATCATAGATATGGTCCATCTGATTCTCATCACCACCTACTCTATGAATAATAGCCAAAAAATTAATTAAGAAACCACCTCTATCACTGCATTGTCATCGCATGCTACCTCATGAAATGAGGATCCAATGATATGATTTTTTTGATCTTTGATCCACACTCCCTCATCATTGATCCTCAATTCACAACCTTAATCACAAGAATTACCTATGGTAATGATTTATTTGTGCCAAATAACTACACATAGTGATAAAATATTTGGAATTCATCGAACCACGTGACAAAGAAATTTCCCATGGAGAGCATATAAAGATGCATGGGGAGAAATGTATAAACCACAAATATGAATAATTAACATATACTTTTATTCATTATTGAATCTATTAATGATATAATAATTAGAAAAATGAAGAGGAAATAATAAACAAACAAATAAATATTCCATAAATTAACCATCCGTTGATGCATAAATTTATTATTATTTGTGGAATTGATCCATGTTCTACCAGGAAAAAATAATTGAATTGAATCACATAAATATGAAACTCTAAATGGTGTTTGGATTGATCATCGAAAAATAATGATCATAAGTTTCCATCATGGGTGGCATCCATGAACTTTATTGTCGGACGATCCTTAATCGGATCTCGATCCATTGTCATTTTCCAATAATCATCCAAAATATCCTATCAATACCTATGTTATGTAAATAACCCAAGATTCTAGGAATATCTATGTTTAAATTGAGTATTCTAGAACACTGCATAAAAATAATGAAAAAAATTAATGAAATTATTTTATTTTATTATTTCTTCCTATGATATCTTTTTATCAAAACACATGACACTAAAAAAGATAATGGCATAATTGGGGTAAATCTCATACTATGAACTTAATGATGGAAATCGATTTTGGATATGAACTTATGTTTTGGAGTAATTCAAATTTTTCAAGAAAATAGCATTTGGTATTATTAATATTTGTAATATTTTCAAAATTTCAATTTTAGACTCATCAGGACTCAGAATCTTGCATCGTCTTAGTGCATATCTTTGAAAATAATCCATATAAAATTGAAATTAATACATGGAAAATCAGATTCATTGTATTTTACCCACCTTAGGTATTTTAATCACAAAAAGTGACAAACCTACTACAAAATTTAAGGGTACTGAGCTCACATTTGAGTCTCCCTCTCCTATGTTCTCTCCTAAATATTTTCATACTGCCACTAGGAATGAAAAAAGGGAAATTATCACCCCAAAAGGAACTTCTCCTCCCAATCCTTCAGCTTCACTGGGTACTACAGAAAGTAAGCTTCATCCTTGATGTACATATCACCCTAGTCGATAACTTGAAATGTGTCATGCATATACTTCCATAGTTATGACATGTGAAATTGATCGTGTGCCTAACCAATCTATGGTGGATGATATAAGTGGTATACCAACTCGCGGACTTTATGGAGTGTCTATAAATGGATAATTAATAATTGATATTGGTTTCCAACTCATCAAAATAATCATAATCAACATTGAGGTGAGACCCTGAAGAACACATGATATCCCTCTTCAAACTCTAAAGGTGTTTGTTGTTGGTCCACATAGGAGTTCTGATATATTTGTGTTCTCATCTAATCCTAGAGGATTTGAAACTTCTCTATCATATCTCAAATAAACTCGAGGAACATGATTGTTAAATTATATGGATCTATCTAAAAAAGTAGTAGCATATGGGGTATCCCATAAAAGGCCTCAAATAGTGTCATATCGATTGTGGAGTAGAATATATTGTTTTACTAAAACTCTAAAAAGTGTAGTTGAGCCTCCAAACTATAGCCAAAGTCTAACATGAAAGATTTTAGTATGTCCTCCAACACATGAGTGGTCCACTCATTTTGGCCATTATTTTGGGTGTGAAACACCATACTGAAACCCAACTATGTTTCAAAGGTATCCTACAATACTCTATATAATCACAACATGAACTCATCATCATGGAATTAAATGATCATAGAGGTATCTCTATAGATCCATATTATCTCATGTAATAATAAGCTTCCCATCTACTAATAAACTCTACTCTCAATTAGTTAGAAAGTGGGATGACATGGTGAGTCAATCTATAATCACCGTGATAGAACCATGTCCTCTAGACATTAATGATAACCCTGTCATGATGTCCGTGTATATATTATCCCACTTACACTCTAGAACCTCATGGAGTTGAGCTAATCCTACTCAAAAATGATTCACATAATTTACCTACTATCTTGTGACGCATCGATATACAATCTCGACAACACAGAAAATTAAGTCTAGTCACCAAAACTAACATCCGAGGTCCCAGTACATATTTTCCACACCTAGATGTACTTTCAAATGGGATATATGTAACTCCCTAGTCACCTTCTCCGACAATGTAACTGGTACCATTGTTCGTCCTTTGAAATGGATAGAGTGCTCCCCACATTCATAAAATCCATGAAGAGAACATCCTATGGATATCTGAGTATGTATGGTCTCATAGTCAGTCTCTTTACATTGATATTCCCTAATACATTAAATGATTGGGGGTAACAAACAATGACTAAATATATGAATCACGGTCTTTTTACAATAAGGATAATTGTAACGAGACTAACTTCTCTGACTCCTCAGATAATAACAAAGAACAAGATCCCTAGTTAGTACCATCTACCACCACATTTCCCTTTTCAACAGTATAGAAAATCTCTAAGTCATAGTCGTGGAGGAACTCTATCTCTTGTCTTTATCTCATGTTATGACCATTATAATAGAATATATATTTGAGATTATTGGGTCCATAGTAGATGATAAACTAATATCCCATAAGGTAGTGTATCTTCAACATTAGGTATATGGATAACTCCACTAGATAAATATCATGAGTCACATAGTTCTAATCATGTGGTATCAATTTCTATAGCCATATGCATTCACTAGCTGACTCTATATCAGAAAAAACCATGGGTGGTTACTGTGGCATCATAGAACACTACATATGATTCCCTCCTATAGAAAAATCAATATATGGGAACTCATCATCCTCTACCCCAACTCTGAAAAACTTTTCTTGAACTTTTACATCTACACAAAAGGCATACCCTTTTAGGTAAATGATACCAATGCTGCTGAAACTATAGAAAAATCAGTTACAAACCTATAATAGTCCTTCTCCTACACAAGGAGACTCTGAAACATGGTAACACTCCTCAGTGGATCCCAAGCTATTACTACCTCAAACATCCCTGGATCCACTTACACTCATACCTCTAAAATTATGTTCCCTATACCTCTTGAATTAAAAACAAAAAATTTGAGATCATACCATATAGTTTGTGTTCTAAGAGTGTGTCCCAGAACATCATAATGTTCCTTGGGTACTCCTCCTCAGATGCAATGTATACAAAGATATCTTCAATAAATACCACCAATAACCACTCTATGAAATTATGAAATATCTTGTTCATGATTCATATTGCACATAAGTGCTCTAGTATCTCTTACATGTTTATTACAAGAATCTTTTTTGTATAAGGCTTGGGATAGTGAAGGTGAGCATGATTGATCGAATTGTATTAGGATATTGGATGAGGATCATCTCAGATATATAGAATATAATAATTTTGTTTTATTTATTTTATTATATTATGTAACTTTGACTGACCTAGTGTGTGGAATTTTATTTTTATATCATGGTCGTTCGAGCCATTACTGAATTTTATATATCACTAATGGAAGACTATTTATTATTTTTACTATGTGTATTTACTATTTTGGATAGTATTTGATTATTTCATATTCTATTTCAAAATTTTATATAGAGGGTATAGTATCTTACTAGTACCATCATAGAACCTCGGTTCTTGTTGTTAGCCTTTGGCATACCAGAAGGCATGCCTAAGGTCATGTTGGAAACAGTCTGACCACTGGTTATATAGCGAGTTTGGATTTGATGTTACCATGTGCTAACAAATAATTTTTTATTTTTCTATTTTATTATGATTTAGGGATATGATAAAATGGAGAGTTAGGAATGTGTCAAAGCCTGTGATGGATATTGGGATGGTGCATCATAAACACCTATGTTAGTGGGAATACACAGTTACCAGGAAAATCATATGTTGTTCTGATTTTTTTCTAGAGTTGTATTTTGTTTTTTCCTAGGGAAATTATTTTATGGTTTGGAGGATTTTATTTATGAGGGTATTATAGCTATTGGATCATTTTTAAATGGTTAATTATTATATTTTAACTCTTGTCTAGTAGAGTAAGGAGGTGTGTTATCCCAATTTTTGAAAAAATATGAATAATATGACATATAAGCTTTCTAGTGTGTGATATCAAAGATAAGAGAGGCATAATTGCATAATTTTTCAAGAAACACATCATATAAAATTTTCACATATATGTACTCGGTGGGAATCATCTTAGTAGGGTCGGCGTGAATAATGATTCTTTCTTATGAAAGGTTTTGTTGATCTTTGGTGGGATTCTATATTATGTGGTAGATGACATAGTCAAGGTAAAATTACCCAAGTGAGGTAGGTATATGAGATAATTCCTAATAGTTTTTCTATAGTGGGTGTTTGGTTTGGCATGTGTTACCTTTCATATGTGAGACCCTCTAGGGTGATGTTTTGACATATTGATATCATGTGACATTGTGATGGGAGCCTACTTGATGCCCCATGATTTTTGTACATCTGATAGTTTATCATACAAAGAAGATGGTCAGACCTAGTTGTTGAAGCACCCACATATTTTATTACATATTTACTTTTAAATAAAAATAATCTCTTTCATAGCTTGTGGTACACTCAACCCCTAACTGAAAATATATTGTAATAATGTATATCATTATAACCTACCTATTAAATTAAATGGTATGAATAGAACATAATAAATAATGAAAAGATAATTTTTTACATATATATATATAGTAAATTCATTTTTTATAAATTGATTATAAATGAAAATAAAAATCATTTGAAAATGTAGGAATGTTTTTTTTCTGAAATAGTGTTTGTATGAGTGAAATAAATTTTTATCATAGTAAATTAAATTGATCATCATTTCTGATATTTAATGATATTTATATGTTATACATTAAACCAAATGTTTTAATATTCATCTAATGTCTTCTCAGGCATGATATTAGAATAAATATGGGTTCCTGTATAAAACTCTATTTTTCTAAAAAGTTGTTTTCATCATGTTTTGTATAGGTATTTTAAAATTAATTTATGAAAATTATAGGTAATGTATTTTAAAAAATAGATTTCATATTTATAATTAGTTTGTCATAATTTTTTAAATAGATTCTTTTCATTCTTAGCCAGTATGAATAGTAATTGTGGTAGAAGTTATCACATTAGTAAAGAGAAAATCAGGTTAATCTAGGACAAAACTAAGTGTTTAGGTTATCCTAATTTTACATAATTCATATTATTTGAAGTTAATTTTATCATTAACACCTTATAATTGAACTTTATTTCATTAATAGAATCTTTTCCCTGAATTTTAAATATATAATATGTAATGCAATGAAAAATATAATATTACATGCTCTTACAATTAAATATCACTTATATGTCAATATGTGGATAAAATAATGTTGTTAATGAATATATATATATATATATATATTGTAAAAGGAAATTTTATTATTGTGGATAATTTATTTATAAATTAAATTGGTTAATTAGAAACCTCAAATTCTTAAGCAACACTAATATAATATTTATTTAATTAATTGAAAAAATGAATTAATGATTTTAAAAATATTAAAAGTAATATAATTTTACTGAGTTATAGCGTTCCAAGAAAATTGTCGATGAATATACGTATTAATGATGTTTAAATGGATTATATTAAAATTACACCTTTGCCTTATTTCCATTAATGATGAATTAAATGAATAATATCAATGTTGACAATAATAAATTTTATTAAGATAATAATTTATTTAATTTATTTAAAATTATAAAAACAATTTAAGATTACAAGGAGTAAAATATTACGTAAAAATATTAATCCATTTTACGTTTATAATTAAATAGTAACTTTATAACTAAAATTATAACCCTTATGTGTGAAAAGTTCATTACATTAGTCAAGGGTAAAATAGGTCACCTAATGTGTTAAACCAAATGATATGGTTAGAATCACCACATAAACTGATCCAAATTTTATTGTTTGGTGTTATTTAAACCTCATAATACATTATAATATAATACCTATCAGTTTGGTTTTAATTGGTATATATAATGACCTTATTATATTTCAATATTTTAAAAATTCCAAAAGTACCCCTCCCCTCAATTATAAATGGTCACCCCTCCTTTCTCATATTTAAAACACCTTGAGCCTTTTATCACTACCTAAAACTAAAATATTATCTTTAAAACTATTATTTAAATATTATTTATGAATTTTCTTCCTAATATAAAGACCATATTCCCCTTATTAATAGATCTAGAGGAGTTGTTTCAATGTAATGTTAATTTTATTAACCAATCACATTGCTTTTAATTATTTTTTTACATCCTTTAAATCTGTTATATTATTCATAAAATAATAACATTAGTATAATAAATATATTTAAATGATATTATTATTATTAAACCACATTTATTCACCCTCTTTTCATTAAATTGGAAGTGGAGGTATCACACGTGCGTATGTACAACTTACCATATCCATGTAGTGATTCAATTCATTGTCTGTCACCATATTTCATGGATGGTTATTATGATGTATTTAAACATATTATATGATATTTATTAAATAATTAGACATAATGAAATATAATACCATATATACCCTCTTACCTTCCAATCCATTGGTAGATGATAATGTCACTCGTGCGTATGTATGGACTACCACCCCCACGAAGTGATGTCATTTTTTTCAATTAAATTTTAATTGGATAGTAATAAGGATATATTTAATGAATTTATATGATATTTATGACAAAAAAATTATTCAATAAATTTGAACTGATATTTACCTTTATTTCATTCCATCTATCAAAAAATGAAAACAGTGGTCATGTGTACATATAACATATCAGATCCATGAACAATGTAATTCGTTTTTCTATATTTATATTTTATGGATAACACTAAATATATATATATATATATTATTAATATAAATTATATTTAAATCACGATCAAACTTTTTGATATTATGGAACTATGATCAAATTAAATGGACCATAACTTCTAGAACAAAACAAATATGAAAAATGATGGAGTTATCACTAAGAAATGATGATTTTAATAATTAATTATTAAATGATAAGCATGGAAATATTATAAAGGGATAAAATATGATATAATATTTATATAAATTATAATGTAATTTAGTAAAAATAATTTTAAATTTATTATAACAGATGCTAGATTTCATTCGAACCAAGTGGATCCACAGGTAAGTGTTTATCATCTCAAATTAGATTTTTTGGGACATTTGTTATGCCTTGCACCAATATTATTTTATGTGGTGTATATAAAAAACATTGAAATTTTATATCATGTTTATCCTCATGTTCATTATATTTATAGTATCATTTCATGTTATTCATTTATGGGTCTTATGATTCAAATGTTACCAAATGGTAAGGGTTTAATGTTAATATCTCAGTTTTTATTGAGATTGTTTGTGGTTAAGATTTCTATGATGAAATATTATGATATAAATATCAATAAACTTTTTAAGTTTCATATAATCATTTTATTTTTTTATTAATACATTTTTTCTATCATTCTCGTCACTTTTGGTACTTAATAGACCGGAATAAAATTTTTAAAGAAAATCTAAGTAATTTCCCTCTTTGACCGAAAACCCTTCTTCTTTCACATCCATGTTTTATAAAAACATTTTAAAAATTATTTTAAATATTTTGGTATAATTTTTAAAATTAATTTTTACCAATGGTTTATATTTTTAAAAAATTAAAAAAAATTACTTTTTTCTTTTCCAAATGATATACTTTTTATAATTTTTTAATAAATAGAATGTAATATTTTATTAACTTATATCGGATGAATGAAATTTCCTTATATCATATATATTCAATACTATAATAATTAATTTAAAATTTTAGATAGATATTTTCAGTGGAAATGATATTCATGATATATATTTGAATATATATCATTTAAAAAGTGAATTTCAAAGTGGAAGGGGAATTTTCCTTAAAAACATTTTAATGATGTTGTAAAGGTATTTAAATTCATCAATGAAAACAACCCTTTATTTTATGTATCATTAAATGGGAATATGATTGAAGGGTACCATCCATTTTCTTTTTCTATATGGATTTCAATTGTGATAAACATATTTTTATGAAACCTATACCATTTTCATGGGATATGTTTTGTGGAATTAGTGAAATGTTTATTAAACCCTTTATTTTTAATGATTTCTATCTGATTAAATGTTTATGAAACCTAATTATTTCCCATGAGTTATGATATTATTAATGTTTTTGTACCTTGTGTCACACATATTTATTATTTTAATTATGTGATGGGTTGTACTGAAATTATGTATCCCTCCAATGTAGTGGGTAAAGCTAGATATATTATGAGATAAACATGAAATTGAATGGTGAGGGAAACCAGTTAAGAAAGGGGATATATCCACAATGACTGCCATGGGAGTGAACCTGGTCTCTATGATATTTTTAGGAGTGAAACCAATCTATTATTGTTGTCGATTTATTGATCATTGACTACTATAAAAATGATATTATATTCTTATGTGTATGCCAAAATTCCATTTCTTATGTTAATGTTTTGCTCTTAAGAACCATGTTTTTTGATTCACATATGATTCTTGGATTATGAACAACCAATAATTATCCAATTACTCAATATTATGAACTATGATATACAGGGTATGGTTGTCAAATGTTAAACACACATTTTAAAACACTTATGCACATTTCATGCTTATGTGATCATTGATATCTCTATTGTTTACCATTACTAAGAATCTAATCTCCCCCTTTTTTATGTTTCATTTCCCCAGATTATGAATATGTTTCTAAGAATCGTATGTCTAAGAAGGGTTCTAGTTGTGAAGAACTAAATTGTAGATAATGTATATCTCTTATGAAAAGTTTGTTTATGTGTCCATGTTTCCAAAGATACAGGACTTATATGATTCAAGCATTTGACATTATGTTATTTTGTTAATATTAATATAATAAGATATCATATCAGTGTATGAAATGTATAGGTATCTACAGTTAGTATCAGAGAAATGTTTAGTTCACCTTTGGAAACAGGATGGTAAAACATTAGTAAGAACCCTGTGAATTAGTTTAAGTATATGATCACATCTTAATGTTTTGGTAATGATCATGGTTGAACTTTTTTAAACCTAATGTTCTATGAATTTAAATTAAGTTCATATGAATAAGATATCCAATAATTTATTTTTAAGTATTATGTAGTTTAACTCTATGATTATTTCTCTTTACACTATGATTCTTGCTTTTATTCAATTGATGGAATCCAAATAAATCATGTCAATGATGATTTTCATGGACAATAAAATTCTTGTCCATCTGAAAAAACAAATGTTATGGGATATGTAATAAAAAATCTTATTGTTACGCATACACAAATTTCTCAATTTTTGAATCAAGATGAGCTTCCAAATTAGAATATAATGGAACAAAATTCTCTTGAGTCCTTAAGAAGGAAAAGACCAACTATTTTTAGTCCTTATTCTGGTCCATTAGTTGTTGATAATTGGATCAACACTTTAGAAAAAATATTTTTTGATATCGATTTTTCAGAACAAGAAAATGTCATTTTGGTAGATTATTGTTTATAAGGTGAATCAGATCAATAGTGGAATCTTATTACAATCACGAGGGAAAGGGATGAAATTGGATCCATAGAGTGGGATTAGTTGAAGATTTTGTTATTAAATATGTAATTTTCTATTATTATTTATTGGGATATAACTATTTAATTCATCGTGCCAAATCATAAGGATGATGAATATGTTAGTACCTATGAGGAAAATTTTACAAGACATTCACATTATGTTTCTGGTATTATCAATGAACCTGAAATAGAGGTTGATCAATTCAGTTGTGGCTTAAAAACAAGTCCATGAATGGAATTATACATAAGTTAAAGTAGTATATATGAAGAAATGTTTTGATGTTCTATTAATTAGGAAATGAAGATTATATTTAACTATCCATATCAAAGATGTTATAAAAAATAATGATGGTATTCAAAGGATACTCTAAAAATCAAGCATAAAAAATGATATATCAATTATGCTCAAAGTTCAAAATGAAACATATAGGAAATTGAATTAAGGGGGATGGTAAATGTTTTTAGGTTTTAATGTATAGGAAATAAAATGCTGATGTTATTTAAATAGACCTTTCAATGAAAGGATTAATAAAAAATATGCACATTAATACACCACCCAAACATCAGTGTTTCAAATTCAAGGAGTATGGGAATTATTCTAACTAGTGTTCAAACACAATGCTTAATGGAAATGGTCAAAATTAGAAACATATAAATCCTATAGACAAAGGGAAATCTCATGTGTTCACTATTAGTGATGTGGAGTACTGTAATGAAGTGTTAAAAGGTGCACATAACATCCACTCTATAATTTATAATGCATTATTTGATTATAAACCACCCTACTCATTTATATATAATGATTTTATTAAAGTAATCATACAACCACATCTAGGATTACATGTTGAGTTAGCAGTAAAAAATCATAATGCTGTGATGATCCCATATCATGTATATGATTATTCTATGGTAGAATTTAATGAAAATGTACTTCTTCAAAATCATTTTTCCTCATCTTGTTGAATTCTATGTTATTTTGGGAATGTAATATTTTCCATTCCATAAATCCCATATCAATTTCTGAGGATGAGATGTTATATTTGATGTTCTGAACTGACCTATGATATTCTGTCAATGCGATGAAAAATATGAACTTCTGATGGAAATTAATTCAAGTGTATGAGTCATGATTTCTATTCAAATGGGTAATTTATCATTGATGGTTGGGGAGAAACTCAACATCTATTATATTCTATTTTTTCATTGTTTTTTATGTCTTTATGGAAGAGATGTTTTGTCTTCAACTAAATTGTGAATTTGAGTTTACTATAAAACTCAATCTTGGTGCTACACCTATTTCAAAGACTCTATATATAATAACCCTAATTCAGTTGTTGAATTTAAGAAGAAACTCTAGGAAAATATTATTAATGGATTCATTCAATAATATTAATTCTCGTGGGGTCCACCAGATATTTTCTTAAGAATAAAGATAAATCAATGTAAATTTTCACTGATAGTAGACCACTTAATAAGTTAACAATAAAGACTATGTATCACCTAACACGTATTGTTTACTTTTTCTGATCAACTATGTTGAGATAAAAAAATTTCTAAAATTGTAATTCTTTTTGGATATCATAAATTGATGGTAAATATAGAGGACATACACAAGAAATAATTCCATACAAGGCATAGACACTATGAATTTATTAGGATGTCATTTTTTCTTACTAATCCCTAGTTATCTTAAGGAATATAATCAATAGAATCTTTAGAGATTGTCATAACTTGTTTTTGATAGTGTTTATAGTTTATATTATTATTTATATGAATATAAATGAAGTGTATGGATATCAATTCACAATAGATTATTTTACATATACATATTTTCATATTCCCGATTTATCTTAGCAGAGAGACATGTTCTTTTTAATTAAAGAAGGTGGAAAAAATTTCAAGGAACTGAAGAGAATATTGGTTAGAACAACTATATTTACATTATCCTATAGTGTATCAGTTATTATTATCTATACTAATGCATCAAATAATGGATTTGGATACTTCCTCATACACAATGATTTGGTGGTAGCTTATTCTTCACATCTATCAAAGCTTCATGAGGAAAATTACCCAACTCATGATTTAGAGTTAGCTATAGTAATATTTATATTAAAGATATAGAGGAATTAAATTTATAATAAATGTGTGATATATACACTAACAATAAAAGTTTAAAATATATATTAACGTAGAAATTTATTAATATATTCAAAATAAGATGGTTGGAGTTGATTAAAGATTATAACTTCTCAATACATTACCACATTGGGAAAGTAAACGAGATGGGATATGATCGAATTCAAAATGATCATTATAGGTTGTCTATTATAAGGATCACAAAAGATACAATATTTATGGATTTTCAAAGGATGCATCTATAAATTTTTATGTATGGGGATAAATCTTATTATCCTAAAATGAGTGTTTAACCATCTATCAATGTTACAATTAAAGCGGTGAAAAAAGAATATGTCGAACTACAAAAGAATTTTAGAGATGTTCCAATGTTAAATAATGATTGTGAGGGGATAATAATTTCCAATAAAAGTGTATGTTTCCTTTAAATACAATATTTTAAGGATTTGTTGAATGAGGATCATGGTTTATAATTCTCTATTCATTCTAGATGTATAATGATGTATATCAACATAAAATATTATTAATGGTGGGATATAGAATATATATATATGGTTGAATATATATATTAAGGATTGGTAGTCCATAAATTTGAGCCTCATAAATAGAAGTCTAAGGGTATATTACAACCATTACCCATAATATTATGTAAATTGGAAAACATCACCATGGATTTTTTTCATCGGACTCCACAAAACATCTAATGCTCATAACAGTAATTGGGTTATAAATAATTACCTAAAGAAGTCAGAACAATTCATTTCTATTAGATAATATTTCACGCTTTATCATCATTCAAGAATATTCATAAATAAATTAGTAAGTTTTCCAGGAGTAACACATTCTATTATATTTGATCGGGATCCATAGTTTACTTAGATTTTCTCAAAAAGTATTTAGTAATATCTTGAAAAAGAGTTGAGTTTCATCATATTTTCTCATATTAAAATATATTTTTAGTTAGAGATAACCATTCAAATCCTAGATTATATGTTTATATAATGGTCTATGGATTTGAATGGGGGTTGCGATCAATATTTTACTCTAGTTGATTTTTCATACAATAATATCTATTACAAATTCTTTCAGATGGATCATTTGAATGGTCTATATGGAAATAAGTATTGAATTTTTTTTCTGGGAAGTTGTTTTTGAAATAAATCTATTGAAACATTTTCTATCTGAGGAAATGGATGATAAATTTATATTTCCTTAGCATCACATCAAGATAGCTCAGATTCACAAGAAATGTCATACTGAAATTCATCGGTGAGATCTGGAGTTTGAAATAGGTGAAAAGTTTATCATGTGAATATCTCCCTAGAAGAAGGTAATGAGATTTGGAAATAATGTAAAAATTATAACTATGTATATTTTCACCTTCAATATTATTGATTGTGTAAAGATGATAGATTATCGCTTGGAACATCCACAGAACCTATATGAAGTACACAAAAGTTCCATATATCTGTCTTAAGGAAGTACAGACATGATCCTTCAATTTTATTGAAATAATAAGTAATACCACTAAATAATTATATTTTATTTGATGAAAAAAAATTAAAATATTGGATTATATATCTAATGTTCTATGAAACATTACTACTCACCTCGGTAGTGTTCTCTTGAGAAATCACGAATTAGAAGAAGCTTCTGCAGAACATATGGATGTGATGAGGCTGAGGTGTAATCATTTGATTGAATTAGAGTACTGTGATTTTCATTCCAAAAATAATTTTATGGGGGGGTATAATGTAATACCCTGATATTTTATGATATATTTATTTTTTAAAAAATTTAATCACTTCAATAGATTGTCATAAACACAAACCTAGTGTCTAAACGAACCCTGATTTAGTATACCATTATAACCTAACTGCTAAATTTGGGGGTATGAATAGGAACAACTAAATTATAAAAAGTTCATGGTTTACACATTTATACATTCAATTATTATAACTTTATTATAAGTGATAATAAAAATCATTATAAAATAAACAATATATTTTAATGAAAATTTTATTTTTTGCATGCATTATGCTTTTATTATAATAAATAAAAATAATTACTATTGGTGAATGATTTGAATTAAATTTATATTTTATATATTAATCAAATTTTTTAAAATTCTTATAATATTTTACAATTCATTATATATGAATAAATCATATTGTATGCTTCAAACTATATTTTTCTAAAAATCGGTTTTCATTACATTTTACAAACATATTTTTAAATTAATTTGTTCCACATATTGGGAATTAATTTGATAAAATATTTTCCATATTTTTTATTTGGAGGTTTAAATAGGTAAATATTCCCCTTTCAATTTTTGGTATTATTAATAGTAACTTTGGTAAAATTTATTACCTCGATAAAGGCTAAATCGGGTTAATCTAGGATAAAAATAAGTATTAAGGTTACCATACTCCTTAATAATTATTATTTAATGAGGTAAATTATACCCTTATCACCTTATTGTGGAAATTAATTTTCTTAATGGACTCTTTTCCATAAAAATTACCTATATGTTATTTAAGGCAAATAAAAATACAAAATGTTACCCTATTATTTTAAATATCTCTTATGTGTCACAAAAAGATAAAAGAAAGTGGTGAAAAAATAAATTCTAATTTTTCTGAAAAAAGAAATTATATTAATTATTTTAATTTATATATTATTTTTATTGGTTAATTATGTACATTAAATTTTTACATAACTCTAATATAGCATTTATTCAGTTAATATAAAAAATTAAATGATTTCAAAAATTTAAAGTAATACTATTTTTGTAAGTTATAGTGTTCCATAAATTTAGTAAATTAATATGA
This sequence comes from Viscum album, assembly GCA_963277665.1. Taxonomy (NCBI): domain Eukaryota; kingdom Viridiplantae; phylum Streptophyta; class Magnoliopsida; order Santalales; family Viscaceae; genus Viscum; species Viscum album. Next base: position 125,685,169 of record OY728126.1, read on the forward strand.
AATATTATTGATGTTTAAATTGAATATATTCTAATTATACAATTATATTGTTGTAAATTAAAGTCAAATTAAATTAATAGTGTCAAATTTGACATTTGTGATATTTTATCAAAGTAGTTTTTATTAAATTGTTTAAAAAAAATAAAAAACTGTAAGGGGAATATTAGGGTATTATATGGTTTTATATGTCATACCTTTTCCATTTATAATTTAATAGTTACCTTATATAAAAAATTATAATCCTTTGTGAGTGAAAAGTAATTTCTGTATCTAAGGTAAAAATAGGTTAACAACATGGTCAAACTAAAAATAATTTTTAAAACACCACATAAACCTATAAAATTCTACTATTTTATGGTATATAAATACCATACTTTATTATCATCTAATTACCATCATTTTGGAGTAATTATGGCCAGTTAATTACATTATTAAATTTTAATCTTTTTAGAAATTCTAAGTATACCCCTGCCCTTTATGTGTGTTCCATTTACAGGGGGCCACAGAATCATATCAAAGAACTACAAAGGCTTATCGGGATTTTAATATGGACCAGTTCTATCAATGAAAGGAATTTTTTTGTTCGGATGTGGAAAGATTGCATCAAACCAGTTGAGATGGGGGGGTATTGGCATTAATGATTTGGGACTGTTTAATGAGGCCCTTCTCAGCAAGTTCGCCTGGAGTCTTATCACCTCTCAAGACATTTCAATGGAATTTCTTTCATCCCAGATCACCCGAAGTCTTTGGTATGGTTATTCATGTTAGCTTTATTCTTCAATATATACTTCTTTGAAGTATTATTTTAATTGGATCATGTCCTTTTCAATGTGGTTTGTTTTTTAGAGAATCTATTATCAATGCCTGGAGCACTCTATGGTTGACTAGACCTATCCGAGAGGTTGTTGAAATACCATCTGATGTGTTTCAGTTGTTGATTGCTTCTACACAGGATACAAATTCAAGCCTCTATGAGTTCATTCCTTCCCTAATCCCAGCTGAAATTCACAGATAGACCTACATTGATAAAGAAACCCTTGTTTGGAAACCAAGCTCATACTGTGTTCTTACTATCTAGGTAGTTTACTAATCCATGTGCAATGGGAAGAATGCATCCCATCGGTGGATTACTGTTTTCCAAACCTTCTTCATTCCCCTCTCAAATTATTTTCTTATTTATAGGATATTAAAGTGAAGACTCCTGGTACAATGTCTTCTTCAACGGGTTGGGATCTAGCTTTCCTTGTCCTGTCCTATTTTTTTTGCTAATGTGGAATCCATTGGTCTCATCTTCTTGTCTTGAATTTTAATCTGTGGGCCTTCTAAGTACATTCAGGACATGAGAATGTGCAATTTGGACATGAGATCACTAGTGGGATTTCATTCTTAATTTGTTGATGCCCGCTACAGTGATCAGGTTCGGAACATTCTTATGGTCGTTGTTGCAGCAACTATTGGGTTCATTTGGAATGCTAGAAATGGTCATATCTTTGAGGATATCAATCCCACCATATTTTCAGGTGTTAGGGTGATTCATAGGAATTTTTTTATATCCTCTAGTGTGTAGGTTGGAAATATGAATAATGGGTTTAATGATCTTGTTATATTGAGGAATTTTGGTGTTAGTGGCAGGATTTTAAAACTGTTGGTGATGAATTCAATTATATGGATTCATTTTATTCCTTCTTAGGTGATGGTCAATGTTGATGGGGTAGCTTGAGGTGAACCAGGGAATTTAGGCTGTGGTGGTGTATTCCATACCTATCATGGCTTCGTAAAGGGTTGCTTTTATCATTACATTGGGCAGGGCTCCACCATTGAGGTTGAGCTGCATGCTCTGATTAAAGCAATCAGAGATGTAGATCATTATGATGGAAGCTTCCTCTGGCTGTAATCGGACTCAATGGTTCCTGTTGATATCATTTATAGATGTTCAAGGAATTTCCCATGGATGATGTTTCTTTCTTGGATTTATAGTCTCCGACTACTTAATGATATCATTCTTGATGTGACTCATGCTTTTCGGGAGGCTAATAAGGTTGGTGATGACTTTTCTAAGAAGGATATTTTTGTTTCAAGTTCAGAATGGTCTTTTATGGATTTTGATTGTTTTGTGACTTTTTTTGAAGCATATTTGCATGAAAAGATTCTTACTAGGCTTTGGAAACCTCTGTTTTGATGTTCTAACTTTGTCTTTTTTTAATAAAATTTTTTTGGAGTCTGTTGGACTCGCTCATGGCCCTTTTGATTATGTTTTACACTATTAATAAAATAATAATTTAAGTATTATAATTATTATAATTAATTATTATTGTTATTAAAGAACCCTTATTCACCCTATTTTTATCAAATCAGAAGCGAAAGGATCGCTCGTGCATATGTATGCCTCATCGTATCCATATAGAGATACAATTCATTTACCATCCCCAACATTCATGGATGGTTATTATTATGTGTTTATGTTTTATATATAATATTTATTACATAATTATGCTTCTATAAATATAATATCATATCTACTTTCTTACCTACAAATCTGTTGTAAAATAATGATGTCTCTCATGCACATATGTGGAATACTACCTCCAAGTAGCATTGTGATCCGTTTTCAATTTTTTTACATGGATAGTAATAAAATGGATTGAAGGAATTTATATGATATATATTATATAATAGTGATTCAATAAATTTAAACTGTTATTTACCTTATTTTTTTCCCATATATTAAAAAATGAATAAAATATCCACATATATATACAGTATATCATCTCTATGAAAGTTGTAATTAATTTTTATATAAATTCAATTTATGGATAAATATAAATATGGACACAATAAATATATATTATATATATTTTATGATTAAAAAAATATGTAATATAGATCCCTGAAATAATTACAATGAACAAAACATACATGAAAATCAAAGCAGTTATCACCCAGAAAGGACAATTTTAATAAGGGATTATTTATAATTGACTGTCAAAATGTTATAAAGGGATAATATATGATATTATAATATATAAATTATTATGTTATAGAAGATTTATAAATTTAATTTTTTTATAAATGAGGTTAGAGTTGTTTCGAGGTATGTGGAACTATGGGTAAGGTTTTATAATCTCAAATTATATTCATTAAGAAGTTTGTTATGTCTTTCACTTGTCTTATTTTACAAGATTTATATTCTTCAATATGAAACTTTATATCACTATTATACATACATTCATTATATTAAATTATTAATTTGAATTTATTCTTTCATGGGTCTTACGATTAAAATGTTTCAAATGTGGAAAGGGTTTTATGTTACACAATCATTAATTATTATGTTTATTTATGATTATGTTTATTATGATGAAATATTGTGATATACATCATAGGAAACAAATTAATTTTATTATCCTATGGTTATATATTTTAAATACATGTTTTTAATTCATTCACCTCACATTATGTACTCCAGTGATCAAAAGACCATTTTTAATTAAAACTGACATTTTTTTTCTCTTTGATCAAAAAACCTATTTCTTCCATTAACATGATTCCTAAAACTTTTTTCAATAATATTATTAATATTGTACTATAATAGTTTAAATAAATTTTTACCCATGATTGAACTTTTTAAAAAAAATTAAAATTAATATTCTTGTCTTTTTTTGAATGAGGTACTTTTTGACAATTTATAAAAATGAGATATAAATGTTTTCTTTCATCATATACATCATGAACATAATTTTATGCATTAATGACCACATAATAATTTCAATATTCCATTATAAATTTCCTTGTTTATATTTAATGAAAGTTGGTTTAATAATATATTTTGAATTTTTAGTTATTTAAATGTTATTTTCAAATTTTAAATGGTATTTTTCTAAAAAATGTTTTAATTAACCCCCAATGGTAATTCTATTCATCAAAGAAAAAACCCTTAATTAAACATAGTCCTTACTGAATATATGATCCAAAGTCCCCATTCATATTATTTCTCTAGATGTTTTATTATTATAATGACAATGTATTTATGAATCCCATACATTTAAAAACGGTTATGTTATAATGAATTGATGAAATGTTTACCAAAATAATTTATTTGGACCATGTTATGATAGATTTTATTATTTTTGATATAATGGCACACTTAAAGTGGGTCCAATTATCTCCTATTGACTGGTCAAGGTTATGGTTCTCTGCTAATGTGTATAGTATCACTCCAGTTGAATCCTCCGCGATGATACTTTTTAATAGTTGATTGTTTTTAGTTGATTGAATTATTATTTGGGGAGGGGTTGTTTACAGTGCTTATGAAATGATTTATTGATAAATATTGGGATGAGTTCATCATAGTTAGTTAAGCTTGTGATATCATTGATCTTTGCTTTATATTGCATTAAATTATCGTTCATGTCTCACATAGACGTTGATTATAATTCCTAAGTGTTAAGGCTTTAATCAAATCCATAGCATAACTAGGATTATAATCTGTATAAATACCTGATTGTGGTAGTTTATTTATGGTTCAAATAATCAATGTAATCCATATGTTAAACAAAATAATTCATTAATGCATGAAATGTTTATTCCAACATATACAATGTTAATTTAAAGAATATTCATCGAACAAAATATATCAATAACATATCATACCTAAATTATAACTGAACCCTATGAGAGATTTACTCAAACATTGAAATGATTGGTAATCTGGTTATTATGATTATGATGCTAAAATAAGAAGACAAGAAAAATACAGGGATAAGAAAATAGTGGTGTGTCGAACACACACTCAAACCATGAAGGGAATTAAATATTGACATTTGATTTATTGAGAAGGAAAAATAAATGAATATTTCTTAACTTGATTTAAACAATTTTAAGAACATTAATACTAAACTACAAAAGGTGTATTAGAATAAAAGATATTGAAGAAGAAACATGCATTAAAACTGAATTACAAAGAAATCTCACAAGATTACAACAATGAAGAACAAAAAAGTAAATGAAAAAAATAGTGTAGGAAGGGTCTCTCTAGTGAAAACGAGAGTATGGAAGGTTCTCCCAATAATTTTGGATGCCATTGGTCATTCCATTTAATGCTCTAATATTCTAAAATTCCAACCATATGCATGGATAAGAGGGGGTTGTATTTATAGACCAATGAGATAGACTGTTTGCATTCTAAATATGTCCCTCCACTTAAATCACCACTTAGGCTATTTAGACATATGAATATCGAGATAGCCTCTTATTAAATATTGTAGAAAATAATTTTGGCTGACTAATCTCAAACATTGGAGTCATTTAGACTTATATATCCAAATTAATTCTGGTTGGATTAAACAAAGATATATTATCTATTTCTATCCATGCTTTTTAACTCTCTAAAAGGTGAATTGTTTTTTGAATAGAAAGATACCATAAAATACAAATTATTTATTCAAAATATTCAGCCTCATATATCTTCTATTTCATAGTAATAAAATTAAAACTTTATTTAATTATTATATTAGGATAAAGTTTCTGAATACTATACTGATTTTAATTACCGGCCGGAATGGTGGGATGAGAATAAATGAATCAGTTGGGCCGCTTTTCTAGGGATTTTGGCCTTGTAGGATTTATACAAGACTCCTTACATTGTCCACTAAACATTTTAGGAGAATAAATGAATTTTTTATTTTGTATTGAGCCCAAAAATTCAATCATCATAGCTAGTCCAATTTCATCACAAATTCATTGGGTCTTTATGGGTGGCCCATATGACCCTTCAAATGGATGAAACGACCCCCAATCCCTTATAATAAAATGTTTTATATTGAAATAGGAATCCTAAATAACAATAACCACACAATTTAAATATGTTTGGTGACATTTAATATTAAAACATAAAATAGACATGAATCTGGATGAATTCAAATAGTTCTCTAAAATTATATTTAATATTTAAACAGAAATATTTCACAAAAATTATTCACATTTCATATAAAATCACTATTGGTAGTATATAAAAGTCATTAAAATATTAATAACATCACACAAATATGTTTTTTTTCATTTTATATAGGTTGGATTTTAATTATGTATACCAATAATTAGTTGGTTAATGGTGGATATTTAATGTGATATATTTGAGTGGAATATGGAGTTATCCGTGTTCATTAATGGAAAATTTAAACCATGATAGTCATGGGAGAGAACTTTTAATACCTTGATGGTTTAGTTTTTGAACCCAATCTACTATGATAGTATTGGTAGTGATCCATTACTACTAAGGAAATCATTTTCTATTATTATGTGTTTTCTAAAATTTTATGACTTATGACAATGTTATGATCATGTGTCTCATGATCACTGATTCCTCTATGAATCATGTATTATGAACTACCAAGATTTATAATATTGATAATGATTTTGATTTATGGTATGTTGGGTATGGTCTTAAAATGTCTATATCATGTTCTAATACTCTTATTTTCTTGTTATGGTTTTGTAATCAATGATATCTCCATTATTTACCCTTTACTAAGCATCTGGTGTCACCCTTTATTATTTTTAATTTCCCCAGGTCTTGAAGAATATTTTTAGGAATTTTATTCCTACAATGTGTGGTAGTTTTAAGGAACATAGTGGGAGGTGATGTATATATACTATAAACAAGTTTATTATGTGTCCATGTTTCCAATGATTGTAGATCAATATGATTATGGCATGGATTAATATGTTATGTAATAAACAGTAATATATTATGATGTAATATCTATTTAAGAAATTTACATGTTGATATAGTGTCTTTTGAGAGACTTTAATGGTTGGGTTATGTGGGAGACATAGAGGACCTTGCACATGAAGTAGATCGTAGTGTGTCATCATTTAGTTTGACTGGAGTTTGATATTGATGCACATGAAGTTATCAAGGGTTTTGGTGATGATAATATCATATATTGGTGCTTTAGGAATCATAGATTCATCTCATGGGTAGAAACAAGGTGATTTTTGGTCCTATGTACTTGAACACACCTTATTGGTGTATATAGAGCTTTGTTGGTTGCTCTTGATGGGAGTGACACTTGGGGACTACCAATCATGTTGATGTGGTTAACACACCATTGGTTAAGGGTGAGAACCTATGGTGCTAGAAATATTCCTTGAGAAAGGTGATTATGTGAGTTTTCATGGAATAGATAAGGTTCCATGATTTGAGGTGGAGATATATGGAATCTTGTAGAATGATGAGGCTGAATTATGATGAGGGATTCTTAGCTACATGAATAGAAATTTGAGACTAGTTATTAGGATGTACAACTCATGGAATTGTTATTTAGTTTTAGTTAATGGTAAAAAAGAAAGTCTATGACATGTGGTTTACATTATACTCAACCCATATCCATAAGGAATAATAACCTAACTAAGAGAAAAGAGAAATATCCTTCCCCAATCCATAGATATACTAGACTAGTTAGCTCATCATCACAAAGATTATCATTATTACCAAGATATACTCTTCAAACACTCCATCTCTCATGGTATTACCATAAAACCAGCCTTAGAATTCTACAAGAGGATCAAAATTATTTCTCTTCTATAGAAAACAATCCACGAGCCCTGACATACCTCATATAAATCATTCAACAGGTCTCCCTCATTGTGTATCACTATACCGATGGAACGTCCCTACCATCCCTAATGGAATTGATCTGAGAGAACATTCTTAGTGGGCCTAACAATAAATAAATTCATTCTAGAAGCAAGGTGAATGTGATACTCAGATAGGTTATCCCAACCATGTCTCATGGGTGACCCCACAAACCTTACTGAAACATAGAGGATCTCAACAAATGGATATGGGCCACTCCCAAGACCATTGGGGGATACCACAACCCAAAATCAAAACTATAGAAAAGATAATTATCAAACAAAGAAAAATACACTATACTTTTTGGGAATGTTTGAAACCATAACTAGATGTCGAAGCATGATACAAAAATATATGATCACTCCGAAAAATGATGGGAGATAACGTAGACCAAATATGAAACAACCTTTTAAGTAGGATTATATATGTAGGATGATACTGTGAAACCTAATGGTAACACCTTCTTATTAGGGGATTAAAACCTGTATATGTTGGTAATATTGAATCCTCAAACCCCACCATTGGATGGTGGTATGATGGAGTATCATACCTAGGAATCCCCAGAGGGATACCTAGACATTATCCTAACCAATATCATATAGGGGATTATAATCCTATGATTGGTAAATTATGTTGTATTGTTACCTCAATGGGATAGACCAATGAAGCATACCCACCTTGAATAGATCTACATGATTCGAGAAGAAGTTTCCTTCTATCACCACATTGTGTGGTATCTCTCAAAAACAATTGTGGCAAGTATCACATTCTATGTAGAAAACTATGCCGGAATGGATGCACAATGGACTCCAACCGAGTCTTCAAAATATATATGCATAAGGGAGAAGACCCAAAGGGGAATAAATTTAATATCTTTCTAGGGTACACAACATGTCTCCCCAGGATTGTACTAGTATTGGCTCATTTAATTACTCGGCATTTAAAAAGGAAATTATAATGTATTTAAATTCAAATACACTTTGTGTGGCCCAATATTTACACATAGGCATGTCCCCAGTCACATGACACAACTAAACATGTTACCCTATTTTAAGATTATATAATTTACATGAAATGTTTTATCAAACTGAACACATGGTTGTGTCCTTTGTCCAATACACATGTACCTCATCACTTGTCATGCATTTTTTCGTTTCCTTCTACACTACTAGATCATCTGGACATTTAATGAATTCACTTGCCCCAACCACATGGACAATCCCCAATATTTGGTTTTTACCCACATCACAGGAGATCTAGTTCGAATATTTCATTTTACCCATTCCTATATGTTCCACATATTAGACTATTTCCCTATAAACAAGGCCTAAATTTTTTGAGTCAATAAGCATGTTATAATATTCCTACTTAATGGATAAATCTACCATCACATCAACACGATAGGCTCTATTTTGAAATAATTACTCATTACACCTTCCACGGATTCCATAGATTCCAAAACAAGGTCATACCTATAAAATCTCAACACGACGGTCCCAAAGTAGAACATGCTCTGATACCACTTTATCATGTCTTGACCCATCGGGGCTTTCCTACCCATTGATAAGTTGAGTGTTACTAACCAACGACTACCTCCAATAGGCCAAGGATTGGCGACAAGCATCATATAGTCATATCACACACACATGTGGGGCCTTAGCCTATGGTAAATTTACATATGCACATTGTAATGAACTGACCCGAATACCATTTTAAACTATTACCCGACCTGATACAACGCATACCCGAAGGGGCTTCCTGATACTCGCAAATTTTCAACTAGTACACGAGCATTAAAAATAAATAAAAGATTTATTATTCTAATATCTTTATATATATATAACAGAGATAAATAATTGATGATAAATATATTCTATAATTTAAATCAAATAGTTTAATAGAAATAAATCATGGGTGCAAAAAAGTGCTATTATGTATAATTCTAACCCTACGGGACTACAGAAATATGATAAATTATATCTCTATGTGATAGAATTAATGAAATCCCACCATCTCAACACCATCAATCCAATATAGATGGATGAAAACCTCATCACATCAATAATTAGCCTTACCTTTCACTATGTATAAATATATAACAAGTTCTATGCATTGTTGACTATGAATGATGTGTGTGAGTTAACAAGCTTAGTAGGTTATCACCTAAATGTTCCATATTTGGTATCTAAACAATAATCCATGCATGATGTACATTAAACAAAATAAAGCATGATGGTAGATTAATGGTTTTTATATCACAATAATGGAGATACATTTTAATTTCCATCTTTTCCAAAATTCTAAATAAAATAGGTAATGCGATTTAAAATCATCTAATATCCAATTATAACATTAGATATATCATGTCAAAAAAGCATGCATCACATATCATATCAGAATCCATGGTAGTACAATAACAAAAATACAAACCCAAAGTATCCTACATCATCCCAGAAGCATAGGTAATAGAACACCAATGATCAAACTAGGTTGGGGTATCTAGGAAACTCATACCTAATATAGATAATTTCATACACCTCAATCCACTGGAAAAATTCATTGAGTCCAAAGGGTAGAGAAACACCCCAGAAAGTGAACATCCCTACGGTTCTTGTAATCCATTGAATAATAGTCCTAGAGAGTAGATATAATAACCATGAGAATGTCACCTAATAGTGGATGAGGACAATTATTATACCTTAATACTAAGTACCCAAGGCTTCTTATTTTCTATATTTTCCAAATTAATTCATAAAACAATTTCATCATTTCATTCTTTTAAATCTATTTCACAAAACTGGTTCAAAATGCTCTGAAACCATTTTTCATTTACCAAATCTAGTGGAAGGCCATATTGTATAGAAAATTTTTTTCACACACACAAATAAAATTAATTACATCATTCAATTTCATTTATTAATACAATTTATCAAAATAAGAGCAATGAATTACCCCAACACATGTTTGATACTAAACAACATACCTCATAACATGGGGTCGCACACTCCTAAAAAGGATCCACCAATAAGAGACACACAAAAAAAGAAAAAGGATTCCCTTTAATCAATATAAAAATATTCTAAATGATACAATTTAACAAAATGGTTGGATAAGAAGAAGAAATACCACATAACTTAAGAAAAATCACCCGTCGCCCCACAACCAATAATGTATTGGTTCTAGGTGTAGTTGAAGTGTGCATTGGGTTGTGCCCTACATTGAATTTTATCAGGATTGGAGATTATTTTGATATCTACACAATGTAAAAAAATTTTATCAATGAAATTGAATTGAGGAAAACATATAATTGATAAAACCCATGTACCAGATATATGATCATCACATATTATATAAAATTAATCAAATCAATTTAATGAATTATCTTGATTGAATTATTTATTATTTTATGGATAATAAAAATAAATATTTTTTCAGATCATTAATTATAATAATAAAAAGAATTGTCCCTTTATTGATGATCCCCATTTTCTCCACAAATATCTAAACGTCACTGTATGAATCACTTGGTTGTAGTACAATAGATCCAATCACTTGAGTCTCCCACCATTGATTTCAATGATAATAGCTTCAAAATCATTCTCCTTAACCTCCCATGAATGGAGAGTGAAATTTGGGGGAAAATGTTACTCTATTATAAGGATCATTCATGGAGAGGGAGCTCCCTAGGGCTTGATATGATTCTCTTCAGTTGTTTTTTTGAAGAAAAAAAATTAATTGGATTTATGGTTGGATAATAAACATGGACATAAATATGGATATGGTTTAGAAATAAATTTTTTCACACATTTAATTTAATGTTTATTTAATCCCTTGTGAGACACCATGTTTGAATATAATAATATTTTTATAATTTCATCAACATGTTCTTAAAATTTGAATTAAATTAAATGCTATGTAATCAAATAATAATCAATATATAATATTTCTCATTAGACCTAAAAACTTAGTTCTCCTTTCCTCCACAATTATTCTCTGGTATTGAATAATAAATATTTATTTATTAAATAAATATCACAACATTTTTCTCTAATAAATATATAAATATTATATTCACAAAATAGAAAATAAATATTTATTAAATATTTTTCTCACATAAGATTATATCAAATAACTGATGATATAATATTTGGGATCATGCATACAAGAATAATTATTAATCCATGTGAAGAAATAATATTTATTCAACATGTTAAATTATAAATAATAATATATTATCTAACTGTGATTCTAGATATAGTTATTGTGTGACCCTGTAGGCCTCTTTTCTAATGGAATTAGGAAAAGTAGCCTAAAGTCCAATGATATAATATAGAAACATTCCAGGTCACCCATAGAAAAATTATTTAATGTTTCAATGACATAATAACTTATATGTGTTATAATCCCTTGAATGTGATACCTGTAATAATGTAAGTTTTATATTGTCGCAATCATCCAACATGCTTGATGTCACTTTCCATGACTTCATAGAAACTGATCATTCGAATAGAACATAATTGTCACAGATATATTTAGGCTATGTCATTTACATAAAAGGGAATTTCATATCAAATCTAGGTAAATTGTTGAAGGGAAAAATCTTTTCTCGCATTATTCATTAATGAAATATTACTCATGACACACCCAATGTATCCTAGGTCACGTCAAACATATCTCATCATAGTTTTTATCTACACATAAAAATATAGGACATATTATACTCTTCAATATTAATCATAAAGTATATAGATCAATGCAGACATTGGAAAAACGGAACATCCAATAAAACATATAAATATTAATTTTATACAATTGGGTCTCGTTCTCAAAATATCCTACAGTTGATATTACCAACAGATTACGCAATGAGATGGTTCCACAAAGTCCTATAGGTCCCCAACACTAATAAAAGGTTTCATTTTAGTCCTTCAAATGATATTATCTGGATCTAGAATATATATTTAAGAATAATATCATATAAATTTTGAGTTTTCATCAAGGTAGGTAACTACTATGACAACATAGTGTGACAGCTACTCTTTGGACATTATCACATACTATGTTATGCATAATAACAACCGTGGTGTGATAAAGAGTGTCTTAATATTGAAAACTATCAATAAAAGTTTTCATAATGTACAAAGAAGTTTTTTCTAGGGTAACAACTCTAAAATATTACCGCTTTCACTATATATAACTATTGACAACCTTCAGTCTACTAGCTCTCAAATGATAATCATGCTTAAGATGAGATACATCTTATTGCATCCCACCTTTTTTATTACAAAAATTTCAATTACATTTTAGAGAAAAAGTATCATTAATGTCTAGTTTCTTGTAAATCAATTACAAAATGTATGGAAACATAAAACACTCCTTTAAATCCCCATGAATGGATTCATTAAATAATCATCCTATGTACAATTACTGCATCTCAAAAACTAGAGACATTAGAATGCCTAGAAAGGAAAACAAGGGAATCAATTTACTTGTGACATAAACAACAACATGAGGAAATACATAAATAAAATAGAAATTGAGGAAGAGTAATATCATAATAAAAATGACATGTATCATAACTTCAATATTTGGCTACAAAATTTAATTTATAAATCCATGAACCTATCACCAAGGTTCACCCCCAAGGTGTCATAAAAATCACCAGGGTAATTCAGCAAGGTATAGGAAAACATGTCATCTCTAGATATTAAAGTCTTTACCCAATGAATTGGAGAACTATCATGGTGAACCCTTAATATGTAATTAATTTCATGTGATCCACATATATCATAATCTTACATTTCATAAATAACCCATATAGTGTAAACGAAATTGATTTCACTTTAAAATTTGGTCATCATAAAATTGATTACAAATAAAATCATTATGTCATTTATAACCCATGGAATGGGAGTGAGGGTTATATATATGTAAATTAAAAAATAAAAAAGATAAATTATTTGTCTTGATAAATACAACAAGAAATGAAAATATAATTGGGTATTCAAATAAATAAAACAATAGGATTTCTTGAGAAAAAGAGAGAGTGTTTGAGAAGAAAATTCTTCAGCATAACGACTATATAAAATGTTTTTAGAAAACATTTAAAAATGTAGTATTGTAACCAACTCATAAATAACTCATAACACAATATAGGTGTAGAATAAAATTTAAATAATATCATGGTATGGTTGTTTGAATGAAATACCACATAAAAAGGAAACTTGAATGAAACGTGAAGATTCAATTTATTTTACAAAAATTCTACAGCCTAATGATGTCACATAAAAATTTAGAAAATCAGTTTAATAGAGTGGAAAGGGAATCTCATCCATTGAACATGAAATAGACAACAATAATGATATATATAAAAAATACCACCTCATAAGTAAATGGAAACTAGAAGACATAATATGAAGGATGTCATTACTAAAAGAAGAGGGTAAAAGGTTCCCTTACCTTGAAGAGTAATAGCAAAAGAACGATGGTTGGGACCTTGGGGGGGATTTACGGAACCATTAATGAACTACTGTTGACGCTCCTTTCGTCACGAAATCTAAAATTCGGAAAAGGGAATACCTGAGCTCAAAGTGATTAATCCTTTGAAGAAACATCAAAAATCGACAAAGGGATAAAAAGGAGAACATTGCCCATGTATCGCGCAAGTTCCCTCTTGGTCGCGCAAGTACACTTGCGCGCCGCCTCAATACTTGCGCGACTCCTCATGTTCGTGCAAGGGACTTGCGCGACATATGTGGTAACCGCCTAGTAACCGCCTGGGGTCTTCTTTTGCCTATAAATAGACCCTGTGGGCCCCCCATTGAAGACGATCTCTTTCCAGAAACTCGGATCAAAGCTCCCGACGCCCAAGTCTCTTCTCAAAGCTTCCGGAACACTTCTAAGGTAATCTCTTACCTAGAACGGAAGATCTAAAGAGAAGAAGGAAGGCCCAAATGTTGAAACTTATCAAACACTTGCGCGCCAACTTAATTCCTTCAATATAACTTGCGCGTCCCTTCTCTGGAAGAACCTCAAGAGGATTATAAAGGGTTTAATAAAGAGTCGCTCAAGTATTTCAACTCTGGTTGAAAATCGCGCAAGTATCCCTCATGTCGCGCAAGTATACTTGCGCGACCAATACTTGCGCGCCGCCGCAACACTTGCGCGCCTTTCAAGACTTGCGTGCCCCTATCTTTTTGGGTGCCCATCTTGCCCATTTTTACCCCTCTTAAGCCATTTCACCCTTCCTATTCAAGATTCAGTCTTCAAGATACTCTTCAAAGCCATTTATGGCATGATTTCTTAGTTTGACATCCTTATCTGAAAGGAATTCTGTGAAATATCTCTCAAAACCTAGTGATTTAAACATCTTTATGTCACCAAAGATTGAGAGTTCATTCATTCAACCTCATCCTTTAAAATGAGAGAATCCTAACCTGGGTCTCCTTTTCAGGAATAATCCCCAGTTATAAAACCTTTGATCTGGGCATCTTTCTTAAGAATAAGCCCCAATCAAGTCCTTTAATCTTGGGCATCCTCCTCAGGAGCAAGCCCCAAATCTTAATCCCTAACCTAGGTCTCCTTTTCAGGAATAAGACTCAGTCATAACCTTGGGCTTCCTTTTCAGTAGTAAGCCCCAAGTCCCATAACCTAGGCTTTCTTCTCAGGAATAAGTCCTAGTCATAAATCTTGGGCATCCTTCTTAGGAGTAAGCCCCAAGTCTCTTAAAATTTCTCTTAACCAGTCATAAATTACCTTTGATTTGGGTTTCCTTTTCAGGAATAAAACCCAATCATAAGTCCCCTCCTAATTTGGGCATCCTCCTTAGGAGTAAGCCCCAAGATTAGAGTATTCAAATCTCCATGAAGCACATATAACTTTGTGGACCCTGTTCTTGGATTTTCTCCCTAAAAGTAAATCCTAAACCTTCGTCTATCTGGGCAGTCATCTATACATAAGCCCCAAAACAAATTCTTATGATTGCATCTTTTATGGAACAATTGTCTGAATTTTACCAATACCTCTTGTTTCTCACACCGAGCATGACTCACGTGAGCTTAGAGTGTAAAAGTAATTATGACATTCATCTTTGAGCCATCAATCATAAAACATCATATCCCATTCCTCGAACTACGTGGGTTCTGATTCCTTTTTCAAAACAAAGGATGCGTAGGTAGCCCATTTATGGGTTCGATCCCAACATTGAAATAATCTCTGTCCTTCTGAATGACGATAAACTTCAAGTGCCCCACTGAGTGGCTTTAAAACCAGCCTGGTCATCAAAATGACCAAGAGATTTTTTATATAAATGTTTTTGAAGGATACCATTGACCAAGAATCTCTAAACAAATATAGATGATTCTATATTGATGAAGAACCTCGAATACATATAAAAGATTCTCTAAATTTCTTGCATATTTAATCATTGATTGTTAAAACTAAAGGAAATCTCATTTTATACTTGGTAATGTAATAAGGATTCACGAACTTAACTTAAATCTATAAAGAGAGTCCCGGAGTAGACAATAATTCCCCTCAAAAAGGTGTGATGAGTCCGACCTCCCATCCTCTTGACCAATGCAAATTCCTAAGCCTCATTAGCCCACAAGCTAATGAGCGCCTGCCTTTGGAAAGTAGGTCCAAACGGATGTGGAATCATTGGATGTTTCCGGTTCTACGAACAAACCCGTTAGAAACTGATCGGAACGTTTGAATCTCCCGTCTAGGAGGTCATCCCCGGATTCCGCGCGAAACAAAAATGGTGAACCCGACGTGAATCCTTAACCAAGTTAAAGTGATGTTATTCTTATCTGTTAGGCCCTTTGGGCCAACAAGGCAATCATTGACATATGATCATCCAAAAGATGCAGTAGCCGGATTCATCTTGATTATGTCTGTTACATGGAACAGGCACTCTTTTTTCAAGATCTTCAACAAAAAATGGCTTTTCTTAAATTCACCCCTGTGAATACTGCTGCTGGGAACACCTCTACTGTGAGGTCTGCTGCCGTGAAAACCAATACTGCTACTCCTGCTGGAACGTCATCCGCTCTGAGGATGACATCACCAACTCAGCGTCTTCAACGCTGTGTTTCTAATGCACTGGTTAAGGAGTACCGTCGCAACGGTACTATCCCAACTCTGGAGGCCGCTCGTCAAGCCCTCCAAGTTAACAATTCTACCTGGTCGTCCGGACAACGGCGACCAGCAATCAAGAAGCAGACGGTGCTGACTACCGTCTCCAACCATTTCGGGTCGTTATCCCCGGAACGCAATTTCCATTCACTCCCTTACTCCAAGGAAGTGAATGAGCAGGTCCCGCAGGACCTTAATTCAAAAAGACAGGAGTCCTTCTCAAGGGCTCCCATCAACAATCGCCGCCAGACTCGTGCGGTAGTGCGCCCTCAACATGATGAGGGTACCGACTCCAGGCGTTCAGCTCAGGTTCCTCGAACCCGAGCGGGCAAGATGAATCGCCAGAGACGGAACCCGGTTAACAATAGGCAGGTTGTCATCCCTGCCATCTCCGAAGAAGTCCACCAACCTAACTTGGTGGCAAATAACGAGCAGGCATACACACCTGTTCGTTTTAATCCCGCTGTCCAGCAGACTCGTCTGGCAGCATCAAGCCGATCCCGCCAGGCAATTCCGGCGGAGTACCATAGGCAGGAACATACACCTGCTTATACATCAGCAGTTAGTCAGCAGGCTCGTCTGACTACATATGATGGATCTCGTCAACAGCGTTTGGCGAAGTGTAATCAGCAGGCACATACACCTGCTAATACTAATCAAGCCTACCAACAGTCTCGCTTGGTAGCGCACGGAGAAGTCAGTCGGAAAGTCCCGACGACAAACAGGAGGCAGACTAAACTCTCTACCTCCACACTTGAGTACTGTCAGAATTCACTGACAGGAAAAGGAGGACAGGAGCAGGCACATACACCTACTCCAAGCCCGGAATGGACGTATATCCCTGTTCCGGCGGCTGAAGTCACCAAACATATTTTGTCAATGGTGAAAGAGCAGAAGCAAATTCCTGCTCATATTCTGGATGCTTGCCAGGATATCATAACAGCTTCAGCATCATCTCAGGGACAGACACATAAATCTATCCCTAGCAGTGGAGTGACACATCAACAATTCACTCCGGAACAGACACACACATCTGTTCCAGTCCAAGAGGGTTGTGGGGCCTACTCCCCCATATCATATGGACAACCAAGTCAGGCACATACACCTGATTTGAGCGATGATCGTCAGCCTAACCTGACCATCTTTCCTGATCAGGCACATACACCTTCTCAGAGCAATCACTTTCGTCATCAAGTGGTTTCTAAAGCGAGTAAGAAGGCATCTAAGAAAAAGATCCGCCCAGCACAGTCAGGAGATCAAAGGCCAATCTGCAACAAGGCCTTGCTCGATGCTGGAGTTCTTGAAGCCCTCAGACATTTATCTGTCGGAATTCAAGATTCTACTCCCTCAGTTCCCAATAACAGGATCATTAATCCCGAAGGTCTTCAACAGACACTTCCTCATGAAGACTTGCTTCATGAAAATTCGGTCAATCTTGAAGTTTCTTCTTCAGATGAGAACCACAGGAACCCTCTGTGTGGTCAGAAGACCAAGGAGCAAGAGATCTCATCTTTTGCTGTAACCCATCATGAAGGTCCTCCTCATGGTGATGAACTTCGCTGCGAAAGTCCTCTCCGCAGTAGTGATTCACGTTGTCTCGAAAATTCTTTAGAAGGCAATGTAGTGATGAGAAAGCCCTCCTATCTCGAGGAACTTGCAAACGTAAAACCAGTCATGTCTGATGCTTTACTATCGGCAGGTGAAACTCTTTCTCCATCAGAAGATAGCCTGGGGTTCAGGTTATTCTCCGAACCTTCCCTGGGTCATTCATCTTCCAGCATGAATAGTGATTCCTCTACCAATCTTGTTGAATCCAATGAAGCAACAAGGAAACACCAACTCTGGTCCAAACAGGTAGAAGAATCTTCATTTAATGATAAAGAGGAAATGCTGAACATGAGGAAAAAACTGGCAAAAGGTGAAGTACCAGTCATGTTTTGGCCTTTGGCTGACTCACAGTATGACATTCCAAAGATGTTGACGGATGATGGAATCCATGATATTCGTCTCAACATATGGAAAACTCTTTGTCAATTAAAGAAGAAGGTATTATCTTACGATGAATATGAAAATCATCTTAAGATAATAGAAGGGTTACAACGCCAGATTGATTTTGCATCTCTATCAGTCTCTCGGTATCCGAAGGCTGAAAAGCAACAGAGAACCCTTCAACGTTCATGCCTTGGCGCACTAAGAAGATTGCGTCAGTTAATTTCCAATGCTCCATCTAATGTTCATATCAGAGGATGGGGTATTCACGGAGCACTACATTTCACAGTGCTTTCCGGTCAGCAAAGCCCGCCGAAAATGGTCTCATGCAATGTTATTGCCCATGGCCGGCCACAGTCAATGGGCTTTGTTCATAATCAAAATCTTGCTCGAGATCAAGCTTCAACTAGTTCCTCTCAAAATCAAGTATATAGAGAACAGGTTGTTGAATTGCTCCTACACCAAGCAGGCGAGAATATTGCACAAGCCTCTCGTCTGGAGCAAACACGTCATCAAATGACAGAAGTTTCGGAAATCATCCAACAGTCTGTTGAACCAGGTGATAAAAGTGGATACAGGTTAATGCATCCAGCTAATTTCCGAACTAAGATTCGCAAGATCAAGAGAGATTTTAAAAAGATCTCAGACATAGCATGTCAAGAGACACCCCAGCTTGCCAGACTGGGGACTTCTCTAACCCAACCCTCAGAATCAACGAATGGGATTCGAGGAGTTGAGCGGAAGCAACAGGAACACCCCCAGTCCACCGGACTAGGGACTTTTTCAAATCTTCAATCCCTCCCTCAGAGAAAGTCAGTATTCTCTCGATTAGGGAATAAGCCTCAAGAGGAACGAAGAGCCAAGATGTCAGGAGATTCTCTCCAAGTGACGGTTCTCCAAGAAATTCCTGAGGGATCAAGTCAACGGAATGCCATGTCTTATCATGGACATAAAAGAAGACAATATCACAGAAATGCTGATAGAAAGGATTCCATGAAATATGCATCCATTAATGTCATCACTGCCGTTGCTGCTGATTCACCAGATGAGGCTCAATCAGAGGGATCAGACGAAGAGGTTCCTGCTCAAGAAGTTGCGCACACAGACCTAAATGAAGAAGGTGTGCGCACACGTAATCAAAGGCTTACCCAAAATCTGGGTATTCCTTCAAGTAACCCACTTCCCCCTCTCCGAAAAGGATCCAATAAGGGGAAAGGAAAGAATCAGGTTACTTCTCACCCTTCCTCTGAAGGAGGTCAATCGCTCTCATTAGAGCAAAGGCTTGCACAACAGGAGGAAGAAATGAAAGAATTAAGAAGGTTGAATGCAGAACTACTTCAGAGTAGTCTTCTTCTTAAGAATGCTGAAGTCCGACAGCCGAAGGAATTTGTTGTAACTACTGAGATGGATCAGGAATATCCTCCTTTACCAGTACACCCACAGAGGTCTAATCCTACGGGTCAAACGCAACAACGGTTGGCAGCACTACCATTAGTTGCAGCACCAACCTCCACGTCTGTCCAAGCTCCATTCATTGCACCTACCCAAAACCAAGTTCAACCTGATGTTTCTCAAAAGTTAATAACTACTATTGAGTCATTAACAGCTCGGTTAGAAACTATGGAAGGGAAACGGGCGCAAGTTCAACCTGAAAAGAAAGTTTACCCTGAATGGGTAGATTCAATTTCTCCTCCATCCAGTTTTGGAAACCCTATTTTCCCTACTTTCAATGGATCAGGCGACCCTGAACAACATTTGACGCATTACGTGTCTTGTTGTGATCCTATGATGGGAACTCCAGAACAACAAGAAGCAGTGAAACTCAGATGCTTCGTGCGAACCTTGCAAGGACCAGCTTTTGTCTGGTATACAAGCTTGCAATCCCGGTCAGTCATCGGATGGGAGGATCTTCGTCAAAAATTCCTTCTTCAGTTCAGCTCAACTTTTCCAAAAACGACAGTTTTCGATCTTACAAACTGCAAGCAAAGGGAGAATGAAAGAGTCTCTGATTTCATTGCTCGTTGGAAGGGATTAACGTATTCCTTGAGTTCATCACTCCCTCAGGAGGAATTGTTTCCAATCTGTGTGGCAAATTTGCGTGACGAATTACGCACGCCATTGATCCCTGTGAAATACACAGGAGGGTTTCGAGACCTTACTTCAATCGCTCAACAGATTGAAGATTCCCTTATGCAGGCTAAGGTTAAATCTCGTGTAATTCCATCAGCTCCAGGAAGAAGAATGGGTAAAGCAGAAACTGCTACAGTTATGCTTAAACAGGCACCTGTACCTATTTCTACTTCAAAACCTTCATCTTCTCGAAGGGCTCCACCTCCTGAACGCCAACAACAAAGGCTGTTTCATCCAAATGATCAAAAAGATCAACGACGAAAACAATTTGAGGATATGAAGAGTAAAACATACTCTTTCCGAAGTGAGCAAGTTCCTGGTTACTTCATTTCAGCTCTGGAAAATAATTTGGTTCAATTACCAGTGCCGAAGAGACCAAACAAGGAAGGAGATGAAGACCGTCCCAATTATTGTCCCTTTCATCAAATGTTGGGACATCCCATCCAGGAGTGTTTTGTCTTTAAAGACCTCCTACAAAAGATGGTTGACTTGGGACAAGTCAAATTGAAGGGTTCTTCAGCTCATGTAGCGTGTATTACCGCTACATATCCAGAGGAAGGAGGCGAGTGGCAGGAAGTCAAAAGCAAAACTGCGAAAAAATATGATGATTGGATGGTCAGAAAGACAATCAATCGGACCCATTCCATTTTGCGAACACAATTGAAGAAGCCAATTGTGTCTCCTACAAAAGATGTAGTAAAGCCTCCATCAAAGGACAAATCCTCAAAAGGGCAGCGCAATTCAAAGAAGAAAGAGGAATCAGGAGAAGATGAGTATGTATCAAAGCCTAAATTGTCTTTGACTCTGGCAGATTTCATGCCATCTACTTCAAAGCCACGGGCACCGTCCCACCAAACGGCACAGCCTAAACAGGCTAACTTGGCAGAGTCTTTATCAGACGAAGAATTGATCTTTGGTTCTGTTAATATGATTCAATTAACAGATTCATATTCCAGTCTTGATGAGCCTGAATTCCCTGTATCAAATAAAGGAACCCGAGGAAGTTCTAGAGGTTCAGGATATAGGGGAAGACGTGGATCTTTCCGAAGCCACTACTCTAATTCTACCCCTGCTAGCACTGTATATGCAGCAGAAACTCGTGGTAGAGCCCTTCAGCGAGCTCAAAATGAACAAGCAAGTTCTTCTGCCAATGGCCAACTCAGCTTCGGCATAGTTATTTTGGAAGACCGATTAAATGTTCCATCTTCTTTATCTCAGCAAGTAAATGGATCTAATCAGTCTAATTTTCCAAAACCAAAGATGTTGCCAACTTCAATACAAGAGGCATCAGCTTCCAAAGCATCTGCTTCCAAGGTACCTGCTAAACCGCATATTCCTATTGGGAAACGCAGGCCTCTAGATCAAAAGTATGATATATTGAAACACTTGGCCCAAGTACCAGCCAAATTATCAATTTTGGATGCTTTGAATCTATCAAAAGATCTTCGGGAAGCACTCATCGAAGCTTTGTCAAGTCCTCAGGAGTTTGAAGCTGAAATTGCTGCAGCTGAAATTTATCACATAGAGAATAATCCTGCAGAATGCCATGCAGTGATATCTTTTACCGATAAAGATGAAGATGATGTTGTGCATGGGCACATAAAACCTTTGTACCTATCTGGCAAAGTCAATGGTATAGATGTTCGAAGAGCTTTTATTGACAATGGTTCAGGAGTCAACCTCATGCCCATTCGCACACTTCGTCGATTGGGCCTCACGGAATCTGATTTATCTCCTTCTACCATGATGTTTCAAGGATATGATAAAAATGAACAAGAACCACTGGGAGAAGTTACGCTCAGAACTCAGTTTGGAGATCTTGTTTCCAATTCAGATTTCATGATTGTTGATCAAGATTCAGCTTTCAATATCTTGCTTGGAAGACCCTGGTTACATCAGCATGCAGCTATTCCATCATCATACCATCAATGTCTCAAATACTGTTTCGATGGTCAAGTTGGAACATTGTATGGTGATAAGGCCCCATTCAAAACATGTGAGTCTCAATACATTGAGGCGGAATTTTATCACATGAAGGGAAGAGAAAAATCTACAATGAAGGAAATTACCAAAGTTAATGCTCCATATGGTTTGGAAAAAATTCCAATAAATCCATTTTCACATGTGAGTATAGATTATGTGTTACCTATCAGTCAAATTGACAAAATAGGCCCAAATCAAAATACTCTTATGGAAAGATCCATAATGTCAATTACGGCAATCGAGCCAGACAACATGGGAGAAATTGGTAACTTACCAAGCAGTGATGAAGGCATAATTGGTGACGTTTTCATTTCGTCTGCTGAAATCCAACAAGTCTATACTTCGCTAATCAGGCCAGAAGAAGTTATAGCAACACCAGAGGTGAATGTTGATGTCAATTCTCAATCCATCATCTCCACTTTATTTCCCAAAGAAGACCCTTTTTCATCAATAGGGTCGGAAATGGAAGCTTCTTCTTCAAAATGTGAAAATTTTTACATCTCTTATGATCATGAGAATTTCGTTTTTTCATCTACTTTGCAAGTAGAAACGGAAGATATAACACATAATGAAGAGGAAGAGGAAGATCTTAGAGATGCTCCTCCAGCATTTGAAGAGGGTATCTCTACCACTGTGGATGAACTCAGAGAAGTAAATCTGGGTACAGAGAAAGATCCACGCCCCACTTTAATTAGTGCGGCCATGACCCTTGAAGAACAAGAGATGTATATTTATTTTCTAAAGCAAAATAAAGATATTTTTGCTTGGAATTATACAGAGATGCCTGGCCTTGATCCTGATGTTGCCACCCATCATTTGGGTTTTCCAAAAGAACATCGAGGATTCAAGCAAGCCGCGAGAAGAACACACCCAACCTATGCTTCCAAAATCGAGGCTGAAGTGGATAAGCTTATCAAAGCTAACTTCGTCAGAGAAGTTCAATATCCCAAGTGGTTGGCTAATATTGTCCCAGTAAAGAAAAATAACGGACAAATTAGGGTTTGCATCGATTTCAGAGATCTTAATCGGTATTGTCCCAAAGATGATTTTCCAGTTCCGATTACAGAACTCTTAATTGATGCGACGGCTGGATATGAAGTACTTTCTTTCATGGATGGATATTCTGGATATAATCAGATCCGAATGGCCCCAGAAGATGAGGAATATACAGCCTTCAGAGCTCCTCAAGGTGTGTTTTGTTATCGGGTGATGCCCTTTGGTTTAAAGAATGCAGGTGCAACATATCAACGTGCCATGCATCGTATCTTCAAACCTTTTCTAGGGAAATTTGTTGAATGCTATGTAGATGATTTGGTGGTTAAATCCAAACAACGTTTTGATCACTTGGATGATTTGGAAATCATATTCCACAAGCTTCGACAACATAATTTGAAGATGAACCCCTTAAAATGTGCTTTTGGGGTAACCTCAGGAAAATTACTCGGCTTCGTTGTACGCCATCGTGGTATTGACGTCGATCCTGAGAAGACCAAATCAATCCTTGGTATGTCACCTCCTCAGAATTTGAAAGAATTAAGAGGACTTCAAGGACACTTAGCCTATATTCGGCGTTTCATCACCAATTTGGCAGGCAAAAGTTTACCTTTTACCAAATTATTGAAGAAAGGAGTCACTTACCAGTGGACTAAAGAATGTCAAGAAGCATTTGATGTTCTCAAGAAATACCTCTTAAGTCCACCAGTACTCATGCCACCTGTTGAGGGTAGACCTCTTATCCTCTATGTGACAGCTTTAGAGCGATCATTGGGTGCCTTTCTCGCTCAAAAGAATGATGCTGGGAATGAAAATAGTCTCTACTATCTCAGTAGAACTATGCTTGAAGCAGAAACCCGGTATTCGAGTATTGAAAAGTGCTGCCTAGCATTAATCTTTGCAGTTCAGAAACTGAGACACTACCTGCAACATCACGAGGTCCAATTGGTATCTCGTAATAATCCACTCAAATTCATCCTTAGTCGTCCAATGCTTACAGGACGTCTGGCAAGGTGGGCGGTTATTCTACAGCAGTTCGACATTCAGTATGTGTCTCAAAAGGCAATTAAGGGCCAAGCTCTGGATGATTTCCTGGCTGAACACCCTTCAGTGGAAGAGACGTATTCAGATATCGAACTCCCTGATGAGGAAGTTTTTTCTATTCAAGAGAATCCTCAAACATGGGAAATGTATTTTGATGGTGCTTCTAGAAGTCCAACAGGGAAGAAAATGGAAAATCCTAAATTCAACAAAGTTGGTTTAGGAATTGTGCTCATTTCTCCAGATAAGGCAGTGTTACCTTATTCCTTTTTGTTGTGGGAAGGTGGTACCAATAATGAAGCTGAATACCAAGCTCTCATTGCAGGCTTGGAGTTAGCGCTTCAAGCACAAGTGAATCACTTAAAGGTGAAAGGTGATTCAGACCTGGTAATCAAACAAGTCAATGGGTATTATTCCATCAGAAAAGAAGAATTAATCCCTTTGTATGAATACGTCAGAGAGTTAATGTCGGAATTCCCTTCAGAACCGACATTTTCTTATGTCCCAAGATCACAAAATGCTCAAGCTGATGCACTGGCTAATATAGCCACAGCTTTAGAAGATCCAAATCGGGACGAGACAACCATCGGTATTGCCCACCGTCGTGCAATTTCACCTTATGTTCAAGTCAGAACAGAGGAAATTAATGAAATTAGTCCCATTCCTGAACCATATGGTCATACTACAGGATGGATGTCACCTATCAGGGAATACCTTCAAAATGGAACACTTCCACCTGATAGAGCCGAGAGAGAACAAATTCGGCGACGTGTGGTCAATTTTACTCTTTATGATGGTCCAAACCACCTCGAGAAAATTCTCTACAAACGTGGTTTTGATGAAATTCTCTTCAGATGTATTGATGGTGAAGAGACAATGGCTGTCATAAAAGAAGTGCATGCAGGAGTCTGTGGTGCCCACCAGTCTGGACATAGATTGTCTGATCAAATTCGAAGACTTGGATACTTCTGGCCTTCAATGATACAAGATTGTGTTAATTTCACAAAGAAGTGTCATTCATGCCAAGTATATGCCAATTTCATTCATCAACCTCCAGAGTTTCTTCATACAGCTAAATACTCATGGCCATTTTCCACATGGGGAATGGATGTGGTAGGACCTTACCCTTCAGCTACGGCCAAGCAGTTTAAATACATTCTTACTGCTACTGATTTCTTTTCCAAATGGGCAGAGGCAGTACCTCTCAAAGAAGTCAGTTCTAAATGCATTGTTAGCTTCATCAAGTCTAACATCATTACTAGATTTGGTGTCCCTCATACCATATTGACAGACAACGACACCAACTTCTGTTCTTCTGAGGTAAAGAGATTGTATCAAGAATACAACATTAAGTCCAACCATTCATCTCGATATCATGCAGCGGCTAATGGCCAGATAGAGGCCTTCAACAAGACTCTTTCAAATATACTGCAAAAGATGGTGGATAAAGATAAGAGGTCATGGCCTGATAAACTCTATCATGCTTTATGGGCTTATCGGACTACCACTCGCAATACAACGCGGTCTACTCCATATTCATTGGTATATGGAACAGAAGCAGTCTTGCCAATTGAAGTTCAATTGCCGTCACTCAGAATAGCCATTTGTGATCAGTTATCAACAGATGAGCAATCCCAAAAGCGGTTGAATGAATTGGAACAGTTAGATGAGAAAAGATTGTGCACTTTGCACCACTTGGAAATCTATCAGAATCGAATAGCACGAGCTTTTAACAAAAAAGTTCGTCTTCGTTCATTCATTCAGGGAGAATTGGTATTGGTTCTCAGAACACCAATGATACCAGGAAAGAAACCTCCCAAGCTTGAACCAAAATGGGAAGGACCTTATTCAGTACATAAGGTCTACTCCAATGGAGCGTATTCTCTGATTTCAATGGATGGAGAACACATCACGACTCCAACTAATGCCAGATTTCTGAAGAAGTATTTTGTATAAACACAAAATATTGTTCCCAGAACCAAGACTTACAATTGGTTCATACAGAAAAGGTCTGGTATGACCTTAAACTACACCATGGTCCAGTATGACCTTAAACTACAACTTCGTCCAACATGACATTAAACTGTGTCACATATTCTGTCCGAGATGACATTAAACTATAATACGTCCAGCATGACGATAAACTGTATGGTCCAGTATGACCTTAAACTATTCGCACTTATGTCCCTGAAACATGACACTAAACTGTGCAGCACCAATAGTCCTAACTACAGGACTTTAAACTGCATAGTCCCTGATTTTGTCTTACATGACAATAAACTGTATAGAAGTTCCTATATTTTGTCCGAGATGACATTAAACTATATTGTGTCCTAGCAACATGACATTAAAACTGTGTGGCGCTTTCATCGTCCGACATGACATTAAACTGTAAAAAATCCCCAGAACTGATATCCTCATATTGGTTCACCTTAGTCCTAGCTACATGACTTTAAACTGTACAGCACCAGTTCGTCCTTGCTATATGACGTTAAACTATACAACAATGGTCCCGTATGACTTTAAACTGCATCATTCCTGGTCCATGTATACGACCATAAACTATATGTCCAGCAAGACGTTAAACTGTGATGTCCTAACTACATGACGCTAAACTGTATAAAAGTCCCTCACGTCCGTTAGACGTTAAACTATATAATCATCAAAAGTCCAGCATGACATTAAAACTGCACAATCCCCCTTTCATCCAATATGACGTTAAACTGTATTGTCCCCATCGTCCTAACTACATGACGCTAAACTGTACAGAAAGTCCTTGATATGTCCTACATGACATTAAACTGTGCATCGTTAAGGTTGTTATTACCTCTTGTTTCTCACACCGAGTATGACTCACGTGAGCTTAGAGCGAACATCAACCATAACACTCCCTTTGGGCCACTAACCATGTGTAAGTCCCAACAACATTTTTTATTAAGATCTTTGTCCACAAGAACAACTTGATCATTGATTCATTCTTTAATTGAACTACACGGACTTTGATCCTTGCCCTCCAGGCTGGGTATGTAGGCAACCTCCCAAAGGTTCAAGCCCAAAAACAATCTCTTCACATTGGTTCACCACCATCTCATAGATGATGATTTGTGAAACCACCCCTGGAATCAATATCTTTACATTGATTCACTTTCGTCCTTGTTATATGACGTTAAACTATACAACACTTTTGTCCGGTACGACAATAAACTACAATATTCTTTGATTTCCTCATTTGAGAAGGAACCATTATTAACATTGATTCTTTTTCAATCATGGTTTTCATTTTCAAAAGACTACGTACATACATGGTAATGCCTAAACTTTTTATCTTAGGTTAAAACCATCATTGCACTAAAGTCTCTTTTCACCCTTCACATGTACGAACCAAATTTGTACAAAGGGTAGCTCTAGAACTACGTGGACTTGATTCCCATCCTTATGGGAAACGTAGGAACATTCGAGTGTCCCTCGAATCCAGTCCCAAGTCTTTTGGGCCTAACCCCAAATTTCACTTTCAGTCCCTTGGCTGAAAAGTCTTCATGAAAACACACACTGTGTATTCATTATTATGGTCCGAATTCTATGACCTTAAACTAAGATTACTCATACTTTCGTCCTGCACGACATTAAACTGCATTTCAAGAACTACGTATGGCTTGATTCTCATTCTTATGAGATACGTAGTGAAGTCCAAGTTTCAATTCAGGACCCAGCCACAACATGATTATGGTTTTCATTGACCTATGTATCTCTATATACATTGGAAAATACCCATCTTTATGTATTATAATCCTAACCTTAAATATTTTCAGATCTTCATAACCCTTTTCATGACTTATAGTCACAAAAATGTCAAACTTCTGAGAATTCTTTTGCCTGACTATGCAGAACGTGCCCATAGGTGGCCTTGCATAAACAATCCACATAACAGACTTTTCAGCCAAGAGATGCTATTTATTTGACCAGGCAGCCAATGCCCATAGGTGGCCCTGCATGTTTTCAACCCCCTAACGGGTTTGTTAAATAATAGTAACTTCATTCTTGGGAAGAATGCCTCTTTTGTCCTTATTTGTCTTAAACGACAGTATGTAGGGATCCGCAAAAATAGCCATCCTTAACATATTTGTCCCATATCCTTTTTCATGATCTGAAAGTATTCAAGTCTATGGTTTATTCTTCTTCCCTACGTTTGGGTCAGACCTTCGTAGGAGTGATATTCATCCAGTTCTTCGATATTCTTGTTTGGAAATATCTTCTCCATATTCAAGTACCTCTTTCCATACAACAAACTCTATGCTTTATAAAATTTGAATCTCCATAAACTTTCACTGGCTTTTAGCACTAGGAAAGTAAATTCTTGAGAGTTCTTTTGCCTAACTATGCAGCACGTGCCCATAGGTGGCCTTGCATAAACAGTCCACATAACAGACTTGTCAGCCAAAAGATGCTATTTTATTTGACTATGCAGCCAATGCCCATAGGTGGCCCTGCATATTTCAACCCCCTAACGGGTTTTGTTAAATAATAGTAACTTCATTCTTGGAAACTACTTCTTCTAATGCTATTTAGCTCTTTTTCATATCATTCCTCAGATTCAAATATTCTTAAAGCCATAGTTTACATTTTTTCCCTCATACTTGAGTATGGTAAATATGTTTTCAGATAAATTGTCAAGGAATTGAATCCATTTTAATCCATTTTCGGTCAAAGCTATTTCGACCTTAAACATTAGCCCCTTTATGTCCGGCTTGCATGACTTTAAACTGCCCACACAAAAGACAAAGGAACTCTGAATAAAAGTCAACTTCCAGCTCACTAAATATACATTTTTTTTATGATTTAGGTAATATTGAGCAGTTAAAAGGTTCAAAGTTTGTAGGGTTATTTGTAATAATCCTAGTAAAAATCAAACTATGCTTACTAAGCCCATTGGCTTACGTAAATTTGAAGCAGGTAATGGAAGAATGCAAGTACAAATGATTGAAGACAAAAGTGTTTTTCATTGATACACAAGAGTTAGAAGGACATCCAAAGACTGGAATCTCTTCTCTTTTTCAAGAATTACAGAAGATTGTCAACATAAGTCTTCATTTGATGTATAGCATCCAGAGCCTTATCAACAGTTACTTGAAGCTCGTGCACTTGACCAGCTTCACTCTTCTCAGCTTGCTGAAGTGCCTTCTTAGCATCTGCAATGGCTTTCATGCCATTCATATGAGTTTCATCCAATGATTTATTAAGCTGATCAAGTTCCCCAGTAACAGCATCTAACTGTTGCTGGAGCTGCACCTGCTGGACGACCTTTTCTTTGATTTTTTGCTTCAGATCCTTCATCTTGACAGCATAATCAGCTTCAGCCTGGGATATCGCAGCCTCAAATTCGCCTATGTTGACTGACAATTTCACTCTAGTCAAATCTTCGCGACTTGTCTGCATTTGCTCCCTCCTGAAAATAATCTGTTTCACCGCAGCATGGATCTTTTCATACCCAAAACCACCAAGTCCCATTATAACAAATTGGGATGACAATCGGGAAATTTTTGATGGTAGCTCTTCTAAAGGCACCCCCGATATGATGTTCCATATGTTGTTCCATGCCTTACGTCGTGAAAAGCTGAACGCTTTGAGCATCTCTGGATCTGATTCAACATCTTCGTCAGAAGGGGGTATGTAATCTGGAATTAACATGCTTAAGGAAGTGCCTTGTCCTGCTCTTTCCCCTCTGACTTGGGCTTCTTCACTTTCAATTCCCGTTGGGGCAGAGGCTGAAGCCTCATCTCCGGATCTAGCCATTACAGTTGATGGCCCTACATGATCAATTGAAAGATTTTAGTTGAATCTTAAAGGATAACAAAAGAATGGATTGTCTTGCAAATAAAGTACAATCACAAATATTGTTATCCCTTACCCAATGGTGGTTCAGCAACATGAGAAGACTTCTCCCCATCTTTCCCGGTTTCAACAGGATTTTCAAGATGGGTCTCAGGAGAGTTTATTGGATTTAGCTCTACTTGAGCTAATGTTTCTGCAATGATAGGGTTGACATCAGTGTCCTCACCCTCTTCGGGCATTGGCAGTTCAGCAGCTTCTACGGAAGAAACTGCATATTATTTTACATCATGATTAGAAATATGTTTTGTTTTTAAAAAGAAAAAATTTGGGCGAAGGGTAACACTCACGCCCAAGGTCTTCTAAATCACATGACAATCTAGCATGATCATAAAATTCTTCAAAAGTCATTCCTTGATTCATCATTTCATCTAATGATACTTCAGAATCTTGGTTAGTCTCACCAGTGGGAGCGTTTGCTACATCTTCTTGCTGACTTATGTCCTGCAACCCCTGACCCTGGACAACCTCTTCAGTAGTGGGAGGGATACTAGGAATAGATGGTAGCTCTTCTCTAGGAGCAACCAAGTTAGCTTGAGTCTGTGGTTGTTCTACAGCACCCTCCACGACCTTTGAAGAAGGATCAGTCCCTTCCCTCAAGGGGGAAATTGAAGAAGCCCCTGCAATCCTCAGAAATATGAGTAACCATATGATTATGGGTATAAACTCATGATTGTTCGAAGTACTTACCACTGCTAATGAAACGTTTAGCTAAGGATTTCCTCCTTCGTTGCCTTGGCTTCTTTTGCTTTTTTGGAGTTTCAGCTGTCTCCTTTATTGTCACTTGGATTGGCGAATGAAAGGCTATGTCCAGTGCCTCATTCATGGCCTGCTGGCCTGGAGATATCTCGCCTGGTTCGTGAGGAGAATCAGCAGCAGCCCCAACAGCGGTACCACCAGGGCTATATTGTGGCGAAGGAACCCCGGTCCCTTTCTTTGCAAGCTGCAAGATGAAGAAAATAACTTCCTTAAGAAACAAAGATTCAACTGAAATCAAGTTGCAAAGAAAATAAGGAAAGAAAACTTACATCTTCAGGAGCCACGTACTCTTGCCACTCCTCATCTCCAGAACCACCAACCCCCTCAGTGGTGCCACGATCAATCATTTCCTTCACCCGCCTGGTGATAGGAGCTGAATTATCGGTGGCATATATGAGCATTTCCAGCTCTCTGATGTAAGCCCGCACTTCATTGGGGTTATCTCCGTATTGAAGGTCTTTGGAAGCTAGAAGATATCCTATCCCAGGAAGTTGTAGGCCCTCACACAAATCCAGCCAGGCGGTTTCAGTATCACAGTATAAGCTCTGCCATAGCTGAACAGCCTCTGGTCTTAGATATAAAGGCTGTGAGGAAGGTCCTACAATTTTTGATTTTAATTTCTTCCCAACTCCTGCAACTACAGATAGAGAATAAGAAAGTGAGACTTATTACTTTATAAAGTAGCAGTGATTGAAGTTATTACAATCAAATAACTCACCAGGAGCTGATGGAGTGGGTCTTTTAACTCTGGCCGGAGGATTATATCGGGCACGAAACCGCTTTGCTGCCGGTTGTGCCTCATCATCCCCATCATGATAATCCGAGGAATCAGTTCTAGAGGAGGAGTCTGTTGAACCTATTTCAGGAGGAGAAGCAACACCTTCATGAGGAAGAGTTTCTTTCTCTACAGTCCTCTTCCTCTTTCCCACTTGATATACAGGGTGATTCAATATCCCTTTAGGGTATGATGCTATCCAGTGTTCGGCATAAAAAGTAGTCAGATAATGTGCCTCTTTTTCAACTGGTAGATCAAATACTTCCCCAGTCTTCTCTCTTGATGTCAGCAACCATAGTTGTCGAGCAACCATCGGATGTTGCTCTAACCTGACATGTACTGGAGGGGATACAACAATCTGTTGCAAACATTTTAATTGGCGTGCAAATCTATATGGAGTATAGGCCTCGCATATGATTTCTCCATCAATCTTGGCTACTAACACGCCATCCCTGCAAGCTAGCATGTATGCCCTCAAATCCAAAGGGGATTTCCCATCATCAACAAACCGCCCAGATGGCGGACTTCCATAAGGAAAGAAGTTGAATTCCTTATACATGCTTAGTCTTACTTTTATGTCATAAACATTGACATCTAATGGAGCAATTCCAGAGAATGCTTGCACTGACGGTCTGAAAGAGCTTCCAGGAATTTGTAATCCATTCTGTACATTGTAAGTCCTGAAGTGAGTGGCGATCCATCCCCACAAAACCTGGAATGGTCCCACTATTCTTAAAGGAGATTTACCCTGGAAGACGTGAAGTAAACTCCTGTGGATCTTTGCTAAAATGGGGGTAGCTAACCCAACCATTTTTCCCTCAGCCAACTTGGCCGCAATGACGAAGGTCCCTGGCCTAACGCCTCCCTTCGAATCCCTGACCGGCAAGAGATAGATACTGAGCCACATTTCCAAGAAACCCGCCAGACGAGTTTTCTTTGGAATTCTTTGATTCACTTCATAGCCCCATTTTTCAAACTCTCCTGCTTCTAGAGTTGGCCAGAATGTGCCAGGAGCTCCTCTCTTCTCAGGTTTTGGACAAGTGGTAGGACGTCTGGGCCGGGTATCCTTGGATTTCTTTTTCTTGGATCCTTTTTCCTTTGGCTCCATCCCTTTCTTCTCAGTAAGAAACACATTCATCCATTCTTCCGGATGGATATCTTTTCTGAAATGAGTTAATGAGGTCTCTGAACTCTTGAGCTTGTGAAAGATTTTGAATAATTCTCGAGCCAAAGCAGGAGTCTTCTCTGGATCATTCCAAGTCACCTTGGGAGGAATGAATTCATCATACATATCGCCCAAGATTGGAGCTCCTGAAATCTTGTGGACATCCCACAAACTGATACCTACTTCTCCATGAGTCAAGTGGAAAGAATTAGTCGCTGGACTCCAATGGCTGAGTATCTCTGGCACGAAGATATCATGTCTGTAAATATATGTTTGCCCAACCCAAACAGCCTCATATATTGCAGCTCTCTTCAGATCCTCAATAAACTCTGCGCAAGTCTGTCGCACCCAGTATACCCACATCCAAGTTGGTTTCACACCTCCCCCAGGACGGAAATCCCAACTTTTCTTCCAGCCTTTGGATTGATCCATCTGAGCATTTCGGAAGATTTAAGGATGACAATGTGGTTGAAGCTCAGGTGTATGTTTTTTCAGATCTGGTGTGCAAGGGCTATGATGCATCACATAAGCCTTCTCCACTGTTCCAGCAGTTTGAAATGTTCCTCCGCCTGAGATATTTGCTGAAGAAAAATTGGTATAATTCTGAAACCAAGAAAATGGAAGATAATTCTGTACTTCTGGAATAATGACTTCTTGCAGATGACCATGACCATACAAAGGTAGGTAAGTGCAGTGAGGAAAGTCGTGATGATATTTCTTCAGATACTTAGCCAAATCTGGAAGAGTGCTGTTTTTGACAGTATAGTAATCAGGGCCAATGATATTCATCATATCATCTATCCGCTTGCTAGCCAGTTCATCAATTAATCCAGGTCTAAGAGCCATTGAATCTGCACAAGAGTTGAATAAATTAAACTCTTAAATGGGTTTTATTTTTCATAAAATTTGTGAAAGAATTTGAAAAAAATGGCTAAGGAATTAAGGCGCGCAAGTATGGAGATGTCGCGCAAGTGGTACATGTGCCGCGCAAGTTTTGGTCGCGCATGTATTACCGCGCAAGCCCTATTACCTTGAGAGTAGCGCGGCAGCGAAGAAACAGCGAAAACAAGAGACTTGCGCGGCGAGGAAGACTTGCGCGGCGAGAGCTCGAGAAATCCGGAACTTCAGATGCCATCTACGGCCGGAAGCCATGTATTTATAGGCCAGGGGGCCTATCTGCGCGCCGCATCCAGAGTGCTCAATGCCTGCGCGACGAAGACTTGCGCGCCGACTTCTGTGCATTGAAGACTTGCGCGCCGCCCTTTTCCTTTAGAGGGATTCGATTTCCGCAGAGTCAAATCCTCATTTTCTCTCCGGATCCAACTCTGAGGGGGGGACTTTTGTTGACGCTCCTTTCGTCACGGAATCTAAAATTCGGAAAAGGGAATACCTGAGCTCAAAGTGATTAATCCTTTGAAGAAACATCAAAAATCGACAAAGGGATAAAAAAGGAGAACATTGCCCATGTATCGCGCAAGTTCCCTCTTGGTCGCGCAAGTACACTTGCGCGCCGCCTCAATACTTGCGCGACTCCTCATGTTCGTGCAAGGGACTTGCACGACATATGTGGTAACCGCCTGGTAACCGCCCGGGGTCTTCTTTTGCCTATAAATAGACCCTGTGGGCCCCCCATTGAAGAGGATCTCTTTCCAGAAACTCGGATCAAAGCTCCCGACGCCCAAGTCTCTTCTCAAAGCTTCCGGAACACTTCTAAGGTAATCTCTTACCTAGAACGGAAGATCTAAAGAGAAGAAGGAAGGCCCAAATGTTGAAACTTATCAAACACTTGCGTGCCAACTTAATTCCTTCAATATAACTTGCGCGTCCCTTCTCTGGAAGAACCTCAAGAGGATTATAAAGGGTTTAATAAAGAGTCGCTCAAGTATTTCAACTCTGGTTGAAAATCGCGCAAGTATCCCTCATGTGGCGCAAGTATACTTGCGCGACCAATACTTGCGCGCCGCCGCAACACTTGTGCGCCTTTCAAGACTTGCGCGCCCCTATCTTTTTGGGTCCCCATCTTGCCCATTTTTACCCCTCTTAAGCCATTTCACCCTTCCTATTCAAGATTCAGTCTTCAAGATACTCTTCAAAGCCATTTATGGCATGATTTCTTGGTTTGACATCCTTATCTGAAAGGAATTCTGTGAAATATCTCTCAAAACCTAGTGATTTAAACATCTTTATGTCACCAAAGATTGAGAGTTAATTCATTCAACCTCATCCTTTAAAATGAGAGAATCCTAACCTGGGTCTCCTTTTCAGGAATAATCCCCAGTTATAAAACCTTTGATCTGGGCATCTTTCTTAAGAATAAGCCCCAATCAAGTCCTTTAATCTTGGGCATCCTCCTCAGGAGCAAGCCCCAAATCTTAATCCCTAACCTGGGTCTCCTTTTCAGGAATAAGACTCAGTCATAACCTTGGGCTTCCTTTTCAGGAGTAAGCCCCAAGTCCCCTAACCTAGGCTTTCTTCTCAGGAATAAGTCCTAGTCATAAATCTTGGGCATCCTTCTTAGGAGTAAGCCCCAAGTCTCTTAAAATTTCTCTTAACCAGTCATAAATTACCTTTGATTTGGGTTTCCTTTTCAGGAATAAAACCCAATCATAAGTCCCCTCCTAATTTGGGCATCCTCCTTAGGAGTAAGCCCCAAGATTAGAGTATTCAAATCTCCATGAAGCACATATAACTTTGTGGACCCTGTTCTTGGATTTTTCTCCCTAAAAGTAAATCCTAAACCTTCGTCTATCTGGGCAGTCATCTATACATAAGCCCCAAAACAAATTATTATGATTGCATCTTTTATGGCACAATTGTCTGAATTTTACCAATACCTCTTGTTTCTCACACCGAGCATGACTCACGTGAGCTTAGAGTGTAAAAGTAATTATGACATTCATCTTTGAGCCATCAATCATAAAACATCATATCCCATTCCTCGAACTACGTGGGTTCTGATTCCTTTTTCAAAACAAAGGATACGTAGGTAGCCCATTTATGGGTTCGATCCCAACATTGAAATAATCTCTGTCCTTCTGAATGACGATAAACTTCAAGTGCCCCACTGAGTGGCTTTAAAACCAGCCTGGTCATCAAAATGACCAAGAGATTTTTTATATAAATGTTTTTGAAGGATACCATTGACCAAGAATCTCTAAACAAATATAGATGATTCTATATTGATGAAGAACCTCGAATACATATAAAAGATTCTCTAAATTTCTTGCATATTTAATCATTGATTGTTAAAACTAAAGGAAAGCTCATTTTATACTTGGTAATGTAATAAGGATTCACGAACTTAACTTAAATCTATAAAGAGAGTCCCGGAGTAGACAATAATTCCCCTCAAAAAGGTGTGATGAGTCCGACCTACCATCCTCTCGACCAATGCAAATTCCTAAGCCTCATTAGACCACAAGCTAATGAGCGCCTGCCTTTGGAAAGTAGGTCCAAACGGATGTGGAATCATTGGATGTTTCCGGTTCTACGAACAAACCCGTTAGAAACCGATCGGAACGTTTGAATCTCCCGTCTAGGAGGTCATCCCCGGATTCCGCGCGAAACAACTACATGGGAGGAAAAGTGACCAGAACTTCATTGATAAATATTTTTTAATGAATGGAATGATGTAATGGGTTGGTATTTATAGAAAAGGTGAGAGATTATTTTATTAATTTCCAAGGGACACCTCATCAGATGTATTTTCAAAACCATGGGCTTTCCAATGGTTGTATCCCATAGTATTGGCCACATGGAACACATCATAACAAATTATAATGTACACAAGTCTACCAGAATTATTTCATCATTATTACATCATTAATTATTTCATTAAAGGCACTAAAACTCAAAACTATATTTTTACCATTCACCGTAAAACAAAAAATTTTATAAAAATATCATAAACTCACGATAACCTAAAATCATTGCTCTGAATTCATCAATGAACTCTATTTTATGAAAATATTTTTCTATTTATGAGATATTAATTTTTAATTGAAAACACCATTTACTTTAAAAAATAAATACTTGACTAATAATTTCTGAAACATTTATTTACTAATTCTATAATATCACATTACCAAAAAAAAAAGACTAAATTATATTTATTCTTTCCTATGTGAGGTTACTATTCCATTGGTCACATTACTATTCATAAGGGTAGTATTAATATTCATTCTTTAATATTGTTTAAAATTTTTTTTGATCTAATTATAATCTAAATTTCATACTGATCAAAACTGTAGAAGACCATTTAAAAAAAACATTTCACAATATTAATTATTTAATGTATACTAAAAATAATTTAAAATATCCTTTTTCCAAAAAAACACAAATAATATGGAACTTCTATAAATTAATCCTATAATTATTTTGATATTCTAAATTCATAAATTTTACCATAATATCAAAAAAAAATTTTATTTATACAATAGGATTTCTCAATGAATCTATGGACTCATTACATAGCCCCTTATAACACCAGAATATGACCTAAGAGTGAGGTATGAAATGGTGATAGAATCTTGGGGAACCTCCAAAAACATGGCCTAGGTGGTGAGTTCCATCAGATTTAACTTCTACCTTAATTTATTCCACTCAAGCTTCACATGTTGGAGTTCAGCTTGGGCTTGGTCCCCAGCAATGCCCAGTGATGCAACCTCCTTTCCAAGCTCTGACAAATGGGCCTCATATGGCATGAGTCTACTAGATAAGGCCATCAACTCTTCTTTCTATATTACATAACCCTGATCATATGTATTTGTAAACAATAATCATTTTGTTACATCTTCCAACGGTCATATTGACAATAAGTCATATAACAGTCAAAATACTATGGTCTTATATTAATTATAATCACTTCATAAATTAAAGGATATAGTTTTGTTCGGTATAAAATAAAATAACATGAAAAAGATTGGAAACAAATATAATTAAAATGTTTAGTTCATTACATTCTTCCCCCCTTAAGAAATTTTGTCCCTAAAATTTCAAATTGTATCCTTGGAAGATAAATAGTGTGGGTACATATGCCTCATATAGTCATCTGGTCCCCACGCGGATTCTTCATATTTGTGGTTCATCCTCAACACCTTAATAAGGTGGTAGTCTTTTTGCGTAGAACCTTGTCTCTACGATCTAAGTTATCCAATGACTTCTCTTCATAAGATTGGTCATGTTCTAGTTGTAACAAATCTAGATTTAGTGCATGTGAAGGGTCAGATATGTATTTCCTCAAGAGGGATATGTGGAAGAAATCATGAACTTATGCTATATTTGGAGGAAGTGAAAGCTGATAGGTCACTGTTCTAATCTGATCAACGATTTCATAGGGGCCAATGTACCTAGGGATGAGCTTCCCTTTCTTACCAAACCTCATTACCATCTTCTAAGGAGAAATTTGAAGAAATAATTTGTCACCAACATCAAGCTCAAAATCCCTTCGATGGTTATAGACATTGATCTTTTTTCAACTTTGGGAAGCCTTAATGTGTTGTTGGATGGCCTGGACCTTTTCTGTCATCTCTTACACTATATCAGGCCTAAGAATCATTCTCACACTAGCATCATCCCAACATGTAGGAGTTCTACATAGCTTCCCATATCAAGCTTTATAAGGTTCCATTTTAATTCTTGAGTGGAAGTTATTTTTTGTATGTGATCTCAAATAATGGGAGATTTTGATCCCATAGACCGTTAAATTACATTGAGCATGTTCTCAGCATGTTCACCATTTTTTGAATAGTTATTTCTGACTGGCCATCAGTTTGGGGGTGATATGCCGTAATGAAATTGAATTCAGTACTTAGATCATGTTGAAGACTTCTCCAGAATTTTGATGTAAACCATTGATAATGATTAGATATGTTCGAAAGTGGAACTCCACAGCCAAACCACTAGCTTCATATTAATCATGGCATGTTGATCAAGAGAAAAGTTTTCCCATGAAGACATATAATGGGCAGCCTTAGTGAGATGGTCCAAAATTACCCATATGACATTTTTTATTTAGGAATTTCTCGGGAGACCAGTGAAAAAGTCCATTGTTATATTTTCCCAATTCAATGATGGTATGGGTAGTGGTTGCAATACCCCTTCATGATGTTGTCACTCATCCTTCACTTGTTGAAATACATGCACCTTGTAGTGTAGTCAATAAACTCCCTTTACATATATTCTTACAAAAAATGATCACAATGGTCCTTATACATTTTGGTGCATATCGGCTATAAAGAGAATAGAGAGCTATGAGCTTCATCAATCAGATCCATATTTATTTCCAAAACTGATGGATTTCATAGTCTTGTATGAAATTTTAGTACACCTTTTTGATCAATAATGAACTTAGGAATATTTCCATTTTTCACAGCCTCAAACATCTTCTCTAATAATGGATCTTCTTTTTGAGTCTTCTTGATATTATCTAGTAATGAAAGATGAAAAATCATTTAGGATAGTGTTGATGATGTCCTTTACCTTATAATTCCCTTTTATATCTTTATTATGTTATTGATCAAAGGATCTCTTTGAATTCGATTCATGGAAAGAATAGGTGGGCCATTCCTACATAATAAATCAATGACATTGTTTTCTCTTCCGAGATGATATGAATTGAACAATCATAGTCATTGAGAATTTCCCACCTTATTCTCTATCGCATGGTCAATTACTTTTTTGTGAAGATATACTTACAAAATTGATGGTCAATTTATATATCACATTTCTCCCCATAATGATAGTTCTTGCATATCATTAGTGCAAAAATGATCACATCCACCTTTAGATCATGCGTAGGAAAGTTCTACTCTTGAGTTTTTAACTTTCAAGATGCATAATCAACAAATTTGTCACTTTTCATGAGGCCGTACCAAATCTCTTTCAGAGATGCATCAATAAAAATAGTGAATCCTACCCCACGTGAGGGAAATGTTAACATGGGTGCAGTTACCAATAAATTACTCAGCTCTTGGAAACTTTCTCACACTCCTTTTTCCAGATAACTTGACCCCTTTTTGAGTTAACTAGGTTATTGGATTATAAACCATGAAATGTTTGTCAAATTCCTCCGATAATATTATACTAATCCATGGAAACTACAAATCATTGTTATTTTTGTAGGCTGAGGCCACTCTTCTAAAACATTTGTCATTGCAGGGTCAACAGTGATTCCTTCATTGGTTACAATGTTCACCATGAAAGATACTTTTTGTAACCAAAATTAACATTTTATGACATTTCAAAAAATCCTCAAATTCTGTAGAGTTTGCAAAATAACCCTTATATGATTCTCATTCTCCTCACAAATTTTTGACTATATCCAAATATCGTAAATAAAAACTACCAAAATGTTATCATGGTAGTCCGTAAAGACCCTATCCATCAAATCCCTAAAAATAGCAGGTGAATTAGTTAGTCCGAAGAGAATTAAAACAATCACATAATTCTAATATCTTGATTAGAATGAGGTTTTGGGAATTTATTATTTCTTCACCCTCAATTGATGATAAACAGATTAAAGATCAATTTTAGAGAAGTATTGAGCCCGATGAATTGTTTTAAATAAGTAATCAATTCATGAAAGAGGATATTTTTGCATCACTTTGATCCTGTTCAGTTTTCTATAATCAATGCATAGCCGCATCGATCCATCATTGTAACAACCCATGATTTTATGAAAAATATTATTTTAATTTCACTGATGTCTTGTGTTGTTCGCCACACCAAAATTAACTTGTGCTATACACAACACCGTATTAGCTTGTATTATATGCAAACACTATTCTCAGCTTGCGTTACACACAAGAGAAAACTTTCTCTATATCTTGCATTGTACGCAATACCGAGTTTCACTAAAAAAACGATATGTTATTAAAATATTATATAAACTACCCGTTATGAATAGTAATATGCACTTTTTAAAATTTTATAAATTTTATCATCCAAAATGGACTTCATTTTTGGATTCAAGATATCAAAACTAGCCTAGGGTGAATTTTTGGTATTTTTCTGAAAACATTAAATTTTTTATGAATAGTGAAAACACTTGGTTATAGTTTAAAACCAAATTTTTATTTAAATAATTATTTAATTTATTTAAATTTATTTTAAGTGAAAATAGATACATAATACCTATTTAATTTCAATGTAACTCAATAGATTTATTTTATAATAATTTTAGATATATAAAAATTTTATTGAACTTTTCACCGTCTTTTACCCACCTCTTAAGAGAATTTGCATATTCACATGAAACATAATTTTACAACTTCTGTGAGTTGAATTTCAAAAACCAGAGAGACACGGTTTATATCAGTAAGTAAATTGTGGTTTAATAATATAATTTTTTTTTGTGAATAGTAACTTTTAACTTTTATTTACCACAGTTAAAAGAAAATAGAGTAATTTAGGGTAAAAATGATATTATTATTATCCTAACACATGTCCTAATACTATTGGATAAGTATAATTCGACCAAAAAAACATAGGAATAAAATATTACCCTTTAGGTCAACTTGGATTAGATTAGGACATTTATTATTATTTTATTTAAAGAAGAGATAAAATAGTTAAAATCAATGTTTAATAACTAAATATTTTTTAATATAGGGTCATACATAAGATAAATTCGATTATAAATATTCATTAGAAATATAAAAAAATTTCCTATATAATGGTAATTTATTTATTTTTTGTTGACATTAAATGAACAAATTTATTTATGACACAATTATGATGCACTAATTACCACATTAATGAAATAATAACATAATTGATATTATAAATAGCCAAATAAATGTTATTTGAGCTTTTTTAGGAATTAAACTAATTTTATAGTTTGATATATCATTTTATTCTTGGTTAAATGAATTTTTTTCGAAGTAATAATGGTTTTATAAATTTAGAAAAAACAAAATACCAAATTGTGTCAAAATTGACATAAAAGAGTTTTTTAAAAAAATATTATATTATTAATTGATATAATGGTCCTAAAAATCCGAGGTTTGGAAAAAAGGCTTATATAATAATATATATGACATTAACAAACTAATAGTAGTTCGATTGGAAGTTTATAGTATGTTTATTAACCATATAGTGTAATAATACAAGAAGACATGGTAAAAGTAAAATTATTTAACTTAGAGTTAAATATAAATCATAAGGTTAAAATGGTAAGCTAAAATTGCCTAAAAAATATTGGATGAAAGGATTGCAACCCATCCTAACCATATCCTTAAAATAATTCACTTTTGAGCCATTATTAACTGAATATGAATTTATTATAAAATAATATTTTATGTTTTTCTTAAGGTTCCCTTAACCCCTATTATAAAAGGCCACTCCCCCTTCCCTCTAATTCACACCACCAAAGCCATTTGTCAAGGCCAAAACCTACCCAAATACCCTCTGAACTATTCTGCCTTCATCCTAGAGGCCTTCCTTTAGTCAGAAAGCCAACCTATGGATCCCTTTTGGTCAAATCAAAATGAAGAACCCGAAG
Organism: Viscum album; assembly: GCA_963277665.1. NCBI lineage: Eukaryota > Viridiplantae > Streptophyta > Magnoliopsida > Santalales > Viscaceae > Viscum > Viscum album. The sequence continues at coordinate 125,728,163 of OY728126.1, forward strand.
AAGAGGTAAATATCTCACCACCTATTTCAAGTTCCTTTCTTCTTCCACTTCCTCCTTCTTTGTTGTTTCCATTCTAAAATAATAAATCCAGTATCTTCTATATAATATGATTTGACTAATAGAATTTTAAAAACATATTAGTTATTTTATCCATCCTATGAATGAAAAAGTCACCACACGTGCATACGTACAGCTTACCATCTCCACGTCATGGTGTAGTTTATTTTTCAAACATTTCATCATTTGGAATGGTATAATATTTAGTATAAATGATAAAAATAATAAATATAACATTATGATGATTCTGTATATATGATATTACATCCGATTATATACGATTTTAATCTCAAAAAATGATATTGCCGCTTGTTCGTACGTACGGACTACCATCTCCACGAACGCGATGAGATTCATTTTCCATGAGTAACCATTCAAGTACGATTATAATGTATATATAATAAATAATAATGAAATATATTACAAAATAATGATACTATATTTATTAACATATATGTTTCATTTACTAAATTCCATTCAATTCAGTAAGAAACAAAAACAGCGTTCATGCGTACGTACGACCTACCATCTCCATGAACTGTGTATTTCCTTCCATTAATCGATATATCATATATATTTATATTATGAATATATATTATATATAAATCATGTTTTACATTATGGAATTTGGAAAATTAGGATATAATTAATAATATAATGAACAAAAAATCGAAACACGTACGATAAATGAAACGATTTTACCCAAAACGCTGCTTTAAAATGGAATTTACAAAAGAACGGGTAATATTAAGTCATAAATGAATAATATATGATATCATAAATATTATTATTCTTATGTTAAAAGTTAATAATATTTTTAAACCCACTATATAGGAGTCTCGGTCACATATTGAAGAAATTGGACATAAGGTAAGGGATAATTTTGTAAATCTCATTTTTTATGTGATTGCTTATATGTAAGTATTTACTGGGGTTATATTTTTCATCCATGTAATTAAAAATATTTTTTATAAAGTGTTTAATATTATTACCTATATTTTTAATGTCATTTTACCCCAATTTGACTTTTATATTGTGTTATGGAAGGAATCATTCTTTTGTTTACCATACAAGGAACTTTTTGACTTTTCTGGAAAAAGTATGAGGAGAATGTTTTTTAACTTATACAACATGGACAGATTTTTAAGGTTACATAATGCTTAATTTTCATGAATCCTCCTCTAAAATATTTCATGATTATTTTAAAAAAATATTTTAAAATTGAATGTCATTTTGTGAAAATAAAATGATTTTGAAGAAGAAATGATATTTTCTTCAAGAATTCATTTCAATTGTTTTGTCAAAACTATTTTCCTTCTAAGATGACAATATTTAGTATGATTATGTTTAAAGTATAATGTATCTATCATTTTCATGGTTTTATTATTATTATGAAGAAATGATATCCATTTGTTTTATATGGATTACGTTTTGATGGGATGATGTTTATGAATTTCATTTTATTCTTCGGGTTATATTCAATGATTTATGTTTATTTTGTTACACAAGTAAGAATAATTTCATTATGAGATGGGTTATACCTATATCTCCCTACAATGAATTGGGTAAATATTTATATCTCATGATATAGACATGGATGGAATGGTAAGTTAATCCGGTTCAGTAATACAGGGCTGGAATGAAAAAGTAAACTCGGTTTAGTAATGGACTTTGTCCACAATGATTGTCTTGGAAGAAATGTCATGGCTACTATGGAAATCATAACATGTTCTTAATGGTATCCACAATTACATGTTTTATTCCCATGATATTTTTTCATGATTAACGTTCCTTTATGATCTATGCCTTATGTAATGCCAAGGTTTATTTCATAACTCACGATCATGAGGTTTAAACTTTATGTTCATGTTTTTATATTCAAATGCATGTGGTTTGTTTTATTTTTTCCATGCTTACCCTTACTGAGAAATTGAGCTCAACATTTTTTATGTTTTTTCCAAATATATAAAGAAATTTTTTAGGTATGAAATAATGGGGAAGATCATTATAGGAGATGTTGATGATCTTTCACCATGATTAGAATATTATGTTCCGAGTTTCTAAAGACACTAAACTATTACGGTCCTTGGGTGTCTTTTTTGTTATGTTTTAAGTATTTCACAAAAGTAATGTAATGTCCATGTACGTCAAGCTTTGGGACTCTACAATCATTCTTCATCACAAACAAAATATATGCTCCCCAAGTAGAGACACTCGGTTGGACAAACCCCTTCTCCAATAGATCTTGGAGTTTTTTCATTAATTCATCCAGCTCAACATTTTTCATCCTATATGGGTACATTGATATAAGATGATATCAAAGTACGAGTTCAATGTATAACTCTACTTCTTATTCAGGGGGAGGTGATGGTAACTCCTTAGGAAACACATCAATGTTTTCCTGGACGATGGGCACATTTTCTATCCTTATACTCTAATTTCCTTACCCTTCTCGACTGATCAACTCTATAAATAACAATATATGAGGTTATTCTAGACAAAGATTAGATTGAGATATCTCTACTTGGATGATAATGGTAGGTTTTCCATTCATGACTAATTTGATTTACTTGCTTCTTCATTTGATCTTTACATTATACTTTGAGATCCAGTCCATCGGTAGTATAATTTCGAATTTCAACACATGATTGACTACTAGATTTGTGATAAAAATTTTCCTCGCTAAATTAAATTAAAAAGTTTATAAACACTGATGATGTTTTGATATCCATCTTGAAGTCATGACTGATAACTCTACTTTTAGCAATTCAGGATTTGATTCAAAATTCATTTAAAATATGGAAGAAAAATAGTAATGTGTAGGACCAAAATAAAACAAACTACATGATAACATTGAGAGAAAAATAAGAGTACATGCCACCATATCTTTTGGAACTTAAACTTTAGCCATCATGATAGAAATATTATGGCTTTGATCCCTTGGCCTTTTCTAATGATGATGGTGGTTCCCCTCCATTATCCTCTGATTTTGATAGTGATTGGAAAAGTTCCATTGTTATCCACACTTATAGCATTGGACATAATGTAGGTTCTACACCAACTTAAACTAGTCGTTAGTGTTGGGAAGTGGTGGATTCACCCCACTACAACAATTCTGCAAAATATGGCCATCACTTCCACACCTATAGCACTTCCCGCTCCCAAGCATGCAGTTCCATGAATGCTTCTTCCCACTAATATTACAAGTGGGACATTTCACATTCTTACATCCTAATTGTTAATCAATTCTCCTCCATATTATTGGATATATTGATCTCTTCGTTTAATTTGATTATGAGTACTATTCATATCCCCAAACTCCAGTTCAACCTATATCGCACTCCCTACAATCTCCTCATAGCTGTTATAGTCTCAGTTGGATAGATTCTTCCACAGACATTGTATCAATACATAAAAGAATCTATCAACATTCCCACTAGGATCCCACATAAAGCATGAGTAATAATGGGAAATTCATGGGGGTTTCATCTCATCGAATCCAATAGATCATTATCCTTTTCCATTAGATCAAGAAACTACTACTCCATTCTGGTTCTCAATGAACGAGGAAAATACTTATTGAAGAAGATCCCGCTGAAGGCTTCCCTCACATTAGCATCAACCTCAACACCTAGCCTTATGTTTTAAGACATATACCACCACTGATTAAATTCTACCTCTAAGCAGTAAATATCCAGGGTGATCATTTCTTGTTCCAAACCACGAATCACATAAAAGATCGTCTCAATATATCTGATGCACTATTCATCAATCAATGGGTTGGTTGATCCACAAAAGGTTTATGGTCGTTGATGCATAGAGGAATCAATAGAATGTTGTTCCCTTGGTAGTGAGATTGATCTCCCTGCTTGATTCGTGTTATTTATTATAAGTTGAGTCAGTTGGTTCATTATTCTCATGAAAGTTTCCATTTTGGAATCCATTGGAGGGTCGTTAGCACATGGACTATTGTAGTCACCATTATAACGATTCATCCTATTTCCAGTCATTCTCTAAAATAATAAAAACTTAGTGAGAAACTTATTTCATTCATGAATATTTTAACAATAAAGGATTTTTATGTCATAAAACATTATTCTTAGGCATATTATTCTCTAAAAACAATTTAATTTCTATACAAACCTTCATAATGATTAATAATATGCATGAGATTAACCAAAAATATTCCAAAAGAGTGTCAAACCAGGACTGCAGAAAGGCCTATTGTCATGTTCCAGGACACCCCGGGTCATGAATGAAACTCCTAGTCAGAGTTTTTACTCCTAGGTACAACTATTCAAGTTCCAAATCCATTTGTTCCAATCCAAAAAGGTATTTAATTGTTTGGAAAATACTTAATTAATATTTCACAAAATACAAGGTTGTTTTTCTATATCTAAACTTCTCAATAGGGTTCTTCAAAAATTTTCATAGCCTAATTTCCATAAATAACTAAACTATTCTTTGATACCATCTATGGAATCCCTCATTTTTTATTACACAAATTTCCATTACATTTTACAGACAGGGGATCTTTAAATTCTAGTGTATTGGAAATCAGGAACATAATACATGAAAACATATAACACTCATTTAAATCCCAATAAATTGATTCTTTAAAAGTTCACCCTATGTATAATTACTTCATCTCATAACTAGGAGGCATTCATCAAAGGAAAGGGTGAGTATAAGGAATAGTAAAGAAAACAATGAAATCAGTTTACTGGTGATGTTAATAAGAACATGATGAAGAACATATAGACATGAGAAATGAAAGAAGATTCATATCGTAATAAAAATAAATTGAATAATAACATGAATATGTGGCTACAATATTTAATTTATAAATTCATGAACATATCACTAAGTTTCATCCATAACGTGTCATAAATATTACCAGGGTAATTCACCAACGTATCGTGAAACATGTCATCTCAAGATATTGAATTATTTACACAATACATTTGGTGGATATCATGGAAAACCCTTAATATTTCATTATTTTCTTGTGTTCCACATTGATCATAATCATACATTTAATAAATAACCCATATAGATTAAAATAAATGGGTTTCACTTCAAAATTCTAACGTTCTAAATGTTCTTAAAAATAAGATCATTGTGTCATTTATAACCCATGGAAAGGAAGGGAGGGATATACGTATCTAAATTAAAGAATAAAATAGAAAAATTATTTTTCTTTATAAATACCACTAGAAATGAATATATATTTTGGTATTCACATAAATAAAACATGATAATTTTCTGAGAAATAGAGAGATATTTTGAGACGACAATTATGCAGCATAACTGCTACATAACATGTTTTTAGAAAATATTTAAAAATGGGAGACAAGGGTAACACACTGATAAATAACTCATAATAATTTAATGGATATAATATAATTTATATAAGATCATGACACAGATTTTTGAATTACATACCACCTGAAAATGGAACTTGAAGGAAAAGAGAACATGTGATTTCTTTTATGAGAATTTGATATCCTAAAGGTATCACCTAAAAATTTGTAATTTCAGTTGATAAGAGCAGAAAGGGTATCACATAAATTCGGCATGTAATGGAAATTAATTATGATATAGAATAACATACCCCCACATAATAAAATAGAAATTAGATGATATAACATAAAGAAAGTCATTTCTAAAAGAGTAGGGTGGATGGTTCTCTTACCTTGAAAAGTTTCTCCAAAAGCTCAAAGTTTGGGACCTTGGGGGTCTTGAGGGAACCTTGAAAGGACTAAATGGGAGGTAAAAATACCGTATATTCTTTTATGTGTATTTTTTAATGAATGGAATCAAGGAATTTTTTGGTATTTATAGAAAATGTGAGGGAATAGTTTATTAATTTCCAAGGGACGCCTCATCACTCGTATTTGCAAAACCGTGGGATTTCCCATTTTATATGCCCATGATATTGGAAAAAAAAGGACATATCATACTATATCATACTGTATAAAATTCTACCAGAATTATTACATAATTATTATATCATTAATGATGTCATTAAATGCACCGAAACTGAAAACAGTATTTTTACTATTCACTGAAAAACAAAACCATTTGTAAAATTCATATAAATTAACCCTTACCTAAAATATATTCTCTAAATTAAAAAATGATCTCCATTTTATGTAAATATTTTTCTATTATGATATATTTAATTTTTATTTAAAAACACTATTAACCAGAAAAAACTAATACTTAACTAATAATTTCTAAAATAATTATTTATTAATGCTATAATATCACATTTCCAAACCAAATTCCTAAATTATATTTATACATTCCAAAGTAATGTTACAATTACATTAGTGGCATTACTATTTATAAGGGTAGTATTACTATTCATACATTAATATTTTGTAAAAATTTGGTTCATCTAATTATACTCTAAATATCTTACTAATCAAAATTGTAGGAGACCAACTTTTGAAAAATATTTCATAATATTAATTATTTAATCTAGAGAAAAAATATTTTAAAATACCATTTATCAAAAAATACACCAATAATATGGTACTTCTATAAATTCATCCCCAATTTATTTGGATATTTGAAATTCACAAATTTTTCTATAACAATAAATAATGATTATATTTATACAATAGGATTACACAATGTAACTAAGGCCTCATTACATATCCCATTATAACACATTCATAGGACCTAATATTGAAGTGTAAAATGGTGATAGAATCTTTGGGTAGCTTATAAAACATTGCACAAGTTGTTCTAGGCTCCGATAAGTGGGCTTCGTATGGCCCGATTCTACTAGATGAGGCAATCGACTCTTCTTTCTGTAATAATTAACCATGATTATATTTATTTATAAACAATAATAATAACATTATAGATTCGAACATTCATACTGACCAACAACCAAATAATAGTCAAAACCCAATGGTCTCATGTTAATTATACTTACATCATTAATTAAAAGATATAGTTTTGTTGATTATACAATAAAATAACACAAAAAACATAGCAATCAAATATTATTCAGAAGCTTGGGTCATTACTGAACTTTATTCAAGGGGCCACCATGTTCACTTATGTGGGTACACTGCTTAGTCAAGATTCACCCCTCTGATAAAAATACCTCAAGAGGTGATACTTGTAGAGTATATGTTTTTTTTCAGTTTCTATGATCTTTCCTCTTTTTCAAGAACCACTGTGGTATATTATCACAACACTATGTGATAGGGTCTTTACTTCTATGTACTATATCAAAATCATAAACATGTTTCGTATCCAAATGGGTTACATGTATACATTTGATGCTGATATATACTCAAACACCACTTTAGAATCAATGATAAGTAGCTTATTTAAACATTCCTAGCTCACAAATCCTCGGTTGAGAGGGAAAACATTTCATGACTATGACTACTGATCATTATTTTTAATTTGAAAACCATCATCTGTAAAACCCATGTTGACCCACTCCAAATTTCCTCCATACATTAGGAATAAATCCCTAATTCTTCCCAGATACATTAGTATATTTTGAACAGGATACCAATGTGTTCTCCTATATCTAATATATATATGCCTTCCATGCACAAATGAAAAGGAAAAATCAAGTCATGTAAAAAAAATTGAATGCATGATTGACCATATCAGTAATGCGTATGTTATCTTACTCATTCTGACTTTCCCATATTGTGTCTGAGGACACATTTTTATAGAAACATGCAAATCATGTCAAATTTGAACCAATCCCTTATTGTATTTTTCTATAATAAATATATTTAGAACACAGTCAATGTATGTACTTTCATGTAGTCCATGTAGCATATTGAATATATCATGAATGATATTGATCCCTAGAATATAGGTTGTTTCACCGATGTCATTCATAGATAAACAGTTTTTTATCCAGTCCATAACAGACTCTAAGACTGGTATATCATTTCCAATAAGTAATATTTCATCATCATGTTATACTAGGGTAATGAATTCATTACCAATAAACCTCTTATAAACACATTAGTCAATTTTTCTTAAGGAAATGAAATTCTATTACAGTATCATCAAATCAAATACTATATGACCGAAATGGGTGATTTAACCCATAACTGTATCTCTTCAACATGAAAATATTATAGGCATGTCATGGAGTCTCAATCCATTATGGTTGTTTAATATAGATATCTTATTGATGGTTCCCATTAAGGAATGTATTTTTAACATCAATCTTCAAAATTTCATAGTCATGGTACAATATTATATGAAGTAGAATTTTTATGTATTTATGAAAGGAAATTGGGGAAACGGTTTCATCATAGTCAATTAATTAAAAAAAATTTAACCATTTGGAAACTAGCCTAACATCATAGGTATTTAATTAATCATTTGTGACTATTTTTACCTAGAATACCCTGTTTAACTCAATGGTATTTACATCAACTAGCACATCGACCAAACCCCAAACATGGTCCCGATACAAGGAATCCATTTTAGAATTCATGGATTCTTTCCATCGTGTAGCTACTGAGCTCTACACTACCTCTTTAATGGATAAAGGTTCATTATTTTCAATCAATATTGAGTCACTATATTTGGTGACTAAAAAACAATGTCACTATAGTTTTATTACCTCTCTTCTACTCCAAAAAAATACTTTTGTTTCTAGAAATACATCTTCCATGGCGACCTATGGAATATATTCTAGTAGAAACTCTTGTGTATTTTGAGAATAAAATTCATGAATTCAATATTTATCCCTCTATCCATTCATAGGATGTTTTACCTCCCAAAAAAACATCTTTTCTGGAGACTATCACTTTCTTTCTTGAGGGGTTATATAGGTAGAATATTCTTGTTACATTTTGATACCCTATAAAGATGCACTTTGTGCCCCTAAGAGCTACTTTTTATTCTTGATAATTCCTTAAAAATGAATCACAACCCCATATATGTGTACGTGATAAAATGAGTTACTTTCCACTCCATACCTAAAATGGAATTCTATTTCCACTTTATGTGTTACATTGTTTAATTTGCACAACATAGTTTTTAATGCATACCCCCAAAATGATAATGGAAGATCTGAATGACTCATTTTGGACCATACCATTTCTATCAAGGTATAATTAATCCTTTCATTAACACCATTCTGCTTGGTGAGTAATGTGGAGTGACCTGGATAGAATCCAAAACTGTCGTATAAAGTCAATAAAATATTGTCTTCGATATTAATCGCCTATATCTAATTAAAGCTTATTCATCTTCCATCCAAGTTTATTATCTACTTAATTATTTAATTTCATAATTTTCTCAAAGGAATAAGACATATACCTCATTCAGTTTACATAACCATATCTACTCCCATCATCAACAAATGTTTTGAATAATGAATATCCACCACCTCGAGATTTTTCTGAAAATGGTCCACACAAATCATTGTGTACCGATCCCAGTAGCTATTTGTAAATTTTACCATGTCCAAAAAATAGTGGTTTGGTCATTCTTCCTTATAAATTAAGAATAAAATATTATATGTTGTTTTATATCATAAGATTCTAAAAAACAATCTTGATATACCATCTTCAAATGCTACTCGTTTACATGATCACGATGTTGATGCTATAGCTGTGTGTTAAGTGTGTCTTCTGAACATGTCTCACTATTGATTTCCAATATTTGGTTTTCATAATTTAAAACCTAAAATACCATTATATTAATGTTTCATACCATAACATATGTTTTAATTATAAATTAAATAACCTTTACTTCATAACATGTAAATTAACATATTTTTATCTTGGCATGAAATTGAAATTATGTCCTTGGTAATATATGGTACATATTAAAAATCTTTTAAAACCTAAGTAATAATTATTGGAAATGAATAATCATAGTCACTAATGGATATTCCATCCATCCTAGCACTATTGGCATGTCACAAATCCACCTCTCCTCAAGAAATATTTCTAAATATACATACTTCATGCATTTGTATAATAATGTAATCACCATAATATGTATATAATGCCAAATTTTAAGATACTGAAAGATTATTCTTGATAACAAACCCACCATTAGATTTCCCCTTCTTTTGAGTGTTATTTTCTTCTAGTGTACTTACTTACAATATAAAAACATACAAAATCTTTCGTCATTTCCGTTCCACTAGATGTTCCACTTATTGGAAGGATAGTTCTCTAGAGTTTTGGACTTATAATGATTCTTGGGCCACTTCACCTTATTCATAATTTTTTTAATCACCATAAGGACTACATTTTTATCACTCCCCATGTCCATAAACACTTTACAAATAAATTTAAGATATTCTAAAATACTCTTATTATTATTAGAATTTCTTAATTAAAAATAATATTGGATGTGGTCTTTGGGTAGTGGTGAATGTATGAGATAAATATGGAACTCATCTGAGAATTTAATTTCTAAGATGTATAAGTGTTACGTTTAGCCAGTAAGCATGATTAAATGAAACCTATTTCACATATACTCTAGATGATTTGTTGTAAAAATAATTTCAGATCTCCTAACACTCCTTTGGCCACATCTCTTAATAGAGATCATGAATATCAGACACTATGCTTTCTGCATCCCTGTCATCATGTTGTGTCAACAGCTCGTTATTCATGGATGATAGAATTATACAATGAACATCTGTAGCAATATTCATATGTGTCTCATAGAGAGAAAAATATTCATTAGTATCCTCACATCAAGGTGAATCATGAATTTGTTCTTCAATCACATACAATTTTCTTACATATTGATGGATAACGAGTATGTGTATTTGGAAATCATGAAAATTTGTACCAGTGAGAAGGATACACTATTCATGTATAGATCCTTGTGATATGTTTTAATTAATTTTAATGTTGATTATAAAAATAATATGGGGATAATTTTACAACATCTTCTTCTTAAATTTCTAAAAATAAATAAATATTATACTTGTTAATCTACAACTATTTTATTGTAACCCAATACCCTCATCATTGGATTCATAATACCAAGTTTCTTAAAAATTATAGTAGATAGGATCCTTATTTCTATTATCATTAACCCAAAATTAGTAGGATAATAAACATGAATGGTATTAAGTAGGAATTCCAAAATCCAACATCATTAACTCATTGTTCCTTGATCTATTGAGTGGACCCCGAATCATGAAATCCATAAATTTGATTTTCTCAAAAAATTCCTTTCAGATAACCCATGCACAATATTTCTAGTCTACCATTGATGTGATCTATGTTATGTCAACTGTAAAATTCGTGTTATAATTCATTGATGATTGAAATCCCTGCAACAAAGGCTGGTGAAGAACTTTGAAGTACAAATCGATTTTAGCTGAGTTAATGGACTGATATACCGACTTAGTATATTTAATTATCGTATTTTATCATTTTATTAATCAATTTAAAATCATTATCCATATTACAAGCCATTAAATATTATGTGGATTTCTTTAAGGGATTAACCATGTCATATATAATATTTACACATAATCTGATTTATTTTTTTTTATTTTTCAATCTTGTTAATTCATTAATTCATTTGATCATGATAAAACATCCATTAACCTATCTTGGATTGGTTTTTCCTCTACTCCTATCTTGAACAAACTCTACTAGCATAGTTTCTTCATCAATTACACATGATTTTACCCACACATAGATTGTGGCAATAAGATGGATTACATAAAGAAACCCTGGTCATGTTAGTCCAAAAATAATTCGATGATATATGACATGTGTTCCACAAATTTAGTGTAACAATACATTATTTAGTTTGACATTATCATAGATTATGATGAAGGAAAAAGGGGGAAAGGAAAGTGAACTAGAATTTCAAAAGCATGAATAACGATTTAAGTAGGGAAACCCTAATGGTGTAGATCAAAATAATGTTTCTATTATTCAACATTGTTATATGGACCTCTTTCAATGGTGTGAAAATAATAACCCAAATACGAAGAGTCATATTCAACATAAGATGGATGAGAAGAATAAGAATAGTACAGATGTGGTAAAATCAGCTATGAGTATCAAGATTTCTTAGTTTGATGTCCATTGAAATGGAAGAGTCATTGAGTAAGGGTGTATTCCTATTTCTCATCCAACCGAGATGGAGTGTTGAAAATAATTATTTTATGTAAATATTCAATAATTTCATGTGTGGTAACTGGGAAAGGTGAAATCCTCTTGATGTTAATTGAGATTATGAAGGGAGTTAATGATATCTATAACTTTGAGTAATGAATAATTATGCATATAGGGATGTTATTATATCATAATTTTTCCCCTATGATGATTTTAAATAAATTCAATGGAGTGTTGGATCTGTTGCACCAAAACTAGTTTTTTCGTATAATATAGTAGTGGGATAAGAACATCCATACAAACAATGTAAGGATAATCTGTCTCAGGTTTGAATTCATATCTCCATGATCAATGTGATCTACTATAAATATATAATCTTGTGGGATATTACATCCTTGGATGGAAACTATATTATACTAGATAATAAAATATACAATGCCTGATTTAGGAACTATTCCTGGGATTATAGTTGAAGTTGATATGGCTAATAAAATGTTAAAGAGTTTTTCATGACAATAGGAGATGATGAAATCAACTTTGAAATTCATTATGGGTGAAAGCCAAAGTTCTTCATGAACTGTAGGTTCTTTGTTCGTGAATATGATGAATGTAATAGAGACAATACTTGGACTCTCTATAATGTTAGAGGGAATGAGGAAATGACAAGTATGAGGGAAAAAGGAAACAAAATTGTTACCAACTCTATTAATAATGATCCTTCTTCTTCAGGTATCTTGAACAAGGATGGGATACCTCCAAAATCCGGTGTCTGTGTTTCTAGAAAATCAATGTGTTCTAATGAAATGAATGTGGGCATGGATAGTGATATCACTACATTAATTAGCGTAGTGCAAGTGGGGGGATTGTGGAAGCTTTTAAATAAAATCCCACTGAGTAATTCCCCAATGAATTCCAAATTTTTTATTACGTACTATAGGTAATGGATGAGAATATTATTTACATTTTTTAAGATACCAACTACCATGATTCTAAATGTATCCAGTGGATATTTCCCAGGTATGTTCCTTCACTAATCCCGTTAACTATGAAGAGGTTCAGTCATAAAATGATATGACTGATAAAGGAGAGGAACCTTCTATTTCCAAGACACTTACAACTGCACATGATTCTTTGGAATGCATAATATTCTCTCAGAATAATCCTTATCCTCATAATCATGACTATATTTGTCTATTAATGTAATTATTTTCAACGGTAAAGGAATTTTTTCATATTATGATAGAAAGGTGACACATATTTTCTTGAAATCTGACCCCTTGCTATCCAAATACAGTTGTCTTATCTCAAGAAAATAATTATCAGAGAGAATAATAACAATAATTTAATTAGGGGACCTATATCATGTTTTTTAAGAGAATAACTCCTAAAAATGTCACTATATATTATGTTCATTATATGAATAAATTTTCCTCCCCAACTAAACAATTTTGGGCAAATTATGTGGAGGAAATACATCTTATGGAATATGAATATGATTCCTCCAGAGTTAATGGAGGTAGTGTAAAAAAGGTAGGGTAAGAAACACCTAAAGGATAGAGACGAAGGGGTAGAGGTAGAGGAATGAAATATACTATACAGTATTCTCAATAGGGAGGACCTTGAAGAAGAGAAATATACATTACAACATGAATATATTTTATTGAAATTGAAAATATATGGGGAACCCTACCATGGAAATAAACTTTAAAAACTATCTTATGACCCATAATTTGACTCTTATTGGGATTGATGAGCCCAAAATGAATTTTTAAGGAAATACTTTAAATGGACACCATTTGGTTACAAAATTATTTATCATAATCTACATGACATTGAAATGAACCATTTTTTTCTTTTAAGAATGATAAAATTCAGATTAATAGGTGTTATAATAATCAATAATAGATTGAAATACCTTTTTTACATGAAATTTTACATCCACTCCATCTCTTTTTTAAGGCTTCCATTTCGTATGTCAAATAATTGATCTTTGGAGTGATGTGAAATTTTGTACTAGTGATCCAAGAAACAAATGGATTGTTATTGGGGACTTCAATTATTTTCCAATACTATAGAAGAAAATCAGACTCAAATTCAATAGGATTGATTATTATGACTTTTCTGTTTGAATTGGTCATTGAAACATGTTTGTAGCCACAATTTTTGGGGATGATCACACATGGAGTGGATTTACCATAAATGGTAGATAGGCTAGTATATTGGATTGATTTTAGTTTTGTTGTATGACAAGATTTTGGCCATAGGATTCTTTGGATTTAATATTCCAAAACTTTTTTTGAACACAACTTATATTTGGTAGGAGATTCACATGGTGTATACCAATAAGGCTCCTATTTCATTTAAATTCAATAATGGTTGGCATGTTATTCTAGGATGTTTGGTAATAATAATGCAAGCCTGGGGGATAGATTTATTTGGTTTCCTCATTATACATTTGTTAGATGAATAAAAAATAGTAAAACATCATTAATTTTGTGGATAAAAAATCTACTTCCATACTTGATGAATAAATCAAGGCTACTGGTGATTTTCCTTATTTATTGTAAAACTAGAAAATAGAATTATGATTCTCTTTCTAGAGAAAAATTTCAATTACATTCTATGATTTATGACCTTTTATATCTCAATGAATGTCTTGATAATCATTATATCAATGCTAAATGGCTCATGAATGTTGATAGGAACTCAATGTTTTTTCACTTGATACATAGGGAGAAATGGATAAGGATAAGTGATAGTTTTATTAATATAAATGGCCACACTCTAACATCTCAAAATAACATCTATGATGTTTTGATTTCTCACTTTAAAGACCACTATTATAATTATGGAGAAAATAATAATCACATGATGGTGGATTTTATTCCTACATTCATATTGGATCATTAACACAGGAACCACACCATGGCCCCCTTAAAGGAGGAACTGAAAAAAGAAATCATCCCCCTAAACATAGGTAGCTCCCCTAGACTTGATGGATTCACAAATTATTTTTTTTATTCTACTAGAATATTATGTAGGAGGTGGTGATCAATTTTATTCGATATCTTTTTAATCATCCTTCAATGCATTCTAGAATTAATTACATCTTCATTGTGCTTATTCTTAAAAAAGGTTCTATTTAAATCATGGACCTCAGGATAGTTTCTATTGGGAATAATATACCTAAAATCATTAGCAATTTCATTGTTACTAGATTGGGAAATATCATGAAAGAAATAATTAATCTGTATCTGTTTGGAATTTTCATAGGAAACTGTATCAAAAGTTTCCTATTTACTACCTTTAAAGGTGTCAATTTTATGAGGGAGAAAATAGAAGTTTTGAATTTTCCCTTAATATATATATCTCAAAATCCATTCAAACCATGAAATGGTAATTCATTGATTCCATTCTGAGAAAGAATGGGTTCTAAAATGCCTTTATTAAGCTCATTAGAACTATCCTCATAATGATTAGAATCTATATTCTTATAAATGGACCCCCCTTAGTATTCTTTAAGTGCAATATAGGTGTGATGCAGGGTGATCCACTCTCATGGATACTATTGTTTATTACTGAAGATTATATTTGAAGATGTATCATCTAACAGAAAAAAATTGGATACTATAAATGCATAAATGAGGGTTGGGATTTGCACATCCCTCCAATCATATCTAAGATAATTATTATAGCATCCCTACTTTTTTATAACATAAACAATCATTACATTACACAATACTGAGGATCTTTAAGGTTTAGTGTCTTGGAAACTAGGAACATAATACATGAAAACAACATAAAGCATTATTCCAAAACACATGAAAGGCTTCACCATAAGTTCATCCTAGGTTCATTACTCCATCTCATAACCTGGGGACATACATCAAAAGAAAGGGTGAGAAGAAGGACCAGTAAGGGAAACAAGAGGAACATTTTACATGTGAACTTGATATACTTCAATAAGGACATGAAAAGAACTTTAAGGCATGAGGAAGAAATCATGAGGCATTTCATATTAAAAATAACATTTTTCATAACTTGAAGATTTGGCTACATCATTTAACATAGGCAATCAGGAACATATCACCAAGGTCCATCCCTAAGGTGTCATTTGAAAATTACCAAGGTTATTCACCAAGGTATCGTAAAAATTGTAATCTCTAGTGGTTACATCATTACCCAATGCATTGGAGTGCTATCAGGGCGCACCCTTAAATTTTCCTTTATTATCTTGTGAGCCACATATATCATCATAAAACATTTCATAAAGAACCCATATAGCACAAAATAAATGGGTTTCATTTCATAATCATAACGTTTTAAAAACTGCTTTAAAGACATGATCTTAATGTCACTTTAAACCCACGGAAATGGAAAGAGGGTCTCATGTATGTAAATCCCAGAATTTAAAATAGAACATTTGATATATATGTGAATACCCTCATAGAAATAAGATCTTTGAGTATTCACCTTATAACATAAAATAATTTTGAGAAAATAGAGAGGCATTTTGAGACGAAAATTATGCAGTATAACGGCTATGTTACAAGGTTTTAGATACATTGAAAAGAGAGGGGGAATGGGTCACCCACTCATAAATGATCCATAAAACAGTATGGGGACAGAATATAAGGGATTTAAGAACATGGTAATGAAATTTTAAAGATATACCATATGAAATAAAAAACATGGAAGTGAGACAAAAATAAGATTTCTCTTCTGAAAATTCGGCAGCCTAACGACGTCACTTAAACTTCAATAAAAATGATTTGAAAAGATCAAATAGGATCTCTCATCATATGA
Source organism: Viscum album (assembly GCA_963277665.1). Classification (NCBI taxonomy): domain Eukaryota; kingdom Viridiplantae; phylum Streptophyta; class Magnoliopsida; order Santalales; family Viscaceae; genus Viscum; species Viscum album. Next base: position 125,745,133 of record OY728126.1, read on the forward strand.
TAATAATAAATCAGTATGATAGATATATAGATCATACCCCAACATAATAAAATGGAACTTGAAAGACTTGACATGAAAATCGAACTTGAAAAATGAGAAGGGTGAAAGAATCCCTTAAAAATTCGGCAGCCTTACGACGTCACTTAAACATTCATAAAACGAAATGATGAGAGTAAGAGGGGATATCTCATCATATAAAAATGAAAAGGGAAGTAAGAGTAATATAAAAGAACATCCTCTCACATAAGAACATGGAGCATAAAAGGAATGACATAAAATAGATTACATGAAAAGAAAGAGAGGGGTCGGATCCCTTACCTTAAAACGTAACTCTTAAAACTCAAAGTTTTAGACCTTGAGGGCTTGGGGGAACCTTGGGAGGACTCCTTGGGAGGTAAGGAGACCATAACGTTATTGGGGGGGGTGTTGGGAGTGAAAAATAAGGAGGAAAGGGTGGGTATTTATAGGGAATGTGAGGGGACAAGGCATTAATGGCCAAGGGACACCTCACAAGTGCTTTTCTCAAAACCATGTGCTCTCCCTTGGCATTTACCATGGAGTTAGGCCACATGGGGCCCCCAAAACAATAATTCATCACCCTTGTCCGGTCAACCTTTAAAATATCTCATGACATCATCATGACACAGTTATGATGTCATTAAACATACTGAAACCCTAAAACTGCATTTTTACTATTCACTGAAAATTCATCTTTCTCAGAAAAATATCAAAATTTCACCTTAACCAAATATAGATGCTCTAATTACATTTATGAACTCCATTTTATAAAAATAATTTTCTAAATATTTTTAATTTAATTTTTAAATAAAAACACTATTCATCGAGAATTCGTTTTTTTCAGAAAAATCCCCAAAAATTACCATAACAGAATATCGATGTTCTGAGTTCAAAAATAAAGTCCTTTTTATAAAAATAATTTTCTAATTATTTTTAATTAAATTTTTAATTAAAAAACACTATTCACCTGAAAAAACTAATACTTGGCAAATAATTTATGAAACCGTTATTTACCCATTTTATTGAATCACATTACTTAATCTATGTGTCAAAATTATATTAAAACTTTCGTTGAGTGGAATTACTAATCCATTTGGTCACATTACTAATCCTAAGCGTAAAATCACTATTCATAATTTACTATTCATCAAAAATTAAATTGATCTTATTAGACTCCAAATTCCTTACTGAACACTTTTGCAGAAGACCATTTTTTGAAAATCAATACACATCATTAATTATTTAGGGTTTACATAAACATTTTAAAATATCCTCTTTTCAAAATTCATCAATAAATACATCCTAAAATTATCCGGACATTTGAAATTTCACAAACATCACTAAAGAAAGAAATCTTAATTTATTCATCCCAAAGGATTACACAAAGAATCTAGGGTCTCATCACATAGCCTTTTATAACACCGGCATATGACCTAAGTGTAAGGTGTGCTATGTTGAGAGAATATGAGGGAGGCTCAGATAACATTTCCCTAGTAGTAATCTCTACTAACTTGAACTTCTCCCGCAGGCGTTTCCGTTCAAGCTTGACACGCTGGAGTTCGGCTTGGGCTTGGTCCAAAGCGAAGCCCAAAGATGCCACCTCCTTCCCATGCTCTGATAAGTGGGCTTCATAAGGTTCGAGTCTACTGGATGAAGCCATCGACTCCTCTTTCTGCATTAACCATTAACATATTATTAAATCATTAAGAGTAAGTTAATATACTACTCAAAAATATTGGGTCGTTACATTCTTCCCCCCTTAAGAAATTTCGTCCTCGAAATTTATATGTGAGGCCTAGTCGAAAAGGTGAGGGTACTTTTTCTTCATTGTTTCCTCAGGCTCCCAAGTCGCTTCTTCATATTTATGATTCCTCCACAACACTTTCACAAGGTTGGTAGTCTTGTTTCGTAGAACCTTGTCTCTACGGTCTAAGATCTCCACTAGATGCTCCTCAAAAGAGAGGTCATGTTCCAGTTGTACCACCTCTGGGTTCAGTACATGCGAAGGGTCGGGTATGTACTTCCTCACGAGAGATACAGGGAAGACATCATGAACTTGAGCTAGGTTCGGTGGAAGTGCTAGACGATAGGCCACTGCTCCTATGCGATCAAGGATTTCATAGGGGCCAATGTACCTAGGGCTGAGATTCCCTTTCTTCCCAAACCGCATGACTCTCTTCCATGGAGAAATTTGTTGGAAGACTTTGTCGCCAACACCAAACTCCAAGTCCCTTCGACGATTGTCATCATATCTCTTTGGCTGACTCTGAGAAGTCTTTATGTGTTGTTGGATGGCATGAACATGTTCTATCATCTCTTGCACAAGATCAGGCCCAAGAAGATTTCTCTCACCAGTTTCATCCCAACAAGTAGGAGATCTACATCGCTTTCCATACAGAGCTTCATAGGGTGCCATCTCAATACTCGTATGGAAGCAGTTATTATAGGAGAACTCAACTAATGGGAGGTGTTGATCCCATCCACCTTTAAATTACATTGAGCATAATCTCAGCATGTCTTCGAGTGTCAGAATAGTCCTTTCAGATTGGCCATCAGTTTGAGGATGATAGGTCGTACTAAAATTCAATTCAGTATTTAGAGCATGCTGGAGACTTCTCCAGAATTTTGATGTGAATCTTGGATAACGATCAGACACGATGGATAGTGGTACCCCATGTAGCCTTACCACTTCCTTTACATATATCTTGGCAAGTTGATCCAGAGAGAAATCTTCCCGAATAGAGATAAAATGGGCGGTCTTGGTGAGACGGTCCACAATAACCCATATCGAATTGTTTCCTTTGGACGTTTTCGGGAGACCAGTTTCAAAGTACATGGTGATATTATCCCACTTCCATACTGGTATGGGTAGCGGTTGTAATACCCCCTTGGGAAGTTGTCGTTCTGCCTTTACTTTCTGACACACTAGGCACCTTGTAGTGAAATCAGCAATCTCCCTCTTCATTTTATCCCACCAATAATGATCACGAAGGTCTCTATACATCTTAGTGCTTCCCGGATGTATAGAGAAAGTAGAACTATGAGCTTCATCCATCAGTTCTTTCTTTATCTCCAGAATAGATGGAACACATAATCTTGAACGAAATTTCAATACAACTTCTTGATCAATATTGAAATCAGGGAACTTCCCATCCTTTACAGCCTCAAACTTCTCCTGCAGAAAAGGATCTTCTTTTTGAGCCTTCTTGATCTTCTCTAGTAATAAAGGTTGAGAAATAATTTGGGATAGGGTTGATGATGTCCCTTTCCTTATAAATCCCATGTCCAGTTTTACTAGATCTTTAATCAAGGGATCTCCTAAGATCCTCATTGTTGACAGAACAACAGGATCTTTCCTGCTTAACGCATCCGTGACTTTATTTGCTCTTCCAGGGTGATAATGAATTGAACAATCATAGTCTTTAATAAGCTCCAACCATCTCCTTTGTCTCATGTTCAATTCTTTCTGCGTGAAAATATACTTTAGACTATGGTGGTAGGTGTTAATATCACATTTATCCCCATAAAGATAGTGCCTCCATATCTTTAGAGAAAAAACAACTGCCGCTAGCTCTAGATCATGCGTAGGATAATTCTGCTCATGAATCTTCAACTGTCGATATGCATAAGAAATAACCTTGTCATTTTTCATGAGGACGCACCCAAGCCCTTTTAGAGATGCATCACTAAAAATAATGAATCCTTCTCTGATAGAGGGTAGTGTTAACACAGGTGCAGTAACCAATCTATTCTTCAGCTCTTGGAAACATTCCTCGCATTCCTTTGTCCAGATGAACTTAACCCCTTTTCGAGTCAACTTGGTTAGTGGATTAGAAAGCCATGAATTTTTTTTCACAAACCTCCTATAATATCCCACTAAACCAAGGAAACTACGAATCTCAGTTACTGTTGTGGGTTGAGGCCAATCCTCCACAACAATTGACTTTGCAGGGTCAACCGAGATTCCTTCATTGGTTACGATGTGCCCCAAGAAAGCCACTTGTTGTAACCAAAACTCACACTTGATGAGCTTTCCAAAGAGCCTCTCCTTCTGCAGAGTTTTCAAAATAACCCTCAGATGATCTTCATGCTCCTCACGACTTTTTGAATATATCAAAATATCATCAATAAAAACTACCACAGAGTTATCAAGGTAGTCCTTAAAGACTCTATTCATCAAATCCATGAAAATAGTAGGAGCATTAGTCAAGCCGAAGGGCACAACAGTAAACTCATAATGCCCATATCTTGATCGTAAGGCAGTCTTTGGAATATCTTCTTTCTTCACCCTCTGTTGATGATAACCCGGTCGAAGGTCAATCTGGGAGAAGAATTGAGCCCCACGAAGTTGGTCAAATAAATCATCAATTCTTGGAAGAGGATATCTGTTCTTCACTGTGATCCCATTCAGTTCTCTATAATCAATGCATAGCCGCATTGATCCATACTTCTTCTTCACAAAGAGAACTGGTGCTCCCCAAGGAGACACACTTGGTCGGATAAACCCCTTCTCCAACAAGTCTTGGAGTTGTTTCTTTAACTCTTCTAGCTCCACATTTTCCATTCTATACGGAGTCTTTGATATCAGTTGAGACCCAGGTACGAGTTCAATGGAGGACTCTACCTCTCTTTCTGGGGGAGGTCCAGGTAACTCCTCAGGAAATACATCCATGTATTCCTGAACAATCGGAACATCTTCTATTTGTATGCTCCTTTTTCCTTCTTCATCATCACCAATTAACTCCATAAAGAATGCTATATGAGGTGCTTCTAGATAGGGATCAGTTCGGGATATCTCTCCTTGGAAGATAAATGTAGGTCATTCATTCAAGACTACTGAGATTTCCTTACTTCTGCATTTGATCTTAGCATTATACATTTAGAGCCAGTCCATCACTAGTATAATGTTGAATTCCATCATGGGAATGACTACTAGATTTGTGATAAGATTGTGCTCACCAATGTAAACACTAGAGTCTCTAAATACTGTTGATGCAAGGATAATCCCACTTGGAGTCTTGACTGAAAACTCTACCTCTAGCAGTTCGGGGATTGATTCTATATTCCTTGCAAACATGGAGGAAATAAAGGAATGCGTAGAACCAGAATCAAATAAATTACTTTCTACTTTTGAGAGGATGACAAGAGTACCTGCTACCACATCGTTCGGAACTTCAACTTTAGTTGTTGTGATAGCGAAAGCACGACCTTGCTCCCTTGGCCTCTGTTGAGGTTGATGGTGATTCCCCTCCACCACCGTCGGATTTGGACATTGATTAACAAAGTGACCAAGCTATCCACACTTGAATCATGTGACTTCATGTAGGGCCAGAACCATATTTCCTCTGCCATTAGTGTTGGGAAGTTGAGGCTTCACATCACTATGACAATTCCGAGAAATATGGCCTTCTGTTCCACACCTATAGTACTTACAACTTCCGATCAAGCAGTTCCCCAAATGCTTCTTCCCACATTTATTGCATGTGGCATGTTGAATATGCTTTCCACCTCTTTCCTGATCAAAACTTCTTCCCAGGCTTGGTTCTAGAGTTCTCTTCTTCTCATTAGATTTGTGAGACCATTGTGTCTCCCCAAACTCTAGTTCAACTTTCATAGCACTTTGAACTATTTCTTCATAGCTATCGTAGTCCCTGTTGGCTAGATTCTTCCATAGATGAGGTCGTAGTCCGCCAAAGAATCTATCAACCTTCCCATTAGGGTCCATGACAAAGCTTGAGGTATAACGGGAAAGCCTTGTGAAGTTCATCTCGTAGGTTCCGACTGATTCATTCTTCTTCTGCTTCAGCTCGAGAAATTCTTTCTCCATTCTCGTTCCCATCGAATGAGGGATATAATTATTAAAGAATATTCCTCGAAACTCTTCCCACTCCATAGCATCCATCTCTCCTCGTGGCTTCATGTTTTTGATCAGTGACCACCACTTATCAGCTTCTCCCTCTAGGCGGTAAACAGCAAGGGTGACTTTTTCTTGTTCCGAACAATGAAGTACAGAAAAGATCTTTTCAATGGAGCTTATCCATTGTCCCACAACCAATGGGTCAGTAGATCCAATGAATTTTGGTGGTCGTTGACGCATAAAGGACTCAACAGAAAGTTGTTCCCTTCGTGGTGAGATCGGCCTCTCTACTTGATTCAAGTTATTAATCATAACTTGAGTCAGTTGGTTCATCATTCACATGAATGTTTCCATTCCGGCATCCATCGGAGGGCCATCAGCACATGGTGCATTTCGGTCACCATCGGCACAGTTCCTCCTATTGCCAGCCATTTTCTAAAAGAATAAAACCTTAGTGAGAAACATATTTCATTTATGAATCTTTTAACAAAGACTTAATGTTTAGACAATAACAATTCTCTATAATTCCTTCATAATGACTCATAAAAAGCTTGTGATTAACCAAACATATCCCCCGGGAGTGACGTAACCAAGAGTGCAGCAAGGCCCGTTATCGTGCACCAGTTCCCGTTCGTGTCTAGCTCAAAGTGGTGTTTTCAGGTTTTACCCCTATGTACATATCTGCCAGAGCCGCCTCTACCTGCTCGTATCCAGATAGGGATGTATTTGTTTGATAAACCACTTACTCAATACTTACCAAAATACCAGGAAGTTTTCCTATACTTAATCGTTTCTATAGGGTTCTTCATAAAGTTTTTGTATCCTAATTTCCACAAATAACTAAACCATCCTTTGATACCAACTATAGCATCTCAGCTTTTTATAACATAAACTTTCATTACATTACACAATACTGAGGATCTTTAAGGTTTAGTGTCTTGGAAACCAGGAACATAATACATGAAAACAACATAAAGCATTCTTCTTAAACACTTGAAAGGCTTCTCCTTAAGTTCATCCTAGGTTCATTACTGCATCTCAAAACCTGGGACACACATCAAAAGAAAGGGTGAGCAGAAGGCCCGGTAAGGGAAACAAGAGGAACATTTTACATGTGAACTTGATATACTTCAATAAGGACATGAAAAGAACTTGAAGGCATGAGAAAGAAATCATGAGGCATTTCATAATAAAAATAACATTTTTCATAACATGAAGATGTGGCTACATCATTTAACATAGACAATCATGAACATATCACCAAGGTCCATCCCCAAGGTGTCATTTGAAAATTACCAAGGTTATTCACCAAGGTATCGTGAAAATTGTAATCTCTAGTGGTTACATAATTACCCAATCCATTGGAGCGCTATCAGGGTGCACCATTAAATTTGAATTTATTATCATGTAATCCACATATATCATCATCAAAAATTTCATAAATAACCCATATAGCACAAAATAAATGGGTTTCATTTCATTATCATAACGTTTTAAAAACTGCTTTAAAGACATGATCTTAATGTCACTTTAAACCCACGGAAAGGGAAAGATGGTCTCATGTATGTAAATTCCTGAATTTAAAATATAACATTTGATATATATGTGAATACCCTCGTAGAAATAAGATATTTGAGTATTCATCTTATAACATAAAATAATTTTGAGAAAAGAGAGAGGCATTTTGAGATTAAAATTCTGCAGCATAACGGCTATGTTACAAGGTTTTAGAAAACATTGAAGAGAGAGGGTACATGGGTCACCCACTCATAAATTGTCCATAAAACAGTAGGGAGACATAATATAAGGGATTTAAGAACATGTTAATGAAATTTTAAGGATATACCATATGAAATTAAAAACATGGAAGTGAGACAAAAATACGATTTCTCTTATGAAAATTCGGCAGCCTAACGGCGTCACTTGAACTTCAGTAAAAATGATTTGACAAGATCAAATAGGGTCTCTCATAATATGATCATAATAGATCAGTATGATAGATATAGATATCATACCCCAACATAATAAAAAGGAACATGAAATACTTGACATGAAAAATCAAACTTGAAAAATGAGAAGGGTGAAAGAATCCCTTAAAAATTCGGTAGCCTAACGGCGTCACTTAAACTTTCATAAAACGAAATGATGAGAGTAAGAGGGGATCTCTCATCATATAAACATGAAAAGGGTATTAAGAGGAATATAAAAGAACATCCCCTCACATAAGAACATGGAGCATAAAAGGAATGACATAAAAGAGATTACATGAAAAGAAAGAGAGATGTCGGATCCCTTACCTTAAAACGTAACTCTTAAAACTCAATGGTTTAGACCTTGAGGGCTTGGGGCACCTTGGGAGGACTATTTGGTAGGTAAGGAGACCAGAACTTCGTTGGGGGAGAGTTGGGAGTGAAAAATAAAGGAGGAAAGGGTGGGTATTTATGGGGAAAGTGAGGGGACAATGCATTAATGGCCAAGGGATACCTCACAATTGCTTTTCTCAAAACCATGTGCTCTCCCTTGTCATTTACCATGGAGTTAGGCCACATGGGGCCCCAAAAACAATAATTCATCACCCTTGGCCGGCCAACCCTTAAAATATCTCATGACATCATCTTGACAAAGTTATGTTGTCATTAAACATACTGAAACCCTAAAACTGCATTTTTACTATTCACTGAAAAATTCATCTTTTTCAGAAAAATCCCAAAATTTCACCTTAACCAAATATCGATGCTCTAATTACATTTATGACTCCATTTTATAAAAATAATTTTCTAAATATTTTTAATTTAATTTTTAAATAAAAACACTATTCATCGAGAATTCGTTTTTTTCAGAAAAATCCCCAAAAATTACCATAACATAATATTGATGTTCTGAGTTCAAAAATAAAGTCCTTTTTATAGTAAATATTTTTCTAATTATTTTTAATTAAATATATAATTAAAAAACACTATTCACCCGAAAAAACTAATACTTGGCTAATAATTTATGAAACCGTTATTTACCCATTTTATTGAATCACATTACTTAATCTAGGTGTCAAAATTATATTTAAACTTTCTTTTAGTGGAATTACTAATCCATTTGGTCACATTACAAATCCTAAGCATAAAATCACTATTCATAATTTACTATTCATCAAAAATTAAGTTTATCTTATTAGACTCCAAATTCCTTACTGAACACTTTTGAAGAAGACCATTTTTTGAAAATCAATACACATCATTAATTATTTTCTGTTTACATAAACATTTTAAAATATCTATTTTTCAAAATTCATCAATAAATACATCCTAAAATTATCTGGACATTTGAAATTTCACAAACATCACTAAAGAAAGAAATCTTAATTTATTCATCCCAAAGGATTACACAAAGAAGGTAGGGTCTCATCACATAGCCCCTTATAACACCGGTATATGACCTAAGTGTAAGGTGTGCTATGGTGAGAGAATCAGAGGGAGGCTCAGATAACATTGCCCTAGTAGTAATCTCTACTAACTTGAACTTCTCCCGCAGGCGTTTCCATTCAAGCTTGACACGCTGGAGTTCGGCTTGGGCTTGGTCCAAAGCGAAGCCCAAATATGCCACCTCCTTCCCAAGCTCTGATAAGTGGGCTTCATAAGGTTCGAGTCTACAGGATGAAGCCATCGACTCCTCTTTCTACATTAACCATTAATATCTTATTATATCATTAAGAGTAATTTAATATACTACTCAAAAAGATTGGGTCGTTACAATGATATTCTTCATTTTATCTAGAAAACCAAAATAACTTTTTCTTATACTACATCTCTTTTTATCAATATTGAAAATGTTTCAGGATAGACCATTAGCTAGAGTAAGCCATTAATCATCATTGGCGGTGGAATTTATACCTTAGGTAATAATAGAATTTCTGGACTCTAGGAGTGACAGGAGAGACATTCCATTTCATATACCTTGGTAGTCCACTATTTTAGTGTAAAAGAAAAAGGATATTTTCGAAAGATTTATATTCTACATTTATTAATCAATTATCAAGAGGGAATGGGAATTTTATATCTCATGAAGGGAGAATATTATTTGTTAAATATGTGATTACATCAAATTATGTCTTTGATTTCTCTTTATACAAATGTCCAAGGGTCCTTCTAAAAAATTTACAAATCATTATTTGTACTTTTATATAGTCTAGTTCTATTCATGAAATGAGGCTGGATAATATTAAAAATAAAAGTGTGCATTGATCCCATTAACAGGAGGTATTGGTATTAAGGATCTCAAAAATTGTTAATTATGTATTCCTTGGAATGTTCACATAGAATCTGATTATATCTTGTTACTATTATCTTGATTTTATATCAAGAAGGTCTAATTCTATGTTGTCGAGTGGAAATTACCATTATCTTACCTCATCCATTTTCCCAAACCTTGGGATATCCATCAATGATATCATGAACAATTCCATGTCAATGGTGTTTTTGCAATCCAAATATAACTGTTGTAAAGCACCTTAGCTGGAGAGGCCCCTTAAAGACAACATGGATGTGCCTTCATGCATTCAGAATATATCTATTGCTAACATACATCATTGTTTCAATAACTTGAGACTGGTAAATACCTCTCATGTTTCTTAAGAGATAAAAACGTATCAATTTTTTATATGTATATTCTCATTTGGAATCCTAATGCAGATGGAATATTCGACACCCAATAGCATTATAAGCTCAATTTGAGGGAAATATTGGTATTCCATCATGGTTATTGAAGTTGGAAACACCCTTAATTCGACCCTAAAAATGGTTTCACATCTATAGAATATGGATGGTCTGATTATCTTATACTAGGCTACAAGGGAATGGAATTCTACCATCCTCGGTCTATAGATTATTCTTGCAAAAAATTAAAACTGTTCAACATGTTTTCATCTGCAACATTTTAGCCTCATGTTTCTTGGGAATCAACATGATATATTTGGTGTTGATATTTTTACAACTCACTCAGTGTAGGACCCACTTCATTTAAGGCTGTTGTACATTTGAGTGATCAAGTTCATATCATATTTTTGACCATTATTGTCTCCACATATTCATATATCTAGAATGATCGAAATGACATAATCTTTCACATAAAATCTAATTAATTTTATACTGGAATGATGTCTATTTATAGGGATGTATTTTATTCCTCAATGTTTCAAATAGGTGATATGGAAAATAAATTTTATGATATGAATATTGTTATTTTTATGGGTTTCAATGGAAGATCCAAAAGTCCTATAGTGGGTGAATCCATCCAGTGGATCCCTCTAATCTCATTCAGATAAAGGTGAACGTTGACAGTGCTACCTTCAACACACTGGCGACCTCAGGTAATAGGGTTCTCTTTCAGACACATTGAGTCCTCCTCAAAGGGTGCTTCAATAAATATACTGTTCTTGGGAGGGCTTATGGGGTTGAATTATTATGCATGGAATTTGTTATCAAATATGTTTTCCACCATGACTGGAGGCTCCTTATGATTGAATTAGACTCAAATATTACCTTTGAATCCATAAATGACATATCTAGTAATTCTCCTTGGAATGTTATTCTTCAATGATTTTAATATCAATGTCTATCGAACCACATTAAATGGTTGTCTCGTATTTCTACATGGAATCTAATAAAGTTTAGGATTCCCTGTAAAAAGAGGATCTTTTGAAAAGAGAACAATGTGGTGTTTCAGGATACTAGAATTTTGTGAACCCATTGTGAATGAAGACGTGCATGGTGAGATTCATTCCAATTTTAGTAACACCCCTTGTACCATATGATCTCTCCCTTTGATTTATTGTTTTATATAAATTTTAGGATCGATCATTCCTAGATTCCAAACCTTTTGGAGTAAATGAAACCAACAACATGAAAAGGTGTTGTCTATGCTTGTGATCATCTACACACATGCAATAAATTACATATTTTAAAATTTTGAATTCAATTCTTAATTATTCTTATTTATGATAATCCATTCTCAAATAAATTAATAATATTATTTAATTAATAATAATTTTTATCATAATTTTTGTAATGGACTAGTCCATCCCACGATCATGATATTGTCCTCTTTAGGCCTATCCTAGATGATTTTTCATTCCCTAGGATCATGCTCTTAAGAACTCTCCCAGAAAATTCCTCACGATGGGATATGTTTCCACATTGCCTTATAATGGGTTTCTTCATTCTCCCCCTCCATAAATGTGGGATTTCCATAATCAACCCCTAGAATGGCCTAGAGTCTTCAATGGAACATCAAATGGAAACTAGGTCAGATACCATTTGTGATCGCCCAATCGAGCCCTTGATCATGATATTGTCCACTATGGGCCTAGCCTACACAGTTTTAGATTTCTTGGGCTCTATCCCATAGGAATTCTATAAAAAATACCTCATAATAGGATAAGTATCCACACCACCATATAAATGGGTTCTTTTTTCTCCACCTCCTCCAATGTGGGGTTTCCATATTCCTCCCCCTATAAGATCCGAACATCCTCAAAATCACATAAAATGGAAAATAGCTCTAATAAAATTTTCAATTCCCCAGTCTAACCCATGATCATGTTATTGTAATCTTTGGTCCATGCCTAGATGGTTTTTCTTTCTATCTTCATTGTCCCTCAGATATTCTCTAGGAAAAGGCCTCATGATGAGAGAATTATCAACACAACCTTATAATTTTTTGGTTCGTTCTCCTCCTCCTTCAATGTGGGATTCCGATTATCCACACCCTATAAGTGCCCATCATCTTTGATGGCATATCAAATGGACAAAAACTCGGATACCACATTGAAAGGTCCTGGCCCGGCAAAACTCAATGATAGTGGTCGAACCAGTGGGCTACATGAGATTAAGTGCATCTCCACAAATTCCATTGGCTTTTGACTAGTAGTAAGGACCTTTGGTAAGGATATGGGGTGACTATGACCACATAGAATAATGTATAACATAGCGAAAAACAATATATTACAATTAGAAGAAGCATAAAGAATAAGGGAATAACATTAAAAGCATAAAAATTATCCATGAAATGAATTATAATTGAAGAAGATGAATTTTCATAACAGATACCATGATGATGTAAATTTATGATAGAAAAATTAAATATATAAAAGTGATGGTATGAGGAATAATCATAGGCTATACATTAATAAAATCTTCCAAAAAAACCATGACACTACATATCAAGCATAGGCTTGGTCCTCCACCCCAAAATTTCCATCCACAATAATAAATAAATCAAGCAATGGGATTGGTATGCCTCCCTGTATCTAAACCAACTAACATAAAGTCTACTCAAGTACCAAATGACACCCAATATGGGTGTCAGATATAATCTCAGTTGGCTGGAACCCACTGTGTCTTGACCTTTCTGTTACTTTCTATAGATAAATTGCATTTATATATATATATATATAGAAAATTATGGAAAAAATAAATAAATAATAATTATAACTTGTTCTGAGGTCCCAAGAGGATTCCCATCCCATACCACCTAATTTGGCGTAAGTCGGAATTCTGAATGATATACTTAGTGAAACATAATATCTATATATATATACATATAGAAATTATAGAGAAAAATGATAGACCAATGAAAAGGGAATAAGAAAAAAAATTATTTTTCTTGGGGTAAAATCCATAAGTCAAAATTAACTTCACCAAATGCAATAGAGGACTATCACAAAGCATAAGGAAACTATATGTAGTATCAATAACAGCTTCTCAATAATTTATATTAATATTTACAAATTCCAAGGTGGAGTCTTATCCCATCCCTGAGGTATCTTTTGTGTAATTCCCCGACCCCAGTTACCCAGAGCCAGTGCATTATTTTAATACATTAGCATGGTTACATGTTATGAAGTCCCTAAAGACCGATCAGTTTAGAAGACTTGGAAAATAGATTACATACATTAACATTACATTATAATTTAAAACATAAAATTTATCATATATATTTCTTTTAGAATGACATCATTTATCTTAACCATGCATATCAATCAGAATACACTTTTTTGAATCCTAAGAAAATAAAATTTAATAAAGGGGTGAGCTCAGATGCCCAGTAAGTTTATGTAATTTAGCGGAAGCTATAAACATTTAAGGAAAGATTTTTGTTAAAAACAATATCTTTTTTAAACATAAACTTGAATATAATATGGAAAAAATAAATCAAACATTACCCTATAATCATGAACATGTATATTATACTAGTTAAATAATCACATTTAATAACTAATTTCATAATGAGGGAATGCCTAACGCCGGACATCATTACAACATAGTCAAGCCCTTGTGCCAAGACTAAAAAATAAATTTTTTTCAAGGCCTTGTTCCAAGACACTAGTTTGTCTCATGAGACTTACTGATGCATCAAAGAGCTATAGCGAGCTCCACCGATCTCTTTCTAAGTCCACTTCATTCATTGTATGAAAAGGTTAGAACATAACATAAATATTCGTATTAAAACTAGCATACAAAATGTCAATAAATTAACAATAAACAATAAATGGTATAAAAATAGAACATCCACAGTCAAAAACATCATTACTCATTCAAACAATATTAAATATTTTATTATAATATATCAACCCCAATCAAAAATAATATCCAGTAAAGGATGCTGACACAGTTGAAAATGATGAGTAAAACTTTTTGAGAGAAATATCCTTTTTGTAAAATCATTTAAAAGTCAAACATTTTTAAAGGAAGTAATTTAAAAGATATTTTTGAATCAAATTGTCCCATGCCAAATTTAATATTTTGAAAATAATTATTATTTCACAACATTCAGGTTCATATAAATAAATCTTTAAAATCATTTTGAAAGCATGGACATTAATTAAAAAGATGTAGAAAGATAGATCTTTAAAAAATTTAAAATTATTATCTTGATGAAGAGTACCTTTCAAAAATCCATAAAATATTCATTTTGAAATAATTTTTATGTAAAATGGACAGGGATTATAAAAAGTTCCCAGTAAGTACTTACACATAAACAATCTCAGATAATAATGAGATTGAAGAATAAACCCTTACCTTGCACTTTCCTTTAGTTGAGGGTATGTTTAACCTTATGTATGAAGAATGTAGTATGTTGTTAAATTATAACAGAACCATATTAATATTTATGATATCAAACATGATTCATTTATTACTTTATACTTCCCCTTTAATAATAATTTCCAAGTTAAATTTAAATTTCTGGTAATAATCGCTTTCTTTATCGTACATGTTTGAACTTGTTACACTTGATTGTATCACTTAGATAAAGATTTAAATACTTCCAGAATATAAAATATGATTTATATATAATTTATATTAAGAATATAAATATTTATAATAGACATATATATGAAATTAAAAAACAGTTTATGGATACGGTAGTCTGTACGTACGCATAAACGTTGTTTCCCTTTTCATATCGTATTGAACGGAACTAAGTGAATAAGATATATGTAAGCACACACACAAAAACACAATCACACACCCACAAATAGATATATATATATATATAGTAGCATTATTATGTCATATATTACTTAGTTATTTGTAATATATATTTTTATAATCGTCGATGAATGGTGAATGTGGGAATGAATCTCATCGCATCATGGAGACGGTAATCCATACGTACGCATGAGTTGTTATATCATTTTATTAAAGGTGTGGAATTGGATGGTATATTAATTTTATGGAGACATTATAATGTTATTTTTGTGATTTATATATATATATTAATCATCAATATATCCATCCAAATAACATAGTGTTGAATAACACATTACACTACGGCGAGGTGACGGTAAGTAGTACGTACACACGCATGGAGACATTATCATTCATAAGATGAATAGAATAACATATATAGTTGTTCCATATTTATAATAAAATCACAGTATATAGAAAATACTGGAAATATTATTTTAGAATGTAAAAAACAAAGAAAGTGTAAGTGGAAGAATAAGAGAACTTGGAAGAGGGTGGTGAAATCATTACCTCTTCTTTGGGTTCTTCCTTTTGATTTGATCAAAATGGATCCTTATTTTGGTTTTATGAACAAATTAAGGCCTCTAGGTTGAAGGTAGGATAGTTTGGGGGATATTGGGAAGGGGTTGGCCAAGCCAAATGGCATTGGAGTTGTGAATTTGAGAAAAGGGGATGATCCCTTTTATAAGAAGTTTGAGGGGCACCTTAGAAAAAACATAAAATTTTATTTTATAATAAATTCATTTTCTGTTTCTAATGGCTCAAAAATGAATTATTTAAAGTCAATGGTGGGGATGAGTCAATAACCACTCAAACAATAGGTTTTAGATATGTTTAGGTCACCATATTAACCATAACTTTTAGATTTCACTCTTAGTTAAATAGTTTGACATTTACCATGTCTCTTTGTATTTTTATATTATATGGTTAATAAACATAATATAAAATGAAAATCGAACCCTAATTGGTAATTAATGTAATATATTTTATTATATAAGTATTTCGGCTGAACCATATATTTTTAGAACTATTATATCAATTAAAAATTGAATATTTTTTTATTTAAAAAACTATTTTATGTCAATTTTGACACTATTTGGTATTTGTTTTTTTAAAATCATAAAAGATTTATTACATCTAAAAAATTGATCTAAAAATCCTAACATGTCATAATAACCTATAAAATTAGTGTAATTTATAAAAAATCTCAAATTACATTTATTTAGATATTTATAATGTCAATTATTTCAATCCTTCATTAGTAAGGTAATTAGAGCATCATCATTGTGTCAAAAATAAATTTAATTATATAACGTCTAAAAACTATAAATTAAATACCATTATTTAGGAAATGTTTTTATATTTATAATGAATATTTTTAGTCGAATTTATCTTATGTATATCCATATATTAAAAATGTTTTGGTTATTAAACATGGATTTCAACTCTTTTGACTCTTCATTGAATTAAATAATAATAAATGTCCTAATCAAATACAAGTGGAAATAAAGGATAATATTTTTTACTAAGGTTGTTTTTGGTAGAATTACACTTATCCAATAGAATTTGAAAATGTATTAGGGTGATAATATTATCATTTTTACCTTAATTACAAAATTTAATTTTTAACCGTGGTAAAAAAAAGTAAAAATTTACTATTCACAAAAAAATTATTTTTATATTATTGAACAAAATTTTTCATACTGATATCAACTGTATCTCTCGGATTTTTGAAATTCCAGTCATAGAAGTGGTAAAATTACATTTTCTGCGAATTTGCAAATTTTCCTAGAAGGTGGGTAAAAGAGGGTGAAAAGTTCAACAAAATTTTATATTTCTAATATTATTACAAAATGACTCCAAGGAATTACATCGATCATATAAAGGTATTATGTATCTATTTTTACCTAAAATAAATTTAAATAAAAAAAGTAATTATTTAAAAAAAAGTTGATTTTAAACAATAACTAAATTTGTTTCACTATTCATAAAATTGAATGTTTTCAGAAAAATACCAAAAATTTACCCTAAGCAAATATAAATATTCCGAATTCCAAAATGAAGTCTATTTTATCAAATTGAAAATATATTAGTTGAATTTATTAATTTAAATTAATTCCCACTATCAAAATCAAAAGGCATATTTTTAAGAAACAATAGCTATCAAAAGATTGACACTTGTTTATGTCCAATCATAAAGTGAAATTACTTCCAATGAACATCATTGGATTAAATCGTAATAATATAATCTATTTATACTTCAAAACCATTAAATTGTATAATTTAATACTATAAATTGTTTTTATTAAAAAAGATGTTTTCTGTTAAAATATAGTATTTTTCACTATTCACCCAAATATGAAAGTTATCAGAAAAAACCAAAAATTTGTTGAAACTAAATTCTTGTGTCTCAATTCCAAAGAATAATTTTTTTTCATATTGAATATATAAAAGTTTCAAATATTGTATTTAAAAATGGTTTTCCATTAAAAGGCAGTAAAATTTCATTTTTTAAAAAATAATTCTTTTATCTAAAAAATGAATATTTTCTTACATTACGTCTAAGAAACTCAGAATATGGATTATAAAATTATTAGGATTATATAAAGTTCATAATTCAGTTAAAACTATTCATAACCGCTTTTGAATAGCTAGTTTGGTAAGTGGTGGTTCGCTTGAACTCAGTATTGCTTGTAGTGAAAGATATTGCATTACATTGAAGAAATAAAATACTATGAAATATTAGGGTGTTACATTATTCCCTCCTTCAATAAATTTCTTCCTCAAAATTTGAAATTTTTATTTGAAAATAATAGGTTGAAAATAGAAAATACCTTTGAGGTAAAACCCACATCGGAAATTGGGTTAATAAAATTTAGTCTTAATAAGAGGAAAATGGGGAATGGAAAAGTCACCACCAAAATATGATCTTGATTAGGAGAAAATTGGTGAAAATTAGAGACACATAATTGGAGGAAAAACATAAATATTTATAATGAGCGATTGAGGTCATTATTACCAAACAATTGTAGAATTGTGGGCCTCAAAGCCATTAATCTATGATGATTTAGTATTTCATCAGTGCAACAAAACATACGGTATTAGGATAACACATGTTTAGTTTTAAGATCTATTTCTTAATGTTTAAGAATTAATTTCTTCATAGAATTAGAGAAGAAAAAATATATAATTGACAAGTAGAGTTCCATCCATTAACTAATTTCTACCACAAACTCATCTTCCACTCTAATAGATAATATAACTTAAAAATATTTTTTTTATCCTATTGGTATAGGGTTACAAAAAAATGAAATTATAATTCATCTACCAGTCCTTTTGAAAAAAATACATTATTCAATCTGGGATATCACATGGGCTAATGGTAGGTGATACACCCTTTTCACCCTTCGGTTGTAGGTTCATTTCTCGTGACCTTGACGGATGCGACAGGTTGCTGCCCAAACCTCGAGTTTTTATTTTTTTTATGGCAATACAATAATAATCTCAAACTAGACTTATCCAAAATACATTTTTCCAAAATCATAGTAAAAAATGTATAAGGAAGGTAAACACAATGAGTATCCTTTTTTTCACGTAATAACAAGTGAACACATTCATCATGTATTATTTTAAAACACACCATACTCCCAAATTACCATAAAACCATATGGATTACATTCATGCTCCCTTGTTACTTATACAATACTGGATATACTCCTTCTATCCAAAAATGATGTAAACTCCAACAATGATGGAATATAAAAATCATTAATCAGTTTCAAGTTAGTCAAGAATATCAAAAATAATTTAACTAAATCAATCATGTATTATTCCAAAATCACTACCTCGGTATCAGAACCATATTTTGGTTTATCTTCCTCTTAACCATATATTTTCCAAATATTTAATCTCATATTGAGTCACTTTTCTTTATTCCAAACAATCATATGTCCTTAATGAAATCGTATTGCATTACAATCCCTATATACTCAATAATTATTATAACATGTACATCATTAATACAATACTCAAATAACACAATACCTTAATAACAATGTAAGAAATGTAATCAATCCTCTTCATCTTTGGTAGCATCATAACTTTATTATTATCCAATAGTATCATTTTGGGTATACTCCGATGATTTGGACATTGATTCTAATAGTGTCCCAACTCCTTGTAGATGAAGCATTGTACTTTTGAAATTTTTTTCTTACCCTTGAAATCACATACTTGGTGTCATTTTTCTCCACACATATAACAAAGACCCATTCCCTTCAATAATTTACCAATGTGATTCATTCCATAGTTAACACATATGGGAAAATCCTTCTTTTCCCTCTTCCCTTTATCCATCATTCTCTCTTCCATCCTTTTCATAGCTTTCTTCCCTTCAAAGCCACATGACTCAGATAATTCATTAATTTTCTTATTAACCAATGATACTATTTCTTCATATGTTGAAAATACATGGGAAAATATTTCCCTTCTAAATGCAGGATTAATACCGTGAAGTATATGAGCATTCTTACTCTTTGGATCATACGTATTTCTGTAGTTCACATTCCTTGTACAGGGTTCCATTTCTATACAATGGCATACAATATGCCAGTTTACGAATTGCAGTGAATAATTATAAAATTGTAAAATACCTACCTTAAATTGAACAGTTTGTGGTTATAATCCATAATCATAAATAATGTATTATTTGAGGAAGTATAAACTCATAAACCCTTCATAATGGTTTGTAAATAATATGAGAATTATCCTAAGCATATCCCCCGGGTGTGTCATAACCAAGAGTGCAGCAATGCTCGTTGTCTTTCACCAGTTACCGTTCGAGCCTATCTCAATGTGGTGTTTTTCGGATTTACCCCTATATATATATGTTCCATATCCGCCTCTACATGCTCGTATCTAGACAGGGATGTATTTCTTGGAAAACTCACAAAATATCTACAATCACAAAATTCTTGGTTTTTCTTCATTACTAATCCTCAAAATCTATCTTAGGGAAACGTGCTCTAATTAGAGTTTATATAAATCTAGTTTCCAATGTAATTGCTGAACTTCCTCTCATACCAACTATATCTCCTTGACCCCAGTTACCCAAAGCCAGTGCTATATTTTAATGCATTGGCATGATTACAAGGAATAATGTCTCGAAGGACCGATCAGTTTAGCAGTCCTGGAAAATTGATTACATAAATTAACTTTACATTATAATTTCAAACATAAAAAATTGAAAAGATAGTTCATTTAGAACGCCATTATTTATCTTAACACTGCATATCAATCATAATACACTTTTTGGAATCCTGAGAAAATAAAATATAAGAATGGGGTGAGCTCAGATGTCCAGTAAGGGTAAATAATTTAGCAGAAGCTATAAACTTTTAGGGAAAGATGTGTGATAAAAACAATAGCTTTTTTAAACCTAACATGAACATAATATTGAAAAAATAAATCAAACATAACCATATAAACATGCACATATAAATTCTACTAGTCGAATAATAAGATGTAATAACTAATTTCATAGTGAGCGAATTCCTAACACTAGACATCATTACCACATAGTCAAGGCCTTGTGCCAAGAATACAAATAAATTTTTTATTAAGGCCTAGCAAGAAGACACTAGTTTGTCTCAGGATACCTACAGATTCATCGAGAAGCTATAGCGGGCTCCACCCGTCACTTACTAAGTCCACTACATTCCTCATATGAAAAATTTGAAACATAACATAAATATTCGTATAAAAACTAGCATACGAAATGTCAATACATTAACCATAAACCATGAATGGATTAAAAATAGAACAACCACAATCAAACATATCATAACTCATTCAATACAATATGGAATATTGTATTATAATAAATCAACCCCAATCAAAAATAATATCTAGTAAAGGATGCTGAAAAAGTTGAAAATGATGAGCAAAAATTTTTGAGAGAAATATCTTTTTTGTAAAATCATTTAATAGTCACACATTTATAAAGGAATTAATTTAAAAGATATGTTTAAATCAAAGTGTCCCATAACACATTGAATCTTTTGAAAAGAATTATCATTTCACAACATTTATGTTCATATAAATAAATCCTTAAAATCATTTTGAAAACATTGACATTAATTAAAAAGATGTATAAAGATAAATATTTAAAACATTTAAAATTCCGATTTTAATAAAGATTAACTTTCATAAATCCTTAAAATATTCATTTTGAAATCTTTTTTTTTTGAAAAATGGACATGGATTATAAAAATTTACCATTAAATACTTACACATAAACAATCTCAGATTATAATGAGATTGAGGAATTAACCCTTACCTTGCACTTTCCTTTAATCGAGGGTACGTTTAAAATTATGTATGAAGAACGTAGTATGTTATTAAATTTTTCCAGAACCATATTAATATTTATGATATCATAAAAGATTCATTTTTGACTTTATACTACCCATTTAATAATAATCACCATGTTAAATTAACATTTCGTGTAATAATCACGTTCATTATCGTACATGTTTTAACTTATTACTCTTGATTGTATCACTTAGATCAAGATTTAAATACATCCGGAATATAAAACATGATTTATATATCATATATATTTAGAATATAAATATGTATAATAGACTTATATTTGAAATGAAAAACACCATTTATGGAGACAGTAGTCCGTATGTACGTATAAACATTGTTTCAATTTTCATATCGTATTGAACGGAAATAAGTGAATAAGATATATGTATGTACTTATATATATTTATATATATATTTATATCTACAGGATAATTATTATGTCATATATTACATAATTATTAGTAATATATATTTTTATAATCATCGATGAATGGTGAATGTGGAAATGAATCTCATCGAGTCGTGGAGACGGTAATCTGTACGTATGCATGAGTGGCAATATCATTTCCTTAAAGGTGTGGAATTGGATGTTATATTAATTTTAAAGAGACATTATCATGTTATTTTCAGTATTTATATACATATTAATCATCATTATATCCATCCAAATAACATAGTGTTTAATAACACATTACACCATGGCGTGGAGATGGTAAGTCATACGTACGCACACATGGTGACATTATAATTCATAAGATGGATAAAATAATGAATATTTTTGTACAATATTTATAATAACATCACAGTATATAGAAGAAGCTGGAGTTATTTTTTTAGAATGGAAACAGCAATGAAAGAGTAAGTGGAAGAATAAGAGAACTTGAAAGAGGGTGGTGAAATCATTACCTCTTCTTTGGGTCATTCCTTTGGATTGGATCAAAAGGGCTCCATAGGTTGCCTTTATGACCAAATGAAGGACTCTGGGATAGTTTAAGGATATTTTGGAGGATATTTGGGAAGGGGTTGGCCGAGCCAAATGGCTTCGGAGGTGTAAATTTGAGAGAAGGGGGAGTGCCCTTTTATAAGAGGGGTGAAGGGCGCCTTAAGAAAAACATAAAATATTATTATATAATATATTCATTTTCAGTTTTTAGTGGACCCAAAATGAATTAATTAAAGGATATGGTGGGGATGGGTCTAAAAACACTCAACCAATAGGTTTTATGTAGGTTTATGTCACCATATTAAACATAAATTTTAGATTTAACTCTTAGTTAAATAGTTTGACATTTACCATATCTCTTTGTATTTTTATATAATATGGTTAATAAACATACTATAAAATTACAATAGAACCCAAATTGGTTAATTAATGTCATATATATTATTATATAAGTATTTTGGTAGAAACTATTATTTTAAGGACTATTATCTCAATTAATAATTTAATATTTTTTAAAAAAATATTTTATGTCAATTTTGACACTATTTGGTATTTTTTTGTTAAAATTATAACAGAATTATTACTTCTAAAATATTGATCTAATCAACCCAAACATGTCATAATAAACTTAAAAATTAGTGTAATTTATAAAAAATCTCAAATTACATTTATTTGGATATTTATAATGTCAATTATTTTAATCTTTCATTAATACGGTAAATACAGCAGCATCATTGTGTCATAAATAAATTTAATTTATTAATGTCTAAAAATTATAAATAAAATATAATTATTTTGGAAGTTCATTTATCTTTCTAATGAATATTTATAGTCGAATATATCTTATGTATAACCCTATATTAAAAATGTTGTAGTTATTAAACATTGTGTCTAACTCATTTAACTCTTCATTGAATTAAATAATAATAAATGTCCTAATCTGATCCATGTGTACCTAAAGGATCATATTTTATTCCTAAGGTAGTTTTTTGCCGAATTAAACATATCCAGAAGAATTAGTACATGTTTAGGGTAATAATAATATCATTTTTCCCTTAATTTCCCTATTTACTTTTAACCGCGATAAATAAAAGTAAAAAGTTTCTATTCAAAAAAATTATTCTTATCTTATTGAACCAAATTTTTCTTATTTATATCATCCTTGTCTCTCTGAGTTTTTAAATTCCACTAGCAGAAGTGTTAAAATTAAGTTTAATGCGAATTTACAAATTTTCCAAGGAGGTGGGTAAAAAACGGTGAAAAGTTCAATAAATTTTAATATATTTAATATTATTACAAAATGACTTTATGAATTAAATTTAACATATATATGTATTATGTATCTATTATGAACTTAAATAAATTTAAATAAAATATATAATTATTTAATTAAAAAGCCTTTTTTAAACAATAAATCAGTGTTTTTCACTATTCATAAAAAAATTGAAAGTTTTCAGAAAAATATCAAAAATTCACCCTAAGATAATTTTGATATTACAAATTCAAAAATTAACTCTATATTACCAAATTAAAAACATAGAATTTTCCTTTATTAATTTAAAATTAATTCCCGTTTTTAAACCCAAAAGGTGTATTTTTAAGAAACAATAACTATCAAAAAATTGACACATGTTTATGCCCAATATCAAAGTGATATTACATACAATGACCAGAATTGGATGAAATGGTAAAAATACAATTTATTTATACTTCCAATGTATTAAAATTTATAATTTATCACTATAAATTATTTTGATCAAAAAAGTTGTTTTCAGTTAAAATATAGTATTTTTCACTATTCACCCCAATAGGAAAGTTATCAGAAAAACACAAAAAATTTATTGAAACTAAATTATTATGTCTTGATTCTAAATAAGAAGTTTATTTTGTCAAATAAAATATATTAATGTTTCAAATATTGGATTTAAAAAAGGTTCTCCATTAAAAGGCGGTAGAAATGTATTTTTTTAAAAATATTTCCTTTATAAAAAAATGAATTTGTTCTTAAATTATGTCTAAGAAACTCAAAATATGGATTCTAAAATTATTAGGATTATATAATGTTCAAAATTCAGTTAATACTATTCATAACCTCTTTTTAATGTCTAGTTTGGTAAGTCGTGGTGCGCTTGAACTCAGTGTTGCGTGTAGTGAAAGTTATTTCATGACATTGAAGAAATAAAATACTATTAAATCATTGGTTTTACATGTTGGGTAAAAATCCCTCAAGGTGTCCCCTTAGAATGTTTTGGGTGTGATTGTGTTTTTTGACAAATCCAAATGTCCATGAATGAGAATGGTTGGTGTTTTATGAAGATAACATTTTAAGGTAGTGATGTTTCCTAGTGTCTTCCAATTTTTGGGCCTCAAAATCAAGAGTTTGATGTTGGAAAAGAAATTATTTCTTCATAGTAGTGAACATTATGATAAAAATTAAAAAAATTGGAAAAGGAATAGAACTGCATACAACATTCTGGGAATGGTATGCGGAGTGTCATGAACGGTATGCGGAGCGTTGGGAATGGTATGTTGGGGCGGTTCACGAAACTAGAAACCGTTCATGGTGGAATGTGATGTAGTATGTGGATGACATGTCATTGAAGGGGGCTATCGACTATGTAGGATAAAAGGAATTACATGGACAGCGTATGCAAAATGGTCCGCTAGTGGATTACGGTTCACGGTGGTAGAATTATTGGTATTTGGTGAAGGATGGATTGAAGATTTCATAAATCTTTGATTAGAGGATTATATATGTATATTTTTATTTATAAGAATCTCTAATCCCACCTATTACTGTAGAGACTGAATATCATTAGAGATCATATTTTTGGTCTTTGATTTTGTCAGACTCTAAAGGAGGTTTGCGATGACGAATTCTGCAAAAGATGAAGTGTATCACACCGAAGAAATTACCTTAAAGGACCTTGAAGGTATTATTAACCAACAATGGGAGACTCGATATGTGGAAGAGGAATCTTCAGTACACAAGAGCGAGAATTCTACAACAGGTATGTAGAAGGGTAGTTCCAGTATGCAGTAGTGAAGAAAATATGCGAACAAAGAATGTTTCATGGAAAGAAGGCAGTTTATAGAGGTGATGCGAAGGAAGTGGTATGTGGGGGAAATAACTATATGCGGAAGTGGAAGAAGTATGAAACTAAGGTGTTTTGCATATAAACAACAGTACTCACAATGAGGGAGAGGAAGGTGGCTCTAAATATGTACAATGATGATTTTGAACGCTTCAAATCAGTTTGTAAAACAATTTTTTGGTACCTAGCAGTACTCGAGAAGGTGAACTTCATCTGTGGGTGATAAAGGGACTTCAATAATGAATCTAACTATAGTAGAGGATGCATGAATTCATGAAAATTAAGGGATATAAATTTCCATATACTGACGTGGACATATAAGTCCAAAAACTGCAAGTACATTCCATTCCTAGATAAGTGAGTGAAAGAAGAAGAAGAGGGTGACCCTTTCAATATGCAGTGTGTAATAAAAAGAGGCAAAGCGAGTAACCCTTGGGAGTGAAGTGAGTAGACCCTAAATATTATAAAGGCAGTTATCCTGGTCAAGGAAGATCTAACCCTAACATTTTACTCATTATTGGTTGTGATCCTTAGTTAATTTGGTACATCGGTGCATTTTAGTTCTATACTCCTTGGACATAGCCCTGTGAGGGTGAATTAAGTGAAAAATCATTGTGTCTTGTGCTTGATTTCATATTTGTTCATATATTGCTATGGGAGGAGGAGATTATTGAGTTTTTCCTAACAAAAATACAAGATCCGAAATTGAAAAACCATTAATCTTTCATACCCTGATTCAACCCCTCTTAAGGTATTTGACAAAGTGAACATAACAGTATCACTATGGTACATCCATTAAATTATATACAATGCCACGAGCCTTTCCAAGAAGATCCTTTTGAAAGTACAAGTGTTACTAAAGGAATAGTAACTATCTGTTTGTACTAGGTATCAGAAATAAGTGACCGAGTATCAACCAAGGATTGGCATATCCATCATTCCAATAGGTCTTTTCATAGCTACCGCTTAGGGAAAAAGTATCGCAAAATTGTATAATAAAAATCATGAGGAAGCTCATCCCTAGTGAGCAGAAAACATAACTTTTGAAATACATTTTCTTGTAATCTTTCGTGCTCAGAGAGTCCAATTGTGGGTTCTTAATATGGGATTCACAATCTCTCCCCATATTAATTTTATTTAAAACAATACAGATTCATATATATCACAGAGAAATCATTCATGAGTGCAACCATTTAATTAACCATTTAATGCAACATGCTTACTAATTATTCATTCCCAAAAATCACAAATAACAATAATTTCACTATATTAAAAACATTTTGAACATTATTAGTGTAAGTAGAGGAAACAAAATTTAACAATTCAAATGTACAAAAAACTTATAAAAATAATTATTTAGCTTTGAAAATTTCAAAGGAAACCCAAATTCATTTTTTATGATTCAACCTAATTTATTTATTCAATTTAAATCATCAACCCAAATTTTCACTTAGTCTCACGTAATTGATATTTTAAATATTCAAGAACAAAATTGCCACACCCATATTTAATAATTTATTTATTTTGTTAAAATTTCTTGCGTTGGGTAGTTCGTGTTGAATCTGACTTAAAACTTTTGGGTTATTATTTAAAGAAATACTTGTTTCATCTTTGGCACGCGACCTCACCCGACTCCTCGAGGCTTGACAACGTGTGACGCACGTGCGAAATATAATTGCGAAGCCTATTGTCTTTTCCAGCACCACCGTGTGACCCGCCCGACGTTTAATTTTACGTTTTGCAGATAAATGAATATTGTTGGGCTTGGCGGTGTCTGACGCATGGGCAGGGGACGGTCGAAGCCGCACAACTTTGCTCGGGTTACTGTGTGACCTTGCTCGGTTCTCCGCTCGCCTGCCAATGTGCAACTACCTAAATGAAATGAATTAACAATGGAGAAATAAAATTAAATGAGTCATCAAATAAAATTAATATAAAATAATAGGCATGGGGTACAAATTAAAATTAATTATTTTGATGGTAATAATAATACTATTATTATTATTATTTTGATGGTAATGTTCTTATTATTGTTATTATTATCTTAATTGATAAAATTTTTATTTTATTTTAGTGTTATCAAAGGAGTCTTATTATTTTTATCCTCATTATTCATACTACAGTTTCATTATTATTATTATTATTATTATTATTTTACTTAATTTGAATGTTTATTTCTTTTTATCTTTATTTCCCCCCACCCACCCACCGTTTTCTTTTTGCTTAGGGCTTCGCCCCTTTTTTCTGTGAATCGCGTCCCCCCCCCTTCGCCCTTCCTGCTCGCACCACCCCCTCGGTGGACTCTTCCTCTTTCTGCACCGCCCCCCTCCGACGTCGCACACCCCTCTGGCGACCTACTGTTGCCCCGACTACCCATCCCCCCCTTGTTTCCCTCGGCCGACCTTTATCCGGCGGCGCACCGCACTCCACCAGCCCTCCTGTTTCCTCCGGCGATGGACCGAGCCACCGCCCCTTCTTCGTCCGGCGTCGCACCGCCCGCCTGACTCCACCCAGCCAGCACCACCACCGACGCGTGTGCCGGCCCCCTTGATCCCATAGCCCCTTATCCTGTTTTTCTTTTCTTTTTTCTTTTTTTCCCTACTTTCCATGAACCCCCGCACCCCTGCTCCCCGTCGTGCGGTCGCACCAAGCCCCTCCCACCCCGGACCACCACCGCGTCGCCCCTGCTCCCTCCCCTCCTGGCGTGCTACTTTGCAGCGGCCTCCCCTCACCGGCGTCAGCCTCCCCTCCATCGGATCTGCTCGCACGGCTTCCCTCCGGTGGTAGCCCCAAGCTAAGCCCCCTAATTTTATTATTATTATTATTATTCATTTATTATTTCATTTATTTATTTCTTTGAGTTTTGTACTTTTTTTTTCTTTTCATCCAGCGGGTATGAGGTGTGTTTCATGTTGTTTTTGGATCCTTATTTTGTTCGAATTATGTTTTAGGGTATTAATTGAGTTGGTTGTGATGCGAATTATTTGCTATTGGAGTTTCTCACCCAAGCTTGGGAGTCTCGGTGTCAAAGGTAGGTGGTTCCATGCCATACCATCTTAGATAATATAAATTTCTCCTTAATTAAATTATAATGTCTTCTAGTGATAATATTTCCTGATGGGAATTTTATTTTTGGACATGCTTCAATATGCATACTGATGAATTTGAGTTGTTTTTAAGTAAATGCCAATGTTTTCCATGTGAATTGTGTTGTTGAAATTTTCAGACGTGTTTTAGTTAATTGTTTAAGGTGTGAAAATTGTGTTTTCATGAGTGCTTGAGGTACGGATGTTATTAAACTGAGTTTTTTAAAAGAAGGAAAACTAGTTTGATGTGTTAATTTTTATTATGAACATTGAGTATGTTTTAGGGGTGCGAATGAGGTTTTAGAAGGGTTGAGATGTGCAATTGATTTTCAAATGGTTCTGCCATCTAAAATTTGTGTGTTTTAAAGTGAGGTCTTGCGGTATGCATATGTGATGTTTTATTAATTGAGAAATTGTTTAATTAAGTGTCGCATGAGATACGAAACATGGTTGGGAAGGTTTTCTAGGTTGTTTCGTAGGTGCGTAATGTGTTTCCAAGTTCTTAGAGGTGTCTGTGTAATTAAATGTTGATTCTCAAATGAAAATGAGGCACTTGGGTGTGTTTTCCGTGTTGCAAGCTTTTGGAATTAAATTGAAAATTGTTCGAACAATGGGAAAACGTGTTTTAGTTTGTACAAGCTGCACTTTTGGTTCTAAGGAGACGTTCTTATATGAAATCGAGTTCTTCTTTCCTGTGAAAAGATTTTCCTTCTAATTTTATTTGTTTTACAAGTTATTAATTGCACTTATTAAATTATACGTGGAGAACGAGAGTTGTATTTGAAAGAACTATGTGTGTGTTATGTTTTTAAAGGGATTCTTACATGTGAAAATGGGCATGCCTCATGTGCAAACTCTTATTGTGCTATTTAGAAATGTTCTTCAAATTGTTCAAATAGATTATCAAGTCATGCAAGTGATCCAAACTATGTTATAAAATGGTTTTGGTGTGCGTGTGTTTTTTTTAATGGTGTTTGGGTATGCAAGCGGTGACTTGTGTGTGTAATGTTTTGTTTGGTTCAGGATATGTGAAAGTGATATACATTATGTGAATGTGAAACATGATTGAGCACAAGGGAAAACCCTGGGTATCTAGGTGGGCGGACTAGAACTAGAGCGCTAGTGAACCGGATGGGTATCATCCCTGTTTCACTTAGCTGGATTGACGATTGAAACACTAACTAAACATATGATATCTGAGGGTCATGGCCATCTAAGCCACGTGCTATGAGGGTCGTGTCCTTCTAAGTCACATTTTTCTGAGGGTCATGTCCTTCTAATCCACGTTTCACTGAGACATGAGGTTTCTAGGGCCCCACACGAGCTAGATGAACCTTAGGGGATTTACCCATAGTGCTCTAACATCAATGTCGCGGTGCCTTCTGTTGGCATATGGAGGACCACTTGGGTGTTAGAGAGAGTGTGTGTGTGTGTGTGTGTGAGTATGTGTGTGTGCGTGTGTGAGAGTGTGTGTGTGTGCCCATAATGACCTTTTCTCATCCTCTTTAAAATCGTGTCTGTGAAATTTATTCTTTTTAGTGTTTTCCTTTAGCATTTGGTTGGTAAATGGGTCTTTAAAAGCATTCTGAAAGTACAATTTTGAATAAGAACTTTAAATTGTCTTCTGATTTTGTGGCATGGAAATTTTTCTCGGTGGCATCCTACTGGGCTTTTAGCTCACACCCTACATACACCCTTGGGTGTATGTAGATTCTTGTTTCTTGTGTATTCCAGGTTGTGAGTCGTGCTCAGCGATGGTGGCTCTGGCTGCTGTTGGTCTTCGTGTGCTGGTTGGTGTTGGTAGCTTGGGGATGAAACTTCTCGTGTCGCATGTGGTTGGTTTTGGAGCTTAGTTCTCTAATTTCTGTTGT
Source organism: Viscum album (assembly GCA_963277665.1). Taxonomy (NCBI): domain Eukaryota; kingdom Viridiplantae; phylum Streptophyta; class Magnoliopsida; order Santalales; family Viscaceae; genus Viscum; species Viscum album. Next base: position 125,775,893 of record OY728126.1, read on the forward strand.
TGTTCATTTTGGATTTTTAGCTAAATTGTAGACCTAAACCTGTTTATAGTTTGGAAGTGTGTTTTGTAGTCTATATTCAGTTTCAGTTATTTATCTGGTTGGTTGTATTTCTGTCTTGTATTTCGGGAAAAACTGTTCCTACTTGTTAAACATGATACCTGGGCACTTATGCTAGCCCATGGGGATCGGGAACGCCCTTCAGGCCTTGCCGCGGACCGGGTCGGGCGCCGGGTCGGATGGCGATCCGGCTTGGTTTGTGACAAAATGGTATCAAAGGGGCAAGGTTTTCTCTCTAGGGTCATTTTATTTTGAAATGGAGTCAGATTGGACCAAAATTAAGTTCTTCGGAACTCGGCGTTCTAGCTACGAGCAATGTGCATGGCCAGCACACCTCGTGGCAGGACTCGAATTACAAAAGTGTGTTGAGGGTTGTCTGTGTTTTTGGTCATTGCAGTTAATCGTGTCTAAGGGAAATGAAAAGGGAGTAGGGTCAGTGGTCCTAGTGAGCTCGTAGGGTCTGGCAATCCATGTGGAGCTGGGGACGCTATCCTAGAATATCCTCTGTGGTAGTGGCATGACTGGCGTATGGCCTCCAACCATACGTTTCAGTCACCCGCTGACACTAGTTTTCTCTTGCGTCGTTTTTCACCTCTTTGTTTCAGATTCGAGGAAACTTGGTTTTTAAGTAAAAATGATTTGGTCTTGGAAAATGTTTTGGACAATGTTTTGAAATAAATCACTTTAAAAAGAAAATGGGGAATGAGGTTTGAAAAGTGTGGGTTGGATGTTTTGGTTTTGAAAAATGGAAAGGTTTGGTTTTGATCCTTGGTACTCTCATGGGAGAACACATGAATGAGTGTATACAGAAAAAGGAAATGGTAAATGACACGAGCAGATGAGTGCCTGGATGGACATGAGGTGGGTGTCGGTGCGGCACGAGAACATGCATGTGCGAGGCTCATGGGACGCCATTGGTGTTTGTACAACCCACTGGTTTTACTTATTTTCAAGATGTTTTGGATAAATGAAATCATGGTGTATTTCAATAACTGGTGATTGTGTGATGTGTCCTTGTAATTTTGAAAGGTTGGATATGAGACGTTTTGAGCCGAGAATCCTTTCTGACTGATTTGTGTCTTGAGTTTGAATTCTTGTTGGTTAGTTGGTGTGAAAGCGTGTGGTTGATGGTCTCTTTTGAAGAGTATGTCAGGGAGCCCTTGAAGTGGTTTTCTCTGCACGTTTGGTGTTCGCTTGCGGTATGTCCTGACCATCGGACCAGTTCGGTTGGGTCAATGGTTTTCTTTCTTGGCTAGTGTACGCCCCAATAAAGAGTTAATGTGCAAATGACGTGCGACCATAGATGGTTCGTTGTTGTCTGACCCTCCAGTTGATTAGATTAAGGGCTCTCCCTTTTGGGTGATAGTGCTAAGTCTTTTCCTTTCTCTTTTCGGTTATGTAGATCCTCTCGCAGCGGGGTGACATATGTGAGGGGAATTGAAGATAGTTTTGGTCTTTTTGAGTTATCTGACTCATCGAGTATGAAGTTAACATCATTGCGTCTAAAGGTTTCCCTGGAAGCGGTGAATGAAATTCCAACGGGGAATGTTGGAGGTGGTTTAGAATTTTCAGTGTCGACCAGTGTCTTGAAGGTATTTTTAGTATTTACATCGGCTGCAAGGGTCATGTTCGGTGATGTCTCGCAGCGTGAGGTCCCTTTGATAGTCAACGGTGGTTTGGAAGTTGTAAAGGAGACTCCAGTGGGAAAAGGTGGAAGCAACCCTAAGTTGTGGGTGTGGTCTATCGTTCTAAATGACCTCTGGTCTTTGGTTGGTTTCATTTAAAGAAAGGTTCGTGTTAGGCTACTAGTTTGGTAGACCCAGTCATATGAGGCTGCTATGGTCATTCGCAGGACTCACTTGTTGGTCAAAACGCGGTTTAATTTCCTTCTCAGTGTAAAGTTCCTCTCAACAGCAACGATCATGTTCAGGTGATGATTGGTGGTGTCATGTTCTCATTTAGTGTGACAAACGGTGATGCGCATGCACCATTTCAACTCTGGTGGTGGTGAATGTTCCCCATATGATCAGTCATATGTTGTAATGTGTTGTGTTTTATGGTGTTTCCTCAGGTGAAATATGATTGTGTGTGGCACCAAAAGGAGAAGCTCCACTCGGGAGTCTTCAATGCCTGACTGTGAGGCACAAGATGCTTCAAACATCAAGGCTCCAGCCCTAGGCCTCGGAGTGAAGCTCGCGCGTGGTCTGGAACCCCGGGAGTGTATGGGAACCCAACTTTATTTCTGTCATCAATGTTAAAAGTAGAGGTAGTTTAAAAAAATTTCCAGGGTTATTCCACTCCGAATGAGCCATCTGGTTGCATGAGGTTTTTGCAACCACGTGGAGGCGTGTTCGTCTCGTTGCCTTAAAGTCTTGGGGGTTGGGTTCCACTGGATGCAATCACTTGAGTGGTCCTTATGAGAGTATATTGGGTAACTCAGTCTCAAATCTGAATGGTGTTTAGACAGGAAATTTTAAGATATTTTTTGTGGACAGCTGTGGTTTCGACGCCTATTGGTCACCCCCCCCCCCTCCCCGCCCCTTGTGGTGGGGTGTTCGGTAACCATCGAGAATTTTTCAAAGTGTTGTATCCTCTGTTCATTCTAATGGCGGCGAGACCCACAATGGGTCTCGCACAATGGTCTCTAGAATAAATCGGTGTTGGCCTTTCCCTAATGGTGGGGAGTCCGCCCGGACCTTTCCATGTTGGTTTTCTAGTCTATCCTTTTGCGTTGGTAGGTTCTTAATGGTGGGGAGACCCACCTTGGGTCTCGCACGAATGTCTCTAGGACGAATCAGTGATGGACTTTTCTTTAATGGAGGGGAGTCCGCTCGAACCTCCCCCTGTCATTTTTCCAGTCTCGTTTCGATCATCAGTGACTTCCTAATGGTGGGGATCCCCTCGAGCCTCCCCATGTTGATCTGTAGCTTCTGTTTTCAAATATGGTTTGGTGATAAGTGATATGAGTGTTTAGAGGACGTGGTTTGACCCCTTTTGTTCTTTTTTTCCAAGTGGTGTGGTTTCGGTTTCAGAGTGCTTGAGGTGTTTCAGCTTGTGAAGTTGGTTCTTCTGGGTTTAAGAGTTCTTTTTCTAAAACAATCAGCTGGAGTCGTTCTAGCTCTTTGGGGTGGGCGACACATATCAGAAAGTCTTTTTATGCATTTCTTGATGTTTTATTTGAGTCACTTTATCTGAGCATGATACTTTGCCTCTCCTTGCTGTATGTTTACGGAGATCCGCCTTGAGCCTTAAGGGAGCGTGGTTCTCTATTTTGGGGTTTGGTCCTAGTTGTGGCTTTCCGGGGACGGAAAGCTTTATGGTGGGGAGAATTGACACACCCATCTTTTCTAATTTATTTATTTTATTAAAATTTCTTGTGTTCGGTAGTTCGTGTTGAATCCGACTTAAAACTTTTGGGTTATTATTTAAAGAAATACTTGTTTCGGCTTTGGCACACGACCTCACCCGACTCCTCGAGGCATGACAACATGCGACGCACGTGCGAAATATAATTGCAAAGCCTAATGTCTTTCCCAGCGCCACCGTGTGACCCGCCCGACATTTAATTTTACGTTTTGTAGATAAAGGAATATCTTTGGGCTTGGCGGTGTCCGACGCATGGGAAGGGGATGGTCGATGCCTCGCAACTTCGCTCGGGTTACTGTGTGACCTCGCTCGGTTCTCCGCTCGCCTGCCAATGTGCAACTACCTAAATGAAATGAATTAACAATGGAGAAATAAAATTAAATGAGTCATCAAATAAAATTAATAGAAAATAATAGGCATGGGGTAAAATTTAAATTAATTATTTTGATGGTAATAATAATACTCTTATTATTATTTTGATGGTAATTTTCTTATTATTGTTATTATTATCTTAATTGATATACTTTCTATTTTATTTTAGTGTTATCAAAGGAGTCTTATTATTTTTATCCTCATTATTCATATTCCAGTTTTATTATTATTATTATTATTATTATTATTATTATTTTACATAATTTGTTTGTTTATTTCTTTTTATCTTTATTTTTCCCCCCACCCCCCGTTTTCTTTTTTGCTTAGGGCTTCACCCTTTTTTTTCTTTCTGTGAATCGTGTCCCCCCCCCTTCGCCCTTCCTGCTCGCACCGCCCCCTCGGTGGACTCTTCCTCTTCCTGCACCGCCCCCCTCCGACGTTGCACACCCCTCTGGCGACCTACTGTTGCCCCGACTCCCCATCCCCCCCCTTGTTTCCCTCGACCGACCTTTATCCGGCGGCGCACCGCACTCCACCAGCCCTCCTGTTTCCTCCGGCGACGGACTGAACCACCGCCCCTTCTTCGTCCGGCGTCGCACCGCCCGCCTGACTCCACCCAGACAACACCACCGCCGACGCTTCCACCGGCCCCCTAGATCCCATAGCCCCTTCTTCTGTTTTTCTTTTCTTTTTTATTTTTTTCCCTACTTCCCATGAACCCTCGCACCCATGCTCCCCGTCGCGCGGTCGCACCAAGCCCCTCCCACCCTGGACCACCACTGCGTCGCCCCTGCCTCCTCCCCTCCTGGCGTGCTGCTTTGCAGTGGCCTCCCCTCACCGACGTCGGCCTCCCCTCCATCGGATCTACTCGCACGGCTTCCCTCCGACGGTAGCCCCAAGCTAAGCCCCCTAATTTTATTATTATTATTATTATTATTCATTTATTATTTCATTTCTTTCTTTCTTTGAGTTGTGTTCTTTTGTTTTTTTTATTTCTTTTCATCCAGTGGGTATGAGGTGTGTTTTAGGTTGTTTTTGGATCCTTATTTTGTTCGAATTCTGTTTTAGGGTATTAATTGAGTTGGTTGTGATGCGAATTAGTTTCGATTGGAGTTTCTCACCCAAGCTTGGGAGTCTCGGCGTCAAAGGTAGGTGGTTCCATGCCATACCATCATAGATAATTTAAATTTATCCTTAATTAAATTATAATGTCTTCTAGTGATAAAATTGCCTGATGTGAATTTTATTTTTGGACGTGCTTCGATATGCATACTGATGAATTTGAGTTGTTTTTAAGTAAATTCCAATGTTTTCCATGTGCGTTGTGTTGTTGAAATTTTCAGATGTGTTTTAGTTAATTGTTTAAGGTGTGCAAATTGTGTTTTCAAGAATCCTTGAGGTACGGATGTTATTAAACTGAGTTTTTCAAAAGAAGGAAAACTAGTTTGATGTGTTAATTTTTATTATGAACAATGAGTATGTTTTAGGGGTGCGAATGAGGTTTTAGAAGGGTTGAGATGTGCAATTGATTTTCAAATGGTTCTGGCATCTAAAATTTGTGTGTTTTAAAGTGAGGTCTTGCGGTATGCATATGTGATGTTTTATTAATTGAGCAATTGTTTAATTAATTGTCGTTTGAGATGTGGAACAGGGTTGGGAAGGTTTTCGGGGTTGTTTCGTAAGTGCGTAATGTGTTTCCAAGTTCTTTGAGGTGTCTGTGTAATTAAATGTAGATTCTCAAATGCAAATGAGGCACTTGGGTGTGTTTTCCGTGTTGCGTACTTTTGGAATTAAATTGAAAATTGTTTGAACAATGGGAAAACGTGTTTTGGATTGTACAAGCTGTACTTTTGGTTCTAAGGAGACGTTCTTATATGAATTGACCGTTTTTTTATATTGTTATATTATTATTATTTATGATTGTTGGAATTGAATAATTAGTGAGCATGTGTCATTAAATGGTTAATTAAATTTCTACAATAATGAATGCTTGATATGTGATATATATAGGCCTCTATATTATTTTAAATTAAACCAGGATGGGGAGAGAATGCGGGTCCAGTATGAAGAACCCATAATTTGAATCCCTAGGAATGATATTTGACAACACAAAACACTGATAATGTGATGTTTTAAGATCATAATGATATGTCTTTCATAGTAATTTTATTATACTATTTGTTGATATCGATTCCCTAAGGTACATCCAATGACAGACCTATTGGAATATGGCCATGCCAAGAATTAGATTATGCCCCACTCCATATGTGTGATACCCAGGATGAACTCAAGGATACCATTCCATGAGTGATAGTTTGAGTTTTTTTGGATATCCTTGGATGGGCTAGTGGCAATAGATATTATTGAATGGATATAACATAATGATACCTTATTAACTATCTCATACACCACCTATAAATTTATAAATATTAATATAAATGCATGATATTCATTTATTGATACTACATATAGTTTATTTATTCTTTTTGACTCTCCTCTTGTGCTTTTATTGCACCTATTTTTTTAATATAGATTAAACCCCTAGATAAAGCACAATCTTGTGGGTAAGGATGTTTATTTGGTCTATCATATTACTCTAGCCTTACTAAAAATTTATATATAAATATGTATATATATTCTTCATTTCCAAGTTTCTCATTCAGAATTATGGCCTATGATGAAGCAAGTGGTATGCGAAGAGTGTCTAATTAGTAACTCATAAAAAGTTAAAGTTATTTTTAATTATCTAAGTAGGTAAATTTATTATATATATGGAACAATACTATTTGTCTACGACATGAAATTGAAAGCTATAGGAACTATTAATGCTGGCCTACTAAGACTATATTTCACACCCTATTTGAGCATAGTTTGGTAACTAAGTATACATCATGTTCACATGTATAGATATAGTTATGTGTGTCACTCCCGATGCCTGATTTCATTGCTATTTTGGATTGGGATTTGGTGGCAGAGGACCGAGCCAATGCTAGATATGTCATTTCAGAGTTATTTTTTGGTATTTTTGGTGGTTTTTATAGCATGAAGTCTATTCTTAATCACTATAGCTTTAAAATTTATTTATTTACTTTTGGAATCATCGATTGAAATCATCATGGTATCCGTTATAAAAATTCAGATTCCACATTTATTATTTATTTATTGGGTAATTAATTTCCTTATGATACTATCTATTTATTCTTTATTCTTTTTCTACTTGTTATATATTGTTCCCACTATGTTATACCTTATCCTGTGATGGAATAGTCTCCCTACAGACATACCCAAGTCCCTCTCTTCTACTTTTCATCCTCGTGTGTTTGGGGAGATGCGCTTGCAGTTTTGTGACCCACCAGTACAACCAGTATCATAGATATGAGTCGGTTTGAGTCATTACAATTATCATATGAATTTTCTTGATATTATCATCCACCATAATTTTAATTAAATTTATTAAATTTATTTTAAATTAAATTTTCTCATAAAATTACCTTGGATGAAATTTGGTGAATACCCATATGAATCTACCAAACATATATTATTCTCATGTATTATTTACTCATGTGAAATAGGGAATAAATGTCTTATAACATACTTGTATGACATATACTATCAAATTAATTATTATATGAATTAAATGATTTTTTAACGTGTAATTATTCAATTTATGTAGTGTAATACCTCTATATGACTCACACAAGATATGTAGATCTGAACATTACACAAAAATTAATTAAACAAATACACACACACACACACACACAGATATATATATATATATATTAACACCCATCATAAGGCATGTATTATTTGATTAATGACCACCCTCAAGAATATTTTTATCATGGTTACATAGTATGAAAAATTAATTTTAATTATATGCAATTTGGTATAAGTACACTGTGTTTTCAAGAGAGCTACATGGAGTGTTTATATTTGACCGTATACCTAAGGAACAAGACTAGGGACATGGTGTCTAAGCTATTATTCAGGAAAAAAATTTATTAAATGGAATGTATAAGGGCTACCAATTATGTGGACTCAGAGTTACGCAATCAACGGTCAGTTATGCTGTGTATGAAAATACATGTCCTATATGGAACATAATAGAAAACATTCTACGTATATGGACCACACTGTGTGTACTTTGGTTGAATGTGTTCCGGGATAGCCTCGTCAATATGCAATGTAAGAAATTAAATACATTGTGTTTATTCAATGAACATGGATTGAATTAATTACAAATTAATCATGGTGCTTTGAATAGTAGTAACAAATGTGTACTCTTCTGTCAGCTAGCCAGAATCCTCAGCAAATCCAATTGATTTCTTAGGTTATATTTTTTCATTAAATTAATTAATTTGATTAAATATATGAGAAATTAATATGGATTAATCATATATTTCAACCATGTTTAAGGAAAAATTATATTTTTATTAAAAACAAAATGGTAATGCATAAATCAATAAATGATATTAAAATAATTATAAATAATTATGTGACATATATAATACAACTTATAGGTTCCAGATATTGTGGGATTGTGTGATGAGTCATTCCCAACATCACTTGTTTTCATGGTCGGTGATCAAATCTAGATCTACATGAAGATAAAAGTTGTGATCAATTGAATTGAAAAAAAATATATAATAAATAAAATGTTGGAACCAGAAAGAGGATCATTAAATATTAATTATAATTAATTTAATCTATTTATTGAAATAAGTTTCATGAATTATTTATTTATTTTTGGATATGATGACAGATCTATGTTGTACAATCGTTCTATTATATTAATAAAGAGAGGATTCCCTCTAGGAGTGATCCACACGTGTTCCATAAATATTAAAATGTAACCATAGGAATCTCTAGGTTCTACCACTGTAGAACCTATCACTTGTGTCATTTTCTATTGGTCACCACAAGAATCACTTCCAAATTATTCTCACTGATCTCTCTTGACTTGAGAGTGAATGGTGGATGAAGACCGCTCTCCATTCTAGGGTGAATTCTTAGATAGGGACCTCTCAAGGGCTTGAGAGGATTCTCTTTGGCTATCATTTTTCAATACATAAAATAATTGCATCAGTGTGAAAAAAAAATTGGGTTTTAATACCACTAGGGTTTGGAAATAAATATTTTCAAAATTTCCTTTTAATATTTACTTAATCTCTTGCAGAACCCACTGTCTAAAATAATTATACTATTATTAATTTCTGAAAATGAGAATAAATTTTTAATTCAATAAAGTATTATTTAATCAAATAATATTCAATATTTTTTTTTCACTTGGCATAAAAACTAGGTCCAACATTATTTAAATATATTTATCTAGTATTGAATAATTTCTATTTATTTAAATAAAATTGGAAAATATTATTTTCTAATAAATAAATAAATATTATATTCACTAAATAGAAAATAAATATTTATTAAATACTAAAATCTCATAATATTCTCTCAGATAAATGGTGATGGAATATATGTAATCAAGCATACATGAATAATTATTAAACCACATGTGAGAATAATATTAATTAAAAGTGTTAAATAATAAATAATATTATATTATATAATTTGGATTGTAGATACACCCAGTGTCGGACCCTCTGGGCCTCTTTTTTAGTGGCATTAGGTCAATAGACTAATGTCCAAGGTTTGTGTCTAAGAACCCACCAAGTTAACTGTATAGAAATAATATAGTTTTTTCATGAGAAAATACCTCACACAGATGCCCACTGTGTAATATAATCCCTTTAACATTATATATCTAATCAAGTAGGTTGAATGTCATTTTCATCAACCTATGTGCTCGATGTATCTTTCATTGAACTCCCGAAAACCAAACATTATTTTAGAAAACCGTAGCCATGAATTTATTTTTGCTATATAATTTTCATAAAAGGGACTAAGATATCAATATTCATTAAAGAACATAAGCGAAAAGTATTTTCTCTCAATATTCATTAATTTAATATTACTTGTGATGCACCCAACATATCCTACCTCACTATGAACACCTGCCTTCATAATTTTGATCAATAAATCAATGTACATGACTAATAAAAATCATCAATAACAATTATAAATCCTCAGAATCAATAAAAACATCCACAGAATGAAAAATACAATGACACATAAATATGGATTTAATTCTAGCAAGTATCATTCTCATAATATACTATATTTGATAGTAACAAGGGCACACACCATGAGAAGGTGCCTCAAATTTATATGATCCTCATACCTTAATCTCTTGTATCATTTGTGTCTCTCTAATAATATCATCTATCTATAGAAGATATATTTAAGAATAGTTTTTTTCACTTTTGGGTCATCCTAATAGACGAGATCTACTATGAACTATTTGGGTGACAACTACTCTTAACAAATTATGACATACCATATTACATAGATTAATAAGCATGATGTGATAAGGAGTTTATTAATATTCAAAACTACTAATAAAAGTGTTCATAAACTATACAGAAGATGGATCTGGGGAACTAACTTCACCACAATGGAATGTTCCCCAGAAAAATACCACACCACAGATCAAAAATAAATCAATAAGGAACATCATCAAAGGTTAATAGATCAGATAAAACAATGCAATGGTTCCACCACAATCAGAGAAAAAAGAAGTATAAACTCTTACCTTCTCAAAGATATGAAAACCATCCTTAATGGTGATCCAACACAGAACAAATCCATCCAGAATGAAAAAATAATATCAAAATCATCTAATAATCCTATTAAATAGAGAGCCAAAAAAGATGCAAATGAATAAAAAAACATACCACTTCCACACCACCCTGAAATCCTACTTCACGATGCTTATACATTATGTAATACAATTTAAAATCAAATAATCCATGGGGATCATATATGTGAAAAACTCATCAAATTTTTATTAATAACCAACCATTTATTATTATAGGACATGTAATCATTACAATATATGTACTAACTTAACATTGTGTACCATATTCAATATATATTCCATACAGAACATTCACGGTGTGTAAACCTATTACCCATTGTGCATTCCTCTGACAGTCTACAAAAGCTGCATATTTTTACATGAAAACCAATAATAGATAAATAATCCTTCGAACATGAAAAGAACACCATAAAACCATTAAAACATTTATACTCAGACTCCTATAATTTAAAACAAATTCCCTTCCCCAATCATTAATTCATTTACCCTACAAAATCTCCCCATCCACAAGAGTCCCTTTTTGCACCTAATTAATGAGGAATGCAAGAAAAGGGGATCGAATTTCTTGAAAGCGGGTAATGGGGTGTTACACCCATATCCATTTCCATGCAACAATGAAGAGATAATAAAAAAATAATACCAAATGAATGAATATATTTATATCCCATAATAATAGTATGGAAAAATTATTATAAATCATTAAAGGGAAAAATATTATCCCACAAGAGTAGGAAAAAGTGTTCATCTCTCTTAGAAGGAGGGGACTATTATAAAATTTCACCATAGGTATAAACATCATTCTATGTAGCTCACTATGATCCACATTCTCACGGTCCTATTAGGATTCCATTGAAGGGTCTTTTATATTCATAACACAAGGCATGTGTGGGGAGATCTCATTTATGGGTGTGTATAATAATCCTCAGTTGGAACTCCAAAAAACTCAAAATAAAAGGGATCAACTCTAAACAAATAGTTTAATTAGTCTATAGTAGGAGGGAATTGAAAACCAAACAATAGAGTATAAGAATTTACATTTCCACTCCAAAGCCATATACGACTAGTCATATCATCATCATTTGAATTCTCAAAATCACAAAGATACACTCTTCAAATACTCCTAGTCTCAGGGTATCACCATATATCCTTCCATGTGATTATACTCATGGATGAATGGTTTAACTCATAAAGGATCTCTCACTCTGTGATCCCTTCTATACCTAATAGTAATTGTTCTATAAGTCTCCCTTATTAGATATCACCATGTTAATGGAATATCCCTACTTTACCTGATTGAATCCATTCAACAGAATATTCTTATCATTAAAACCATGAAGAAAGAAATGATATAATCTAGAAAAATATGATAATTTGATAGGGTATCCCACCCAAGCCTCATGGGGGGCTCTATGAACCCTAGTAGAACCCAGATGTACTCGACACACAAATTGGGGATCACTCCCAGGACCATTAGGGAACACCAAGAACATAATATGAAGCTTTTATTATCATAATTCCTAGATAGGGGATCACACCCAAGACAGATAAGAGATGCCAAAACCCCTATCAAGACAAAAAATCATAACACTCAGAAAGGGCATCACACCCAGGACCTCTATAAAAAACCACAAACCTAGTCTTGATCTACCTTCCACGTAGGGGATTATATATGTGATTATACCAAAAACCTTAATAAACCCCCTAGTTAGTAGGGGTCAATGACCATATATATATTGGTCATTCTGATACCTCAAACCCCACCTAGAGAAGAATATATGATACAGTATCCTACCTCAATCTTCTTGGAGGGATGTACAAACTATATTAGAACAAGTACTATAGAGGGTATTATAATCTTATGTTAAGGATGTCTTGTATCTCAATACCATTGGAGTGAAGTACCAAGGATGAACACACAACTACTATTGATCTGCCCATTTCTATGACAATCATCCTGATGGTATCACCTCACGACATATTTATCATTCCCAAATAGTGTATGTTATCATGTGTTATATAGAAAACTACTCAGGAAAGACTACTCATGAGCTTCCATCAGAGTCTTGATAATGGAGATGAACATGGGAGAATTACCTAAGGAGAGTAAATGAAATTTCCTCCTATGGTATTAGATGTATCTCAGGAGGCCAACCCTAGGTAATGTTCCCCCTCTATACTCGATGTATAAGAAGGAATGTACATGGTGGGTACTTATTATTACATGACATGTGACCCTTCACGGACACTTAGGTGTTTCCTTGATGACATGGACTAGTTGTTCATGTTAACATACACAACATGTAAATAAATTAAATAGAGTTTTCTATAATCCCATTCAACTAGTCATGCCCTTCAACTTGTAATTGTGTACCTTTTCTCATGTAATGCATCTTCTAGTGTCCTTCAACATTTCCTGATCCCCATGACATGGCATGTTTTCCCATGTCCACGACCACATGGTCAATACTTACTACATGGTGTGTTACAAAATTACAATTAATGAATTTTCAAAATATAATATTACCCAAACCGAAAGATCATTCTGTGTGTTCTATAATACTACATGTCATGTGATGGGGATTTATTAACTGATAATCACTATGATCCACCTAAAACCCTTATTTTCACCAATTACCCATAGATATAACACTAGAGAATCCCTATAATTGATATAAAGTCTCTAAAAAAATAAAATGATACATATATGAGGGTTGGGACATAAAACACTAAATCCTCCTACCTAACAGTGAAACTCCAAATCTTTGGTTCTAATTCAATTATTGTAACCTATTGTGCCTCAATTAAATCTTGATCACCATCAATAATAGTGTTCGGTGGCACCTCATATCCCTTGATTCACCCTCAAGTTGGTTTTCACTAAAAGGGGCTTCTCCCCTTTCTTAAATAGGTCATAAATGATACTATGGGTAAGGGTATAATTATGTTTGTTAATTCAAATTCATTTAAAAAACAAACTACCATCATTTAATACCTTGTAAATGTTCACATGTAATCGGGAACTAGATGATGAATAAAATTATGTTATACCTAAGGTAAAACATAGATTTTGATATCCACCATAGTCTTAGAATTCTAATCCAAGGCTCTGTTTAGTAGTTATTGTATATTTCCATTAAAAATATCCACTTGTGATAAAATCTATTTAATATGTTTTATATCCTCGCACCGATTCTCTCTTGGCTATATAATTCTTCCCCAAATCAATTCCTAACACTATATGTTTTCCAAAGTCTTACATAGAAAAACTATATTCATTTCAAAATCTTAACCTCCACCTATTTAATGCTTTTAGGGTCGGATTCAACACCTCTAAATCACAAGAATCCATAAAGGTGGGGTTGAAATCTCTAGTTTATTACATTAATGCACCATGGAATGGTCTATTTGTGAGACCCGTAACCCTATGATTTTGTAAAGTGTTTTTGGGTTTTATGTTGGTGGGCATGAGTCATGTTTAATTGCTCAAGGTGTGGGGAGTAGAGTGGTAGTTAAAGACTCACTCTATAAGAGAGAGGGGAGACCATTTCATAAATATTTTTGATTAAAAAATGGGATATTGAAATTAAGGAAATTAGAAAATAAATTTATAATTAAAGAGGATAGTAATAAGAAAGGTACTAAAATCTCTATCCCACCCATTGTAATGCTGATATTTTGTTACATGTACCTCTTGATTTAAAATTTTTATCTCTTTTTATCCTTTACCATAGTAACTAATCATTACATGTGTTACTTATTTTTATACCCTAAAATTAATTTGACCATATTATTTAATTCTAATTATGATAATTCCAAACATAAAAAATATTTTAATAAATTAAATTTCCAAATAGGATAAAAATTATCTTCAATATAAGTAATCAAAACAATATTTTCACTATTCTCTAAAAATTAACTTTTTTAGAAAAATCATAACGATTCACACTAGTATTATTTTCATGTGTCAATTCCAAAAATAACATTAATTTTATTTGAATAATTATATAAATATGAGAAATTTAATTTTTATGAAAATTATTATTTATTGAAAATATTGATTTTTATGACACGATTGAATAGATGGCCCATTGAAACATTACCCTGGATTTCATAAAATCATATTATCAAATTACAATTTTTAATGTAACCATTTTATGAAAATAAAAATTTTTACCAAAAAATAATAATATATTTTACTTAAAATAAAATATATATGTCTTCCCAAAAATAAAATGTATCTTTTTTAGTCAAAATAATTGTTTCATCAACTTTTACACTTTTATATAGTTATCTTGTGATATAAATTTCATATTTGTAACATTATAAGTTAATATAATTGCATGGATTTTTTTAATTATATATTCATAAATATTATGTGCATGTTAATTCAAAAGGGGGATTCAATTTATAATGTTCCTATTCATTTAATCTTACATCCTGAAAATGTATATATATCTACCTTGTATTTTTAGAAATAAAATACTGTAATTATATAGTTTCTAAAAAAATATTATCAATTCCTTTTAACAACTGTCTTTTATCATTGAATATTTCATGGTTTTTTGTAATAGGGTATTTTGAATTAACTATTGATATTCCACACTGATCGGCGTGAAAATGTAATTATTGTAGTGCCTCTAATAAACTATCATATTGTTGAGTAGAACCACGACAATAGAGTTATTTGATAGTTTCATTATGTCTAGAATATTCCATCAACACCAATATAGTCAATATCACTTCATTTCTTGATGTTGGTAAGGAGGTAGGATGTCAAATGGAGTTATTTACATGCACAATATATCGTTACATGGGACATGCTTGCAATATTTCATATAGAGGGCATGCCTACAGCATAAATCTATTTATAATATTTGGTTGAGTATGAGCAATGGTATATATTAAAATCTATATCATATCTTATGTTTCATAATAAAGGGATCTTGGACCCAAAAATTCATTCAATTGACATTGTTCTATTAGTTTAATACTAAGTTTTAGTTTTATACATTATTTTTTACAAACTATACTTGTGAAAGATATTATCTGCATGGCTAATACCAAGGAGGATCTAGTATCCAATCAAATAGAATAACCTTATGCAATTCATGACCTATTTTTAACACTACATGATATGCATAATAGTATCATTGAGTATTGTCCTCCAGGAGGAGAGGAGGAACCCCTTCAAGAACCTTATAGAATATATATAGAAATTGTAGAGCTGAGAGGAGGATGTAGAAGATGTTGGGTAGCTCGTGTAGCCTCAACTGTTTCATAAATAGATAGGGCGTCTCTTGTATAGGAGCCCCAGTCTGTTGGTCATGTGTGTTGATGGGAATGAGATCTAATTCTCCACTTATATTATCTATAGTATATGGATGGTCCTCCAAATAATATTTCTTATCAGCATTCATATCCCTTTACATACCAATTTGCATCTAACATTCCACAATTACAACAAATTACTTATTGATTCTACAATCTTTCAACTTACATGGTGAGAGAAGAATATGATCTGTGATTGTTATATATTCATACTCAAACCCCACCTCCTTCTAGTGAATCATAAACATAATTTAAATATACAACTAAAGTTCCTATATAAGTTGAATGATCCCCTATAGTGTAACTTCCCTCCAAAAAATTCAATTAACCATTACCTCGATCTAGGAGGAACATGCCCTCAAGCATGCATCCATATATTCTAGAAGCTACTGGCTCACAGTGAGGGTGTGTAAGAGGTAATGTGGGGGGGGGGACTATACCCTCTTATCAATGTTTCATAGTGGATACAACCATAAACTCCCAACATTGAAAGAATATATATATATATATATATAATAAATATGCAGCAGCTGAATAAATAACTAAGAAATTGAATATTAATCAAAACCAACTAGGGTGTGTAATATTCAAGGATGCATGACACTCAAATATAAAAATTCGGAATAGGTTATCGACATGTCCATTCAATCTATACAAAAACTATAAAAAGAAAAAAAAATATGATGCACTAGAATGTCGAGCATATACTAAGTCCTCTACTTCTACTCTCCATCTATAATCAATGCATATTGAGGATATAATGTACGGTTCAGTCCCCTATCCATACCTGCAATCATATAATATTATCAAGTACCAGATGAAGGAAAAGTAGGGTGTGAGATTGAATCCATGTAAGCCACCACCAGCGATGTCTATAAGTAATCCAAGTAGTGCACATAGTTAAAAAGTGTTTAGGTAATAATAATTAATTTACAATTCTAAATAAATAAATGATAGCTTGATCAAGTTTCTAAAGGACACCTGGGGTTTCTACCAACATCCTCCCATTATCGAGATGAATATATGACCAGTCACTATATATATATATTAATTATATATATATATATATTGGTTTTATATTGCATCCACCCATATTAACGAAGTGCGTGTAGACTTAAGGGGCCATATACTAGGAATAATCGGTTCTGGTGGACTGGGGCATAACTCAAACATCTATAACTAGTCTAAACTATTCTATAAGATAAAAAAATAGGGTGCATTCTTAACATATCATAATGATTCGATGATGTCAAGTGAATCACTTGAGATGGTGAGTGTTCCATCATGTAAACATTTGAAACCAGGAACATGGAGCGCGATGCCCACCATCAAAATAACATCAATTCTATGAGACATCATTACCAACACTGAATGTAAGGGAATGTGATACTATTATTCCCCACAAAACCCCTACCATCATTCCACAACCCGTGCTAAGGAATAGTCATTCAGAATGCCTCAAAGTCCTTCATTTTTTTATTTTTGATAATTTACCTTTCAATGGGTGAGGTGGAACCCTTAAAAGGCCCGAATGCTTAGAGAGAATTACATGACCCATAGGACTTAGAGGGAATCACCCAAAAAAAATGTAGAACTAATTCTCCCCAGAATATGTCATGATATCAGCACTCCACGTTCGCAGGGTTGGTTGTCTAGTTTCCCTATTCAGAGATGCATAGGCCTAGTACTGGTGGTAATGAAATAACCTTTCATATTTATAATAAAGGAATGGTGAAATACCTTTTATGCATCATTATCAGAAAGACTATGTATATAAATAGGGCATAACTATTCAATTAAACATTGGATAAAACATGAAATAACATGCGTGGTCATACCACCATTTATAAACCATTTCAATGAAGCTATTTAATTTATTTAAGAAAGGTGACCCATATTTATTTATCGATTAAATATAATGAAAATCATTTAATTGAACCAAAAATTATAAATTACATTTATATGTCTCAAATGAGAATTAGAGAGATCCATTTCCCAGTGGGAAATTACCAACATTGGTAACTTCACTATTAGTTGGTCAAAAAACGTATGGTGTACATTGGGTTTACTAAAACATCTGTATAACAAGTGAAATTCCATTTATAATCAATGTTAAATGAATAGAAGTCGATCCAGACATTTTAAAAATTAACTATAAATGTAAAATCAATTTTCCACACCCACAGGGTGTCCAAAACATAAGTCAACATCCTAAAACATTCTAATCAAGGATCAACAGGTGTATATAAATGTTTGGGGATAAATTTAGTATTAATTAATCAATTAACCAGAGATGCATATAAATGTTTGCCATGTGAGATAATGTAAAATAAACTAAACAATAAAAAACTTAGATAAAATAATAAAACAACTTACCTTATGGTCATTGATGTCTCCTTTTTTTGATGGAATCCTTAAATTTGAAGTAGGTTGGAAGAAATCAAAAAAATTTCCAATGTCCTAAAAATAGGGAAAAATGCTTGAACCTAAATAGATGAATGGGTCTAAAGACAAACTGAAATAGAAAGGGATAGTATTGTAGAGAATACCTCTAGTTTTCCACTGCTTCCTTTTGATCTTGATTCTGACTTTAGATTAGAGAGATATCTCAATACCTAGATTGAGGTTCTTGGGAGCTCATAAGAGGAGTAAATTGAATTCATTCATTGGAATGAAGAGAGTAGAAAATAAAATGTAGTTTATATATTAATGAGGTATTAAAATTTATTTTCACTGTCTAAATAGAGGATTCATGGTTTCGATACATAGATTAGAAAACCATTAACTAACCATACTTAAGACACTTCCCAAATAGATACCCCACATGATTTAAGAACATAGTTTCCTTGACCATGCACAAACCATGAGAAATACCACTATCAAAAGTCTCTAGATGGTCACATGAGCATGCATGTAGAGTTTCATGGGTTTAGACAAACCATGCTGCTCCTACCACTCCATTTTTCCCCTACCCAGTTAGTAGAGACCGTGCAATCTAGGAGACAAAGTTTCTACTAAAAGTGTGGCCTAGTTAATTTTCAATATCTCAGGGTTTTTGGGTTTTGAAAAATCCATGAACACCCTCATAATACCAATGAATCCATTGGTTAACATTAAAAATGAATTTAAAAGGAATTGATACGAAAATCTAATTAGACATACCCTCATTAAAATATGGTTCAATAGAACTATACTTCAATAAAGTAACTCATCCCTGAGTTATCATTATGATGGTAATGATGTATCCTCATCAATGAGTTATGGCCATTGAGCTCATATATAATATTCTCATTCCAAGGCCTCATACTATTCCCATTCGTGTTGTCATAGCACCCATACCAAAGGAACTGACCTGACTTTGTGTGTCTTCAGGCTCTGATCAACGACCTGAATTGGATTCTCCTAGAAGAAAGAATGAAAATAAAAAATCAACCTCAATAGGCTTAATGCAATTTAATCAGTCTAGATAATATCAATAATTATGAGATACATGATTGAAACAATGAATAAACTTGTATCTATGAGAATGTGTTATTAGATAAACTACTAGTCTGATGCATTTCACAACCTCAAAGGGTCTAATGAACCATGGTAGGAGATTATCCTTCCTCAAATTAAATCTATGTCCCAACCAAGATGAGAATCTCCTTAAAACCATGTCTCTAATCCTGAACATGAAATGTCTCAAGAATCTGTTGGCATTTGACACTTATCCAGACTGAGCTGTTATCATGAGTTTTCTGATCAGCTGGAACACCTCTGTAGTCTCCTACATGGATCAAGGTCCAATAAAGTAACCTCCCCTACCTCTATCCAGCACATTGGTGAATCGAAACAAATACTAAATAATACATCATAAGGATCCATCTCGATGGTATCCTATAAACAGTTGTTATAAGAAAACATGATGAGGGGAGAATGTTTCTCCGAGGTACCCTTGATGTCAAGGAAATATGAATGGAGTGTGTTCTCAAACACTTGAATCATATGATCTAACTGTCCATTGGTCTGTGGGTGATAGGTCATGCTAAAAATCCCTTGTGTACCCATATCCTTCTGCAACCCATGCTAGTACTATCATGTAACGTGGGAGTCGATGTCAGAAATAATATAACGTGAAACTCTCTCAAGACATACCACCTCCCTAACCTATATTCTACATATATCATCAACCAAGAAGGTCACTCACATTGTTATGAAGTATGTTTCTTAATCAAATGATCATAAAAACAACACTACATCATTTTTAAGACATTATATGGGAATACCATTCATGAAATCCATTAAAAAACCATCCCATTTCCACTCATGAATGGACAATGGCTACAAAACCCGTTCCTAATGATGAAGTTCTGCCCTCACGTATTGATATGTGGAACACTGAGTGATGATGTAGTTAATCTCATGCTCCCTTCCAGGACACCAATATTGGAGACATAAGTCACGATACATTTTTCTAACACCAGGATGAACCTCTTATGTTGTGCTATAGAATCCTGCAGCAGATCATATCTACTATCTGATTAGACCCTTACACACCCAATGAAAAGTAAGGTATTATCCCCATCCATAGTCTATCAGAAGTTTTCCTCATTATTTGAGACACTTTCCATTAGGAAATGGCCTTTGTGATCAAATATGATTCACATTCATACATATTCCCAAAGATTAGAAGTCACTACTAAGGCTGTGAGAACAATTTGAACATGATCCTCTTGAACCTCAATGTGCATCTCTTAGAATAAGACCATGAGATACCATTCCATATTCTTCTCCTTTACTATACATGTCTTAGTCATCTGGCTCAGATCATCTACAATAATTTTTCTTTTACCACGCATATAATCTTGTTCAAAATAAAACAAATGTATGTACTCAACCCAAATGTGATAATTAAGAGTAAGATCATGTTGTGTAAATATGTACTTGAGGATTTTTTGATGAGTGTATAAATTGAATGATATCCAATTATTTAGTTTCCCCAATAGTGTTGAAAATGAGTTACAACAGCTAGTTCAAGGTTTTATATCATGTAATTCTGCTCAAGCTACCTCAACTGACGAGACCGGTATGAAATGCCTAGCTCATCCTACATTAAAAAAACTCCAATACCAATACATAATATGTCATTTTAAATTATATAGATCTTTCATGGATTCAATAGAATTTTTATCATTGATAAATTAAATCTGACCTTAAATATTGGGAGGCCACTTCATAATCATTTAACTATATTAATATTACACCCTTCATGGTCAATCTAGTAATCTCTACTGCTCGACATGAAAAATCATCAATGAATTGTATGTAAATACTAGGTATCCCCATAAAGCACAAAATTTCAATGTTTTTTTTGGGATTCCCCTATGAAAATTTGTTTCTCATTTTATTTAGGTCTACTAAAACTCCTAACTCAAAGATTATATGACCCATGATGTGGAGTTTTTTAATCCAAAAGTTCCATTTAATAAGCTCAACAAAGAGCTGATGCTCTCACGGTGTATAAAACATGATCTCAAGATAGTTTTCATAGTCATGTTGTGAATGGCAATACACTATGATATCATCAACAAGGACTACTAGGATTGAATCTATATACAACTAGAAAACACTATTCATAAGATCCATGATGCAGGTGAGTTTGTTTTTCAGAATGGAATAACTATATAAATGTATAGACCATACGTAATCATACAAGTTGTGCATGGTATGCTTGAGGACTTGAAAAACACTTGAAAATATCTGGACTTCAAATCTATATTTTAAAACACTATTTCTCCTTAGAGATGGTTGAAGAGTTCATCTATTCTAGGAAGTGGCTACCGATTCATTACTGTGAGATGGTTCAACCGATGGTTATACATTAAAATCTGCAGGGTTTCATCGGATATCATGGTAAAAAAGAATACGGAACCTAAAGGAGAAGTATTGGGGTGTATCAAACATTTAGACTTTTGGTCCTACAATTGTTTCATGAGCTCTAGGAGAACCATAGGTTCTATACTATAAGGGCGAATAGTCACTACTGCTTCTCCTAGCACAAGTTCAATAGTAAATTATACCTCTTATGAAAGAGTTAGACAAAAAATGTCATTAGGATATATATCCACAAAAGATCTGTTATGGGAGGAAATATTGTGGGTTGTAACCCTTAATCATCCATGAAAAAATCGTCAAC
This sequence comes from Viscum album, assembly GCA_963277665.1. NCBI lineage: Eukaryota > Viridiplantae > Streptophyta > Magnoliopsida > Santalales > Viscaceae > Viscum > Viscum album. The sequence continues at coordinate 125,797,918 of OY728126.1, forward strand.
CTATGCTTTCACCCCACATATTTATTACGGCTCGAGCATTGCTCTTGTCAAACTGAGATTTGGATCTCCCTAATGAATGTTCCTACCACACTCTTGTGATGTAAAGATCACCCGTCAATGATATCATTCTATATGGGCTCAATAGAGAAATAACTAGTCCATCTCGATGATTACGTTAAGGCCCATCATATCGAGGTCAAAAATATTATATATGATAAAGGATCCATATATATCATGGGAATAGTCCTTACAATGGAGAGGGCCCTCTGATTGGATACCTAACATGGTATCTAGCGTCACAACTCCATAGAATATCTGGATGTCAAGTCCAAAAATATCCATAATAGTCATATATATAAAATATATATACGTGCATGTTTCAAATAAATATGGCACTGAAGTGGAGTGTACTAGAATAGTACCTCGAACTGAAGATGGTTCGACACTCTACTCCTCCAGTATAGGCTAGAGTGCATGTAACAGGCTTTTACTATGGCCCTGAGTCACTGCCTGGCTGCCCTACACAAGTCTTCTCTTTTGGTGATGAGAATCATGAGTTTGAGTACCTCACTACAAAAAATTCCAACTAGAGACGTATAGAATTTTTTAATTTTCTTATTATATAGAAAATTAAAACCATATCCCCACCCAACGCCCTCAATACCTCCCTTGTAGAACCGACTTTGACCCACCATAAACCAACATACCTTTACCCTTAGGTACCACACAACCCATCTCGTAACCCACCTTACCTGCTTACCTTAATGTACCACTCCTCCCATACCGTACCCTACCTCGCTCCCCCACTAACTACAATGTACTGCATCTCATATCCCACCAAATTTACCATGTACCTCCGCTTTCCACAAATTATTTCCCCACACACACTATATAAAACTGATGTCCAGAGTATTCGATCACTGGACCTACAGATTCCCCCTAAAGGTTCAACCAATTGACACATTCTTCTTATTAGTGAAAAAAATATTTTATTATATTTATATCTACAAAAATATATTTCAGTATTAAATATAAATATAAATATATATATATATATATTTAAATTTATATTAATATACATATAAATATGCTTACAATATATATATAAATATATGTGTGTGAAAATATTTTATATTATATATATATATATTATATGTGTGTGTGTGTTTATATTTAATATTTTTATATTGTTTATAAATATATATGTTAATGTATATGTTTATATATATATATAGATGATTTTCTATATTTATGTTTATATTTTATTATATTTGTTACATGCTTATATTATATATTATTTTGTGTGTGTGTGTTTATATTATATTTATATATATGTTTATATGTCATGTTTATATATATTTATATGTTTATATTTTTTATTTATTTATATGTTTAAGTTATAAAATATGCATATATATATATGTTTATATTATATACATATTTGTGTGTGTGGGTGTCTATATTATATGTTTAAATTAATATATATTTATACATTTATATATAATATTTGTGTGTGTGAATATATATATGTGTATGTATATATATATAATTAGCCATGTTTTAAAATAATGGTAAAAATGACCCTAAAATATCATTATTTTCAAAAAAAAAGTGACAAAATTTAAAATATACGTGTTTTTATATATGTAATTATGTGTATATAAATTTATATATTTATATATATTTGCATGTTTTTGTGTTTTTATATAGATAAATATATGTATGTTTATATGTTTTTATATATCTGTATGTGATTATATATATTAATATATATATATATAAGTGTGTGTGTGTGTGTGTGCGTATATAATTACATCGATATGGGAAAATGAGCTATATAAATATATATATATTTATCGAAGTTTCAGGAGAAAATGTTGTCAAATTTGTGACGTTTCATGAAAAATGATGCCAATTTTGTGGCATATTTATGAAATGTTGCTAAATTGCAGTTTTTTGTACTGCCTCAACCTCAACCACCACCATGGCCTACATAGATGGTTGAATTCCAACAGCATGTCGGGCATGATCATACTTGTTTTCCATTAGAATGTGGGGTATGAGTAGATACTTACTCGCTAGGCACTTATGGAAATGTAATGACTTGAACTGTTACAAATAAAAAATTCACCTTTTTTGTTTTAATAATATTCCCTATTAAGTAATATGGTTTTAGAAAACACAAATTTTTATTTATTATATCTAATTTAATATAAAAGATGATTATGTATCATTATCTTTGATAATATATCCATTGAACATTGATGATAGGATTAGTATAAAATTTGTGTTTTGGGAAATCCAATTGACACAGAAAAAGGAAGTGATGACCACTACTAGTAGGATCATACCCTATAAAACCCATTTATTAGAGCTTCCAAGGGAGAAAACATTTCCAAGATTTTCCCTTTACTAATCCAAATAGTATTCCGATAATATAAGAATGAGAAAAACTGTTTACCAAAAAAGTTCATTTTCACTGAGATCGTATCCCAAACCATGTTCATGAAGCCACCCCATGAACGTCCCACCGTTTCACACCTTACTGTTATGTAATTTGATGATGTATTGAACCGATATATATCAATACCATAGAAATATGAATATTTACATTATTTTTAATATAATAAAGAATATACATTCATCACTTTATTTGTAATTTGTAAATGATTTTTTTGATACAATAAATCAAAAAATCTATTTTTGGTTAGTATTAAATATCATATAATGAAATTACAAATTAACTTATTTTTTAAATAAATAAAATTTTAATATTATTAATATATAATTTTGATCAAATATAAAACATAATATAATTTTTATTAAGTCAAATGTAATTTTAATATGGGTTTGAAAACAATTATGGTAAAAAACACACCATTTCTTAATAAATATATATTTTATTCTAAAAGTAAAAATTCATATAATTAAAAAAATATTTAGAAAAAATGAATATTATTTATTGGAATCGTAATGCCAAAATTATCATATGGGAAAATTTTCTTTTTTTTGGAGATAGAAGAATTTGCAGGTAAAAATTAAATATCATATAAATATAATTTGTGGTTTATGGCATCATAGAGACAAAAAACGTGATGTAATAATTTATATAAATGTGATCCATGTCCAGATAAATGTTTTATTTTTAAAATAATGTGAATTTATGTTTATTTTATTTATTTTTTAAATCCATTATTAATCCTCCAAAATCCATAGTATATTTTAACATTTTATGATCATTTGTTTAAAAGTGTGAATCACCACCACATTTGAAATGGAATTATATTAATAATATCAATCCATGGTCTTGATATACAAAACAACATATTTCATTTTTTAGAAACCATGGTTGAAAACTGTGGCATGGTTTGTGGTTTTGGATATTTTATTATGTTCATTGCAAAACCTAAATAATAATAAAATCCCCTTCATTTTCTCTATAAACACACTCATCCTCCCTTTTTTCTTCAATAAAACTCCTTAAATCTTGTATATAAACAATAATAAAATCACTAGGGTCCTGAAAAGTCTCCTCAAAGATCTCATTAATCCACTACCAATATTTTGGAGTCACACACTCAAGTAAGGGATCATCACCTTCCTCTCCTCCTTTCAATTCAAGCACCTCTATTGGAATTTATATTTGTAATTAAATTTTTTATGATGTAATTTATTTGTAAAAAAAACCTTATTAACCAATTTTTTTCTTTGAATGAGATATCATTTATTCTATCTCATTTTGACCTTTACATAATTTGTTACTATGCTGACATTTTATAAGTTATTTTTCTCTTCTCATTTCCATTCAAGAACTTGTTTTATCTTATTTATCTAAAATTCCATTTTATTATGTTGGGATATGGCCTTCCATATTCCTGTAATTATTAATTTAATTTATAAATGAATGATATCCCCCTTTAACTCTCATTAATCCTCTCATGATCTATTATGTACCCTTGTAACCATACCGAAATATAGTTAAGATTATTTTATTTATTCAAATTTATTCATTATCTTATGAATTATATTTCCAATTTATAATGATGGAATATTTTTTTACATGTCCATATAAATTCTCATTTTATTTATATGTTATTAGGGTCCCATTTATATCTTATCACCCCAATTTTATGAATCATTAACTAACGTCGTCATGCTGCTAAAATATAACTGTGATTTCCCATGACAAAACAATTATGTAGTGAATTACATACCTATTTCCTATTAAGGGTGTTAATATTTATGAACAAATAATTTTTATTCTTTACTTGCATGAATTTATTTCAGTTCCTTAATCGTGGAATAAAATATGATGATGAATGAATCCATGTTGTATGATCTATGTGGAAAACCTAAGCATAAGAATGAAATGAATGTGACAGATGCACCTATAATTATATAGTTCTCTAATGAATTGGGTAATTTTTATTATCATTATATAGAATTTTGGGATAGAGAGTTATCCTTATTCCATTATGGTAATTTTTACACCATTATTTTGTTGTGTTTTAGTCTTGACTAGTGTTTTTGATATAGTTTTTTAAGTTGTTATAACATTTCCCTTGTTATGATTACCATTGTATAACATGTCTCGATGTTAATTATTATGATCACTATTGTTTTTATTCCCCATTTATATGACTATTATCTCACATGTATCACCTTATTTCATGTTTATTCCCTTACTAGTATTTATATCCCACCCCTTTCTTGTGTTTTCCCCAGGTTAACCCATACAGTTTTAAAATCCATGGAATTTTAGAAGAATTCTAAGGATGTTTTAAATAATTTCGTTGTATCACATTTTTTCGATGTAAGTATATTTAAATAATTCCCAAATACACTATAGTTAACATTATTTTTCATTTCATTTTGAGTACTTTTATGTAATAATTCATGAATTAAAGTGTAATAAAGAGAGGGGTTGTTATAGTTGGAATAAGATTGAGGTTTAGTTATTTTCTGGAAAAGAATTAGAAAACTCTATAGAAACCCATAGGGATATGGATGAGTAGAAGAAAACTTACATAATTTTATTTATTTATAGCGTAAGTGGTTTATCATGATAATAATATCTGTCAGGATACTATAGGTGGACGTGGTTCTAGAACAGATGTACCTAGGGGTAACAACTCTAACATGGTGTCCTGCAATTGACTCGAGGTAACCTGATACATGACAATAGGCCTTACTATTCACATGATTCAACACTCACAAGGTATATTCATTTTTAAATTCATAATAAAATTATGAACTATTATTAAAGGAACAAATAAATACCCACAAGAATATATGTTATGAAATATATCGTGAATAACATAGTTTTGAGCATAGAGATTAATTGGTTACTGAAATAAATGTAATTCATAAGTTATACTTTCATTATCAATGGAATCCCATTTATGTGTTTAATATTTTAAAACAATCAGCCCTAATTTTACTTTTAATTCAATCCAATGACCCAAAATAAGAAGAATCAGGTAAAATATCATTGTGACATGCAATGTGATGTCTCCTCTAACAAGACGGCCAACCCGATGGGAGTAGGAATTGAAACCATTATCCGGATACTCTCTCACATGACTCATGATATGAATATAAACCTAGATCAAGAGGAGTTTACAAATACCCATAAGAGAGAACAAGCTGTGATAGAGAGATTTATGATATAGAGGACTTTGACATTCAAGGGATCCTCTAATACTTTAATCAAGGAATAATGAATCAACTCTATTGACAATATATTATCCATTATTAAATGTTTTTAATAAGAGAAGGTTACACATTTTTTTATCATATTAAAGTAGAATTACTTTAGTGGTGTGAATTGATCAAAAATACAAAGACCAAGGAAGAGACTGAAGCAAAGGAGTGAAATAAATTTTATAAAATGTTTCTCAATAAATAATTTCATCAAACTCTCTAACATAAAATTGAAATTTATTTTTCTTCCAACAAGAAAAAAGATGAATAATATATCATGTCATATGATGAAAACATCACAATACTTTCCTGATACACCTCTCGAATTGTAATTACCCCTAAATGTAATGTTTATTACTTATTTGGTGGGTTAAAACCTAGTTTATGTAAATCATTAGCAATCCATGACTTTGATAGAAATGAGTAAATTTTCTGATGTTCCTCTAAAGAAAAAATAGAGATTAGATAATGTATAGTGTATCTAGGGGATAAGTGGCATAATATAGAGTTTTATTCGAGAGATCTGATGGAGAAATCAATCGGTGCCAAGAAATTTCAACATCCCACTTGTAAATGATGTGGGAAAAGGAACCCTTCAAATTTCATAATGGGATGAAGAAATGATTTAGCTTTTGGAAGGAAGGGATCCTAGAAAACATGTTTTTACTTGAGAAACCCACTAATTCAATTGATAAATGGAATTCTCCAGTCAACCCTCATAAAATTGTTTATTTTTTAAACAACAGGGAATCATGTCGCTTTTCAAACCAATGCACTAAGTGAAGGGTTTTTGATGACAAACAATAACCTCCAAGGTGGAAAGGGAAATATTTTTTCATCCAAAAAATTAATGTGGACCCTGATAATTAATTGTGAAAATTACTTTTGTTATTAATTCATGAATTAAAAATTATCTTTTTGAGTATGGTTCTACTCATTCTTTTATATAATGATGGATTTGTCGAACAAACCAACCACTAAAACAATGAATGGTAGTAGATTTGTCTTTGATAATAGAAAATGGATCCATTATTGAATCCCAATTATTAACTCCTACTTTATAAAATTTTTTGGGATAAACATCCCATCAAAAAATTTCATACTCCCTTTGGTATAATATGATTATATTTTGGGAATATATTAGACTTTCCTATATAGATTTATAAAAAATTACTATGATAATGAAATCACTATCTGTATCGTGAATCAACCCATATTTCTATAAAAGTGAAATGATGAGGATGAAACTTCTTTGGAACCAACATCTTATGCGTGGATTTTATTTGCCTACAAGAAAGTGTATCTATGTAAAATGATTGTGTTTAATGAAATTACCATCCTTAAAGACATGCCTATTTTAAGGGAATATTCTAATGTATTTCCTGATAAATTTCATGTTCTACCTTCAATATGAGAGGTTGAATTTTCAATAATGCTTATCCAATGGTTGTTACCAATATATAAGAATCTATATAGAATGACTATTTTGGAACATGAGAAGCTGAAGAAACAACTCACTGTGAACTTGGATAAAGGGTTTATGTTCCCAAGTGCTTCACCATTGGGGGGGGGGTTCACTAGTCATCTTCATCATAACAATGGATGGGTAAATGTGACCTTGAATCGATTATCTTGAGGTAAATAGATCATGATAAAGAATTATTTTCTTAAACCTCATAATGGTTTATTTTTTAATTTTCTATATAGAGTACAATACTTCACCAAGGATGATCTTTGGTCATGATATTATCAAGTAAGGGTGAAGAAGGATGATATCCATAAGACCGTTATTCGTAAAAGGTATAGGAATAATGATTTCATATTGATTCCATTAAGAGTCACTAATTCTATATATATATTTATGTCCTTGATGAATATAGTCTTTAAATTTTACCATTAAAAATTTTGGGTTGTCTTTATAGAAGATATAAAATAGACAACAAAATCGAGGAGGATCATGATGAGCATATGAGAACTATACTATGGACCATATGGAAGGGGAATATTTATGAAATATATGTAAAATGTTATTTCTAGTTGAAGGTATTTTCATTATTAGTTAATATCCTCCAATTTAATGGGATATATGTGGACCCTTCAAAGATGGAAGCAATTAAAGGATGGTCGATGCCCACATCTATTAAAAATATCCATATTTTTTCTGGTTGTCTTAGTATTATCAACAGTTTTTTAGAAATTTTCCATGATTATAAAATCCTCTTACCAAGAATACACAAAAAGGATTTATATTTTTCTAGAGGCATGAAGGTGAGTAAATCATTAAGGATCTCAAAAAGAGGCTTATCACAACACCATTTCCCACACAACCAATTAGTAGGGAACTCTTTGTGGAATATATTGATGACTAGAAATTGAATTTGGATATGTACTGATGAAAAATGATAAAGTGATAGCCTATGCATCTAGGTAGTTTAAAATTCATAAGAAAAACCTATCGCATGAATGATCTAAATTTAGAATATGATATCTTTATGTTGAAAATATGGTAGTACTCTCTCTATGGGGAGACATGTGAGATAGATACTGATCACAATGTCCAATAATATATTTCCAAAAAAAATATCGTAATATGTTCAAGAAATTATAGTTATATCTCATCAAGGATTCTAAGTACCCAATTCATTAACATCCCAGTAATGCAATTAACATTCCAGATTCCCTAAGTAGAAAAAGATCTTCCATCATTATCAATGATAATAATTTAGAATGATCAAAACTTCTTAGACATTAAAATGATGGACTTGTGAATCCTTATGGAAGGAAAATTATCAATACTTTATCAAATGATTTCACAACCATCCCACAGGGAGAAAATAATTTATTCTCAAAAAAATGATGTGGAAATTTAGAAGAATGATGAATCCCTAAGAAATGGGAAATCCACTAAGTTTAATATTGATGAAGAAGGAACTGTAAAATTTGTGTCAAGACAAGTGTTTCGTAAAATCCTGATTTAAATAAATAATTGTTTGATGACGTACATAGTTCAACTTTGTCCCTTCACTCAGGAAGCACAAAGATGTATTAAGATATCTGTGAGTAGTATCAGTGGTACAATATGAAGAAGGAGACCATTGAATAAACATAAAACTGCATGGTGTGCCAGAATTTGAATGTTGAAGGGAATAAATATAATGGGATGATGCCACCATTAATCATACCAACATGGAAATTGGAGAACATCACAATAAAAATTTTCCCCAATCGACCAATGAAAATCATGGGAAACAATGCTATATTAGTTATTGTGGTTCATATTACAAGGAAATATCACATTATCATAATTTTATTGGATATCTCACTAGATCAACTTGCACAGATATATGTTAGATAAGTGGAAAGGATTCATGGCTTACCACTATCAATTGTATCCGATCGAGATCCAAGATTCACCTTCAGGTTCTACAAATGTCTAAAACATGATCTATATATAGAGATGAACTTTAGTGAAACCAATCATCCTCAATTGAAAGGAATATCTGAGTGAACAATTCAGACATTGGAAGAGATGTTGACAGAATGGTCTATGTACATCAAAGGAATATGATACCAACATCTATCTTTGGTCAAGTTCTCTTATAATAAAATTGAACACTTCAGTGCCTAATGTCACCTTGTGAAGCCCTTTTTGAGAAGTGGGGTAGAACACATGAATGTTGGGATGATATTGGGGAAAAAATATCTATACCCTGAAATGGTCAAGGAAACAATGTAAATAGTTAAGACCATACAATAACATAAAAAGGTTTCTTTGAGTCAAAAAATAGATATGTTGAGAATAATTTATGAGACCTAGATTTTGATGTTGGAGATATAAAATTTATTAACATATCTCGATGGAAGTAAGTAATGAGCTTTTTGATGACGTTAAAGCGTATTCCAAGATACATCAGTTGCTTTTAGATCATTGATCACATGAGAGTGGTGACCAACCAACTAGTACTCCCACAAAACCTATATCAAGTACATGATGTATTTCATGAACCCATCTTGATAATGTACAATCAAGACCACTCATATGTACTAAATCCATAGTTGGTATGATTGGAGAATGATATATCTTATGAGAAGAATCCGATGAAAATTTTAGATTCTAGAGACAAAGTTATGAGAAATAGGTCAACCCAACTTGTTAAAGTAATGTAGAGAAACCACAAGACTGAACATGACATGTGAAAACTAGAGGATGTGATGAAATAGAGTTACCCTTATCCATTTTAATGTGGGAAATGATAATTTCTAGTGATAAATTTTTTATGGTGGAATGATTAAAATAAACAAAACTATTAAAAATAAAAAAAAATCTATTTTTTTAATTAAATTTCTTATTATTAATCTGGTTATAGTAAATAGAAGAATTTATTTTGTTTTATTATTTCCAATTCAATTTAAACTTTTGTTAAGTATCATTACCAATGATAATATAGCTACTTAATATTGTTAACATGATTTGTATAAATGTTGGGTCTTAATAAATCCAATTGAAAGGGACAAATGAAGTGAAGGCCCCAACTGGTAGGACTGTTCCCTATGAAGCCCATTTATCAGATCTTCCAAGGGAGATATATTTTTATGTCTTTTACCATGACCAAACCCAACCTAATATATATAACGACATAAGGATGATCAAAACCATTTATGGGAGATGTTTAAGCACCTCGAGATCACAACCCAAACCATGTTCCCCAAACCACCCCATGAAAGTTCCATTATCACACACATTACTCTTAAAGGTTTTCTTGTGTACTAAAGGTATATTTATCAAGACCCTAGATATGTTAATATGAACCTGATTTTTTATAGAATAATTAATATATTTTTAACCAATTATTATTACATTGTAAATGCTTTTTTATTCTGATACAATAATGCATGATTTTTTTCTCAATCTTCAAAGTCAATTAATTAATTTATTAATAAAATAAATTATTGAAATAAATTATTTTTTAATGTTATTATTAAATAATTTTTATCAAATATAAATGTCCATTTAAAATTTTTAATGTCAAATGTAATTCTTATAAGGGTTTGAAAACTATTATTGTCAAAAACTGAGCATTTCCTAATAAATTAAGATTTTATTTTAATAGTGAAAATTCCATTATATAGAATATTATTTACATTAATTGAATATTATTTTAGAAATCATAATTTTGAAATTATCCAATGGTTTGATTTTTTTAAATTTTTTGAGAAAATTGATTTTTCGTGTAAAAATTAAACATCGTATAAATATACTTTGTGTTTTATAAAATCATAAGGACCCAAAAGTGATGCAATCATTGTTATAAATTAGATCTATGAGAAAAAAATCTGTTTAAAATAATGTGATTTTATGTTTATTTTATTTATTTTTTAAAGCCAATATTAATCGTCCAATACCTTTATTATATTTTAAGGTCTTAAAATCATTTCTTTAAATGTGTGACTAACCTCCCCATATGAAAGGGTGTTATATAAATATTTTCATACCTTGATCATATAAAATAATAAAATATACAACCATTTGGTAGAAAAAATGTGAAAAATCCATTGGTTTCTTTTAGGTTTTGTACTTTTTATCATATATAATGCAAAACATAAATAATAAAGAAATACCCCTTATTTCTTATATAAACCCACCAAATATATTATTTGTATCAAATCAAACACCATAGAGATTTTCCATACTCTTACCTCCACTCTTATAGTTCACACAATGTTCTACCAACCTCTTAAGAAGCTCCTCCCAAGATTTTGGGATCACACATTCTAGTAAGGGATCCCCACCTCCCTCTCCTCATTTGAATTCAAGCACATTATTCTGAATTTGTCTTCAGAATTAATTTTTTATTATGCTATTTATTTATAAACATACCCCAATGTCAACTTTATGATATTTAAATGATATATAAATTATTATCTCTCATTTGTACCATTATCTAAGTCTTTACTATTGTGAAATTTACAAAGAGATTTTTCTCCTCTCATTTCAATTGAAGAACATAATATTTATAATGTCTCTTAAATTCCCTTTTATTTTGCTGTGATATGTAATTAAATATTCTATTTATTATAAATCTAATTTATAATTTTTTAGATCCCCCTTTATCACACATTAATCCAGTCATGATCCCTTATTCAAACCCGTTACCTTGCCGAAATATAGTTAGGATTCTTTTCATTATTCTTATTTATTCATTATCTAATGTCATATATTACCAATTTCTAATGTCGGTATTTGTTTTTTAATACCCTTATCACAATACATTTGATGTATATGTGATTAGATACCCCTTTATCTCTCATCACCCCATTTTTATGAATCTTCACGTGACATCAATATGGTTCTGAAAGGTTTCCACGATTTTCCATGCCAAAACAATTAGGTGGTGAATACCACACCTATTTACTATCAAAGGTCTTCAAATTTATGTGAGATAAAAAAATTTATTGGGGATTTATATGCATTTATTCTACACTCCTTAATCATTGAATAATATATGATGATGAATGAATCCATTTTGTATGATCTATGTCGCACACTAAATGAGAGAACGACATGTATGTGACGGGTGCACCAAGAATATATTTCACTCCAATGCATTGAATATTGTTTAAAATCATGAAATTTAATTTTGGCATAGGGAGTGAACCTCATTAATTTATGGGTTTTATATTCACTATGTGGTTTTAGAGGTTTTTCCATGAACTATGTTTATGATGCAGTGTTTTAAGTTATTTTCACATTTCCCATGTTATGATTATCATTCTATATCAGGTCTCGTTGTTCAAGTTTATGATTACAACTCTTTTTATTCCCCATTGATATGCATATTCTCTGAAATATATTCCATTGTTCCATGTTTATTCCCTTACTATGATTTATAGCTCACTACATATGTTTTCCCCCAGGTTATCTCGTGCGGTTTTAAAAGCCCTGAAATTTTGGAAGAATGATAAAGATATTTTAAATAACTTTTGTGTATCCCATGTTCATGATGTTTTTCCAAATTACTAATTCCAAAATACACTAGACTTATTAATCATTTGGGATGTATTATGAGTACATTATGTAATAAATCATGAATTAATGTGTAATAAAGAGAAGGTTTGTTATATGAAAGGTCATAAAGAAACACTGGATATGGCCCATTCTACCATAGAATATATATTCCAGTGGATCTTATAAAGTCTAAGGATTTGTGTTTCCAGCTTCCCAAACTAGTGAAATATTAAAAAACTATCAGTACAAGGATCCTGAAAGCTTTCATCTCCATGAGTAGCCTCATAATATATCTTTAACCAAGAATAAGAAGTGATGATTAATCTATGTGATGCACTGCCCTAGCTTACACCGCAATGTTGCATAAATTTTTTCCCTTTAATAAGGTCTTGGATGAATTTCTCTGATATATTATTAAACATGAATACATTAACATGGGATCGGATGAGAAAAATCATTCCATCCTCAAAACACCTGGAATCTATATGATCATCACCCTCTAAAGTAGGAGGGAAGTGTTATAGCTCAGTGAAATGAGAAGTGTATTCCATAAAATTCATTCCTACTAACTACAGGTTAAAAAATTCTATAGCTCTATCATCCCTCGAATAAATAATCATATAAAATATTCCAAAAATCATCCCAACTATATCTTTATATTGATCTCCATGGGTAATAACATCCCACCACTGCTTAGCAGAATCACGTAGCATATACACCTAAATCATGTCCCACATATCTGGAGGAATCACCAGATGATCAAATATGGATGAATGGTTTCTAGTTAAGAAATATCATTGTGTAGTCCACTATCCCTTGAAATAGTTGGAGGATGTTTTTTCTATAATTCTTGACTCAACTCAAACAAACTCAAGGTATGTCGAACAACACCCTCTAAATTCAGAATCATAGATATAAATCCTTCTCAGAATTGGGCTTTAGATCCCATATCATGAACAAGAAGAGGTACCAATGGTGGAACTACAGGGGGGAACATTTTTGGTTCTATCCAATCATATAATATTAATGTTCATCATTTCCTTCTAGGCATGTTACTAGAGGATTTCATGTATGTATGATGCGACAATTCCAAAAGAACAACTCATAATAGAATTTAATATTTGAAAAGGCTATAGATATATAACTATGATAGGTTCATAGATTTCTCATAGAAATGATCATGCCTCTATGCCTTCACCAAAATCTAGGTGTAGGTGTTAGAAGATACAATAATGGACATAAGAATGTAAGATAAGGCCCACTACCAGCTACTAAGGATGGGTTTCGGTCAATGTATCTATTACACAAATATAATATATAAATTCCCTCTTTTAAAGTCATATTAATTTTAAATTATGTTTTATATAGAGTGAAATATCATTAAATTGATGAATTTTGTGGATTATTAGTTCTGATCCATAAGGGTCCATGCACATTTTGGAGTCCACTTAACCCACACTATAACACATTTTTTCCAATGAAACCAATAGACCATGACTGAATTTTTCAAAATTTACTACTTAATTTTTTTTACTATATATGAAACACTATTAGGGTAAAGAAGACATGTTAAGTTCCAATCCTGTTTTCCAATCCATGTAAAAAATTCCACAATAGTTCCATACATAAGCAAGGCACAATCAATATGCAACAAGAAAATGCATGTTTAAATAAATTTTGCTGGATGATATTCATGGAATATTAGACCTATTGTGCCTATGATGATGTTTTTACCTAAATTTCCTAATTTAATTTGTACTGTGAAGGAGAAATAATCATTTTAATAAAACTAATATCGATAACAACATAAAACATGTGCATCACCCAACAATGATGTCGTATCAACCATAATAGGCTTAATCATTAATTGTAGCTTTGCATCCCATGTAATTTTGGTATCACCTATACATGGGTTAGCTATGTCTAGGAATATAGTCATTTCCAAATTCCATTAACTCATAGTCTCATTTCTATGACCCAAACAATAAGATAAAGGAAATATATCCCACTCTTATTCAACTTTATAACATCCCACTCCGGGATTCACATAACTCGTGCCCCAAACCAGGGGCTCACATGTCCTTAATAATGCCTCCCCATATGCTAAAGTCTATCGAATAGCCATGTTGTTCTATAAGTGGTAATGTGGAGAGATTATACCGTTTTATTAGATTGGCGCAATGGATAAAACCATAACAAAATAATAACAAAATAATTTATATATATATATACCAACATATTGAATAAATATGTTGTGCAAGAATAAAAAAATGACAAACATAATAATAATATAAATTTATTAGGTAATGTCAAATATAAGGATGCATGGCCCACAGATATAAAAAAGGGGATCATGGGAATAACATGTAAAATCAAGCTATAAAAAACTAAAAAAGGAACAAAAAGATTCTCTACTAGAAACTTAATCATATGCTCATTCCTCTTCTTCTATGATCCATTTATAATAATTTCATATTGAGGATCTAAATCAAAGAACTTGTCCTTATTCATACATATAGTCTTATAATCATCATGGGTACCAAATACCACCTGAGTTAGGTGTGAGATAAAATCCCAGTATGCCACCACTAATGGTGTCTAGACATAATCCAAGAAGTTCTCATAGTTAAATTGTTTTTTGGTTCTAATAATTATTTAGAAATGATGAATAAATAAATGATAACTCACTCAGGTTCTTAAAGGACACCGGGATTGTCTAACTACTTTGACCCCTTGCTGGGATGAATTTATAACCATTTAATTTATATATAGATATTATATATATATATATATATCTTATTTATATATTTCATCAACCTATATGAACAAAGTAAGTTAGAACGTAAGTGGTTGTATACCTAGAATACAAGGTGTTGGATGGACCGGGGTGTAATTTAGTCATATATAACCAATCCAAATGAGCCTATATACTCATGAAATAAAGTACATGTCCGACATATCATAATGATTGGGAGACATCATGACCGTCACATTATATGGTGAGTGTTATATCATTTAAAAACATCAAACAATGGATGTGGCGAATCATTACCACTATCTAAGTATTGTCAATGGTGCGAGATGTCATAATAAACACTTAATGTAAGATATTATGAAACTAGAATTCCCAGAACAAACCTTACCATCATTCCACAACCAATTACTAGTCACAGACATATTTTTAATTTTATCATGAAGTAATACAACTCAAGATTCATGTTCACTAGGCCCATATATATATATAAGTTATAATAGATCAATTAATGTAATAGATAAAACATACAATAACATGTGTGGTTGTACCACCCATTATAATACATTTCAATGAAGCTATTTAATTTATTTTTGGAAGAAAACTCATCATGATGAAGAAATTCATTTCAATGAAATTCATTTAATTACCAAAAACATGAAAATTATAATAATAAGTCTCAAATGGGTTCATATATGGTGCCATTTCCATGTGTAAAAATACCTACATGGGTAAGTCTACTTGTAGTTGGGAAAATCACTTAGGAGTGTCTGGGATTCATTTCAACATCCATATTATAAAAACAATAACCTTTATATTCTAGGATGAATTCTTTGAAGCTGTTACATAAATTTAAACCATTATCTATAGAGGTAAATTCAAGATGAAACACCCATGGGGTGTCCATAACTAAGGTCAACAACCTCTAACCTTCTGAACAATGATCAACATGCATTTATCACGGTGCATGGATCAATTTAAATGGAAGAGGGCATGAAACAACTGATAATGAAGCCACTATAATGTATATCATCGTTTGTGGATGAAAAAAAACTGAGGGGTCTCACAAGTTGTTTATGAGGATTTAACATTCACCTCTATGAGTCTAAAAAATGCATCCACTACCATATTTTACATGATGAAAATAGGATAAATCACAAGAGATTAATGTCAGATCCACTTCGAAATCTTGTGATACCCCCATCATTATTATCGTATCAACCTAGAGAGAGACCCATATGGTTTCTCCATTATCACATGTTTCATGAACTCATCCTTTTGAAGATAATGAGCTTACTAGTGCTCCAAAATTTTCTTTTTCAACTGGTATTGCAAGTGACTTGTAAACGATGCTATATTTTAAAATGATCACACATGAGGTTCATACTATGAGTTTATCTATAATGGTTCATTCTATAACGCATTTATGGATATCATGTTTTTAACCTTTCATTTAGAATAATGGTCATAAGTAGAATGACTATAGGTATATTAATATATTCATTGAAGAAAATGAATGATGTGCGCTCTCATAATTTGTTTTAGAAGAAATTGAATTATAATTTCGGATTGAATAAATTAATTTATAGATCCATGAAAAAGTTTTACTAGTAGCCATATTGGGTATGGGACTACTAATCTAGATAACACGATTGTCATCCTTCATACTTATCGATGGAGGAGGAAATTAAATTGAGTTGTTGTTATGGATTGACAACTTATTTTTAATTAAATGAAGTAGGTGAGGGGAATACATAAATTGATCCAGGATATGTGCGAGTAGGGTAAGGATTTGAGGGCGGTATCTCTCCTAACAAATCCACTTCTAGTCAGTTGGAGTATTAAACTACAGAAACGATTACCTTAATCATTCAGATAATTTTTAAACACAATTTTTTATAGTTTATCCTAATTTTCAAAAAATTTAATAGAAATCATATTCATAAAAATACATCTAGAAGAATTGTTAATCTATTACTGTTGTGAAAAATTTTATTCTATATCCTAATATGAAGTCCAGTAGAGTAAGGATAGAACAACCTAACAATACTGTGATTTAAATGAAGGAAATATTGACTAAAAATTAAGATATTTTTGAATGTACGTATGAATGGATATCAACATTACTACACTTTCATTCCCATTAGGAACAAAACAAAAAATGGATATGACCATGAAAAATTGATCACGATAGTGCCAGATAGCATGGAGAAGGTCCTGATTGGACAATATGAAACTCAAAGATTTATGTAGGAACTGATGAAAATGAATTTGGAGAGAGAAACACAATGAATTTTTCATTTGGAAGAACAAACGGTGGAATATTTATGTGAATACAACTAAAAGAAAATCAGAGTCCGACATTTGAAAATATCGAAAATAGGATGATGAATTCTCCATAATATATTGTTAATAGAGACTAGAGTGATCTAAAATAGGGTGTGTTCTCACCTACTATAGATGTGACATTGATTGATAACTTAAAAATAGTAACTACATGAGTATATATGCCAATATTCACTTTTAATGATGTGTTCTAGTGGATTACAAAAGCTTTAACTTATTTTACGATAAACTGCACTCTGAATGACTTTAATTTTCCTTTGATGAAACTTTGTACGGAGGAATTACCACTATAATGGTTGTTATCTTTGTAGTTTTTTGTCCACATTTGAGTAAGGAACAACAGAAACCATACATAATGATGGGATATAGGAAGGTTAATGAAGTTGATCATGTAAGCTTCTTTAATTCTATATGGAATGTTCAAATAATGGATGAGTATATTGAATAGTTTGAACAAGTGGCATTGAGGATTCTAGATTTTCAAAAAATGTGGTACACAAGACAATTTATTAGATATTTTGGACTAGAGGATTTTAATATTGTATCAACTAATTAACCAGATAATAAAAATATGTCGAACTCCCTTTCTTAGAAAGTATTGCGGGAATTAATTTGTGAATGATTACACTATGGAAAACAGTTGTTATCTCAATTTCCAAAGTTGAAATTTTACCTGGTACCGATTTCATATATTCCAAAATTCTCTATGGAAATGAATAGAAGTGAGGATAAAATTAGGAGAAATGGGTATGGAGATAGGTGGAATTGTTTCAAACCTATTATCCAGCATAATAAAGAAGAAGGTGAACTTAAGGGACTATGCTTTACGTGTGGAAACCCATATACCCTCTTATGTTGATGTCCAGATAAGAATTTGTATCTACTGGTTTATGAAATAGAGGATCTGGAAAATTGGAAAGAAATTGGTGATGAAGAAAATATAGATGAAGGGAAGATGGTTTCACAAATTTTTGATGAATAAATAATAGTGGAGTTCAAATTTATGGGAGAAGGAAAATAATAATCATTTCTATTTACTTAAATGATTTGAGAGATACAAGTGAAGGTACTTGTGGATAGTGGGTAATGGAATAATTTTTTCCAAATCCCTTATTATGGTGTTCGATCTAATTTTTATTTTAACTGGATTCTAAGGATTTAAACATATATATGGTCGGCAAACAATGTCGCAAAGAGTGTGTAGATTGATTGTTGTATTTATGGGAGAATATTTCGTCAAATTTGATGATTATGTTTTTTACATGGTGGGTCCAGATGTTGTTTTTATAATTAAGTGGTTAAAAACATTGGAGTACATATTAACCAATTGGGGTTGTTAAATGATGCAATTTTGGTGAGAAAGAACTGAAATCAAGCTATAGGGAATAACCAAAAAAGAAGATTGGCCTGGAATATTACAGTTGGTGCAACAAGAAATGGGGGCTTCTATTGATGGATAGATATGGAGTGTAGATTCAATTTTTTTTGTAAATGTGAAATAAATGGGGAAGGAACAACAGTAATTGGAAATTATTAGATCATTTCTAGAAACATTTTTTATAAACCATGTTGGATGCCGCCTAAGAGAACCACTGATCAGGTAATTTCAATAATTTATGTAGGAACTCCAACTAATATACAACCAAACTAATTATTACATTATTTGAAAGGTGATGTAGACAAATAAGTTGTAGATGTGTTTTCCAAGGGTATCATCAGACACAATATGATTCCATTTTATTGTCCAATCATTTTAATAAAGAAAAAATGGGCACTGGAGGTTATGTGTCAATTATAGGGCATTGAAAAAGATTACCATTCACGATATAATACCTATACATATTATTGAAGAATTCCTAGTTGAGATACATGGAGAAATGTATTTTATCAAATTGGATGTTACCTTGGAAATCCATCATGATGGGGCTCGTGAGGATTTTATTCAGAAAATAGATTTTATAACACATGAGGGTCATTAAAAAAACATCATCATACCTTTTAGGTTAATTAATAAACCAAATGATTTTTAATCAACAGTGAATCTAGTATTCATGACACTCCCAAAAATAACTCTACTATTATTTTTTATGATATTATGGTCTATAGTTGATCCGAGACAAAACACCTTTATTACATGGAAGTTGGGTTACCAATATTGTTATTGTATCACTTGACAACAAACATTCAATAATGTTCAATTTCATAGAAAATAGTAAAATATATTTTTCCATATTCTTTACTTTTAAAGAGTAATGATGAATTAAAAAAATAGTCATGTATTGTTTATTGTTCCCTTCAAGAAAATGTGAAGGTAGGTTCTGGGTTTTTTGGAGAAACTGGATACTTCAAAAAATTTATTGTTTGATATGAAAAAATAGAGAATCCTTTGACAATGTTAATTAAGAAGGATGTATTTTTAAGGATTTATAGTGTGGAATGAATCATGAAATAATTAAAATATGGCATGGTTTTGGTTCTATTATTATCCTAAAATGTTTTTTTCAAAAACATTTTTGAATGAATGTGATACTACTATGTCATGTTTGGGTGTGTATTTGATGCAGGAGGTTCATTAAATTGTTTTTTCATTAAGTCACATCGAGATATAAATCATTACATATCAGTCTATAAGAAATAAATAATTTAATTAGTGTTGGGTTTCAATCATTGGAGGAAATACTTTTTAAGAAATCATTTTTTTGTTTATTCAAATATGAATGTGCCTAAATAGTTACTCTCATAGAGGATTAACACTATTATCCAAAAGTTCTGGTTATATAACATACTTGGTCTAGATTTTGAAATTGTTTATAAAATAAGGAGGTAAAATCATTTTATAGAAACATCAGGAGTTAAAATGACAGAATATGGTTTTGCAAAATAAAGAAAAGACATAATAATGAATCACACGGAACAAAGAGATTTAATTATTCTGGTAAATGATGCCTATATACAAAGAGATATATAAAAAGCACTATGAAATTAGGGAGAAAAATTAAAAGGATATATCTATGATTTTATAACACCTAAAACCTTAGTCTAAACTTTCCTAATAAGGAGGATGAAGCACTATTCCACCAACATCAATGAAATTCCTCTATAATACAATGAGAGACAACTAAAAATATACAATGTTATAGTGTCATGATCACCCAAGTATAATGTGCCTCAATAGCCAATGGCCAGAAGTATATGGTGTTATAGTACCAGTATCCCCAAAGTCTAACTTATTACAGTAGACGTGCCAAAGTACACACTGCTATAGTTTCATATTGGTTTCAGACGGTTAGCTTAACTATTGTCGATTTGAGATGCTACAGTGCCCCAAAATTTGGGTAAGGGACCTTCATTTCCTGAACCACCATAGCAGTGGCACGTTTCCCCCAATAACCCCTTATGTGATCACAATGGGAGCTTGAACCATTGAGTTTCATCTTGGTGCAAATTATGGACTGGATGCATTCATTCCAATCATCATCCAAAAAGGATAAAGATACATCAACTTGATAATAAATATTCTGATGATTCATTACAACTAAAGAATGAATAACAATCTATCTATGAATCACCTATTTTTCATTAAATTTTAGCATTATCTGCATCCTTATGGATAGAACTGAACCTAGTTGAATCATAATTGAAGCAAGATCCTATTTTAAGAGGAATTAGTTCATCTCATTAACTTTGGTCATATGTCAAATCCAAATACCATCTTCAAGCAAGAAATTTGCATTATCTTGTCCTATTAGTTTTCCCCAAAAATTCACCCCTTATTCTATTTCTTAACAATATTTTCGTTCGTATTATATTTGGGTACATGAGTTCAATTAAAATATGTATAAAAGTTTGGAAAGTGTTTTAAAATGGAATGGAATGACATGGATCATCATAAAGTATGTCCGAGAATGTGATACATGTTAATGAAAAAAGTATTTGGCCTAACTTCCATCCAATTTTCTCTAGCCCTTGCCAATAGCCGGAATAATTTGAGAGGATATATCAATAGATTTTATTTCAGTATTTCCTTTCTCACAAGTATTTTATGTGATTAAGGAGGTAGTGTATAGAATATCTATTTATTCTCACAATTTTTTACTCTTACACCCCTATAAGGCTACGATTGTTGGTACACATTTTATTAAATAAATTATTTGAATACATGGATTTCCTAGCACTATCATTAGTGATTGTGATCCCTTTTTCTAATAATTTTGGGATAAATTATTTAACTTGGAGGGAAAGACATTGAAAATAAGTTCATCTTACCAAGCATTAATGGATGGACATACATTGGTTGCTAATAAATGTCTTGAGACTTATTTGTGGTGTTTGGCATATGAGTGACCGTTTTATTTGGCTAGATGGTTACCTTGAGAAGAATATTTATATAACATAGATTCTCTTTCAAAAATGTATATGAATTCATGTTAGTTTTCTTATGGAAAAAAACAATTGACAATACACAGATTTATTCTAGTAGAATCTCTTGTTTAATTGGTGGTACAACATTTTTTGATTGGGATGCTGCTTTGTTTCGCATCTGATAAATCTATCTCAGGATCTATAGTTGATGGTTTATTATTCTAAAATGAACATGTGGGAAGAAACATTTGTTGAGGGTGATATTTTTTATCTTAAATTGAGACATATTGTACATTACTCATCCTCAAAAAATCTTTTCTCACGATTTTTTCATGGTATTGTGGGACTCACTTGGTTTTTTCTCATCATGGAGCCACTACATACTGCCTTTCCTTATAGGAGGGAAATCGAATAAATGTAGTATTTATTTTATCTCAACATAAATGGGCCATTAGTATCTATCCAGTTCAAGAAACTTTACCCAATGTTGTTGACGAAGGGATTGTCTGTGAGGTTGTTTCTGATGAATTTTTGGATTATAATGCCAAACTTGGTGCATCAAAGGGTATTTTTCTTATCTATTGGGAAGTAATCCTATCATAGGAGACCACTTAGTTGGATTATATCTATTTCCTGGAAAAAATTTTAGAATTTCACCTTGATGAAAAGGTGAATTTTTTGGAGGGGAAAATTGTAAACCATATTTGTTCTAGGCCTGCTAATCTAGATAATAGGCCTCCAATCCTTCATACTTATAAATGGAGGGGAAGTAAAATTGAGATGATGACCTGGATGGATAGTTTCTTTTTAATAATATAGGGATGGGAAATAGGAGGGGAATTTAGAAATTATTCCTGGACTCGTGGGAATAGGACATGGAATGGAGGGGTTACCTCTCTCCTCGTGAAGCCTATTCTTCTCAGCTACAGTTTGAAACTAGAGAACCTATTACCCAAAAAATTTAGATATGTTTTAATTTTTTTTATTTTTTCCTTTATTTACAATGAATGTAGTAATATACATATTCATATAAATACATCTGGAATATTTGTTACTCAATTCATATAATGAAATATTATTTTCAATTTCATATGTGAATTACACTAGAGTTATGCTCATATAACCTAACAATAACACCCCAACACCATTTCCAAGTTATATAATAGA
Organism: Viscum album; assembly: GCA_963277665.1. Classification (NCBI taxonomy): domain Eukaryota; kingdom Viridiplantae; phylum Streptophyta; class Magnoliopsida; order Santalales; family Viscaceae; genus Viscum; species Viscum album. Next base: position 125,821,254 of record OY728126.1, read on the forward strand.
TAGGAAAATGACAAGGTGGAGAGAATACACAAAACAAAACCTATCTAATCACTACCCTACTTCTCATCAATGTAATTCAACACCGTTGTAATATAGATAAAAATAATAAAATCATCCAGAAAACTATTTTCAAGAATACCCCACTTCCTCTGAGGACTCTTCATAGGGAGGGAACATATCATCCATGGTATGAACCAATACATTCAATTTCACCAGATACCACTTGAAATATTAGTTCCTAGCATTGATGTAATTATAATATCCCAACTATGCATCATTTAAAACATTAAAAAATGTATCTAGGTCATTGTTCATCAATTCAAAACAACATACATCTCTTTCATTTTAGAGAGTATTTTTTACGGAACAAGGGGAGAATGAATTCTCTACATATAACCAAATTATAAAATATATTACTAGATCATGTGGCTTAGAAGTTGAATCCAAAATCAAAAATCCTCTCTACAATACATCCTCTCTAGCTGCTATGATTGATCTTTTCTAGTAGAATGAGTAACAATTGTTGTCTCCACAGGCACATTCAGAAAAATTCATTTATACTGGGGTCAATATCAGTAAGAAAACATTGGATGTTGTCCTGACTTGATGGGGAGAATTACATCATCCACCACAAAGGAACAAGAAGCCTCTCTACATCCCTCCTTCAATGATGTCCGTAGACCTGGGACACCTGCATCATCTTTATTTAGGCATGCCACTAGTGAAGAAGGATGATCAAGACGTATTCAGTTCAACATGGAATGACCCTACACATATAAATTAAGTTATAACCCAACTTTTAAATCATATTCAATTCATTTCTATACTCTCTAATGGGTTCCTGTCAAAATTTTTCTTTCCATCAACTTAGGTAACTAAAATATCCATCTCTACGCATGTCCTTAGCACTGTGCGATTCTTCAATTTCGACATGAAATCATTACTTATAAAAAATTATCCTACATGATTCCTAATAGAATTTAGTATGGATGGGTTCTGGAATTGGATACATGGACTAGGGAGCCACCACCACATTTCCACAAATTCATTTGGAGATAAAAATGATGACTCAAAATATTTTTTTAATAACTATGTGATGTATTAATTATGATTCCCATTGGTATCAAACCTATAATTTTTATATTTATTCATAAACAATTTTTATTTTAGTTTCCTCTTTTCATCTTCAAATCAATTATGTAGTGTATTGTTTATTATTTTGGATAATCTAGATCAAGATGATGATAACTGTTCTAGAGAGGATGCACCAGAAATGTTGATAGTAGGGAATGAAAAACAAGATAATTTTGAGGGAATCTAGGATGGTTTAATGAATTCTAATAATGTTGTGGTTATTTCAAAAATAATTACAATACTAGGTCATCATCATCTGAAACTTATATAGGTGTTCATTTAGCCACCATTGTTTCATATTCTTCCCAAGTTGTTAAATTGTGGGAGACACTAAATATCATTGTTGTAGATACATTAAATTACATAACAGCTATATACAAATTTTCCTATTTTATTAGTGTACCCACAATGTCAATTAAAACATAAAAATTGATTCCTGAAAACCCATACATTTTTTTCATTTACATCAATATGATTTTCTTACTATTTTTTTTATTTTCATCAACATTTCTTAGAAGGAAGAAAGTTCATTTTTTCATGTGATCTGTTTTAGAACATTGAAGGTAGATTCTCATTTTAGTTTTCTATTGAAATTTATATATTGAATTGTTATTTTGGATTATGTTTTTATTATCATGTATTATTCCATTATAATGTTTTTTATAATAAAAATACATTTTGGTAGTGTTCATTCTTAAACCATCCAAAATAAACCTGAATTTTCATCTACATCTGCTGTGTCAACATCAACTAGTATAACCTTCTCCCTTTTCATTAGTGTTGGTAAATAATGATTAACTTTCTTTATGTTTTTTTTCTTATTCTCTATCTCTAAATTATATATAATTAGAATCCATATATTATCTTGGGGAGACAATGGATTCACAATATGAATCACTGGTGAGGCATAGTAATAAATGTAAAATAGGTTGTGGTGATTTTAGTAATATGTTTGGAGAAACTACATCAAATTATTTCTCTAATAATGATAAATTTTTGGGTCATTATTCTTAGGGAATTCACAATGAATCCCAGTGTTGTGGTGAGGAAACATTTTGTTTCTTCCCTTTCTCAACGAGTAAGTTAGACTTGTCTTCCCTATCTCCAGATTTAGGGCCAGTGTTTTTAACACATTGTAGTGTCTATTGTGATTCATTCTGTTCTTCTATGCATATTTTGAGTTCAAGCATATCTATTGTATTGAAATGTAAATCTCCCTGTACAATTGGTTTAGGTGTTAGTAGATAAAATATGAATGATATAAGCATGGAAGGTGATATCTATGTAGTTGAGGTGAATATAGATTGGTTTATGGGAGGGGTGTGTAATTAAAATGATTTCATGGAGGAGGTATGTAGTGTATGGGGGGTACAATTGAGTTGTGTAGTTTGAAACAAGTAAACTGTATTAGTGCATGAAATTTTTTATTTTATAATTGAATATTATGAAAAATGATATGGTACAAAGTCCTGACATATCCTTTTTAAATAACTCAAAAAATTATTCTATTATGTGAAAGAAAATAATAATATTATTTAATGATATTTTTTAGACAAAATCTGGTATGTCAATTGTAATATAAAAATTAGGGCCAACCCATAATATTATTTGATTTGTCCTGAAATAATGTCAGAAATATTTTACCATTTTTTATAGGCAAATGATAATCATCAAAGTATCATATAAAGAAATGTGGAAATGTTTTTACCCTAACAAATCATGATAATATAGTCACAAATAGTGTATTACAGTAGATGTTTTAGAATAACTATGTCAAATAAACAAAATCATAAAGGAAACATCAAATTTTTTGATAACAAGGTGTAAATGAACAAACATAATGATTATAAACATGGAACCAAAATCAACACATTGATATATCTTTATGTTTCCACAAGTCACCAACATCCAAATCCATAAAAAGTCTATATGATTGGAGATCCATCCTCTACATGCCAATATTTCTTTTACTTGTATCCAACAAAACCAAGTATACAAATGTTCAAAGAAAAAAGTGGGGTGTGAAAACTAAAACATAGTTTGATACCATAAAAAACTATATAATTTTTATGCACATTCATCAATTAGTTATTGTATAAAATTAATTTACAAAACATTTAAATGATTTAATTTTCATAAAAAATCATCCTTTGGTTTTCTTTTCCAAAACATGTCATATTCAAATAAACAGAGTAATAAGACAAATATTTTTCCATGATGAAAAATAGATGTATAAATAGCCTTTCATGAATCAATATCCATATCATTTGGACAAATAAGAATATAAAGTAATCATGCACATAATGTATCCTCAATGCACTAAGGGGAGAATCAAAACACAAGGGTCTAATGAACAAAAACAAATGAGAACCACAACCAGATATGATTGAATCCAATCTACATGAACCTTTTTTCCATGATAAATACTACCCACTAGCTCCGTGACATCATGATAATGTACCATAGATATATTTTACTCCAACAAGGCTGTCATGTTTCTTGTTTTCCCCCACATACCAAGGTCTTCCCATTGTGCTATTACATTGTCATTTTGTTCAAGGAACAATTTCTATATATCATTAACTTATTACAAGGGAACAAATTCATATTTCATTCACAAAATTTATAAAAAAATTTATAGTGATTCCACTCTGTTTTCATGCATTAAAACACATTTCCAATTCAGACCCATCTTTGATGCATTTCAACAAATACATCATGTGAATCAAAACAGTTTTCAATGAAAAATAATTTTTATAAAACATTTCCTAGGCCATAATAGATAAAATTCTCCTTCCATGGATTTTAAATCATTAATTTCATAAATTAACACCTAAATAAATCATAACATAGCATTCATTGGGAATATACCATATCAAAGATATTCCTACCTCAAGAGCAATAAAAACATCATTAACTAAAAAATCAGTGATGAGATAGGAATCGATATGGTTGTCATGAGCTAAGATCTATAAATAGAAATCCATGGAAGAATGGAGTAACCCTAATCCAATGTAAGATAAGATATGAAATCCCAAAAACCCTTCTTGTAATAAGATGGATTTAGAATTCGAACCAATGGGGAGTGGAATATCGGTTTTATAGGCATAAATGGGTCAGAAGATGTGTTAAGTCCCCCCTATTATGGTTCATGAGACTAAAATAACCATCACCCTAATATTAGGTTCCATTTAATCATTTAAAAAAATTGAAACCACCACCCCATGACCTGGTTTTCCCACCATGATATGGTGGCATCTACCAGTAGACTAACCACAGGGATAAGCCACAATGTGGTGTCCCAAACTCGTCTAGTTTAGACTTCCCATGACCTCTTCCATGATGTGGTGAGGTCCCTCTAAATATGGATGATGGGGAGACCCCCAACGTACACCACCCTAGGCTACACCTAATTAATTAACATTTTTACATACATGTTTTACAATAAAGGCCCAAAGAATCACCTCGATTTCCACCACCGTTGTGTTATAGTCTTTTTTTCATCAAAATGGTTCAAAACATCTTCTAATCCACCAAGAGCCTTCTAATCCTATGAATTAAAATTAACCAACTTAAGGCTCAGAAGAAACATACCTATGATCTGGATTGTGTCACAATTCTCCCCACCATAAAAGACATCTACCCAAAAAATGTCTCAGAATCATGAAATTGAAATGAGATAATTCCATTTCATCATCATTAAGGTCTTTCTCTCCCAGGTATCAGGATTTTACCTACAACAAATCAATCTCACTTTTACCAATGGGATCATTATTCCACACAATGTATTATCCCATTGGTCTGAAATGTGAAGTGAACATTCAATCATAGAGGAGTTGGGTTCAATCTCAACATCCTCCCAATCAATAACATGGGATAGATCCAACTGATACTCATCTTGTTAGTAAATAGAGAACACAGAATGGATAATGGTCAAATTTGGAGGTAATTCCAATCGATAATCCACCTTTCTATGTTTCTCTAAAATCTAAAATGGGACGACATAATGAGGTGTTAACCTTCCTCACCTCCCCAAATATCTAAGTTCCAATCACGTCCAAACTCCAGAGAAATCCCAATCACCAAACTCAAATTTCAATAGATGATAATTCTAGTAGAAATATGATTTAGGGGGACCATGATCTGTAGTTAACCTTATCCTTATTAATTACATGATAATCTTCATGTCCTGAATAATTCATGGTCCAACCAATGGTTTTTCTCTAATATCTTCTAAACTAAAAGTCTGTCGGTAAGTACACCTATAAAATTCTCATATAACACCATCCTAACTAAATCCTGATATTTAATGTTATAGGAAAAATACTCTAAGGTATTATGTTTCACTATTGAACCATTTTTGTTGAAGAGGCATGCCTGATGTATATCATTAATAATATGTATGTCCCACTACGTATATCAAACCATTTGTGGATGATAATACATTATCAACTTCAACCAAGAACCCATCATTGCTGGTAATCCACTTCGACATCCAGGAAGGACATGAGGGTCTCTATCATAAATGATAACCAATGTAACACGATAGTGTTTGAAAATCAATCACACATACAAGTTCCCAAGATCCTTTAACTTTATTGAATCTTCAATCTATAATAAATATACTGATTTTGTGAGTTGATCAATAATAAACAAGATTGCATCCCTAACACTAGGAGTATGAGGTAACCTAATCGCAAATTAGATGACTATGTCATCCCATTTCCATACTATAATGGCTAAGGGTTACAATATGTGACGTATCAAGTTTGTTCCACTGATAAGTGACTCGACCTTGTGGCTGAATGGCCTCAACTATGCCACCCCATACACATAGGACTCTGAGTTGAAGAAAGGTTTTATAGTGTTTTGGTGGAGGGAATATACCCCCATTATCAGAGTGGAGCACAATGGTACATAAAAAATATATAAAAAATATCAATAATAATGATGTTTTCAAAAATAGAGCATTGAGATAATAATAAATAGATAGAAGAAATAATAACCAGTATCATATAAAAAATAACGATTCCATGATTATATAAAAAATGGGGAATACAAGGGAAATAAGATAGCATAAAGAATACATATACATGCTATAAAAGCATACAAGTGACCAAGAAATATATCTAATAGCATCTTGAGAACATGCTCAATTCTCTACTCTCATACTCCATCATATTAAGGAAAATAAAGAGGCAATAGATGAGAGATTCCCTTTGTCCCTACCTATAACTATGAAGCATGTCTGGGTACCAATTAATATCCCAAACAGGGTCTGAGTAAAAATTAGTAGGCCACAACTAAAAATTATTAGCATTATCAAGTCTATGAATATATAATGAGAAGTGTACAAGTATAACAAATAAAGTGGTAAATAAATAACATTGTTGGTCTAATTTCCTCATCGAATACCTCTCTTCGGTTACCTACTTTAGCCTATGCCGAGAATGTATTTGATAATTTTACATTTTAATTTATATTTATATGTAAGATATCCTAGGAATACAACCAAGGTGTATATATATAGTTATTATCATATAATGTTCCATAATTTCAATGTAATTTTTTTATACACTAAGTGAGTCCACATGGGTGTACTCTTGGAAATTCACCCAAAAAGGGAAATTTCTACCCGAGCCCTGGGAGCATGTCGTATGTATCCTCAGTGTAATACATGAAAGTTGGTATAGGAATATTCCATGAAATTCTATAATATAAAATTGAATTTTCAGTGAACTATTTATGACATTCGTTTATTTTCTGAAAAATATAGGTGAATTCACAATGCTAATTCATGGAATAATCAATCCTAGACAATAAATGAATCAAAGTGTGGTGTTTTTCTTGATAAGCGCATTAATGAATCAGTTGGAATCCCATGAATCCACCTAAGGAAAACCACAATAGGAATCCAAGTATCCCTCATGTAATTTCACACTATTAAGTAATTTTAGGACCAAGACTATAATCAAGGATTATTTAATTAATCATCTAGTATGATTAATTTTAATAATATTCATGATCATAAAAAATAATCAAACGAGGTCTAGGTGACATTTGTCATATGATTCAATTATCACGTAAACTATTTATCAAAATAAATTTTAAGGTTAATGAACACACCATTAAAGATGTTTATTAACATATCCATGAATTATGGGACTAGAAAGGTATCACACCATTCTATTTTATCCAATTTAGACATTTATTTATATGGTAGAAACTGAACCTCTTAGGTGTTCTGATTAATTGATTATACTGATCTTTATTATGAATTTTATATTGTGCACCATAAGGGGATGACTCCTGTCTAGGTAGAAACCAATAATGATGAAAATTAGGTGACATGGGAAACCAATCCAAGGTGTTATTATTTTATTAATTTAATTGGACATTTAAAAGTGCATCACACAGACGGTATGACACATTGCATGAAAAGAATAATATAAACAACCAAAATTTTAGGGAACAGAGCTAGACCACCTATCATATACTGGACGTCTACTCCTTATCCAGTAGCAGCTTCTAATCACGACTACAACATAAGGAATCAAAGAAATAGATGAACACCCTGAAAATAGGGCATACTATATCACATGAAAATAGAAACTCCTCCCCATGTATCCCTTCTATGGGTGGTTAATCATCATCAATGCATAACTCCATCCACTGAGCACATACATTATCCTCTATCTCATAGGTCTCATCCTGTACACAGACGTAACACTAGAAACTGTGATTTAATCCACAATTAATCACTGTAATTCAATGGTAGAGGCATGAGTTTTTTATATCAACTATTATCACGTGTCTGATGGAACCAAAACAAGCTCGTGAATGTATATTATCTCATCCCCATCAATTAACAACCATGAATTAGGTCATAAACTAAAATAATATTGTTTATGACCAATACGTTGGGATCATAAAACTATATTGTCATCACTCTATCTAGAAGTGAAGATTTCATCTATAGAACTACAAGTACAAGTTACATGTGACACTCCAAAATCATATTTTGAATCTCAGAAAATACGGCCATCAACTACCATTCAATGTTGGCTTCTGGAATAATATGCATCTAAATCTTCCAGTTCAGTGCATTGGATACTACATTGCCTTTCAAAGGCATATAAGTAATATTAAAATCTAAATAATGATGTTATTAAACCCATATTCACTATTTGAAATTCAATCCACACTGAGGGATGATTTATTTGACTTTTTTTTCAGTCCATGTATATATTGAACCGCTCTCCCAAAAAATAATACTTCAAATAATGAATGGAATGAAAATATTCAATGAGATAGAGATCATGTATCATGTAATTTCTCTTATGTGGCCTCCACTAGTGAGACTCGTATTCTATGACCCACTTTCCTTGAATCAAGAGGGATCACAACCTAATTCCTAATGAAACAAAATAAAATGTACAGAATTTTCAAGGGACAACTATGTTCTACATTAGTGCTGAATTTATTGTTCCTTTAAACACCTAAAATTCTTCCTCGAAAGCCTCTGATTATGAAAATTTGATGCCCTTCTTGGATAAGACTATATGAGGAGCATCATGGCATGTCAAGTCCAGGATAAAATTAATATAATATAATATTATCCAATATAAATTTGTAATTTTAATCATGTTCATTGGATGTTTCCAGGAAACCATGACTCTAGACTTTTATAGGTCAAAAAAACTCATATCTTCAAGATAATGTGACCCGTGAAGTGAACATTATTGATACAAAAGTTAGATATTGTGAGATATGAAATCAATATATGGTCTCTCAGTGCACTCAATAAGATGTCAATGTGTTGGGTATGATCACATAAATTATGATAATACAACTAAATATTTTCCAGGAAAATAAAAAGGAATGAATATTGGCACAAATTAAAACCCACATTCATCAGGGTGATAAAAACTATTGGAGTTTTTATCATACCGAATGAAATCAATGAATACTCATAATGTCTATACCTACTTTATTAATCTCTATGAGGTATATCTAAAATCTTAAGTCATACCTAATGATAGCCTGACATCAAATAAATTTTTTAGAATCCCCTAGCTCCTTAGAGTTGGTCTAAGAGGTTTTCTTTTCAAGGTAATGTGTACCTTTTTATAATTATATGTTGATTTAATTTTTCCTTATCCATCCATATTTTAAGGCTACTATAGGCCTTCTTAGATAAAATCTTGGGTGAAACCCATGGTGAAGTATTGGGTCCTTAAACCCCTAATCATCCAAGTCCTCCAACAATATATTGAGCTCCTAATGTTTAGTAAGGAGACATTTTGTTAGGTGGGATTGATACTAGAAGTGCTCTTATATTTGGATAAATAGTAAACACCACCACTCTCTCTCAATAGGTAAACCAAAAATGTAATAATGGAAACTACTAGAAACTATATATATACCAATATTTTTTTCCATAACATTGGTATAGGTACCAAAAATTACCATATACAAACTATTTTTGAAAGATCATTTGTATAGGTGATTGTTAAAAAAATGGGTTGGATAAAATAATTAGTATAGTCTCTAATTAATGACCATATACCAACATTTTTTCCAAAACCATTAGTATAGGTCCCAAATTTTGAAAATACTTATACAAACAGTTTGTGAAACTATTTGTATAAGCCTATACCAATGGGTTTCCAACCCGTTGGTATATGTATTTTGATTTGGAATAACTTTTTTTATCAAATAAAAATGAATAAATCATTAATTAATTAATTTATAAATATAAATATACATATTTATCATATTATGTTTCAAAAAAACATTGTATCTTAGTTGTTAGGTCATTGAGATAAAAATAGGTGCTTTCGGGATCAAAACCAACAACAATTGTTATATAATTATATATAACAATGGTTTTACAAATAATCATTATATTTATTTCATATTACCCACACCTGAGGTTTCCTAAAATAATTTGTATTTGTGTTTACCAATGCTAAACAATCCACTGGAAACCCAAACCTTTATTATATCCAATAATAATAGTTTTGGGTCCTACAACAAATGTTTCAAACTGTTGGTATAGGATTCTTTTCCAATAGTGGAAATGATCTATAAAATTATCACTACATATAAGAAAAATATTGGTCATGTTCCCTGATCCCACAAAAATTGAAAATATAGGTGGTCACTCCACCTAGACCATGATACTCAATTTCATCATGAATTTCCTGGACATCCCATTCTCCTTTCTGAATATAGTTACAACCCTCATGTGATGTGAAATACACACTTTAGTGATAAAAATCATCATAGGATCGATTGGGCTCTAACCAGTCCATCTCAAGAATGATTTTAAATACTATCATATCAATGATTAAAGGTTAGATAAGAAATGATAACAACCAATAATGAGGGGAAAATCATTGCATCGATGTACAATTCCATATCATACTCCCAACAAAGTATCAAGAGTCATCACTCCAAAAAAGTATTCAATACCAAGACAATGGATTTTTGGGATGGATATAGATATAATGGGTTGGGAATCACATAAGTCATGTAAAATGGAAACTAATGTCAAGGCTACTAAAATCATCCCTAAATTTTTAGATAGAGAGACACCCTTCTCTTTATGTGTAGTGCCTAAGACATATATTTATCACAATCTACGACCCATACCTTCATCCTAACTACCCTAATCACATCCATTTGGAAGGAACTATATATCCTATATCTAGATCCATCAACCATGTCCCTTGTCCCAATATGATCAGTTGGATGTTGTCCAACTACCATCCTGATGTGGATTTACTGATCCAGGTCAATAACCCAGAGTTAGTGTAGAATCCCTCTCACTGGGCACTAGTGTAAATGTTCTAAAAAACCAAATAAGATGTCCCTTCTTACTATAGGAATGATACTCAACTAAATCCTTACTATATTGGTGATTCATGTGTCCTCTCCTACCACATTGTGGACATATCACATGGCTACCTGGGTGCACACTCTAAATATTTCTACCTCTGTGAGAAGGTTCAAGACTGTAGTTCATAATGTCATATGATCCCCTTCCCTATTAATGCACTAAACCAACATTCCCCACACATTCATTCTTCCTTAGGTTACGCCCTAAGATGAGGTCCTAGTTCAATATCTCAATTGAAGAATTCACACAAAACACTTCCACTTGAGATCATTTGTCATATGATTCCATCCAAAAAACGCCTATCCCTATACAATTCATCACCAAGGAGTGTAGGAATGAAAAAATGTTGTCCAATAAAATGAGTATATTAGACCATAAGTGATAATGATCTGTAGTCTATGTAGATAAAATATTTGTCTTGTACATCCATAAACATATTATGAAAGAAATAATCTTATAATGAAGTCCAAAAATCCATCTAGATCATAACATGATGTGGATATTCCAAGGTCAAAATATCAAAAATTCTCTTGGAATACCCTCTAAGAATATATGTTGTTATCATCATTATCCTCTATGGGTGTATCCCTAGATGTTAAAAGATATATAATAAATCCTATAGCCATAAGTTTGTGGATTAACAATCTCCTTCCATCAAAAATGTTGGAGGGTGGTGCTACTGGAACTCCCTAGTCATTTATTCCATAGAAAATGTAGGTCATAAAGATCCCTATATAGACTATACTAATACAAAAAAACCCTCTTGTTACTGAGCATCATGTCCCAAATCAGGTATAATTGGAGGTGGCACATGTGGCACTACTGGAGGTAGTTTTGGGGTGTGAAGGTCCCACCACCTATAGAGAAGAGTCATTTTGAGCTTCCTATTTCACTACTCAAGGTATTCATGGTGGCATATTTATACAATGCCAAACTCATTCCTACAAACAAGTTTTTTAACAGAAAATTCATCAGTTAAGGGAATTGGATAGGTTAAAATCCATCATATATAAGAGCCATACCCAACTACCTACTTTTAAAACCCAGTCTAGGTGTGATAATAATACATTAAGGGTCACAAGATACACTCCCACTACCAACTAATAAGGGCGATTTAAGGAAAATTTCACTTTTTTACAATATAGGTTCTAGTATATAGAGTGTCAATTTCATGATATAGAGGAAAACACTCATTAATTTGAAAATAACATCCCCATTTAACAGTAACCATTTCATTTATCTTCTATATTTCACCAGTTTTTAATCATATATATATATATATATCATGGTCAAGTTAGATGGGTTTATATTCCCATGTTATGAAGACATATTCCTTATAATTTAAAATTGGCACTCCATGTAACTACAATCAGACCATTAAATCCTATATCATGATGTAAAAACTATATATTTTATTATTTGATTATATTGATCACCATTCAAAATTTATAGAGGAACACACCCAATAAAGTACAATTGGAATCCAATTAATCACAATCAAATAATGGTTCAACTAATTTAACCAATGGTTCATGGATCAAACAGGTGATAAATTGATAGTTAATGTTCCACTACAGGATATATAGAAAAACACCACATAGGTTGACACATACATGTTATGTAAAAAATTATTTCTTTCCCCCAATAAACATTAGTGAGTTTTAAATTATTAAAATCAAGGAAATACAACATGTTATAGGTAATGAATGTGATAATGTAAACCCGAAATGACACATGAAGGACATATAAATCCTTTGGTTCTTATAATAATGCATGAGATAATATTACATTTTCATACTAGTCCAAGGATAATTATATGTAATCATATAAAAATTCATAAATATCTGTTCCACCCAATTGTAAAATTAGAGTAACTATAACAAAAAATTTCATATCATCTTATCCCATCCCAAGAAACATGGAATTTTCCTTGTACATGGGATAGAAACTCCCAAACACGTGCTCGTTACCAATTATCAACACATCCTAGTCTCATTTTTTCAATCCAAAAATTTTAAGACAAAGAAAAGAAATCCTTTGATACAAAACTTTTCGTCATGAGTTTTGTCTATACATAAGTGACCCTAACTGGTGTCCACATGGGCTGAAGTGCACCTCCCGATAAGTCATGGCTACTGACTAGCATAAAGGGTCTAATGTCGAAATTTTTGGATATTATAGCTTCATAATCATAGTGGATCATAATGGAAAGTTATAAATAGAACAATAGATCAATAATAATGAATAAGTTGAAAATAGACCATCTAGATAACAAAAACAAAAAAGAAACAGTCATAAATAGTATCGTATATAAAATAATGATGACATGATTCTTTATATAAATAGGGAATTAAATTGAAACAAGGTAAATGACATTAAATATGTAAATGATATGAAAAAATAGAAAAATGAAAAAAATATACCTTCAATAGAATCGTGAACACAAGACCAATCCTCAACTCCCATAATCTATCATATTTTTGAAAATAAAGCATCCATATCTGGATGATTCCCATTATCCCTACCCAAACCCATGAAGTCTGTCTTGGAACCAATCGGCAACCCCAACAGTGTGTGAGTAAAAATAAGTATACCACCACCAATGGTGTCTAGCACCATTTAGTCTGTTAATATATAATTAGAAGTGTGCATGTATGACACATATTGTAGAAAATAAATAACCATGTCAATCTAGGATACTAGTGGGATACCCATATGACACAACATGTTACAACCAAATATGGAAATATATTTGATCATTTTGTATTTTAATTTATATTTATAATTTCAAGACCCAAGACACAAAACCATGGAATCCATATATATTAGTAATCAAATATGATTCCATAATTTCCATGGAATTTATGTTTTATAAGCTGGGTGAGTCCACAAGGTTGTACCATTGTAAATTCACCCACAAAAGAGAATTTCGACCTGAGACCTGGGATTATGTCCTTGGAAGCCATACTAAGAGACTTAAAAGGATCCTAAAGAATAATCCATGGTGTTCTATAATATTAAGATGAATACAAGGAGAATCATAAAAAACATTCATTTAATTTTATAAAATATAAATGAACCCCCATATCTAATCTGGGGAATTACCAATCTATGAAAAAGACCAAATCCAAGTTTAGTTTTTCACATAGTATATGAATTAATGAATTGGTTAGAACAACATGAGTACTTCCAGGGGAAACCATAATGGTTATCCAAGTATAACTCAAGGCATTCCCCAGCTTTAGGTAATTTTAGGCCCATGACTATAATAATGAATTATGTAATTATTCAAAATGTATCCATGTTGAAAATAATACCCATGATCATAATTAATAATCCAAAAAGGGATAGGTGACATAGTCGTACCATTCAAATTCCACTTAATCCATTTAAACATTTCAATTACATAATGAATCGGCAAGATATTAAAGGTGGTTTAATTATATGGCCTTAGTTTATGGGCCAATAAATAAATCACACCATTCCATTTTATACAATTGATCCATTCATTTATAAGGTATCAAACCAAACCTCAAATTTTATTTGATTACATACCAAGGAATAGTATTTTTATGAAGGAGTGACTAGTTACAAGGTATATAACCTCTAACGATGCAAATTAGGTGGTAAGGGAAAAAATTAAAAGTGCCTACATATAATTATATTAATTTGAAAGTAAAAACGGGAATCACATAGAAGATCTACCCCAAAACATTATGGATTGTAATATGAAAATCAATTTTTTTTTAAATATCTTGAGCACATAACTTATACAGATATTCATCCCCTCATCCAGTATCGACCTTAAATCAGAGCTCGAATTAGAGAAAATCTAAGAAATAAAAAATTTCCCTAAATATATGGTATATTAGCTTGCATGGAAAAACCATATAATATAGTGATAGAAATCAATACAAGAACTGAAATGAAGTATATACATAACATTTTATAAACAAAATGATGATAAATGCTTGAATCAGATTCCGGAAGGGTGAGATCCCTCAAATCTTTTCTTGAGAGGAGAAATGGAGAGCATGAAATTGGTTAGTAATATTGAGCATTTGGTATAGAAAAAATAAGGATAAGGTTTAATGATTTGGAATATAAAATTTATATTTCACATTTATTTAAATGGTTCATGGTTTTCCCTCATCGTTAAGCAAATTGTGTTCCTACTGTGTTCCACCATTGTCTTCATGGCATACCCATTTGAATGTTTAGGAACATAGTTAGACAAACCATGATCCAAACATGTGGTTCAATTAGGAAATTAAATTTTAGATTCCAACATTATTGTAAAAACTCCATTTAATATTTATTCCAAAATATATCCACTTCACTTGGGCCTCTTTTTTAAGCCACACAATTTAAACTAATTGTGCACGAACCATGTTTCTCATTCTACTTCTCAGAAAAATTAGATATTTGGAATATGAAAATTACCTCTATGCTCCCCAAAACACTATGAATTCATAATGAATAATAATATAAATAATATAACATATTATTTATTGAATTTACAATGATCTATACCTTGCAAAAAATTTATAATATTACATAGAAAACCCACATGACTCTGATGATCAAGCTGAATTCTTTGATAGGAAAGGCATTGTGGGAAAAAAATCCATAATCAATCATATCATTCCAAACCACCAGTAATTATGTCTTTGTTTATGATTTATCATAGTCTATTTGGTGTTAAAAAACACATTATATCTATGATCTTTATCTATAAATTCCAAAATCAATCTATGCATGAAACCACCACTTATAGCTTTACGATCATAATTTTAAAAAATACATTTTAAAAAATCATGTTATATTCTTTTCAAATAAATAAATATTTTTAATGGAATGATAACAATAATATTATTTCTGATATTTTTATATACTTAATTAGGGATTTATATTATTATATACTAACTAGGATTAACCGTCAATATCATCTAAATTAACCCACACCATTATTTGAAATACGTATTTGATTGTCAATATTTAAGGAAACTTACAAGAGTATCAAATAAAGAAAATTGGGAACAATTTTACCCTCAATTAACATGATAATATAGAAAGTAATAGTGTATCATAATAGATATCCAGGAATACCTCATATGTCAAAAGAATCAAACCATATAGGTAACATCAAACAACTCGATAACATGTTATTGGTAGAACTAATGAAAGACCATAAAAAACGAACCTAAATAAAATCATGGGTCAATATTTATGTTACCATAACCCAACACTATCCCAATCCAAAAAAATGCAATATGATAGGAGATCCATCCTACACATTATGCTCTTTCCATTAACATTATCCTCCAAAACCATGTTTACCAATATCCATAGACAAAAGCATGGTGTTATCCCTGAAGCTCAGTAGGATACCACAAAAAAATATATATTATTTTTATACAAATACACCTATTAGTTCTTGTATAAAATAAATTTCAAATGTATAAATATCATTTCATTTCGATATAAAATCATCCTGTGGTGTTTTTTTCAAAACATTTCATATTCAAATAAACAATGAAATATGACATTCATTTATCCATAATGTATAAGATGATGCATAAAGTAGGATTCATGAATAAATATTTGTATTAATTGGGAAAATATGAATATCATTTAAAAATTAAGATAATGTATCCTGAAAGCACCAGGGGACTAATCATGATCCAGGGGTCTATACAACTAAGACAAACACGAACCACTAGCTAACATGAGTGAATCCAAACTCCATTAACCTTGGTTCCCTGATAAAGGCTACCCAGTAGCACCATGGTATAATGAGAACTATCCTTTGTGATACATTACTCCACTATGGGATGTAAATGTGTCTTCCCCCGTTTCCTAATGTCTTCCTAAGGTGATATTATTTTTTTCATTTTGTTTAAGGAAACAAATTCATATTTCATAAATAGTATACAAGGAAAAACTATTCCATTTTCATCTCCAATTTTCATAACAACATTTTATATAGTGACACCCAACCATTTTCATGATTTTAAAAATCATTTCCAATTCAAAACCATCTTTGAGTAATTTTAACAAATACCACATGTGTATCGAAATAATTCTCACAAAGAACACTGTTTTAGAAAACATTTTCATGGCCATCAAAGATAAAATTCACCTTTAATGGATGTCAAGTAATCAATTACATAAATTAACACCTAATAAAATAATTTTACTATATTAATTACAAGTGAATATAATATAAGATAGAGACACCTACCCCACAAGCAATGAAAATCTCATTGCCTCTTAGACTGGTGATGAGAGAGGAAGATTTTGTTCCTTAAGCATCCAGATCTATAATGAGAAAGCCATAGAAGATGGTAATCACCTTAGGCCAATGTAAAATAGGATATGAATGCCAAAAAACCCTTCTTGTAAATGCTAAATTTGGAATATAGGCTAATTGGGAGTGAATAATCTGTTTAATAGAGGGAAACCAAGTCAAAATATTTGTTAAAACCCCCCATTAAGGTTGCAAGCGGATGAAATAACTACCCCCCAGAATATTAGGCACAATTAGATCATTTAAGAAAAAATTGAAACCATATCCACTACAACTAGGTGTTTCCCACCATGGATTGGTGGTTTCACAAAAATGACTGACCATGGTGTGGTGCTAAAAACTGGGCAATTTGGGAATCACCACAACCATACCAACGATGTGCTGAGGTCCCTCTGGATGCATTGGTTATAGAGGCTTCCAAAGAGATCAACCCTAGTCCATGAACAACTATTGGATGTTTTAGCCCTTAATGTTTTACACAAGAGGCCCAAAGGCACACCCAAACTCCACCACAATCATGGTTGTCACGAACCAGTCTAGGACGACCATTAAACAGTCACCATGGGCACTCCCTGACAAGTTCCGATAGGCAATACCGATCCTCCCAGGATGGTGAAAATCTTGAGGTCATCTGTTAGAGTGACAAGGGAATGGATTCACCCAAATATGAACAATAACTAAGTAGCAGAAACAATCGGACAACCTAATATACATTTATATAAATGTTGAACGAAATATTAATTTTATTTGAAACTGAATGTACAAATGAACCTGAAAGCTCCACTGACCAATCCTAACAACAAAATAACTCCAAATAACCTTGTGGGTCATTCTCTAACACATCAATCAGATGTTTTCTATGGATATTTAACTCATGTTGAAACCTACATAAGGGAAAAATAGATTAAGACTATAGAAATGATTATTAAAACTCAATAGGTTAACCCGATATTCTATTCCGAATTAAAATCTTTTAAAACAAAAGAAACTTAAATTTATTGTTTTAAATAAAATATATAAAAATAGGTTTTCCAAAAAAGGTTCCATGAAAAAAATATTACAATATAAATTTCATGTTTTCATAGATAGAAAATGGTAGTAACCACTTTCAAAGTGGTGAAAATTCAAAAAGAAAAAAGTTTTCAAGGAGGTTTCTTTAAAGAATGTAATAATTTAAATAGAACAAAAATGAAGATGAATTTACCAACAAAAAATATTGTATGCAGATAGTGAGTAAAAATATCCAATTACCACAAGTCACAAGAACATACCTAGGAACTAGCTAGTTGTGGGCCCCAAGTACCCCATATCTCGGTGAAATGTAACCATAAAAAATATCTTTTTGATTGAACGAGCCACTAGTCTAGAACAATACCCATAAACTAGTTTACCTAAACATCATAATCATTTTGTATTTAGTATTGTCGTTGTAAAACTTAATATTTGAAATGTGGACAAAACCACTCTGGTTTACCAGCATACTAGTACATGTCTGCCCACCTAGATATCTGCATGTCTCTCTATCTGCTCAAAAACTTTACACATGTTATCTCATAAAATTTTCACATGAAAATTTCATTTCCAAATAACACATGCACCAAATATACCTCAACCATGTTTCATATATTTTTCAGGGGTCAATAAACCACATGAAATTTTCCTAAAATAATTTCAAGATGTTTAACAAGGCCTCGAATATAAAATCCATTTAAAATGATTCTTTAAGGACATAAATCCAAAAATACCAAATAAGACTATATTTTTCATCCCCAAAAAAATTAATAAATCAATTTCATGAATCATAAAATGATCCCAATGATACTACATGGAATAGACATGAAAAAATATATTTCAAGAAAAATGCCAAATGCGCCTTTAAGAAATCTTCCCTAAAACAAAATTTATCAAAAACCCCAATTAAAATATACAAAAATATGTGTTAAAAATCCATTATATGTAACAAAAAATTTAAATAAACTCCTTAATAATTCATGTAACACATTCAAAACCCATCCACTGCTATAGAGATTCAAACATGCCATTTATCAGGAACACATTCCTAAAAACCCTCAAATACCATACTCATTCCATTATAAAACCAATAACTATATTGGAATCTACATAAGGAGCCAAAAAACATTTATTCACACGCTGTCAATAATTTTTATAACAAAAAACATTCATTTTAAATCACCATGAGAAACCATAATTTATCTCGGCACTTTCCTGAAAATATGGCATGCAATATTTAGTGAAACAAATTATACTTAACAAAAAATGTTATACAACCAAATAACTATGAAAAAAAATATTTAAATTTAAAAAATAGGTTATAATAATCGTTATACAGGTTTGAAATATAACATAACATTTAAAAAATAATGGGCATGCACACTAATAATGAAACAACACCACTTTTCACATAACAAGCCATAAACACCACATTTCAAAGAAAACAATGTTATTAAAGGCATATAAAATAGTACTCATAATTTGTAGAGAGTGAAAATACCATGAAAAATGTACATATTAAATAAAAATAGAATTTAAATGGGAAACCCGCCTCAAATCCTTGGTGGAAAAGAAAACACACACATGATATCACCATCCGAGCGTTTATAAACCCTAAACATATGAACACCATCCCCAAATGAATAGAAATCCCATTGAATCATGGTATAATAGATACGTAGGACATTAATGGATAGGGGAGAAGATATAAATTGCAAATAATGGATAGATGATAAGGAAGTAGGAGAATCTCTAATGAAATGGATGGACCAAGAGTGGAATTAACAAGCTTCTAAATCATCAAAGGCATCTCCCCAAATACAGCAATAGTTGAATCTCCAAGTAGCCAAAACTGAATGGTAGGTTTTAATAAGGCATAAAAGGATGATTGGGGAATAAATTGAGGTAAATGGAGTAAAAACGAATTATTTATGAAAGAATTAAATTCCCTTTTGTAATCAGGATGATTTGAGATTGGTTGAGGAAAATCGCCTGAATCCATGAGGAATATGAGCTCAGAAGAGGGATAATGGAACACGGGGGTGTGCGGAGGATTTTTGAGCTCATCTAAGAGGGGTAATGAAAAAAAATGCTAAAATGAGATAGATATAAAAGTCTAAGATATTTCCATAAATCTGGAAATGGGCTCACATGATGGCCCAAATCATGAATTAACCACCCTTTTCTCCAAAAATTAATTGGAAACACCCAAAAAAAGAAATAATAGAAGTTACATGAAAAATAGCATTAAAATAAGACTTATATATTAAAATTATCCTCAATATAATAACATTCCACCCCTTAAAATCGATAATAATTTACAGTTAAAAAATCCAATCTTATGGATTTCAATTCAACAAGGCGAAGCATCTCAAGAAAAAAAATATTTCGTCCACCATTAATGAAACTTAAGTATTTTTTCTAAAGAAACTGAAACTCAAAACCACTTCTTAAGAATCAGTGGAAATATCATGCCACCACATTCACAACCAATCTAAGAACCAGAACATTGGGACTTCACCCAATGAACCCAACGGTCACCCGAACCAATGTGCAGTCACAAAGCCAACGACAAGGTGGGGGACCATCTTTCCACTAATAAATCACAACAACCATCTGAAAAATTATTAAATTAAAGATATTAGTGATCATCAGTGAGTCTCTCCACTATTAGAGACAAACTAGAAATAAACCAACAAGAATTCAACATGAACTAGAATCCGACCTCACCTGTACTAGCCCACTAAAACTCTCGCACAACAACCCACAAATCCAAGATAACAAGGTTACAATATGAATATTTAACCCACCCAATTCCAAATATAGGGTATAAAATCAGGGCCAAAACATTCTTCATGGATCAAACCCCCCACCACTCGGGCATGGAGGGAAGGGGACCAAATCGTTGAGCTGCTGAAAACACAAATTAAATAGAAGAACCACCTAACACTCTCTACATATGAACAAGTAAAACCAAGGTCACACCTGATTCAAATTGGATGCCCACATAGGAAAAATGATCAGAAACCAACATCCAATAAAGCATAACCATATACTATGCATGAAGGGTAAGTCCACCATGCTCTTTTAGAAAAAAGTAAAATCACAGTGATGAGAAACCAGAATGAAAACATAGAATCTACCTTACCACAATGGTGAAAGAATGAGCTTAGTCAAGCTCCCCAAACCTCTAAAAATTTCTTGAATGTGTGAAAAGCTTCCCTCCAATGCCTATGGATGATTCCCTATTCATTTAATAATCTTATGTTCTGAAACTAGGAGCAATGTATCACAACACCCCATGAAACTCACTTTCTCAATAACACACCTTTATCTAAATAATAAATCACAGATACATGGAACCATACTCTCTTACTCTGAATGTGGAGCAGAATGGACATGGAATATAGAAAAGCACATCAACATCAATGAACACATCTTTTTTTAACCAAAATAATTATCAAAAAATGGAATCAATGTTAATCAAAACCAAAATCTTATATATTCAATCAAATGATTTGAGGAATCATATGAAGTGGTGTATTTAATGTTTGAGATGAATCATTAGGATGATCAACTAGATGTAATTCCAATGGAGATCCATCCATGGACACATAACAAAATTCTTTATATCCATATAAACCAACTAAACATTGTTCCAAAACTGAGCCACCAAGAAGATCCCATTTCAATACATACCTAGAGTATCACTTTCAGTTATTTGGGAAGCATACATAACAAACCACAGTTCTAAAACATAAAAAATAAACCCACATAAAAACTGGTTTACAAAAAATGACTTATTTTCAGCATAAACACTTTTTAAAAAATTAAAAACATAGTAGATTTTAAAATTAATCAGTGGTTTTTCATCAAGTATCACCCAAATGAACATTCGCGCACTACCCCAGGAACCCAACCACAATGCTCTAATAAACATCCATCAAAATATCTATACAAAACCATTCATGTGAACACCCATGAAAACACCAATGGCTATAGCATAAATCCACATATTACAATCAAAAACATTCAACACATTTAAAATAGGATTTTAATTCCATTTTCACACTAACCACAATGTAAAATACTATTTTCATATTTCCACAAAACAAACCATTTTACCAAACATGAAAATGAAAACCCATAGGTCTCTATCATAATCCTCTCCATTTAATAATTCTTTTAAGATTCTCAAAAAACCACACTATTTCAAGTGTCATTTTATTTAAAACCCATTCCATTTCAATCAATACAACTTTCAAACAAGCATGGTATTCCAAAGAACCCTTTCCCATTTCAAAAAATCATCATGGTGTCTTTTCATAATCTGACACCCACAAAGACCAAAACCCTTTTTCAAAAAAACTACAACTGTAAAAAACTGATTCCCATAAGAAATTCATCTTATTCAAACATACCAACACATCCCATTTAAAAAAATGTTTTAATAATTGCACCAAAATAATCTATGCTTTCCAAAAACAGTATTTCAAGAAACCATAAGTTTAGATTTAGAAAATTCATCCAATTAAATCATTTCCAATTTCATCACATTTTTTAAAAAAACGAAACATTCCCCAAACCATTCTTATATTAATAAATGAAAACGTACCATTCCATGAAAACCCATTTCCACAATTCTCACAC
The DNA here is from genome assembly GCA_963277665.1 of Viscum album. Taxonomy (NCBI): domain Eukaryota; kingdom Viridiplantae; phylum Streptophyta; class Magnoliopsida; order Santalales; family Viscaceae; genus Viscum; species Viscum album. The sequence goes on from OY728126.1 coordinate 125,844,263, forward strand.
GAAATTTTTAAAAAAATATCAGAATTCATTAATGGTCCAAGAGAACCATATAGGGTGACTAGTGTTAGTGGGTGACTTGACCATATGTTTAGCCACCATATGTCAAACACACCACCAACATAGAGATAATTCTTAGGACCATGCCACCGCCCCACATGGCTTTCCAGGACTTACGATCTCACATAGGCCATTAGTCTAACTCCCTTTATTGTATATCAATCTCCAAACTATCCCTAAGAACCAAAGAAACTAATAAAACCGGACATCCCACGGTCACCCGAGGATCGGAACAAGAAAGAATCTGTGAAGCTCTTACTGAACATACCCCTCAAGTTCCAAAAATACCACTCCATCTACCTTTTCATTACCCAAATCACAAGGGAACTATATTAATCAAGGTCCTCTACAAGATGACCTCCTCTGATACCATTTTTTCATGTACCAGTCTAGGTCGACCCTGAACCGGTCACCGAGGCCACTATAGATCAAGTCATGAGAGGAATTATTGATCCTTCCAAGATGGTGAAACGTGCTGCGGTAATTAGTTAGAGTGAAAATGTTTATTTTTTCCCAAATATAAAAAATTATTTTGTATCCTAAATAAACAGTTATCCTCATATACATTTATACAAATGTTGAACTAAACATTAATTTTACATGGAATAGAAATTAAAACTGAACCAAAAAACTCAACCAAGCAAACCTAAAAATCAAATAACTCCATGTAACACCACCGGTCACTCTCCAACACTACGATCATACATCTCCCATGGTGGTCGAACTCATTATGAAACCTTCATGAGGGGGAAAATAGATGAAGACTATAGATGTGATTATTAAAACTCAGTATGTCAACACAATATTCTATTCCCAATGTAAATCTTTTAAAATAATAGAAATTTCAATTTCATGTTTAAAATACAATATATAAACTTATTTTTTTCTAGGTCAGGTCACATGTTTAAAATATTACAAAATAAAATGATTACAAGTATTAATAAATAGGAAATGCTAATAACTAATTTCAAATAGATGAAACATGAAAATGAAAACAGTTTTTAACAATTCTTCTTTAAATAATGTAATCATTGAGATAAAAGAAACATATTACTGAATTTACTAACTAAAGACACCATATTCCGATGTCGAGTAAAAAATATTCAATGATCACAAGTGACGGGAACAACCCTAGGCACTACTTCGTTGTGGGCCCCAGGTACCTCATATCTATGCTAAAAGTAACTCTATCAAATATATGTTCTCATGCATGAGAAACTACTAGGGAACAATACCCATAACCTAGTTTTCCCTAGAATTGTCATAATAGTTTAGTTATTATTGAAATTGTGAATCTTGCTACATGAAACAGGGATGAAACCACTCCAGATCACCAGCCTACTGGTACACATCCACCCACTGAAATTCCCACGTTTCCTTCTTTCGGATAAATCAAGTTACACATGTCATCACATTAACTTTACCCAATAAAATTTCATTTCCAAATTACACATTCCCCAAACATACCTCAATCATGATTGACATATCCTTCAAGGGTCAATAAACCACATAAAATTTTCATCAAACAAATTCATGAAGTATAACAAGGATTTACACATAAAATCCATTTAGAAATGATCTTTAAAGGCCAAAAACCCACCAATACCATATCAAACCTCATTTTTCATCCCTAAAAAATTTTAAAAATCAATTTAATTAATCATAAAATGTCTCCAATGGTACAACATGGAATACAAACGAAAACCAGTTTTATGAGAAAAATGTCAAATATGACTTTAAATTTTTTTCACAAAACAAAATTTATCCAAAGAGACAATTATACTATTAATATAAAGGTGTAAAAACATAATTTTCAGGAACAAATAATTTACATAATCCCCTTAAAAATATAGGTTACACATTCAATAATCATCAATTTTTATTGAGGTTCCAAATATGCCATTTATTGGGACCACATTCCAAAACACCCTAAAAAACTATATTCATTTCATTATAGAACCAAAAAAATATTGGAACATGCCTTAGAAACCCAAAAACAGTGATTCAAATTCTACCTATATTTTTCATTATCCAAACCAGTCATAATATATCACGTCTAGCACAAAAATTCCAACAAGGAACTTTCTCAAAAACATGGCATACAAAATTTAATGAAACAAATTATTTTTAACACTAAAATGATTATAAAATAATATTTTCAGGAAAAAATCTATCTAAATTTATAACCCATGTATTAAAAATCACAGAGAAGGAGTAAAAAATATAAAATTTATCAAAAAATTGGTGTGCACTCATATAACAAAACAACACTGCTTTTTTCTAAACAAATCATAAACACCACCATACACAGTAAATAAATTTATTTAAGTCCTATAAAAAATAATCAGAATGTGTACATGGTGAAAATAATTTGAAAAAGACGAATCTCGAATAAAAAGGGCATGTTCAATGGGAATCCTACCTCAAATCCTTAGTATAATGGAAATGAACACAAGATAACGCCATATGAGGGTTTATATACCCTAAAACTATGAGGACCATCCCCAAATGAACAAAACCCACATTAAAAATCAAGGTATGACATTACCCTAGGTATTTCTTTACCATGGGAGAAGATATAACCATTACATAATGGATAGAGGAGGAGTAATGAAGGGAAATCCTAATGAAATGGAATGAACAAGATAAAAATTGACTTACTTGAGAAACATTGAATAAATCACCCCAAATTCACTGATATTTGAATCCCCAAGAATTCAAAATTTAAATTTAGTTCCAAATAAGTGATACAATGTTGAATGGTAACTGAAATGGAAATTAAATATTAAAGAATTAATTATCTATGAAAGAAAAAAATTCCCTTTGAAAATATCAGAGATTTGAGAAAACTTGAGAAAACTCACCTTAATCCAAGATGAAGATGATATCTATAGAGGGAAAGTGGAACATGGGGGTGTTCTAAGGGTTTGAGATCTCAAGTAAGAGGTTTAATGACTGAAAAATGTTTAAAATGAATGAGATATAAAAGAAGTAAATTATTTCCATTAATCTGGAAATGAGCTCACAAGTTGAGCCAAATATAGAAGTCACCACCCTTTTTACAAAAAATTCATGGGAAAACCCTAAAAGAAAGAAATAATAGAAATTGTGTGAAAAAGAACATTAAAATAAGTAATATATGTGAGAATTGTCCTACCCAATTCTTACAAAAATTGTTCAAAAAATTCATTTAGTCCACATATAAATTCAAACCATTGTGAAATTGAAAGTAACCAACATAAGGATCAAAAGAACATACATGTTACGAGGATGGTGTCACAATAATATCCACCAAAATATAAATCCAATGCCAGTATGTCTTAAGATCACAGACCTGAATATACATAAGGCCATTGATGCATCATCCTAGCTTTGTGCTCGGATATCTCATAATTTCCTCTAGAACACTACAAGATCACATGAACCAATTGGATTTTCTTTCCACATAATTACTTATCCTATTTGTCCACTATTTTAATATGTCTTTCAATAGCTGATGTATCAGGTTCAATCGCAATTTCCTCCTACTCACTCACATGGGATGGATCTAGCTGATAATTATTTAGCTGGGAAACATGAAACACATCATTGATTCAAATCAAAAGAGTATTTAATCCAATTGATAATCAATCATCTTGAGTTTATCCACCATATTAAATGGGCCAACATAATATGGCAATGACCTACCCTGCCTCTCCAAACACCGATGTCCTAAATGAGGTGAAACTATAAGAAAAAACCAATCAACTACCTCAAATTTAAATGGATGATGATGCCAATAAACATGTAATTTTCTATGAATTTTAATTACTGTTAACCTTTTTCTTACCAACTGTTTGATATTAATAATCACATGAATTATTCTTGGTCTAACCAAGGACCATTTAAAATATCATCATAACAAGAAGGAAGTCTGTAAGTAATCACATGCAACACATCAAATAGAACAATCTTGATTGAATACTGATAACTATTGTTATAGGAAAACACCAATAATGTTATATACTTTCCACATAATCAATTAAATTCAACAATAGATTCTAGAAGTAATAATTGAAGAATGTTAATGTTTCTATCAGTCTTGCTATCAATCTATGGATGATAAGACATTAAAAAATTCAAATTAGAACCCATTACTACCTATAACCAACTCAAATACTAGGATGCGATGTGATGGTACCTATATGAAATGATAACATCCCACACTATGGTTCCCAAAATCCTCTACAAACGCTGAATCCCAAATAGGTCGAAAAGTCCCTTATTTCACGGGTCAATCAATAATCACCAATGTGGCATCCCTAACAGTAGGAGTCTGAGGTAGAATAATCCAAATGTTGATGACTGTCTCATCCAATTTCATTATTGAATATGTATGGGTTATAACATGTGGCATCCTATGTCTGGTCCATTGATAAGATACCTTACTCAGTGGCCCCATGGCCTTAAGAGTACCACCCCATACATCTGAAGCTTCATACTAGCAATGAGGGTGTACAATGGTATGGTGGGAAGACGTTAAAATCATTATTAGAGTGGATTGTAATGATATATAATAAATAACAATATATCAATAATAACGAAGACGTGGAAAATAGTGAAACCATATAAAAATAATTATAGAGATGTAATAGATACCAGTATCATATAAAAAATAATGATGTCCTGATGAAATAATAAAATTGGGAATTTATGTGAAATAAGGTAGAAGGAAAATGACATGACTTAGATATACAAAACATACAATTGACCATAAGATATCTATAATAGAATCCCAAGCACAATCTCAATTCTATACTCTCGTATTCCATCCAAGTATATAAAATCAAACGTCCATAGTTGGTTACTTCCCATTGTCCCTGCTTACATCCATGATGTTTGTCCATGTACCAATTGGTGAACCAAAGTGGTGGTGATTAAAACTCAGTATGCCACCACCCACAATTTATATCACTACCCAATATGTGAATATATAATGAATAGTTTATAGTTATAAAAAATGAGGTTAGTGAATAATCATGTCAGTCCGAGTTCCTCATGGGATACCCGTCTGATCCTCCCTTTACTATGATAAGCCAAAAATGTATCTAATAATATTACATTTTCAATTGAATTTATACGAATAGGACCCAAGTCATATAACAAAGTAATTCATATGCAGTGATAATCATATAGGGTTCCACAATTTCAATGTCATTTATGTTTTATAAACTTTTTCAGACCATTGGGTTGTACCAATGGAAATTCACCCAAAAGGGGAAGTTTTAACCATTCCCAAGGAGTATGTCCTAGCCTTAGTGTGATACACTAAATGAGACCATGGAATAATATATGGGGGTCCTTAATATCAAGTATAATCCAATGAGAACCATTTAATGTGTTCATTTAATTTATGAAAACATCGGTGAACCCCGAATGCTAAGTTGAGGCATTCTCAATATAAGATAAAGACCAAATCCATGTGTTGTATTTCACTTGGTATTCATATTTATGAATCAGTTGGAATCCCATGAATCTGTCCAATTTAAACCACAATTGGAATACAAGTATCAATTTGGGAATGCCACACATTTAGGTATTTTCTTATCTATGATTATAATCTAGGATTGGGTAATTATTCATCTTGTGTCCACGATCATAATAATAGCCACAATCAAACAAAATAATAAAATAAGGTATAGGTGACCTGGTCATTCAATTCACCTTTCAATTAATTAATTTATCCATTTTAATTGTAAGGAAAATCAATAAACCCTTAAATGTGTTTTAATTACATAACTAGGGATCAAGAGCATTGAAATGTATTACACCATTCCATTTTATCCAATTAATAAATTCATTTATAAGGGTGAAGAACACACATCAAATGTGGTTTGATTGTATAAAAATGTGTATCATTATTTAGAATTTTATATTGTCCACCCAAAGGGCATGGCTCACATTGAGGTAGAAAAACGATGAATATGACAATTATGTGTCAATGTAGATGAATTCATGGTAATAACAATTTATTAATTTAATATTACATAAAAATGGGTTTCATAGAGAAGGATTGGTGTGTGAACCCATGAATCATAATATAGGTAACCAAACATTTATTGAAAATAACTATACCATCTACCTTATACTGGTCATCAAATCATCATATAGTTCTAGCCTCTAATCTAGGATATATTGAGAGTAATTAGATGAATAGATTAACACTCTAAAAATAGAGCATATCAACATACACATATATGAAATTCAGTATGGAATGTGAAAATCATAGAATAAAAAAGTGGAATTGTAGACTTACCATTGGATAAACAACATGGGTAATGATACATTAATTAGACATCAAATGGATGAGATCTATAAAATCCTTGTTTGAGAAATTATAAATAGTGATTTTAACAAAAGGGGTGTGGTGTATTTTATGGATAAATAATGGATGAAAATGGTTAATGTTTAGGAGGTTAAAATATAAATTTCACAATTTTTTAAACAGTCCATGGTCAGCATCACTGTTGGCGAAACTGCGTGAAACCACTATCACTGTGGCACACCCCTTAACTCGGTTAGACACACGATTTGATAAACTATGATCCAACCAAGCACTTTAGCTCTATAATTCCAGTGAATCTTCCTACATGATAGTGTGGCCTCCCATTAACTGTTTTAAAAACAAAGCTTCTCCACATATGGCTCACTTGATTGAGGCGAAAGGTTACTAGTAAACATGCACCATCCAAGAACCTCATTCTAATTCTCCAAAAAACTTGTGCTCTAGGACACGAACAAGCCCCAGATTCTCTGAAACCCTCCACAAAATCATTAGGAATTCTCAAATAGATAAAATAATTGATTTAAATAAAATTTAAAATGATACACTACTCTCTGAAATGACAGGATCTCTTAACCTACCCTTCATAGAAAAACTCATCCCCAATATTCCCTTATAAGGGTTATTAAGAATCATCTATGAATAACATCGACCACTGAGTTCACAGATCAACCACTCTCTCTCATGTATCATCTAGTACATGGTCATTATACCATATCACATGAATTGGAAGAATTGACATGCCTTGAGGAGCCTTTGTGTTTTGATCAATGATATGTACCATGTAATCCAAAAATAATAATAAACACACAACATAACTTTATTGGTATGATGGACATGAGATGAGTTTAAATAGAATGATGAAGCAATGAAACATATAAGGAATCAAGAATGGATTGATACTGATGAGGGAACTCTAACAGATAAGATGTCATCCCAACTCCCTCGAAGATCTCAATGTGTCAGGCCCCAACCCTGAACTGCCCTGAAGCTAGTGCGGAGTGGACATAAAATAAAACATGGTGTCTGATATATATTATAAATTGAAAATCTGAAAATGAACACACATGTTCCACTAGAGAGAATCTTTTTTTTTGTTTAGCTCTTGGAAAATCAGATAAAATTATTACATCTCTTTTAAAACTATAAAATAGTGAAACTCCAAAGAGATTCCACCAAATAATGTAACTCAAATCAACTACACCTGTAAAATTTAAATTAAAACATAGTGTGAGGAAACAAATGCCCAGTAAGGGGAATTAAAATAAAATACTGCTGAAATTTATTCCTCTTAAAAATAATATTTTAAAATTGTTAACAAATTATCTTTATAAGGAAACTATGACATGACATTTGATCACAAAATACAAGTGAACATTTGAAGGAATACTAACAGCTTTATAGTTAAACATATTCCAATCTTAGGCATGATCATACAAAAGATAATGTCTGTATCATAGAAATTAAGAGTCATTATATCTTTAATAGGTATGTCATGCGGTAGTATGAGTAGCAATTCACAACTAGAAGTAATACATGATTAGAGTTTTGTGTAAAATATTAACTTCAACTTCATTCATTACAAAATTTGCGCCATAAATTGGCCAATAAAACTCTGAGTACTGAATACATGTTATGCCATAAGAATTTACTTCTTCAGATACTCATAAGTATAGGCGCATAACCCTGAATATTATACTAGTCCAATATCCACTTGGTTAAATAATAATCATAAAAATAATGAGGGAATGTATAATAAAAGACAAGATAACCATACTTTCAAGACCACATGAAAATATTATAAATAATCATATTTCAAGGCATTGTTCCAAGACCGTTGTTTTTCTGATGAGACCTACCGATGCATCGAGGGTCTATAATAGGCCCCACCAGAAACATATAATGTCCAGTACATTCCTCATATTCCATGTATGGTTCTATGTTCAATGTGACCAATACCACTTTGAACATTTATTTTCTCATTTCATATTATTAAATGTGTCCCATACCAAATTGAACAATTTAGTTCTTAATTCAATAAAAGATCATATGAGTTTTAGTTACATTGTTTACTACTTACATAAATAAAGTAAATCTTGCATATAAGTGTTAATAACAATACTATAAATAGCATGGAAATAAATTATATGGTAGACAACAACTGTTTCAATAACTAAATAAAATTAAATATAGGTCTATCCCATAAAATGACAATCCCTAAAATCCTTATTATGAACGTAAAAATTTTATAATTCAGAATGCACTATTCTAAAATTTGGATAATTACTATTCATATGTGAAACACAAGCTGATAAATGGGCATATTTAACAAAACAAAACTTGATTATTGAAAATATTTATTACCGCAGGTTCAAGTGCTTTATAAAAATAAACAGATTATCTCATTCTTCTAAAAAATAATAGGAGGGAATACACTAGGGTGACTATTGTTCTTGTTTAAATGTGTTTTGAAAATTTTATGTACTGTAAACCATGGTTAAATAAATGATTGAACATCTCATAAACCTTAATAAATCACAAAAAAAATCATTTTTTTATGAAAATATAATTAGTTTATCATTAAATCCAAAAGGTATATATATACATATAACCATATATATAATCTAATTAAACAAAAAAAACATTGAACACATACCCTGTATAATAAAACTATGTTAGAATAATTAGGAAGACCTATGAACAAATCTAGTTTGTTAAATATATACTAAATGTATCTATATATATATACACACCCACATTATATGTGTGTATATGTATAGGTTTTTGAAAACGAACATATTATGACCCTTAGTAATCATATGTTCTTCAAAAACATAAATTACACGTTGATGTTCACTATTAAAAGACTCAAAACTAGTTCAAATATGTGTGTTATGTAAAATATATGACTATATATAGATATATATAACTGATATACAAAGTATATAAATAAGTTTTTCATGAGAAATATAATCCATCTGGTTTAAAAATAATAAATAAACGCAAAATCCAGAAGTCCCAGAATTAGGAATAAGAGAATTTTTATCAAAACTGTAATGTTATATACATATATATTGGTATACATATCTATATGTGTATATAATTTAAACACAACAAATCAAGAAAACATAAATCCCTTACATGGTTTGAGAAGGAGGTGAGGTTTGGGAAACTTGAATGACGTGCTGGAGAACTCACTGGAGGTTTGAGAGGAGAATGATTTGAGAGGTTTCAAATATAAAATGTGATATATATATATATATATATATATATATAATAAACAATATATATTGTAGATTCCACTTGCATGAAAAACGGATGCCTAATTGATTGTAAATAAGGCCAACTGTGTCGGTCTTGTGAAAAATGAGTAAAAGAAGGCCTCAAATGGGGATGGGAGGAGTCACGGGCACAAAAGAATTGAAAGGAAGAGGAGTAGGAGGCTACTGGTTCACCACATAATGTGGAAAATTATGGCGCATGAGAGGAATAATCAAAAAAGAACGGATGACTAAGATTAATCCGAGAGAAGATCCTACGGCCATAGAGCATCCGTGGATTTTAAAAGGAACGAATTGTTGTGATCCATGGGAGAGTTGATCAGATGGATATTGGTGATGTGGATTTTTTTAAAATGAATGAATGGTATAGATTAGAATTTATTATATAGAATGGATCATAGTGAAGCGATGATTTTTAAAATACTCAGACAACAGAGATATGATTCGCGATGGATCTGACGACGCACAAAAATGTGACAGATATACCGCGATCATGGGGGTTTGATAGCCAAACTGATCTAATGAATTAGATCACACATGGCATGATATGATGGCCTAGATCCGATACCTACTTAAATCAGTCATCCCACATCAAAAATAAGGGATTTTCATGGATCCCATATAGGTCTGGGGTTTCTAACCATGTAACGCCCTGACCCCAGTTACCCGGAGTCGGTGCATTATTTTAATACATTAGCATGATTACAAGGAATCAAGTCCCGAAGGACCAATCAGTTTAGCAGTCTTGGAAAATAGATTATATACATTAACATTACATTACAATTTCAAACATAAAATACATCATAAATAGTTATCTTAGAAATCCATTATTCCCTTTATCTTAACCCTGCATATCAATCATAATACACTTCTTGGAATCCTGGGAAAAATAAAACATAGAAAGGGGTGAGCTCAAATGATCAGTAAGGGTAAGCAATAATGCGGAAAATGACATAAATATTATGCATAGTGAATAATTGAAACCACATGCCTTTACCAATAATAAACATGAATAATTTTATGGAAAGAATATGAGTTGAGTAAATAATTCCGTAATAAAACATAATCATGGGTATTCTACTAGTCTAATAAGCATATGAACCATTTAAAATTAACACAATTTAGAAAACAATTCATTTAAAGACATTTTTGAATCAAAGTGTCACATACCACTTTGAAACTTTTGAAAGGAATTAACATTTTAAAATTATTCATGTCCATATAAACAAATCCTTAAATACCATTTTGAAGACATGGACATTAATGAGAAAGATTTAAAAGAATAAATATTTAAAACATTTGAAATTATGCTTTAGTAAAAAGTCCCTTAAAATAATCCCTTTCAAAACATGGACATGGATAATAAATATGTCCCAGTAGAAACTTACATAAAAACAACCTCAGATAATAAAGAGATTATGAAATTAACCCTTACCAATTTGGTAAATTATGAAACATACACCCCATGAATGAGGTATCATACAATGAATATGTAAATACAAGTAAATTAAATTTTATTACAAAATTAATTCAATTATGGGCAGTACATACACTACACCAAAGGTAATAGTGGAAATATGGCATGAATCTCACGGGAAGGAGTGAGATGAAAACCCCTTACCTTGTACTTTTCCATTGCTGAGGGTAGGGTAATATTATGTATAATGGATAAATTATTTTCATTTAATTATAAAATAATAATATACATTAATATGATATCATATATTATCTTTTTACAATTATTTGTTAATAATATCTTAGTATTATTGTCGTTTTGGGTGTTAACTTACTCATTTTATTTTATATGTTTTGTTACATGAGCCATGTTTGTTATGGATAGGTTGTATCTTATACATATCCAAAATGATATCAAGTCCTTAAACATTATTTTTAATCATAAAATGAGAATTAAACTTTAATGGGTATGATTGGAATAGAAACTCATCGTGTTCGTGGAGACGGTAGTCCGTACGTACGCACGAACGCTACTTCCATTTCATTTTTCATTCAAAAGAATCAAAACCAAATAATAAATAGGTATATTATTATTATAGTATAATATAATATCTTATATTTTTTACTTAATTTCATTAATACCATTCTTTATATGTTCCATGTATGGTATAAATGAGTCATATCACTTTGAGGGGACGGTAGTCTGCACTTCCTCAAATGAAATTATCGTATATATATACAACCAGAAATGAATAATGGTATGACATAAAATGGAATTACGGAAGCTTATATATAAAATAAATATTCATTAATATCATATTTAATTATAGTTCCATCATAATGGCCACCATGATAGGTGGTAGGAGATAATTGAACAATCATCGTTTCGTGAGGCGTTTGGTTTCCATCCACAGAAACATTATGTTCTTCACCCATTATATGGAGGAGTGTGTAAGTTTAGTTTGAATAATTCTCATAAAAATGTCCTAGTATATTGAGGATACTGTTTTTGTTACAAAAGAAATGAATTAGAAGAGTTTAGGGGTTGGATAAGTAAAATAAAAGAAAAAAAGCTAAGAGAAATCGTTACCTTTAATTGGGGTAACTCCCTTTGGATTGAACCAAAAAAGGACTCTTGAAGGGCCTTATTCCTAAGGTGAGGCTTCTAGGAGGACGAGATGGATGTAGGGAGCTTAATTGGGCAGAGGTTGGATGATCCAAAAGGCTTGAGATGTGTGAGGGATTGGTTATAAGTGGTGTCCTCTTATAAGCGGGGGGAGGGGCTCTTTAGAAAAAACATAAATTATTAATTTATAATAATTTCATATTCGGTTTCTAATGGATATAAAGTGTATTATTCAAAGCCTAAGGTGGTAATGGATCTAAATACTTTCAACCAATATATTTTAGACAGGTTTGGGTCATCATATTAACCTTGTCTTTTAGTTTTAACTCTTGGTTAATTTGTTTGACACTTACCATGTCAATTTTTATTTTTATATTATATAGTTAATAAACATACTATATACATCCAAGCGTCCCCAATGTGGTCCATTAATGATACACCTATCATGATAAAAGTACTTTGGCTGATACTTATATTTTTAGGAATTTAAGTTCAATTAATAATATAATATTTGTTTTAAAAAATCTTTTATGTCATTTTTGACACTATTTAGTATTTTGTTTTTGTGAAATTCATCACAACATGATTACTTCAAAAAAGATACAACGAATCAGCCCTAACATGTCATAGTCACCTTTATAATTCGTGGATGTCATAAAAACTTTGAAATTATATTTATTTTAAAATTTATATTAACATTTATTTGATTCTTTCATTAATAAGGGAATTACTGCATCATCATTGTATCAAAAGTAAATTTAATTATTTAATGTCTAAAAATTATAATTAAAATTCCATTAGGTAGGAAATATTTTTATCTTTCTAATTAATATTTATAATCAAATTTATCTTATGTATAACCCTATATTATAAATGTATTAGTTATTAAACTTTGATTTTAACTCTTTTAAGTCTTCTTTGAATTAAATAATAATAAATGTCCTAAACTAATCCAAGTGGACCTAAAGGGTCATATTTTATTCCTAACATCGTTTTTGGTCGAATTAAACTTATCCAATATAATTAGGACATGGGTTAGGGTAATAATAATATCATTTTTACCGTTAATTACCCTATTTACTTTTTACCGTGGTAAATAAAAGTAAAAAGTTACTATTCACCAAATATTATTTTTATCTTATTGAACAACATTTTACTCCTTGATATTAATTGTGTCTCTCATATTTTAGAAATTCCACTCATAGAAGAGGTAAAATTATGTTTTATGTGAATTTACAAATTCTCCTAAAAGGTGGGTATAAGGCGGTGAAAAAGTTCAATAAAATTTTTATATATCTAAAATTATTATAAACTGTCTCCAATTAATTACATTGAATTTATATAGGTGTTATGTATATATTTTGACCTAAAATAAATTTAAATAATATAAATATTTATTTAAATAAAAATCCGGTTTTAAATAGTAACTCAGTGCTTTTCACTATTCATCAAAAATTAGAATTTTCAGAAAAATACCAAAAATTTACCGTAAGTTAATTTTGATATTATGAATTCAATAATTAAGACTATTTTACCAAATTCAAAACATAGAAGTTTCATTTATTAATTTAAGATTGATTCATGTTGTTAAAACAAAAAGTTTGTTTTTAAGAAATAATAACTATAAAAAGATTGACACCTATTTATGTCCGGATTAAATGTGAAATTATTTCCAATGACCAACATTGGATTAAATGTTAAAATTATATTCTAAATATAATTTATAACCACTCAAATTAATAATTTATCACCATTAATTATTTCGATTAAAAAAGTTGTATTTAATTAAAATTTAGTAATTTTCACTATTCATCAAAATATGAAAGTTATCCAAAATGTACCAAAATTTCACCCTAGGCTAATTTTGATATTTTTAATAAAAAAAGAAGTCTATTTTTTGAGATAAAATTAATAAAATTTCAAAAAGTGGGTATTACTATTCATAACGACTACTTTGATTGTTCGTGGTGTGTATTAGAACTCGAAGTTGCGTACAACACACGCTACTGTATTATTCAAAAAAAGTGTACCGTGGAAGCTTGGGGTGTTACATTCTACCCTCCTTCAATAAATTGTGTCCTCTCAATTTTTCTTGGTATTGGAAACTTGGGGTTGACGTTTCAAAATATCTTAGTTGAAATCCCACATCGAAAAATGATTTAATGAGGCCTCTATTTAAAATAAAGAGTGTTAAGTATGAATATTACCGAAAATAACACATACTAGGGTTTCATGTCGGAAAATATGGATATTGAAGAGAAATATAACCATCAATATCTGATGGAGAGGGGTAGAGAACATGGCTATGAAAAGGCCAATAATCCCAAGGCCATAAATTTTTGATGATCTAAGGTACCATCTATGACGACATTTGTGTTCTAATTTCCTTTTCTTAATGTTGTGTAATTTATTTATGAGATTGGCTAAGATCATAAGGAGATATAATTACTTTATAATTAGAGTTTTATCCATTAATAAATTTCTACCACAAACTCATCCTTTACTACAAAACATAATAAAACTCAAAAATAATCTATTTATCCTGATCGTATAGGGTTCCAAATATAATGAATATATAATTCACATATCAGACGCATTAAAAATGACATTATACAATCCAAAGACTTCACGTAGTCCACTGGTAGGCGATAAATCCCAATCTCACTATGATTGTGGATTCGATACCTGCAGTTTTGTCCAATACGACGGGTCATCACACGGTTTGCATGTTGTCCTTTTATAAAAATCCAAAAAAAACCATTCAAACTTAATCCCTTACAACCTTTATACTTATCCAATGTACTTCTGTAAAATCTCAGTCCAAAATTTATATGAAAGGTAATCATAATGTAGATCCTTTTTACCCCGTAATAGCATGTGAATACCTTTATCATGTATTCTTTAAAAACACTGAAAAATACAGAATTACCATAAAACTCTATTGATTACATTCATGCTCCCTTATTCCTTATAGAATACTGGATATAATTCATCCATCCAAAAATGTTGTAAACTCAAACAATGATGGAATATACAAATCTTTAATCTGTTTCAAGGCAGTCGAGAATATCCAATATAATTTACCCAAATCAACCATATCTTATTCCAAAATCAGTACCTCAATATTAGGACCATATTATGGTTTATCTTTCCTTCAACCATGTAATTTCTAAAAAGTTTAAATCATTGTAGAGTCACTTTTCTTAGGACCATAAAATCTCAAATCTTCAATTAAATAGTACTGCAGTACAGTCCTTATTTATTTCCAGTATATCATTGATACAACAGTTCGATGAAATAATTCCAAAATAACAACATAAGAACACTAGTCATTCCTCTTCATCTGTGATGGTATCATAACATGAATATTATCCAATAGAATCATTTGTGGAATAGTTATATAACTAGGACATTGGTTTGCATAGTGTCCAAACTCATTACAGATGAAGCATTGTACATTTGAAACCTTTTTCTTACCATTGCAGTCACGTACTTGGTGTCCTTTTTCTCCACAATTATAATATACCCCCATTCCCTTAAAGAATTTTCCAAGGTGATTCTTTCCACAGTTATCACATATGGGAAAATCCTTCTATACTTTATTCCCTTTATTTGTCCTTCTCTCTACCATCCTTTCCTTCTCTGGCTTCCCTTCAACTCCATAGGACTCCGAGAATTCATTACTTAACTTATCAACACATGATATTATTTCTTCATATGATGCTAATATGTGGGAGACCATTTCCCTTCTAAATTCTGGCATAAGACCATGAAATATATGATCTTTCTTACTCTTTGTATCATGCGTATTGTTGGAGTTCTCATTCCTCCTACTGGGCACCATTTCTAAACAATGGCATACAATAGATTAGTTTATGGATAGAAATACCTAATCCAAAACATGTAAAACACTTAACATAAATTAAACAGTTTATGGATATAATCCATAATCATAAAAATGTATTCTTTGAGGAAGTATATACTCATAATCCATTCATAATGGTTTGTAAAGAAAATTATAATTATCCTTAGCATATCCCCCCGGGAGTGTCGTAACCAAGAGTACAGAAAAGCCTGTTGTCGTGCACCATTTCCCGTTAGAGTCTAGCTCAAAGCAGTGTTTTTGAGTTTTACCCCTAGGTACATCTGTGTCAGTGCCGCCTTTACCTACTCGTATCCAGACAAGGATGTATTTCAGGGAAAATTCACAAAATCTCAACAATACCAAAATTCTAGGAAGTTCTTCTCTACTAATCCTCAAATTCTATCTTATTGTTATGTGCTCTAATAAGATTTTATCTAAATCCAGCTTCCAAGGTTATTCCTAAACTTCCTCTGATACAAACTGTAACACCCCAACCCTAGTTACATGGAGTAGGAGCATTATTTTAATACATTGGCATGATTACAAGAAATCAAGTCCCGAAGGACCGATCGGTTTAGCAGTCTTGGAAGATAGATCACATACATTAACATTACATTACAATTTCAAACATAAAACACAGCATAAATAGTTCTTTGATAATGTCATTATTCCCTTTCGCTTAACCCTGCATATCAATCATAATACACTTCTTGGAATCCTGGGAAAAATAAAACATAGAAAGGGGTGAGCTCAAACTCTCCGTAAGGGTAAGAAATAATGCGGTAAATGACATAAATATTAAGCATGGTGAATAATTGAAACCACATGCCTTTACCAATAATAAACATGAATAATTTTATGGAAAGAATATGACTTGATTAAATAATTCCATAATAAAACATAATCATGGGTATTCTACTAGTCGAATAACCACATGAACCATCAATATTATTTCCATAATGAGGGAATGTATAATGCCGGAAATTCTGAAATATTTTTTCAAGGCGTCGGCCAAGACGTCTAAAATGATTAAGGCCTCGGCCAAAACCATAAATCAAATTGGGAAATGGCATCAACCAATTCCACATCTAGTTGTCTCGTGAGACCTACTGATGCATCGAGGAGCTATAGCGGGCTCCACCCATCACTTACTATGTCCAATATATTCCTCATATGAAAAGGATAAAACTTAACATAAACATTCATATAAAAATTACGATACTAAATGTCAATAAATTGACCATAAACCATGAATGGTATAAAAATAACACATCCACAGTCAAACATATCTCCAAACCTTCAACACAATATGGAATATTTGTATCATGATAAATCAACTTCAAAAGAAGTTAAAAATCCATTAAAGGATTTTGACGTTGATGAAAATTATTTGTAATACTCTTTGAGATAAATACCCCTTTTTCATGAAAAGATTAAAAAGTCACACAATTTAGAAAAGAAGTCATTTAAAGACATTTTTTAATCAATGTGTCTCATACCACTTTGAAACTTTTTAAAATAATTAACATTTTAAAAAACATTCATGTCCATAAAAATAAATCCCTAAAATCAATTTTTAAGACATGGACATTAATGAGAAAGATTTAGAAGAATAAATATTTAAAACATTTGAAATGATGCTTTAGTAAAAAGTACCTTAAAATAATTTGTTTGAAAACTCTTTCATAAAACATGGACATGAATAATAAATATGTCCCAGTAGATACTTACGTAAAACAACCTCGGGTAATAAAGAGATTGTGAAATTAACCCTTACCAATTTGGTAACATACGAAAAATACTCCCCGTGAAAGAGGTATCATACAATCAATATGTAAATACAAATAAATTAATTTTTATTACATAATGAATACTATTTTGGGTAGTACATACACCACACAAAAGGTAATAGTGGCAATATGGCAAGGATCTCATGGGAATAAAGAGTGAGATGAAAACCCATTACCTTGTACTTTTCCTTTGTCGCGGGTAGGGTAATCTCCTATATAATAGTTAAATTATTGTTACTAAATTATAAAAGAATAATATAAATTAATATGATATTATATATGATATTTTAACATTTCTTTGTTAATAATATGTTAGTATTATTGTCGTTTCGGGTGTTAACTTAATGGTTTTATTTTATATGTTTTGTTACATAAGCCATGTTTGATATGGATAGGTTGTATCTTATACATATTTAGAGTGATATCAAGTCCATAAAATTTTTTTTAATCATAAAATGAGAATTACACTTGAATGGATACGATGGGGAATGGATCTCATCGCGTTCGTGGAGACGGTAGTCCGTATGTACGCACGAACGCTACTTCCATTTGAATTTTCATTTTAAAAGGAATCAAAACCAAATAATACATAGGTATATTATTATTAAATTATAATATAATATCTTATATTTTTTACTTATGTTCATTTATACCATCCTTTATATGTTCCATGTATGGTATAAACAAGTTATATCACTTTGAGGGGGCGGTAGTCCCCACTTCCTCAAATGAAATTATCGTATATATATACAACATGAAACGAATAATGGTATGACATAAAATGGAGTTACAGAAGATTATATATAAAATAAATATTCATTAATATCATATTTAATTATAGATCCATCATAATGGACACCATGAGAGGTGGTAGGAGATAATTGAATAAGCATCGTTTTGTGAGGCGTTTGGTTACCATCCACAGAAACATTATGTTATTCACCTATTAGATGGAGGTGTGTCTAAGTTTAGTTCAAATAATTATCATAACAATATCCTAGTATATTTATGATACTGGTTTTGTTACAAAAGAAAATAATGAGAACAGTTTAGGGGTTGGATAAGTAAAATAAATGAAAAGAAGCTAAGAGAAATCATTACCTTTAATTGGGGTAACTCCCTTTGGTTTGAACCAAAAAGAACTCTTGAAGTGCCTTCTGACTAAGGTGGGGCTTCTAGGAGGAGGAGGGGGATGTAGGGAGATTAATTGGGCAGAGGTGGGATGATCCAAAAGGCTTGATAGGTGTGAGTAATTGGTTATAAGTGGTGTCCTTTTATAAGGGGGATGAGGGGCTCTTTAAGAAAAACTTAAACTATTAATTTATAATAAATTTATATACAGTTTCTAATGGATAAAAAGTGGATTATTCAAATCCTAAGGTGGGTATGGGTCTAAATCCTTTCAACCAATAGTTTTTGACTGGTTTGGGTCATTATATTAACCTTATCTTTTAGTTTTAACTCTTGGTTAGTTAGTTTGACACTTACCATGTCACATTGTATTTTTTATATTATATATTTAATAAACATACTATATACCTCCAAGATACCCCCAAGTGGTCAATTAATGATTCACATATCATAATACAAGTCCTTTGGCCAATCTTTAGATTTTTAGGAGTTTAATATCAATTAATAATATAATATTTGTTTTAAAAACTCTTTTATGTCAATTTAAACACTATTTGTTATTTTGATTTTGTTAAAGTCATCACAACTTGATTACTTCTAACAAGATATGCTGAATTAGCCCTAAAATGTCATAGTCACCTTGAAAATTTGTGGATGGCATAAAAACTTTGAAATTATATTTATTTTAATATTTATATTACCACTTATTTGATTATTTCATTAATAAGTTAATTACTGTATCGTCATTGTGTCATATATAAATATAAATATTTAATTTATAAAAATTATAATTAAAATAGAATTATGTATGAAATATTTTTATATTTCTAATGAATATTTATAATCTAATTTATCTTATGTATATCCTTATATTAAAAATGTTTTAGTTATCAAACTTTGATTTTAACTCTTTTAACTCTTCTTTGAGTTAAATAATAATAAATGTCCTAATCTAATACAAGTGGACCTAAAGGGTCATATTTTATTCCTAAGGTTGTTTTTGGTCGAATTAAACTTATCCAATAGAATTAGGACATGTGTTAGGGTAATAATAATTTCATTTTTACCCTTAATTACCCTATTTACTTTTTACCGTGGTATATAAAAGTAAAAAGTTACTAGTCACCATAAATTATTTTTATCTTATTGAACCACATTTTTCTCCTTGATATTAACCCTGTGTCTTGGATTTTCTAAATTCCACTCAGAGAAGCTGTAAAATTATGTTTTATGTGAATTTACAAATTCTCCTAGGAGGTGGGTAAAAGACGGTGAAAAAGATCAATAAAATTTTTATATATCTAAAATTATTATAAACTACCTCCAATTAATTAAATTGAATTTATATATGTGTTAAGTATCTCTTTTGATATAAAATAAATTTAAATAATATAAATAATTATTTAAATAAAAATCTGGTTTTAACCAGTAACTCAGTGTTTTTCACTATTCATCAAAAATTGAATGTTTTTAGAAAAATACCAAAAATTTACCCTAATCTAATTTTGAAATTAAGAATTCAATAATGAAGTGTATTTTAAGAAATTCAAGACATAGAAGATTAATTTATTAATTTAAAATTAATTCCCATTGTTAAAAAAAAAAGCGGGTTTTTAAGAAACAATAACTATCAAAAGATTGACACTTGTTATGTCCGGTTTAAATGTGAAATTATGTCCAATGACAAACATTGGATTAAATGGTAAAAATATATTCTAAATATAATTTAAAACCACTAAAATTCATAATTTATCACTATTAATTATTTCAATTAAAAAGTTGTTTTTAAATAAAATTTAGTAATTTTCACTATTCATCAAAATATGAAAGTTATCCGAAAAGTACCAAAATTTCAAACTAGGATAATTTCGATATTATGAATCAAAAAATGAAGTCCATTTTGAGAGATAAAATTTATAAAATTTCAAAAAGTGGTTATTTCTATTCATAACGGCTACTTTGATTGGTCGTGGTGTGTGTTAGAACTCGAAGTTGCGTACAACACACGCTACTGTATTATTAAAAGAGAAGCGTACCGTGGATGTTCGAGGTGTTACATTCTCCCTTCCTTGAATAAATTGCATCCTTGCAATTTATACTCGGTATTGGAAACCTGGGGTTGACGTTTCAAAATATCTTAGTTGAAATCCCACATCAAAAATTGAATTAATGAGTCCTCTATTTAAAATAAAGAGTGGTAAGTATGATGATTAACGAAAATAACACATACTAGGGTTACATGTAGGAAAATATGGATATTGAAGATAAATCTAACCATCAATATCAGATGGAGAGTGGTAGAGAACATGGCTATTAAAAGGCCAATAATCCCAAAGCCATAAATTTGTGATGATCTAAGGTACCATCTAGGACAACATTTTTGTTCTAAGTTCCTTTTCTTAATGTTGTGGAATTTATTTATGAGATTGGATAAGATCATAAGGAGATATACTTACATTATAATTAGAGTATTATCCATTAATAAATTTCTACCACAAACTCATCCTTCACTACAAATCACAATACAACTCAAAAATACTCAATTTATCTTAATCGTATAGGGTTCTAAATATAATGAATGTATAATTCACCTATCATACCCATTAAAAAAATGACATTATACAATCTGGGGACTTCACGTAGTCCAGTGGTAGGCGATAAATCCCAATCGCACTATGGTTTTGGGTTTGATTCCTGCAGCCTTGTCCGACACGACGGGTCGTCACACGGTCTGCGTGTTGTCCTTTTATAAAAATCCAAAAATAACCTTTCAAACTTAATCCCTTCCAACTATTATACTTATCCAAAGTACTTATCTAAACTCTCAGTCCAAAATTTATATGAAAGGTAAACATAATATAGATCCTTTTTACCCCGTAATATCATGTGAATACCTTCATCATTTATTCTTTTAAAACACTGAAACATCTTGAATTACCATAAAACTTTATTGATTACATTAATGATTCCTTATTGCATATAGAATACTGGATATAATTCATCCATCCCAAAATTTTGTAAACTCCAACAATGATGGAATATACAAATCTTTAATTAGTTTCAAGGCAGTCAAGAATATCCAATATAATTTACCCAAATCAACCATATCTTATTCCAAAATTAGTACATCAATATTAGGACCATATTAAGGTTTATCTTTCCTTAAACCATGTAATTTTCAAAAAGTTTAACTCGTTGTAGAGTGACTTTTCTTAGTATCATAATATCTCAAATCCTCAATAAAATAGTACTACAGTACAATCCTCATTTATTTCCAGTACATCATTGATACAACACTTCAATGAAATAATTCCAAAATAACAACATAAGAACACTAGTCATTCCTCTTCATCTATGGTAGTATCATAACTTGGATATTATCCAATATCATCATTTGCAGCATAGTCTGATAACTGGGACATTGGTTCGCATAGTTTCCAAACTCCTTGCAGATGAATCATTGTACATTTGAAACCTTTTTCTTACCCTTGCAGTCACGTACATGGTGTCCTTTTTCTCCACACATATAACATACTCCCATTCCCTTCAATAATTTTCCAAGGTGATTCTTTCCACCGTTATCACATATAGGAAAATCCTTCTTTACATTATTCCCTTTATATGTCCTTCTCTCTACCATCCATTCCTTCTCTGGATTCCATTCAAATCTATAGGACTCCGGGAATTCTTTACTTATCTTATCAAAACATGATATTATTTATTCATATGATGATAATACACGGGAGACTATTTCCCTTTAAAATTCTGGCTTATGACCATGAAATATATGATCTTTCTTACTATTTGGATCATGTTTATTTCTAGAGTTCAGATTTCTTCTACTGGGCACCATTTCTAAACAATGGAATACACTAGATTAGTTTATGAATAGAAATACCTAATCCCAAAAATGTAAAACAATTAACATAAATTAAACAGTTTATGGATATAATCCATAATCATAAAAAAATTTATTTGAGGAAGTTTATACTCATAAACCATTGATAATTGTTTGTAATGAAAATGATAATTATCTTAAGAATATCCCCCGAGAGTGTTGTAACCAAGAGTGCAGCAAGGCTCGTTGAAGTGCACCAGTTCCCATTCGAGTCTAGCTCAAAGAATTGTTTTCGGGTTTTACCTCTAGGTAGATCTGTGCCAGAGCCTCCTCTACCTGCTCGTATCCAAACATGGATGTATTGCTCGGATAACTCCCCAAAATCTCTACAATATCAAAATTCTAGGAAGTTCTTATCTACTAATCATCAAATTTATCTTAGGGATATGTGCTCTAATCAGAGTTTATCTAATTCTAGCTTCCAAGGACATTGCTAAACTTCATCTGATACCAACTATAATGCCTCGACCCTAGTTACCTGAAGTCAGTGCATTATTTTAATACATTGGCATGATTACAAGGAATTAAGTCCCGAAGGACCGATCGGTTTAGCAGTCTTGGAAAATAGATTCCATACATTAACATTACATTAAAATTTCAAACATAAAACAAAGCATAAATAGTTCTGTGAGAACTCCATTATTCCCTTTAGCTTAACCCTGCATATTAATCATAAAACACTTCTAGGAATCCTGGGAAATTAAAACATAGAAAGGGGTGAGCTCAAACGCTCAGTAAGGGTAAGAAATAATACGGAAAATGACATAAATATTAATCATGGTGAATAATTGAAACCACATACCTTTACCAATAATAAACATGAAGACTTTTATGGCAAGAATATGTGTTGAGTAAATAATTCCAAAATAAAACATAATCATTGGAATTCTACTAGTCGAATAACGACATGAACCATCAATATTATTTCAATAATGAGGGAATGTATAATGCCGTACATTCTAAAATATTTTGTCAAGGCCTCGGCCAAGACGTCTAAAATTATTAAGGTCTCATCGAAAACCATAAATAAAATTTGGAAAGGACCTCGGCCAATTCCATGTCTAGTTGTCTCATGAGACCTACCGATGCATCGAGGAGCTATAGCGGGCTCCACCCGTCACTTACTATGTCCAATACATTCCTCATATGAAATGGATGAAACTTAAAATAAACATTCATATAAGAACTAGGATACGAAATGTAAAAACATTAACCATAATCCATTAATTGTATAAAAATAACACATCCATAGTCAAACATATCACAAAACCTTCAACACAATATGGAAGATTTGTATCATGATAAATCAACTTCAAAACAAGTTTAAAATCCATTAAAGGATTTTTGATGTTGATGAAAATGATTTTTAAAACTCTTTGAGAGAAATACCCCTTTATCATGAAAACATTTAAAAGTCACATAATTTATAAAATAATTCATTTAATGTAATTTTTGAATCAAATTTTCCCATACCACTTTGAAACTTTTTAAAGGAATTAACATTTTAAAAACATTCATGTCCACATAAATAAATCCTTAAAACCCATTTTGAAGACATGGACATTAATGTGAAAGATTTAGATGAATAAATATTTAAAACATTTGAAATTATGTTTTAGTATAAAGTAACTTAAAATAATCCCTTTCAAAACTCTTTCATAAAACATGGACATGGATAATAAATATGTCCCAGTAGATACTTACGTAAAATCAATCTCGGATAATTAAGAGATTGGGAAATTAACCCTTACCAATTTGGTAACTTACGAAACATACACCCCATGAAAGAGGTATCATACAATGAATATGTAGATACACATAAATTAAAGTGTATTACATAAATAATATAATTTTGGGTAGTACATACACCACACAAAAGGTAATAGTGGCAATATGGCATGGATCTCACGGGAATAAGGAGTGAGATGAAAACCCATTACCTTGTAATTTTCCTTTGTCGAAGGTAGGGTAATCTCTTGTATAATGGTTAAATTATTGTTTTTAAATTATAAAATAATAATATATATTAATATGATATCATATATGATCTTTTTATCATTTCATTGTTAATAATATCTTAGTATTATCGTCGTTTCGGGTGTTAACTTACTCGGTTTTTATATGTTTTGTTACATAAACCATGTTTGTTATTGGATAGGTTGTATCTTATACATATCCAGATTGATATCAATTCCTTAAAAATTATTTTTAATCATAAAATGAGAATTACACTTGAATGGATGTGATGGGGAATTGATCTCATCACGTTCATGGAGACGGTAGTCCGTACGTACGCATGAACGCCAATTCCATTTCAATTTTCATTTTAAAAGGAATAAAAACCAAATAATAAATAGGTATATTATTATTAAAGTATAATATAATATCTTATATTTGTTACTTATGTTCATTAATACCATCCTTTATATGTTCCATGTATGGTATAAACGAGTCATATCACTTTGAGGGGGCGGTAGTCCGCACTTCCTCAAATGAAATTATCGTATATATATACAACAGTAAATGAATAATGGTATGAATTAAAATGGAATTACTGAAGATTATATATAAAATAAATATTCATTAATATCATATTTAATTATAGTTCCATCATAATGGCCACCATGAGCGGTGGTTGGAGATAATTGAACAATCTTCGTTTCGTGAGGCATTTGGTTGCCATCCACAGAAACATTATATTATTCAGCCATTAGATAGAGGTGTGAGTAAGTGTAGTTCAAATACTTCTCATAACAATATCCTAGTATATTTAGGATACTGGTTTTGTTACAAATGAAAATAATGAGAAGATTTTAGGGGTTGGAGAAGCAAAATAAAAGAAAAGAAGTTAAGAGAAATCATTGCCTTTAATTGGGGTAACTCCATTTGGGTTGAACCAAAAAGAACTCTTGAAGTGTCTTCTGCCTAAGGTGAGGCTTCTAATAGGAGGATGGGGATGTAGGGAGCTTTATTGGGTAGATTTTTGACGATCCAAAAGGCTGGAGAGGTGTGAGGAATTGTTTATAAGTGGTGTCCTTTTATAAGGGGGAGGAGGGGCTCTTTAGGAAAAACATAAAGTATTAATTTATAATAAATTCATATTCGGTTTCTAATGGCTCCAAAGTGAATTATTCAAAGCCTAATGAGGGTATGGGTCGAAATAATTTCAAAAAATATATTTTAGATAGGTTTGGGTCATTATATTAACCTTATCTTTTAGTTTTAACTCTTTGTAAATTATTTTGACACTTACCATGTTACTTTGTATTTTTATATTATATAGTTAATAAACTTACTTTATACCTCCAAGAGACCCGAATTGTTCCATTAATGATACACCTATCATGATTCAAGTCCTTTGGCTGAACCTTTGATTTTTAAGAATTTAATATCAATTAATAATATAATATTTGATTTAAAAACTCTTTTATGTCAATTTTGATACTATTTGTTATTTTGTTTTTGTGAAAGTCATCACAACTTGATTACTTCGCACAAGAAACATTGAATCAGCCATAATTTTTCATAGTCACCTATAAAATTCGTGGATGTCCTAAAAACATTGAAATTATATTTATTATAATATTTATATTGTCATTTATTTGATTCTTTCATTAATAAGGTAATTACTGCATCATCATTGTGTCATAAATAAATTTAATTATTTAATGTATAAATATTATAATTGAAATACCATTATGTAGTAAATATTTTTAGATTTCTAATGAATATTTACAATCGAATTTATCTTATGTATAACCCTATATTAAAAATGTTTTAGTTATTAAACTTTGATTTTAACTTTTTAACTCTTCTTTGAATTAAATAATAATAAATGTCCTAATCTAATACAACTGGACCTAAAGGGTCATATTTTATTCCAATTTTTGTTTTTGGTCGAATAAAACTTATCCAATAGAATTAGGACATGTGTTAGGGTAATAATAATATCATTTTTACACTTAAATACCCTATTTACTTTTTACCGAGGTAAATAAAAGTAAAAAGTTACTATTCACCAAATATTATTTTTATCTTATTGAACAACATTTTTACTCCTTTATATTAACCGTGTCTCTCGGATTTTGTAAATTCTACTCACATAAGTGGTAAAATTAAGTTTTATGTGAATTTAAAAAATTTTCTAGGAGGTGGGTAAAAGACGGTGAAAAAGTTCAATAACGTTTTTATATATCTAAAATTATTATAAACTGCCTCCAATAAATTACATTGAATTTATATAGGTTTTATGTATCAATTTTGACCTAAAATAAATTTAAATAATATAAATAATTATTTAAATAAAAAGATGGTTTTAAAAGTAACTTAGTGTTTTTCACTATTCATCAAATATTGAAAGTTTTAAGAAAAATACAAAAAATTTACCCTTAGATAATTTTGATATTATGAATTCAATAATGATGTCTATTTTACCAAATACAAAAAATAGAAGATTCATTTATTTATTTAAAATTAATTCCCGTCGTTAAAACAAAAAAGCGTGTTTTTAAGAAACAATAACTATCAAAAGATGGACACTTGTTTATGTCCGGTTTAAATGTGAAATTATGTCCAATGACCAAAATTGGATTAAATGGTAAAAATATATTCTAAATATAATTTTAAAACACTCAAATTAAAAATTTATCAGTATTAATTATTTCAATTAAAAAAAATATTTAAAATTTAGTTATTTTCACTATTTATCAAAATATGAAAGTTATCTGAAAAGTACCAAAATTTCACCCTAGGCTAATTTCGATATTCTGAATCCAAAAATGAAGTCCATTTTTTAGAGATAAAATTTATAAAATTTCAAAAAGTGGGTATTACTATTCATAACGGCTACTTTGATTGGTCGTGGTGTGTGTTAGAACTTGAAGTTGCGTACAACACACGCTACTGTATTATTTAAAAGAGAAGCATTCCATGGAAGATCGGGGTGTTACAGACCATAATCCAGATTACTCCCTCTCCCCTCTTGGTATAACCCCTGTAACAGGTTCTTCTACAGGCGCGCTCCTATGCCTACCCATGACTCCATGCCACCCCACACAATGGCACACATGGTTACCTTGCACACGTACACACCTGAGTACTCTTGGGGAACACTATTTACCCATGTTTGCGCGCAACATGGTCCGCATCCATGCTCACAGCCTTGTTCCATCACCAAGGGATGAGTGAGATGCCTCCTTAGGGCCTTGAGTGTCTATTCAAAATGTGTCCCTCGGCTAGGTGGGGTACCCAGCAATATTTTTACAAAGTAAAAGTTTAATTTTTAAATATAAAACTACATTTTAATATACATATATAGGTTTCTTAAAAAAATATGAATTCTATTTTATAACTAAACCAAGTCCTAAAACCAATATTTTAGATAGTTTTATAAAAAAAATTATAATTCATGGTTTAGTACTTCATAAAAAATATTATAATAGTATTACCAAAATCAAGAATTTATTCTTAGTTAAGATATTGGTATTATATATCTGGGGGTGGAAACATTGAAAATTTATTTTCAATAGTTTTGAAATTTTTGAAAAGTTTTTGAAATACATTCCTTATTTTGAAATCACATTATGTGTAACTAAAATATTAAATCATTATCATTTCTAAAGTTTATAAAAAGTGTTTATATGTTTAATGTTATAATTTCAATGCATACTTTGAATATTTAGGAAAACTAATTATACCTGGATGTTTTACATTAAACCATTATAATGACCAAGGACTATACTAATAGTTGTTAGAAACTCAACGGTCACCTATATGGGTAACAGTTGGATTAAGGCTTTATAAAAACATGAATTAGGGTGTTCCATATTTGATGAATCTTGGTGAAGATGGTGCACATCATTCCAATGATACTCAGTGTGATTGTAGTGGCTCTCGCCATACTCATTGTGATGGATCGAAAGCACCCCTCCTACTATTTTGGTGTTTTTGTTGTATTGGGTGGTCTGCCTATGATTTTAATATGTCTTTTAATAGGTATTTTTGGGGAGTATGGTTTCCTTTGATCTTATTATATTGAAAACACTGAGGTGTTAAATTAAATAAAAATCATTGTTTTAGTTTGAATGTTTTTTTAGATATCATGAAAAATAAACAGAAGAAAACCATGATATTATTATTACATGAGAAATAATATTGGGGGTGTCATATTATCCCCACTCTTAATAATTTAGTCCTCTCAATTGAAAAATACTCGTACACAACCCACTGGAAAAAGACATGAATCACTTACATCATCCCTTCACTAGGACTACCTCCAAAGATAGGGTGATGACTACCTCAGATGGATTCCTAGGGTTGTATTCAGGTACTTGATTTTCTTGGTCAAGATATTGACTCGCAGTTAAGGTCAAAATGGTGCATAAAGAACTCTTTCATCCATGGAGAGGCACGAGAGGTGTGGAGTTCTATGATTTTAGAGTGAATTAGTTTCTTATAAATCCCTCGTACCACATCATGGATGAAAATATTGATGTAATAGTCTTCCCTGTACATACTAAAACTCAGGACCTGGAATAATTAGGTCGTTCAATGGTCACCCTCCAAAGTAGTTATATAAAATTATCTATGGGTCAGTTGTAATCAGAAAAGTGAAACATAGATAAATCCCTTCATGATACTTTCCTCTTTTCATATATTCTGAATGTTTTACATTTGGAATTCAGTAATAGGTGAAATTGTCTCCTTGGAAGAAATAGAGGATGTTTGGCTAGTTTGACACCAGATGGAGTTATTTTTAAATCAGACGATAGTTATTATACGGTTGGTATTCCTCTAAGTATGTCTTGATAAATATAATTTTTAATGTTAGTTTGTAAGTGATAGGAGATTGGTCGGTAAAATCATGTCTTATATCAGAAAATTTCAAGATATATGTTTTATTCCGCAAGACATAACCATAATAAAATAGGGATTTTATTTGTAAAAGCATGTTAAGGTACCAAAACATATAACATTATCTAGTTATACAATGTTCATAAACCCAAGGTGTTACACAACTAATCGCCCACTCTCACAATACAAGTATGGGCTTCCTAACATCCTCTAAGATGATGCTTCACCAGATTCATCGGAGTTAGAGATTCCCCTAATTCCTAGTCCAATGGATTCCCAGAACGGTTCGAAACTCCTCAATATCTTCGGTCTAGATGCATCAAGGGTAGTCTGGATCAATAATATTTGGGAATCTAACATTCCCAAAAAAGGAAAGCAAGAAGGGTATAGAGTATGGTGACATTTTCTTGAACTTTCTATATTTATTAAAAATGGGTAAATTCTTCCTTGAGAATTTCAAAGTCCATGACCTAACCTCGAACACTGTAGGTTACAATTTGATAGAGGTATTATGTCTAGTGGTCAACCTCTTGTGTAGTTTCCTGGAAGTTAATTAGTGAAAAAAAATTGTCGGTCAAGGTAAAGTATTGGAATAGACCTTCATAATAACATCCCATACATTCATAAACAGGATGTTGGGCATGCATCATCAGAAAGTAATCAAATCCAGATCCTCAGTGATGTTTGAGTACACAAGGAGAATTGGATACACGATAGAGGTGTTGAAATTATAAACAAAGGTTCATAAATGTTTCATATCCTTCTAAACCTTCCCTGACCACGACAGTTTATAATATTTCTATCGGAAGGGACAGAAGTCTTGATTCATTTTACATTTAAAATTTTTAATAAAACTTATACATGGTAAAACATAAACAATTTTTTTAATATAATTCTAATTTTCCATGGTTTTTTAAACCAATCCTTTGATACCAACTATCACGCCCCATCCACGGACTACCCTTAACTCAGTGCAGAGTCGACATAAAATAAAACATGGTGTGTAATTTTTCTAAAAAAAATAGCCGAAAACACACACATGTTCTACTAGAGTGGTTGTTTTTTTAGAACCTGGGGAATAAGATAAAATTATTATATCTATATCAAAAATAGAAAACAAAGAAACTCCACAACAATTCCACTGAACAAATTAACTCAAATCTATTACACCTGTAAAATTTAAATTAAAACATAGGGTGAGAATAAAAATTCTCAGTAAGGGGTTTTAAAATAAAATAATGCTAAAATTGAAACCTCTTGAAAATATTCCTTTAAAATTATTTATAAAACCTCTTCATAATGAAATAATTACATGTCATTTGATCAAAAAATGAAATGTGAACATTTCAAGGAATATTAACCGTGTTATAATGAATCATATTCCCATCATAGGCATGCTCATACAAAATATAATGTGTGTCGCATATAAAGTAAGGTTCATTCTATATTTAACAGTTATGACATTTGGTAGTATAAGTTCCAATTCACAACTGGAAGAAATACATGATTAGATTTGTGCGTAAAAGATTAACTTCAATATATTTCATTACTAATTGTCAGCTATAAATTGGAAATTAAAACTCTGATTTTTGAATACACTGTATGCCATATTCATGTATTTATTCTGATACTCATAAGTATAGGTTCTTATCCATAAATATTCTACTATCCGAATATCAACTTGGTTAATAAAAAAGCATAAACATAAAGTGGGAACATATAATTTGGGACAACATAACCATACCTTCAAGGCCTCATTCCAAGACCATAAATAATCATTTCATCCTTGTGACAAGATCAAAGATTGTCTCATAAGACCTACTAATTCATCAAGGGGATATAGTGGGCCCCACCTGACACTTATTATATCCAATGCATTCCTCATATTCCATGTAAGATCATATGTTCAAAGTGTCACATACCACATTGAACCTCTAATTTCCCATATAATATTTTCCCATGTGTCCCACACCACTTAGAATAATTTAGTTCTTAATTCCATAAAAGGATATAATAGTGTTAATTTCATTCTTTAGAATTTACATAAACAAAGTAAA
Organism: Viscum album; assembly: GCA_963277665.1. Classification (NCBI taxonomy): domain Eukaryota; kingdom Viridiplantae; phylum Streptophyta; class Magnoliopsida; order Santalales; family Viscaceae; genus Viscum; species Viscum album. The sequence continues at coordinate 125,876,097 of OY728126.1, forward strand.
TATTTCTTATAACTTTTAATAACAATAAAATAAACTACATGGAAATAAATGATTTGGTAGACAACACATGTGTCAATAACTAATGAACAGTAAATACATATTTATCACATAAAATGAATATCCCTAAAATCCTTATAATTAATTTAAACATTTTATATTTCAGAATGCACAATTCTAAAATTAGGATAATTTTCATTCATATCTAAAAAACAAGATAATTAATGGGAATATTTAACAAAACTAAATATAATTATTGAAAACATTTATTGTGGTAGATTCATGTGCTTTAGAAAAATAAATAGGTTATCTCATTCTTCTAAAAAGTATAATGAGGGCATACACTAGGGTGACTACATTTCTTGTTTAAATGTGGGTTAAAAATTATATGTAATTTAACCCATGGTTTAATAAATCATTAACATCTCACTATCCTTATTAAATCACAAAATACTGGTTTTTAAGGAAACATAATCAGTTTATGATTAAAACCCAAAGGTATTTATATGTACATAAAAATGTATATATAATCCAATTAAACTAAACAACTTTGAACACATACCATGTATAGTAAAAGTATGTTCATAGCATTAGGAAGACTTATGAAAAATGGTGGTTTGTTACATATTGAAAATAAGTAACTATATATATATACTCACTATATTATATATATATATATTTGTTTAAGGAAAAGAACCTGTTATGACCCTTAATTATAACATGTTCTTCAAAAACATCAATTATACATTGAAGTTTAATGTTAAAAGACATGAAACTGTTTCGAATAGGTGTGTTATAAAAAATATATAACTATATATTGATATATATCACCGATATACAATGTATATAAAATAGTTTTACATGAGAAATATAATCCCTCTTGTTTAAAAATACTAAATAAACCTGCAATCAAGAAGTCCTAGAATCGTGTATAAGAGAGTTTTTATCAAAATTGTATGGTTATATATATATATGAGTATACACACATATAGATATAGATATATATGCGTGTATATAAATTCAACATAAAAATGAAACATAACATAAATTTTATAATTAGTTTAAGGAGGAGTAGGAGAGGATTAAGAAACTCGATGGAGGGGCTGGAGAACTTACCGGAGGTTTGAGAAGATGAATACCTGAGAAGTTTCAATTGAAAAACATGATATATATATATATATAAACTAAACCATCTATGTTGTAAATTCCACTTGTATGCATAATCGAGGCCTACTTGGTTTAAAATATGGCTGACTGTGTTGGTCTTGTTGAAAATGAGTGAATGAAGGCCTCAGATTATGATGGGAGGAGTCACCGGCGTGGAAAAATGAAAAGGAAGAGGTGTAGGAGGCTACTAGTTCTGCACATGCGGAAGAAAAAGATGCCACAAGAGTAGAAATAATAGAAAAGAACATATGGTTGAAATTAATCTAAAAGAATATTCTACAGTCATGGAGTGTCTGCAGATTTTAACATTATTGAACAGTTGTGATCCATAGGGGAGTATATTGGATGGCTACGAGTTATGTAGTGTTTTTAAAAATGGATGAATGGTCCACATTAGATCCTATTAGATTGACTAGTTCTGAGAGACAATATGAATTTTAAAAGACTCAGAGGATTGAGATTTTATTCGTGATAGATCAGACGATGCACAAAAATGAAAAGATATATCACGGTCATGGGGGTTAGATAGCCGAATTGATTAAAAGGATTTGATCACGCGAGGTGGGATATGATGGCCCAGATATGATTCTGAATGAAATCAACCATCCCACATAAAAACTAAGGGAGTTTCTCAGTTCCCTTATAAACCTGAGGCATCCGCCCATATGCCAGATTACTCCCTTTCCCCTCCTGATACCACCCCTTACTAGGCTCTTTTACGGGAGCACTCCTACACATACCAATACCGTTGTATAGCCCCTCACGATGGTGCACTTGGTTCCCTTGCACAGGTGCATTCCCAAGCATGCATGGGGATTACTATGAACCCCAATGCGTGTGTGAGATGGAACACACCCATGCTCACAGAACATAGCCATTGCCAAGGGACGAGTGAGATACCTCATCAGGCCCTTGAGTGGCTGCCTAAAAGGTGGACCTCATCTAGGTGGGGTACTCACCAATATATTAACAAAGTAAAATATTGTTTTAAAAAAAAATTAAACTTGGTTTTCATATACATATATAGGTGTCTACTATCAAATATGAATTCTCTTTTATAACTAAAGAATGTCCTAAAACCAATATTTTCAGTTGTTTTATTAAAAAAAAGTTATAAATCAAGGTTCAATACTTCAGAAGGAAATTATTATATTAGTATTACACAAATCTAAACATATTCTTGGTGAAGACCTTAGTTTTATTTATCTGATGGTGAAAACATTGATAAAATCTTTTCAACGTAATTGGAAAATTTAAAAAGTATTTTAAATCCATACCTCATTTTGAAATCATACTATGTGTAGCTAAAATATTAAAAAATTATACTTTTTAAATATTATAAAAAGAGTTTATATGTTTAAATTTATAATTTCAATGTATATATTATATATTTTGTAAAACTAATTATACCTGGATATATTAATTTAAACCACTAGAATGACCAATGACTATACTTATAGGTGTTAGAAACTCAACGGTCACCTAAAGAGGTAACAATTAGATTAAGGATTTATAAAAACATGAATTACAATGTAATTTATTCGAAACATCTTGGAAAAGAAGGTTCACATCATTCCAAAAATGCTCAGTGTGGTTGTAGTGGCTCTGGTGATACAAATGTTCATTGTGACATATCAGATGGACCCATACTACTATCATGGGGTTTTTGTGGTATTGGATGGTCTTCGTATGATTTTAATAGGTTATTTAATATGTATTTTGGTGTAGTATGATTTCCTTTGATCTTTTTATATTTTAAACACATCAGTGTTTAATTAAATAAAAATCCTTGTGTTTAGTTTGAATGTTTTCTTAGGATAGTATGAATATTAAATATAATAAAACCATAAAATTATTATTACTTGAAAAATTAGTTTTGGGGCGTCACACAAAGGGTCCAATAAACATAGGTACCAACTTCCCTTGTTTCTAAAACCATTGATGCCCTAGCCTAGGTGAAACATGAAAAAATACCAAATCCAGAAACTTGAACTATAGAAGTAATTTATGATGGTCAAAATAAGAATTCTTCGTAAACAGATTTGTATATATATTCTTCATGATTAGTTGTACCTACTTTGATGTCTCTTAATCAAAATGTGGTCCTAGTATCACTGTATCCCCTACCTCTAACCAATATATAGCTATTTAACATTACAGTTCATATATGGACTCATATGGATCCATTTTTATAGTCACCAAAATTCTATTATTGTAATAAAATTCTTCATGTGGTAAGTGTTTCTCCCATTATTCTCTAAAACAAAGGATGCATGGTAAGATCATGTCCTCTAATACCTATGTCATACACTCAAACTGATCGTTGGTCTGTGGGTGATAGGTTGTACTCAGTAGTACCTATGAAACCAAATCACTCTACAACCAATGATGGAACTGAGAAGTAATCATGACATCCCTGTCCAATATGATAGTACAAATAATTCTATGAATGTGCATAAGATCGTAGATGTATATCCCTCCCAACTCATCCACATAAAAGGACTCCCTGATTTGAAAGAAGTATGTAACCTTTTTCAATCTATCCATGATCACCCATAAGACATCACATTCTCGAGGTGACCTAGGTAATCTTATAACAATTTCTATAGTTATGTTGTCCCATTTTCACTCCATAATGGGTAATGTCTATAAAATACCACAAGGACTACAGTGTTCCGCCTTCATCTAATGAAAGGTGGAATGCCAGGTAACAAAACCCATTATCTTCCACTTAATATAAGACCAAAAATATTAGTGATGTATGTAATGATACATATTTATAAGTTCAAGATGTACTGCAAATTTGGAGTCATGAGATACTTGCATTTTCTCTTCTATCATTCCTGCAAGAACCCATACATTCCTATGAATGCACAAGATATCAACCCCATTAATGAACCAACCAGGTAGTGTTTCCTCACATAAAATTATATCCTTTAGGACAATTCCATTGGATCATAATGTTGTCTCATCATCACTCGATCCGTATGTGAAGATGTCATTGATAGATATGTGATTACATGATACTCATGGAACTCCAAAATCTCAAAATGCATCTCACGAAAAAAGGCCATCAACTTCTATTCACTACGTCCTTCTTAAATGACTTGTTTCTATGTTTTTTGGTTCTACAAATTGGATACCATATATCCTTTCCTATGTATATAAGCAATGTAAAAATTGAGATAATTAAGGTATTCAAAACATCTTCGCTATTTTAGATTCAAGTCATGTTGAGTGTAGATGTATTTGATACTTTTATGGTCCATGTATATAATGAACCACTCTCCTAAAAGATAATTCCCCCAAAATGAATGACGTGAACAAATGTAGTAAACCTATGATCATGTGTTCGGTAATTATCCTTTTGATGCTTTAAATAGTGAGACCTATATACTATGACCTTCTCCTATGTATTAAAATGTATACCATATCGATTCCTAATGCATCATAATAATCAATATCATTTCTTTTGGATCTGTAAAGTCCAAGATCGGTATAAATGGAAGTCTTTCTATCAACTCTTGAAATTATTCCTCATAAGATTTAGACTATAAAAATTTGATTCCCTTTTGGTTAATCCCACAAGAAGGTTATTATGGAATCATATGTCCTGGATAAAATGCCTATAACATCCCACATTACACAAGAAATTTTTAATGCAAAGATGTTCTTGGTATATTCTTAGGAAACAATGACTCTCTCCATCTCTGGGTCAATAAATAGTCATATCATTGAGAAAATGTGTCCCAGAAAGTGAACATTACATTCCAAAAGTTGAATTTTTATATAATGGTAGAAATCCTATTCTATATTAGTGTACTGAATATACTGTAATTTTTTTTAGAATGATGACATTAATTATGAAAATACCCAAAAATATTATCCACAAAAACCAAAAAGATAGAATCTAGATATGGGTTGATAACATGATTCATTTGGGTAATAAAAGTTGCTATCATGTTCGGAAAAATAAATGACATCACCAAATTCTAGTAAATTCCATACCTGATTCAGAAATATATATGATGTGTATATGAAGATCTGAATATTACAGGATGGTAGATTAAACTCAAATAAAATACTCTAGAAGAACTTATCTCCATTGATTTGGTAGAATAGGTCATCTATATAAGTAAAGGGTATTGATTCATAACCATAAGATGATTCAGTTTTTTTTGAAATCCATGCATAATAGAAGGGTACCATTGGACTTCATGGAAAGAAGTACATTTGAACAACTTGGTGAATACTGGGTTGTATAAACCCCTTATCTTTCAAGTACTCTAACTATCTCTTTAGATCCCAAAGCTTGGTAGGAGTTATTTTATAAGGTGGGATTGTTAGTGGTGATACTCATAGAACTAACTCAGTAGAATACTCCCCAAATTTCTATGTCGGTAGCCCCAAAACATCATTAGGGAAAATATCACTAAAATGATCCACCAAAAAAGGAAATATATCAACAATGTTCCCTGATCACTGAAAAAACACTAATAATATGGGGTGTCAATCTACCAAACCCATGATACTATGGATTATCCCAACTTCTATGGACACCCCATTCTCTTTTACAAAATATTTGCGACCCTATGGAAATGTAATGGACACCCCTAGTGATAACAGTCAGTATAGGCTTAAAAGGGAATATTTAATCTTGATAATGACTTCAAATCCCATCATATAATGGATGAAAATGTTCTATAAGAAATTATAGACACCAAATAAAAGGGGGAACTCCTATAATTGGTGTGAACTTTAGTATCATACTCCCAACCGAGTATCAAGAGTCATCACCCCACAAAATTATTCAATATCAAGACCAAGGAATTCCATAATATCTGTTGATATAAAGGATTGTGAAGTAGATGAATCAAAAAAATATAGAGAGTAAATTCTAGGATACTGAAATCAAACATCAAATCATTGAAGGACCAACACCCTACTCCATATTTGTAGGTTGTACTAGATATAACTATCCCGATCCGGGACCCTGAGATACAACATGACTATACTATGTGGGTCTGCTCTACTGGAAATATATATTCAATTTATAGCTCCCTTTGGGATGAACACCTCTTCCGCATGATCAAATGATTGTATCCAGCTACCTACCTGAAATGGATTTTCTGATCATTATCCAGAAACTAGAGTCAATGTTGATCCACTCTCACTATCCATTAGTGAAAAGGTTCTTCAAAACTCGTAAAGTTGTCACATCTTCCATAGGCTTGACACTGAACTATATCCTTGAAATTGTTGGGATTCATGTGTCCCATACTATAGTATTGATGACATATCACATAGATACATGGGGCAAATACTTTGAATATTATTGTCTCTATGAGAAGGTTCCATATAATGTTTCATTCCACTAGATGATCCACATCCCTATTGATTCACTAAACCACCATGCCCCACACCTTCATCCACCATAGGTTATGCTCTGAGATGAGGTCACGGTTCACTATATCAGTTGAGGTATTAAAAAAACATGTTCACTTAAGTTCTAATGGAACACATGAGTCCATCCTCAAATCGCCTTGCCCTAGAATACTTGTCCCTAGTGAGAGTAGGAACAAAATACTAACGTTATATTAAATTATCTATGTAGTCCTAAAATGATAAGGATCCCTAATCCAGGTGAATAAAATCTATGGTTCAGTCATCTATCAACATCTTATGAAATAATTAATCGTATAAGTCCATCTAAAAATACCTCCATACTAAAACATGATGATGATCGTTTAGGGTAAAACACCCCACCACCTCTTTGAAGACCCTATAGGAATGTTTTTTTGAGCATCACTATCCATTTTAGATGTATTTTTGGATGCTCAATGATAGATAAAAAATCCTATATACATTACATGGAGGCCTAATTACATCCTTCCCCCCAAAAGGTAGGTTGGTGTTTCTAGTGGAACTCCTTAGTCAATTCATCTATTGATGTTTTAGGTCATGAAACTCCATACAAAAAATATACTAAATGTAAAAAAACCACTAGTAATGGAGTTTCAATACCCAATTGGTTATAATATGAGGAGTTTTTTGTGGAACTATAATAGGAAATATTAGTTGTGTAGGTCCAATAAATTTTGAAGCATAGACTTCAACACCATCAGGGTTCAGAAAACTGGGGTTTCATGGTGGAGTATTTCTAAAATGACAAACAAAAATTTTGATTACGGAAAAGATTTTAGATAAGGGAATACGATATGTACAAATCCTTCCATCATAAGAGTCAGACTCCACTAGTTTCTATTAAATATATGTCTATGTGATGTAGAAAAACATGAAGGGTCACAAGATACACTCCCACTACCAACTACTATGGTCGGGTCAATGTCAAGATCTATATTTCATGATAGAGGTTCTGGCATATGGAGTGTGAATTACATGTTATAGAGGAAGCAATTATTTAAGTTAAAATTGATATAAAAATTTAAATATTACCATTTCCTTTAATTTATAGAGATCAATAGTTCATAATCAAATATATATATATCGTGGTCTAGTTATCTAATTTTCCATTCCGACGTTTTGAATAACTATGTCTTATAATTAACAATTGACAATTCATGTTACTAAAACTGGGCCTTTACATCTGATATTAGAATATAACAAATATATATTTTATGATTCAATTATATAGATCACCATTCCTAATTTATATAGGCACACACATTTTAAATTAGAATTACCATATAATTAATCATAATCAACTAATGTTTCATCCCATGTAACCAAAGGTTCGGGGATCGAACATGTCATAATTAGTTAGTTAAGGTTCCCCAATCATGATATGTTGGGAAATTATTCTAAGTACAATGAAGAAAAATTATATAAACAATTATGTTATCAGTAGAAGAAATGTTAGTTCATTGTTTATTAAAGAAATCAAGGCACTACAACATGCTGCGAAAAATTTACATGATAAAGAAAACATGTCATAGCACATGAATGAAATAAAAATACTTAGTTTCTTATAATAATGCATGAGAAAATAATTCTCTTCTGTACGAGGACAAGGGTAAGAATAATAAACCATATCCAATGTAAGAAATCATGTGCATCAATCAATTGTAAATTCAGTTCAACTATAACACGAAAATATCTGAACAGAATGTTATAACCCAGGAAACATTTCATTTTCCCAATACATTGGTTAGCTAAACTCACATACAAGTTCTTTACCAAATTTTTACACATCCTAATCTCATTTTAGTATCCCAAAATAGTAAATAAAAGAATAGAAATAATTTTATACCATTTATTCCTTCAAGAGCCTGCTCAAATTGATAAGTGACCTGACCCAGTTGCCATGTGGCCTCAAGAACACCTCCGTACATGATATATGGAGGAAAATAACATCAATGGTCTACTAAGAAATGTTGGAGAGATTATAACCTCATAATAAGAATAGAGCAGATTGGTGTATAATAAATAGAATAAAAAATTTATAATAATGAGGCAGTGAAAAATAGATCATCCAGATTAAAATAAATAGATAGAGGAACTAATATATAGTATAATAAATAAAATAATGATGTCATGATACTATATAAAAATATATAATATAAGGGAAATATGGTTTCATACAAACCCCACATACATTCTATACAATAACAATCAGAAAACTAAAATCTATCTTTAATAGCATTGTGAACACAAGATCGATACTCTACTTAAATAATCCATCCTAGTACAAAATATCAAGTTTCCATTGTTGGACACTTTCATTTATCACTACTCGAATCCATGATGTCTATAGGAGCACCAATCAATGACCTGAATATGGTGGGAGTAAAAATTAGCAGGCCACCACCAGCAATGTCAAGCACTATCTAGATTGTGAATATATAATGAGAAGTGTTCATGTATAACACATAATGTAGTATATAAATAACCATGTTATTCTCGGTTATTCATGAGATACCCATCTAATGAAGCATTTTTCAGCCTAAGAAAAAAGTCCCTCCTATAATTTTATATTTTCATTTATATTTAGATGTATAGAACTATAGATATAGAATAATGTAATCCATATATATTTATAATCATTTATAGTTCCATAATTTCTAAAGAATTTATGTTTTATAATATGGGTGAGTCCATGGGGGTGTACCCATTTCTATTAACCCGTACAGGGATGTTCTATGTAAGCCCTGGTAGCGTGTACTAGGTATCATTAAAATGTCACATGAAAGGATCCCAATGAATAATCCATGTGGCATGTAATATCATGCGGAATCAAAGGAAAATCATCCTATAAAATCATTTAATTTCTTCAAATATAGGTGAACCCCTGAATCAAAGCTAGAGAATTACCTATCTAAGATAACAACTGAATCCAAGTGCAGTCATTCACATAAAATATTTTCCAATGAATTGGTTGGTGTCCAGTGAGTATGTTAAAGGAAACCCATCATGGGAATCCCAGCATCACATAAGGTATGCCACACCTTTATGTAATTTCAATCCCATGACCATAATCAAGAATTATGTAATTAATCAACATGTAACCATAATTGTAATAATATTTGAGACCACACTTCATAATCAAATAATTACTAGGTGACTTGGTTATTCCATTCACCTTTTATTTTAAACATTTATCCCATTTAATTGAAAAGATAATCAAAACACCATTAAATGTGTTTTAATTGCATATCCATTTTTAGGTACCTATAATTATATCACACCATTCTATTTTATAAAATTAATCCACTCATTTATAATCTCGAAAGAAAAACTTCAATGTTGGTTTGATTACATATAAAAACATAACATTCTTGGGAATTTATATAGTGCACAATAAGGGGTGAATTGCATCGAGGTAGAAAGCATCTAATGATGAATATTCATTGGTAAGGGAAAATAATGAAATGTTGTAACATTTTAATAATTTAATTTGAAATTATAAATGTCATCACATAAAAGGTATGACACACAAAACAATGTCACATAATATAAATGATGGAACTTTTAAGGGAAAATATTTTGACCAACTACATTATATCGATGGTCATTTCCTAATCCATTATAACCCTCTAAATCCTGATAGAATGTGGGAAATTAAATAAATAGATGAAAAAACAAAAATAGTTCATATTACCTCACATGTAAAAAAATTCTATGTGGTTAGAGAAAAAAAATAAAAGAACTAAGATGAATTATAGAGTTAACGTTGGTTAAATAACATGATAAATGACCCTTGAATCTGATGTCAGATGGATGAGATATCACATAACATATATTTAGAGTAGGTATAGAGATATTTTAGTTGTAAAGGGATATTTTATGTTTGGGACAATAATAAATTTGGAGAATGGTTAATGGTTTGGGAGTAAAAATGATATTTCACTATTTTTAATGGGCATATGGTTAGAAAAACTGTGTGTAAGCCATGTGGTTCACCTATAAAATTCAAGTAAAATTGTTTAAATAGTCATGTTGAATACCATGAATGGTTAAAATAATAATTTTCCTATACTCATGATTCACATGTTTGACCCACGTAGTTACAACTAACCATTCGCTAACTGGGAGCCTCATTATGATTGTCCAAAAACTGGAGCTCTAGGCTCCGAACAAGCCCTCGATCCTCCAAAAACCTCCATGAACCAATTAGGAATTATTATATAGATACAAATATTTAGAAATATTTCAATAAGAAATATATCGCTCAAAAAAATTGGTAATTTACAATTGAAATCCGCATACATCCAATGTTCAGCCTTAATTCTCTAACTCATAAGGCATCAAGACACTAAATCCATAATGATCGTCTCATTGATAAATAACAGTAATGATATCTTATGTAATGATACATATTGGTAGATATAGGGTTAAAAATATTATATCTATGAAAGTTATCCATAAATTGCTTCCTCATGTCTATCAAAACAATCATCCTGCCTCAGAAGTGAAAATCCCCATTGGGTGATAGAGACTACTCATGTAAGGTCTCCCAACCATAAATATTTTTCTTAAATCACTAAAAATACATATCCTCATTCTATCTAAGAAAAATATTATCATCCATAGGTAGTATATATTTTGTATTATCTAGGAATACATTCCCATAAACATTCCCATCACGAAAGTGCATCTTAGAAAACAATCTCATTAAGGGTCTTTCTTTAACCAATTCCTTCACTCCATGAGTTGATAGTTTTCTTCTCAAAGAATATATGACCATGTTTAACATTATAGGGTTGTATGAAATATATAAATAAAATATCATATGTTACTCCACCAAATTATTTATTATCAGGTCCAAATGCCTTTGAGTGATGATATAATTCAGATCCTTATTGTATTAATACATCATACAACTCTCCCCGAAGTGGTCGTGGTGTCATGTTTTAAGAGAGTCCCTCACTAACAACAACATAATATCATAAATGGCTCTGTTATTTTCATGAGGAAATATTTGATGAGATCCATTAGCTACCACTTATCTCCCATATATTAGAAGAAATTCCAAACACATACCAAATTCATATTAATAAACATAATATCCAAAATTCAACCGAGGAAAAATCAATATTGGGACTGAAGTCAATCTCACATTCAACTCCTAAAAATATAACTGGTACTAATCTGTACAGAGAAACATCACTCCCTTACATGTTAAATCTATCAAATGAGTTGAAATAAAATAGAATCCCCTAAAAAAAGTGCATGTAATAACCAACTATTCCTAAGAAAATATGGATCTAAAACACATGTCTAGGTTTCTCCTAAGTCATCAATACCCAAATCTTATCAGGATCCACATTGACACCTTTCTTAGAAATCACATGTCCAAAATATTTCTCTTTGTTAATCAAAAATTTATATTTAGATACCTTCTCAAATAGAATATTTTCTTTCAAGATACCATGGACAATATTCAAATGGATATCATGATCCTACTTTTATTTGGAATAAACAAGGATATCATCAAAAAAACAACCAAAAAATAATCTATGTACCAAGGAAAAATTCAATTAATTAAATACACAAACACCACAATATTATTATTAAGAACAAACAAACTTGCTAGATACTCACATTTCCCATACCTATATATGAATATCCTGTTAGAAACATCTTTTTCTCAGACCCTTAGATAATTGTACACCAATATCAGATCATTTTTTCAAATCCATCAGGCTTCCATTGGCTGCACAAATGGTGATCAATCCTAGTCAATAGGTATTTTTTCCTAACTGTCACCTGGTTGATTTTTTGGTACTGAACACAATGTTTGGTATTAAAATATGCATTCTTTTAAAAAATTATTAGCAAATCCATAGATGAAACATTAATAAGTATAAATCCCTTATCCTCAATATCCTCAAGATGGACCATTAATTATCTCAATATAGATCATTTTATACTATAAAAGTGTTAGGAAATATGCCTCATCTAGAGAAGTAATTCTATAGAAAAATCAACATCCCTATGAGATGGAAACTCAGATAAATCATCTAGATAAACTTTTGGATACCCACTCACCACTATTATATGTGTTCCACTATGAGGTAGACCAATAACATTTGGAAACATCTCTAACAGCTGGCATAAGAACATATGAACACCTGGGGTAACATGACATGATTTCTTAGATCTAGGATATTACATTCTCTAAAATACTTGAGTGACTCCCTTAGAATAATGAAACTATACCCATCAATGATTATAATCAAATACGGGTTTATAGATAATCATTCATTCAAGGACAATGATGAGATCAAAGATGTCAATACCAAGAACAAGAAAATCCCATTCAGTTTGATGGTCAACAATCACCACCTGACATGTGATACATTTAATACCATTCTCCAACTATATTCCCAAATGAGTGGAAATAATCATAAAAAAGGAATAAAATCTAAATTCAAGACCATGGAATCAATGATCTTGAGTGAGATAAAATAATTAGATGAAACAATCTGAAATATTTTGATAATAATATATGATTTAGAAAAACCATACATATTATGGTATACAGTCCTACATATGACTCTTTTAGTTCACACTCCGCTGCATAAGGATGCCCAACTTCATTCTTCCCATTCCTCCCACCCTATTTATTACCCTTTGAATGATGTTGAGATCCCACTTATTTTTATGTTTGTGTTCTAAAACAAGAGCACATAGTGAATGTGGAACTAGCTCTATGTCCATGGGATGCCCTCTAACATAAATTTTGAAGATGACATAATTTCCTAAATGAATGATGCACCATAGGTGATACCATATAATCATGCATGAAGATTCCATTTCTTCCCCAATGAATTAAGACAACCTGAATCAGCACTGACATCTATTGTTGAATGCTACCACTACCTCATCATTTGTCACCCAACATCTTCTTCTATCTAGAAAATGAACTTCAAATTCCTCATGCTATCACTAATGTTCTGAAATGTCATTTCTACCTGGTTATGTCATTTTTATCCATAGTTTCCTTTTCCAAATTCTCCACAATGGTGGGATGGCACATATGAATCAACATAGATTAGATATTATGACCATACCCATCTCGAATTTATGTTCCTTGAGATATTAATTAGAATAAATATCTTTATACCGATGCACCATCTAATAATATTGAGTTTCATACTCCATGACATAGTGATATCCGTGCTCTAAGGTTAAGAAATCTAAAGTCTTTTACACTCATATTATCTTAAAATAAAATTGTTGGTTGAAGGATTTCTTGATGGTAATCTAGGTGAGATCTTCACACAACTTAGTTTCCACCATAGATTCCAACCACTTCAATCCTGAACCCTCTAAAATATAAGTATATAAACCAACCTCATAGTATTCTAGATTTTTCATGCAATAAAAAATATACTGAAACTTTCTTATCCATTCTTCTTATTCATAGGGACCCTTGTCACTGGAAAAGATTAGTAGATATTGCTTAGTGAATTATATATCCTCTTACACCATATATTCTAGTTCAACATTGGAATATTTGACCATGGAATATATGATTAATAAAATGGTTTCTACCAATACTGATTCAGTAAAGGATTATCCTATTGGGATTTCTCTACATCTTCTTCTCTAACATTCTGATATGATCTTCTTGAAAGAGTCATATTCTATATAAAAGAGATAGAAACCCCACTGAGAAATTAATTATATTCCATTATCATAAAAGATATTTAGATCATTAAATCCATTGTATAAATTTTTAAACTATGATTCTATACAACCCAAGACATCCCATTGTGACTTTAGGCTTATCATGAATGTGAGCTAGCTAGGAATACTTCCACACTACCTCTTGAGTTCCAAAATATTTATAAACTATATATCAATAAACCATACATATATGGGGGAGATACACAATAATATGTTCATATTGTAATGATACCTCATCCCTTTTATTCCAATTTATATCAAACCAACAGTGGTCAACCCATAATGTCACTCGATTTATCATGCCACAAGGTCCAATTGACATCCCCAATAACCACATGGTGGTAACAAGCACTAGGGTATCATACAATGAAATGTGGGAATGATTTTACCATCAAAAGAAATATGATGTGATAAAAAATATGTTATCACCTCAGATATCCAAGATTACACTATATGTCAAAACAAAAAACCCATAAAGGTAACATTTAATATATACATAAAATGGTCTATATGAAAAACTGAAATACCATCAACATGGAAACAAAAAATAATCCTTATGTCCATATCTGCATGAACATTATTCACCACCATCCAAACCCACTAGAAGGAAACATCATCCAAGAGATCCACCTTCTAAATAACGTTCTTCCATTTACCCATATCCCATAAAAACGTGCCTACAAACACAAAAATAAAAAAGTAAGATGTGATTACTAAATCTCTGTATGACACCACAAATAATCTATAAAATATTTATCCACATGAATCCAATAGTTCTTGTATAAAAATAATTTAAAAAATATAGAAATCATTTCTTTTCCATATAAAATAATCCTTTGGGTTTCATTCCAAAAACCTGTAATATTAAAATAAACAAATCAATGTGCCATAACATTTATCGGTGTGGAATAATCAGATGTATAAAATATTGTTAAACAATAAATATCTATATCAAGTGGTAAAATAAGAATATCAATAATATATGTATGTAATGTATCCTCAAATTTTTAAGGGTACAATCATAACACACGAGGGTACACAACTATGAACAATAAGAACCACTAGCCGAAATATGTGAATCATAACTCTATAATCCTTGTTTCAAAAGTAAAGGTCACACACTATCTCCATAGAATCTCCGAGTATAACCCTGTGATACATCACTCCACTAAGGCTTGATTATGTATAGTTTTCCCTTATACCCCATGATATTCTAATAAAGGTATTAAATTATAATTACATTAATGAAAAATAATTCCAATTTCATAAACATTTTCCAAGGAAAAAACTTCCATATTCATATATATATTTTCTAAAATAATTATATAGATATGGAACAATTCGTTCATACTTGAAAAAGAATTTCCAATTTAAAACCATATTTGAGATATTTTGACAATCAACTCACGATCATTAAATATAGTTTTCAATAAAACCCATTTTTATAAAACATTTCCCCGGACATCAAAATCAAATTCACATTTCATTGATTTAAAATCATCAATTTAATAAATAAAAACCAAATAAAATCATAAGAAAATAAGAATCCCGTGAGAATATACCCTATGATAGATACACTTATCTCATGAGAAATGAAATCCTCATTTCCTCCAAGACTGGTAATGATAGAGGCAGAGATCTGTTCCTAAGAAGCCCAAATCTATAAAGATATGTCCAAAAAATAAAGGAATTACAATAATACTTTTTTGGACAAGAGATAAATATTAAAAACCCCTTCCTATAAAATCATAGATATATAATCCTAGCCAATTGGTAGATAAAAATAGATTTAATAGAGGGAAATAAATTCAAAAGGCATATTAAACCATCCTATTATGGTTGCACATGGCTAGAGTACCTTCCCAAAATGATCAAGAGCCATTAAATTTATTCAAAAAAATATGAAAGAAACACCTCGACGGCCTGATCTTCCCCACTATTATATGGAGGCTTTTCCCAAGATAATGTCCATGGGGATCATTTATGATGTTGTGCTAAAAAATATGCTATTTTAGAATGACTAGATACTCTTCCACAACATGGTGGGGTACCACTGGCCATGGTCAATAGAGAGACTCCCAGTGTGGTCCACCCTAGGAAACACATAAATGATAGGTGTCTTGGACATGATTGTTTCACATAGGAGGACGAAAGGAAAACAAAAACCTCCACCACAATTTTGGTGCTTCCTATTTTTAGAAACTGGACAAAAACCACTTTTAAACCAGCAAGAACCTCCAAATCATCCAAAACCAAAAGAAACTATCTTATGTTTGGAAATTTACATACATGTAACTCAAAGGTAATTACATCAACAAGTTAGGTACCGATGAAATTTTGGGTACTCATACCCTAACACAATTATTTTTATAAAACCATAACCTCTACCTATATATTTTTAAAATTTAGTACCCAAACCACATTATTTGTTTAACTACCCTTTTAACCACCCATCCTCTTTTATTTACACAATAATAAATTCATATATTTATATTTTTTATAAAATTAATGTTAAAATATAAAAAAAATAAGTAAATATACTTGTTATTTGTACTTTTTTTACAAAAAAAATCTTCAATGAATTTATATTTTAAATTTAACTACAAATATAATTTAAACATAAATAAAAATAAATAAATATTTTTATAATTATAATTAATTTTTAAAAAATATCAATTAATTAATAATATTTTCATAAATAGGTATGGGTTTATGGTAATCTATGAGTAGCACCCTAACGGTGAAATCCTAACCCTTACCATTAATATAGAAAGAGTTGAGATGTCTTGATCCTTAGGTGAAACACCCCAGTAACTAAATGATGGTAATAAATATCAAGGGATAAATAAATCATTAAAGGTTGAATTTTCCTTTAAACATATAAAACATATCAAGAAAATAATAAAAATATCCAAAACAATACTATATGATTCATATAATATAAAAATTACGACTAAAAATCCATTAAGTAAACATTATCAGAGTAAAAGAAAATGAGAAACAGGACATCTGACCAAATACTAAATGAAATACTAACAGAAAAAAAACCAATGTTGCATCACTCCAACCACTCCACATGGACATCTCCATGGTTCAACAACTATCATGAGAATATAAGAACATTATGGTATATTAGATAAATAAGATACATTGTTTTACCCATTTCATGATAAAAAATGTCTACATATGCACAATGGTGCATATGTGGGGGTGAGTATACTACCTAGCATACAATCCCCAAGACACATCCCAACTCAAACCAATTGGAAAAGAACAAGTTAACTTACAATTTAAAATATAAATTAAATAAATGGAAAGATATTCATTAAAATTTCACAGTTTATTTCAATTAACAATAAGAAAAATAAATTTTTCATCCATTTATTCCACTTGGCATACCCATTCCATATTCTCACACACGTACATACCCATGAATGCTATGAATGTTTAGATAATCAGGAGGCTTTACTCATAAATACACCAAGATAGTTACTGTTGATAATCCTTTGTTTCCCCAAAGTGTCAGTGGGTATCAAGTCCAAATAAACAAGGCCCTATCCAATTAAAATTACCACACAAAATTCCATGTATTCTGTGTTCTCATTCCACCAATCTCTATTTAAGTCCAATACATCTTTTAGTCCTTTTTTCAAATATGTTACATGAAACTAATAAAGGTATAGAATTTAAATCATGAAACCAAATGGGGATTCACAATAAAATTTAAAAAAAAATTGTTATTAGAAACATAAAACAAATAATGTTTAATAAAATGAAATCATAATAGGGTTTTCTTGAAATTCCCAAGAACCCATTTTGAAATAATTTCATTCATGTTCAATAATGAGTTGAGTGAAAGATATAATCCACCAACATAAAAATTGATATCACTAAATAAGATTAATCAATTCAAAATCAAGATGATTTAGAATACCTTTACCATTCTGTCAATAAATCCTAAAATAATCTGTTAAAACAAGAGTGAGCAAATTGATTTGGGCATAAAAATAAAAATTTAAGGTTTTATTCAAAGGAAAACATGTGGATATAATTAGGAAATATGAATGAAGAAATTATATGGCTCTTAACATCAGTCTCTTAGGTCTAATTCATGTTGATCTGTTGAAATCTGTCTTCAAATGGTATAGATTCACAAAAAAACACCTAATAGTGATATGGGGGTCAAGAGGCTAGGTCATGGAATAAAGAATGAGAGTTTTTAGGAATGTATAAAGATAAAAAATTAATTTTCATATTAAATTAATGATGATGCATGTACAGTTTAGAACACCATGTAACAACCATGTGAATATCCTTTATCTTTATAATTTATAGTTGCATGTTTGGAAACCCAAGAACTAATTGTGCATCTTCCCACTAAACCCAGCTCCTCCTCACAAGATTACCTAGGAAAGATGCATAATATTCTCTAATTGTGTTCAAATAATGAATACCTAGAAATTCATCAAAAATATTTCAATTCCAACTATAAAAATCATGAGATAAATCCGAATGAATCCCTAAATGAAAATTAGATAATAAAAAACAATTAATTTTACATTTTATGTTCACACTCTACGTCAAAAATATTATTTCAATAGGATAAAATATAATTTTTCAATGTCCTTAAAATATCCATATCTCTATATGTGATCCACCTTATATTTATTTTGACCATTTTCTCAAACTTCATATATTTCATAATATATGGTTTTTAATTTTCCAACAATATCTCCTCATATTCTTCTCTGTTTTCCAAATATTCATTCCAAGATCACTCAGATATCATTATAGAGCATAAAAAAAGGAGATATTATGATTAGTATAAATTTGA
Organism: Viscum album; assembly: GCA_963277665.1. Classification (NCBI taxonomy): domain Eukaryota; kingdom Viridiplantae; phylum Streptophyta; class Magnoliopsida; order Santalales; family Viscaceae; genus Viscum; species Viscum album. The sequence continues at coordinate 125,895,247 of OY728126.1, forward strand.
GTATATAATAAACTGTTAGTGACATAATAATATTGGAAAATTCTCATTTTTGTTATATATTTATAATTTTGATTAATTTATAGTTTAGAGAGTTTATTATTTTTTCAAAATTGGTGAATCATAAGAGGGGAAAATCTATTCTAAAACTAGTATTTATCACCTATCTGGATGTTTTTCTGCCCCATTCAATGAAGTTTGGGTGCCTAATTTTCCCACACTAGTAGTCTATATGGGAAGAGGTCTAGTTGATAGGTTCCAACACACCCATCACCATTTTGATTCACCCACACTACAGTGGTTACATGGACACCCACTACACATCTTACCAATTCACCCCAAACCTTCCAAAATGAAACACCCCAAACTAGAATGTATAGATTTGGTGCAAAGCTTATATACCTTTAAATTTGTTGCAAGAGTTACAATAATCTACCAAGATCAAAATTCTAGTGTATTTTTAAAATAAGTGTATTTATATATTTAAATATTAATACAATGTATATTCCATTTATAAAAATTCATCACACATATTTTTTACCTATCCCATCTATTAAAATTCATTACGAAATATGGAAATATAAAAAAGGTTGAGTTGAAATGCTTAATTATGGGTAAATAATAAACAGTGGGATTTAAAATAATAAAAAACCTAATCTTGAGAGAAGAAGAATTTAATTTAAGTCAGGAAGTGTAATGTAATAAAATAGATAATGAGGATCATGTATAATAACATGGAAGGTTGGAATAAATAAAAGGATATCATAATTCATGGTGTCATAAGAATATAAAAACATGATAAAATATGGAATCAAAAGGATAAGTAAATTATAACTACTAATACCAAACATACATAGTCCATAGAGTCATATATAACATGTAAACATGATCAGAACATGAAAATGAGATATTCATAAAAATATCACCAGGATTTTATAAAACATATTAATAAGGTTGTTAACCAAGGTATCATAAAAAATTACCAAGGAATTATTCTAAAGTATCATAAACACAGTATGAATAAATATTAATTCCTTAATCAATGAAATGGAGTGCTATCATGGAACACCATTTATATTTGTAAATTCTCATGTTTCACATAAGAAAAAGCATACAAAAAACAATCATTAATCAAGATATGATAAACATGATGGAAATTAAATTAGTATGAAATAAAATTCGGTAACTTCCTGGGTGAATACCCAAAATAAAGACAATGAATTATAACGTACTCAAACAATATATTTAAAGGGTATAAGTTTTAGTCATTAATTTCCCCAGTAAACCGATGTATCAGTTTTTAGGTGAACACCCTTCAATTTGAAAAACCGGTAAAGGAATTCACAAGGAAACACATTGGAAGAAAAGATCTATTTATGTATAGTCGCTGATAAGGAAAAAAGGAAGTGATAGATAATTTTGATTATAGATATTTAATTTCCACCAAACCAATTTTATTGAAATAGAAAAATATATTCAAGACAATTATAATGAGTGATGGATAATATAAATACAATATACATGATATGCAATAGAGAACACTCTTGGTAATTGTATAAAATATACAATAAATATTTAAGGGAGGGTTAAACACCCCCAATATCAATATAAATAATATTAAGACAATAATATGAACATTTAAGAATTATAATTTGATTCATATAATAAAATATATTGAATAAATGAATAATACTTGAAACTAAACAATTATATTGGCCTAAAAATATATTCATATGTCCTCTAATATTTTGAGAAATTAACTTATGTTATTTATTTACATTAATATGAACCATTTTGTTATTCATTTTTTTTCTATTATCCCATTTAATAAATATATTATCATGTTAAATTCATTAAATAAATTAGTATAGTTCAGGTTGATCGTTTTGAGGTTTTAATGTACATAGTATCCAAAACAACCATGATATATTTGTAATGGTAAATGTGTTTGGATCACATAGGGATATATAAGACACTTTGGGGGGGAGGTTAATCAGTGTTGGTTCCACTTTAGATCAATTTATCCTTTAATCACCTTTACCACTATTTCATGTTAAGACCGTTATTCCCTCATTCAATTACCTCACCTTCATTCATTATAACACACACACACTATTAGGATATTTACAAGGCTCACCATTAAATAGTAAATGATTGTTCATGGTGCAGTTAGGAAACAATTCATTACCAAATTACTATCTAGAAACAATAAATGAATTAAAAATAACCATGGTGTTTCCTTGAAACCTATGTTTCACTATAGTCTCTTAGACAAATCTTTGGTGCTAGTTTGCACATACATGCCTCCAGTTCCATATGATGACTATTGGCATGATGCCATGGACATTTCCTTCCACTCTTACATAAAAAACAACATGAAATCACCACTTATTATTTGGAATGACCAATATATAAAACACGCATAATAGTATTCAATACATTTTTTCACATTCCATTTGTTATTTCTATGAATACTAAACTGAAAAACCTTCTTCTTGAAGTGAACATCATGTCCAACTCAACCAATTATTATTATTATTAATATTATTATTATTATATATCAGAATTCCACAACACCCTTCTCTTCTCCTCTCATATTATTCTTCTTTCTCATGTGAAAATAGACATTCAAAACACTATCTTATCTTCTTAATCTTCTCCAACACATATAATCTACATTGGTTCTTCTTCTTCTTTTTTTCTTCTATGACACTAATGGATTATTCAAAATATTATGATTTTGAGACACCCCATTCTTGGTACTAATACAATACTCTATAAAGTAATTATTATGAACATACAATAAACATTTTTCTTCAATATTATTTTAAATTACTATGAAATTCATTAATTCAAAATGTGAGGTAAAGTCATTTTTTAATTTTTTAATTTTCCAATTTTAAAAATCAATGAAGACTCAGACTTTATCCATTAGATTAATTCCATTAAATTTACTTCGCATATCATTCTTCCAAATATTTAATATATTTAAATTATTGTATAAAGACCTTATTATTTCATCATCATATATCAATATGATATATGAAAATATTGTGCCATAATCACTACAAAAATTATATACATTCAATTTATATTCACATATCTCTTTCAAATATTAGTTTGTTGAATTTTTGGTTTCCATGATTTATGACACTCAACCAATGAGATATTCTTTTTTCATTGTTCTTATATATAAATAAGAATTATTTAAAATTAATAAAAATATTTACGTGAGTCTTATAACATATTTTTTTCAGATGGATTATTATCTTAAAATATTGAACACATGTAATTTTTCAATTACATCAAACATATAAAATTCATTAAGACTTAAAGGCTTATACAAATTTCATATGCTTATCCAAACTCATCAGAAAAATAATTTTTTATTATTTCATACCCAATAAATTCATATAATCATGATGTCATAAGGTCTTGAATTTTTGAATTTCTATGCCTCAATAAATTCATAAACTCATATATATATGCATTCTCATAGTTAGAGTCATATGATCAGATTCAATGTCTAACACTCATCATCCAAAGGCTTACACTTATGCTCAGTTTCGATTATAACATTGTCTTCTTCACAACACAATCTTTGATTTTATGTCATTCACTTTGTATCCATTTTTATTCAATATCCTTTATTGAATTATAATCACATTGTGATGTTTAATTGGTTAAGATAATTACCATATCATCACCTTTCATATAATGATTTAGATAACCAATGGTGGAAATCAGTTTTCTTTCATTCCATATTTCTTATTATATTTACAAAAAAGGTATAAAATGATAATTATCGTGATATTTTGTACACTGAATCTCAACATGTAAAGAATAAACTGATATATCCATATGAAAAATTTCACAAACTCCTCTCTATGATATGTGATGCATAAATTTTACACAGTTTTTAATGCAAGATTTTGTAGTTGATGTTGATCTTACTTACGTTAACGGTCATCCTCATTAATGGTTAGAATGAATCATTAATTCATATTATTCTCCATTTTACTATCATTATGATAATTTTTATCATAATATATCCATCATTTATGAACACCGCTATTTTCATTGATGGAATCAAATATTTCCTACCAATCATTCTTCCACTCTTACAATATGTGTCCATAGTAACTTTACCTAACATGAGGTGAGTCCTTATTTATTCACATGGAATGTTAAAATTCCTTCATTAAGAAATTCATATTTTATTAATGTGGTAAGTTCTCATTCCTTCATGAGGCTAGTTCTCATTCTTCTATGTGGGTAATTCTCATTCATTCATGTTGTCAATTTGAATTCTATTATGTGATTAGTTGAATACCCATTGATGAGGTATGTAAAGGTTATTCATGTGGCCACTTGAGTTACTATTATACCACCATTAAATAACTCCTAATCAAAAATTTTCCATAAATATATTTCTAAGATAACCATGGTATGAACTCTTAAGAAATTTTCTCAATCCTAATCTTCCATGATATTTTATAATAACGAAATAACTTCATGGGTTCTCTTAATAATCAATAATATTCCTCTTCACATTATATATAAATATCATGAAAATAATTCCTTTAAAACTGATAAAAATAATATAATGTGGCAAAAAAATCATCCCGTTTTATTTTTGTTGGAAAATAAATTATATATAATATGTCTATAGGTGCTGAATATATTCATGCATCCCCCTTTTATATAAAACTATCATTTTACATTATCTCCCCTAGATATAAATGAGATAAAATGAACTCAAGAGGGTGGATTCAATTCATGATAATGTGATGTGCCATTAACCATTACACTATAAGTATACATTATCCATTCCCAATGTTGTAAATAAATGTGTATGATCTAGACAACAATTATTAAATGAATCAGATACAAAATGAAATGATAACTATTTTACTTTCATTAAAGATCTAAAATTATTTTATATGCTCATAATATTTTTTATACAATGTTGTTATGGAATAAATCAATACAAAAATCTGGTACTCACATTAAGAAATAGGTCAAAATTGTTCCATTTCAAATAATGATATAGGTTTTAGGAAACAACATTGATTCTACTTCAGAAGCTTATTTTAATTATATTTATTTTGAAATAATTTATAACAATTTATGTAACGATTTGATTTTATATGATCAAGGATGATTTATTCCCCATGATATACCTTTTCAATGGAACTCTTTTAAGAACATTCCAGAGTAATTTATATTGGTACAAAATAGAGATTCTAACAACTTCCTCTTCATTATTCCACCCATGTCACCCTTAATGGAATACTCCAATAAATATTTACCATGGTGGGTCACATCAAAGAATAGATCATATAATGTTTTAAGTGAGGAATAAAAAAATAAGGGAAATTATTCATCTGGCTATCCAGATTTCATTTTTTTACCTATTCATTATCAAATATCTTCACTAACATGTACTATTTTTAATTCTAAATCACATGATCAATCCAAGATCGTATCTATAATGACCCGACCCACTAAGGCTTGAGCCAAGACTACCTGAAGTCTACCTCTAATAGGACAGGGGAAGGATACTAGCTCCATGTAGTCATATCCCTCACATTAGAGGCATTAGCCTAATGAACTTATAAAAATACACACATCTCTAAGACTATGAAAAGATGAAATGTCAAAAAACCTAAAACCGATGCTTTCATACATCTATAATCCAAAACTTAGTGTACAAAAACAATGTAATGAAAGTGATAAAGGATAAAAATAGAAGCCCAAACTATAATTGTGGAGATTCTAATATCCTATGATGAAGGGGAGAAAAATCAAAGGAAACCAACTCAAAAACACCATGTTTTATAAATCCCAGACCATGTTATACCTACTACGGATCCTAATAATACACCATCAAAAGACTAATAATTTCTAAAATACATGACACATGTGAGAAGATTCTATGAAAGGGTGAATATAACTATAACTAAAAGTAAACCACCAAAGCATTAAACAAAATGCATTAAGAGTGGTCAAATCATAACAAGAATATTACAAAAAAATAAAAACTAATATTTAATCAGGAAGGACACTGTGTATCTAAGTGGCCTCAACCAAACTGATAGTCTCTGTATTCTTCTAGAATCTTCTTATAAATGATCTTTCCTAGTAAAACCACTCCACTAACGGTTCTATCAATATATTTACTCTTCCAAGGTGTAATGACAATTGGTCCCCACCTAATAAAAGTCATTGGTCTTGAAGGATCTCGATACATTGAAATTGAATCACACCAAGGACTACTGGGGGACCCCAAAAAACCAATCTAGATCAACCCTCTATTTAGGGGATCATATGACAACATTAGTATGAACCCTACTAAAACAGATATCTAGCTAGGGGATTAACGACCTTTTTAAAGAGGTTATGCCAATTTCACAAACCCCACCAAGGGTATAAGAAGGAATGATATAGGGTCAAACTTCAGCCTCATGGAGGGACATCAAAAACTCTCTCTAAGAATCATCCTCAAGAAGACATCAATATCAATGGTATTGGACGCAATATTCATTTATACACTCAAGGGAATGGACCAAGGGAGTGTACAAAACCAATACTACTAAAAAATGATAATAAGGGATCCAAATTCCCTCACAGGGGGTGCATGCCATGTACTGGGGTTAAAAACTGTGTTTAATCAGACCTTATTCTAATTGTGTTATTCCATCTCACAAGGCATGTAGGTATCCATATAAATAGAATGTATGTAAGTATACATGACAAGTATAGGTCTTCTAGAACAATGATTGTGTAATCTATTTGTGCCTATGTACATATGGAAATTATTGTGAACCAACCCATGTACATGTGGTCATGTCTAAGTACACAGATCATCCCTTGTTCTCTAACCATATCGGTGTACCCTATCCTACCCTTTCCCATGTAACCTATGAAAGACATACTAATCCACCAGTATGGGTCACATGGAATGTGATGGGAATTACAGGGTAGGTTATATTTTGTTCTTTATTGGAACTCTTACAACACAGTAAGAAGACTGCATGATGTGTGTTCATAAGAACACACGGCATGTCGTCGAGAATTTCCTAGATATTCTAGTCTGGCCAATGCATCACCAGGATCTTCCAACGATTATTGCAGTCAATACCATGGATCTCAAACCTGATCAAACTGAGTAATTTTTTCTCTTACTCACTAGATTATATCTACCAAATTAGATAAATAACCCACCTCCATCATTGCATCATCATCATATGCCAATTCAGGAAATGAGTATCCTTTGATCTTGTCATATTCTTCCTTGAGACACATATTGTATTCATCTGACAACAAATTGAAACCTTAATTCCAGAAATTACCAATGGAAATGATCATTTGAATCAAATAATGGACAAACAATGATTGAAAATTTTCTATTCATCAAACTAAAATCCAAGGGATTTGTATGTGATGAAGATGTGGAGAAACATGGGGATAAATCCATAAACCAACAGAATGATGAAAAATAGGATATTTTTTCATTGTATTCAATATTCCTAGTCAATTAATGTGATAAATGAAGATGGAATAATAAATGAACAAATAATTCTACCAAAAATAAATCAAATGTAACTGAGAGAATTAATTCATGTGCATAGAATTGATCCATGTTTTATCATGATAATATAAAATAATGAAATAAAATAAATATATTATCCTAAAATATGCTTAGATAGATCGTGATGATATAAGGCCATGTGTTTCCATCATTGGAGATATCCTAAATCTTTTTTAGCATTCAAATCTAAATATGATCTTGCTCTGGTGTCTTCTTATAATGATCCTAAAACAACACCTCTTCAATGAATCCTCCAAATCCCTAGGTTATCAGTCTAACCCTATGGATTAGGCATAGTAGTGTCAAATTAGAGGATTTTAGGTTGTTGCATCAAAATAAATAAATAAATAAATAAATTACTTTATTTTATTAATTATGTTCATGATATAATTTTATCTAAATTTCTAACACTGATTAGGTCTACCTTGTGTAGATCTTATACTATAAACATAATGACATCCTCACGTTTTTAGTCTGAGACTCCATTATGTACTTATTCCACATTTAACAAAATATAATATGAGAATGATATTAATATTTTAAGCATTTTTTATAACTCAATTATGATCACATGAGGCCTTAAAATATCATACCATATTAGTTCCTGGATTAGAAAATAATCTATATAATATATTGAAGCTATACATGAAAAAATCGGTGTCATTATATTCTCCCCAACATAGGGATTTTCATATTGAAATGAAAAAACCTACTCAAAATATGATGGTATTAAGCTCGATCTGGTTCTCTGGATCTCAGGTTCTATTTGAAAGATTCTCATGAAGCCCAATAACACGCACTAGGGGAATAAATTTCCTACGATGGATCCTATCATGTTAATCCTTTATTACCACTAGGTACTTATAAAAGGTATCTACATTCTTGATGGCTAGCTCTCCCTACTCCATAACATGTGGCAAGTCATGAACATAATTTCTCAGATGTGACACATGAAAGTCATCATATACCCAGTCAAAAATTGGTGGTGGTGCTAAGTGGTATTACACGTAAACAAATCTACATAATATCCAGAATGGACCAATTAATCTTATAGATTGCTTTCTTCCATAGCTAAATTACTATGACCCACATCGAGGTAAAATCCTCAAGAACACATGGTCTACTTCCTTGTATCCAAAGGAATCTATCATTGGTCTTCATAGGACTTCTGATGGATATACGTAATCCTCATCCACTTCTATATGATTGGAACCTTCTCTTTTATAGCTCACTCCAACTCTGGGCCCATGAGTGCTGACTCACCTAGATTTTCCCAAAACTGTGATAACTTATACGGTCACTCGTATAAGGCCTTGAATTTTGTCATGTCAATTATGGAATGATTTTTATTTTTGTAAGTAATCTATACCAAGGGTAGGTGATCCTACAGACTAAGGAAAAACTATAACATGAAATATCGTGAAATATCCTAAAATATCTAAATGTTACATTCATTCAAGACATTAGTCTAGGCGTGAAATTCCTTGATCAAACACAACATACTCTCAAAGGCCTCATGAAATCCTATCCATAATCATGACATGATGGGGGCATCATAATCCAAAATGATTAACATGGGAACTCCATGTGTGATGACCTAGAATTTTAATAATGGAAAATCCCTTCTATTGATTTTATCACATCGTATAAATCACATAAAATAACATAGATATCATAATAAAATATCTATAAAAGATTAATTAACGAAATTATATGTATTTATATAAATTAAGTAACATATACCAAGGGAATAGTAACATGACCATTAGAATAGTAATGTGACTATTTGGAATATTAAACCACCCAATAGAATAGTAAACTCTCATTTGAGAGTATAAATAAGATTTTGGTATCTTATGAATGAAAATATAATAAATTTGTGACATGGAATAAGTAAATAAATATTCTATAATGATAAATTCATTATTGGTATATTTGTGAAATGCAAATATTTATTTATACTTTTATAATTAAAATAATGATTTAAAATAAAAATTATTTTATCAAAATATATTCATAAATTAATATTTTGTTGTATTATTCTTATTGGATAATTTAATGGGACCTTACTTAATTTTTGGAATTTTCATAAAATATGTTATAATATTTAAATCGGTATTATACGAGTAAATGATGATTTTATTTAAAAAATAAATTTATCATATTTAGAAAATTATTTTTTCAAAAAATATACCATTTTTATAATTCTAAATTTCATGAAATATTTCGAGAAAATATTTGGTATTTTTCTAAAATATTTGAATTTTTAGCAAATACTGAAATATGATTATTTATGATATATTCTAAATACTCATTTTTTTTGAGTCATGGATTATGTCTGGATGAGGTAATCCAAGAATCTCTAACTATCCTTCATTAATTAATATATATTTTGTTTATTTTACACATTATTGATAGTATTGATACAAAATAATAAAATATTGTATTTAATATTTAAAAACCACCCCTAACCTCCCCATTAAATGCCACCACACACCACCACTTCTCCTCACACATACAAAGACTTGATGCATCTATAAATTCAATTCAATATAATTCCCAAGACTCTAAACCATGTGTAGGACCTTACAATCTAAAAAATTTACCAATATGAAGAGCCTTAGGGAGGTTCTCAGGGAAAAGAAAATCAAGAGGTAAGATCCTATTTTGTTCCCTTTTAACTTATTTTATTTTATATTCTTTCTTATCCTATCCATGAAACCTCAATCCAAAGATGAATGATTACACTAGTATCTTATATATAATGATATTTTACATTTTTAATGGAATATACATAATAAAACCCATTCTCATATCCATTTTAGTCTAAAAATGAAAACATCATTCGTGATGGGTTGATTTACTTCCATCGTGGTTGATGCATTTATATTTTCCATTACCACATTCGAGGCTAGTCAGAAAAAAGCTTCAATGGTTAAATCATATTTTAGTAAAAATATTATAACTTATATAATTTTCTAGAACAAATTTATAATCATGATATTAAATAAAAGGTTATAAGTTCAGGATTGTTGTAAAAAACACCAAAATAAATTAAATAATTTATGTTACCTTCTATATAATGATTCAATATAATTCCATATTAACAAATTATATATAAGACCACATAGAATTATTTATGTTTAATAATAACATATAATTTAAATTATAGTAGATTATTCCAATTTTACATGAACTTCCATTCTTGCATAAAAGAAAACATATCCTGACAACCATGAAAAATGACTTTCCTAGAATGATGAAATTAAATATTATAACTCATAAAAATCATAAACGAACTTAATAAATTTATTCTAAATTAAAATATAATTAAAATTTTTTATTAATAAATAAATTAATGGATATAATTTTTTATCTAGGATATTATGTACAAGTGTAGAACACAAAAAAACATTTGGTATGAGATTCTATATGTAACACAATTTTTTATTTTAGATTACAATTTCTATCTCTTTATCTGGTTTTAATCCTTAATTATTCATATGTAATACTAATATATTCTGTTGGAATATTCCAAAAAAATATACCTTTCTTAATTTACCTTTATTTTATGGGAAATAAATTTTCTATAAGTTTTCCTTTTCCATTTATCCTCATATAAAATCCAGATTAACGGGAAAATCTCAATTTATTACCCACATTTAGGTATAATCCATAATATATTTAAGAAATAAGTCTTTTAATAAAATTAATATTTTTATCATGAGAAACTATCTTTTTTCATTTAATTCTTTATGAAAACAATTATGTGTTTTTAAGCTTTAATGATTTTTTTATATTTTTCCTTAAACCGCAACAAAGTGGTACATTTATAATGTTTCTGAATAACTATTTTTATTTGTTTTAACTAAATATGGACACAATTTTTCATGATATATTCCTAATTTACATTATGAATTTCCATTTATGTTTTTAATACATTCTTCCATAAAAAAAATTATGGACAGTCATTGTTTAAGACTAAAGGCATGATTAGGATTCCCATTTATTTCTATAGGTAGCCCTTATGTTTATTCCTTATGTTTAATTATTTATGTGGATCTAATATTCCTGAATATATTATTTTGGGATCCCCTATATATCTCTCAAATTAATTTTTTAATGCTTAGTCTCGTGACACATCATGTTGGGATTAGTTGTAAACCAAATTCATTTATGCAACATTTCCCACCATGTGATATAGTTTGTAATATTAGCCATGAATAATGTTTATGTCTAGTTATATTATTCATCCACATTCCTATGGTACAATGATTTCATGATCCCATTTTCTATAAGTTTATTCATGTTTTATTCCTTTTTTACTTCATTATGTTATGACTTGTAACCCATGTGTTGTGATTTATTTTTATATTAATTCACTTACTGGGATTTTTTACTCACCCTTATTGTGTATATATTCCACAGGTTATCCTATGAAGATGTAATAAATAAAAGAATGTTAGATATCATTCTGTATTATTAATATAAATATTTTTTATTCTATTTCTATATTTTTAGTTTTATGTACCTAATCACCTAGAGACACTAGTAATTATGATCCTTATAACGTATTTGATGGTTAATTATTCATAAAATTATATAATATAATGTCTAATGTTATAGAGATATTATAGATGATATCATAGCATTTTCTAGTGTTATTTTTAGAATTCCTACAAGATATATTTAGTGTGAACCCTAAGGATAAATCTATCACCATGGATGGCCTATATTGAAACTTAGGAAATCACCTGGTAGGATATAATTTTCATTTACTTGTTTATCCATTTATGTTCAATGTTGGATTTTAATATGTTTATTTGATAATTATTCAATCCCCCAAATTATACATTATTTTTCTTAATTAATTTCTACAAATAGTAAAACCCAAGGGAATAGTAAATGTGATAGTAAATGTGATGACTTCCATAATAAAATCCCAAATATGATAGGAATGGTTGCTCAAAACATCATAAAACTAGTTTCTCAACTAGATGATGTTATTAACAATAACTTGAACTGAGTTGAAATCCCTTATTATCTTAAGAAATGTTATGTTTTGGTTGAATCATTTAAACAAAAAATGACTCCTACCTTTAGTAGATATTCTGATCCCATCATTTAAGAATAATGGATTAACTCCATTGAAAAGATATTCTTTTTCCTTCAAGGATTAGATGAAGTGAAATTCATACTATTGTTTTATAATTTTGATTTTTAAATTGATTAGTGGTGGGAAAAAATCAAAAATACAATGTAAATGGATGAAATTGATTATATGGAATGTGAATATTTCAAGAAAATATATTTCAATATATATTTTCCCAAACTCTATTCCTTATGATGGAAAGGGAGTTCTCAAACTAATGAAAAAGGGAGATAAGTCTATGGGGATGTATGAAAAAACATTTAAAAGGATTTTATGATAAATCTTAGTAATTATCATTAATGCTAAAAGAAATGTGGATCAATTATTTCGAATATTAATGCTATGTATTAAGAAAGATTTGGTTATTCGATACTTTTAAAACAATGAGGAGATTTTTTATTATTCCTTTAAGGTTGAAATAGATATTAGAGGCTCCTAGTGGTATCATGGTCCTGGAGATAAAAGTGTTAAAATGAGTTTAATATAAGAGAATACAAATATAAATCACATAATGGAAGGAAAAGTCATCATTTGAATGTGTTAAAGGTGACGGAAGAAGTATCCTAGAAACATGCTATGGGTAACCAGGAGATTCTTCAAATATGTATGATTGGGAAATTTACCAAATAATTTATAAAGGGATATGAAGTATCCAAAAAATTTGTAGGAAGAAAGTAAGTTTATAGAAAATAGTCTTTCTATAGTGTAGTGTGTCTACTGTAAGGGAAATTGGAATTATGAAAGCCAAAACACTAAGATAAGGGTTGTTATAGGCAGTTAATAATAACCTCCAAGGCAGTAAGAAAGGGAATATTCTATCACTACTACCAAGGTGGAGCCTGAGTATTATATGGTGATAGGTTAACTAGTTTTTCAATCAATAATATAAAATATTCTATATGATTATGTTTCAATGATTTTTTTCATATCATGTTTGTTTAGTAGGACTATTCAACCACCACATCAAAATGTGGGGGTTGAGTTATCTGTGAGAATAAGCAATAGATAATTATTGCATCCAAAGTACATTAATCCTCTCAAATTAATGTTTGTGGACTGAACCTCCTAAAAAATCATTTTTACATTATTTTATAGAGTTTCATGCTTTTTTGGTAAGGGATTCACTATCTTTATATAAATCCAACATCAACTATCAGGAAAATGAGATCACTCTTCTCATCCAGACACATCATCCGATATTTTATATGTGTATGTATGAGGATGAATATATTTTAGAATATTTATCTCATGTGTAGATATTATTACATTGTTAGAAATCATATCAAGATCAAGTGAATGATTCAATGGAGATAATCATGATCGAAGACATGCCCATCACAAGAGACAACACTTATGTTTTTTCCGATGAATTGCATAATTTTTCTCCAAACTCAGGATCATTTTAATACTAGGATAATGAAATTTAAAATGGAGAAAATCAATTCAAATTATATTAAATGTGATTCTTGGATGGAGGAAGTATCTTTCTTGTGAAATTTAATCGCTCTTAATGGAATATCTACACACCCTTCCAATTCAATGGTAATAGAAGAGTTTCCCAAGAAAACATCTGTAATGAAGATATGTAGTTTCCTTGGTCTATATGGGTATTTCCATTTTTTGAATAAATTATAAAAAATTTAAAACCCTATAACCTTGATGATTCAGAACGGTAAATATTTTATATGGACCGGTGAACGAGAATACTTATTTAAAGAGTATAAAAAGAGGCTTATCTCTACACTAGTACCCACACTACCAACAAGTGGGGAACTCATTTTGGTATATAGTGATGGTTAAAATAAGTTATTAAGATGATTAATGAAGAAAAATGATAATGTGACACCCTATTTCTCAAGTCAATTGAAAATTCATTTTCAAGACTATCCCATGAATCATTTGGAGTAGGAATTTGTGATCTTCACATTGAAAATCAATCATAATTATCTCAATGGGTGTACCCTTGTATATTCACCCAAAGGGGGAAGTTCTACATAATCCCTTGGATCATGTCCTAGGTAGCCTAAATGTGATACTTGAATGTATCCTAAGAAATTTTCCATGTTTTTCCATAATATCAAGTTGAATCAAAGGGAAACCATCCATGCTTTCATTTAATTTCCTGAAATATAGGTGAACCCACAATTCTATGTTGGGGAATTATAAAACAAAGACAATGAAATAATCCAAGTTTGGTCTTTCACATTGTAGACACATCAATGAATTATTTTCCATCCCATGAGTCCATCCATGGAAAACCATAATAGGAATCGAAGTATTACTCAAAGTGTGAGACAACATTATGAATTTCAACACCAGTTGTCACGACCCGTCCTCGGGGCCCGTGCCGTGACTACCCCAAGCCCGCCTTCTATAGGCCAGGGGATGGCGACTAGCACCAAGGCGTAAATCCCAGAAAAAGGGAAGGCATATCCTTTGTAAAGTAAATAAGCACCACAGAGTAAACAACCGGAAAAGTAAGCACTAAGTAAAAAAACTGTAACAAGCTGTGCTGAAAGTAAATAAGGGGCCGGAAATACAAGCCCAGCTGTAAAGTACAACTGAAGGGAAAAACAGCAACTGAAAGGAAAAGTCGCAGCGTTGAGCCGTCCTATGGATGTTCCACCTGAAGGGTGAGCACAGATAGCCTCCACAGCTCCTCGGTCTAGCCGTCCGCTCCGAGTACGTCCCGCCCAGCGGTCCACCTTCAGGTACCGTCCTTCTCCGCAAGCCTCCACCACGATCTGCATTGTCCGTCGTCTACAACCAACACAACGAAGTGCGGGCATAGCTCGTGCAGGGGTGAGTATAAGCTACTCAGTAGGGACCCCGAGACCCCCGAAGGTCTCCCGAAATCCACAAAGGATAAACTACAATGGAAGGATACAATCACGAAGTAACAACCGACACTGCTTAGGTATATGCCCATACATATACCTAAGTCATCAATTCCCATTCGGCTCCAACATTCGAGCCCAAGCACAACTCAGTCCACACAGGAAAGCAAAACGTAAAATCCACACAGGATAGCTCAACACAATCCACAAAGGAAAGTAAAACGTAAATCCACACAAGATAGCTCAACACAATCCACAAAGGAAAGTAAAACAGATTTCAGCTCACACAGGTATACTTCTTTGTATGACGATAAAGATGATCACTGATCCATCTAAGTCATCAGACCCACAAAGGATCAAAAGGTACTAACCCCCGCAATGACCCACATAGGATCAGACCCACACAGGATCAATACGTAACTAACCCCCGCAAAGACCCACACAGGATCGGGCCCACACAAGACCTGTAGGCGCTGGCTCACACAGAACCGCTGAGCGCTAAACCACATAGGATCGGATCCACACAGGATCTGTAGCACTGATCCACGTAGGATCGCTAAGTGCAATAGTCATCGCAGTCCACTGAGGATCTCTGCACAGTCATCGTCGCAGTCCACTGAGGATCTCTACACAGTCGTCGTCGCAGTCACAGCAGCAGTCGCAGCCAGCTCTAGGGTTCCCGCACACAGCAAGCTCGTTCAGGAGGGTCCGCTCCACGATCCGAGAGACTGATACATCAACTAACACAAAGTCCGAAGTTGATGTATCCAAAAGTTCTGTATCGTCAACAGGAACTCAACGTCGCAGACGGCGCGTCAATCGGACGCCTGATCTGAGAGTTATTGGCTTTTTCGTCCCAGGGGCCCGGTTGGTTTTTAAGGAAAAACCAACCCGACCGTACTCCACCTGCATCCAAACCTCGGGCGGAGTGTGCCAAAAGATCTGTATCTCTTAGAAAAAAACAACGAAGTCGACGACACGTCGATCGGACGTCCGAAGCTCAAGATATAAGCATTTCCGCTCCGAAGGCCCAGTTGGTTTCGTGTACGAACCAACCCGGACGAAGCCAAAGTATTCTTAAACCTTGAGTGCAATATACCGAAACGACTGTCTCGATCCAAGGATCGCATCGCCACTGACGGCACGTCGTTCGGAGGCCCGTAGGCCAAGTTACGGGCAAAAGACCGAAAACGGTCCGAAGACGGGGGGTCTGGGCCCGGACCGACCCGGCCCAACCCCCCCTGGGTCGGCCCGAACTTGGTCGACCCGGCCGCTCGGGCCGGCCCGGCTCGGCTCGGCCGAGCGGCCGAGCCTGGAAGCCGCGGGGCGCTGCCCCCGCGGGATGGAAATGCTGCGGCCCTCGAGGGGCCGCGCTGGAGTCAACGGATGGGGAAAAAGCTGCGTCCCATGCGTGTGAGCTGGACCCGCACGGCCGCGGGTCCGCTAGCTGCCTCCGCCTCTGGCCGCCAGCGCCGCTGCGCCGCCGGTGGCTTCCGCGGGCCACCGGAGTTGCTCCGGTGGTCCGTTTTCCTTCCCGTCTATGCCAAAACTCCTCCCGGGTCCCGTTCTTCACTGCGGAAACAACGGATCGTCCCTGCGGCATGTTTTTTCGTCGCCCGCCAAATCCACACAACAACGAAGAACTGCGGAGGGTTGTCGGGCCGTGTTCGTTTGGCACGCACCCTCCGCATTAGGCGATAACAGTTGGGAGGATTAATCAACATATAGAAAACATAACCACAACAATTTTAATGAATTAAAATTGTTCTTATGAACCAGGTTCTTCAATTTGAACGGAAACATTCACAGAGTATAAAACATTCAATAAAACCCCTACCTCGTCAAGTCGTCGCACACGCGTTCTTCGCGGATTTGATCGTCACGGAAGGAGGGGATCGAAGCGTCGTCGCGGTATCCGGCGTTGCGTCGACGAACTCCGAGGACTAAGAAACAATATATTTAATTATAAATAATTAAATCCGTGTGTTGTTATAAACCACAAGGAAGTTTTAAAAGAAACCCGAAATCTCTTACCTCAAGCAGTTGGTGATCGGAGATCGAGGCGGGGAAGAACGTTTCGGATGAAGCGTCGTCAATCTCCGATGGTGACGGCATTCTTCGCGTTCTTCGCGTTCTTTGTGTTCTTCGCGAAGGAGGATGAAGGAACAAAACTTGTCAAAACCCTTCAACGAGCATTTTTCCAGAAGTCGTGCGTTGGTCTTATTTTATTATTACGCCAACGGATTTCAAACAGGTTAAGAAACGAATGAACTAATTCATAGAATTAATTCAACGAATAAAACCGACCAATTCATTCAACGAATAAAACCGCCCAATTCATTGGTGCGTTATGAAATTAAAAAAATGCGTCAGTTGTCTTCCATAATGACGGGTTTTCGCGGGTGCGTTACTTAGCGGAAAGAAACGGTGGGGCTCGTGTGGGCCCCACCTCACAAATATCCTACCAAGAGGGTAGGATATTTTTGGATAGCACCCTATCCGCAAAAACTCAGCTTAAGTAGCTTTAAATGGATTCAAGTGGCTTCCAAGTGGCTTAAGTGAAATAAAATAAAGTTTGTCGTACAATTTATTTTATTTCTTAACTTCAAGCCCAAATATTAAAAACCACACCCGAGAAAACGCAACTCCGGAAGAGGCATTTCTAAGCAATTACCGGCGCTTCGATTCCATCGGTGCCCTCAGAATTTGATTCTGAGCACCAGTTCAAAAGTTAGAAAAACCCGCTCGTCCGTTCACTGAACGTACATGAGCCTAACTTCGGAAAATGATTCCGGGCACACTGGGCCTCGGAATCAGGTGCCGTCAGAAACCATGTTCTTGTAAAAATCCAAACAAAATTAAGAAAAAAAATTCCTTGAATTTTTCAGGTCTTTACATCACTCCCACCTCAGGGATTTGCGTCCCCGTAAAGATACATCATAAACTAGGGAAACAAATGTGGGTACTGAGCATGCATCTGAGCCTCCCGCTCCCAAGTTCTCTTTTGGAGGTTCTCGTGCTTCCATCTGATGCGCACAAGAGGAATCGATCATCCACGTAGGACCCGCTCCTGTCAATCCTCGATCTCCACCAGGACCTCCGCAAAAGTCGCCCAATCATCCACTTCTAGCTCCCCATGGTCAATGATGTGTGTCGGGTCGTGCACGTATCTCCTCAGCTAGGATACATGGAAGACGTCGTGCACCCGGTGCAACTGAGGTGGTAGAGCCAGGTGATAAGCCACCTCGCCAATCCTGCTGAGGACCTGGAAAGGTCCGATGAAGCATGGAGACAACTTGCCGCCTCGGCCAAATCTCTGTAATCCACGTCGAGGTGAGACACGCAAGAAGACGTGGTCGCCATCCTCGAACTCTAGTGGCCTCCCCCTCCTGTCAGCATAAGACTTATGCCGGCTATGAGCTGTCCTCATCCGCTCCTGGATGACCTGGACCTTCTATGTCGTGGCCCGAACCATCTCTGGTCCCACAAGTGCTGACTCCCCAGGGTATGTCCAGCACAAAGGAGATCTGTAAGGTCTGTCGTACAACGCCTCATATGGTTCCATCCCGATGGTGGAGTGGTAGCTATTGTTGTACACGAACTCCAAAAAGGGTAGGTGGTCCTCCCAGCTGCAACCAAAGTCGAGGAAACATGCTCGGAGCATGTCCTCGATAGTCTGAATGGTCCTCTCCGTCTGACCATCCGTGTGAGGGTGAAAGGCGGTGCTCAGACGTAGTCGCGTCCCAAATGCCTCCTGCAACCCCTTCCAAAGCCGGGAAGTAAAGTGAGAATCTTGATCTGAGACGATAGATGATGGCACTCCATGAAGCCGTACAACCTCCTGAACGTTGAGACGCCCCAAGCTCTCCACTGATCCATGCTCTCTGATGGGTAAGAAGTGTGCCGACATGGTGAGTCGGTCAAAAATCACCCAAATGGAGTCGTGACCTCTGGAAGTGCATGGAAGTCCAGTCACGAAGTCCATAGATATCCCATCCAACTTCCACTCCGGGACCTCCAAGGTTTGTACCAAGCCTGCTGGTACCTGATGCTCTGCCTTCACCTTCTGGCAGGTGAGGCATCGAGAAACAAACTCTGCCACATCCTTCTTCATGCCCGGCCACCAGTGCTGTCGTCTGAGGTCCCAGTACATCTTTTCCACTCCAGGATATACCGCCAAAGGAGAAGTGTGAAACTCTCTCAGCACCTCCTCCCGTAAAGCAACTGGTACCAAGGTACGTCCTCTGAAAAGGACGTCGTTCTCTACTCCATGGGAGAAACCATCAGGTTCCTTTCCCGAGGATATTTGTGCTTGAAGTGTCTCATAGTCAGCATCCCCACGCTGTGCCTCTCTGACCGATGGTAGAAGTGGAGGAGAGACTGTGAGAGACTGAAGGAAGGCTTCTCCTTCCCTATCCACGAAGGATATCTGCAAGGCGGCTAGCTGCTATGTCGCCTCCTCAAGTAGCTGAATGCTCGTCCTCCTGCTGAGGGCATCGGCTACTACGTTCCCCTTTCCAGGAGTATAGACTATCTCAAAGTCATAGTCCTGGAGGAACTCGAGCCATCACCGTTGTCTCAGGTTCTGGTCCTTCTGAGAGAAGATGTACCTGAGACTCTGGTGGTCATAAAATACTGTAAAGCGCTCGCCCATCAGATTGTGCCACCAAGTCTTCAGTGCGAAGACCACTGCTGCTAACTCCAGGTCATGAGTGGCGTAGTTCTGCTCATGCGGCCTCAACTGACGTGATCCATAGGAAATCATGGACCGCTCCTGCATCAGGACACATCCGAGTTCGGCCCCTGATGCATCGTAGTAGACTACATATCCAACTCCCTCCTCAGGAAACCTCAGAATAGGTGCACTGGTCAATCTCTGTCTCAGCTTATGAAAGCTCTGCTGACATCTGTCTAACCACACAATGGGATTCCCCTTCTTCTTCAAGGCTGAGAGTGGCGCCCCAACTCTGGAGAAGTCCGGCACAAATCTCTGATAGTATCCAGCTAGTCCCAAGAAACTCCGAACCTTTGTCATGCTCCTGGGTGGCTCCCATGCTAGCACCGCCTCGATCTTTGCAGGATCCACCGCAACTCCCGCCTCAGAAATGACGTGCCCCAAGAAGTGGGCCTCACGTAACCAGAACTGGCACTTCGAGAGATTTCCATGAAGCTGGTGCTCTCGGAGTGTGTCTACTAAAACCCGCAAGTGGTAGGCGTGCTCCTCCTCAGTCGTCGAGTATACCAAAATGTCATCGATGAAGACCACGACAAATCGATCGAGGTATAGCGGGAAGATCCTGTTCATGATGCTCATGAACATTGTTGGAGCGTTGGTTACGCCAAAAGGCATAACCAAGATCTCATAGTGGCTATACCGACACCTGAAGGTCGTCTTATGCACGTCCTCGTCTCGAACTCTGAGCTGATGATAGCCTGACCTGAGGTCTATCTTTTAGAACCACCGTGCTCCCTTGAGCTGATAGAAGAGGTCGTCAATCCTCGGTAGAGGATACTTGTTCCTCACTATCACCTGGTTCAGGCGACGACAATCGACAAAAAGTCTCAAGCTCCCGTCCGCCTTCTTGGCAAACAATATCGGTGAAGCCCATGGTGAAACACTAGGTCGGATGAAACCCTTTCCCTGCAAGTCCTCTAACTGTACTCGTAGCTCTCGAAGCTCAGCGGGGGCCATCCGATATGCTAGAGTGGATATCGGGGCTGTACCGGGGTACAGATCAATATAAAATTCTACCTCTCTACGAGGAGGTAGCCCTGGAACGTCATCGGGAAAAACGTCCACGTACTGATCCACCACTGCAGGAAAACTAGGACTTCGCACGTCAACTGCTCCAAGGATGAGGCCAGCCAACTGATGAGTGATGGGATGTCATCTCCTCTGCGGAAGTCCATCCTTTACTGCGAAGCCTCCCTTCTCGCCGGTGAAGGTGAACCTGCTCCCGTCGGTGCGTACACATCGCACCTTGCGCCTAATACAGTCAATCTGAGCATGGGTTGTGGATAACCAATCCATGCCCAAGATGACGTCGTAAGGCCTCGACGCCGCTACCAGAATATCCCAACTGAAGATCTCGCCTCCTAGAGTAATCTCACACTGCCGGCACCAGTGCGTAATCGTCGAGTCTGCTCCCGTAGGGGTCTCTAGCCATAATGATCGAGCCAACGGCTCTATCGGAATCTCCGAGCTTCGAACAAGGGCAGCGGCTATGAAAGAGTGACTCGCTCCTGTGTCTATAAGAACTACAGCAAGGTTGGAATAGAAACAGATCGTACCTCGAATCATCTCAGGCGCGCCATGGTCGTTGGCCTCCGCTGCCTAGAGCTGTGCCTGTCTCTGCCCGCCAACTCCCTGTGGTCGGGGCAGACCTCCTGGTGGTGGTAGTGGCAGAGCCTCAAAGCTTCGCCCACCACCTGCTACCCGGCCAGCTCCTCTTCCTCGTCCTCATATTCCCTGTGGACCGCCACGGTCGACCCTCTGCCTCTGCCTGGGTGGCCCCTCAACTGTCTGCTGCTCCTCGGCACAGTGGGTCGGGCAGTCACGAGCCATGTGACCATGCCCGCTGCAAGTGTAGCACTGCCTGCCTCTCGAAAGACTGGCTCTGCGCTGTGTGCCCCGCACTGCTGAGCCAGTGTCTTGAGGTCGTCTGCGTGAGGGTCTGGTCTGCCTAGACCCCTGAGTCATCCGGCGACATCTTTCTGCAAAAGACTCTGCTACGTGCCGCCCTGCGGAAGGTCTCGCTGCTGAAGTAGACTCAGCATGAAAGCTCTCGATCAGAAGGGCTCACTC
The DNA here is from genome assembly GCA_963277665.1 of Viscum album. NCBI lineage: Eukaryota > Viridiplantae > Streptophyta > Magnoliopsida > Santalales > Viscaceae > Viscum > Viscum album. The sequence continues at coordinate 125,917,632 of OY728126.1, forward strand.
CAGCACTCCTGCCTGAGTCAGAATGCTGAGGGAGATCAGCGATGCCCTGATCTCGTGTCTCAATCCCTGCTCAAAGATCCGGGCCCGGAAGAACGGGTCTCGTACCATATCGGTCGAGTAGCGCGAGGGATCGGTGAATCTCGCCGAGTACTGGGCGACCGTCAAGCTGCCCTGCCGCAGCTGAAGAAGCTCCTGGATGCGCACCGCATGGAGGGTGGCCGGGATGAACTCTGAGAGGAAGAGGCCCTCAAAGGCTGTCCAGATGAGAGAGGCATCATCATTCACCTGGAGCATCAAGCTCCACCATCGTCCCGCTGCTGCGTGCAGTAGGCTCGCCGCGAGGATCATCATGAGGTCTGCGGGTGTCCTCACTAGCCTGAAAACTCGTACGACCACCTCCAGCCAGTCCTCGGCTGCCTGGGGGTCCGTCTCCCCAAGAAACCTGGGTGGTTGCTGGCACTGGAACTCGTGCAGAGATCCAAGGCGACGTGCATCGTCAGCGGTCGTGGTGGGGAGCATCGGTAGCTCGGCGGGTAGAGGTACCACCGGTGCCTCCGCTGTCAAAGGGTCCTGTACCGAGGCCACGTTGCTCGGCGGGCTGTCATCACGTACCACTCTCGGAACCCTAGCTGGCTGCCGTCATGGGGCCATCCTGAAAAGGAAACATGTGTGCCACGGTCAGAACAGTATACCTGGTGAGCTGATATGAAGTAATCACAAAGAAAACTTGAAACACACATGCAATCAATGTTTTCGTGCATTAAGTCGGAAATCAGAAGTCAGGGTCCTGGTGTACGGATACGTCGGCCGCCGCACCAACACTGGACTCCCTAGACTGATAACCACACCCAATATGCTAAACACTATTGCTTCACATAGAAGAAAGATCAGAGTCTGCGGTAGAACCGACCACCTCTGATACCAATTTGTCATGACCCGTCCTTGGGGCCCGTGCCGTGACTACCCCAAGCCCGCCTTCCATAGGCCAGGGGCTGGCGACTAGCACCAAGGAGTAAATCCTGGAAAAAGGGAAGGCATTTCCTTTGTAAAGTAAACAAGCACCATAGAGTAAACAATATGAAAAGTAAGCACTAAGTAAAAAAATTGTAACAAGCTGTGCTGAAAGTAAAGAAGGGGCCGGAAATACAAGCCCATCTGTAATGTACAACTGAAGGGAAAAACAGCAACTGAAAGGAAAAGCCACAGTATCGAGCCTTCCTCCGGAAGTCCCACCTGAAGGGTGAGCACAGATATCCTCCACAGCTCCTCGGTCCAGCCGTCCGCTCCGAGTACGTCCCGCCCAGCGGTCCACCTCCAGGTATCGTCCTTCTCCGCAAGCCTCCACCACGATCAGTGTTGTCCGTCGTCTGCAACCAACACAATGAAGTGTAGGCATAGCCCGTGCGGGGGTGAGTATAAGCTACTCTGTAGGGACCCTGAGACCCCCGAAGGTCTCCCTAAATCCACAAAGGATAAACCACAACGGAAAGATACAATCATGAAGTAACAACCGACATTGCTTAGGTATATGCCCATACATATACATAAGTCATCAATTCCCATTCGGCTCCAACATCCGAGCCCAAGCACAACTCAGTCCACACAGGAAAGAAAAACACAAAATGCACACAGGATAGCTCAAAACAATCCACAAAGGAAAGTAAAACGTAAATCCACATAGGATAGCTCAACACAATCCACAAAGGAATGTAAAACAGAGATCAACTCACACATGTATACTTCTTTGTATGATGATAAAGATGATCACTGATCTATCTAAGTCGTCGGACCCACAAAGGATCGAAAGGTACTAACCCCCTCAATGACCCACACAGGATCGGACCCACACAGGATGAATAGGTAACTAACCCCCGCAAAGACCCACACAGGATCGGGCCCTCACAGGACCTGTAGGCGCTGGCTCACACAGAACCGCTGAGCGCTGACCCACACAGGATCAGATCCACAAAAGATCTGTAGCACTGATCCACGTAGGATCACTGAGTGCAGTAGTCATCGCAATCCACTGAGAATCTCTGCACAGTCGTCGTCGCAGTCCACGGAGGATCTCTGCACAGTCATCATCGCAGTCACAGCAGTAGTCGCAGCCAGCTCTAGGGTTCCCGAACACAACAAGCTCGTTCGGGAGGGTCCGCTTCACGAGCTGAGAGGCTGATACATCAACTGACACAAAGTCCGAAGTTGATGTATCGAAAAGTTCCGTATCGTCAACAGGAACTCAACGTCGCAGACGTCGCGTCAATCGGACGCCCGGTCTGAGAGTTATTGGCCTTTTCGTCCCAGGGGCCCGGTTGGTTTTTAAGGAAAAACCAACCCGACTGTACTCCACCTTCGTCCAAACCTCGGGCGGAGTGTGCCAAAAGATCCGTCTCACTTAGAGGAAAACAACGAAGTCGACGGCACGTCGATCGGACGTCCGAAGCTCAAGATATGAGCGTTTCTGCTCCGAAGTCCCGGTTGGTTTCGTGTACGAACCAACCCGGCCGAACCCAAAGTATTCCGAAACCTTGAGTGCGATATACCGAAATGCCCGCCTCGATTCAAGGATCACATCGCCGCTGACGGCGCGTCGTTCAGAGGCTCGTAGCTCAAGTTACGGGCAAAAGACCGAAAACGGTCCAAAGACGGGGGGTCTGGGCCCGGACCGACCCGGCCCAACCCCCCCTGGGTCGGCCCGAACCGGGAAACCCGACCCGGGTCCGGGTCGGACCCGGTTTGGCGTGGCCCGGTCCGGCCGGGGCGCGACCTGGCCGGTCGGGCTGGCCCAGCTCGGCTCAGCCGAGTAGCCGAGCGTGGCAGCCGCGGGGCGCTGCCCCCACCGGATGGAAATGCCGCGGCCCTCGAGGGGTCGCGCTGGAGTCAACGGACGCGGCAAAAGCCGCCTCCCGTGCGTGTGAGCCGGACCCGCGTGGCCGAGGGTCTGCTGGCCACCGCCGTGTCGGCGACCCGCGCCGCCGGTTGCTTCTGCGGGCCACCGGAGTTGCTCCGGTGGTCCGTTTTCCTTCCCGCCTGCGCCAAAACTCCTCCCGGGTCCCGTTCTTCACTGCGGAAACAACAAATTGTCCCTGCGGCATGTTTTGTCGTCGCCCGCCAAATCTGCACAACAACGAAGAACTGCGGAGGGTTGTCGGGTCGTGTTCGTTTGGCCCGCACCGTCCGCGTTAGGCGATAACAGTTGGGAGGATTAATCAACACATAGAAAACATAACCACAACAATTTTAATGAATTAAAATTGTTCTCATGAACCGGGTTCTTCAATTTGAACAGAAACATTCACGGAGTATAAAACATTCAATAAAACCCCTACCTCGTCAAGTCGTCGCACGCGCGTTCTTCGCGGATTTGATCGTCGCGGAAGGAGGGGATCGAAGCGTCGTCGCGGTATCCGGCGTTGCATCAACGAACTCTGAGGACCAAGAAACAACAGATTTAATTATAAATAATTAAATCTGTGTGTTGTTATAAACCACAAATAAGTTTTAAAAGAAACCCGAAATCTCTTACCTCAAGCAGTTGGTGATCGGAGATCGGGGCAGGGAAGAACGTCTCGGATGAAGCGTCGTCAATCTCCAATGGTGACGGCGTTCTTCGCGTTATTTGTGTTCTTCGCGAAGGAGGATGAAGGAACAAAACTTGTCAAAACCCTTCAACGAGCATTTTTCTAGAAGTCGTGCGTTGGTCTTATTTTATTATTACGTCAACAGATTTCAAACAGGTTAAGAAACGAATAAATTAATTCATAGAATTAATTCAACGAATAAAACCGCCCAATTAATTCAACGAATAAAACCTTCCAATTAATTGGTGCGTTAAGAAATTAAGAAAACGCGTCAGTTGACTTCCATAATGACAGGTTTTCACGGGTGCGTTACTTAGCGGAAATAAACGGTGGTGCTCGTGCGGGCCCCACCTCACAAATATCCTACCAAGAGGGTAGGATATTTTTGGATAGCACCCTATCTACAACAACTCAGATTAAGTATCTTTAAGTGGCTTCAAGTGGCTTCCAAGTGGCTTAAGTGAAATAAAATAAAGTTTGTCGTACAATTTATTTTATTTCTTAAATTTAACCCCAAAAATTAAAAACCACGCCCGAGCAAACGCAACTCCGGAAGAGGCGTTTCTAAGAAATTATCGGCGCTGCAATTCCATCAGTGCCCTTGGAATTCGATTCCGAGCACCGGTTCAAAAGTTAGAAAAACCCACTCGTCCGTTCACTGAACGTACCCGAGCCTAACTTCGGAAAATGATTCCGGGCACACCGGGCCTCGGAATTAGGTGCCGTTAGAAATCGTGTTCTTGTAAAAATCCAAAGAAAATTAAGAAAAAAAAATTCCTTGAATTTTTTGGGTCTTTACCCCAGTGACCATAATCAATAATTGTATAATTATATAAAAATATTCATTATAATAATAATATCAATAATAATACTTTATAATAAAATAAGGACTAATTGGCGTGGGAATAACATTAAACTTTCATTTAAAACACATAGACCATTTAATTGAAAGGAGAATCAAAATCACCGCTACAGGTTATTTAATTAAATAGCCTAGGAATAGGGTCCTAGAATGGTATCACACCATTCCATTTTATCCAATTAATCCATTAGTTTGTAAGGGACTAAAACAAAACTAAAATTTTGTTTGATAAAATAACAATATTTCATTTTCTTAGGAATTTTATATACTAAACCATAAGGGGGTGCTCACATAGTGGTAGATAACCTCTGATGATACAAATTTGGTGGTTAGGGAATCCAATTCATGGTGATAATGTTTTATTAATTGAATTAATCATTTAAAATATACTCACATATAATGTATAACATGTGTAATTATGGAACATAATATATACAACAGAAATTTTAGGCAAAAGAGCTAGACCACCTACCTCATACCGATAGTTGTATCCTCACTCAGTATCAGACTGTAACTCGGGGAATAATGATAAAAAAACAAATAAAAAGATAAAAAACTGAAAATAGGGAATATTTTATAACAAAAAAACATCCAATTAGTTTAGTGAAAACATGAAAGTAACCAACTAGAATTGTAGACTTACCATGTGATTTACATTGTGACAAACAACACTTTAGTCATACACTAGATGAATAAGATATCCCAATTCCTAGATTGATTGCACAAATGGAGTTATTTTAATGGTAAATGATTCTTATTGTATTAGAGAGGAGGAACATGATATGGGTTAAGGGTTATGAATGAAAAATCAAAATTTCACACATCTTTAATGGGCGAACATTTAGAAATTTTTTTTCAAACTATGGGGTTCTCCTCAAAAATTCCATTGTAGCTTCCTAAATGTCTATGAGACCTCTATTTATGGTTATAAAATTATTTATCCTCTACACATGGGTTTCATTTTGAGTGAAATGGTTACTAATCACCATATACCAACAATGAACCTCATTCTTCTGGTCCAAAAACTGTATCTCCAGGCTTAGAACAAAACCCAAGATGCTGATAAATCCCCCTTGACCACATTTGGTATTATCGTATTGATAAAATAAAATATTTAGATAAAATTTTAATTTTTTTACATATATAAAAACGTAGTATATTACATAGAAAACTATTAGGCTTCTGATTTTCTACTTTAATTCTCTAATACGTAGGTCATCTAGACACAAAATCTACAAACAATCATCCCATTCTTGACCACAAATAATGATGTTTCAGGTCAAGATATATATTGGTAGCTCAAGGGTGCACAAAAAATTAGATTGGGGAAAATTATCCATAGATTAATGATCAATTTCTATCGAAATAATAATCCAGCCTTAGAAGCGTAAAACTCCATGGAGGGACTATGAGAACCCACCCGAGCTCTCGCATCAATAAACATTCCTAATAAAGCACTGACACTCCATTTCTTCATATTATAAAAATAAAATATGATAATACATTGTTAATTTAGCTTGAGTATAATCTTGGAATACAATCTCATTTTCTTCCCATTCATCCAAGTGTATCTTAGAAAACACAGTCATCAAGAACAGTGCATCAACTTAGTCCTTATCTAATTGAGTTGATAATTTTATTCATAAACTGTATGTGACCATGTTTCCCCTTATAGTGGTGTATAAAATATCAAAATCGAATTTATTAAGGTATTAAACCCAATATTTTCTTCTAACATTCATATCCCTCTGAATGAAGATATACTACAGACTCTAATGGTATGAATACATCACAAATAACACACTGAAGATGTAGTGGTGCTAAGTCCTAAGAGAGTGCATCACTTCCACTAACTCAGGATCATAAATTAATTAATTATTATCAATATTGAATAGTTTATTAGAGCAATTTTCTTCATATTGTCTCCCCTTTAGGAGAACAAAACCAAAAACAATTCCTGATGCATCTGAATGAACATCATAGACCAAACCCAACTCAGGGAAAATAAAGAATGGGGATAAATATAATCTCACATTTAACACTTAAAAATATATTATGCACTGATATCTCCAAACATACTTCACACCCTTACATGTTATGTCTGTCATAGGGGATTAAATTCTACAGAAGTATGGAACTATTTTCATCTTATAACCATACAATCCCATGAGAATATAGATCTCAAACATATTTTTAGGTTTCTACCATGTGATGACTACCAAAATATTATCATGAACCACTGAGATACATTTCATATAAATCAAATGGCTTAAAAATTTCTCTTCTTGAATCCAGAAATGACTTTTAGGAATATTCTCAACTAAAATATGTTCTTTCAATATCTAAATGATGATATATAAATTCTTATCTTGATCTTCACTAATCTAAAATAAAAAAGGATATCGCTCAAAAAAACAACTAAAAAAATATAAAAACCAAGTGTAAAATAAAATAATTAAATCCATAAATAATAAAAGATCATTAGTAAGGTCAAAAATCATTACAATATAATTATAATTCATATACCTACTCATGAACATCATTTTTGTAATATTTTCCTCTCCAACCCTCATCATATGGTACCAGAGTCTCTAATATATTTTTGAAAACCATCAAGCTATCTTTGACTGATCAAAAAACTGATCAGTCTTATTCAATAGATATTTGTTTTAAATTTTCATCGTGTTGAGTTTGTGGTAATCAACACAATGTTGAAGACTCCCGTATGTCTTCATTGGAAAAATTATTAGAAATTAACAATGTGAAATACTAACAAGAATAAATCCCGTAGCATCAGGATCCTCAAAATGAACCTTTATTTATTTCAATTTATCATGTTCCATACTATATAAAGGTACGGAAATGGGACTCATCCGAAGAATTAAATCTATAAAAAACAGAACTTCCCCCTTAGGTTGAAACCTAGAGAAATCATCTGGAATATCTATTGGATATCCAATCACCACCATTGGAAGTGGTCCAATAGATGTGGAGTAACGATATTGAGAAACATCTCTAAAAAATATCATAATACCATTTCATATCTAGTAGAAACTGTACATTATCTCCTAGATATTGGATCTTACTCACCATAAAATACATGAGTGACTAAATAAAATTTGTGAAACTATACCCAATAGTGATAGAAATCAGTATGGGATTTATATCCCATTATTCAATCAATGCCAATGATAGGTTAAAATATGTCAAGATCAAGAAGTATAAAATCCCATATGGTTTAATGGTTGAAAATCACCACCCAACACATGGTACATATAAAAACCTAATCTACATTCATTCCCAAATGAGTGAAAATAATCATCATAAAAGGTATATGCTCAGAATACAAGACCAATGAATCACTGATATTTGATGATATTAAATAAGGAGTTGTAGTAGTATAAAATATGTATATAATCATAAAAGATGCAACAAAAATCCTACCTGTCACAATAGTCGATACTAATAATAACGCATTTGTGCACAATACACTTCATATATATGTGTATATATATATATATATCTAGAATCATCCTTCCATTTCCTCGCAACATGTGTGTCACCCATGGAACAAGGTTGAGATCCCACCCCTTTATCAATGTCCAATCTAAATGGAGATCCATTGGTGAAGGAGGATCCATCTCTAAATTCTTGGGATTCCCACTCACATAAGAGATGAAGTGGTCTAGATTACCCACATGCATGAAACACCTTGAGTGATACCGTATAATTAGGCTTGAGTTTTACCTTTCCCCAATAGTGAAAGAAGAACACCCAAATCTTCCCTAACATCCATTGTCAAAACCTACCACTACCTAACTATTGGTCACCCCACTTCCTATTGTAGACATAAAATGAACTTCAGATAGCTCCAACCCACACTGATTCTATGAATAGCCTTATATTCCTAGTTATATACGCCCCATCCATTGTTTTTATGTCTACAATCTTATAAAATGTGGGTATCCACATAAGAATAAACATAAACTAAATATCATGGATAAAACCCATCTAGAATCATTATTTCATTGAATATTCATTAGAAATAATATAAGGATGCAGAATCACAAAATCAAAAAACAAAGACACATAATCAATGAATGAACAAACATCCTAATCCATGGTCAATAATTCTTGAGTCTTTTTTACTCAAAAAACAGTTGGTTGGGAGCTTTCATGATGGCAGTATGAGTGAGTTCTTTGGTTAACATAGAATTCAACACAGATTCCAAAAACTTCCTTCCCAACCCCTCAAGAATATAAGTGGATAAAATAAACTTGTATTCTTTTAGGGGTTTCTGGAAATATAAAATCCTCTAAATCCTCAAAATACTTTTTTCTAAACCATGTAGACCCTTTCCACCATAAATGATCAGTAGAAGATGCATAGTGAATTTTATAGCATGGTCCACCTTCCATTATGGTTAAAAATTAGGAAATTATAGAAATTAATGGATAATTTTAACTATTGTTTCCAACAATATCTAGTAACCTAAAGGATTCTCCTAGTGGTTTTATTCATAACATCCTCTCTAACCTTAGAATATGTCCTTCTTGAAAGATCCAAATTCTATAAAACAAATATGAAAAAATACCTTAGGATATAATTTTATTCATAAAACATTATAAAATTTATATTATTGAATTAAAATGATAAAATTATAAACAAGGATTCTCAAAAAACCTTAACTTAAAATAGTTACATCAATTTTTTTATGAAGATGAGATTGTCAGGAATACTTACACACTACCTCCCACGTTTCAACATTTAGATATCATATCAATAAAAAACCCCAAACATAAGATTGTTAAACACATGTATAATCACTTAATTTAATTATTAATTATCCCTTTGATAATAATTTGTAGAAAATAGACTATGGTCAACCCATAATGCCACCCGAATTACCCTGTCACAAGGCCTGAAGCACACACCCGATTGTGACGCACTTGCGACATGTACTAGAGTATCATATAAAGAAATGTTGGAGTGATTTTACTTTTAAAATATGTATGACAAGATAGAAACTGATATGGTATCGCAACATATATCCAATAATACCTCATATTTGGAAACAACCAGACCATAAATGTGACATCCAACAACTAGATTACAAGGTCTATATAAAAAAATTGAAATACCATCAATATGAAACCAAAATCAACCCATGGTTTCAAATCTACATGACCATATTTCACTACCACCCCATCCCACATGAATTCCACATGATCTAGGAGATACATGCACTAAATGATTCTCTTCCCATTTTTCCTAATCCAATAAAAGCATGTCTACAAATGCACAAAAGAAAACATTGGGTTTGTTTACTAAAGATCAATAGGATACCACCATGAATATATATAATGGTTATCCACATGAATTTTTAAGGTCATGTATGAAACATATTCCAATAACAAGGAAATAATTTCTTTTCTGTATTAATTAATCCTTTCGGTTTCTTTTAAAAAACATGCCATATTCCCAAAAACAATTAAATATGACTTAACATTTTCCAATGGGGATGAGAATATGGTTAAAATAGGATTAATGCATCAATATTAAAATCACTTTGGAAAATAATCATATCATGTAAACATGTATTTATTGTATCCTCACATCACCATGTGGGAAATCAGAACACACTGGTGTACACAACTACAAAAAATAAGAACTACTAGCTTCATAATTGAATCCTAAATCCATGATACTTTATTCCTAGGTAATGGTTACCCACTAGCTCTATGAAATCATTATAACCTACCTTATAAATAGATCACACCACTAAGGCTTGCATATATATATCTTACTGCCATACCCCAAAGTATTCTGGACGTGTTATTACATTATTCATTCATTCGAGAAACCAAATTAAATTTTGATAAAGAATTTTTCAAGGAAAAACAATTAAAATTTCAATACATAATTTAATAAAAATAATTTACCATGATTCCACAATTTTTTCTTGATTTAAAAACTCTTTCCAATAAAAACCCATCTTTGTTTTATTTTATGAAAAACATCATGTGCGTCAAAATAGTTTTCAGAAAAAAAACCATTTTTAAAAACATTTACCTTGCCAGAAAATTCAAATTCACTTCTCATGGATTTAAAAACCACAATTTCATATGTAAAAACAGAATTAAATCATAATAAAATATTAATTTTATGGGAATATTCAACATGATTGAGACACCTTCATCATGAGAAATGAAATCCTCATTGCTGATAAGACTGGTAATAAGATAGAATGAGATTTGGTCCTCATAGGACCATATCATCAAAAAGAAATCCAAAAAATAATTCAATCATCCTAATTTACTGTTGTACAAAATAAAAACACACAAAACCCATTTTATAAACATTATTGATCTATAATACAAGCCAAAGGGGAGAAAAAAATAAATTTTATAGAGGGAACCAAAGTCAAAAGACACATTAAAACCCCCTATTAAGATTGTGCGTAGATGGATTAACCACCCTTATAATATTAAGAACCATTCAAGTGATTCAAAAAAATTGAAACCAAATCCTCCACAACCTGGTGATGACCACTACAGTATGGTGGCTTCACCTAGGAGACTGACCATGGGGATCATCCAAGATATTGTTCTGAAAACAAGGCAATTTGGACTCACCACGGCCTCCAACACAACATGTTGGACTCCCTCTATCTATGGTCAATAGAGAGAATCTCAACATGTTCAAACCTATGCCTTAAACATACGTTCATTGTTTTGTCCTAGATCATTTAGATAAGAGGCCTAAAAGCACACAAGAACCTCCACCATGGTCGTGGTCATTCCTATTTGGAAAAAAAAAATTATAACCAACTTTTAATACACAAATAACCTCTAACTTTTCGAAAACCAAAAGTGAGTTACATAAGGCTCAGAAGAAACTTAACCCATTTATTAAAACCTAATCCCAACCCTAAACTTAACCAGTTCATTAAATTCACTACCCTAACCATATTATACTTATAACTACATCTTTGACCACCATAAATATTTTTATTACATAATTATAAATTCAAATATTTATATTTTAATAATAAAATAAAAATAATCATATCAAAGAATTAAATATAAATTTTAGTTTTACTTTATTTAATCACTTATTTTAAATAATTTTATATTTAAAATTTACTTATAAATATAATATAAACGAAAATGAAAGTAAATAAATATTATATATTTGTAATTATATTATAAAAAATATTTATTAATTAATAATGTTTTCATAAATCGCCTTGAGATTAAGGTAATCTAAGAGTACCACACTAACCATAACATCATGAACCAACCTATTACCTTTTAAAGAGTTGAGATGTCACTAACATTAGGTGAAATACCCCAAACAACAATGGTTGGCAATACATATCAAGGCATTACTAAATCATTAGAGGTTTATGTTACCTTAAAAAATACAAAACATTTCAAAAAAATAATAAAAACACCAAACAAATGAAATAGGATTATAATAATATAAATAATAATAATCAAAATTCATTAAAAATAATATTATAGTAGCAGATAAAGTTAACCACAAATACTACCAAGAATAAATGAAATCTTGACACACCAGCACTGATTTTTTATCCTTACAACCACCCCACATGGTAAATATTCATGATTGACACACTATAATGATAATATAATATCATAATTCTACGATAGATAAAAAAGAGACTTTTCCTTTACTTCTGTCATGATAAAAAAATTATACATATTCAGCGAGGTACATGTTTAGGGGATGAGTATACAACCTATTCGGAAATCCCCATTGACACATACCATCTCTTTCCCCTAGGATAAGAACATCTTATACTATTGCATAATATATAAATAAAATAATGGATGTTAAATTAAAGTAAATTTACTTATTTAATTTTATTAAAATTAAGAAATAGAAATAGTCCATCCATTTTTTCACCTAGAATACACTTTCCATCTTATCACACATATGTATTCCCATTCATGATATAATAGTCTCAATAATAATGATCATTTACTCATTCGTCCACTATGTTGGTCACGACTGATAATCCTTTATGTTCCCCTAATGGCACTAAGTGCCATGTCTAAATCAACATGGCCCTATCCAATTAAAATAAGCACACACCATTTTGTGTATTCCATGTTCTCATTGTAAAAAATAATTATTTATGTCAAATAGTTTTTTTAGTCTTTTTTGAAACATTTTTCATGCGTTAAATAATGGTATACAATTTAAATCATGATAACAACAATTTTTTCTAACAACCATTAAAACCATATAGTTTATTGAATCATTAAACAAATAATACATTCTTAAAAATTCCATAAAATTAAAGAAATGAGTGGATATAAATAGATAATCCACTTACATCATAATGGATATAGCTAAACATGATTATAAAATTCATGATCTAGATGATCTAGACCCCCTTTTACATTCCATAAAAAAATCCTAAAAATAATTTTTCAAAACATGGCTACTCCAATATATATAGGCATAAAAATCCCAATATAGGGTTCTATTCGAAGGAAAACATGAGCATCTAAAAATGAATCAATAATGATGTGAGGATGAGGAAAAGTATCGTGAAAATATATAGTCACATTGTTGGGCCAAAATATGCACCATTCATGCACCTACCATGTAAACCCATGTCCTCTTCACATTGTTACATAAAAAGGCTGAAAATTTTATGCTAAGTGTACTCAAATCATGAACAGCAATTAATCTATCCAATACATTTTAAAACCAACCATAAAAAACCAAGGCAATTTAAAATAAATTAATAAATCAAAATTGGATAATAAAACAATAATTAATATTAAATTGTAGGCTCACACACTAGGTAAAAATATAAATTTTATAGGTCCACATAAAATTTTTTAATGTCCATAAAATATGTATATCTCAAATGTTGTTCCCCCAAATATTTATTTTTACCCTTTTGTTCAAACTTATTATATGACATCATATAATTTTATTAATTTCAATATAAATATCAACACGTATTGTTCATAATTTTCAATATATTTATTCCTATCCCAGTCATGTATCATTCTTGAGTGTTATCAAAAAAAATAGGACAAGTATACATATGAGTATACATTAAACTATTAATTATATAATCATATGGGGTGGTTTTCATTGTAACTTTATATTTATAATTTTGAGTAATGTGATGTTTGGATAGTTTATTATTTTTCATAATGGGTTTAAAATTAGAGGAGTAAAAACTCATGTAAAACCGCATGAGGATATTTTCAATATATCCACATTGAGATAATCGAAGAATGTCACATGACCATGATTTCATATTCCTACAATGATTTTATAATCCCAAAGATACTCCATATCAATGTGATCACTCAATATCATTTTTTCATTCAAATGTTTCATACAACTACTAGTAAAAAATTATTTCAAAAACATATAGAATAAGAATTTTAGATTTTCCTAATTGTTTTTTATATAAATGCATTGATCTAAAGAATCATCATTAAAATCAAATCTAGTTATCACATTGTAAAACTTACTCAACAATAAATTTGGAATTTTTCAATAGTTTGAAACCATGTTAATAGGCCATAAATAAGTGTGATAGTAAAATTATTACTTTGTTTCTTAGTGTTGTGGGAATAGAGGTCCTCACCTTAGGAACCCTATATCCATTCTTTTCAGAACTACATAAATTAGTTAATCATGGATAAAATTTTCACATATTTCTGGACTAATGTGTCCGTGGTAATAATTCCAAAATTATGGCCCAAAGTTCTCACAAAAATACAACAATCATGATTTGAACACATGATATCTTTAATATATAACAAACACTATAATAATAAACATTAATCACTAAATTTGATATATAATATATCATTTTAATATTTATTTTATAAATTATACTTATAACTTAACAAATAAAGATTAATTAATATTTATCAATACAAAATAGTTACAAAATATAGTTTACTCAATAATCCATATTAGTTATAAAATATTTAAACAACAAATAAATATTCCCCCAGACACCCCAGTTATTCAATCCTTATCTGATCCCACGAGGGATCAAAAACCCCACTGGATAAATTTTTTAATATAGAGTAGCGTAAATTCCCCTCTCAAGATAGATTAAATTCCTAGCTGATCGTGGCCTAAAATTCATTTTTAGTAAAATTCCTGAAGGATCAGAATATAATCATACATCATGTCATGGAATTAGTCTTCCATAAAACTCTAATTGTTAGATATACTTGCACCATATCACCTATCTATATGTTATGTTTCTCCTTCTAAGAAGGAAGGGAACAACTTTATCCCACCCTGATAATTCATGTGGGAGGAGGACCTATAGATAGGTGCAAACATAGCCACAACTCTTTTGAGTCGCCCACTGAATTGTGGCTTTGTGGAACTCCACTACACATATTACCAAGTTACACCATACTATCCAACTTTAAATTACCTTGAAATTCATTTCCATATCTATTAATAAACATATATACTTTCAAATATATCACAATAGTTAGAACTAACACCCAAAATCAAAAGTTCAATGTCTTTTGGAACAAGTTACATTAACATATTGAAAATCAGTGTAAAAATTATATTATATATATAAAAATCCTCCACACATATTCTATATATATACCTTCAATTTTAATTTCTAATGAAATAATGAAACCAAATAATGGGTGAGATTTAACACATAGTAATGTGTAGATCATCATCAAACGGACAAAAAACAATGTGATAAATAACCATAAGAAAATATTCATAGAATTGAAGTCATGAGGTGTAACATGATAACATTGAAAAAGAGGATAAAATATATTCACATGGAATATTGGTATAAAGAAAATGATATCATAAGTCATGGAATCATAATAATGTGGCAACAATATAAGATATGAAATCATAAGCATAAGTCAGGGATCACTACTATGACATCCTTATAGAGTGGAAAGACTCCCATGTAACATTGAAATGTGAGCACAATATGAAAAGGATATATTCATATGCAGATCACGAAGGTGTCCTAAAATATTTTACAATAGGCATTGTCCAAGATATCATAAAACATTATCATGGAAATATGATAAGGTATCATAAAAAAGGTATATCTAGAGATTAATTATTTACTCAATGCATTTAAGTGATATCAATGATCAACCATTATATTCCAAAATTCATATCTGTCACATAGTGAAAAAGATATATAAATCCATAAACATTCATGATATGATAAACCTCTCATAAATTAAATGGGTATCCAATGAAATTAGGTGAATTTCATGGTAAATACCAAACAATCAAGATAATGAACTCTAATGTATTTTCATTGAATAATTAAATGGTATATGTTTTACTCAATAATTTCCCCATTAAATTGATGTTTTAGTATATAGGGGAACCCCCTTTAATTTGATGAAGCATGAAAGGGTATTCATGAGGAAATTAATTAAAATAAAAGATATATTTATGAATATATGATGATAGGGAATGATAAAATTAGTGATTAATCATTTTGATTATATAGATTGTATTTCTAACAAACCACATATATTTAAATAAAAAATAAATTCATGAGAGATTTATAGAGTAATGGAGAACATAAGCACAATATACATGATCAGATGGAGAGAAACCTATTAGCCAACATAATGTATGGACTATAAATATTTATGGGAGGGATAAATTCCACCAATTAATTAAAAATGAAGGAATGATAATAATATGAACTTTTGTGAACATTAATTTGAGTCTTAGAATAGAATATAGGAAATAATGGAATGATAATTTGAAATATACCATTACATTGAGTCATGAATTTATCATTATGACCTCTAATATTTTGATAAATTAAGTTATATTAATTGTTTACATTATTAGGAATCATTTTCATGTTCATTTTATTACTATTATTCAATTTGATTCATCTATTATCACGTTTAATTAATTTAATAAATTAGTAATGTTTAGGTTGACCATTTTAAGGTCACTCGTTTCATAGTCTCTAAATGTAATGTGGAATATCTATAATGATCAATGTGTTAGGTCTACATTAGGATATACTCTACATTATATGTGGGGTCAATGTTAGTTCCATTTTATCGCAATTTATCATCTTATCACTTTTAACTATTTTCATGGATATGATCCTGATTATATCATTCTCTTACATCACCTACATTATTCATAACAAAAAAGTTGATAAGATATTCAATAGTATTAAGAATCAGTAAAAAAGGATAGTCAATGGTGTAACCGAGAAAGACACCCATGACCACATGAACTACTTTAAATAATCTGTGAGTTATAAAGATAAAGGGTATATCTTGGAAACTAGTGTTTCACTCTAGTATCTTAAACCATTCATCAATTCAACGTTGCACATAGGTGCCTCTGGGACCTTATGATGATTTTTGGAATGCTTCTAGGGTCTTATATTTCCTTTATTAATTTAATAATAACATGAATTCAACAATTCTTTTTTTAGATTCAGAATAGTACACATACACTTCATATAAGAAAATTTGAGTGTTTCTCATTCCTTATGTTATTTATGCAAAACCAAAAATCACAACCAACTTCTTCTTGGGTACATAATAAACAACTCATCCAATTATTAATCTTATTATTATTGTTATAATTATTATTCTTGTGAAATAGGATTGTACAACACTCTTCTCTTCTCATCCCAACTTCTTCATCTTCCGCATATGAAAACATATATACACAACAATCTATTATTTTGTTATATTTTTTAGCACATGTAATATACATAGGTTCTTCTTCTTCTATTATTCTATGAAACTCATGGATTTTCCATAATATTTTGATTTCATGTCACACCTTTCTTAGATCTCAATAAATACTCTCTATAGAATAATTATTTTGTATATCCACTAGAGCTTCTTCTACAACCGTATTTTGAATATCCATGAACATTTGTAAAAAAATATAACAATTTTTTTCAATAATTAATTTTCAGATCATTCGATTTTAGAAATTCTAAAATATTTTTAATTATACCATTCAATTCATTACATAAAATCTACTTCACACATCACACTTCATGGTCATTATTATCATTCAAAAATTATTTAAAAACATATTATTACTTATTATTTTATCTTAATGATATATGGAAATATCGTGCACTAATTACTCCAAAAAGTGTATATATTCAAAAAATATTCACATATCTATTTAAAATATTGATTACATTCATTTGTGGTATCCTTTCATTGTACCACTCAACTCACAATATATTCTTATTTCTTTTTTCTTCCTTATAAAAAAATCATCATTAACATCAATCAAAATATTTACTTGAATGTTATTAGATATTTTTTTAACATGGATCTCCAAATATTTTCACAGAACACAAGTACGTTCATTTTTACTTCACACATATCAAATTCACAAATTAATGAAAGGTTTCACAATAGTCATATACATAGACAAATTATTATGCTCATGCCTTTTTCATTATTTCATCCCCACAAAAATGATATACTAATGAATTCGTATGATGATAAATTTTAAATTTTTATTCATTAGTAAATTCATACACTTATAAATATATATTCCCAACATTATAATCATATGGTAGAATTTAATGTCTTATGCTCGTCTTCCAAATATTACAGTTATGCACAGTAACTATAATAACTCAATATTCTCCAAAACATCATCTTAGATATGATTTTTCTCACTATATACATTTTCCATAAAAATAATTTTTTTTAATCACAATCACATTTTGATTTTTAATTAAATATGATAAATACAAGGTCATCACCTAATATATACTAAATTAAATAATCCATGGTACAAATGAAATTTTTAATTCCATATGTATTTATATATTATACAAAGAGTAATGTAATAAAATTATCAGGATATTTGGTACAATATATCTAAATATACATATAAAAAACTGATATTTCCATAAAATAAATATCATGAACAACTCTTCTAGATTTGTGGTTCACATTTTATCCACATCTTTTGAATAATAATGCTTTTGTTGACATTGATGATCCTAACATTGAACCTTATCCTCAATGCATCATAGAATGAAACATTTATTTTTATAATTATCTAATTTTCAATTATTATGATAATTTTTAGGATGTTAAATCCATAATTGAAGAACAGATTAATCATTATTTTATGAATCAATAATCTCTTTCCAATTCTTCTGCCGCTCCTACCATGCATGTCCATGATCACTTTGAATACTAGAAGGCAAGTCCACATTCATCTATAGAGTAGGATAAACATACTTAATTATGAAATTAATATTTTCTTCATGTGGTGGGTTATCATTAATTTATTCCTCAAGTTCACATTCATTTTTGTGGTTAAATATCATTCTTTCATGTCCTATGTTTGCAGTCCATCATGCGGTTAGTTGAATCAAAATAAATGAAATAGATACCAATTTATAATTGGGCCACATTAGTTACTATTAGAACACCCATGACATAGGCTTTATCAAAATTTGACCATAAATATATTTCTAAGATAAAAATTATAATCACTCCAATGTAATTTCATAACAAATAATCTTCCAAGATATTTGATAATCTTGAAATCACTTCATGTGTTATCTTATATTTTAACATGATTATTATTTATATCACATTGACATATCTTGATAATAATTCCTTGAAAAAAATAGAACTCACAAAAAGTTATCTCGATAATCTACCCCATTGTATTTTTTTGTAATACTATCTAAATAATGTTTCTATATTTGTTTTCATTACTCTCAAATTCCCCCTATCATGTAAAACTAGAATTTACATTCTCTCACTTTTATTTTAAATAAATACAATGAACTTGGGAAATTGGGATCAATAATTACTACAGAGACTTTCCATTAACCATTCCACTATATTCTTACATGATCTATATTTGATGTGGAATATAATATGGATTTATCTAGAAAATAATTTTATCAATTATCAAATAAATTTGATACCAAATGAAATGAAAACTCATTTCCTTTATTAGAATTTGACCTATTATATTATTGGATGATACCTGTTGTGATAAAAACATGTTATAGAATAAATTAATGTAAAAATCATATACTCACTTTAACAAACTAGTCAAAAACATTCATGTACAAAGTAGGATTGACGTTTCATGAAACAAATCTGAATCTAATTAAAAATTAAATTTCAATTCCATTGATTTTGATTCAATTTCTCATCATTAATTTAATGATTTGATTTTATGATACCAAGAATCAGGGATTCATGAAGGCATGTCATTTCAATGAAACTCCTTTATGAATATTCTAGAGTAATTAATATTTGGGTGAAATATAGATTCTAGAAACATCTTCCTTATTCATCCACTCATATCCCCCTCAAGAAAATACTCCAACCAATATTCATCATGAAGAGTCACATCAAATATTAGATCCTTTGATTTTTTATATGAGGAATACACCAAAAATGGATATTTTTCATCTAGTTGTCCATAATTGACATCTTTTACATATTAATTATGGTATATATTCTTTATAATATATTATTTGGAATTCCATAAAGTGATATCAATAAAGGATAATATCTATCATGACGAGACCCGTAGAGAATAGATCCACTACTACCCCTAGCCCATTTCCAATAGGCCAGGGGTTGTAAACAAGCACCAAGAAGGAAAATACCACATATGGGAGGTAATATTTCAATTCACCTATACCAAAACACATGTCTCCAATCCTATACCACTCTAAAATTTAAAATAACAAAAACCAATTCATTCATACACATATAATCCGACATTTATAGTATATAAATAATGTATTGAAAGTGATAAAGGGTCCAAATACAAGACCATAAAATAATTAAGGAGTAAAAAAACCTCAAAAGGAGGGGGAAATTTCCAATGAATTCACTCAAAAAAACCTTTATATTTCTAACCCAAAAATTATAAACCTATTACATATCCACCTAGAACAACATTAAATGGGTCATCATATAGATAAGACAAAACATGTGCTGGCAGATTTCATACAGGGGTGAGTATAACAATACTTAGTAGAACACCATGAAAATACTAATGAGAAAACATTAATAGTATTCAGAACATAACAAGAATATAAAAATCATTGAAAACCCCATATATACCTAGTAAGGTCACCTCACCTCTAGGTGGTCTCAGTCAAACAACCATCCACAATATTCTTCTTAGTGCTTCTAGGTAATTCTTGTTCTGGGAGAATCCACTCCATGAGAAATGATATTATCAGAGAAACTCATAAAATAGATCATTTTCATTGGTCCACACCATATAAAACACATTTATCTATTAATATCTCAATACATAAATAGGGTTAACACCCAGGACTTTTGTGGTCACATTAAACCCATTTTGGATCTACATTTTAACTAGGGGATCATATGAAAATGATACAAGAAACCCTAAAGAAATATCAATCTATATAGGGTATCAACCCCTTTCATAAGGAGGATATGCCTATTCCATGAACCATTCTAGGGATATAATAAGGAATGATAGAGGATCACTCTCTGATCACATGGAGGGACACCAAAAACTCTATATAAGACTGATCATCTAGAGGAGATCGTAATACAGACTTTTGGGTGAAATTTTTTATTGTACCTACGAGGGGATGGACCAAGGGAATGTACTAAACTGATACCAGTCCAAAATGAAGAAACAAAATTATTTGAACACCCACAATGTTGGTGAACGATGTGTACTAGGGGTACATAGTGTGTCTATCCACGAAATGGTCTTGTCTCGTTATTTCATATCATATATATTGTATATCTCCGTATACATGGTGTGTAAGTAAGGATACACGACATGTAAAGGTCTTCGACACCCTACCCATGTCATCTGTATGTGCCCTTGTAATTTGGGTCATATCTATGTACCATACTATGTATAATAGGTTCAATCTGAGTACAAGTCCCTAACCAGTTACACTGTCAATTTCCTTATACCCCATCCTGATTGTGCCCCTATATTCTTTGAGACACATATCGAGCTACCATAATAGGCCACATGGTATGTGACAGGTGTCCCATGATGTGTCATCATTTATTCTCTAAAGAAACCTCATAACCAAAAATAAAGGACTACATAATGTGTGTTCATTAGACTACACACCATGTAGTGGAGAATTTCCTAGAAATTACAATATTTTGAGACGTTTCTAAGATCTTATGCATTCAGCACCAATCGTAACCAAGTATCTCATATCTGGTCTTACTATGTATCACCATCGCCTACTCATCATATTTTTTCCAGCAAATCAGATTAGGAAACCACCTAATTCAATACATTTTCATTATATGCCACTTTATGAAATTAGGATACCATTATATAGTCTCTTTCATCCTTGAATCAACCACCACTACCATGGATCCTCAATGAACAATCTTAAACACAATAAATACTAGTTTAATGTTATGTTGTTCCATAGAATGGTCACCAAATGATAAAATACTAGGAATTCATCAAACTATAGAAAAAATAAATTTACCATGATGAACATAAGGAGAAATGTTGGGAGAAATTCATCAAACACAAACACGAGGAATGAACAAAGTCCTTTAATTATTTTGGACACTATTCTTTGTCTACAAATGAGACAATCAAATATGGGATAATAACCATACAAATAAACCTATTTTAAATAAATAAATCATTAATGTATGAATTCATTATTATTTTTGGAATAGATCCATGTTTATCTAGGATAAAATAATAAAATGTAATAATATTAATAAAAAATCTTATATTATATTTGGATCAATCAAAAATGAATAATAGTCAAGTGTTTCCATCATTGGTGAGATCCATGAACTCTATTGTAGTACGATCCTCAACATGATGTTGATCTTGTGTAGATATTCATTGATCCTACATCAGATCCCTTGAATCCCTATGTTATGTTAGTAACCCTAGGGATTAGACATATCAATGAAAAAATAGAGTATTATATGTTGTTGTATCAAATTAAAAAAAATTATTAAATTTATTTATTTTATTATTTCTTCTCATGATAGAAATTTTTCCAAAACACGTAATGCTGGAAAATATTTTGTCACACTTTGGGTAAATCTCACACTATGATCTTAATTTAGGAATCATATTTTTTATCTAAGCCACTGTTTGGGATTTATTCTACTTTTTATTAGAAATAGCATTTGTGTGATATTAATAATTTCAATATTTTTCAAATATCAATTTCGGTCTCATCAGGACTCATAATCTAACACAATCTTAGTACCTATATCTCAATATAATCCATATAATATATAAGGTAACACCTGATAAAATCATATGAATTACATTCTACAAATTTTAGGTATTTTCATCCCAAAAAGGGAAAATCCTTCGAAAAAGATAAAGTTATTCAGCACGAATACAAGTATCCCGATCCATTTTTCTCTTCTAAAGATTCTCAAGACGCCACTGGACATGCACTAGGGGAATAAATAACCCAAAAAAGATCCTCTCATGTTTTTCCTTGAGATCCACTATGTATTTAGCAATGTTATCATCATTCTTGATGTCCATCTCACCGAAATTGATATTATTAGACGAGTTATGCATGTACTTCCTCAACTATGACATGTGGAAGAAATCATGTACCTGATCTAACTATGATAGCAGAGATAAGTGTTATTCCACCTCTCAATATCTATGTAATATTTTTAAATGGATAATTAATCTTATAGATATCTCATCTTCGAAGACAAAAAATCTACAATCCACACTGAGGCGAGACTCTCAAGAACACATAGACCCTTATCCTCAAACTCTAAAGGCTTATTTCGTTGAATAGTATAGGACTTATGATATATCTAGGAAATCATCATACACTCCTTGATGATTTTAACCTTCTCTATCATAGGCTACACCAGCTCTAGGCCCATGAGTGTTGAATGGCCTGGATTAGTCCAACAAAGTTGAGGCCTTCAGGGGCACCCATTCATGGCCCCACCTTGTGTCATACCGATGGTGGAATGGTATCTATTTGTTTATTCAAACTCAAAAAAGGCAGGTGATCCTCCCAACTATAGAAAAGGTCAAACATGTTAGCTTGCAGCATGTCCTCCAAGACCAAAATAGTTCACTAGTTTTTGTTATCTGTCTAGGGGTGAAAATCCATACTCAAACACAATTGATTTTCAATGGTCTTCTACAATCCTCTCTATAATCATGACATGAAGTGATCATCGCAATTAGAAATGATAATTGAGGGAACTTCGTGGAGTGATATTATCTCCTTCAAGATAAAGAATCTCATTAGTTCTACTAAACTCTACTCTCAAATAAAAATGAAGTGGAACAACATGGTGAGTCAAATACAATCACCTAGATGGCATTGTGTCCTATAGACATACAATGTAACCCTATCATAAATTCCATGGATATCTTATCCCACATACACACTAGAAACTAATGGGGTTGTGATAAAAGCAATGCAACCTAGTGGCCATCCATCACTTGATAACAAGTGAGGCATTGAGATACAACTGTACGACACATATTTTAAATACTGCTCACCCAAACTGACATTAGAGGTTCTGTTACATATTTTCAACACCTAGAAATACATCCAAAGGGAATGTATGAAACTCCCTCATCACTATATCCTATAATTTAGTTGGTACCATAACTCATCCCTTGAAATAGATAACATTCTCTCCACCTTTATAAAATACATCCGGAGAAGGATCAATGGATATTTGAGAATTTAAGGTCTCACAGTCAGTATCTTTATGTTGAGCATCATTAACACACTGTAAGAGTGGGGGGTCAACTATCAAATGATGATATGGAGGAAAATCTTCTCCCAATTAGGGAAACTGAAATGAGGATAACTGCTATAAAACCATTGAGAATAATATAGAACTATATATCTTCCTATGATCATCTACCAATATTCACCATACCTGTATTATAGAAAATCATCAAGTCATAATCCTGGAGGAACTCTATTTTCTATATCCTTCTCAAGTTAATATCATTCTATGAGAATATATACATTAGACTCTTATGTTTAGAGTAGATGATGAACGAATCTCCCAAAAGGAAGTGCCTCTAAATGTCAATGCTGAAGGCTCCCTATTCTAGATCAAGATCACTGGTAACATAGATTTTCTCATGTCGTCTAGACTATCACGATCCATAGGAAATCATTGGTTTTCTCTATATCATAAAAAACCCAATCTAGATCATATGGCTTCATAGAACAATTCATACTCGACAACAACCTATAATAATATCAAGATGGGTGTGATCATCAACATCATCATTAACTCTAAAAAATAAGCTGGCACATTTAAGTCTACCTAAAAGGCATCTCCGTTCAGGTAAACGATGTAAAAGGTTCTACATCTCTTGATAAATCAGGTAAAAAAACACCAATAGTACACATCCTACATAAGTAAACTCTACCCCTTGGTAACATTATGGGGTGGATCCCAAGATAAAACTACCTCAACCTTCACAAGATCAACTACCACTCAATCCCTTGAGATTATGTGTCCCATGAAGTGGACCTCTTGAATCCAAACCTGTCACATTGAGAGACTCCCAAAAACAATTTTGTCTTAGAGTGTTTCTAGGACCATCCTCTGGTGTCTCACATGATCCTCCTCATATTCCAAATACACTTGGATATCTTTTCCGAAAAATAAAATAAATTTCCCTAATAAATTATAAAATATTGAGTTCTTGAGTCCCTTTTCACAAATGTACTGAACCAGCTCTTACATGTTCTTTATACAATATTTTTTGGGATAAGGAACATGATTGCATGGTCAACCAGGAAAAATAAAATGCTATTAGGATATTGGATAAGGTACATCTTGGTTATATAGTATATCCCCTATTGTTATTATTTCTTTTATTTTGGAATATAACTATGAATGACCCAATAGGTGGTCTCTTATATGTATATAATGGTAGTTTGAGACTTTATATAATTTTATATATCAGTTATGGGTGTATAATTATTATTTTTTACTATTTTGCATCGTATTTTTTATTTAATATTATATTTTGCACTCAAATATAGAGGGTATAATCTCCCCATAGTTCCATCTTATACCCATGTTGCAAGTTGATAGCCTCTGGTGTATGTGGAGACATCTCATTGAATACTGAGTTGGGATGGGATTTTAAAAGGTCAAATCCGATATTTTTTTATTTTTTTTATTATTATTTTTGGGATCTAGTATAATTTATATTTAGGAATGTGTCGAAGGATATGATGGATATTGGTCGGTGAATCATAAACACCAATAGGAGGAGAAATTATAGGTCACCAAGTCATGGAGATGTTGTTGTATTTTTCTTCTATGGTTTTATTTGATTTCATCCTAGGGTGATTCAGATGTGGTTTAGATGTTTTGATTTACAATGTGTTTATTTCACTTGGATCATTTTCTTGTGGCCAGTGATTAGATTTTTACTCTTGGATAATAGAGGAAATATGTGTCTCAACAATCATACCAGTAATGTAGGATTCATATGACCAATAGGATTTCAATTGGGTGATTTCATTGAAAACATATGAATAGATTATTAATGTGTAAACAATATCTCATATGAAATTTTCACATATAAGTACTTGGGGGCATTCTGATCAGTAGATTTGAATTGTATATTGAATTTTTTTTTGTATTTATGGTTACATTCCAAAATATGAGGAAGATGACTCATACCTCATGCACAATAGGTAAAATGACCCTAGTGAGTTAGATATGGCACACTATGACTAATATTTGGACTCATGTGGGTTTTTGGTTTGCCTTATAATACCTTTCATAAGTGAGACCCTATGGGAGGAATTTTTGACATATTAATGTATTGTGAAATTAGGATGGGAGCATTCTTGATTCTATATGAGTTGTGAACTTCTGAGAGGTTAACCTGTAGACTAGCTGGTCAGACCTATTGGTTGTAACACATCAAGATTTTATTATATCATTCTTTTTATATAAATTTAATTTCATTGATATCTTGTGGTACACTCACCCTCTTTTCTTAAACGAATGGTAATATTGTATACCATTACAACCTAGATGATAAATTAGAGGGTATGAATCGAACTAAATAAATTATTAAAATTATATTGTTTACACATATATAAATTAAAATCATTGGTTATAAAATGATTATAAATGAGAATGAAAATTATTTGAAAATAAATGAAAGGTTTTTCTGAATAATATTTTTTATGTGTGAAATACACATTAATCATAATAAATTAAATTTATCATAATTTGTGAGTTATTTTAGTGAAATTTATGTATCATGTATTAAATAAAATTCTTTAATATTCGCCTAATATTTTTTAGGCATGAGATTAGAATAAATTTAATTGTAAACATAAAACATTATTTTTCTAAAAAGTGGTTTTCATCATTTTTGTACAAGTATATTATAATTAATTTATGAAACCTATAGGTATTGAATTTTATAAAATATATTACCTATTTATAATTGGTAGGTTAAAAATTTGTAAATATACCCATTTCATTTTTATGCATTTTGAATAGCAACTGTGGTAAAATTTATCACATCGATAAACAGTAAATTAGGTTAATCTAGGATAAAAAAAAGTGTTAATGTATCCAACCTTAATCTTAATTATTTTTACAAAGTTAATTTTACCCTTAACAATATATTATTGAAATATATTTTTTAATGGACACTTTCCATATGAATTACCTATATAATATTTGAATCCTTGAAAAATACTAAACATCACTCTTTTACTTTTAAATATCCCGTATATGTTTAATTAGGGATTATATAATGTTGCGAATGAATATAAATAATTATTTTGTGAAAAATAAAATTATATCAACTATGGTAAATTATTTCTAATTTTTATTTGTCAATTAGTAACCATTAATTCTTGCGCAATTCTAAGACAATATTTATTCAATTAATAAACAAATTAAGTTAATGTATTTAACATTTCTAAATGGAAAATAATTATAGTGAGATATATTGTTACATTAAATATTTATATTAATAATAAATATTAATGACTTAAAATTGGATTAAATTAGAAGTACACCTTTTTCTTGTTTCCTTTAATGTTAAATTAATTGAATAGTTCCAAAGTTTACATTTAGGATATTTTACCAAAATAATATTTTTTTAAAATTAATTAAAAACTGTAAAAACATTTTAAGATTATAAGGAGGATAATATTTGTTCAAAAATTTAATCCCTTATCCACTTATGATTTAGTAGTCATGTTATAAGTAAAATTAGAACCCTTTATGTGTGAAAAGTTATTTAATATCGTTTTGGTTTAAATAGGTCAACAATGGAGTGAAACCAAAAAATATCATTTAAAACACCAAATAAACCTATCAAAATTTTATTATTTTTTGTTATTTAAACCTAATACGGTTTTATATTATAATAACTATAATTTTGGATTTATTTGGTGTAAAAAATGACCTTACAATATTTTAATCTTTTAAAAAATTCTAAGAGTGCCCCTAACGTCAATTATTTACGGTCACACGTCTTTTCACTTATTTACACTACATCGAGCCTTTTATATAAAACCAAACAAAAAATATTAATTTTGAAACTAAAATAGACATATTATATAGGTTATTTTATTCCATAAATACAAACACTATTTCCTTTAAGAAGATATCTAAATGATTTGTTTCAAAGAAGAGGAATTTTCCATAACTGATCACATTATTTTTAATTCTTCTTATACAAACTCTAAATCTGTTATATTCTTCATAAATTATTAAATTAATTATTATAAATATAATTTAATGATATTATTATTGTTAAACAACATTTATTCACTCTATTCTTATCAAATGGAATGTGAAAGTATCGCATGTGCGTACGTATGGCCTATCACCACAACATTATGATTCAATTAATTATCCATTACTACATTTCATGGATGGTTATTACGATGGGTTTAAATATTTTATATGATATTTAATTAAAAATTATAGTTAGATAAATATAATATCATATCTACCCTCTTACCTTCTAGTCCATTGGAAGACGATAACGTCGCTCGAGCATATGTGTAGACTAACACCCCCACAATATGATGTGATTTGTTTTAAATTTAAATTTTAAATGGATGGTAATAAGGATAGAATTAATGAATTTTTATTATATGTATGATATAATAATTATTCAATAAATTTGAAATATTCTTCCCCTTTATTTCAATCCATCCCTCAAATAATTAAAATAGTGTTTATCTGTGCGCATAACATACCATCTCTAGGAATGATGTAATTGATTGTTCTATCTATATCTTTTATATAGGAATAAAAATATATATAATGAATATGAATTATATTTATATAATGATTCAAATTTTTGATATTATGGAATCATGATCAATTCTCAAGGTCCAAAACTACCAAACCAAATCATATATGATTAGTGATAGAGTAATTACACAGAAATGTTGATTTCAATAAAACAAATTACTAGTACATGAGTAATGAAATGTTATAAAGTGATAATATATGATATTATATTTAAATAAATTATTATTTTATAAAATTAAAATAAATTAAAAATTATTATAAAGGATGTTCTAATTCTTTCAAAGGAAGTGGAACTAGAGGTTAGGGTTTATCATCTCAAACTATCATCCATGGGATATATGATATTCCATGCACCTAACGTATTTTATGAGGTGTATATAGTACACATTAAAATTTTATATCATGATTATACTTATTTAAATGATATTTAGGGTTTTATTTTCAATTATTCTTTTATGGGTCTTATGATTCAAATGTCACCACATCGGTAAGGGTATAATGTTACAATCTAGTAGTTTTTCAAGATTGTATAGGGTTAAGTTTATGATAATGAAATATTAGAATATAACAATAAAAAACTCTTTAATTTTAATATAATCATGTTTTTTAAATAAATTTTTTAATTCCATTCACCTCACTTTATGTAATCAATATACCGAATGAACATTTTTAATGAAAACTGATGTCATTTCTCTCCTCGATGGAAACACATTTCTATTCCCTATACATGTTTTATAAAACAAATTACATATTTTTAATATTATGATATAATTTTTTAAATTAAATTTTTTCCGTGATTCATATTTTTAAAAAAATGGTTAAAAAAATTTCTTTTTTTCTATTCTGAGAGATATAATTTTATAATTTGTTCAAAAATGAGAAATTAATGTTTTCTTTTAAAATATATGGCATGAAAAAAATTTCCTAACGTCATAATCACTCAATAATATAATGATTTATTTATAATTTTACAAGTATATTGTCATATAATGGGATTATCATCATAGTTTTTAATTGTATTGCCTTTGAAATGTTATTCTAAAAGTTGAAAGGAATTGTCATCAATAATGTTTTAATGATATTTTATTGGTATTTTTATTCCTCAAATACAAGAACCCTTTCATAACTTATCATATAATGTGATTTTTCCCAAGGTAAACATCCATATTCATAATTTTTATGTTTTATTATTATGGTGAAAATATATTTTTTAAACCAATAGATTTTCCACGGGTTATGTTATAATGAATTAATGAAATTTTTTTGAATCTTTTTTTTTCATGGGTTTTGATATGATTTAATATTTATGAAACCCATTTATTTCTCATGTTTTATTATTTTATGAAAAAAAATTATCTATTATCATATATATGTAGGTTTTTAATGATGGTATGGGTGGTACCGAACATATATATCACTCCAATGCAGTGGGTAATGATGGATATATTACTAAATAAACAAGACATGGAATGGGGAGTGATCCTAGTTCTGTAAGAGGATCTATACACTATGATGTTCATGGGAGTGGACCTTAATGACTATTTTATTTTGGAGTGTGAAAGGAATCCACTATGATATCATGGTATACATCCTTGAAAACTAAGAAAATTATTTTTTATTCTTACGTGTATGCCAAAATTCAATGTCTTCTGCTATTTTTTGCTATCATGGATTTTTTTCTTTGATTCCATTACGATTCATGGATTATGAACTACCATGATTTATTCAATTAATCATGATTATGAACTATGATATGTATGGTATATTTTTCATGTTATAATCTCACATTCCTATACTCTTATGTATATGTTATGCTTATGGGATCATTGATTTCTCACTTAATAATAATCTTACCAATAATTTGAGGCCACCCTTCTTAGGATTCCTTTACCCATGTTATGAATAATGTTTATAAGAATGTTATTTCAAATAAGTGTTCTAATTGTGATGAACTGAGCTGTAGATGGTGAGGATATCATATGAACAAGTTTTTCATGTTACCACATTTCCAAAGAAACTAGACCAATATGATTCCAACATGGATTGTTTGGTTATTTAATTATTATTAATCTAGTAAGATGTCATATATTTTCTGAAAAGTATGGTATGCTATTGTTTGTATTAGAGAAAGGTTTAGCTCACCTTTGGATTTTAAGATGAGAAAACTTTAGTGAGAAAACTGAGATTAAGTTTAATTATTGGAGCACATCCTAATGTTTCTCTAATGATCATGGAATACTTAGGTCAAACCTAAGGTTCCATAGATTGAAAATAAGATATCTTGATTTAGACATCCAATAAATTATTTTTAATGATTATGTAGTTTCCCTATATGATTATTGTTACTTGCACTTGGATTTCATGTTTAAGTCAATAGTTGTAACATAAAGGAATCAAGTCAATTCTAAATGTGATGGAAAATTAAATAACTGTCCACATGAGAAACAAAATATTATAGGAAATGGAATAAAAAATAAAATTTTTATTATTTAATTAAATTTTCAATATATGAATCATGCTGAGCTTCAAAATGAGGAATGGATAAAACATCGTTCTATTGAATCATTCAGATGGAAACACACAACTTTTTTATTAGTTCTTCTGATCCACTAACTGTTGAGAATTGGATAGGTACCACTAAAAAGATACATTCCATTCTCCGGTGTTAAATACATGAAAATGATATTTTGATTGTTTATATTTTCTATGGATAATTAGATCAATGGTAGAATATTATTACAAACACGAGTCAATGGGATGAAATTTGATCCCTAGAGTGGGATGAGTTTAAGAGTTTCTTATTAAATATGTACATTTATTGTATTAATTATAGGAAAATGAAGATCCAATTCCTTCAGCTATAATAGAATGATTAGGAATATGTTATCCCCTATGAGGGAAATTTTACCAGTTTTACAAGGTATGTTGTTAGTATTATATACCATCCTGAAATAAAGGTTGATCAATTCATTATTGGATAAAAACATTTTCTCTGATGGTCATTATCCTTAAGTGAATTTAGTAGTTCTGAAGAAATCATTCAATGTACTATTAATGGTGGAATGTATATTTGATTTAACTAACCATATAATATATTTTATAAGAAAATAATTATTTTATTCCAAAATTCATGTAGAAAATAAAAATTGTTTCACTTTATGATCGATGTTTTGAAAAAAACATGGTGGAAATTTTCATAAGGGGACTGGTAAATGTTTTAAGTGTGAAAAGCATGGTCATCCAGAAATACAATTATAAGTTGAAATGAAGATAACAATATATGAATGGAATAATGAAAAAATCACCATAGATTACTCCACCAACTCAATAGTGTCTTAAATGAAAAGAGAAGGGTAATTACCCTATCATGTGCTCAAACATGAAGGTTAGTAAAATTGGTCGACATCAGTAACCTTTTAATCAAAGAGACAATGGGAAATATCATTTCATCAATATTTGTTATGTGGAGTATGATAATGAAGTTGTGAAAGATATATATACCATCCACTCAGTACTTTCTAATATGTCATTTGATTCTAGATCTACCGACTACTTTAAATCTAATTAATTTACTATGTGTACCATAGTACCACCTCAAAGATTACATGTTGATTCAGTAGTAAAAACATATTATGGTATGATTATCACATATCATGTAAATTTTACTTCTCATGTTGAATTTTGTGAGAATATGCTTCTTTAAAATATTTTTATTCCTCCTCTAGTTGAATTAGATGTTATTATGGAAATGGATTATATTTATTTCAATAAATCACACATCAATTTTTTAGGAAGGGTAGTTATGTTTGAAATTCAAAACCATCCTATAACCTCATCTTAATGAGATGACAAATATTAAAAAATGATTGAAATTTTATCGGGATTATGAGTCATGATTCCTATTAAAAATGTTTTTTATCTTATATGGTTGGGAGAAACTCAAAATCAATGATTTTCATTATTGTGTGGGGGTTTTCTGATGACTTTTGGGAATAGTTGATTGGTCTTCCATTGAATTTTCAATTTGATATTTTAATAGATCTCAATCGTGGTGCTATACCCATTTCCACGAATCTATATAGAATAGCCCTGATTGAGTTTCTATAATTTAAGAAGAAACCCTTGGAAAATCATAAAAAGTGATTCATTTAAGAATGTGAGTCATCATGGGGTCCAACAAGTATTGTTTTTTGGATGTGATATTGATCAATTTATATTTTCATTGATTGTCGAGAACTTAATAAGATAGAAATCAAGAATAAGTATCATCTACACCAAATTGATGTCCTTTTTGATCTACTATGTTGAAAAAACAATCTTATAATATTGAAATCCATTATGGATATCATCAATTGAGTGTCAATAAGGAGTATATATCCAATAAATAATTTCATACAAGGTATAGACATAATGAATTTATACTTATGTTATTTATTATTAATAATTCTCTTACTATATTCATAAATTAATTTAATATAGTCATTAGTGATTATTATAATCAATTTTTGATAGTAATTATAGAATATATACTTAATTATTCAATGATAATGTAAGTTTATGGATTTTATTTGAGGAATGTTCTAAGGAGTATCTATAGGAAAAATTTAACAAGTGTTAATTTTTCCATCATAATGATTCATTTTTTGGTCATATAATATAATAAGAAGGTATGTTGGTGGATCCATCGAAGAATGAAGTTATTTGACATTATCCAAGATTAAAAACTATGAAGGCATCCAAACTTTTACTAAAGTTTCTCGATATTATCGATTCTTTTTTGATAATTTATCACGAATTTCTAATACACTAACCAAGATAACTTATAAGGGAGCCAAGTTCCTTTTAATTGAATAAGGTGAAGAACCATTAAAGGAATGAAGAGAAGGTTGCTAAGAGGACATTTACTAACATTACTCTACACTATATAAGTGTTAGCGATCTATAACGATGCATCGAATAAGGTATTGGGATGAATACTCATGTAGAATGATATAGTTGTTCGTTATTCCACATATCAATAGAAGGTTCATGAGAAAAATTTCCCAACTCACAATTTAGATTCATCAATGGTAATTTTTGTAATGAAGATATAGAGGAAATAAATTTTTATGAACTTTGTAATATATATAATGATAATAAATGTTTAAATTCTATATTCACTTAGAAAGAGTATAATATATGCCAGATAAGATGGTTGAAGTTGAAAAATGATTAAGAATGCTCAATACATTATCACCTTGGGTATGTAAACAATATGGAATATTCTATAATTAAATATTATCATGCTAGAATATTTATTATAGGGATCAAAAAAGATATAATATTTATTTATTTTCAAAGGAGGGATATAGAAATTTGGGTGTAAGGGGAAAAATCTAATATTTCCCAAACGAGTGTTCAACCATCTATCCAATTTAGGATTGAAGAGGAGAAAATGGAACATATGGAACTCAATTGAATGTCATAGATGTTATTATCATCAATGATGATTGGAAGGGATTAAAAATGTTCAATATCCATGTATGTGTCCAATCAATACCATATTTTATGGAGTTATTGTATGAGGCACATAACACTTCATTTTTTATTCATCATAGAAGTATAATTATGTATAGAGACATGAATGTGTATTTATTGTGGGATATCATATATAGAGTTATGGAAGAATATATTATTTTAGTATTAGTAGGTCATAATTTTAAGGGTAAAAAATTAATGTCTAAGGGGAAGTTACACTCATTAGCCATACTATGAAGGAAATGGGAAAACCTTCCTATAGATTTTGTCCTGGGGCTCCACAAAACATCTAAAGTGTATAATGATATTTGGGTTGTAATAAATTTCTATGTTACATTAGCACACATAATTTCTTTTAGAGAATATTTCACTATTGACCTTCATTCCATAATATACATTAAGGAAGTGGTAAGGTTGCATGGAGTAGCACATTCTATTGTATCTTGTCAAGATCAAAGTTTTACGTCAATGTTCTGTTGAAGTCTTCAGAAATCTCTTGATATAGAGTTCAGTTTCATTATAGTTTATCACCCTAGATTATATTTTTATTCAGATAGAACTATTAAAACACTAGTGTATATGTTTATATCTTGGTCAATAGATATCGAAGGTGGTTTGGATCAACATTTTACTCTACTTTATTTTTCTTACAACAATATCTTTTATCCGATAATTTAGATGGATCTTTGGGAATGAATCTAAGGAAATAAGTGTAGAAATAAATTATTATATGATGATGTTGTAGAAATAACTCGATTAATACATATGATAGATAAAAAAATTGAATAGAAATTTACATTTATTCGGCAACACATCCAGACAGATCAGAATCAATATGCTGACTATCATCAGTGAGATATGAAGTTTGAGGTTATTGAAAAGGTAATCTTATATATTTCTCACTATAATATGTTAATTATAATTGGAAATAATTTAAAAATAATCCCTATGAATATCGTCCCCATCAATATTCATGATCATGGAAGGATGATAGATTATTTCTAGGAACTTCTACCGAACATCTCTCAAATTCACGATGATTCCAGGTATCTCTCATGAGGAAGTACATAGCTCATTCTTCACTTGTACTAAACTCATAGGTTACACCATTATGTCATAATATTTCTGATGAGTAGTAACCAATATAAATATTTTATCATAGAGATATTTTGTTATAGAACATGGTCGCTCACCTCGTTAATGCTCTCTAGAGAAATCACAAGTTAGAAGAAGCTACATAGGATCATGAGGATGTGATGAGGCTGAGGTATACTCATTTTAATTTTAAAAGTAATTTATCGTTGAGTCCAAAATTAATTTTACAGGGTTTATAATTTAACCCCTTGATATTTTATGATATATTTATTTTTAAATAACATAATCTCATTGATAGTTTGTGATACACACAATCCCGAAGTCTAAAAATATTATGATATAGTATACCATTATCACCTAACCACTAAATTGGATGGTATGAATAAAAATACATAAATTATGAAAATCATATGTTTTACACATTTATACAATACAATTTTTTCTTTTAATTTGACTATAAATGAAAAAAACCATTAAAAATAAATAAAATATTTTCATGTAAAACTGTATTTATTCACACAACATGTTTTTATTATAATAATGGGAATTAATCACTATTTTTGAATGATTTTAATGCAATTTACATATTATATATTAAATATTTTTTTAACATCCTTCAAAT
This sequence comes from Viscum album, assembly GCA_963277665.1. Lineage (NCBI taxonomy): Eukaryota > Viridiplantae > Streptophyta > Magnoliopsida > Santalales > Viscaceae > Viscum > Viscum album. The sequence goes on from OY728126.1 coordinate 125,953,657, forward strand.
ATTTTTCAATTCATTGGATAAGCATAAATCTAGTTAAATTCAAATAAATGTATTTTTCTAAAAACATGTTTTCATCGCAATTTAAGAAAAAAAAATTAGAATTAATTTATTCCACTTATAAGTATTTAATTTGATAAGATAGATTCCACATTTTAAATATTTAGTATTATGTTGGGTAAATATTTGCCTTCATTTTTAGGTATTATGTATAGTAACAATGGTAAAATTTATTACCTCAATAAAGGTTAAATTTTGTGAATATAGGTTAAAAATAATTAATAAGGTCACCATACGACATATTAATTCTTATTTAATAAAGTAAGATTAACTTTTATCACATTATTCAAGAAATTGATTTGTTTAATGGTCATTTTTCTATTAAAATTACCTATATAATAATTATTGAAAAAAATACAATATGTTACTCTTTTATTTTCAATATCTATCATGTGTTTAGATGCGAATAAAAGTAAGTGGTGAAAAAAAATTATGTGAAAAACTGAATTATATTCATCATGGTAATTTATTTTTTAATTTTTTTGGTTAATTAATTAACTTAAATTATTCCATAACTCTAATAGAGTATTTATTCAATTATTAGAAAAATAAATTTAATGATTTTAGAAATGTTAAAGGTTATATAATTTTATTAAGTTAGTATTTTCCTTACATTTAGTAGATTAAAATTAAATATTAGTTCTTTTGAGATGATTATTTTTAAATTCAACCACTTTATTTTTTTCTTTAAAGTTGAATTAAATGAATATTTTCAAAGTTGACATTAATGAAATTTTTTCATAATATTATTTTATTAAATTATTCAATAAAATTTAAAAAAATTGTTATTGAAAAATGAGTATAATATTTGTTTTTACATTTCATACCTTATCCATGTATGAGTCAATAGTTACCTTATCAGTATAATTATAATCCATTAAGAGTGAAAAAATCATTTCTGTGATTGAGGTAAAAATATGATAACCCTAGGACCAAACTAAGATATAAGATTAAAAAAACCACATAAACTGATCAAAATGTTAATGGATTAGGGGATTTAAATCCCATACTATCTTTTATTTGGTTTCCTAGAGTTTGGTTGGAATTTTTTTCTGGATTATGACATTATTATATTTTATTCATTTATGAAATATCATGACTAACCTCTACTCAATTATAAATGGGAACCCCTCCTTTCTCTAAATTACACAACATCAAGTCATATATATTTAGAAAAAACTACAAAAGTATCTTCAAGACTATCATATTATCATTATACTAGTTATTTTATTCCCAAAATATCAGTATCGAGTCCTTTATGAAGAGATATAAACGAGTTGTTTCAAAGAAGAGGTAATCAGCTAAACCGATCACATTTTTTATTCCTTATCTTACTTCCACTAAATATATTATATTATTAATAAAATAACCAATTCAGTATCCTCAATATACAAAAATTGTATTATGATTATGAAACCAACTTTATTCACCCTCTTTCTGTCAAATTTAAAGTGATTGTATTGCTCGCGTGTATGTATGCCTTACCATCTCCAGGTAGCAATACAATTCATTTTCCATCTCAAAATTTAATTTATGGTTATTATAATGGGTTTATAGTTTATATATAATATTTATTACATAATTATTCCTCACAGAACATATTATCATATCTACCTTTTATCCCTCCAATCTGTTGGAAAATCATAACGTCACTCGTTCATATGTGTGGACTACAACCTCCACAACGCAATGCGATTAATTATTCATTTTCATTTTACATGGATAGTAATAATGATATATCAAATGAATTTATTATATATATATATATATTAAAATAATTATTCAATAAATATAAACTATAATTTACAATTCATTTTCCCCCACGATCAAAAAATTAAAACAATATCCAGTCATACGTATAGTATGTCATCTCCATGAACAATGTAATTCATTATTATATTTATAATATTTGAGGATAAATATAAATTTGTATATTAAGAATTTATATGAAATAAATTTCATGTTCAAGAAAAGTATATTATAGAACCTTGATCAATATACAAGGAACAAAACTACCAAACCAAAACAAACACGTTGAAATGTTACAATGGGATGATATATGATTTTATAATATATAAAACATTATGTTATTTAATTTTATTAAATTTAAATTTTTTATACATGATTTTATAGATATTTAATGGTATTTGGAACTCTTGTAAAGGGTTTATCATCTCAAATTATCTTTTTTAGGACATTGGTTGTATATTACGCCTATCTTGTTTGATGAGGTTTATATACTGCCATTTGAAAACTTATATCATTATAATCCTTAAATTAATAATATTTAATGTTTTATTTGAATTTATAATTTCATTGGTCATTCAATTTAAATGTTATAATTGATTTCAGGTTTTATGTTACAATGTCATTTTTTATTCGGATTATTTTTCATTAAGTTTTTTATGATGAATTATTCTGATCTACTTCTTAATAAACTCATGAATTGTATTTTCCTATAGTGATTTATTTTGAATACATGTTTTTCTTAAATTCTCCTCAATTTATATAGTCATGAGAATGAAATAAAATTTTTAAATAAAACTGAGATTATTTATCACTTCAAGAAAAAAACATTTTCCTTTCATATCTATGTTTTATAAAAATGTTTTCAAGATTATTTTTAATATTGTACTATCATTTTTTAAATTCAGGTTTACCCAAGATTTGCCTTTAAAAAATAGTTTAAAATATATCTTCTGGTCATTTTCTAAATTATATACTATTTGATTATTTTAAAATGAATAATGAATGTTTTTATAAAAATTATAAATAATGAACTAAATTTTTTATATCCATGATCGCTTAATACTATAAATATTTCATTATAAATTTCAAAATATACTTCCAAAGAAATGTTTTTTCATAATAATTTTTGAATTTATAGTTTCTAAAAAGTTATATTAAAATTTTAAAGGGTATATTACTCAAACTAGTTTTAATTATCTTCTAATGGAAATTCAATTCATCGAAGAAAACAATGCTCAATTTCATTTATGATTTTCTAAGGATGTGATCAAATTGTACAAATATTATTCTTTTTTCAGATGGTTTTTGATTATAATGATACAATATTTATGAAACCCATATATTTTACACTGGTTATTTATGATAAATTGATGAAATGTTTTTGAAACCCATTTCATATTCACATATTCTAATATGATGAATGTTTTGGGATCTTAGGGAACAAAAATGTATGATATTAATTATGTGATGAATGGGGTCATAATTATATATCCCTCTAATATTTTGGGAAAATATTGATATATCATGAGAAACATTAGAGTGAAATATATTGTTAACCTTATTTTGTAAGGGGTTGTGTCAAATATTATATTCATGGGAGTGAACAATGAATACTAAGATGGTTTAGGGATCGAAACCAATCCCCTATGATAGTCTTGGTAGTAATCCTATACTAATAAAGAAATTATTTTCTATTATAACTTGTTTTACATAATTTCATGAATTATGACAATGTTTTGATCTTGTGGCTCATAGTCTCTGATTCATTTATGATTCATGTCTTATGAGCCACCATGATTTATCCCATTGCTCAATATTATAATCTATTTTGTGCGGGTTATGGTTTTCAAATGTTAATATCAGGTTCTCATACTCTAATAATCATGTTATTTTTATATTATTAATGTTATATCCCTTGTATACCATTTACTAAGCAACTAATCTCTGCATTGCTTATGATTAATTTCCAATGGTTTTAAAGGATGTTTTAAGGAATTTTATTTTTATGATGGGTTGTAGTTATGAAGATATAATTGGGATGTGATGTAGATATATTTTTAACTAGTTGTTTATTTTTCAATTTTCTAAATATATAGAACCTTGTGATTATGGAATGGATTTGTATGTTATGTAATTAATATTCATCTTGTAAGATGTAATATATATGTATGAAAAGTATAGGTCTATATAGTGTATTTCATGATACATGAATGGTTGGGTTAGGTGGAGGACATAGAGGCCTTTAAATAAGGAATAAATTTTAGTGTATCATAAATGTTTCTGTTGGATTTTGATATTGATGCATGAGAAGTTCTCTTTGGTTTTGTTGAATACCACATTGTGCGTTGGTGCTTTCTCAATCCAAATATGGACTCAAGGGTAAGAACAAGATGATGTTTGGTCCATTGTGTTAGAACACCCATTATTAGATTAGATTATGTGTGGTAGGACCCTCATGATGGGAGTGGCATCAGGTCACTTTCATGTGTGTTTATGAGGTTGATACACCATTGGATAAGGGTCACAACCAATGGTGATAGAAATATTATCTGAGGTAGGTGATCATGTGTGTGGACATGGAATAGATAAGGTGCCTTATTTTTAAGAGATGATACATGGGAGATTCCACTTGTTGAGACTAAATTTATAGGAGGAATTCTAATCCTCTTGAATGGGAATTTGAGACTAGTTCTAAGGATGTTGGATTTAGGGAATTTTGAGTTGGGTTAAGTGAACAGTTATAGGAATGTTTGATACCTATGGTTTATAGTATGCTCAACCAATAGCCATGGGGTATATTAAATTAATCAAGAGAGAATAAAAAAATCCTTATCCACTCCTCATTTGTAAATTACTAGACATATCATTATCACAAAGATTCTCATAATCACTAAGATATACCTTTCATAGATTCCATGGCCTAGGTTCTCACCATAATGTTTTCTATAGGATTTTAGTAGAGGATCAGAGGTGTCTCTCTTCTAGAGAAATCACTCCATGAGAACATCCATACCTAATATTACTCATTCGAGAGGTCTCCCTCATTGGGTATCACTAAGACGATGGAATGTCCCTACCATACCTATTTGCATCCATCTTAGAGACCATGCTCATTAGGCCTAAACATAAATAATTTCATGCTAGAAACTATTGGATTGTGGAAATTGGAGAGGTTATCCCACCCATGATTCTTGGTAGACTCCCAGAACCCTATTGTATCATATAAGATCTCAACCAATGGACATGGGGTCACTCCCATGACCATTGAGGTAAACCACAAACCCAATTTCGAACTCTAGAAATCATAATTATCATATAGGGGGTCACACCCTTGACTATTGGGGGATGTAAAATAACCTACTGAGAAGTAGAATTATGATACTCAGATAGGGGATCACTTCCAAGACCAATATGAGATACCGTAAACCCAAATTAAAGTACCTTCTATTTAGGGGGTAATATGAATGATGATACCATGAAACCTACTGTAACAACATTCTAATATATAGATTAACAACAATATATGTTGGTCATGTTGATACCTCAAATCCCACCTAGGGATTATAGTACAATAGGGGATCATGTACCAGAAATACCATAGGGATACAGAAACTCTCTCCGAACAAGTATCATAGAGTGAATTACAATACTACGCATATAAAATAACATTTTATTTTACCCTTGAAGAGACATACCAAGGAAGTGCACACATCTGAAAATGATCGACATGTTTCTACAAGAATATTCCTAATAACATCACCATGCGAAGCACTTCTCACATCAAAACTATGTCTATTTTCATGTTCTATATAAAAAACCACACATGATATGATACTCGATGGCCTCCTTTGGAGTCCTAATGATGGAGATTCATAATGCAGAAGTCCCTAACTAGAGTAAATGGAATATACTCTCAGGATACATGGAATGTATCTAAAGGTTTTCCCATATTCATCTCTCATTTTTGTACTTAGCATATAAAAAGGAATTTATAATGTATGTACTTTCAGCTACATGATGTGTGGCCCTGTCATAACTAATAAGCTTGTCCCCACGCACATGGTATGGAAAACAATGTAACCCTACACTAAGTGTACATAAAGCACGTGACATGTTTTGTCTGTCCGAGATCCTAGTTGTGTATTTTTTTGCATTACCCAATACCTCATATCAGGTAATGAATTTGGTCATTTCATTCTACACGGCTAGGTCCTCTTTACATGGAATTCATTCCCTTGTCATTGACCACATGCCCAATACCTAGAAAAAGGTGTGTACAAAACATATATGACAAGTAGTTCCAAAATATCATTTTCCCAATTACTATATGTTTCTTGTTCCAGTTTTTTCTTTTTAACTAGTGCCTAAATATATTGAGTTAATTGGAAGGTTTTCATATTCCTATTGAATAGATACATCAGTCATCAAATCAACCCCAGTGTCCCTGGACAAAAATACAAATTTGAGGAACTTAAAATTATTTTCATAAACCACAAACCAATATTAGTTCTAGAATATATCATCACTCCAATCCTAATGTGGAACCTGGTTTGATACCCCTATTTCATGACTCGACCCACTAGGGAAAGATGGTCGTTGATTTGTTGAGTGGGACTACATCATGCACACCTCCAACAGGCCAGGGACTAGTGACCAGTGCTATATAGGTATATCAAAAACAAAAGTTAGGTTGTATCCTATGGTACATGTACCACTTCACACTACAATAAACTGACCTGTATACCCTCTCAAACTGGTACCTTAACATGTAGGCCACATTCATGAAGTGAGTTCCTGATAATCATGGGATAAATATTAGCCCCCGATCACTAAACAACAAATAGATAGAATGATTTTCTCAAACTGAATCAATGATATTGAACATATATATAATAGATAGTAACCGTGGAAGATAAAAATATTCCATAACAGAAAACAAACATTGGAAACCAAACAACTCAAGTGTGGAACTAAAGATCAAGTATAATTCTATCAATAAGGGTCTAAAAAAGTGGAAAAAAAACTTCCCCATGTGATTTCATAAGAATGATCCCACTGTCTAACCACCAACATCAATACATAGCTAAAACATAACCACATCACCTCAATGTGGTGCCTTACCATTCATGGCATCGAAGGACATAACGAGGTCTGTGCACCACTAAATGAGAATTCTGGGTGTGAGATAACATGCTTAGTAGGTTCTCACCCAGATATTCCATATCAAGCCTCTATAAAATAATCCAAGCATCATCATCCTTAAGTAAAATAATTCAAGGTGGAATATTAATAGTTTTTAAATAAAAAGAATGAAAAAATGGATTAATTTCCCCTTTTTCGACATTTCCAAATAAAATAGTTAAATCAATTTCAAATAATTTCATATAAAAATACCTCAGAAGATATAAAATATTAGAAAAATAATGCATCACATATCATATCAAAATATATGATAGTACAAAAAATCAATAAAAACCAAAAGTATCCTATATCATCCGAGCACATGTAATACCCCATCAAGGATCACACAAGGTTGGGATAACTTTGACACTTGTAGAAAATATATACAATTGAATACGCATCAATCGAAAAAATATATTCATCATGTCTAGATGGTTGAGAAACACCGATGAAAGTGACCCTAATAGGTCTAACAATCCCTAGAACAATAGGCCTAGAGAGAAAAGATAAGCCCCATGATAAAATCCCAAAATAGTAGATGATACTTATTGTTATACCTTCCATCTATGTACACATAGATTCCCAAGATCTCCATTTTCAAAATAAGTTCATCAAACCATTTCATCATGTCATGCATTGAAAACAATTTGACTAAACCATTACACAATTATTTGAAAACCCTTTTCAATTTAAATAAAATATGTGGAATACATCTTTTATAAAAACCTTGTTCCCCACACACAAATAAAATCAATCATGTCATTTAATTTAATTTTAATAAACAATTTATCAAAACAATAGTAATAAAATACACCAACAAAGAATAGAGACTGAACCACCTACCTCAAAACATGGGGTCGCACACACCCACGAAGGATCCACTAATAAGGGGGACCAAAAATGAAAAAGGAATCTAGAATAAATATAACTATATTATAACTAATTCTATTTAAAAAAAGGTTTTCATAGTAGATGAAATAAAATGTACCTAAATATAACACACATGTCACACCACAACCAGAAAAGTATATGTTTCAGGCATAGTTGTAGCGTATAATGGGTCATTACCAACAATATTTTTTATCGTGATATATGATCAATCTGACCTCTACATGATGAAAAAATCTTTGAAAAATGGAATTTAATCAAGGAAGAAAAACAAAGGATGAAACACTGAAACTAGTGAGATGATCATCAAATCTTATTTGTAATAAATCTAATTAATTTACATAATTAACTTTTCAGAATTACTTCTTATTTGATGGATATGAAACAATATCTACATTTTAAGATCATTGCATTTTTAGAATAAACATTATTTTTTCTCTTATGGTGATCCACACATATTTCAAAAATCTATGAACATCACCGTAGGAATCTCCGAGTGCTACCACAACAGATCCAATCAGTTGTGTCATTCACCTTTGATCTCCATGAGAATCATATTCAAATCATTCTCCATGATCTCTCTGGAACTGGTTTTAAATATTGGAGGAATATTTCTCCCCATTATTGGGAGTGTTCATTCAGAGGGATCTCTCTTGGGATTGAGACGATTGTCTCTGAATGTCATTGTTAACAAAAAGAAAAAATAATTAGATGTCTTGGAAAATAATAATTGGGTTTAAATACAACTACTATTTGGAAATTAATATTTTCAAAAGTTACATTTTATTTTTATGTAATTCCATGAGGAACCCCATGTATAAAATAATATTATTATTATTTCCTCCACATTCTCTTGACATGAGAATTAAATTAAAAATTATTTAATGAAATAATATTTAATATTATTATTTTTCACCATACCTAAAAAAAATTTCTTCCAATCCTCAAAAATAATTATTGGGTCCTGGATAATAAATATTTATTTAATAAATAAACATCACTACATTATTAAACAGTAAATAAACAAATATTATATTCAATAAATAACAATAAATATTCATTAAGTTTTCTATACACAAAATATTCACTTGAATAACTGGTGATATAATATAAGGGATCAAGTATACAAGAATAATTAATACACCATTGGTGAGAATAATATTTATTCAACCTGTTAAAATATAAAAATTAATATATTATTTATCTGAGATTCTGGATACACATAGTGTGTGACCCTAAAGGCTTATTTCTCAATGGCATTAGGAAAAGCAGCCTAAAGTCCAATGACACAATCTAGAAACATGAAAAAGAACCCATAGAGTAAAAATTTATTGTCGCAATGACCTAATACCTCATACGGACACTTAATGTGAAATATAATCTCTATAACATGATATCTCTATTCAATCTGGTTACATGTTGACGACATCCACATATGTGCTCAATAACTCATTATTTGATATTTAAGAAATCAAAATTCCTTATAGAACAACATGGCCATCGATTTATTTTGGCTATATCATTTCAATCAATGGGAATGATATGTCGACATTCATTAATGAGTAGAAGGGAAAAATCCTTTCTCACATTATTCATTAATGCAATATTACACATGATTCAACAAACGTATCCTACCTCACCATGAGCATATGTCGTTATAGTTTTCTTCTACACATATCACTATGGAAAAAACAACCTTTTCCTAAAGGTTATTTTTTATGGGAATAGATTTTGTCACAAATAGTCTTTCGAAAAGATTATTTGTGAGTGGGATAATAAATGATTGCAAATAAGTAGTTATTTTCGATGGGAAAAGGTGTCTCGTTGCAAAAGGATTGGAGTTGTTTGCCTGCCAAACCGTGGGAAGGTTATTTGCGAGTGTGGGTGTCACCCCGTTGCAAATACCCAGCAACGGTAAATACCATTTGTGATAGGGTATGCCCCTATTGCAAATATCGTGTCAGTATGTCACTATTTGCGATGGGTCTCATTGAAAATCCCCTTTTAATTGTCGAATATATTTAATGCGACTGAAATTATTTGCGACGGGTCCTATCACAAATAGTCTTGTTGATAATAATGTAACCTATATATACCCCCATCAGTTTTTTTCTTTCGTCCTCTCTATTATTAATTTCTCTCTCTCTATACTCTAATTTTAGAGTTCAAATTTCTCGGAGTAATTTTTTGCGAATAGATTATGAATTCGTCTACACCAATAAGTGATCAAGTTTGTAGGTATTTCTGTTTTATTTCATTTAATAATTATTTAATTTTTTATGTTAATTTTAATTATTGTTAATTAGTTGTAATTAAATTAGATTTAGATTGTTTCGTAATCAGTATTTATTTGTAGTAATGAATTTAAATTATTTGTTTTAATTATTAATAATTATTGGTAATTAGGAATTATTAATGACAATTAGTAATTAATATAATCAATTAGCGATAATTAGTAATTTGTAGGGTAATTAGAAGTAATTAACACTAATTAACGATAATTATTAATAATTAGAGGTAAGTAGTAAAAATTTGGAATAAATAGTAAAAAATAGTAAAAAATATTAATAATTACTAATAATTACTAATAATTACAGATAATTACTAATAATTACTATTAATTAGTAATAATTATATACGAGTAGTAATAATTACTAATAAATAGTAAAAAATAATAAAAATTAGTAAAGAAGTGCAACAAATACTAATAAATAGTAATAATTATTAATAATAAGTAAGAAATAGAAACAATTAGTAATCAATAAGAACAAACAGTATATTGAAAATTAGTAATGATTAGAAATAATTAGTAAAAATTAGCAATAATTGGCAATAATTAGAAATTTATAGTAATAATTACCAATAATTTGTTGTAATTACCCATAATTAGTAATGAATAACAATAATTATCAATAATTAAAAACAATTAGAAATAAATCGGAATAAATATAAATAATTAGCCATAATTAGTAATAATTAGCCATAAATAGTAATAATTAGTAAAAAATGGTAATAAATACTCGTAATAAATACTATTAATTAGTAATAATTAACAATAATGAATAATTATTATTAATAAAGATTAATAATTACTAACAAATAGTAATATTTACTAATAAATTTTTATAATTACTAATAAAATGTAATAATTACTAACAATTAGTCAAAAAATTGTAAAAAATATGAAAAAGTACTAACAAATACTAATATTAAAAAAAATTTAATAAATTCTGAAAAATACTAATAATTTGTAATAAATAATAATAAATAGTAATAAATAGTAATAAATATTAATAAATAGTAATAATTATTGATAATTAATAAAAAATAGTAATAATTCGTAATAAATAACAATAATTTGTAATAATTAGCAACAATTAGTAATAATTAGCAATAATTAGTAATAATTATCAGTAATTAGTAATAATTAGTAATAATTTGTAATAAATAGTAACAATTAGTTATAATTAGAAATACATTTCCATAATTTGTAATAATTAGCTATAATTTTAATAATTAGGAATAATTAGAAAAAATTAGAAAAAATTAACAATAATCGAAAATAAATAGAAATAATTAGCAACCAATACTAATAATTAGCAACAGATATATATAATTAGTGACAAATAATAATAATTAGTAATAAATACTTATAATTAGTAACAAATACTAATAATTAGTAACAAATACTAATAATTAGTAACATATACTAATAATTTGTATGAAATAATAATAATTACTATTAATTAAAATTAATTAGTAATAATTAGAAATAAATAGAAATAATTTGTAATTAATAGTAATAAATTGAAATAATTATTAATAATTAGTATGAATTAGTAATAAATACTAATAATCAGTAATGAATAGTAATAAATACCCATAATTATTAATAATTTGTAATAATTAGTAAAAAATATTAATGATTAATAGAAAATTGTAATAATTACTAAAACATTATAATAGTTATTAAAAAGTAGTAATAATTACTAAAAATAGTAATAATTACTAATAATTTGTAATAAATACTAATAATTAGTAATAAAAACTAATAATATGTAATAAATACTAACAATTAGTAATAAATACTATTAATTAGTAATAAATTATAATAATTTGTAATAAATATTTATAATTACAAATAATTTTAAATAATTTGAAATAATTAGTATTATTAAGTATTAATTAGCAATAAATAGTACAAAATTATATTAATTAGTAATAAATCGGAATAATTTGTAATAAATATTTATAATTAGTAATAAATAAGAATACATACTTATAATTAGTTATAAATTGAATGAATTAGTAATATATTGAATGAATTGGTAATAAATAGGGAAAATTGTAATAATGTTTAAGAACTTGACACAATTTCCAAATAACTAGATGAACTCTTTTTGCTCGATGTCTTTACTCCTTTCAACACTCTACGACTAAAACAATTCTGAAAAAATGTGCTCTTATATAAGCATATGAAATCTTGTATACACGAGATTGGATATGCATTCATAGGACCACATTTTCTAGATAATGTTTTTAAGTAGAGATAGTTGCAAGAAGATGATTTATTGAAAAAAAAGGGTGCTCGTTTTTTCATTTTCTCATTTAATTTCATCTTTCTCACTATGAAATCACAATGAAGAATATGGTCGGAGGTTTGCTTTTTCATTCTCGTATGCATGGGAATGAATATACATACCTCTAAGTATAATCTTCATCCTGATTTTAGTGTGAGAATTTTGCAAGTATGTTAGCCGTTAGACAAAATACTAGCCACAAATCAACTAGATGTTTTGTCACTTGTAATTAATAGAAATTAGTAAGAAGTAACTGTAAATATTTGTCTTCTCTTTTTTGGATGGTGTTATTCTTATATCAAATTATTCAAAAACATTAATGATTTTTTATTTTAGTGAAAAATATGGATCAAGGAAGTCGACAACAGTCATTATTAAAATACCATGCTTGGATAAATAAGCCCAGAAATCCTAGTAGTTTTGGTATAAGTTTTTTATATATTGAGGGTGATTAATATTTTCTATTATTTTCATCATGAAACCCGAATTTGTTTTAGAAGGAAAAATTAGGATTACTTGTTAAAAATGTTCCCTAAGAACATTTGACATGTTTGGCAATGTTGGGGACATCTCCTGTGTTTTGGTTGTCAACCATATTATGGTTCTTGGTATCAACACGGTGAATGATGTTCCCGATAAGTTATTAATAATTTGATTCCAGGTCGATATCAATTTTAAAATTTTTAACATGATGTTGCAGTTCCATCGGTTAAATAAACTGAAACTTAGGATGAAATTGATTTTACTCCTGAGATGGCACCATCTAAATTTTTTGAGTTACATAGGATTGTTGAGAATAAAATATATCCTAATTTCAATATAATAAAATTGATGTTGTTGAAAAAAAATTGGCTATTAAATTAGATAATGGAATTTCAAACAACTATTTTGACCAGATATTTTATTTGGATAAAACACTATTAACTGAATGAAATGAGTTGAATACAAATTACTATTTGAGCAAGAGGCTAGTTCATAATATGGGAATTATTTATTTTAAGATTCATGCATGTTTAAATGATTTCATCTTATATTTTGGTGAAAATGAGTCATTGGATTGTTTTCACACATGTGGACAATCGAGGTATAGTGAAGCTCAACCAGGAATGTTTGGATCTATTTATGTAAAATAGATAAGATATTTCCCACATACACCCAGGTTGTAGCATTTATTTATAACATAGAACATAGTGATAGTGATGTCATGTAAAAAACCATGATTTCAAATGGTAAAATCTTGAATCATCCATCTGATGTTGATTCAATGAATCATTTTGACTGAGTGCAGCCATCTTTTACTTTAGAATCCCATAACATGTGATTGGGTCTTTCTAATGATGGTTTCTTTTTGTTTGGTTCACATGGTAGTCAGTATTCATGTTGGACTATCTTTATAACTCTATAAAATTTACCTCCATGGGGGTTGATGAATGATCCAAATATATTTTTGACATTATTAATCCCAGGACATCAAAAAAAGAATATTTATGTTTATTTAAACCAATTGATTGATGAGTTAAATTCATCGTGGAGTAATAGTGTTAGAACAAAAGTTGTTGCTCCAAAAAAAATTCCGTCTAAAAGTTGCATTGATGTGGAAAATTAATGACTTCATGGAATATCAAATGTTATCTAGTTGGAGTACACATGATCCGGGATCATGTCCTTACTATATGGGTGACATCAAAGCAGTTATGTTCCTCAATGGAAAAAAACAATTCTATTTTTACTATAATTGAAAATTTCATCCAACTAGTCACCTTTTTCGGAGGAACAAATATCATTTCAGAAAAGATAAAATTGAATGGGATGGATCTCCATAAATGATCTCAGGTATAGAGTTAGTATCAGTTTTATTTTAATTACATCCCATCATAGTTGGACCAATAATAATTCAACTATAAATTCATAGCTTTGGGAAATAACACAATTGGATAAAACAGAGCATTTTTTGGGATCTTCCATATTGGTCTGATTTAATGATCTTCCAGATGTTGGATTTCATTCTTATTGAGAAGAATTGTTTTTATTATTCATTTAATTCATTTTTGGATACACTAGGTAAGACCATAGATAATTTAAATGCACAATAAGATCTTTCCCAAATTTGATGCTAACCAGTACGTGAACTATTTGAAAATGTAAGATCACAGTGGTAAATGAAGCCAAAAGTTTATTATACACTATCCAAAGAAATTAATTTATTATTTTTTCAATGTATTAAATTTTTGAGACTTCTATATGGATATGATTCCAATTTTGTCAGATGTGTTAGGAATTGTCAAATTAACAGATTACAAAATCTTGATTATCGTGTTATAATGGAAGGACATAGACATATAGGATTAAGAGGTTTGTTGAATTCTATGGTTTGGGATTCTATAGCTGGAATATCATATTTTTTTGAGACATTTGTTCGATGAAAACAATCTACGATTCACTAAGAAAACTAGAAGATGATGTGATGGTAATTATATGTAAACTGGAAAAAATATTTCTACCAGATTTCATTTAATGAATGGAAATTTTGATATTAAATTTTCTAAGTGAATAAAAATGGTGAGGTTTGTTATAGTTTCAATGGGTGTACCAATTTGAGAGATTCAATTAGAAATTCAAGTGAAAAGTATGCAACAAATCATCAGTTGAAGGCTCAATTACTGAAGCTAAATTTCAAGGGTAAATTTCATTTATCTACACTCATTATTTTGAATTTGAATATCCATAAAAACAAAACTATAGGGGGGAAATTAGGGGAACGATGATGAAACAATGGGATGTTAATTATCAGTTTTTAATCAGCCTGAACATTGATTCAGTGGAGTTTAGGAAGGATTGGTTTTAGATAATGAACAACACATATTTCATATATATGTTATGGTCAACTGTGAGTCATTGGAATCAATTTTACTATGAGTTCTTCTATCACATATTCTATATTTTATGTTCTATTAATTAAACATATTTTATTTTTAGGTTATATTATAATCATATAATGAAACAGCTTCAATAAATTACAGCATCCGCTCATGAAGAATGCCGAGGAAAAAACATTCCCAATGATTTCAAAAACTGTTAACATAAATTATTAATGGTTTAGCATAAAAATTAAGTCCATTATTTATAATATTGACTATTATTTTACAAAAATTTCAAGTGTCTCAACATTATGATAAAATTGATAATTGGTTGTGTCTATTTGTATCCCACCATCCAAACTGGTTAAATCTTAAAATTCATATGTTGTGAATGGTTTTCAATTTTACTCACATAAATATGTGGAATAAAAAAACAATGAATAATATAGTTTCATGGGAGGATCATATCATAAAGAATCTAAATTTGAAATTTACATCATGCTGGATTAAATTATTGAAATTTTTTATCTAGTATAAAATTCCTTAACTATGTTTAATTATCAGTTGTTGGATAATGAGAGAGTCTTGGAAGTTCTTCTGACTCAAGGAATCATTGATATTAAATATAAAATCCTTCTTGTGTTAAATGAACAATTTTTTCTATATCAACAGGCACATGAAATTTATTTCACAAATTATTTTTCTACTTCATGTGTCCTGAGTAATTGGCGGATCATAATAAAAATCAAATTTTGGGAAATTCATTTTACTCAAAGTGGATGTTGTTTCACAGAAGTGAAAAGAATTGAATTTTTTCAAAAGACTACTCAAAATCAATCTTTTTAACAATGAGAAATTAATGTTGATGATGAAACCCAATAATTAAAGGTCGATTGTGACGATGATGTTAATAATGTTACAAATGAATTTTAAACTACATGAGATGATGACACTGAAATTTATTAGGATATTGATGATGTCGATGAGAATTATGAAAACATTGACATCATCAGATATGAAGATAATGATGAAGGTGTACAATGACATTGTTAAATGATGGTTATAATCATATCTAATATATATCTATATAAAATTGTTAATTTTCATTAATTATTAACAACAATCATTTTTTGTATCAGATGGATGACGATCTATTTCATTAGTTGATGGAGTTTGAGATACCTTTGGATGAGGAGGATTTGGGATCATCTATCCCTCATCCTACTGGTGGTTCAAGGGGTATGTGGAGCGGGTGTGGTCTTGTGTGACTAATGATTCCTGTCCCTATCCTCGAGCAATGTCCCCAACTTTTCTTTGATCAATGCATGCCGAGGTATGGTAAATTGTGTATTATAGTTAGCTTTCATATATTTATTTATATATTAAATGTTTTATTATTTGTTCTTTTTTCATTGTTTTGGGCATATTGTTGTTCAACAGGGTAGAGCTATCTTGTACAATTATTTTTCTCAGCCATGGATTACATAAGAACAGGTTCTTGTCGATGGGTAGCTCGATATGTCCAATCATTGGCTGGAACACAAATTATTAATATTTATATTGAAACTTATTTCATTAATAAAATGATATTATAAATTATTTTTTGGTTTTATAGTATCCCATCGATGATATCATGCATGACGCTATCCACACAGCATGGGAGGTGTCAATGCATGACAGTTTCCATCCATTTTTTCAAAACATTTGAAGGATGACCATGAAGAAATAAGTAGTGATAGTATATGATGAGTAGTATAGAGCCCACCGACAGAGTAAATTTTATCTCACATTTAAGAAAGATTATGTTCACAATGGTTGGGTGGTGTATTTTAGAAGAGATCTTCATTGGGCTGATAGTACTATGGGAGACATTAGTTGAAGCATCAAGACAGTAGTCGTACATTCAATACCCATAGAGAGCATCTGCTAAGTATTTTTTTAAATATTTTATATAACATTAAATATAAATATTTTACTTTATATACATATAGGCATTTAGGAAGCCCGATATTATGTTGTATGACATTTATTAGAGGATATAAAGTGATCCATCCACTAGAGAGATTAGAGGTGATCGCCAGCGTTAGATTGCGGCAAGTATTATTTCTTTTTTAGTTTGAAAATTATCTAAATATAATATTTTTACTATTTTAAATTCACATTGTAATAGAAGGAGTCATTTGAGGCCACAAACTCTTAGACACAGGCTGAGATTCAGGCAGATATGGTTGATCAGACTAGTACCCACCATTTCGATGAGGAAGCATGGATGCATGCGTCCTAGTATGCATTCAAGATGAGCCAAGTATTTTGAATCGACACTTTATTGACTCTTGGTACATATTTTGTTACTTCTTGGATGTCAATATCCAACACAAGAGGAGATCATGGAGAGGAATCATCTTCTATATCAATGTATCGGGAGTAGCTGCGAGCTCAGAGTGAGCTTATAGAGTGTTTGCGTAAGGAGCAAGAGGAGATGTGCTAGTGGCAGAAACAACAAGAGGAGGAGCAACGATGACATCATCAGCAGTACGAGGAGGAGATGCATCGATGGCAGCAATAGAAATATGAGAAAATGGAGTACATGTGTCATCTGACTCACAGTTTAGGGATAATGTTTCATTCACCATCTACTCCATCTTCTCCACCTCATCCAGAAGATCATCTCAATAATGATTTTTTCTTTCATGTTAAAAACATTTGAATCTAATGTTTGTAGTAATATTAACTATTTACAGTTTTTTTATATTTGTGAGATTAGAGCCTAATTTAATTTATAATTTTTTTTAATATTTTATTATTTTATTATTTATTATTAGTATTATATTTTGCTTTTTTAATTTTAATAATAATTATTATTATTATATTTTTTAATTTTTTTACAAATATTGAGAAATCTAATATTTTAAAAAATCATTAATTTAATAATATAAATATTATTTTTTCTTAAATATTAATAATAATAATAACATTATTATATTTTTATTTTTACATTTTATTAATATTATAATAATTTAAATTTTATATTATTTATATTAGTTTTCTTATTATATAATGTTATATGATTAGTATTAATATTGTTAATATTTTTATTATTTTTGAATATTAAATTATCATAATTTTATTGAATAATTTTTTTTATAAATTATTTGTGATGACACCTTTTGCGATGGGTTCCTGCTGCGAATAATTTATATATTTTTTAAATAAATATTTGTGACGAGAAAACATTCCTGTCAAAAAAGAAATTTTGCGACTAGCCAATCAAAAAAACAATTTTTATATAAAAAATGATAACTATTTGTGGTGGGACAATTTCCCATCACAAATAGTATTTTTTCGGATAGCCATTTCCCAAAAAATACTATTTGTGACACAGTTTTCTGCAACATGCTATTTACGATGAGATCCTGTTGTAAATAACCCGTCACAAAAACCTAAAATTCTAGTAGTGATAGTCAAATAGTAATCTAAATTTCAATATATCAATAGACACATCCACAATTTTACCCCATGTAGAATGTAACATATATCTTTTACCAAAAATAAAAGCATGCTTTCTTTGTTCCAAACATTTGATTCATTGTATTTTACACTTCTATATAATTGTATTTTGATATAAATTTATTATATTTAATATTATATGTTAGTAAAATGTCATTCATCTGTTTAATACTGTATTATAAAATATTATGTGCATGTTAATTCAAAAAGAGGTTTCTATTTATAAGGTTCCAAGTCATTACATTAAACTTATTAATAATGTATATAAATTTACATTTTTTTATTTAAAATATAATTTGTAAATTGAATAGTTTCTAAAAAATACTATAAAACATTTATAACCACTGTCTATTCTCATTGATGATTTCATTATTTTTTATTGGGGTATTTTTGATTATTTATTTAAATACAACATTTTTGGGAGTGAGAATGTAATGGTTATAGTTCATCTCATAAAAAATTTTGTTGCTGAGTAGAAACACCCCATTAGTATTATATATTAGATTGGATACATCTAGAATATTCCATCGACACCAAGATATCTATTATCACATCATTTATTGAATTTGGAAATTAGGTCGGATTTAAAATTGAGGTAGTTACAATCACAGTATATCAATACATGGGGAAATCTTGTGTTATTTCATATAGAGGGCATGGCTATATTGTATATCCCTTTATAGTAGTTGGTTGAGTATTAGTTATGGTATATAATACAATATATATCGTATCTTATGATTCATGATATAGGGATCTAGGACCCAACAATTAGTCCAATTTTTATTTTCATATTATTTTAGACCATTATATATTTATAATTTATTTTATACAAACTATTCATGTACACCATTTTATTATCACGACTTATACATAGGAGGATCTAGTATTCAATCAAATACTGTACCATTATGCAATTCATAACCTCTTTCCAAAACTACCTGATATATATAATAGTAACTTTGAGTATTGTCCACATGGAGGAGTGGAGACATATATTCAGTCACCTTATCCAATATATTTAGATACTGAGGATCTAAGAGGAGGATATAGAAGATATATAGTAGCTCATGAAAACCCATATGTTCCATCATCAGATGGGTCATATCCTTTATATGAGCATCGATATTCAAGTAATGTGTCTTAGTGGGAATGAGATCTACTTATATATTAAGATTTTCTATAGTATATGCATAGTCCTCCAAATCATAACTCTTACTAGATATCATATACTATTTCGTCAAAATTTTCATCTGACCATCCATAGTCCAAATAGATTTCTTATGGGATGTATTATCATTCCACTTACATGATGGGAGAAGAATTTGGTCAATGATTGTCGTATTTTGAAACACTAAAGCCACCTCATTCCATTGAATCTTAAACATTAGTATAATAGACAACTAGGGTTACTGTATATGAGGAATGAACCCTTACAGTCTAACATCCCAACCATAGATTTTCATAATCTGTTCCCTGAGTTGTGGGTGACAATACCTCAAGAATTCCTCCATATATTATAGAGACTGTCGACTAATAGTGAGGGTGAGTAGGTGGTATGGTGGGGAGTCTAAAAATTCTTATTAGATTTGAATAATTGATACAACCGTAAACATAAAATAGAAAAAACATGTTTTTATTAAAATACATAAAATTTATGTATTGGAAGGACAAAAAACTGAGCAGCTGAATAATAATAAATGTCACTAGGTAGTGTCATATACATTGATACATGACATATTGATATATAATAGGGGAACAAGTAACATAAATATACAATCAATCTATAAAAAACTATAAAGGGAAAAAAGCTGATCCACTAGAATCTCAAGCATATGCTCGATCCTCTACTCCAATGCTCAATCTATAAGAAATTCATATTGAGTATCTGATGTAAGGTGCTTTCCCTTATTCATTCATATAGTTATATAATCTTCTAAGTTATAAAAGGCATGCCAGCTAGGGTGTGAGATAAAATCTCAGTAGGACACCACCAATAGAGCCTATAAGTAATCCATGTTGTTATCATTGTTAAATAATGTACATGTAATACTAATTAATTAACAATGGTGAATAAATATTTCAAAATCACTTAGGTTCCTAAAAGACACATGGTGGCTCTACCTTTTTTAGCCCAAGGCCATGATGTATGTATGACCAGTAACTATATGTATATTAATTATATATATCTCTTTGTTATATATTATATACACCTATATTAACAAAGTACATGCCGACGCAACTATCCATACACATAGAATACAATGTGTTTTTGGACTGGGGCGTAACCCAATCAACCATAACCAGTCTAATCAAGCCTATAATAATAATTAATTGGATACATGCCCTACATATCCTAATTAGTTGGATATTTCATTCCCATCACATGAGATGGTGAGTGTGACATCATTTCAACACCTGAAATAAGGGACATGGTGCATCATGCCCACTATAAAAGTAGTGTCCATGGTGTGAGACATCATGCTCAACACCTAATATAAGGGAGCATGAAACTATCATTCCCAATAAGTCCCTTACCTTCATTCCACATCCCATTTCATGGTATAATCATATTTATAATATATTCATGAGTAAATACATCCCGTACATCATGTTCACTAAGCCCATATACATAAATAAAGCATAACACATTAATTAATGAAATGGAAAAAATATGAAACAATTAGTGTGTCCAAACAAAACTTCATTATCCAATTCAGTGAATTTATTTAATTTATTTAGAAAAGATAAACCATCATTAAGAAAAAATTCCATTTAATTAAATTTCATTAATTAACCAAAATAGAGAAATTACATTTATATTTCTAAAATATGAACATAGAGAGTTCTATTGCAATGTGGGAAATTAACTACATGGGTAACTCAACTTGTAGTTGGTCCAAGCGCTAATGTGGTTCCTTGGGTTCACTAAAACATCTACATAACAAAGTAAATTCCATTTATAATGTAATTAAAATTCTTATAAGGCATTATGGGAATTTAAAATATTCATTATATAGTAAATTCATGTTGGAACAACCAAGGGGTATTCATAATTGAGGCCAACAGCCTATAAACATCTATATAAGGATCAACATACATAATTCAAGGTGCGTGAATCAATTTAACAAGAATAACTTAATTAAACTTAGATACACAAAAAATGATGACATGTGGTGCAATGGAAAATCTAAGAATCACCCAAACTATTAGGGAAAATGAAGAGACCACATACAATAGGATCACTGATGACCCCTTGTATTGTAAAAACATTATATTTGATGTTGGAAGTAATAAATCAAAGAAACTGTCCAATTCCATAAAAATAGAGAAAAAGAGATGTCACCTAAATACCATAATAGATCTAAAGATAAACGAAAAATAAGAATGTGTATTATAGTAGATCATACCTCTAGATATCCAAACCAACCTTCATATCATGATTTGGACTTTGGATCGGAGTGATATCTCGAAACCTAGGATGAGGTTCTTGAGAGCTCACGGTATGAGGAAATCCAATTCATCCATTTTAATGATAATAAGAGACAATAAAATTATATAAATATATTAGTGGCGCGTAAAAAAGTCATTTCAACATAAAATATGGGGTCCACAATATGGATATGCAGTTTGGAAAACCATGCACCAACTATGCATAAGACACTGCCCAAAGAGAGACCTCACACTATTAAGAAACATAGTTTCCATAACCGTGAGAAAACCATGTGAAAACAAATGTTAAAATTATATATATTTTCACATGAGAATGCGCCTGGAGGTGTACGGTTGTAGAAAAACCATGATGCTCCAGTTTCTCTGTTGATTTTTCCTCAAGAAGTTAGTAGACACCATGTGATTTGTGCATCATAGTTTCTACTAACTATGTGGCCTAGTTAATTTTCCAAAATATTTGTGTTTCAGTCTCCAAACCTGGCCTAGACACCCTCACAACCTACAAGAATCCATTGGTTAACATTAAAATTTCCTTCAAATGAAATTTAAACAAAATACTAATGAGTTTTAGAATCATGAAAAGTATGTTCATTAAAACATACCCTCCTTAATGAAACTCATCCCTGAGATGTCCTTCTGATAGTAATGACATATCATCAGCAAAGAGTTTTGGCCACTAAGCGTGTATATCTTCTTCCCATTCCCAGGACTTTCCCTGTACCCTATCATGCTTTTGTAACACCTATAAAAAAGTAACTAACATGCCTTAGAGTGTCTTCACACACTGACCAGCAATATTAATGGCATACTCTTCTATGGAAGAATCCATGTCCATCTCAACCTAACTAGGATAAAATTCATTTGGCATGTCATGAAAATATTGGAGATCTAAGATACATGAAAACCATTTTGCATACCCTGGTTTCTATAATGAAGTATTATATGGTAATCTATTTTTCTAATCTGTTTCACAACCTAAAAGTGTCCAATGAACCAAGGTGAGAACTTATATTACCTTTCAATACATCAGTGTCCTTATCTAGGTGATAATCATAAGAAAACATGGTATCCAACATCAAACTTTATAGGACACAAGAATCAATTGGAATATGAATCATCTCTATACAGATCTATTGTCATGTATTTTCTGATGAGGTGGACTTGCTCTATAGTCTCCTATATGAGACATGTTCCCTAAAAAGTCGCATCCCCTACCTCTAGGGAACACATTGGTGAACAAAAATACCTTCCATCTAATGCTTCATAAGGATCAATATTTATGGTATCAAAAAATGTATTTTTATAAGAGAACATGATAAGCAGAATGTGTTTCTCCCAGGAACCCTCAATGGTAATGACATGTGCATGGAGAATTTCCTCTAACACATGAATTGTACGATCATTATTTCCATCGGTTTTTGGGTGATAGTAGTACTCAAAAGCATATGTGTGCCCATAGCTTTTTGTAACCCATGCTAGAAACGTGATGTAAAGCGATTTTCCCTATGAAAAATGATAGAACATAGATCTATATAACAATATATAACCTCCATGATGTAATTTCTCCCTAGATTAACTACCAAGAATGTCTATTACAAACTTAATAAGTGTTTGGCCTTCTTCAAATGATCATTGGAAAACCAAACTACATCGTTTTGATGAGGTTATATGGCTAAACAATTCATGATATCCATCAAATCATTATCCCATTTCAACTCTTTAATGGATAATGAATTGAAAATCCTTATTAGATATTGATGTACTTACCTCACCTATTGTCAGGTGGAACATAAGTGATGAATTCAGTAATGTCATGTTTCATACCAGGACACCAGTAATGGAGACATAGGTCTTGATACATTTTTGTGACACTGAGATGAACTGCCCATGTTTATGAATTTAATTCATGCATCATCACTTATCTAATGTCTGTCGTGACCCATACATACCCATAGAATAGTATGGTATCATCCCCACCCATGGTCCTTACCAATGTTGTACCATCAACTATGACACTTTACCTTAGGGGAAAACCTTTGGGATCCAATAGTTGTCTCATTATTACTTGTTCTATAAGAGTACAAATCACTGCTAAGGTTGTGTGGATTGTCAATCCAGGATCATCATGAACCAAAATATGCATCTAGAGAATATGTGTGTGAGCTTTCATTCACTACTAGTCACCTGAACCACCTGTTTCTGAGTCTTCTATCATAGAGTGCCTCCAACAACATTTCATTTACCGAGAACATAAGTTAGCTCAAAATAAAGTGATTGTAAGTTCTCAACCCAACGACGTAGCCTGATATTCATATTATGCTATGAAAAGATATATTTGAGTATTATGTGAGGATTTTATTCCAAAAAATGTGATTCAATTAGATAGTGTCTCTAATAATGTAGAGCGTGAACTACAACATCTAGATCAAGGTATTGTGTTGGGTAATACCACTCGTGACACGTCACCTTCTGAGAAATGTATGTAACACGTCACTCACCCTACACCAAAACAACTCTATGACCAATAGATAATGTGTCACAGTACACAATATAACTCCTACCTGGCTCCAGGAGAACCAGTATCAACACTAAATTTATTCTTCCCGTTAACTCCTAAAGTGCTTGTTCACAATCATTATACCATATAAATTTCACTCCCTTCTTGGTGAAGCTAGTAATTAGAACCTCTAGACATTATTTATCATAGATGAAACATCAGTAATACTTATATATCCCCAATAATATTGGAATTTCTCAGAATTCTTGGGATGATCTTGGGAAACTACAGTTATCACATTATCAAGGTCTACTAAAACTTCTGACTATGGGATGATATGACCCAAGAAGTGGACTTTGTTAATCTAAAAGTGTAATTTAGTAAGCTTATCATAGTTTTTATTCTCTCATAGTGTATATAGCATGATTTCAATATGATTTTCTTGGTTGTGTGGAGAATGGAAATACAATAAGATATATTCAACATAGAATGCCATGGATGAATCGATATATAGGTGGAAAACCTGATTAATAATATACATGATGCATGTGTGTTCATGAGTATGATTTTCATAACCAAGTACTCATATAGACCATACATACTTCTTGATGTTGTGCTAGGTATGTATGAGGACTGTCACACACGTAAGGACATCGCGACCTCAAATCTCTCTTCTAAAAGAAAATTTCCCCTCAAAGATGACCAAAGAGGTCATCTATTATATGAAGTAGATACTGATTCTTTACCATGATATGGTTAAAATTATTGTATTCCATCCAAATCCTGAGGGTACTATATAAGTTTTTTGTAAAAATTATCGGTAAACCCCAAGGTGATGTGTTGGGGAATGTGAGGCATTTAGTCATCAGATCCTCCAACTATTTCATGTGTTCCAAAAGCTTCATAGGTGTCATCCAATAAGGAGGAATGGTCACTAGTTCTACTCCAGGAACATTCTCAATGATAAATTATACCTCTTGGACTAGATGTAGACTAGAAAATTCATCATGAATGATTTCCCTAAAACACTTCATTATGGAATAAAAAACCATAGGTTGTAACCCCTGATCGTTCATGAAAAGACTACTGACCAGTGTAAACACATGACCCATACTATTCTTCTCTAACCCACCTCTAGTCGTCATGATATCTAATTCTCCCTTATGAATGTTCCTACCACCCTCTGGTGATATAAAACCACCCTTCTAATATAGCATTCAAGATTGCCTCGATAGAGATCTAATTGTTCCATCCCGATTATTACATCAAATCCAATCATGTTGAGGATTAAAATATTCCAAATGAAGAGATATATGCCTAACATAATGGAAAAATGCTTGCAATAGTGAATTTCCACTAATTTGATACCAATCTTGGTAACATGAATCATAATTATATAGAAGTTCTTGATCTCAAGGCTAAGACTCTCCATAATAGTCTTAGATATAAAAGAGAGAGACATGACTATGCCAAATAAAGTAGAATATACAGTGGAGGCTACTAGAATAATACATTTAACAATAAAAGGTTCGACACTCTGCTCCTTTGGTATTGGCTGGAGTGCATGTAATTGGACTATACCATGGCCCAGAGTCACTACATGGATAGCATGTGCTTTCCCTATCTGATGGCTCTAAGAATCATGAGTATGACTACCTCACTACTAAAAAAATATAATTATCACTATTTTGAAAGTTTTTTTTATAACCTATAAAATTATAAACCTCACCCCAGCCCATCCCTTGGATACCTCCCCCTCATAACTCATCTTCCCCTATAAACCACCTTACACATACACTCCACTACCACACATCCACTCCAGTAAGCTCCCTTACCAAGCTACCAACCAGTACCGTGCTTCCACTCTCGTACCCCACAATGTTGTCCTTCTATATACATCGTACCACCACTCATGTCCCTCCAAATTTACCTCATAAGACCATACCCCCAAAGTGAAACCCCGCACACCCTGTATAAAATTATAGCCAAGAGCATTCAATCTCCAGACCTGCTGCTTCCCATGAAATTGTTCAGCAAACCAAACCATTCTTGTTATTAATAATAAATTGTATTTTGTTATATTTATATATAGATAAATGTATTTCAGTATTTAATATATATATATATATATATTAATAAACAGATATCAAAATATATATATGATTTAATTATATGTCTGTGTGTTTATATTTTATATTTTATGTTTATATATATGTGGTTATATTATATTTATATTTATGTGTGTATATTATATATGTGTGTGTGTGTGTGTTTATATTATATATATATGTTTATATTATATATATATATAAATATATTTGTTTATATTATATATATATTTTTATGTTATATATATTAACATATTATGTTTATTTTTATTTTTATATTATATATATGTTGATATAAAAATTTGTGTATATATATACTATATGTTTATATGTGTCTGTGTTTGTGTGAAAATATGTGTGTGTGTGTGTGTAATTAGCCACTTTTTAAAATGCTAGTAAAAATTCCACTATATATTTGTTTATATTTAATATATATATATATATAATTTTTTATATTTTAGGTATATATATATGTTTATATTTTATGTTTATATATATATATATGTTTATATTTTTTGATTATATATTATATATATATGTTTATAATATATATATATATATATATATTTAAATCTAAGACTGTGGGCGTTTATATTATATATATGTATGTATGTTCATATATATATACATATTTTAAATATTTTATCTGATTATATTAATATACATATATATATATATATATATATGTTTACATATAGTAAGTGTGTGTGGATATATATGGATATGTATACATATATATATATATATATAAAATTAGTTATGTTTTAAAACATTGATAAAAATGTCACTAAAATAACTGCATTTTCTCAAAAAATGTGACTATATTTAAAATATATGTGTGTTTATATATATATATATGAATATATATATATATATGAATATATATATATATATATGAATATATATATATATATGAATATATATTTATATATTTATATATATGTGTGGGTATGTGTGTTTATATAGAAATATATAAATATGTATATGTATGTGTTTTTATATATTAATATATATATATATATTTATTTATTTACATTGATACAGGAAAATGAGATATATATATAGTGTTTTTTCCTGAAAAATGTCACTAATTTAGTGACATTTCCTAGAAAACAATATTAATATAGTGACGGTTTTAATGAAATTTCTCCAATTTCATGACATTTTTAGGAAATGTCGCTAAATTGTTTTTTTTTTACAACTTCTACCTCGATGACTACATCGACCCGACCGGCTAGTGGTATTCCATCTCACTTCCTGACATGATTCAATTTTCCCTTCTTCAGAATGAGGGGTAGGAGTAGATCCCTATTCACTAGGTGATGTTTAAAATGTAATGAACAGAACTACTATAAATTAAAAATTCCCCTTTTTCTTATAATATAATGTCTTATTAAGTAATATAGTTATATAAAAAATAGGAATTTAATTTATTATAATATCTAATTGGATTTAAAAGACTATTTAGTATCATTACCATTAACAATATAGTCATTGAACGGTGATCAAATGATTAGTATAAATGTTGGGTTTTGACCAAATCAATTGACATAGACAAAGAATTGATGGGATCTACTAGTTGGATTATACACTATGTATCCCATTTATTAAAGCACCCAAAGGAGTTATAATTTTTATAATTTTCCCTTGATGAAGACCAAAATGAGATCCAACAACTTAAGAATGAGCGAAATGTTTATGGGAGATGTTCATGCTCTTCGGGATCATAACCCTAACCATGTTTTCCTAACCACCCCATGAATGTCCAACAATCACGAACCATACTCATAGGTTTATTTCTAGTGTATTAAAAGTATATGTATCCAGACCATATCAATATGAATATGTAAAATGTTTTTTACATAAAATATGTTTATTTTCATCCCATTATTGTTACTTTGTAAATGTTTTTTATTTTGATACAATAAATCCCAAATTTTGTTTTTGTTAATATTCAAATTGAAATAATGAATTTACGAAGTAATTGAAAATAAAAATAAATAATAACTTTGTATTATTGTTAAATAATTTTTTTATCAAATATAAATGATCATATAAATTTTATTAAGTCAAATGTAATTTTAATAATGGCTCGAAAACTATTATTTTCAAAAAACCAGCATTTCTTAATAAATATAGATTTTATTTCAAATGTGAAAATTCATATATTCTTAAAATTATTTAGATAAAATGAATATTATTTTTGGAATCAAAATGCCAAAATTTTCCAGTAGTGAATTTTTTATAATTTTCTAATACAGATGAATTTTCAGTTAAGAATTAAATATCTTATTAATATAAATTGTGTTTTATGATATCATAATGACCAAAAATGATGTAATAATCACTATAAAGGAGATCCAAGACCAAATAAATGTTTTCCCTTTACAATAATGTAATTTTAATTTAATTTTATACATATTTAAAATCCAATATGAATCCTCCATAACCAATAATATATTTTATGGTTTTAAAATCATTTCCAAAAAATTGTGAATCACCTACACATAATTTGGGAAACTATTTTTATAAGTTCAACTCTTGGACTTGAAAAAAAATCCAATTTTTTAGAAACCATTGGAAAAACCTTGATATGGTCTGTGGTTTGGAATATTTTATTATGTAGAGTCATAAACCTAAATAATAAATAAATCTCCCTCATTTCCTATATAAACCCACCCAAGATCCCATTTCTCTTCACTCAAACTCATTTCAGCTCATCAATACTCTACCCTCAACTCTCTATATACATACCAAGGTTCCACAAGCTCTCAAGAAGCACAACCAATGCTTATGTAGTCAAACACTCAAATAGGGGATCCTCACATTCCACCCCACCTTTCAATTCAAGCATCTCCTTTAAAATTCAACTTCTTAATTATAATTGTTATGTTGATTTTTTTTAAACATGACCATCTATTGAATGGATTTTATTTGAATGATATATAATTTATTCTCTCTCCTTATTACCTTAACATAAGTTGTTACTATGTGGAAATTCTATAATGTATATTTTTCTCATTTCAATTTAAGAACATGTTTATGATTTTTCACTTAAATTCCAATTTCTTATATTGGGATATGTTATCCTATTTTCCCATTACATTACATTTAATGTATAAATGATTATAAACCCATTTTACACTCATTAATCCTACAATTATCCTTTATATACACATGTAACCATTCTGAAATATATTTAAAATCTTTTCTTTATTCAAGTTTATTCTTTATCGTATGTGTTCCAATTCCAATTCCTATTCTTGGTATATATTTGTAAATTCCCCTATAACTTTCCATTTTATGTATATGTGATGAGATATCCCTCTTTATATCATCACCACATTTTAATGAATCGTTACGTGATGTCGTATTATTGTCGAAACATTACCATGATTTTCCATGCTTAATCAATTGGGTATAGAATAAAATAACTATTTAAAATCAAGGGTGTTCAAATTTATGATCATATTCACTTTATTGGTTAAATAAATGTATTTATTTCGCTCTTTTTAATATTGTAAAAAAATATGATGCTGAATAAATACATGTTGTATAATCATTGTGGCATATATATGCATGATAATGAAATAAATGTGATGGGTTCTACAATAATTATACATCAATACAATGAATTTGGGTATTTTTTAGTACCACAATATGTCATGTTGGGATAAAGGGTGAACTTGATTCCATTATGGGACTTCTTCCACCATGAATTCATGGTGGTTTATCCTTGACATATGTTTACGATGCAGTGTTTTATGTTGTTGTCACATTTCCCATGTTTTGATTAAAATGATACACATTGTATCATCATTCATGTTTTTTATTACTAAAATTTTTATGACCCATTTATATTACTATTATCTAGAATTAATAACCTAATTCCATTTTTATCCCTTACTGGACTTTATAACTCACCCATTTCTTATTTTTCTCCCCAGGTTATCCTGTGCAGTTTTGAAAGACTAGGAATTAAAGAAGAATGTTAATGATGTTTTCAATAATGTTTATTTATCCCCTATTCATGATACAAGTCTATGTGAATAATTCCCAAAGAAATTTGAATTATTTTTCATTTGGCTTGTATTATGAGTAATTTTATGTACAAAACAATGAATTATTTTCTAATAAAGATGATGGTTGTTATTGTTGGTGATAGAGGTAAGTTCAGTTATAATTGTGATTAGAATTAGTATAAGGCCCCAGCCTTAAACCTTACTTAATCTTGAGTTATTACAAGATTACACATTGATGATCTTTTCAGGTTTAGAGTTTTAGAGAATTAGATCATGAAACTTGCATTACATTCCACATTTAAACAAAGTGGTTACATAAAAGACAGTATTCATTCTTCCCATCAATGGAAACATATTTAAAATAAAACATGGAATCTTTCTTGACACATCCTTGACACTATCATCACATCCTGTACCTTTCCCTTGACCTATGAAAAACATTTCAAAAACTTGGGATGAGCATAAAAAGCTCAGTAAGGTATACACAAAGAATGAAAACTGTTAGTTTTTCAAACATCAAGTAAACCATGTATACTTTATCAAAGTAATACCTTCACCTTCATGAAGTAGTAAAAAACTCTTCACTGGATAAAACATCATTACTTACCTTTTTGTAACCAAAGGATTACCATAAAACCCATATAAAGAACACATAACATATATAAAGGTAACTTGGTACATAAACATACTTAAGTGGAATAACCATACGGTCGACTTCCACGCATATCACTTAATGGAATAGCCATACGGAAAATTTCCCTACATACTTAATGGAATAGCCATACGGCTGACTTCCATACCCAATGCATTGGAGGTTATAACGTAACCACCCGTCCTGGTATTCACGGCACCACCCGTCATATGGTTTATCACGTAACCACCCGTCAAATGTCCAAGTACCATTATAAAATCATAAGACATAAAACAAACATAATGGAAAGAAAACATTTCCACACTTTGATCACAATATATCACTCAAATATATTTACATAACAAATCCATTATAAAAACCATTTTCAATACCAAAATACATAAAAGAGTATATGGTATTTATTTCATTTTAAAAACATTACGGCTTGTTGAGGAAGCCAAAGACCAACTAATACTCGTGGCGGCAGAAAAAGTCGTTGTCACTGCGTACGTTAAAAGAAACATTCCTTTTTTTTGTTTTGTAAAACACTTCGTAGAAAAAGATTCCTTTTGTATAAAAGTAAAAGTCAAAGGGGTTTATACACCGTATAAAATAAAGTTGTGTATAAAACGAAATATGCCTCAATGAAAGGAGATTGAGACGAAGTCCCTTACAAAGATAATTTTTAAATAAAATAGATCTATTATGTGTATTAACTATAAGTACACATAAAGAAAGTAAAAATACAAGATAGGACACAATAATATCATGACATAATTTTAAAGTAGGAGATTTACCCAAAGAACGGAAATTGGGTTAAGAAGTTCCCTTACCTCGGCTCCGACTTGACTCGATCGTTCTTTAACGTCCTGAATAATAAACATGGGTTAATTTTTACTTGATTAAGAACCTTTTTAAAGTTAATTATTCCTTTTATATCACTTATTTCCATGTTATAAACATTATGTAACCATTTAAGGTAATAATGTTTGTTTTGTCGATATTTTGTTCTTAAGTCGAAAGTGGACTTCTTACAAGTACAAGTTGTTCGTGTGGTCAAAGGTTCTTTATATCCAGAATGGCATTCCTGATTTGGATAGAATATATATCATATATATCCAGAATATACATGTATTTATAATATTACATAATAATTTAGAGGTAAGAAATTAAATGCACCGTTCATGGAGACGGTAAGCTGTACGTACGCATGAACGCTACTTTCATTTCTTTGTCATATTAATGGAATTAAAACTAAATGAGAGGTATGTATATTTTAATTCCAGAATTATATTAATAATTTAGATGTATCATTCATCATATATATCCATTATATACATTTAATTTTAATAGTACATTACATTTGGGGATAAGAAATGAAATCCACCGTTCATGTAGACGGTAAGCCGTACGTACGCATGAACGCTACTTTCATTTCTATCTCATACTTTAATGGAAATAAATAATAATGATATATAGGTATATTAAAATTAAAGTATAACATCATATATAATAACTTTAAATCCATCCTTTATACGTCCCACATATGGCATTAACGAATCACATCACTTTGAGGGGCGGTAGTCTGCACTTCCTTAAATAAAGATATCACGTTTACCCATAATGGAAACCATAAAGGTATGCCCAAAATGAAAAATAAATAAGCTTAAGGAAAACATAAACATATTATATATCATATATAAATATATTGTCATCTTAATGGACACCTTTGAAGGTGTTAAAATAATGTTGAACAATCATCGTTTTCGGAGGCAGAAATTCGCCATCCACGGAAACAGTATGTTCTTTAACCATTAGATGTAAGTGTGTGTAAGTTTATCTTGGATCCTTATTATAAAAAAATCTTAGTATATTGAGGATACTGGATTTGTTACAAAATAAAATAATAAAAAGAGTTTAGGGGGTTGGAGAAGCAAAATCAAACAAAAGGACTCAAAAGAAGACATTACCTTAAAATCGGGTAACTCCCTTTGGTTTGAGCTCAAAGGCTTCCTTGGGAAGACTTCTGCCCAAAGTGAGGCTTCAAGGAGTAAGAGAGGGAAGTTTAGAGACAAAATGGGCAGGGTTTGTCCGATCCAAAGGCTTTGGGAGTGTGGGTAAGGAGGTAGAGGTGGGGGCCTTTTATAAGAGAAGATGAGGGGCACTCTTGTAAAGTTACTAAATGTTACTTTATTTTCAAAAGAGTTTCGGATTTTAAATGTCCCACATTGAGGTAATTCTAATATAAGGTGATAAGGGTTCGAAATACACTCATCCAATAGGCTTTGGACATGTTTAGGTCTTAGATATTACATTATCGTTCCATTTTATTTAAATCATTAAATAATGATGTCATCGCTGCATCGTCATGATTTCATAAATAATTTAATTTATTTAATGTAAAAAAAATTATAAAAAAAATACTATGATGTATGAAATATTTTAATCTTTATAATAATTATTTATAGTCAAAAATAGGACTTGTATAACCCCATGTAAAAATTGTTTTAGTAAAACATCTCATGTGTGTGTCATTTTTACTTTAACATTAAATAAAAAGTTATTTATGTCATTTCCCAACCAAAGTGGCTCCATGGGGTCCCCAAGTTGACCCATGGCTTGTATTGGTATTCCATTAAATATACAATAAGGGTAGTACATGTGTCAATGTATTCTCATTTTATTATAATATCATTTTTGCCTTAAATTGCACTAATTACCTCTAATCGTGATTAAAAACTTAATAAGTTACTATTCACCAAAAAATTATTTTAATCTCATTGAACCACATTTTACTTCTTAATTACAACCATGTATGTTGTATTTTTGAAATTCAAAACACAGAAGTGGTAAAATTTCATTTAAACGAAAAATCAGTTTTTATAAGTACCACTTAGTGGTTTCACAATTCATCAAAAATTGAAGTTTTTTAGAAAAATACCAAAAATTCACCCTAAGCAATATTTGATATTCCGAATTCAAAAATGAAGTCTATTTTACAAAATTCAAAACATATAAGTCAAATTAATTAATTTAATAATTAATTCCCGCTGTCATAAAAAATAGCGTGTTTTTATGAAACAATAAGTATCAAAAGATTGACACTAGTTTAAGTCCGATTTCAAAGTGAAATTAATTCCAACGACCACTATTGGATTTAATGGTAAAAATATATTCAAATTTCACTTTAAAACCAATTCAAAATATAATCTAATAATATAAATAAATTATATTAAAAAGAGGTTTTGAATTAAATTACAACATTTTACACTATTCATTAAAAAATGAACTTTATCGGAAAAATACCAAAAATTTACACAAAGTAAAATTTGATGTCCCGATTCTAAAGAAGAGTTTTATTTGGTCCAAAATAATTTATAAGATTGATCAAAACTATATTTAATGAAATTTCTCCATCAAAAGGCGATAAGTGAACCTTTAGTGAAAATTAGGGTATAAAAGCCTAAAATTGAATTCTTTCCGTATTTTAAGCCTTTATCTTTTATTTGATAAATGTAAAAACATTTAAAAAACATATATAATCATATTTTATTTATTTCTATCCATTTCCACCAATATAACGGCTATATGTTAACTACCATTTAAAATAATATTATTTTATTATTAGAGTGCAACGTAAGATTCCCAAGAAACTCGTTGTTGCGTGTTGGGTACGCCATTGAGCATAGAGTCCCATTTAAAGTCATATTAATATTTTATTCACAAATATGGATAAATATGAAAATTTAATATTCTTTATTTACCTGGGGTGTTACATCCTTCCCCCCTTCTGGGAATTGCGTCCTCATAATTTTTAAAATTGAGCTTGGAAACATCCTTGAAAGTCCCACATCGGAACAAGAGTCGGTAAAACAATCACTTTAAAATAAAGAAAGATAAGTACAAAGGTCACCCGAGTTAACCCATACTAGGATTCCATGTATGAAAACATGGACATGGAGGAGAAAACATAGGGTCATGTTCTGATTGAGAGTGATAGAAAACATGTTTAGGAGAAAGTTAACCACAAGAAAATCACAAACTTGTGATGGGTTAAATGGTATTCGATTCCCCAGTAGCAAAAGTTAATAGAAAACATTTTTGTTTTAAGTTTCTTTTTATTGAGGAATTTATTCATAAGGAAACATAATCACTTATCATGTTGACTTTTAACTTTTACTAGATTCCTTAATCAAACTCATATTTTTTTTTCCAAAAGAAAAGTATTTAGGGAGACTTGTTCGCATAAAGAGTATTATAATCAACTTCTATAGAATCACCTAATCCACCAAAGAGAACTATATACATCCCATGTATTTAGGATTTAACCAAAATCAAAACCAAAAAGGTTAGTACAAGGTCAGATAATCCAGAAAAGGATAACCCATTAGAAAGAAAATCTATTCTTAATCTCCAAAATTTGTCCAACAAAACCCAAAGTTCAACGAGGACCATCCGATAAACAATTTGTCCATAAAATTATTCAAAGTAAACCAATCTAATATTGAAACCCAAACATTTTGAAGGATTTAGTCACATAGTCTTCCAAGTTAAATCATAACATTTATCTCCAAACAACATCAGTTGCTCCTAAAGTCTCGCATTGAAAAGTAATTAACCTAATCACATATCCTCCATGATAGTTTAATCATTTTCATAAATAACCCAAAATAAACTTACACTTATTTCATAAAATCATATAACTAAAAATAATCAGTCAAACTAACCAGGTACTTCACATAGTCCAGTGGTAGGTGATAAATACCAGTCACACTTTGGTTGTGGATTCGATTCCCGCAGCTTTGTCCAACGCAACGGGTTGTCACACGGACTGCGTGTTGTCCTTTTTCCAAAACTATATAATTCTTAAATCATTCCCCAAAAAGGGATAAAATCATCAAAAATAACCATAACATAATTTAACCGCAATTTTATCTCATGCCTTTCACTTCAATCATAACATATAGTAACCCATAATTACCTCAAAAGTTAGGATCATATAAACCCAAATGGTTCTTTATAACTATGTCCACAAAAGAAAAGATAACTATTCCTTGAATAAAATTTGCCTATATTAAACATCAGGGTTATACATAATATAAAAATTCTTCTAATGTAACCCCATCATCAATAGAGACTTAATACTCTTAAGAATTTCACCATAACTCTTGAAGCCCTTATATGTTGACATCTTACTCATTCAACATTCTTCATGATTCATTAACCATTCCTTTCCAACTTATTCTAAAATACCTCTTTCCTACAAACAAAATCATGATTCATTTCCTAATATTCCAAAATAGGAAAACAGTAGTCATGAAATAATACATACCTTTGATTGGTCATTGTCAGTTTCTTCATCCTCTATCGGAATGGCATTAGGTATTGGTAAACGAACATTTGTATGCTCTTGGTGACCCCATTCACGAAACTTCTTCATAGGACATGTTTTTTCATAATGACCATGCACACCACATTTAAAACATTCAATTGATCCCTCAGAAAAAACTTCTTTCCCTTTCCTCGAGTCAACTTGATGATTCCTTTTTCCATGGCAGGTTCTTGCTTTATGACATTCATTTCCACTTCTATAGCATATTTCTGTCCCTTTGAAACATTTTCCTAGGTGTTTCTTTCCACATCTTTGACACATAGGTTTTTGAACACACTTACCTTTATGATTATTACATGTACTTCCGTAGGGATTTGTTTCTCGCATATATGATGCCTTAGAGAAATAACCAAGGTTTAGGTGGTCAATCATGACTCTAGATAGTTGGTTGAGGATAAACACAAGATTTCTCATTGCATCTCCCATATCATTCAGTTGCTTGCTCAAAAAACTGTCACAGTTTCCTTCACATCCACTGTTACTTTGGTGCCTACTAGATCCAGCCATTTACTAAGACCAAAAAGGTCAGTGTGAGTATATCAAAAAAAAACATCATTTACCAATGAGGAAGATAAACACTAATATATTCTTACTCATTCACTTTATCTAAAACTAGGACTCTTTCTGAAATCTTAACCATTATGGTAATATCACTTATGCTTAAAGAATACCCTAACCTCTAAAGTTATCTAAACCGACCTCTGATACCAACTATAAGGCCCCAGCCCTAAACCATACTTAATCTTGAGTTATTACAAGATTACACATTCAGGATATTTTTAGGTTTAGAGTTTTAGAGAATTAGATCATGAAACTTGCATTACATTCCACATTTAAACAAAGTGGTTACATAAAAGACAGTATTCATTCTTCCCATCAATGGAAACATATTTAAAATAAAACATGGATTTTTCTTGAAAAATCCTTGACACTATCATCACATCCTGTACCTTTCCCTTGACCTGTGAAAAACATTTCAAAAACTTGGGATGAGCATAAAAAGATCAGTAAGGTATACACAAAGAATGAAAACTATTAGTTTTTCAAACATCAAGTAAACCATGTATACTTTATCAAAGTAATACCTTCACCTTCATGAAGTAGTAAAAAACTCTTCACTGAATAAAACATCATTACTTACCTTTTTGTAACCAAAGGATTACCATAAAACCCATATAAAGAACACATAACATATATAAAGGTATCTTGGGACATAAACATACTTAAGTGGAATAACCATACGGTCAACTTCCACTCATATCACTTAATAGAATAGCCATACGGCCAATTTCAATACATACTTAATGGAATATCCATACGGCTGACTTCCATACCCAATGCATTGGAGGTTATAAAGTAACCACCCATCCTGGTATTCACGGCACCACCCGTCATATGGTTTATCACGTAACCACCCGTCAAATGTCCAAGTACCATTATAAAATCATAAGACATAAAACAAACATAATGGAAAGAACACATTTCCACACTTTGATCACAATATATCACTCAAAAATATTGACATAACAAATCCATTATAAAAACCATTTTCAATACCAAAATACATAAAAGATTATATGGTATTTATTTCATTTTAAAAACATTACATCTTGTTGAGGAAGCCAAAGACCAACTAATACTCGTGGCGGCGGAAAAATTCATTGTCACTATGTACGTTAAAAGAAACATTCCTTTTTGTTGTTTTGTAAAATGCTTCATAGAAAAAGATTCATTTTGTATAAAAGTAAAAGTCAAAGGGGTTTATACACCGTATAAAATAATGTTGTGTATAAAACGAAATATGCCTCAATGAAAGGAGATTGAGGCGAAGTCCATTACAAAGATAATTTTTAAATAAAATAGATCTATTATGTGTATTAACTATAAGTACACATAAATAAAGTAAAAATACAAGATAGTACATAATAATATCATGACATAATTTGAAAGTAGGAGATTAACCCAAAGAACGGAAATTGGGTTAAGAAGTTCCCTTACCTCGGCTCCGACTTGACTCGATCGTTCTTTAAAATCTTGAATAATAAACTTGAGTTAATTTTTACTTGATTAAGAACATTTTTAAAGTTCATTATTCCTTTTATATCACTTATTTACATGTTATAAACATTATGTAACCATTTAAGTTAATAATTTTTGTTTTGTCAATATTTGGTTCTTAAGTCGAAAGTGGACTTCTTACAATTACAAGTTTTTCGTGTGGTCAAAGGTTCTTTATATCCAGAATGACATTCCTGATTTGGATAGAATATATATCATATATATCCAGAATATAAATGTATTTATAATATTACATAATCATTTAGAGGTAAGAAATGAAATGCATCGTTCATGGAGACGGTAAGCCGTACGTACGCATGAATGCTACTTTCATTTCTTTGTCATATTAATGGAATTAAAACTAAATGAGAGGTATGTATATTTTAATTCTAGAATTATATTAATAATTTATATGTATCATTCATCATATATATCCATTATATACATGTACTTTTAATAGTACATTACATTTGGGGATAAGAAATGAAATGCACCGTTCATGGAGACGGTAAGCCGTACGTACGCATGAACGCTACTTTCATTTCTATCTCATAATTTAATGGAAAGAAATAATAATTATATATAGGTATATTATAATTCCAGTATAACATCATATATAATAACATTAAATCCATCCTTTATACGTCCCACATATGGCATTAACGAATCACATCACTTTGAGGGGGCGGTAGTCCGCACTTCCTTCAATGAAGATATCGCATTTACCCATAATGGAAACCATAAAGGTATGCCCAAAATGAAAAATACAGAAGATTAAGGAAAACATAAACATATTATATATCATATATAAATATAGTGTCATCTTAATGTCCACCTTTGAAGGTGTTAAAAGAATGTTGAACTATCATCGTTTCGGAAGGCAGAAATTCGCCATCCACGGAAACAATATGTTCTTTAACCATTAGATGTAGGTGTGTGTAAGTGTAGCTAGGATCATTCTTATAACAACATCCTAGTATATTTAGGGTACTTTATTTGTTACAAAAAAAAATTATAAAAAGAGTTTAGGGGGTTGGAGAAGGAAAATCGAACAAAAGGACTCAAAAGAAGACATTACCTTAAAATCGGGTAACTCCATTTGGTTTGAGCTCAAAGGCTTCCTTGGGAAGACTTCTTCCCAAAGTGAGGCTTCAAGGAGTAAGATAGGGAAGTGGAGAGACCAAATGGGCAGGGGTTGGCCGAGCCAAAGGATTTGGGAGTGTGAGTAAGGAGGTAGAGGTGGGGGCCTTTTATAAGAGAAGAGGAGGGGCATTCTTGTAAAGTTACAAAATGTTACATTATTTTCAAAAGAGTTTCGGATTTTAAAGGTACTACATTGATGTATTTCTAGGATAAGGTGATAAGGGTTCGAAATCAACTCATCCAATAGGCTTTGGACATGTTTAGGTCTTAGATATTACAGTATCCTTCCATTTTATTTAAATCGTTAAATAATGAGGTCATCGTTGCATCATCATGATGTCATAAATAATTTAATTTATTTAATGTCAAAAAATTATAAAAAAAATACCATGATGTAGGAAATCTTTTTAGATTTCTAATTAATATTTATAGTCAAATATCTGACTTGTATAACCCCATGTAAAAAAAATTTTAGTAAAACATCTCATGTGTGTGTCATTTTTATTTTAACATTAAATAAAAAGTTATTTATGTCATTTCCCAAATAATGTGGCTCCATGGGGTCCCCAAGTTGACCCATGGCTTGTCTTGGTCGGCCATGACACATCAAATAAGGGTAGGACATGTGTCAAGGTATTCTCAGTTTATTATAATGTCATTTTTTCCTTAAATTGCACTAATTACCTCTAATCGCGATTAAAAACTTAATAAATTACTATTCACCAAAAAATTATTTTAATCTTATTGAACCAAATTTTACTTCTTAATGACAACCATGTATGTCGGATTTTTGAAATTCAAAACACAGAAGTGGTAAAATTTCATTTAAACGAAAAATTAGTTTTTATAAGTACCACTTAGTGGTTTCACTATTCATCAAAAATTGAAGTTTTTCAGAAAAATACCAAAAATTCACCCTGAGAAATATTTGATATTCTGAATTCAAAAATGAAGTCTATTTTAAAAAATTCAAAAGATATAAGTCAAATTAATTAATTTAATAATTAATTCCCGCATTCATAAC
Organism: Viscum album; assembly: GCA_963277665.1. Classification (NCBI taxonomy): domain Eukaryota; kingdom Viridiplantae; phylum Streptophyta; class Magnoliopsida; order Santalales; family Viscaceae; genus Viscum; species Viscum album. Next base: position 125,994,802 of record OY728126.1, read on the forward strand.
AAATAGCGTGTTTTTATGAAACAATAAGTATCAAAAGATTGACACTAGTTTAAGTCTGATTTCAAAGTGAAATTAATTCCAACGACCACTATTGGATTTAACGGTAAAAATATATTCAAATTTCACTTTAAAACCAATTCAAAAGATAATCTAATCATATAAATAAATTATATTAAAAAGAGGTTTTGAATTAAAATACAACATTTTACACTATTCATTAAAAAATGAACTTTATCGGAAAAATACCAAAAATTTACACAAAGTAAAATTTGATGTCCCGATTATAAAGAACAGTTTTATTTGGTCCAAAAGAATGTATAAGAGTGATCAAAACTATATTTAATGACATTTCTCCATCAAAAGGCGATAAGTGAACCTTTAGTGAAAATTACGGTATAAAAGCCTAAAATTGAATTCTTTCCATATTTTAAGCCTTTATCTTTTATTGGATAAATGTAAAAACATTTAAAATATATATATAATCATATTTTAGTTATTTCTATCCATTCCCGCCAATACAACGGCTACATGTTAACTACCATTTAAAATAATATTATTTTATTATTAGAGTGGAATGTAAGATTCCCAAGAAACTCGTTGTTGCGTGTTTGGTACGCCATTGAGCATAGCATCCCCTTTAAAGTCATATTAATATTTTATTCACAAATATCGATAAATATGAAAATTTCATATTCTTTATTTACCTGGGGTGTTACAATTATAATGTTCAAGATAATGGATTATGGAGAAGACTATGTATTAGAAGATATCCATGATTTTTGATAAGTATAGAGTAATTGGTTTATCAGGAAAATAAATATGTTTCTAGATATTATAATTGGTCGTGGTTCTAGAATAGATTTACCTAGGGTTAACAACCCTTACATGGTCTCCATGACCAAACTCGAAGTTACCCGGTACATGAAAACATTCCATACTATGCACCTGATTTGATACTATTGGGGGATATTATTTTTTAAATTCATAAGATTGTTATGAACCATTATAAAGGGAACAAAAAAATTCCATAAGATTATATTTTATGAAATAGATCCTAGAAAACATAGATTTAAGCCTATAAATTCAAAAGTTAAGGAAATAAATTTAATTTATATGTTACCACATTAATTTTGTTGGATTATCCTTTATGTGTTTAATAGTTTAAAAGAATCATCCATAACATTCCTTTTTTTCTAGCCAGTGGAAAATAATTTGAGTAATCAAGCAATCAATCAATGTGACATGTAATGTTATGACTACCCCGAAAGAGATGTTCAACATGGTGGGACTAGGAATAAAGAACAATTTCACAATACACTTTCAGGTGACACAATTTCAAAATCGAAACATGGTTGAAGAGGAGTTTCCAAATCCCCCTAAGATAGAACATGTTGTGATTGAAATATTAATGTGACAAAGGCCTCTTACATTAAATATATCATCTGATCCCTTAATCATGGAACAATAGATGCATTCAGTTGAGAATATCTTCTCTGTCCTTCAATATTTTAAACAATAGAAGGTTTCACTAACTATTTATCAAATTGAGGGAGAATATGATAAGGGTTTGACATTGACCAAAAATAAAAAGCCTAAGAGATCAAAGCAATAGAGTGAATGGAATTATTGAAAATTATTTTCTATAAATATTTTCATCACACTATCTGATGTAAAATGGTAGATTATTTCCTTTACCTCATGAAAAAAGATGATGAATCTGTCGGGCGTATGATAAAAAATTCAAAATACTTTCATGATACACCTTTTACTTAGTCATTAACCTCGAATATACTGTTGATCGTTTCTCTAGTGAGATAAAAACTATTCTAAAAAATCACTTGTGTTCTGTGACATTGATAACTGTGAGGAAATTGTTTGATGATCCCTCAATGTTGAAATGGATATTAGAGAATCTCAAGGGTATCTCAAGGATAAGAAGAGTGATGTGGATTTTAATTCTGGTTTTCTGATATAGAAATCGATTGGTTCCATGGTATTTAAACATCCCTCTTATCAAATGTCTCGGAAAAAGAACGTCGAAAATTGACTAAGGGGATAAAAAATTCTTTAAGTGTGGGATGTAAAGAACATAGTTAAATATTTTCGACAGGAGAAACCCACTTATGAAAAGGAGGAAAGGAATGCTCTAGTCCACGCTTAAGGAATTTTTCATTGCATAAAGTACAAGGAACCAGGTCACATTAAAGCCAATGCACTAAAACAATGGTTTTCAAAGACAACCAAAAACCTCCAGGGTAGAAAATGACAAATATCTCCATCACAACCACCAAGGTGGATCCAAAAAAATAATTTGGTATAAGTACTCTAGTAATTTATTAAATAATAGAAAATGTACTTTTTGATTACAATTATACTCATTCCTTAATAGCATGATAGTTTAGTAGAACTATTCAACCACCACCACAATCTTAGAAGTAGATAATTCATTGAAAATAGAAAATGTCAAAATTATTTAATCCCAAGTATATAACTCCTCCCCTATCAATGTTTGTGGGATAGAAATTCCTGAGAACCATGTCATACTTCTTTTGGTGGAGTTTTATGTAATTCTAGGAAGGGATTATCATTTCCTATATAGATCCAAAATAAATTTCCAATAGGGGATAATCTCTCATTGTATTATGAATCAACCCCCAATCCTATACATTTATAAGGAGTTGTATGGATCATTTTTGGAACCATAATCTCAAGCATGGATATTATTTCCCTACAAGAAAGTGTATCTAGCTCAATTGACTAATTCCAATGATAGAAACATCATCTTAGACGTGCATATTGTGAAGGAATACACATATGTTTTTCCTGTGGAATTTTCTCTTCTTCCTTTTATCTAAGAGGTAAAATTTTCAATCGAGCTTATACCTAGGGCATCCCTAGTATCCATGATTCCATATAGAATGGATGTTGTGTTACATAAGGTTGTAAAGAAAAAATAATAGGAGAAACAAGATAATGGTTTCATTTGGCCTTGTGCTACACCATGGGTCATACCAGTCATTTTCATCCAGAATAATGATCGGTCAATGTTCCTCTTCACTAATTATCATGAGATCAACAAAACAATTATTAAGAAGAAGTATCATCTATGTTCGATTGATGACATGTTTTATCAACTACATGGTTCACAACACTTATCCAAGTTGGATCTTCAGTCAATATGTTATCTAGTAAGGGTGAAGAAGGAATATATCCCAAAGTCTACATTTCGTACTACATACAAGCACTATGATATTAGAGTGATTCCATTATAACTCACTAATGCTTCATCAATATTTATTAACATGTTGAAGATAGTCATTAAGATCACCTAAACATATTTTTTGTAGAATTTAATGATGATATATAATATACACTAAAATCAAGGGGGTTATGAATAGTATTTGAGCACTATGCTAAGGATCCTACCAAAGGAGAATCTTCATGATAATTATAGAAAATGGGAGTCCTACTTAAAGTAATTACCATTCATGGGGTATATCATTAGAAGAAATTGAATAGCTATGGACCCTTCGTAGATGGAAGAAATTAATTGATGGTTATGGCCAACATCTATGATAATTATATGGGGTTTACATAGGTTATCTGAGTATTATAACTGATTTTAACAAATTTCTCATGATTTTCAAATTAACATACCAACATAACTCAAAAAGTTGTGAATTATTTCTCGATTCATGAATAATCGGAATTCATTATGGATCTTAAGAATAGGATTATCACTACACTAGATATCACCATAACAATAAGTGGGAAAACATTTTTCGTACACAGTGATACTTAAAAGAATTTCTTAGGTTTTATACTTTTGAAAAATGAAAAATTGATAGCCTACACTCAAGGTAGTTGAAAATTCATGGGCACAGCTATCCCTCACATGAATTGGAGTTGGAAACTGTGATATTTGTGTTGATAATCTAGGGGTTTTATCTCAATGTGGAGAAGTGTGAGATATATACTAATCAGAATAGCCCAAAATATATATTCACATAAAAAGTGAATAATATGTACCAACAGATATTTTTTGATATCATCAAGGATAATGACATATAAATCCATTACCATCATGTTAAAGCAGACAAGATAGGAGATTCCCTATGTAGAAAAATATCATGCATCATTATCAGTATTGAGAATTTAGAAATATAATATATTTTTAAAGATACAAACAATGTACATGGGAATAATTAAGGAAGTAAAATAATCAATCCTTTCTAAAATTATTTATCAACCATTTATAATGGTAAAAATAAAAAATGATCAAATAAATGATGTGGAAATTCATAAGAAGGTGGAATCCATGAGAATTCGGAAATTCTCATTGATTATAATTGATGAATAATGAATTTTGAGATTTGGGTCCTAAATATGTGTTCCATAAAATCCTATGTTAATGAAGGAACCATTTCATGATTCAAATAGATCAACATTCTCTATTCACTCATGAATCACAAATATGTATCAAGATGTTCTTGAGAACTATTAGTGGGACAATATGACAAAGGATATTGTTGAATATACATAAAAGTTCTTGGTATGTCAATATGTGAAGTATAAAAGGCATATGTATAAAGGGATGATTAAACCATTACTAATACCAAAAAGGAAATGGGAGAACATTACTACAGACAATATCATCAGACTTCCAAATACATCAAGGGGAAACAATGCTATATGTGTTATTTGGCATCACCTTTCAAAGACATGTCACTATATTGAAATTCAATAGGGATTTTCAATGGATCAAATTACCCAGATATAAAACAGATAGGTGATAAGCTGAGATGGAGTACCACTATCGATTGGATTTTATTGAGATCCATGATTCACATCCATGTTCTAGAAAAGTATACACCATGCTCTAAACAGTATGAATAACATTAGTACGGCCTATCATCCTTAAACCAATGTCCCATCTCAGTGGACTATTTAGACACTATGAGACTTGTTGATACAATTTTCAATATACTTTAAAAGCATATAGACCAAAATATATCATTGTTCATGTTCTCTTATAACAACAGTTTCTACTCGAGCATCGAAATGGATCCCTATAAATACCATTAGGTGAAGATGTGTAGAACACCTACATATTGTGATGAATTTAGTGAATGATAACTTCAAGGTTTTAAAATTGGTGATAAAACGATAGAAAATTATAATACCATGCAGCAGCACATCAAGGCTGCTCAGAGTCAACATAAGAGCAATGTTGAAAATCGTCAACAATACCCAGGGATTGATGTTAGAGACATGGTATTCATATACATATCTCCATGGAAGAAAATGATGAGATTCTGGATGAAGGGAATTCATAGTCTATGATACATTAGCCCCTTTTAGATCCTTGATCATATCAGAGTAGTGGCCTATCGACTAGGACTCCCACCAAACCTATCTCAAGTGGATGATGTATTTCATGTATCCTTCTTGAGAAATTACATACCATGGCCATTACATATACTCAATCGAAATGTGGTACAGTTGGTTAACGATCTATCATATAAGGAGTAGTCGATTAAAATCATAGATCATAGAGACAACATTTAGTGAAATAAGAATATGAACCTTGTTAAAATTTAGTGAAGAAACTGAATGTTTGGAGAAGTGACCTGGGATCAAAAGGAAGTGATGAAACATAGTAACCCTCACATATTTTAATCTGGCGAATGAAAATATCTAGAAAAAAATTTCTTAAGTGGTAAAATGGTAATGACCCAAACTGTTGTAAAATAGAATTCCCTGTTTTTTAATTTAATTTTTTATTAAGTAATTCTGTTATAAAAAAACATATATATCGATTTTTTTATTATATAAAATCAGATTTAGAATACATTTTTGGTGTCATTATCATTGATAACATAGCTATTGAATAGTGAACACCTGATTAAGTTAAATGTTGGGTTTTAACAAATCAAATTGACAAAAACAAATGATGTAATAGCCTTAACTAGTAGGAAAATACACAATATATTCCATTTATCAGTGCTTCCAAGGGAGATAAAATTTCTTTTCTTGTCCATTGACCAAACCAAATATGAGATCCAACTACATAAAAATTATTGAAACTATTTAGTACAGAATTTCATGCTCTTTGAGACAACATCCCAAACCATGTGCATCAAACCACCACATGAAATTCCCAACATCACACAACTTACTCTTAGGTAGTTTTCTAGTGTACTAAAGGGATATGTATCAAAACCCTATCAATATTAAAATGAATTTATTTTGTATAGAATAATAATATATTTTCATCATATAAATTTTACTTAGTAAATGATTTTTATTTTGATATATTAAATCAAAACATTTATTTTTGGTCAACGTTCAAATTAAATTAATTAATTTATTTATTTTTTAAATAAATAATATTTTAATATTATTATTAAATAATTTTAATGAAATATAGAAGATAATATAATTTTCATTATGACCATTATATTTTTTATATGGGTTAGAAAACTAATATTATAAAAAATCTAGCATTTTATAATAAATGTCAATTTTATTTGAAATGTGAAAGTTTATAAAATTATATTTCTAAATTTAATAATATTTTTGGAATCAGAGTTGTTAAGTTACCCTATGGTTAATTTTTTATAATTTTCTGAGAAAGTCGATGTTTAAGGTAAGAAATAAATCTTATTTAAATAAACATTGTGTTTTATGAAATCACAATTAATCAAAAGTAAAGTAATAATAACTCTAAATTGGATCCTTGACCAATTAAATGTCCTAAATATAAAATAATGTGTTTATATGTTTATTTAATTTATTTTTTAAATCCATTATGAATCCTCCAAATCTTATATTATATTTTAATGTATTAAAATCTGTTCTTTAAAAGTTAGACTGGCCTGAAAATAAGAAAGGGAATTATTTAAATATGTTCTGACCCTGACCTTATAGAATAATAAAAACTACTAATATATTGTAGAATCCATTGAAACATAACATGGGTTGTTTTGTGGCATTGGATATTTTATTATGTAGTGTGAAAACCCAAAATAATAAAGAAATAACCCCTATTTGAAATATAAATGCTCCCAATATACCATTTATCATCACAAAAACTCATTGGATTATGTCTATAATTAGACCTAAAATCTCTATAGTCATCCCATGGTCCCCCCAATCTCTCATGAAGCTCCCAACATGATTTTATAGTCACAGACTCAAGTAAAGGATCCTCACCCTCCTCTCCTCATTTCAATTCAAGTACCTCCTTTGGAATTTTTCATTTAATTGAACTTTTTATGAAAAATATTTATAAACATACAATACTATCCAATTAATGTTAATTTAATGATATATCATTTATTAATTTTTATTTTGACGTTTACCTTAGTCGTTAATATACTGAAATTTCATAATCTATTTTTCCCATCTCATTTCCAATCAAACACTTGTTTTATGTTATATCTCATAAATTACATATTATTATGTTGGGATATACTATTAAATACAAAAATCACTTTAAATTTATTTTAAAAATGTCGATATCACCCTTTAATCTCATTAATCCTTCAATTTTTATTATGTAATCCTATTACCATACTAAAAAAATTAGGATTCTTTTCCTTATTCAGGATTCTTTATTATCTTATGTGTTATATTTATAATTTATAATGTTTGATATTTTTTTTTTCAGGTCTTTATTTTTTCCCATTTGAGCCTATGTGATGATATACCCATTTATCAATCATCACCCCTTTTTTTTGAATACTTATGTGATGTAGTCAAGCCGTAAAAATTTCATCATAATTTTCCTTGACAAAAATAATATGTATTAAATACCTAACATATTTACTATCAAGGATTTTTACATAAATGTACATATTATTTTGATTGGGGACTTGTATATATGTATTCCACTCTCCATAATCATGGAATAAAATATTATGATTAATGAATCCATGTTGTATGATCTATGTTGAACACATAAGTATGAGAACAAAATTAATGTTATAGTTGCGCCTTTAATTATATATCCATCCAACGAATTGGGTAATTTTTAGTGTCACAATACATCATGTTGGTTCAAGGAGTGAACCTCATTACTTTATGGTACCTTTTCACCAAGTATTATTGGAGTTTTATCGATGAACTATATTTATGATTCTATGTTTTAAGTTATTGTCACATATCCCATGTTATTATTATCATGTTATATCACGACTAATTGTTCCTATATATGATTAAAAATCTTTTTATTACCCATTTATATGGATATTCTATAACATGTATGTGTCACTGTGATATTTTATGAGATAGATTATTTTTAATTTCTTTTATGTCTTGTGTTATATGTTATACTATAAAGCATTGAGATGAGAACGAAAAAGGTCATAATGAACAGAGAATGAAATAGATAGTAATGATATGATAAAAAAACAAATCTCAACGAGATGAGAATGAAAAATATCGTAATGAGATGATAAAGAAATAAATAAGAATTATACAATAATGAATCAATTTTTAATGAGACGATAAAGAAAAAAATCATAATGACCTTAAAAAGAAATAGATTGTAATAAAGCTATGAAATAAATATATTTTAATGAGCTTAGTATTGTATAAAGAGATGATGTGGACAATCATGAATTCAAATTTTGAGTAAATATAAGAGAAATATAAGTAGGTTTGAAGATATCGAAGTTTATATTTTAAAAGTGAGAGTGTTTTTTCAGATTTAGATATTTGATGAAGTGGGGAATGTTTACATGTTTTCCACCATTTTTTTCGAGTCACCTATAAATACATCATCATATCATTTTATCCTTTAAAAATTTAATACACGTGAAAAAGGTAGAGCACTGGAGAACAAAAAGGTGAATGTTCCCATATATTTGAAGAAGAATTGAATTAAACATTTTATTAGAGTTTTAGATATATAGATTTATAAGGAGTTTATAGTTTATAAAAAATCAGATCCAACGACCTTATTTTAAGAGAATCAGATCCATAAATAACATATCTAGAGATTCAGATCATGCATTATTGTATACAGAGAATTGAATCCAACATTATCGTATTATGTGATTGGATAAAGAATCATCATATGTAGAAAATAGGATTCATAATCTTGAATCAATGTTCTGAGAGAATCATATCTAGCATCATTGTATTGAGATAATTTAATCCATTCAAATAAAACTGATGATTCAGATTGTGAAACTATGGAGCATATTCAACAAAGTCTTTAATCATTTGTATGGTTTAATTATTTATAACAGAAATTATTAAACTAATGAGAGTCAGTATAATCTTTCCTATTGGTTGATAAAAGGTTTCTAAGAATAGTTGGCACAAGTTGTATTAAATCATTCTAAAAAATGGATTTCTATAGAACCACAGTAGTGTCTATGAAATGGTTATAGGTTCTATCATTGAAGAAAAACCTTATAAATATTGTGTTCTTTACATTATTTCTAACTTAGGCATGCAGGATTATTTACAAGAATTTGATAATGAAATACATCATAACTTATCATAGCTGTTATGTTTCTAAATGTTTTTCAATGTATAAAAAGTTATTAACAAATTCAACCACCCATTTTAGTTGTTATTAAATCTGTTATAACATAAATTGGTATCATAGAAAATGTTCCCATGTTAATTATTTATCATGTATAATATAAATGTTGTCAATAGTAGAGGAATCCCAACATTTTATAGAAAAAAATTAATGTGAATGAAAAAATCAGATGATTCCTTATATCTTATCGCTTGGCCAAGATGTTATTTATGCTACTAAAATTAGGTTTCCACCTATTGAGAAAGATTCTCCTATGATGTTTGTTGATAAGATAAATATAGATGTCGAAGGAAAGGATATAAATTCAATCCTAATGTCCTTATTAGATAATTTTTACTAGAAGTATAGGTGTCTCAAAAAATCCAAAATATCATTGGACAAGATGGAAAGTATTTTTTAGTGAATGAAAAAATTTATGGAAGAAATGTTTTAAAAACTGCATAGTATGTATAAGGAAATTAAAATGAGAGATGAATAAATAATTGATGAATACTTCACTAGAGTAAATGAAATTATTTTCGACATTATAAGATTTAATGATGTCTAGGAAAATTCTAAAATTGTGAGAAAACTTATGAGAAAATTTTTAGACATGTTTGATTCAAATATTTCTTCATTATATGATAAAGATGAATTATATATTGATGAATTGAATAACGTTTAAATTACTTATAAAAAGAGTAATTATCCAATGTTTAAAAAGAAGATGATGGAAGAAATGGATTTTGAAGAAATGAGGAAGCTGAAAATACAAGATGTTGAAGAATGTGATCATTGTGAATATGAAGATATTTAGGACGAAAAGTTAACCAAAAACATAATGTCTCTTATATCCATGAACTATCGAAGAGGGAGAGGAATGTATGGAAGAAAATATTCTATCAAATATGATTAGTGTGGTCAAATCCGACACATTTCTGTAAATTTCCCCATGATGAATTCTATAGAATATTGAAATGATTCTGATGGAAAACCATTATGGATGAAGTGGTACAGAAGTGATAAAGAATAGAATTCTTCTAAAAGATAAACAATAAATTTTCAGGAAAAAATAAAAGAATAAATAGTAATAAAGTTGAATCGAACTCAACTGAAATCAATTCATATGAATATGAATGTTTACAAACATTAAGAATCTTTATTGAAAAATTTTAGAAGACAAAATATTCCTCAAATAGTGAAGAAGGTGGTGAAAAATACTATAGGGAGTATCAACTGATAACCGAACATGTTTCATGACATGAGAAATAAAACTCTGAAGAATGAAATTAGATTTATAAAGATGTTTTCCAAGATGTTTTTTCTGGAAGAAAATATGCAATAAAGAATGCAGAAGAGTACATATAGGATATTTTAAGTTACAAACATATAATTACTGAATTGGAAAAGTTGATTAATGATCATTATATGGTGTTGGAAACTACAGACGAAGTAGTTATCAAGTTTCAATCAAAACATCATGAGTCCAAAAGAGCCTTATGTTTTATGAATGAAAACATCAACAATGTTTTTGAGGTAAAATCTATGACTTTTAATGATTGTAACACCCCATTATTCTACAGTATGTTTACCTTTGAAGAATTCAATAGCTTGCATTGTACGCAACTTTGATAATCTAATACACCACGTCTAATAAAAGTAGCTGTTATGAATAGTAATAACCACTTTTTAAAATTATAAAAATTTTATTTTTTAAAAAGGACTTCATTTTTGGATTCGCAATATTGAAATTAGCTTAGGGTGAATTTTTGGTATTTTTTCTGAAACCCTTCAATTTTTAATGAATAGTGAAAAACAATGAGTTATTGTTTAAAACTGAATTTTTATTTAAATAATTATTTATTTTATTTACATTTATATTATGTAAAAATAGATACATAATACCTATATATGTTCAATGTAATTAATTGGAGTCAGATTATAATAATTTTAGATATATAAGAATTTTATTAAACATTCCACCGTCTTTTACCCACCTCCTGGGAGAATTTTTAAATTCACAATAAACTTAATTTTACCACTTCTGTGAGTGGAATTTAAAAAATATGAGAGACACGGTTGATATCTTTATGAAAAATGTGGTTCAATAAGATGAAAATAATTTTTGGTGAATAATAACTTTATACTTTTACTTACCACAATTAAAAGTAAAAAGGTTTTTTAAGGGTAAAAATGATATTATTATTACCCTAACACATGTCTTAATTCTATTGGATAAGTATAATTCCACCAAAAAAATCCTTAATAATTAAATATGATCCTTTTTGGTCCACTTGGATTAGATTAGGACACTTATTTTTATTATTTTTTAAAGAAGAGTTAAAAGAGTTAAAATGAATGTTTAATAAGTAAAACATTTTTAATATAGGGTTATACATAATATAAATTCAACTATAAATATTCACCAGAAAGATAAGAAATTTTACTAAATAATTTGTTTTTTATTTATATTTTTTAGAACTTAAATAATTTAATTTATTAATTACATAATGATGATGCATTAATAACATAATTAATGAAATATTAAAATAAATGATATTATATATATCCAAATAAATGTATTATGAAACTTTTTTTGAATGAAACTAATTTTATAGGTTAATATGACATATTAAAGTTGTTTAGATGAATTTTTTTGATTAAATAATTCTTATATAAATTTAGAAAAATCCAAACACCAAATAGTGTAAAATATTGACATAAAATAGTTTTTTAAAAAAATATTATATTATTAATTGATATTCTATTTCTAAAAATATAAGGTTTACCCAAAGGAATTATTTAATGATAGGTGTTTTATTAATGAACCACTTTGTGTTCTCTAGGAAGTATATAGCATGTTTATTAACCATATAATATAAAAATACAATGAGACATGGTGAATGTCAAACTATTTAACCGAGAGTTAAATCTAAAAGATAAAGTTAATATAGTGGCCCAAACCTATCTAAAACCTAGGTGTTGAGTTTTTTCCAGCCCATCCCTACCTTATACTTTAAATAATAATTTTTGGAGCCATTAGAAACGGAAAATGATTTTATTATAAAATAATATTTCTAGCTTTTCCTAAGGTGCCCCTCACCCCTCTTATAAAAGGGAACTCCCCCTTCTCTCTAATTCACACCTTCAATGCCATTTGGCTCAGAAAAAAACTTCCCAAATACCCTATAAATAGTCCTACAATCATCCTAGAGGCCTTCCTTTAGTCAAAAAGCCATCCTACAGATCCCTTTTGATCAAATCAATAGGAAGAACCTGAAAAAGAGGTAAATATCTCACCACCTCTTTCAAATTCCTTTCTTCTTCCACTTCATCATTCATTGTTGTTTCTAATATAAAATAATAACTCTATTATATTTTATATACTGTGATGTTATTATAAATATGGTACAACCAAATTAGTTATTTTAACCATCCTTTTAATGAAATGTCACAATATGTGCGTACGTACGACTTGCCGCCTCCAAGTTGTGTTGTAATTGTTATTCAATACATTATTATTTTTATGGATATAATAATGATGTGTAATTGATTTTAATATTAAATATAACATTATATTGATTATGTATATATTATATACCATCCAATTATTTATTATTTTAATATCAAAAGAATTATATTTTTGCTCCTGCGTACGTACGGATTACCGTCTCCACGAACACGATGTGATTCATTCCCCATCGTATCCATTCAGGACTAATTTTAATTTTTTGATTAAAAATAATGTTTAAAGACTTGATATCATTCTGTATATTAATAAGATACATCCCATCCATAACAAATATGACTCACATCACAAATAATATAATGGAAAATATATTCATTAATAACCGAAACAAATATAATACTATGAGATTATTAACAAGGAAATGTTAAAAGATCATATATGATTTCATATTAATGTATATGGTTATTGTGTAATTTAATAACAATTATTTCACAATTATAGCGGAGGATAACAAACCATAGACCAAGGAAAAGGACAAGTTAATGGTTAAGTTCACAATCTATTCATTATATGAGGTTATTTATACGTAATTATCTACTAGGACCTCTTTATCATCCACATCCATGTTTTTAAAAAATATATTTCAGAACTTTTTTACAATATACTAGACAATGGGTTAATGATATTTATACCCTTATATGTTTTGAATGGAATCTTTCTGTTGTTTTCTGAATAAGGTACGTTTTGGCCTTTTCAACAAATTTAATGTAAGAATGTTTTTTTAACTATTACAGAGGGTGATGCTATTTTTAGCCATTATAACATTATAAAAGCTTCCCTTAAATGCTTATAATAATATTTTCGATGTAATGTTTTTTTATAATTATGTGACTCTTAAATTATTTCAAAATAGAAAAAGATATTTCCCTAAAAAGGATTTTGATTTCATCTATGTCAACATAATTTGATGGATTTTAAGTTTATTTGAAGTTGATATATAATGATACAAAACATCCATATTGTATTTAACTTTTGTGATATGATTGAATGTGGATGTGCTATTTTTAAACCATTCATGTTTTATGGTTAAAGTATTGACATTTTGAATGCTAGTTTTAATATGAATGTTTATGTTATATTTCATCCTTTTTGTATGAGGAATGTATTGGATTTAGTAAGTGACAGGTGGAGCCCACTATAGCTCCTCGATGCATCGGTAGTTCTAATGATATGATTAGACGTGGAATTGGCTGAGGCCAATTCCACATTTTTTATATGGTTTTGTCCAAGGCCTTAATAATTTTTAGACGTCTTGGCCGAGGCCTTGACAAAATGTTTCAGAATGTTCGGGATTACACATTCCCTCATTATGAAAATATTGTTCATGGTTCATGTGGTCATTTGACTAGTAGAATACCCAAGATTATGTTTTTTATGGAATTATTTACTCAGCTCATATTCCTGTCATAAATGTATTCAGGTTTATTATTGGTAAAGGCATGTGTTTTCAATTATTCACCATGATTAATATTTATGTTATATTCCGCTGTATTGTATACCCTTACTGAGTATTTGAGATCACCCCTTTCTTATGTTTCATTTTCCCAGTATATGAAGAAGGTAGTTATGAGTGAATTGCAGGCATAATCTAGGAATCTTTGATGTTTCTAATGGAATATATTCATGTTGAATTTCTTTTCAAGCTGTAAAGATGAACTGATGTATGAAACTTGTTTCTAATAATACTAAATTGATCGGTCTTTCGAGACATGATTTCCTTGTGATCATTCCAATGATATGAAATAATGCACTGACTCTGGGTAATTATGTTCGAGGAATTACAGTTGGTATCAGAGAAAGTTTAGTAAAATCTTTGGAAACTTGATTTAGATAAACTCTGATTCGATAACGTAGCCCTAAGATAGACATTGAGGAATAGTATATAATAACATCCTAGAATTTTGTTATTGAAGTGATTTTGTATGTTTTCCAAGAAATACATCTTTATCTAGATACAAGTAGGTAGAGGCGGCTCTGAAACATATGTACCTAGGGTTAAAACCCAAAAACACCGCTTAGAGCTAGACTCGATCAGAAATTGGTGCAGGACAATGGGCCTTGATGCACTCTTGTTTATGACACTCCCAGGGAATATGATTAGGACAATTCTATTTTTATTTAGAAACATTTATGAAGGGTTTATGATTATATACTTCATTAATGAATTTTTTTTATGATTATGGATTATATCCATATACTATTCATTTTATGTTAAGTGTTTTACATGTTTGGATTTATGCATTTCATTTCATAAACTAATCTATTTTTTTCCATTGTTTAGAAATGGCTCCTAGTGGAAGGAATGGAATCTGTATCAATGAACACACTCCATTTAGGGATTTCCCTCCTACTCAAGATAATTATAGTGGAGCTGGTGATGCAACTCGTGCTGATCAGTTAATCACCATACTGGGATAGCTCACTCAGGTTATAAATAACAACCTTTCATATGTGGAGCACCATGATCCACAACATAGAGGATTAATGTTAGATTGCTTCATGAGGAAACAACCACGGACATTCAATGGGAGAACAAATCCATTAGTTTATGAGTAATGGATAAATTTCATAGAGAAAATATTACACACTTTGGGGAGTAGGGAAAGGGAAAAAGTTGTCATGTTAGTTTACCACCTCACTGGAGATTTTTATCGATGGTGGTCGTTAATTCATAACAAAAAGGAAGAAGAGGAAGTATCAAATATGGAATGGAGAGAGTTTAAATAAATTTTCTTATAAAAATAATTTCCTCATTACCATCAAACGTATATGAAAAGACAATTTCTGAGTCTGAGGTAAAAGGAGGATGAGAATGTCACAAAGTATGAGGATTACTTTACAAGGTTAGAAAGGCATGCTACCGATTATATTCATAACCCAAGAAGTAAGATTGATCATTTCTATGATGGGTAAAAACCATTTCTTCATCAAGAATTAGTATCACAATCCTTCTCATCATAAGAAGATATTGTCTCATGTGCTATCAAGATAGAAAAGAAATTCTATATGTCTTCTGCCTTTATTGAAAATAAAGAGAAGAAGAGATCTTCTGAACACTCTGAGAAAGGAAATAATGAAATAGGGAAGAAGGGAATAATTGAATTTCCACACTGTTATTATTGCAGATGTAAGCACCCTAGTGCCTGTCTAAAAGGAAAAGGAGTATGCTACAAATGTTGATAGAAATTCCATATTGATCATGATTGTAAGGGAATGAAAGGGGCTACCAATGTTCAATGCTACAATTGCAGGGAGATGAGACATTATGCAAATGAATGTCCTAAGCATCAGGGAAACATAACTCAGAAAAGGCCAAGGGATCAAGGTCAATCTTATGTGATCACTACTGCTGAGGTTGATACTTAGAAAGATGTAGTGGAAGGAAATTTAATTTTTTCCTCAAGTTTAGAAAATTTATTATTTGATTCGGGATCATCTTATAGTTTCATATCATCCCATTATTCAAGGAAAATTACATGTTTCCAATTTGATTTAACAATGGAGTTGTCAGTCAAAAACTCCTAAGGGATGTATCATTGTAACAATGTTTTGTGAATCAGTCCCCATTAGAGAACATAAATGTTCTTTATCTGCTGATATCATCGTCATACCAAATATTGAATTTGATATAATCCTCGGTATGAATTGGATTTCAGACCATGATGCGAAAATTTATTGTAATAAGAAGTAAGTTACAATTTTTGATGATGATGATAAAGAATACCTTATCTTTAGAGAAGAATCGTCACCACCTGATTCTTATCTAGATCCACCCCAAGTAGATCAACTAAATTCAATTATTGTGGAGGAAGAGAATGAAATAACTATGGGTGAGGAAATGAATGATCAAATAGAGGATTTACCTATTGTGAAACTATATGTTGATGTATTTCTAGAAGATCTACCAAGATATCCTACAGAATGAGAAATTGAGTTTTCCATTGATTTAATTCCTGGTCCAAGGCCCATATAGATGAACCCTTACAGAATAGACACTATGGAATTAGTGGAACTAAAGAAACCACTAGTGGAATTGAGTAATAAGGGATTTATTTTACCTAGTTTTTCTCCATGGGGAGCCCCTGTCCTTTTTGTTATGAAGAAAGATGGATCTATGAGGATTTGTTTCGACTACAGGGAAATATATTCTATAAAAATAAAGAATAAGTATCCCCTACCTCACATTGATGATTTATTTTCCAACTGCATATAGCTCAATACTTTTCATTGATTTAACATCAAGTTGGATACCATCAGTTGTGTGTGAATAAGGAAGACAACCCGAAGATAGCATTTCGAACCAGGTACGGGCATTACAAGTTTAAAGTAATTCCTTTTGTATTGACTAATTCACCCTTGGACTTCTTGGATCTAATGAACATAGTTTTCAAGGAATATCTCGATTATTTTGTAGTTTTATTTATTGATGATATCTTTGTATACTCCAAAATCTATGAAGATCATGAATATCACATGCACATAATTATGAAGAGTCTTAGAAGACATGAATTGTATGGGACGTTTAGCAAGTGTGAATTCTGGCTTCATGAGATTTCTTTTCATGGCCATATTGTCTCCATGGATGGAATCTCTATTTATCGTTCTAAGAAAAGATCAATACAATAATATCTATCACCTAAGAGTATAATAAAGGTACGTAGTTTTATTGGCATAGCAGGTTATTATCGGTGTTTCGTCGAGAATTTTTCCTGATTGGGTAACCGATTAACAAAGCTCACACGAAAATGGGTTAAATATATTTGAAAAAACGAGTCTGAGGGACGTTTTGAATAATTGAAGAGAAGATTATTCAATTCTCTTATATTGACTCTACCATCAGGGAATGATGGGTTCATTATTTATAGTGATGCATCAAAGAAAGGACTTGGTTGTGTCCTTATCAAGAATGATAGGGTTATTGACTATGCATCACGGAAGCTGAAAATTCATGAGAAAAACTATCCTACTCATGATATTGAGGTATTAGTAGTAATCTTTGCTTTGAATATTTGGATACACTATCTCTATGTTGAAAAATGTGATATTTATACCGATCATAAGAGTTTGAAGTATATTTTCTCACATAAATAACTAAACACGAGGTAATGGAGATGGCTTGAACTACTCAAGGATTATGATTTCACGATACACTACCACCTGGGGAAGGAAAATAATGTGGCAGATTCTATGAGTAGAATGTATCATGGAGTTTTGAATAAGATGAGAGTTGAAAAGTATTCTATATATATGGATCTAGTAATGATGGATATGGGAATCACCATGGAAGGTGAAACATCAATACCTTTTCAAATGGTTTCCAAACCATCTTTACTATAAAGGATATAGAGTTCTCAAACCGGTGATAAAGTGTTTCAAAAGAATAATAAAGTTGTGAATGATGGGAGATTGAGTTAATTTGTGTGTAAAGATGGAATTTTGAAAATCAGAAAGAGACTTTGTGTTCCTGATATACCTGATCTGAAAAGTGAATTTTTAGATGATGCTCATTGCTCCAATTTCTCTATACAACCTGGGAGCACCAAAATGTATAGAGATTTGAAAGAACATTTTGGGTGGGACAACATGAAGAGGGAGATTACTGATTTTGTGTCAAGATGTATGGTTTGTCATCAAGTGAAATCTGGAAGGAAACAAACTAGAGGAGTAATGAAACCTCTTCCAATACTGGAGTGGAAATGTGATAATATTATGATTGAATTCATAATGGGACTACCAAAGACTCATAGATGTAATGATGCGATATGGGACATTGTTGATCGTCTTACCAAGTCCGCACATTTTCTTACTATAAGAGAAGATTTACCACTTTAATGTCTAGAATGACTATATATTATTGAAGTTGGAGTCTTTATGAAGTACACCTATTGATTGTTTCTGATCGTGATCCACATTTTACATCATGATTCTGGAAAATTCTTTAGAAAGCCCTGGATACTGAGCTTCATTTGAGCACTGCCTACTACCTCCAAAGTGAGGGACAATCAGAACTAACTATTAAAACCTTATAAGACATATTGAGATCATGCTCACTTAGCTTTCAAGGTATGTGGGATCAATATTTACCTTTGGTAGAATTTTCCTATAATAATAGCTTCCATTAAATTATTTAGATGGCACCATAAGAAGCGTTATAAGGAAAGAGTTTTCACACACCATCTTGTTGGGATGATGTTGGTGAAAGAATTCTTCTAGGCCCAAATCTTGTGGAGGAAACGATGGAAAAGGTGAAGGTAATCCAAAACCACATCCAAGTAGCTCAAATTAGGCAGAAGAGCTATGATGATAACCAAAGTAAGGATTTGTAATTTCATGTAGTAGATCACGTTTTCTTGAAAGTATCACCATGGAAGGGTGTTATACATTTCAGTAATAAGGGAAAATTTAGTCCTATGTACATCAGACATTTCAAAATTCTAGAACAAATTGAGGTTGTAGCTTACCATTTGGAAATGCCGCCAAGTCTCTCCAATGTTCACGATGTGTTCCACGTATCACTATTAAAAAAATACATGATTGAAAAAATTCATATAATCACCTATGATGTAATAGAACTGCAACCCGATCTGTCTTATTACAAAGATCTGTCATGATTCTTGATACAATAGAACAAGTGCTGAAAAACCGGACGACACGTCTGGTAGAAGTTCTATGGAGAAACCATAAGATGGAAGAGGTAATGTGTAGAGACCCAAAGCATGACATACAGATACATTACATTAATTTTTTAGAATACATAAAACATAACAAAAAACAGACACCAATGGACCGTAATAGTTTAGTGTCTTTGGAAACTTGGAACATAATCTTCTAATCTTGGTGAAAGATCTTCAACATCTCCCATAAAGATCTTCCATTTTTTTCTTCACTAAAACCATTATTTATATCCTAAGGAAAAGAAAACATATAAAGGGTGAGCTCAAATTCTCAGTAAGGTTAAGCATGGAGAAAATAAAACAAACCATATACATTTGAACTTCAAAACATGAACATAAATTTTAATCGTCAAAATCTTGTGTTGTGAAATAAATCTTGGCAGTATGTAAGGAATAGATCATAAAGGAACATAAATCATGATAAAATAGCATGGGAATAAAACATTAAATTGTGGAAACCATTAAGAACATGATATTCTTTCCATAGTATCCAAGGCATTGCTGCCAAGACCATCTTAGTGGACAAATTCCCTTTCTGAATCGAGTTCACTCCTCATTCCAGTCATGTATTACTGAACCAGATTAACTTACCATTCCATCCATGTCTATCTCATGAGATATAAATCATTAACAAATTAATGGAGGGAGATATACGTCCCACCCATCTCATAATGAAATCATTCTTGTGTGTTCCACAATATAAACATAAATCATTAATCATAACCCAAAGAATAAAATGGGTTCCATAAACATCATCCCATCATAACATAATCCATATAAAAAAATGGATTTCACTCATCATAAGAAAAGTGAAACCTTGTAAATCATAGAGACATTATACTTGAAACATACACATAAGAAATAATGTCATATTAGATGGAAATGGTTTTGATAAAACACTTGAAATTAATTCTTGAGGAAAATATCATTTCTTCTTCAAAATCATTTTCTTTTAACAAAATTCCATGAAAATTTAAAACAAAAGGATTTTGTTGAAAATATTAATTAAATCTTGTAGAGTAATTTTCATGAAAATAAGGCGTTATTAAACCGTCAGAATCTGTTCATTCCGTATATGTTAAAAAACATTCTTCTCGTACTTTTGACAGAAAGGTCAAAAAGTACCTCGTATGGTAAACAAAAGAAATATTTCGTCCAATTGATGTGGTAAAAGTAAAAAAGGTAAAAATTACTTTAAACATACATGGATGAAAATTAAACATTTTATGAAATCATTTTGAGAACATATTTACATGAATAATAAACATAACCCCAGTAAATACTTACGAATAAACAATCTCGTATAAGAATAAGATTGGAATAATTATCCCTTACCTTATGTCTGATATGCTTCGTATATATCTTAAAATCCTGTATAAAGATTTAAATAATGTCATTTAATTATTATAGAATCATATCCATTTTTATGATATCATATATGGTTCACTTATTACTTTATATTACCCATTCTTCTGTAAATTCCATGTTAAAGCAGTGTTTTGGGGAAAATCGTTTCATTAATCATACGTGTTTTGATTTGTTGTTCTTGATATTATTTCTCATATCATGATTTACTGAAGTTCATGATTTATATATAATATATATTCAGTATATAAATATATATGATAGATCAATAAATGTAATGAAACACACCGTTCATGGAGATGGTAGGTCGTACGTACGCATGAACGCTGTTTTCATTTCCTTATTGAATTGAATGGAATTAAGTAAATGAAACACATATGTACATAAATACAGTATCATTATTATGTAATATATTTCATGATTATTTATTATATATATACTTCATAATCATACTTGAATGGTTAATCATGGAAAATGAATCTCACCGCGTTCGTGGAGACGGTAGTCCGTACGTACGCACGAGCGATGATATCGTTCCCATAATTATTGAATAGAATTGGAGTGGATGATATAATATATCAGAATCGGTATGATGTTATAAAAACCATATATAGTTATTCTTTACACCATTACACCCATCCAAGTAAGGTGGTGGTGGAAAACAGATTACACCACAGCGTGGAGATGGTATTTCGTACGTACGCACGCGCGGTGATTTCGTTTTCTATAGGATGGATAGAAGGTGAAAGAGGGTTGTTTCATATTTATAATAACATATCAGTATATAAGTAATACTTATGTTATTACTTTATAATGGAACAACTAAATAAGAGGAAGTAAGAGAAGAAATAAACATGAAAGAGTTGGTAGAAGAGATTACCTCTTCCTCGACACACCTCCTTAAAACTTCTTCTTAGGGCACTAGAGTTGGTCATTTGTGAAGTCCAGAACCTCTATGATATAACAAGAGAGGTTGATAATAGTAATTTTAAGGGGTGGGTGGAGATTCAAGGCTCAAAATTGTGTAAAGAGAAGAGGGAGGAGGTGCCCTTTTATAAGGGAGGAGAGAGGCATCTTAGGAAAAACTTAAAATATTATTTTATAATAAAGTCATATTCATTTTATAATAGCTCAAAATTAATTTATTTAGAAGCTAAAGTGGGGATGGGTCAAAATAATCTCAACCAATATGTTTTAGAGAATTTTAGGTTATAATTATAACCTTATCTTTTAAATTTAACTCTAAGTTAAATAATTTAACTTTTACCATGTCTTCTTGTTTTCTTACACTATATGGTTAATAAAATTACCATAACAAGCCAAAAGAACCCCAAGTGGTTCCTTATTAATATATATAACCTTATCTAAGTCATTTGGAAGAACCATATATTTTTAGGAATAAAATTACAATTAAAAATATAATATTTTCTTTACAAACTATTTTATGTCAATTTTGACACTATTTGGTAATTGATTTTTGTGAAAGTAAAAACAACATGATTAGTTCGAAAAAAAGTTATTTAAATCAATAATACCATGTAATATTAACCTAGAGAAATAGTGTAATTAATAAAAAGTTTAAAATTTCATTTATTTGAGTTTTTATAATATCACTTATTTTAATATTTCATTATTTAGGTAATTACTGCATCACCATTGTGTCATAATTAAATTAAATTATTTAATATTTAAAAATTATAAATAAAATACTATTAGGTAGGAAATTTATTTAGATTTCTAATGAATATCTATAGTCTAATTTATCGTATGTATAACCCTATATTAAAAATGTTTTAATTTTTAAACATTGATTTTAACTATTTTAACTCTTTTTTAAATAAAATAATAATAGTGTCCTAATCTAATCCAAGTGGACCTAAAGGGTAATATTTTATTCCTAGTATTTTTTTTTTGGACGAATTACACTTATCCAATAGAATTAGGACATGTGTTAGGGTAATAATAATATCATTTTTACCATTAAACCAAATTTACTTTTAACCATTGTAAATAAAAGTAAAAAGTTACTATTCACAAAAAATTATTTTTATCTTGTTGAACCACATTTTACTCCTTGATATTAGCCGTGTCTCTCAGATTTTCAAAATTTCACTCACAGAAGCGGTAAAATTATGTTTTATGTAAATTTTCAAATTCTCATATGAGGTGGGTAATAGACGGTGAAAAGTTCAATAAAATTTTTATATGTCTATATTATTATAAAATGACTCCAATGAATTACATTGAAATTATATAGGTATTACGTATCTATTTTGACCAAAAATAAATTTAAATAAAATAAATGATTATTTAAATAAAAATTCAGTTTTAACAAATAACTCAGTGTTTTCACTATTCATCAAAAATTGAAAGTTTTCAGAAAAATACCAAAAACTCACCCTAGGATAATTTCAATATTCCAAATCCAAAAATGAAGTACATTTTGAAAGATAAAGTTTATAAATTTTCAAAAAGTGGTTATTACTATTCATAACGGCTAGTTTATATAATATTTTAATAAAATATTATTTTTTAGTGAAACTCAGTATTGCGTACAACGCAACCTATTGAGGAAGGCTTCTCTTGCATGTAATGAAATCCAAGTCAGGGTTCTGTGTAGTGCAAGATTCATTTATTGTTGCGTATAATAGAATCCAACCAAATTTCATTTATACATTGAATATATATGTATACACTCAATGTTGTGTAGAATAACTTATATCAAACGAACTTGAAATTGTGTGTAACACTATCCAAGATTAGTGTTGTGTATACTGCAAGATAATACGGTGTTGCGTATAGTGCAAGATAATATTGGTGTAGCAAACAATAGAAGATATGAAATAAATTAAAATGAATATATCTTATAAGATCTTGGGGTGTTACATTCTACCCCCCTTAATATGAATTTCACCCTCAAAATTCGTTAGGGTTATAAATCATTTACTACTTGATAGTTTCTTTCATAGAAACCCACATCATAAAAGGAATAATAAACATAATTTTAAAAAGTTAAGTAAGAAACGTAATATTTACCCAAATTAACTAATCACTGGGTTTCCACATAGGAGAACTTAAATGAAAATGTGGATATGGAAGAGAAACCTAACCATCAAGTTCAGATGGAGAGTGGTAGAGAACATGGCTATGAAAAATCCAAGAATCACAAAGCCGTAAATTTGTGATGATCTAAGGTACCATTTGATTCATCAGATATAAGATCACAAGGACATCATTTTTGGTTTTCAATATCATTTCCCTAATGTTTAAAATTTTGAAATAGAAGAAATACTTACTTGATTTTGGTACAATATCACTGTTGTCTGTGCCTTGAACAATTTCACCCTCATCTATTAAAGAAATGATGTTTAATTTGTCTTCTATGAAGTGTTACCAGATCATGCGATAGAATGATAGGTCATTCCATCTATTTCAAACATAAGGTTAGCAAAATTTATATACTTAACTCCATCTATAGTGAGATTAATCATACATGGTTCCTATATATCATGCCACATAATAAATTAAAACTAATTTCTACTAACTAGGGACTTCCTATTGGCCAGTGGTAGGTGATAAAGGCATGTCGCACTTCGGTTGTGGGTTCGATTCCCGCATCCTTGTCCGACGTGACGGGTTGTCGCCAGTCTTGTAGGTTGTCCTTTTTCTAAAACTACACTATTATAAATTTCCAGAAAAGTTCTAGCCTTAAACAATAATATTTGATGTTCAACTTAATACATTACAATCTTAAGACTTATCCAAAATACTTCTTTCCAAACTCATAGTATAAAGAGAACGATTACCAAAAGTCATATAACAAGCACATGAATACCATCAATTTTCAATCATATATCACAAGATATATATTGTTGGTCACATTCCAAACATGTGATTACCTCAATCGTGTATTCTTTTGAAACATGTATTACCATAGAACCTTAGTGAAAACATGAATTCTATCAAAAGTTAACACTTTCCACATACCAAAATCCCAAAAATTATATATACTCAAACCATGATATCACATTGTCCTTATATCATTCATGAGATCATTAATACTATCAAAAATCTCATTATATCCTTATCCCTTAATTATACGCATATCATCTACTTTCCAAAAAAATATGAATAACCTTTCATGGTTACTAGTACCATTTAACATATACTTTCAAATACTTTAAGAAAAAAAATAGTGTAACAATCCTTAGAAGTGCCTTTATTCCATAGTACCATTACATATACAACATAACTCTTGATAAACATAAATCATTCCACTACCTTCTTAAACCATTGACCGAGCATCAACAATTCATTCATCTCACATATCATTTGTAGTCTCATCATCATCATCAACATAAATACTACCCATATGACCATACTGATTCTCTTCATGAGACTTTTCCTTAGGGTATTGGTTTGCATAATGCCCGTACATTCCATATTTAAAACATTTAACCATTTTTGATGTCTTAGCAATACCATTATCCTTGTACATGGTGTTAACTGAACCTTTTCCTTTACAATTAATGGATTTGTGTCCTTCTTTTCAAAACCCAAAGCATCATCCAATTTCTTTGAAACATTCTCCCTGATGCCTCTTCCCACATGATTTTCATGATGGAAATTGAACTTTCTTTCCCCTATGATCATCATGAAACTCCATCTTTCTCTTATTAGCTAAGTCGGGAATCTTACCAAAGTTGAGATTATTGATCATATTGTGAGATTGCTGATTAGGCATAATAAGAATATGTGGACCTCCAGATCCAATTTCATTTGGTTTCTTATGAAGAATATCATTCCATTGTCCATCATATCCTCTATTATCATGAATCTTCCTTTTTCCAACCACTTTCTAAAACCAAAAAGAAATAGTGTGAGAGGAAAAAATCATAATCAAGGGGGAGTACCTTCAATATCAAACATCTTAGGTTTAATTCAAATATCGTTACAATAATTCTAGGACTATAACCTATACTTGTAATTAACCTTAGAGACATCCCTAGACATACTTTAGAAATATATCTAGGGATTGCACTAACGTTTTCGCATCCTAGTTTCCAAATGATGATTGAACCTTTCCTCTAATTCCAACTGTAGAGACCCAAAGATTGACGTACATGGGAATTTCATTACTTATGCAAAATACTTAATACATAACAAAAAACAGACACCAAAGAACCATAATAGGTTAGTGTCTCTAGAAACATGGAACATAATCTTCTAGTCTTGGTTATAGATCATCAACATCTCCCATAAAGATCTTCCCTTTTTTTCTTACCTAAAACCTTTCATTATATCCTGGGGGAAAAAACATATAAAGGATGAGCTAAAATTCTTAGTAAGTGTAAGCATGGGGAAAATAAAACAAACCATATACATTTGAACTTCAAAACATGAACATAAAGTTTAAACCTAAAAATATTGAGTTGTGAAATAAATCATGGAAGTACGTAAGGGATATATCATAAAGGAACATCAATCATGATAAAATAGAATGGGAATAATAAATTTAATTGTTGCAACCATTATGCACATGATATTATTTCCATAGTAGCCAAGGCATTGCTACCAAGTCAATCTTAGTAGACAAAGTCCCTTTCTGAATCGAGTTCACTCCTCGTTCCAGTCCTATATTACTAAACCAGATTAACTTACCATTCCATCCATGTCTATCTCATGAGATATAAATCATTAAAAAATGCATTGGAGGGAGATATAGGTCCCACCAATCACATAATTAACTCATTCTTATGTGTGCCACAACATAATAATAAATCATTCATCATAAATCAAAGAATAAAATGGGTTTCATAAACATCATCCCATCATAACATAATCCATTTAAAAAATGGATATCATTAATCATAAGAAAAGTGAAACCATGTAAATCATAGATACATTATACTTGAAACATACACATATTAAATAATTTCATATTATATGGGAAATGGTTTTGGTAAAACACATGAAATGAATTCTTGAGGAAAATATCATTTCTTCTTCAAAATCAGTTTCTTTCCACAAAATGCCATGAAATTTTAAAAGAAATGAATTTTGTTTAAATTAATAATTAAATCTTGTAGATTAAGCTTCATCAAAATAAGATGTTATGAAACTATAAAATTTTTTTCATGCCGTATATGTTAAAAAAACATTCTTCTCGTACTTTTTCCCAAAAAGTCAAAAAGTACCTTGTATGGTAAAAAAAAGAAATATTCCTTCCATACGATGTGTTAAAAGTAAAAAAAAAAGCTAATAATTCCTTTAAACATACATGGATGAAATGTAAACATGTTATGAAAACATTTTGAGAACATATGGACACGGATAATAAACATAACCCCAGTAAATACTTACGAATAAACAATCTCGGATAAGAATGAGATTGGAATAATTATCCCTTACCTTATGTCTGATATGCTTCAAATGTATCCGAAAATCCTGTATAGTGATTTAAATAATGTCATTGAATTATTACAGAATTATATTCATTATTATGATATCATATATAGTTCTCTTAATATTTTATATTACCCGTTCTTCTGAAAATTCCATGTTAAAGCTGTGTTTTGGGTAAAATCATTTGATTAATCGTATGTGTTTCGATTTGTTGTTCTTGATATTATTAATAATATCCTGATTTAATGAATTCCATGATTTATATATAATATATATTCAGTATATAAATATATATTATAGATCGAGAAATGGAGTGAAATACACCGTTAATGGAGACGGTAGGTCGTACGTACGCATGAACGCCGTTTTCATCTCCTTGTTGAATTGAATGGAATTAAGTAAATGAAACATATATTTACGTAAATATAGTATCATTATTATGTAATATATTTCATTATTATTTATTATATATATACACTATATAATCATACTTGAATGGTTAATCATGGAAATGAATCTCATCGCGTTCGTGGAGACGGTAGTCAGTACGTACGCACGAGCGATGATATCGTTCCCATAATTATTGAATAGAATTGGAGGGGATGATATAATATCTCAGAATCATTATGATGTTATAATAACCATATATAGTTATTCATTACACCATTACACCCATCCAAGTAAGGTGGTGTTGGAAAACAGATAACACCACAGCGTGGAGACGGTATTCCGTACGTACGCACGCACGGTGATTTCATTTTCCGTAGGATGGATAGAAAGTGAAATAGGGTTGTTTCATATTTATAATAAAATATAAGTATATAATTAATACGGATATTATTACTTTATAGTGAAACAACTAAATAAGAGGAAGTAGAGGAAGAAAGAAACTTGAAAGAGTCGGTAGAAGATATTACCTCTTCCTCGACGCACCTCCTTTAAATTTCTTCTTAGGGCACTAGTGTTGGACTTTTGAGAAGACCATAACCTCTATGATATAACTAGAGAGGTTGATAAGAGGAATTGGTAGCGGTTGGCGGAGCTTCAAGGCTCAAAAATGTCTAAAGAGAAGAGGGATGAGGTGCCCTTTTATAAGGGAGGAGAGGGGAGTCTTAGGAAAAACTTAAAATATTATTTTATAATAAAGTCATATTCGGTTTATAATAGCTCCAAATTTATTTATTTAGAAGATAAAGTGGGTATAGGTCGAAATAATTTCAACCACTAGGTTTTAGACAAGTTTAGGTTACTATTTTAACC
The DNA here is from genome assembly GCA_963277665.1 of Viscum album. Taxonomy (NCBI): domain Eukaryota; kingdom Viridiplantae; phylum Streptophyta; class Magnoliopsida; order Santalales; family Viscaceae; genus Viscum; species Viscum album. Next base: position 126,023,573 of record OY728126.1, read on the forward strand.
TTATCTTTTAAATTTAACTCTAAGTTAAATAATTTAACATTTACCTTGTCTTCGTGTTTTCTTACACTATATGGTATATAAACATACTATAACAAGACAAAAGAACCCCACCTATTTCATTATTAATATATATAAACTTATCTAAGTCATTTTTCGGATCCATAGATTTTTAGGAATATAATAATAATTAATAATATAATATTTTTTTTTTAAAAACTATTTTATGTCAATTTTGACACTATTTGGTAATTGATTTTTGTGAATATCATAACAGCATGATTATTTCAATAAAAATTTAATTAAATCAACAATAACATGTCAAATTAACCTATAAAATTAGTTTAATTCATAATAAGTCTCAAATTACATTTATTTGGGTATTATAATATCAATTATTTTAATATTTCATTATTTAGGTAATTACTGCATCACCATTGTGTCATAAATAAATTAAATTATTTAATGTATATAAATTATAGATAAAATACCATTATGTAGGAAATTTATTTATCTTTCTTATGAATATCTATAGTTGAATTTATCTTATGTATAACCCTATATTAAAAATGTTTTAGTTATTAAACTTTGATTTTAACTATTTTTACTCTTTTTTAAATAAAATAATAATAAATGTCCTAATCTAATCCAAGTGGACCTAATGGGTAATTTTTTATTCCTATAATTGTTTTTGGTCGAAATACACTTATCCAATATAATTAGGACATGCGTTAGGGTAATAATAATATCATTTTTACCATTAATTACCCTAATTACTTTTAACCGTGGTAAATAAAAGTAAAAAGTTAATATTCACCAAAAATTATTTTTATCTTATTGAACCACATTTTACTCCTTGATATTAATCGTGTCTCTCGGATTTTCGAAATTCCCCTCATAAAAGCGGTAAATTTATGTTTTATGTAAATTTTCAAATTCTCCTAGGAGGTGGTTAAAAGACGGTGAAAAGTTCAATAAAATTTTTATATATCTATATTATTATAAAATGACTCCAATTAATTACATTGAACATATATAGGTATTATGTATTTATTTTTACCAAAAATAAATTTAAATAAAATAAATGATTATTTAAATAAAAAGTTGGTTTTAACCAATAACTTAGTGTATTTATTATTCATCAAAAATTGAAAGTTTTTAGAAAAATACCAAAAATTCACCCTAGGCTAATTTCAAAATTCTGAATCAAAAAATGAAGTCCATTTTGAAAGATAAAATTTATAAAATTTTAAAAAGTGGGTATTACTATGCATAACGACTAGTTTATATAATATTTTAATAAAATATTGTTGTTTAGTGAAACTCAGTATTGCGTACAACGCAAACTATTGAGGAAGGTTGCTCTTGCGTGTAATGAAAGCCAAGTCAGGGATGTGTGTAGTGCAAGATTCATTTGTTATTGCATATAATAAAATTTAGCCGTATTTCATTTATACATTGAATATATATATACACACTCAATTTTGCATAAAATAAATTCTATCAAACGAAAATGAAATTGTGTGTAACACGATCCAAGATTAGTGTTGTGTATACTGCAGGCTAATACGGTGTTGCTTATAGTGAAATATAATCTTGGTGTAGCATACAACAGAAGATATGAAATAAATTATAAAAAGAATATATATTATAACATCTTGGGGTGTTACATTCTACCCCCCTTAAAATGAATTTCACCCTCGAAATTCGTCAGGGTTATAAATCATTTACTACTTGACAGTTTATTTCATAGAATCCCACATCGTAAAAAGGAATACTAAAACTTAATTTTAAAAAGTGAAGTAAGAAACGTCATAGTTTCCCAAATTAACTCATTACTGGGTTTTCACATAGGAGAACACAGGTGAAAATATAGATATGGAAGAGAAACCTACCAATCAAGTTCTGATGGAGAGTGGTAGAGAACCTGGCTATGAAAAATCCAATAATCACAAAGTCATAAATTTGTGATGATATAAGGTACCATCAGATTCATTAGATATAAGAGCACACGAAAAACATTTTTCGTTTTCAATACCATTTCCCTAAAGTTGAAAATTTTGAAATAGAAGAAATACATACTTTATTTTGGTACAATATCACTGTTGTTTCTGCCCTGAAAAATTTCCACTTCATCACATAGAGAAATGAAGTTGAATTTGTCTTCCATGAAGTGTTAGTAGATCATGTGATAGAATGATAGGTCATTCCATCTGTTTCAAACATAAGGTTAGAAAAATATATATACATAAGTGCATATATGGTGAGATTAATTGTATATGGTTACTATATATCACGCCACATAATAAATTAAAACTATTCTCTACTAACCAGTGACTTCCTCTAGGTCAGTTGTAGGCGATAAAGGCATGTCGCAGTTCGGTTGTGTGTTCAATTCCCACATCCTTTTCTGATGTGCTGGGTTGTCACCCATCTTGCAGGTTGTCCTTTTTCTAAAACTACACTATTGTAATAGTCTAGAAAAGTTCTAGCCTTAAAAAATACTATCTGATGTTCAACTTAATCCATTCCAATATTAAGAATAATCCAAAATACTTTTTTCCAAACTCATAGTATATAAGTAACGATTACTAAAAAGGTCATATAATAGGAACATGAATACCATCATTTTTTCCTCATATATCACAAGATATATCTTGTTGGTCACATTCAAAACATGTGATTACATTAATCATGTATTCTTTTGAAACAAGTATTACCATAGAACCATAGTGAAAACATGAATTCCATCAAAAGAAAACTCTTTCCACATACCAAAATCCCAAAAATTATATATACTCAAACCATGATATCACATTGTCCTTATATCATTCATGAGCTCATTAATAATATCAAACATCTCATTATCTCCTTATCCCTTCATTATTTGCATATCATCTACTTTCCAAGAATATCTGAATAACCTTTCATGGTTACCGGTACCATTCAACATATACTTTCAAATACTTTAGAAAAAACAATAGTGTAACAATTCTTAGATGTGTCTTTATTCCATAGTACCATTACTTATAAAATATAACTCTTGATAAAAATAATTCATTCCACTACCTTCTTAAACCATTGACTGAGATTCAATAGTTCTTTCATCTCTCATATCATTTGTAGTCTCTTCATCATCATCAATATAAATACTACCCATACGACCATGCCAATTCTCTTCATGAGACTTTCCCTTAGGGTAGTGGTTTTCATATTGCTCGTACATTCCACATTTAAAACATTTAACCATTTTTGATGTCTTAACAATACCATTATCCTTGTCCATGGTGTTAAATAAAACTTTTCTTTTACAATTAATGGATTTGTGTCCTTATTTTCCACACCCAAAGAATCTTCCTGTTCCTTTTAAACCTTCTCCCTGATGCCACTCCCCACATGATTTACATGAGGGAAATTCAACTTTCTTTCCTCTATGATCATCATGAAACTCCATCTTTCTCTTATTAGCTGAGTATGGAAACATACCAAAGATGAGATTATTGATAACATTATGAGATTTATTCTTAGGCATAATAACGATATGTGGACCTCCATATCCAATTTCATCTGGTTTCTCATGAAGAATATAATTCCATTTTCCATCATATCCACCATTATCGTGAATCTTCCTGTTTCCAGCAATTTTCTAAAACCCAAAAAAATAGAGTGAGAGGCAAAAATAATAATAAAGGGTGAGTAACTTCAATATATAACATCATAGGGTTAATTATAATATCATTACCTTAATTATAGGACTATAACCTATACTTATGATTAACCTTAGAGACATCCCTAGACATACCTTAGAAATATCTCTAGGGATTTCACTAAAGTTTTAGCATCCTAGTTTCCAAAGGTTGACTAAACCTTTCCTCTGATACCAAATGTAGAGACCCAAAGTTTGACTTACATATACATTCCATTACTTTTTCGGAATACTTAATACATAACAAAAAACAGACACCAAAGGACCGTAATAGTTTAGGGTTTTTGGAAACTTGGAACATAATCTTCTAATCTTGGTGAAAGATCTTCAACATCTCCCATAATGATCATCCCTTTTTTCATACCTAAAACCATTATTTATATCCTAGGTAAAATAAAACATATAAAGGGTGAGGTCAAATTCTTAGTAAGGGTAATAATAGAGAAAATAAAACAAACCATATACATTTTAACTTCAACACATGATTATAAAGTTTAAACATCAAAATCTTGAGTTGTGAAATAAATCTTGGCAGTACGTAAGGCATAGATCATAAAGGAACATCAGTCATGATAAAATAGAATGGGAATAAAAAATTTAATTAAGGAAACCATTAAGAACGTGATATTATTTCCATAGTAGCCAAGGCATTGCTGCCAAGACAATCTTTGTGGACAAAGTCCCTTTCTGAATCGAGTTCAGTCCTCGTTCCAGCCTAGTATTACGGAACCAGATTAACTTACCATTCCAGCCATGTCTATCTCATGAGATATAAATCTTTAAACAATGCATTGGAGGGGGATATAGTTCCCACCTATCCCATAATGAAATCATTATTATGTGTGCCACAACATAAACATAAATCATTCATCATATCCCAAAGAATAAAATGGGCTTCATAAACATCATCACATCATAACATAATCCATATAAAACAAATGAATATCAATTATTATAAGAAAAGTGAAACAATGTAAATCATAGAGACATTATACTTGAAAAATACACAAATTAAATAATGTCATATTATATGGAAAATGGTTTTGATGAAACACTTGAAATGAATTCTTGAGGAAACTATCCTTTCTTCTTCAAAATCAATTTTTTTCACAAAATGCCATGAAATTTTAAAGGAAAAGGATTTTTTTGAAAATATTCATTAAATCATGCAGAGTAAGCTTCATGAAAATATGGCATTATGAAACTGTAAAAATCTGTTCATGCTGTATATGTTAAAAAAATATTCTTCTCGTAGTTTTTCCCGAAAAGTCAAAAGGTACTTGTATAGTAAACAAAAGAAATATTCCTTCCATACTATGTGGTAAAAGTAAAAAAAAGGTAAATATGACTTTAAAAAACATGGAAGAAAAGTAAAGATTTTATGAAAACATTTTCAGAACATATGGACATTGATAATTAACATAACCCTAGTAAATACTTACGAATAAACAATCTCGGATAAGAATGAGATTGGTATAATTATCCCTTACCTTATGTCCAATATGTTTCTTATGTATCTGAAAATCCTGTATAATGATTTAAATAATTTCATTGAATTATTATAGAATCATATTCATTGTTGTGATATCATATATGGTTCACTTACAACTTTATATTACCCGTTATTTTGTAATTTCAATGTTAAAGCAGTGTTTTGAGTAAAATCGTTTCATTTATTGCACGTGTTTCAATTTGATGTTCTTGATATTATTAATAATATACTTATTTACATAATTCCATGATTTATATATAATATATATTCAATATATAAATATATATCATAGATTGATAAATGGAATGAAATACACCATCCATGGTGAGGGTATGTCGTACGTACGCAGGAACGCCATTTTCGTTTTCTTATTGAATTGAATGGAATTAAGTAAATGAAACATATATTTATATAAATACAGTATCATTATCATTTAATATATTTCATGATTATTTATTATATATATACTTTATAATCATACTTGAATGGTTAATCATGGAAAATGAATCTCATCGAGTTCGTGGAGACGGTAGTCCGTACGTACGCACGAGCGATGATATCATTCCCATAATTATAGAATAGAATTGGAGTGGATGATATAATATCTAAGAATCATTATGATGTTATAATAACCATATATAGTTCTTCTTTACACCATTACACTCATCCATGTAAGGTAGTGGTGGAAAACAAATTACACCACAACGTGGAGACGGTATTCCGTACGTACGCACGCACGGCGATTTCATTTTCCGTAGGAAGGATAGAAGGTGAAATAGGGTTTTCTCATATTTATAATAACATATCAGTATATATGTAATACTGATGTTAATACTTTATAATGAAACAACTAAATAATAGGAAGTAGAAGAAGAAAGAAACTTGAATGATTTGGTAGAAGAGATTACCTCTTCCTCGATGCACCTCCTTTAAACTTCTTCTTAGGGCACTAGAGTTGGTATTTTGAGAATACCGAAACCTCTATGATATAACTACAGAGGTTGATAAGTAGAATTGGCAGGGTTTCAGGGCTCAATATTGTGTAAAGAGAAGAGGGAGGAGGTTCCCTTTTATAAGGGAGGAGAGGGGCATCTTAGGAAGAACTTTAAATATTATTTTATAATAAAGTCATATTCGGTTTATAATAGCTCCAAATTGATTTATTTAGAATATAAAGTGGTGATGGATCGAAATAATCTCATCCAATAGGTTTTAGACAATTTTAGGTTACTGTTTTAAACTTATCTTTTAAATTTAGCTCTAAGTTAAATAATTTAACTTTTACCTTGTCTTTTTGTTTTCTTACACTATATGGTTAATAAACCAACTATAACAAGCCAAACGAACCCCAAGTGGTTGATTATTAATATATATAACATTTTTTAAGTAATTTGGCCGAACCTTATATTTTTAGAAATATAATAAAATTTAATAATATAATATTTTTTTTAAAACTATTTTATGTAAATTTTGGCACTATTTGGTATTTTTTTTTGTGAAAATCATAATAGCATGATTATTTCTAAAATAAGTAAATTAAATCAATAATAAAATTTCATATTAACATATAGAATTAGTGTAATTAATAAAAAGTCTCAAATTGCATTTATTTGGGTATTTATAATATCAATTATTTTAATATTTCATTATTTAGGTAATTACTGCATCACCATTGTGTCATAAATAAATTAAATTATTTAATGTCTAAAAATTATAAATAAAATACCATTAGGTATGAAATATTTTTATCTTTATAATGAATATCTATAGTAGAATTTATCTTATGTATAACCCTATATTAAAAATCTTTTAGTTATTAAACTTTGATTTTAACTACTTTAACTCTTTTAAATAAAATAATAAAAAATGTCCTAATCTAATCCAAGTGGACCTAAAGGGTAATATTTTATTCCTAAGATAGTTTTTTTTTTGAATTAAACATATCCAATAGAATTAGGACATGTGTTAGGATAATAATAATATAATTTTTACCATTAATTACCCTATTTACTTTTAACTGTGGTAAATAATAGTAAAAAATTACTATTCACCGAAAATTATTCTTATCTTATTGAACCACATTTTACTCCTTGATATTAACCGAGTCTCTTGGATTTTAGAAATTCCACTCATAGAAGCGGTAAAATTATGTTTTATGTTAATTTTCAAATTCTCCTAGGAGGTGGGTAAAAGACGGTGAAAAGTTAAAAAAAATTTATATATATATATATTATTATAAAATGGATACAATTAATTACATTGAACTTATATAGGTATTATTTATCTATTTTTACCAAAAATAAATTTAAATAAAATTAATGATTATTTAAATAAAAATTTGGTTTTAACCAATAACTCCATGTTTTCACTATTCATCAAAAATTGAAAGTTTTCAGAAAAATACCAAAAATTCACCCTAGGATAATTTCGAAATTCCAAATCCAAAAATGAAGTCCATTTTGAAGTATAAAATTGATAAAATTTCAAAAATTGGGTATTACTATTCATAACGGCTAGTTTTTATAATATTTTAGTAACATATTGTTTTTTAGTGAAACTCGGTAATGCGTACAACGCAAGCTATTGAAAAAGGATGCTCTTGCGTGTAATGAAAGCCAAGTCAGGGTTCTGTGCAGTGCAAGATTCATTTTCTGTTGCGTATAATAGAATCCAACCATATTTCATTTATACAGTGAATATATATATATACACTCAATGTTGTGTAAAATAACTTCTATCAAATGAACTTGAAATTGTGCGTAACACGATCCAAGATTAGTGTTGTGTATACAGCAAGCTAATACGGTGTTGCGTATAGAACAAGATAATCTTGATGAAACATACAACAGATGATATGAAAGAAACTAAAAAGAATATATCTTATAAAATCGTGGGGTGTTACAAAACGTGGGAACCCGAGGAACATATGTTGAAGAACCACCCAAGTCTTTTACATGTGGTAGTATCCTAGAAATTTTATGGGTGAAATTATTTGAATCAGGGTATAATGTAACACCCAAAGCTTCCATGGTACATTTCACTTTGAATAATGCAATAGCTTACATTGAATGCAACTTTGAGATTCTAATACACCGCGACCAATCAAAGTAGCCGTTATGAATAGTAATACCCGCTTCATGAAATATTATAAATTTTATCTTTAAAAATGGACTTCATTTTTGGATTCAAGATATCGAAATTAGCTTAGGGTGATTTTTTTGTATTTTTATGAAAGCCTTCATTTTTTGATGAATAGTGAGAAACATTGAGTAATAGTTTAAAAAAAAAATTATTTAAATAATTATTTTTTTTATTTAAATTTATTTTTGGTCAAAATTGATATATAATACCTATATAAGTTAAATGTAATTAATTGGAGTAATATTTTTATAATTTTAGATATTTAAAAATTTTATTGAACTTTTCACCGTCTTTTACCCACCTCCTAGGAGAATTTGATATTTCACATAAAACAGAATTTTACCGCTTCTGTAATTGGAATTTAAAAACACCAAGAGACACGATTGATATAATTAAGAAAAATGTGGTTCAATAAGATGAAAATAATTTTTGGAGAATAGTAACTTTTTACTTTTATTTACCACGGTTAAAAGTAAATAGGGTATTTAAGGGTAAAAATGATATTATTATTACCATAAAACATGTCCTAATTGTATTGGATAATTATTATTACACCAAAAAAACCTTATTAATAAAATATGAACCTCCCTGGTCCACTTGTATTAGATTAGGAAACTTGTTATTATTTTATTTAATGAAGAGTTAAAAGAGTTAAAATCAATTTTTAATAACTAAAACATTTTTAAAATAGGGTTACACATAATGTAAATTAGACTATAAATATTAATTATAAAGATAAAATGATTTCATACATAATTTTATTTTATTTATATTTTTTAGACATTAAATAATTTAATTTATTTATGAAACAATTATGATGCAGTCATTTCCTAATAAATGATATATTAAAATAATTGATATTATATATAACCAAATAAATGTAATTGGAAACTTTTTATGAATTAAACTAATTTTAAATGTTAATATGACATATTAGGTTTGGTTATATGAATATGTTTCTAAATAATAATTCTGTTATGAATTTAGCAAAAACAAAATACCAAATAGTGTCAAAAATTAACATAAAATAGTTTTTAAAACAAATGTTATATTATTAATTGATATTCTATTCAAAAAGATATAATTAATGACAAAAGGACTTATATAATTATATGGGTATAAATAATCAACCAATTGGGGTTCTCTTGGATGTATATAGTAAGTTTTGAACTATATAATATAAAAATACAAAGAGACAAGGTAAATGTCAAACTGTTTAACTAAGAGTTAAATATAGAAGATAAAGTTAATATAGTGACCCAAACCTGTATAAAACCTATTGATTGAGTGGTTTTTGACACCTCCCCATATTATCCTTTAAATAATATCCTTTGGATCCATTGGAAACAGAAAAAGAATTTATTATAAAATAATATTTCTAGCTTTTCCTATGGTGCCCCTCACCCCTCTTATAATAGAGCACTCGCCCTTCTCTCTAATTCACACCATCAAAGCCATTTGGTTCGGCCATCCTCTTCCCAAATTCCCAATAAACATTCCTCCCATCATCCTATATTCCTTCATTTAGTTAAAAATCCATCCTAAGGATCCCTTTTTATTAAATCAAAAGGAAGAACCAAAAGAAGAGGTAAATATCTCACCACCTCTTTCAAGTTCCATTCTTCTTCAAATACCTCCTTCATTGTAGATTCAAATATAAAATAGAAACTCCATTATCTTCTATGTACTTTGATGTTATTGTAAATATGGTACAACCAAATTCATTATTCTATCCATCCTTTGAATGACATGTCACCATACGTGTGTACTTACGACTTACCGTCTCCACGTCATTGTGTAATTGTTATTCAATACATTATTTTTTGGATTTTATAATAATGATGTGTAATTGATGTTAATAATAAATAAAACATGATAGTGAATATTTATAAATGATATACCATTCAATTTTGTGTTATTTTAATATCAATAGAATGATATTGTCGATCGTGCGTACGTACAGATTACCGTCTCCACGAATGCGATATGATTCATTCCCCATCGTATCCATTCAAGACTAATATTCATTATATGATTAAAAATAATTTTTAAATAATTGATATCTTTCTGTATATGAAAATTATACATTCCATCCATAACAAATATGACTCACATAACAAATAATATAATGGAAAAAAATCTGTTAACACCCAAAACAACGATAATACTAAGATATTATTTACAAGGAAATGATAAAATATCTTATTTGATATCATATTAATTTATACGATTCTTGAATAATTTAATAACAATTATTACACCATTATACAGGTGGATAACCTACCCTCGACCAATGAAAAGTACAAGGTAGGTGTTCATTTCACAATCTCTTCATTATCTGAGGTTGTTTATACGTAATTATCTTTTGGGACCTCTTTATCATCAACATCCATGTTTTTTAAAAATTTATTTTAGAAAAAATTTACTATTTACTAGACAATGGGTTAAAGAAATGTATACCCTTATATGTTTTTAAATGAATCTTTCAGTCATTTTTCAAACAAGGTACTTTTTGACCTTTTCATATATGTCAACATCCTTTGATGGATTTTAAGTTTATTTGATGTTGAAAAATTATGAAACAATACTTCCATATTGTATTTAAGGTTTTGTGATTTGTTTGAATGTGGATGTGCTATTATTATACATTTCATGGATTATAGTTAAAGTATAGTTATTTCTTTTGCTAGTTTTAATACGAATGTTTATGTTATATTTCAACCTTTTCATATGAGGAATGTATTGGACTTAGTAAGTGACGGGTGGAGCCTGATATAGATCCTCTATGCATTGGTAGGTCTCACGATACAACTAGACGTGGAATTGGCCGAGGCCCTCTCCTAATTTGATATATAGTTTTGGCCGAGGCCTTAATCATTTTTAGACGTCTTGGCTAATGCCTTGACAAATTGTTTTAGAATGTTCGGCATTATACATTCCATCATTATGAAAATAATGTTGATGGTTCATTTGGTCATTTGACTGGTAGAATACCCATGATTATGTTTTGTAATGGAATAATTTACTCAGCTCATATTCCTACCATAAAAGTATTCATGTTTATTATTGGTAAAGGAAAGTGGTTTCAATTATTCACCATGCTTATTATTTATGTTATTTTACACTGTATTTCTTACCCTTACTAAGTTTTTGAGGTCACCCCTTTCTTATGTTTCATTTTAACAGGATATGAAGAAGTATGTTATGATTTACTTGTAGGAATAAACTAGGATTCTTGGATGTTTCTAATGGAATATATTCGTGTTGTATTTATTTTCATGCTATAATGTTGAAATTATGTATTAATCTTGTGTCCAATAATACTAAACTGATCAGTATTTCGAGAGATTATTTCCTTGTGATCATACCAATGTTATGTATTAATGCACCGAATCTATGTAACTAGGGTCAGGGTGTTATAAAGATGATGATAAGGCTATATATGAGAATTAAGTTAAACATTCTCTTTCAAAAAATAATGCTTCATATGATTCATTAAACATTTTTTGTTCTGAAATTTTTCTATGGAAATCATGGGTGGAAAAGGATGTGAGAAAACTAAAATCTAAAAAAGTATAAAACCCACTCAAAATAAAATATGGTCCACATCTGGAGAATGTTAAAGATTAAAAAAGATACCAACCAAAACAGTTTTTCAACAGAGAATTATATTATTTAATAAAAAATCAAGATTTGATTGTTATTTCTAGTGTTGTGGAATCTATGGGCATATGGCTTATAATTTTGGGCACAACATACACGTAACTTAAAGAAGCATTGAAAAAAGTGGATGAACTAGTGAAAGTAGAATGAGAAACTTTTATAACTTATCGTAATATGAAAAAGGGAATCCTCAAGATTTTAGAAACATTAAAAAAATAAATCACTATGAATTTATCGAATATGTTTGTGGAAGATGTGATCATGATTGTTATCATGATTGTTATCATGATGAATGATGTAAGAATCTCCTTTAATAAAATTTTTTAATGAAACAAATTAAATGAATGAAAAAATGAATAATGTGTAGGAAAGAGATTTTGTGTTTAAACATAATTTATAGATAGTAAAAGAAACAAACCATTAATTGTTTATAGTGGTTTCTCTTCACATATGGAAGGTGATACAAACATATTGAAACATTTTGAATGTCATGATATAGGAGAATGTATCTTTATTAATGATAGTTCCTTAAAAATAGAGTATTTATAAAAACAACGATCGAATACGTATATTTGAAATATAAGGTTGTTTTATATGTTTATGTAATATAACATAGCATACATAGTGTATGTATACATTGTGATGATGAAAAATAAGTTGTTTACAAAAAAAATTTGTATCATCAAAAGAGATAAATATAGAAAATTCATTACAAAAGGGGAATGAAACAATGTGAATCTCTTTCAAATATGAGAATTCAATAACTGCTTTTACATGAGTGCTGAATATGAAAAAAAATGTTGTACCAATGTCTTTACTACCTTAGGCATAAAAACCTAAATGAACTTTCAAAATATGATTCTGTTCAGAAATTTCCATATTTGAAATGAAGAGAGGAAGATGTTGGTATTACATTATAGAAAGAAAATGTGACTAACAAAAGACATAAGTGAATTGTGATTCAATATATTTGACCACATGATCTTATTCATTTAGATTCATGTGGTCTGATGAGACATCAATCAACAAAATGAGATTTGTACATTATTACTTTTATTTATGATTTTAGTAAAATGAAAAACATCATGTTTATGAAGCACTTGTCAGTGGCTATTGAAACTTTCAAATTTTTAGGAAAGATGTTTAGAATGAAATGGGGATTCTATAAAGAAGTCAATAAGTGACAATGGTTGAAAATTCACAAGAAATACATTAGAAACTTAACTAGGAAATCATGGTATCAAACATTAGTATTGTGTTCCTTATAATACACAACAAAAAGGAGTCGTAGAAAGAAATAATAGAAGCTGAGTGGAAATGGAAAGAAGTGTGTTATTAGAATACATACATTAAAAATATTATTAGAGATAAGTTATTTGTACTACTATACATATTCAAAATATATGCTCATTGTGATCTATGAAAAGTGGTATAACAAAAAATCTTCATTGAAATAATTCTATGTTTTTGGAAGTCCGTGATTTCTGAAAATAAAAAATACGAATTTGGGAATGTTTTAAGAGAATTATAAGGAAAGAATATTTATGGTTTATTCACTAAATGGAAGAAGTTAATATTTTTGGACGAAATTTTTACAAAACATAGTGTAACCATATGATTAGAGTGTAATTCAAAATCATTGTTCCTCAAAAAATTTGACAATACCGATGAGGATAAATTGACGAATTCAAAAAATGGTGAAAGTAATTCAAAATATCTTTATCAAAACAAAAAATAATAATGTAATGAGGAAATTTTAGATGGTAAAGAATCCATTAAATTTCATACCATTCAAAAATATTTTTAATCCAAAAACATTATTAGGAATCGAAATGTTATGATTTAGAAAAGATTAATTTTTATATTATATCATCAGATATCACTTATCTCAAAAGTTGAACCACAATAAATTTCATAAGGTATTCAACACAAATAATGGTAGGATGTTGTGAATGAAGAATTGGATCAGATTGAAAATAATGAATAATGGGAAATTTTTCCACGATCAAAAAATTAGAATTTTATTGGAACCATGTAGGTTTATAGAAACAAGTTAAATAAAAATTGATAAGTTTCATGAAATAATGCCAATATTGTTTTTAACGGATATTCATAGGTGAATTGTGTGGATTTTGTAGAAACGTTTTTCCCAGTTCCAAGATTTAAATCTATTATAATATTTCATTCAACAGACTCACATAAGAATTAAAATATTTACCATATTGAGGTAAATTCACCTACCTTAAATGTTTAAATTAAGGATAAAGTTTACATTGAACATCCTTGTGGATTTATACCTGATGGGTTTGATTTTTTTAAAAAAATATGATATCTTTTATTGTGATAAAACATACACAAAATGAATAGTATTATAAAGTTGTGAATTTTTTTGAAAATGTTGAACATTTATAAAAGAAATGTAGATAGAAACATATATGTGAAATATGTTGACTTCAGAGCTCTAATTTAACTATTTATGTGGATGCTATATTTTTTTGCTGGAGATAGAAAATATTTTTCTTAAAACATTTCATGGGGAAATGAAGAAGAATTTTTAAATTCAACTGTTGGGAGATTTAAATTTGTTCCTTTTATTACAAGTTAAAAAAAAGAAAAAATTTACCATCCCAAGAAAAGTACGCTATGGAATTGTTAAAAATGTTTGGGTTGGAAGAATCCAAAGAATTATAAACTCATATTTCAGTGAGAAAATAGTCGAGTAAAGAAGAATAAAAAAAGTGTAAATCCAAATGAATTTTTAATGATGATAGGATCTATTTTTACAATATATCCTTAAGCCCACATATTTTTTATTTTGTAACATTATGTTCTAAGTATTATGTAATCCGAATGAATAAAATATGTTGGTAAAAAATGAATTAAGAGATTTTTCAAAGGAACAACTTCACATGGATTTTATTCAATAGAAATAGTGAAACGATGTTTCACAGCTATACTGATGTCGATTGGGCTGAAGATTATAATGATATAAAATTGACCATAGGAGGAACATATTTCTTGAACTAATATTGTGTGAGTTGGAATTATAAAAAAGTATTTATTATCATTGAGAACAGTCAAATTTGAATCTGTTTTAGTCACTCATGTTTGTACAAAATGTCGTGGATAAAGGTTCATTTGGATGATTTGAAAGTACAATCTTCAAATAAATTAATGATACTTTATGATAATGAGAGTGAAATTGTTCTTTATAAGAATATTTTCCAACATTTAATATCAAAACACATTGAGATAATGTTTTACATTATGAAAGATAATTTTTCTACTAGAGATGTTTTTCTGGAATTCATTTAAATAAATTATCAAATTTATTATGACATTACAAAAGAAAGTCTGAAAGAAAGGTTTGATGAATTGAGTGTACAAATTCATGTTCATTATCCACCCATGTAATCATATATCTCTTAAGTAAGAACCCCCATACTTCATTGTATTACGTTGAAATTGGGGGAGAGAAGTTAAAGACCTTGTACTTTTTAAGAAGTTTTACATATCATTATTTTATGAATCTTAAGTTGTGGTTATCATAAAATGGGAGAGGGAAATAATTTAAGAGAAAAATAATGGGGAATGGAAAAAATAATTGTTGAAAATAAATAATTAGAGAGAAATAAGAATGATTCAAAAGAAAAGTGAAGAGATTTTATCATTACAGGGCCTTAAAACTTTCATTCCACTAAGTGATGGAAGTCTTTTAAAATCATTACATTATCTATTATTTTAGTGTCATGACACTAAAGTTTTATGAAATGAAATGTTTTGATAAAAATAAAAAAGTTGTGATGTAAAAAATTCGGAGAGATTCAAATATTGTTAATTAGGTTCATCAACAAATCTAATGGTTGAGATTGAAGAACCTTAATGGTGTTTTGTTTTAATAATGTTATTTATTTTTTGACTAATTACTCTATTTGTAAAACAATTTTTTTTTGTTCCAGGGATCAAACCCAGTCCATCATAATGCGGTTATTATTCATACATAAGATAACAACCCCAAGTTTTTGTATATAGCTTCACCAGACACATATGATGTCAATAAGATGGAGTTGTTGATAAGACACTTTATCATATATAGGTCCATCAACATGACGTTGAAAATAATTTGATTCCATATAATCAAATAAATAATGAAGGTGTATAAGTGTTTTAATTGGATAAAGTAATTTCATGAATTATAAAGTGTTCATACTCTCTATCTAAAAACACAGAACACATTATTGATCAGGAAGTTCTCATAAATCATAAAAACATTCATGATAAATTTTTTTTGAATAAATGATAGAGTGGTATGAAGAATTTAATTGTTTCAAAATGAGATTTTAATTATAATTTTAATTTCATCATAATGGGATTGTCATTGTAATGAACTAAAAAATAAAAAGACTTTATTGGTCTTGAGGAAGAAAAAATCGTATTTGGAAAATTGTAATGAGATTTTTGTACTCAGTTTTTAGTATTGATATTTTCATACTAGGAAAAGCGTACATATATTTTGGTACACATATTTCCATAATGTGATTTTTGTTCTCATATTTTTGTTTCGCGAAAATTGTACTGGTAAAGAAAAAAATTGTAATGAGATGAGGAAGAAATATATCATAATGATATGAGAATGAAAAATATCGTAATGAATTGAGAATGAAATGGATTATAATAAGATGAGAAATAAATAGATCATAATGATATGAGAAAGAAACATATCGTAATGAGATGAAAAAGATACAAATCAAAATGAGCTGATAAATAATTAGATTGTAATGATGTTGAGAAAGAAACTAATTTTAATGATATGTGAAAGGTATAAATTGTTAAGTGGTCAAAATTGAATTTCAATTGGTCGTGAAACTCAAGGATGTGTAAGGAGGTTTGAACAATTCAATGTTAATTTTTTTTAATGAAACATATTTTAAGAACATTTAAGATTTGAAGAAGTGGGGAAAGTTTCCATGTTTCCCACCTTTTTTCCTGAGCATCCAATAAATACATCTTCATATTATTTATTCATTAAAAAAATTCGTAGACCCAAAAATGGTAGAGCGCTGGGGAATTAAAAAGTGAATGTTTCCATCTGATTGAAGAATAATTGAATTAATAATTATACCAAATTTTGAGTTTTTCAGATTGAGTGAGAGTTTATAGTTTTCAGAAAATTTGAACCAACATCATTATTTTGAGAGAGTCAGATCAAGAATAATCATTTTTAGGTAATTGGATCCAAAATTATTTTATTTAGAGATTCAGATCCTGTATAGTTGTATTTAGATAATCATATGCAGAATCATCGTACTCAAAAAATAATATCTAGAATCATGCATCATTATTTAAACAAAATTAGATTTAGTTTCATTGTATTGAGAAAATTGGTTGATGCCAAATTATACTAAGGATTATGACTGTGCAATTATATAGGATATTCAATAAAGTCTTTATTCTTTTTTGACTTAATAGTTTTATAATAAAACATTTAAAACTAATGGGAGTCAGCATAATCGTTCCTATCAGGATATAAAAGGTGTCTAATGTGAGTTGGTACATGTTGTATTCACTTATTTTTAATAGTTTATTTCAATAAACCCACAAGAGTGGCTATGGAAAGGATGAAGGTTCTCACATTAAGGCCAATCCTAATAAATATTGGGTGCTTTACTTCCATTCCTACTTTTATAAGAGTTATTATTTACTAAAACCTGATAATTAAAGAAATCATAATTTGTGGGGAGGGTTATTTTTTAAAATGTTTTTAGAATTATAAAAAGTGAATAGATGATTCAACCCCTTTGATCATCAGTGAACAACTTAATGCTCAAAAAAATATACCTATGATCTGGAGGGCATCATAATTCTCCCCACCATAAACTAGATCCACCATAATAAAGTATCTGGAACATGAACGTGAAAAAAGATAAGGCCATTGTTTCCTAATCAATGCCTTGTTCTCCCATGTATCATTATATTCTCCACCACATTTCATCTCACTTGAAGCAATGAGGTCTTCTTGCCACAAGATGTATTATCCCATTTCTCCAATATTTCACTAGGAATTTCAATCACTGGGGTGTTGGGCTCTGTCTCAACATCCTCCAACTCAATAACATGGGATGGATCTAGCTACAAATTCTCTAGTTGGGAATCATGGAACACATCATTGGTAAAATTCAACCAAGGTTATAAGAACAATTGATAAGACACCTTCCAATGTTTCTCCACAATCTCAAACATACAACATAATGAGGTGATAACATTCCTTTCCTCCAAAAACATCAATGTTAAAATCAAGGAAAATCTGTGGGGAAACTGAATCACGTACCCCAAATTTCAATGGATGATAATTGCAATCAACATATGATTTCTTGATAATTTTAGATATTGTTATACTTTTCTACATTAATTTCCTGATATTCATCATCTCTTAAATGATTCTTAGTCCATCCAAGGGACGTTCTCTAATCTCTACCCAACAAAGAGGCAGTCTACAAGGCCACCTATAAAATTATAGAAATAACACTATCCTAATTGAAGACTAATAATTATTTTTATGGGAAAACACCAAAAATGGATGATATTTCTCCCATGAACCATGGAATTCAACCTCACATGCCCGAAGTATATCATCAATAATATGAATAGAAAACATAGTCTGCTCATCCATCTGTCGTTGATAAGGCATGCTCAAAATAAACTAAGAACCCATAACTATTGGTAATAAACTCAAATACTGGGATGTAGGGTGAGGTCCCTATCCAAAAATATAACTTTTGGAACACCATGTTGTTTCAAAATGTCTCACACATACATATTTGTAAGACCATGATAGAGGGATGAGTTAATTATATTAAATATTCATGCATGTATGTAAGAACCTAGAAAAAACCCATGAATGAGTAAGATCTCATCCCCATCAATGACCCAACCAGGTGGTAGGTACTAACCTAAAATGTTATCGTTTAGGACCAATCGTTCAGGATCAGAAATCTATCTACTCATTACTCAATCTAGAAGTGAATAAGTCACTGATAGAGCTTTGAGTACATGGTACCTGTGAGTCTCTAAAATATGATGTTGCAGCTCAGAAAACAATCCATTCAATAATCATTAATTTTTTTCTTCAACAATGAATTGTATATGAGTTTTCTAGTTCAGTGCATTTGCTACTACATTTACATTCACATGCATTAAATAAATCTCGAAATCAAAATACTGAATGTATTCAATCCTTATTCACTATTTGAGATTCATGTCACACTGAGTGAATATTTATTTGAGACTTTTATGGACCATCTATATAAAAAAACACTCTCCCAATATATAATTCTTATATAAAAGCAAGAAATGAAAATTTTCAATGACATCAATATTGTTTGTGGGGTAATTATGCTTGTGAGGCAACAACTGGTGAGACATGTATGATACAATCTACTCACCATGAATCAAAATAGATCCCAACCAAATTCATGATGCATAAAAATAAATTTTATAGCATCTACTAGGCTCAAGTATATTCTAGATTGGTCAAGAAATCAGCCATCCTTTCAACTCCAAAAAGGATTCCTCACAAGCTTCAGATAATGAATTTTTTCCCTTATTGGTTAATCATGTAAGAGGTACTATAAGAAATTATAAGTTTTAGATAAAATTATTATAATATCCCACTATCCCAAGAAATTTTATATCATAAATATTTTCATGGGATGTTTCTAGGAATCCATGACTCTTTACATCTCTAGGTCAATAGACACTCATATCTCTGAGATAATTTGACCCTAAATGTGAACTTTATCAATCCAAAAGTCGTATTTTTTGAGATCTGAAAACAACCCATTCTCTCTCGCTATAGTCTACATGATGTTAAAGGTTTTGGTATGATCACATCGAGTTTTAGAATACACCATGATATTATAAATTGAAATCAAAAGGAATGAATCTTGGTGTGAATAGAAACACCATTTCTGGAAGGCCATAAAACTTCTAATGTGTTGGTCAACCCAAATGAAATCACCAAATACTCATAAAGGCTATACCATATTTATGAATCTATATTTTGTATATCTAAAATCAGGACTAATATGTGATGATAGAACATCCTGAAGTAAATATTCATGAATACATTAACTCCACATAGTTGGTTGAGGAGGTCAAATATACTAGATAAAGATTCCCGGTTTTTAACTGTATGCTGATTCAATTATTGGTAACTCATACATATTCAAAGGGAACCATAGGAATTCTGGAAAATGTATTGGTGAACATGATGATGATTTACTAGGTCATATAATCCCCATATTTTTCATGTAATTCAACTGTCTCTTGAGTTCCTAAAGCTCAGTAAGATCCATCCTATATGGTGGGATAGCTGATGACGCTACTCTTGGAATTGGATCAATAGTAAACTCCACCTCTCTCTCATGAGGTAAACAAAAAAGTAAATCATGGAAACTACAAGAATCTTGACCTATATAAACTATTTTAGAGAAACCATCAGTAATTGTAAAACTAAATGTCCCCAAACAAAAAAATATTCCAAACCCATTGGAACAGGTGATGGTTATACCAATGGTTTGGATAAAACTATTGGTATATCCTTTAATTAATGACCATATACAAAAAAATTTCCCAATAATAGTGGTATAGGTGATGTCTTTACTGACAATTTGGATACAACCATTGGTATAGCCTCTACTTAAAGACCATATTCCAACAATTATTCCAAAATAGTTGGTATAGGACCAGGAATTGAAAATACCTATACCAACAGTTTGGAAAACCATTGGAATGGGAATTAATATTTTTAATGAGTTATTTTATAAGAAAACATTTTATACATGAAGAATTAATTTAGTAATAAATATAATTATATATATTTATCATATTATGTTTCAATAAAACATTGTAGTATAGTGGTTAGGTTATTGAGATAAAAATCAGAGGCATGGGGATCAAAACTAGCTATGGTGTTTTTTTAATTACCAATACAGGTTTCAATGCTTTTGGTTTTGGTATTTCATATTACCTATTATAATGGTTTCCCAACACCGTTAGTATAGTTCTATACCAATTTCGGACTAACAAATGACCACACAAACCATTGATATACACTATACCAACGGTTTTGGGACCTATACCAACAGTTCCAAACCATTGTTATATGATCATTTTACAATAGTGGGAAATCGTCCCTAAAATGATCACCACATAAGGGAAATCTGGCCATTATTTTCAATGATCACTGAATTAAATATTGGAAATCTGGGTTTTCACTCCACCTAGCCCATGTTGCTCAAGTCCATCCTAAAAATCCTGGAAATCGCATTATCAATTTTGAATATAGTTACCACCCCCCATGTGTTGATAAATCTCCCTTTAGTGATAAAAATAGCCATAAGCTCAATAAAGAACTAATGAGTCCATCTTGAGAATGTTGTCAAAGCATGTCATCTCACAGATTAGAAACTTCTATATGTAACAATAGCCACCAATATTGTGGGGAAACTCCATGCATCAATGTATACCATCATATCAGACTCCCAATAGAGTATCAAGAGCCCTAACTCCACAAATTTATTCAATATTAAGACCAAGTATTTCCATGATGACTATAGATATAAAAGATTGAGAAAAACCTACATCAAATAAAATAGACGCTAATGTTGAAGAGACTAAAATCCGACCTAGAAGACTAGAGAGACGAAAACCATTCTCCTTCGGTATAGGCCATACTACATATATCTCTCCAAATTTACAACCATGAACTTCAACCTGATTGCCTTGAGAAGGTCTACTCTGCTGGCACTTCATATCCTATGTATGGACCCCTCAACCATGACCACCTCATTATCCTGATCGGTCGATTGTATTCCAACATCTATTTTGATGTGAAATTACAAATCTTGATCAAGAACACTGAGATGGTGCAGACTACCTTTATTGTTCACTAGAGGAATGATTCTGCAAAACTACAATAGATGTTCTATCTTACTGTAGGCGTGATACTCAACTTGATCCTTACTGCAGTGGGGATTCATGTGTCATATCCTACCACATTGGTGACACATCACATGGATTCTAGGGAATACCCTTTAAATACTTATTCCTCTTCGATAAGGTTCAAGATAAGGTTTCATGATGTTAGATGAACCACTTTTCTATCGATGCACTAAACCACCATGACCAACACCTTTATAATCTATTAGTTTATTCTCTGAGATGAAGTCTTGGTTCATTAATTCAGAAAAAATAGTACAAAAACATGTTCACTTGAAATAATATGGAATACGATTCAATCATTAGTTTTCCTATCGTAATAAAATTCATCACCATGGGAAGTAAGAAATAAACATTGTTGTTCTATGAAATGAGTAGATTAGCCTATAACAGATAAAGATCCCTAGTCCATGTCTAAAATCTCCATATCTTGGTCATCCCACAATGTCTATGGAATGAAATAGTTATAGAAATGAATCTTAAAATACATCTATACCATAACATGGTATTGATCATCCTAGGTTAAAACATCATAATATCTTTTGGAAGAATCTCTCAGCATGTATGTTTTGTGCATTAATCTCCATTATTTATGTGTCTCTATATTGATGCGCCCATAAGGGGCTCCGTCGGCTATGGTTTATCTCCCCCACCGCTATCTTCCTCTTTCCCGCTGCAGCTCGGCTTTCAGGCGACGCTTTAGACCGGCGGTTTCGTGGCATGCGGCGTTCACTGTGGAGACGTCGTCTGGAATCCTTCCTCACCCCATTGTTGGACAGGGATCTCAGGCGGCGCGGTGATGATCCGAAGATGGAGTTCTCAGTTTATGCGGTGAGGATGGCGCCACGATTCCGCTCAGTCTGGATGCGTTAGGATGGATCTGGTTGCAATGTGTGTTCTTGAAGGCGGCAGCGGGTTTGCGGCGGGTTTTCTTCATTCCTTGGCCTGCATTTTTCTGGTTTCTTAATTTGTGTCTTAGATGTGCTGTTGGTTTCTGGTCTGGTGCTGGTTTTATGTTTTGCGATTGGTCAATTTCAGCCTGCGGCGGCAGCGTGGTATCAACAAAGGCTATGATTTCTTTTTGGTTTTTTGATTCCGACAATGGACAATGGTGGAGCGTGATGGATGTTTGAATGGTCTTGCGAATCTTCTGCAGTTTGAATGGAGAAGTTGTAAAAAAGGTCGCTCAGGTTTCCAGATGAAGTTTTAGGGGTGAGCACGCAGGAGTTTGTTTTTCATGGATAATGGGTTTTTGTCTAGTAGCTATGGTTTTCATCTCCGTCAATGTTCAGGCGGCATCGATGTCGATGTTTCCCCTTTGAAATATTGGTGAAGATGGTGAACAGATTGATTGGACGATGTTGCAGGAAACGAGGCGCACTGGATGCACGATGATGGTGGGCGACGTGATTGGCAGCTGTGGGTTCTCATGGCTCGAGGTCTCCTCAGGTCCTGTGTCCGTTTTGATTTTTGAATTTTCATGTTTGCACTTTTTGAATTCGGATCCCGATTTGGTGTATAGTTTGTTGGGTAATGTGTTGGTGTGGTTACCCCTTATGTAAAGACCCATAAAATTCAAGAGAAATTTTTTTTTAATTTTATTTGGAATTTTACAAGAACGTGGTTTCTGACAGCACCTGATTCCGAGGCCCGGTGTGCCCGGAATCAATTACCTAAGTTTGGCTCGGGTACGTTCAGTGAACGAACGAGCGGGAATTTCTAACTTTTGAACCGGTACCCGGAATCGAATTTCGAGGGCACCGATGAACTCACATCACCGATATTCGCTTAAGGTGACCTTTTCTGAGGTTGCGTTTTATGCGGGTTGAGAGTTAGTTTTGGAAAAATTAGAATGAAGATAAATAAAATGTGGAAACACATTTTATTTTTAACCATGTTGGTTATATCCTCCCAAAGGGAGTTAGAGGTGGGACCCACATCCACTTAACCTCTCTTGAGAGGATTAAGTGTGGTGGGGCCCACAGAAATCCTAACTCCTCAACTCCCCTCAAAACTCGCATTAACCCCTCTTTAATTAATCTTGACAACTTGAGTTATTTATTGAGGTGGGTTAATTTTAATTTCAAACCTTTGAAATTCTAGAGGTGAAGTTGTGTAATAAAATAAGCTTAAAGCTTATTTTATTTTGGGTTAGAATTCTTTTACCACCTTGAGAATTTGGGAGCTTTCTTCTTCTTCAAACCTTGACGAAGAACACGAAGAACGCTTAAGCTCCGACGAAGAACGCTGCTTCCTCCTCGGACTTTCTTCGTCGGCTTACGAAGCTTCTCCAGCGACGTATCCCTTCGGACGCACCTCGACGTCAACGGAATCGACGTACGATTTCCACGACGCCTTACCCGCGTCACCGACGACGTCTTCTTCCGCGACGTCTCTTTTCGCGACGCCGTTTTCCGTCACCTCTTAAATCAAGGTTGGGATTTATTTTTGAAAGAACTACTTCCTTTCCATCTTTCTTTCTCATATAAAAAGAAAAACACGGATCAACATACGCACTTTTCTAGTTGATCCACGCATGTTTTATTCGTGGGATGAGAATATTTTCGTTACGGAAGAATTATTGGGAGTTGGCTAAATATTAGATAATTAAAGTTGTGCTCGATAAATTATTGGGAACAAGTGTTTAATTTTGCCAACTGTTAGCACTTAACGCGGTGGGCGCGGGCCGAACGAACACAGCCCGACAACCCTCCGCAATTCGTTGTTGAAGCGCGGATTGATGGCGACGAGCATGTGGATCCGAATTGATGTTTTGAGGGATCCGTTTTGAAGAACATGTTCTGGGAGGGCCACCGGCAAAGATTGCAAGCAAAACGGACCACTGGAGCGCGTCCGGTGGTCCGCGGAAGGCGGCGGCCACACGTCACCCCGGCCCGGCGGCGGCGGCGCGCCAACGGAGGAACCCGCCGCGGTTAAGCTGCGGCGGTCAGCAAGGCGGCCGGCTTTGCCGGCCGCGGAGGTCAAGGGGCGGAACCCTTTTTGGGTCCCACGTTGAAATCAATCGGCTGGCCAATCGGCCAGCCGTTTCTTGAAGACCCGGGGGTTTGACTCCCCGGAGGCGGACGGAGCGGACCCCCCACGTGGGGGCCGCTGTTCATTACACGGGGAGGGCTTCGCCCCCCCACCCCCCCTCGTTTCCTCACACGCTCGGCCGTTTGGCCGAGCTGCTGTCGCGCGACGCCAACGCACGGACCGGCCGCGCCGGTCCGGGCCGCCCCGCGCCGGGCCGGGTCACGCCCTGGCCGGGTCGGGCCGACCCGGTTCGGGTCGACCCATGGGGGGGTCTGGCCGGGTCGGCCTGGACCCGGACCCCCCGTTTTGGACCGTTTTCGGTCAAATGATCATATCATGAGCTGTAGACCTCCGATTGACGCGCCGTCAGCGGCAGCGCGATCCTTGGAACGAGATGGTCGTTTCGCTATATTACACTCAGGGTTTCGGAGAACTTTGAGTTTGGCCAGGTTGGTTCGTACACGAAACCAACCGGGCCCTCGGAGCAGAAATGCTCATATCTTGAGTTACGGACGTCCGATTGACGTGTCGTCAGCTTTTTTGAGTTCCTCTTAGTGAGACAGATCTTTTGGCATACTCTGCCCGAGGTTTGGACGCAGGTGGGGTACGGTCGGGTTGGGTTTGCCTTAAAAACCAACCGGGCCCCTGGAACGAAAAAGCCAATAACTCTCAGACCAGGCGTCTGATCGACGCGTCGTCTGTTGCGTTGAGTTCCTGTTGACGATACGAAACTTTTGGATACATCAACTCTGGACTTAGTGACGGTTGATGTATCAGCCTCTCGGCTCATGGAGCGGACCCTCCCGAACGAGCTTGCTGTGTGCGGGAACCGTAGAGCTGGCTGCGACTGTGACTGCGACTGCTACTTCGACAGTGACGACCGTGCAGAGATCATCAATGGACTGCGGCGACGACCGTGCAGAGATCCTCAGTGGACTGCGACGACGACGGTGCAGAGATCCTCAGTGGACTGCGATGATGAAGACAACTGGTCTTGTATCCTATGTGGGTCCTAGTTGTACTGGTCTTGTATCCTATGTGAGTCTCAGCTTAGATGATTCAATACTGGTCTTGTATCCTATGTGGGTCCCAGTATAGTTGAATCAATGAAGACAACTGGTCTTGTTTCCTATGTGGGTCCTAGCCGTGCTGGTCTTGTATCCTATGTGGGTCTCAGCTTAGATGATTTAATACTGGTCTTGTATCCTATGTGGGACCCAGTATAGTTGAATCAATGAAGACAGTTAGTCTTGTATCCTATGTGGGTCCTAGTTGTGCTGGTCTTGTATCCTATGTCGGTCCCAGCTTGGATGATTCAATGCTGGTCTTGTATCCTATGTGGGTCCCAGTATAGATGAATCAATGAAGAGTGCTGGTCTTGTATCCTATGTGGGTCCCAGCTTAGATGACTCAGTGCTGGTCTTGTATCCTATGTTGGTCCTAGCCGTGCTGGTCTTGTATCATATGTGGGTCCCAGCATAAATGAAACAATGAGGACGGCTGGTCTTGTATCCTATGTGGGTCCCAGCTTAGATGATTCAGTATCTATGTCTGATCATCTTTTTCACCTTTTCGATGATGTATACCTGTGTGAGCTGCATCCTGTTGCTTTCCTGTGTGGATTGTGTTGTGCTATCCTGTGTGGATTTCGTTTTGCTTTCCTGTGTGGAATACGCATACTTTCCTGTGTGGACTGAGTTGTACTTGGGCTCGGAGGTTGGAGCGTATTGGAATTGATGACTTAGGTATATGTATGGTCATATACCTAAGCAGTGTCGGATGTTACTTCGTGATTGTATCTTCCTTTGTGGTTTATCCTTTGTGGATTTTGGGAGACCTTCAGGGGTCTCGGGGTCCCTACTGAGTAGCTTATACTCACCCCTGCATGGGCTATGCCCGCACTACGTTGTGTTGGTTGCAGATGACGGACAACGTTGATCGTGGCTGAAGCTTGCAGAGCAGAACGGTACCTGGAGGTGGACCATTGGGCGGGACGTGCCCGGAGCGGACGGTGGGACCCGATGAGCAGTGGAGCTATCTGTACCCACCCTTCAGGTGGGATTTCCAGTGGACAGCTCGGTGTAGCGGCTTTTTCTTTACAGTTGCTGTTTTCCCTTTTGAGTTGTACTTTACTTTCAGTTTGGGTTTGTATATTGGCCCATTTACTTTTCCGCACTTTCAGTTGTACACTGTTCTTACTTAGTGTTTACTTTTCCGCTTGCTTACTCTGTGGTGTTTGTTTACTTTACAAAGGCAATGTCTTCCCTTTTTACTGGGATTTACGCCTTGGTGCTAGTCGTCAGCCTCTGGCCTATGGAAGGCGGGCTTGGGGTAGTCACGGTACGGACCCCGAGGGCGGGTCGTGACAAATTGGTATCAGAGGAGTTCGGTTCTACCGCGAACTCTGATCTTTTCTATGTGAAGCAATAATGTTTAGCGTATTGAGTGTGGTTATCAGTCCAGGGAGTCCAGTGTTGGTGCGGTGACCGACGTATCCGTACACCAGGACTCTGACTTCTGATTTCCGACTTAATGCACGAAAACATTGATTGCGTGTGTGTTTCAAAGTTTTCTTTGTGATTACTTTATATATCAGCTCACCAGGTATACTGTTCTGACCGTGGCGCACCTGTTTCCTCTTCAGGATGACCCCACGACGGCAGCCAGCTAGGGTTCCGAGAGTTGAGCGTGACGACAGCCCACCGAGCGACGAGGCCTCGGTGCAGGGCCCTTTATCAACAGTGGCACCGGCGGTAGCTCTACCCGCCGAGCCACCGATGCTTCCAGCACCAGCCGCTGACAATGCACGATGCCTTGGAGCTCTGCACGAGTTCCAGCGCCAGTGACCGCCTAGGTTCCGTGGGGAGACGGACCCCCAGGCAGCAGAGGACTGGCTGGAGGCAGTGGTACGAGTTTTTAGGCTAGTGAGGACACCTGCAGACCTCATGGTGATCCTCGCTGCGAGCCTACTGCACGCAGCAGCGGGCCGATGGTGGAGCATGATGCTCCAGGTGCACGATGAGACATTTCTTCTATGGACGGACTTTGAGAGCCTCTTCCGCTCGGAGTTCGTCCCAGCCACCCTTCGTGCGGTGCGTATCCAGGAGCTTCTTCAGCTGCGGCAGGGCAGCATGACGGTCGCTCAGTACTCGGCGAGATTTACCGATCTCTCGCGCTACTCGACTGACATGGTACGTGACCCATTCTTCCGGTCCCGGACCTTCGAGCGGGGACTGAGGCACGATATCAGGGCTTCGATGATCTCCCTCAACATTCCGACACATGCAGAGGTGTTGGAGAGAGCCCTTCTAGTGGAGAGTTTTCTCGCCGAGCAGGCTCCAGTGACAGGGCCCTCCGCAGGACAGCCCGTAGCAGGGTCTTCTGTAGCTGACAGTAGACAGGTGACGCAGAGGTCCAAGTGGGCCAGACCATCAGATGGGCAGTCACAGGATGAAGATTCGGTTGTGCGGGGCACCCGAAGGAGAGCCAGCTACGCGAGGGGCAAACATTGCTACGCATGCAGTGAGCGAGGTCACATGGCTCGAGATTGCCCGACTCGTCTTAAAGATGAGCAGCAGGCAGTAGAGGGACCTCCCAGACAGAGATTCGGCCACGGTGGTCTGCAGGGTACAGGCGGACGAGGCAGAGGAGCTGGCCGAGTAGCCGATGGTAGGAGACACTTCGAGGTGTTGCCACCACCACCACCAGGAGGTCCACCCCGACCGCAGGGAGTTGGTGGACATGGGAGAGCTCAGCTTCAGGCAGCTGAGGCCTTCGATCATGGAGCTCTGGGAGTAAATGGACAGGAGCGGAACTAGTGGATACGTCCTTTGTACTTCTAGTTCCTTGTTGCTATTGTGTAGCGTCTTTGTATTATGAGCTGCAATAATAAAAGACGCATACCTTTGTGATGTTTTCATTCCTGTCCTCTCTTGTGTTGTTACTAAGAGGTTCCGGTATAGACTGTTGACTTGACCCTCACTTGTGAGACATTTACTGGAGGAGACCCAGTTACCACACACTGATGCCGACAGTGTGACTCAACCCTTGGAGGCGAGAGTAACGGTTGGATCTCTTGGTTGTAGCGTCGAGGCCTTACGACGTCATCCTTGGTAAGGATTAGTATCATCCATGTCGGGATTGACTGTATTAGGAAAAGGAAGTGGTCCATCCAGGGGATGATACCAGATTTCTCTTATCGGAAAAGGAGAAATCTTAGTTGCTCCTGTGGGACCGGAGATGGTCCAGGCCATGACAAAGAAGGTCCAGGTCAACCAGGAGCGGATGAGGACAGCTCAGAGCCAGCAGAAGTAATACGCTGACAGGATGCAGAGGCCACTGGAGTTTGAGGACTGTGACCACGTCTTCTTGCGGGTCTCACCTCGACGTGGTATACGGAGATTTGGCAGAGGCGGCAAGTTATCTTCATGCTTCATCAGACCCTTCCAGGTCCTCAGCAGGATTGGCGAGGTGACTTATCGTCTGGCTCTACCACCTCAGTTGCACCGGGTGCACGACGTCTTCCAGGTATCTCAGTTGAGGAGATACGTGCATGACCCGACACACATCATTAACCATGGGGAGCTTGACGTTGATGATGGGGCGACTTTTACGGAGGTCCCGGTGGAGATCGAGGATCGACAAGAGCGGGTCCTACGTGGGAGGTCGATTCCTCTAGTGCGCATCAGATGACAGCACGGGAACCTCCAAGAGAGCACTTGGGAGTAGGAGGCTCAGATGCATGCTCAGTACCCTCTTTTGTTTCCCTAGTTTTGGTTGTATCTTTACGAGGACGTAAAGCTCTGAGGTGAGAGTAATGTAAAGACTCGTAAAATTCAAGGGAAATTTTTTCTTAATTTTCTTTGGAATTTTACAAGGACGCGTTTTCTGACGGCACCTGATTCTGAGGCCCGGTGTGCCCGGAATCAATTTCCGAAGTTTGGCTCGGGTACGTTCAGTGAACGAACGAGCGGGAATTTCTAACTTTTGAACCGGTGCCCGGAATTTAATTCTGAGGGCACCGATGAACTCGCAACGCCGATATTCTCTTAAGGTGACCTTTTCTGAGGTTGCGTTTTATGCGGGTTGAGAGTTAGTTTTGGGGGAATTAGAATGAAGATAAATAAAATGTGGAAACACATTTTATTTTTAACCATGTTGGTTATATCCTCCCAAAGGGAGTTAGAGGTGGGACCCACATCCACTTAACCTCTCTTGAGAGGATTAAGTGTGGTGGGGCCCACACGAAGCCTAACTCCTAAACTCCCCTCAAAACTCTCATTAACCCCTCTTTAATTAATCTTGACAACTTGGGTTATTTATTGAGGTGGGTTAATTTTAATTTCAACCCTTTGAAATTCTAGAGGTGAAGTTGTGTAATAAAATAAGCTTAAAGTTTATTTTATTTTGGGTTAGAATTCTTTTACCACCTTGAGAATTTGGGAGCTTTCTTCTTCTTCAAACCTTGACGAAGAACACGAAGAACGCTTAAGCTCCGACGAAGAACGCTGCTTCCTCCTCGGACTTTCTTCGTCGGCTTACAAAGCTTCTCCAGCGACGTATCCCTTCAGACGCACCTCGACGTCAACGGAATCGACGTACGATTTCCGCGACGCCTTACCCGCGTCACCGACGGCGTCTTCTTCCACGACATCTCTTTTCGCGACACCGTTTTCTGTCACCTCTTAAATGAAGGTAGGGATTTATTTTTGAAAGAACTACTTCCTTTCCATGTTTCTTTCTCTTATAAAAAGAAAAACGCGGATCAACACACGCACTTTTCTAGTTGATCCACGCATGTTTTATTCGTGGGATGAGAATATTTTCGTTACGGAAGAATTATTGGGAGTTGGCTAAATATTAGATAATTAAAGTTGTGCTCGATAAATTATTGGGAACAAGTGTTTAATTTTTCCAACAGTTAGCACTTAACGCGGTGGGCGCGGGCCGAACAAACACGGCCCGACAACCCTCCGCAATTTGTTGTTGAAGCGCGGATTGATGGCGACGAGCATGTGGATCCGAATAGATGTTTTGAGGGATCCGTTTTGAAGAACATGTTCTGGGAGGGCCCCCAGCGAAGATTGCAAGCAAAACGGACCACCGGAGCGCGTCCGGTGGTCCGCGGAAGGCAGCGACCGCACGTCACCCCGGCGCGGCGGCGCCGGCGACCAGCGGCGGCGGCGCGCCGCCAGAGGAACCCGCCGCGGATAAGCTGCGGAGGTCAGCAAGGCGGCCGGCTTTGCCGGACGCGGAGGTCAAGGGGCGAAACCCTTTTTGGGTCCCGCGTTGAAATCAATCGGCTGGCCAATCGGCCAGCCGTTTCCTGAAGACCCGGGGGTTTGAACCCCCGGAGGCGGACAGAGCGGTCCCCCCACGTGAGGGCCGTTGTTCATTACACGGGGAGGGCTTCGCCCCCCCGTTTCCTCACACGCTCGGCTGTTTGGCCGAGCTGCTATTGCGCGGCGACAACCCACGGACCGGTCGCGCCGGTCCGGGCCGCCCCGCGTCGGGCCGGGTCACGCCCTAGCCGAGCCGGGCTGGCTGAGCCGGGTCGGACTCGGTTCGGGTCGAACCGGTTCGGCCCGACCCAGGGGGGGCGGGCCGGGTCGGCCCGGACCCGGACCCCCCGTTTTGGACCGTTTTCTGTCAAATGCTCATATCTTGAGCTGTAGACCTCCGATTGACGCGCCGTTAGCGGCAGCGCGATCCTTGGAACGAGACGGTCGTTTCGGTATATTACACTCAAGGTTTCAGAAAACTTTGAGTTTGGCCGGGTTGGTTCGTACACGAAACCAACCGGGCCCTCGGAGCGGAAACGCTCATATCTTGAGCTACAGACGTCCGATTGACGTGCCGTCAGCTTTGTTGAGTTCCTCTTAGTGAGACGGATCTTTTGGCATACTCCGCCCGAGGTTTGGACGCAGGTGGGGTACGGTCAGATTGGTTTTTCCTTAAAAACCAACCGGGCCCCTGGAACGAAAAAGCCAATAACTCTCAGACCGGGCGTCTGATCGACGCGCCGTCTGTTGCGTTGAGTTGCTGTTGACGATACAGAACTTTTGGATATATCAACTCTGGACTTAGTGACAGTTGATGTATCAGCCTCTCGGCTCGTGGAGCGGACCCTCCTGAACGAGCTTGCTGTGTGCGGGAACCCTAGAGCTGACTGCGACTGTGACTGCGACTGCTACTTCGACAGTGACGACCGTGCAGAGATCCTCAGTGGACTGCGATGATGAAGACAGCTGGTCTTGTATCCTATGTGGGTCCTAGCTGTGCTGGTCTTGTATCCCATGTGGGTCCCAACTTAGATGATTCAATACTGGTCTGGTATCTTATGTGGGTCCTAGCTGTGCTAGTGTTGTATCCTATGTGGGTCCCAACTTAGATGATTCAATACTGGTCTTGTATCATATGTGGGTCCCAATATAGTTGAATCAATGAAGACAGCTAGTCTTGTATCCTATGTGGGTCCTAGCTGTGCTGGTCTTATATCCTATGTGGGTCCCAGCTTGGATGATTCAATACTGGTCTTGTATCCTTTGTGGGTCTCAGTATAGATGAATCAATGAAGAGTGCTGGTCTTGTATCCTATGTGGGTCCCAACTTAGATGACTCAGTGCTGGTCTTGTATCCTATGTGGGTCCCAGCCGTGCTGGTTTTGTATCCTATGTGGGTCCCAGCATAAATGAAACAATGAGGACGGCTGGTCTTGTATCCTATGTGGGTCCCCGCTTAGATGATTCAGTATCTATGTCTGATCATCTTTTTCACCTTTTCGATGATGTATACCTGTGTGAGATGCATCCTGTTGCTTTCCTGTGTGGATTGTGTTGTGCTGTCCTGTGTGGATTTCGTTTTGCTTTCCTGTGTGGAATACGTATACTTTCCTGTGTGGACTGAGTTGTATTTGGGCTCGGAGGTTGGAGCGTATTGGAATTGATGACTTAGGTATATGTATGGGCATATACCTAAGCAGTGTCGGATGTTACTTCGTGATTGTATCTTCCTTTGTGGTTTATCCTTTGTGGATTTTGGGAGACCTTCAGGGGTCTCGGGGTCCCTACTGAGTAGATTATACTCACCTCTGCACGAGCTATGTCCGCACGACGTTGTGTTGGTTGCAGACGACGAACAACGTTGATCGTGGATGAAGCTTGCAGAGCAGAACGGTACCTGGAGGTGGACCAATGGGCGGGACGTTCCCGGAGCGGATGGCAGGACCCGAGGAGCAGTGGAGCTATCTGTACCCACCCTTCAGGTGAGATTTCCAGTGGACAGCTCGGTGTAGCAACTTTTTCTTTACAGTTGCTGTTTTCCCTTTCGAGTTGTACTTACTTTCAGTTTGGGTTTGTATACTGGCTCATTTACTTTTCCGCACTTTCAGTTGTACACTGTTCTTACTTAGTGTTTACTTTTCCGCTTGCTTACTCTGTGGTGTTTGTTTACTTTACAAAGGCAATGCCTTCCCTTTTTACGAGGATTTACGCCTTGGTGCTAGTCGCCAGCCCCTGGCCTATGGAAGGCGGGCTTGGGGTAGTCACGGCACGGACCCCGATGGCGGGTCGTGACATAGTACCCATAAAGTGGGTTTTTAGAAAATCACAAAAAGAAAATTTTCATTGAGTATGTGTCTCTATATTCACAAATATATATAACATACCCTCTATCCATAACATGGTGTCTTCAGGATATCCTTCCCTTGAAAAGGTAGGATGGTTCTTGTGCGGGAACTCCCTCTTCAATTAATCAATATAAAATGTAGGTCATGGAACTCCCTGGATATATTGTAAAAACAATGACTAATATACTAATAATTGAGCATCAATTCCCAAATTAAGTATAATATGAGGTTCCACAGGTGGCACAACTAAAGGTAATTTTGGTGGTGCAGGTCCCACCACCCCCTAGAGTATAGTCACTGCCACCTTCCTAGAGCACGACTCATAGTCTTCATCGCATAATATATCTATTATGGAAAACTCATGCTTTAGGAAAAAATTTGTTAATAGAAAAGACATCATATAAGGGAATATGATAGGTAAAAATCCTTGATATATAAGATTCACACCCCACTAGCTACTCCAAAATCCCATTCTAGGTGAGATATAAAAAAATTAATGGTCACAAGAGACACTCCCACTTCTAATTAATAAGGTCCGGTTAGTGTTAAATTCGACATTTTATGATATATGTTATTGTATATGGAGCATCAATTTCATGTTATAGTGGAAAAGAATCTTTAATTTACAATTGAAATACCCATTTAATGGTAACCATATAATTTAACTTCAAGAGACTAGTAGTTTTTAATCATATATATATCACAGTCCGGTTTAATGAGTTTCCATTCCCAAGTTTTGAATACCGGCACATTATAAATTACAATGGGAACTTCATGTGACTACAATCAGACCATTACATCCAATAACATGATGTGATAAGTCTATATTTGATGATTCAATTATATATATCACTATTCAAAATTTATTGTGGCACACACATTATTAATTACAATTGGTATCCACTTCATCACAATCAACTAATTTTTCAACCCATGCATCCAATGGTTTATAGATCAAACATGTGGTAATTGGTTACTTATGGTTCCGCCACATGCTATGTAAGAAAACACTTCGTACCTTGACTTAACATGTTAAGAAAACAATAATATTATCACTACAAGACACGAAAGTTTTTTTTGAGTATATATTTCCAAGAACTACAACAAGTTGTGGAGGCTGAATGTGACAATGTAAACATGGAATGACACATCCATGACATATAAATCATTAGGTTACTACACTGATGCATGATACAATACATACTTGTCATACTAGGAGACGTGTAATAATATGTAACCATATCATAATTCATAATTTATGTGCATCCCCCAATGGATAAATCATTATAAATATAACATAAAAAAATCATAACATTTTGGCCCATCCCAAGAAACACGGAATTTTAT
This sequence comes from Viscum album, assembly GCA_963277665.1. NCBI lineage: Eukaryota > Viridiplantae > Streptophyta > Magnoliopsida > Santalales > Viscaceae > Viscum > Viscum album. The sequence goes on from OY728126.1 coordinate 126,058,577, forward strand.
TTGTACATGGGTCATCCACCCCCAAACATAGGATCGATACAAAATTTAGTGAAACTCTAGTCTCATTTTTACCATGAAAAAATAATTAGACAACGAAAATATTGTTACTGACACCACTTGAGTCATCCTAAGTCTGGTTTATTCACAAGTGACCCAAACTGGTGGCCACATTGACTCATGTGAACCTCCCCATATTCCATAGGCTACAAATATTCATAGAGGATCTAATGTAGGTTGTTCGTGAGATCATACCATTGTAATAATAGTGGACCAAAATTGTATATAATAAATATAACAACAAGTCAATAAAAATAATTCAATTGAAAATAAACCACCCATATAATAATAAGCTAACTAAAGAAATAATAACTAGCATCGTATAAAAAATAATTATGGTACGATGCTATAAAAAATGTGGAATACAAAGGAAACATGGTAGCAGGAATACACCATGTACATGATATAAAAAAAGAAAAAATATATCTCTATCATCACAAAAAAGTGGAACCATGAAGAGAAAGGTGCCTCACTCACCTCGGTGCTCCCGTGCTCTAAGCCTGGTATCCTTCTCCAAGCATTTTGACTTCTCGTGGTGATGGCTCTCTCGCTCTAGGCGGCGTTATTGCTCAACATTTTGTTTTTCTCTCTCCCTAATCTCCACCCAATTTACTAACACTCCAATATTATACTTTGTTACCTCTCTGCACTCTGATTTTGGGTTCCTCATCTTCTCTCTTGGTCGGGATTGAAGCACAGGATATGAGGATGTTTTGGGAAAGGTGTTTGGTGGACGACAGAGTTCCAGGTGGTACCGTGGCTTGTCCTTCTTCCTAGGGTTTCAGTACATATCCCTTTATGGTTTCCTTTTGATTTTACTTTTCTCCCTGCAGTGACTTTCATTCACTCTCGCTTGCCTTCCGTACTTTGTGTTTGCATCCTGGTTTTCTTCCTGTTCACCAATCTGCACAATGATCTAGCATTCCTAAGCATCTCTCCAGGTCGGTTTTGGAGCACAGTTGGTCCATCCACCTAGGGTTTTAATCCCTTTCCCTTTTTTGTGTTTTGTCCCGATTTCTTCTTTCATGTTTGGGTGACGGTGTCCAGTGGTCGTTTTCGGTTTATGCAACCGTTCGTGGTTACGTTGAATGTTTTTTGACAGCGTGTTGATGGCTGCTGTCATCAGTATCTTTTCTGAGTTTTTGGTCATGGTTTACTTAATCAAAGAAGGTTTTCGGTGGTCATGTTTGTAAGTGTTCGGTAGATGGTATGTGGTCCGGTGATGGCCGATGAATACATATTGATGTTGGGGGGACTCGACCTTCTGGTGTGGTATTAAACATCAACAATGATATCATAACGAGGGCGGATCTATGAGACGGCAGTGACGGTGAGCAGGCGGGGGTCTTTGGTGAAGTTGCTGGTGAGGACGATGACTCTGGATATCTGTTGACCCGAAAGGGGTGATGGTATTGTGATGATGGACAATGAGGTGATGATGGCAGTTGTCAATGGGGTTTCTCGAGGTTCTCAACGCCCATGTTATTTGTGGGTTTCCTATATGAATTTAAATTTTGAAATTTAAATATGGATTTTGGGATAGGGTTTTTAGGTAATGCTTTATGCGGGTGATGTTTGAAATTATATCCAGTTTTATGTTAGGTTCCCACTATCACAAAAAGTGGAATTTGAAAATGAAAAAAAAAGGATTTGGATGGATGGATATCATCACACAAAAATATTGTTTGTCTAATCTTGTCCTTCATCATATTATAGAAAATCAAGCTTCCATATCGAGGTGCTTCTCTTTATCCCTACCTGAAACTATGAACTCATTATAGGAACCAGTCACCAACCTGAAAAGGGTGACAGTAAAACTCAGTAGGCCACCACCAACGGTGTCTAACACTATCTAGTGTGTGAATATAAGATGAGTTGTGTGCATATATAAAACCTAACATAGTAAATAAATAAACATCTTGGACCAGGTTCATTGTGGGATACTCATATAATGAGACATTCTATAACCAAATTTGGAAATTTCTCTGGTCATTTCAAATTTATATTTATATTTATAAGGTCATGACCTAAGACATACAAAAAAGGAATCCATATATATAACAATCATATATGGTTTGATAATCTCCATCGAATTTATGTTTTAGAATTTGGGAATGTCCACAGTATTGTACCCTTGGGAATTCACCCAAAAAGGGTTTGTTCCAAGTGAGTTCTAGGAGCATGTTCTCAGTATCCTTATATTGGGAAATGAAATGAACAAAAGGAATAATCCAAGCTGGTCTATAAAATTTTTTGAATCCAAGGAGAATCACCCAAATCATTAATTCAATTTCCTGAAATATAGGTGAACGACTATAGAAAATATGGGGCATTCTCAGTCTAAGAAATATACAGAATCCATTTGTGGTCATTCACATAGTATACATGTCAATGAATTGGATGGAATCTCACTAGTCTATCAAGGGATACCATAATTGTAATCCACGTATCACTAATGTCATGCCCCTAGTTTTGGTTATTTTAGTTTTGTGACCATAATCAAGAATTATGTTATTATACAAAAATATCCATTCTCAAAATAATAGCCATGATAATACTACATAATCAAACAAGGTATAGGTGACATGGAAATACCATTCACCTTTCACTTAAATGATTTAAAAATTTATATTTCAAGATGAATCAGAACAACATTAAAGGTGGTGAAATTGTGTAGCCTAGGCTTTGGCGTCTAGCATGGTATTACACTATTCCATTTTAACCAATTAATCAATTCATTCATATGGTAAAAATCCACTCCTCAAAGGTGGTTTTATTAGATAAAAATGTGCTCTATTCTCATAAATGTTATATATCACACCCTAAGGGGTAACTCACATCATGTTATATGACCACTAATGATGAAAATTATGTGCCAAAGAAAACCAATTCAAGGTGATAACATTTTATTAATTTATTTGGAAAATAAAAAGGGAATCAGACATTAGTTATATCATGAAACATGATGGATCATCATATGACAACCCCAAATGTTATGGAAATGATCTGGAAAACCAACTTTATACCGATAGTCATCTCCTCATCTAGTATTGGCCTCAAATCCAAGGCGGAATGATGGAAATATGGGAATTTTAAAAATTCCTTGAAAATAGGCTATATTATCTCTCAAGGAAGTTACCTCCATTACTATGATATAATGAAAGAAAAAAACATATAGGATTTACATACTTACAAATGCTAAAAAAACATGATGAACAACACTTGAATTAGATTCCAGATGGATGAGATATCTCAAAGCCTAGCTCAAGAAGAGAAATGGAGAGATTTAAATGGGATAGAGATATTGTGCATTTTTGGGATGAAGAAAGAAGGGGAATGGTTAATTTTTAGGAAGGAAAATGTATATACACACCTTTTTAAATGGTGAATGTTTTTGCCTTAGGGATTGAAAAATCGTGTTCCAATTATGTGCCACCACTATCGAGGTGGAAAAATATAAGGCCCCGACCGTAAAAATTACTTAATATTGAATTAAATGAATAATACCAATTGAGGATCTTTTCAGGTTTAGAGTTTTATATAATTAGATCATAACTATTACATCTCAAAATATTACACAGTAGACACTTCTATAGAGTTTCCCCTTTCTTTACAAAACATGAACTCTTACAAAAAAGAGTCATGTCTAGTTCCATGTTTAAGGCAACATGAATTTTCCTTCATCCCATTCTTGACCCTATTCCACATTATGTCCTGGGAAAACATTTCAAAAAAAAAACATGGGATGAGCATAAAAAGCCCAGTAAAGGATACACAGTGAATGAAAACTATTAGTTTTTCAAAATAACAAGTAAACCATGAATACTTTATCAAAGTAATACTTTTCACCTTTATGAAGTAGTAAATACTCTTCACTAAATAATAGATCACCAATCATCCTCTATAACCAAAATATTACCATAAACCCATATAAATAACACATAACATATAAAGGTAACTTAGGACATAAGAAAACTTAAATGGAATAACCATACGGTCAACTTCCACACATATCACTAAATGGAATAGCCATACGACCGACTTCCATATCCAATTCATTGAAGGTTATAACATAACCACCCGTCCTGGTATTCATGGAACCACCCATCATATGGTTTATCACGTAACCACCCACCAAATTTCCAAGTACCATTATAAAATCATAACATATAAAACAATTATAAAGGAAAGAAAAAATTTCCACATTTCAATCACAATATATGACTTAAATATATTGACATAACAAATCCATTATCAAAACCATTTTCAATACCATAATACATAAAATTGTATATGGTATTTGTATACTTTTAAAAAAATTACGGCTTGTTGAGGAAAGCGAAGGATCAAATAATACTCGTGGCGACAGAAAGGTCGTTGTCACCGCGTACGTTAAAAAGAAACATGATTTTTGTCGTTTAGTAAAACGCTTCGTACAGAAAAGATTCCTTTTGAATAAAATTCAAAGTCAAAGGGGTTTATACACCATATAAAAGAAAGTTTTGTATAAAACAAAATATGCCTCAATAAAAGGAGACTGAGACGAAGTCCCATACAAAGACGGTATCCTTAGATTAAGGATAAATCAATTACATAATTTATGTGTGACAAATATAAATAAACCCAATATAAGTGGATATTAAGTGTAAAACAAGCAGAGTCATTCACACATATTCATAACATGAAATATTAAAGGAGTACAAGTTTAACCCAAAGGATTGAAATTGAGTTAAGAAGATCCCTTGCAAATATTTGAGAGCCTAACGACGTCACTTTAAAATTTATAAAATGAGTTGATGAGAGAGAAAATGTTATCTCATCACTTGGACATAAAATTTACCTCAATAAGGATATAGAAGAACATATCCCAACATAATAAGATGTAAATTAAAAGACATAAAACAAATAAGTCTTTTTAAAAAGAGGAGGGTGAAAGTTTCCCTTAACGTCTTGGGTAACTTTCGAAACATACACCCCATGAATGAAGGACTATAAAACATTGATGTAGATACTCATAAACTAAATTATATTACACAAAGTGTAGAATAAAAAGAATTACATAAACCAATCAAAGGTAATGGTGGCAAATGTATCATAAATCTCACGGGAATAAAAGTGAGATGAAAAATCCCTTACAAAAACTCGGTAGCCTAAAGGCGCCACATAGAACTTCCAAAAATGGATTTATGAGATCAAATAGGGTCTCTCATAATATGAACATAAAAAGTACAGAATGATAAATATAAAAGAACATCCACAAACATAATAAATATGATCTTAATAGAAATGACATAAAAGAGAGTACTTAAAAAGAAGAGAGAGGTAGGATCCCTAACCTTAAGTCCGACTTGTCTTTTTTCATTTCTTAATATTCCTGAATAATAAAATTTGGCCAATTAATAATTTTGTAAGGAACTCCTTTAAATATTATCATTCAGTTCATATCACATATTATAATATTATAATAATTCGTTAATAATGTGAGTTCATATCAGACATTTTTGACGATGTTCGGTACATGAGTAAAAATCAAACTTGTTGGAAAATAAATTTTCATGTAGTTATAAGCACATAATATCCAGAATATTATTAATGATTTAAATATCATATATATCCATTATATATTCATTTTATACTATTCCATTACATTTGGATATAAAAAGAAATGAAATGCACCATTCATGGAGATGGTAGGCCGTACGTACGCATGAACGCTACTTTCATTTCCTTGTCATATTAATGAAATTAAAACTAAATGAGATATATATATATATATATATATATATTATAATTCCAGTATAATATATATGTTATATAGGTCACATAAGTTCATTAATTTCATTCTTTGTACATTCCATGTATTGCATGAATGAGTCACATCACTAGAGGGGGCGGCAGTCCGCACTTCCTCGTATGCAATTATCGCATTTTCACAACATGAAAAGAATAAAGGTATGTTTTAAATATAAAATACAGAAGCATATAGAAAACATAAATACCATATATATCATATATAAAATACAGTGACATCATAATGGCCACCATGAAAGGTGTTAAGAGAATATTGAACAATTATCATTTCGTGAGGCAGTAATTCACCATCCACAGAAATAGTATGTTCTTTAACCATTAGAAGGAGGTGTGTTTAAGTTTAGCAAGAATATTTCCCATAACAACATCCTAGTATATTGAAGATACTGGTGTTGTTACAAAATATTAGAATAAAAAGAGTTTAGTGGGTTTGAGAAGCAAAATAAAACAAAAGAACACTAGGGAAGACATTACCTTTAAATCGGGTTACTCCTCTTGGTTTGAACCAAAAGGGTTTCTTGAAGAGATTTCTGCCTAAGGTAAGGATTCTAGGATGAATAAAGGGATGTGGAGAGATAAAATGAGCAGAGTTTGTCCGAGCCAAATGATTGAGAGGTGTGGGTAAGGAGGTAGATTTGGGGGCCTTTTATAAGAGGGAGGATGTGCACACTTGGAATGTCCTGAAAAGTTACTTTGTTATAAAATTATTTTCAGATATTAAAGGTCCCAAAATTCTATATTTCAAGGGTATGGTGATAAGGGTTATAAATACACCCATCCAATAGGTTTTTGACAAGTGTATGTTTTATATTTTAACTTATCTTCTCATTTTATTTAAATCTTTCATTAATGAGGTAATCACTGCATCAACATGGTGTCATAAATAAATTAATTTATTTAATGTTTAAAAATTAAATAAAAATTACTATGATGTATGTAATATTTTTAGCTTTCCAATTAATATTTATAGTCAAAAATATGACTTGTATAACCCCATGTAATTTTTTTTAGTAAAACAATACATGTTTGTGACATTTTTATTTTAACTTTAAAGAAAAAGTTATTAATGTCATTTTCCTACGAAAGTGGCTCCATGGGGTCCCCAAGTTGACCCATGTATTTTTATGGTCGACCATGACTCATCCAATAAGGATAGGACATGTTTCAAGGTCATTTCATATTATTATAACATTATCTTTACCTTAAATTACACTAATTACCTTTAATCGCGATTAATAAAACTTAAAAGGTACTATTCACCAAAAAATTATTTTAATCCCATTGAACCACATTTTACATCCTAATTAAAACCATGTATGTCTGATTTTTGAAAATCAAATCATATAAGTGGTAATGTTTCATTGAAATGAAAAATCAGTTTTTAACTACCACTTAGTGGTTTAACTATTCATCAAAAATTGAAGTTTTTCATAAAAATACCAAAAATTCACCCTAAGCTATATTTGATAATCCAAATTATAAAATGATTTCTATTTTACTAAATTAGAAACATATAAGTTTCATTAATTAATTTAATATTTAATTTCTGCTGTCAAAACAAATAGCGTGTTTTTAAGAAACAATATCTATTAAAAGATTGACACTAGTTTTAATCCATTTTCAATGTGAAATTAATACCAATGAACACCATTGGATTAAATGGTAAAAATATATTCTAATTTTACTTTAAAAAAATTCAATATATGATCTAATCATATAAAAAAATTATATTAAAAAGAAGTTTTGAATTAAAATACAACATTTTTCACAAATTCATTAAAAATGAACTTTATCGAAAAAAATAACAAAAACATACACAAAGTAAATCTTGATGTCCCGATTCTAAAGAAGGATTTAATTTGGTCCAATATAATATATTAAATTTTAAAATAGTGTATTTAAAAAGGGTTCGCCATCAAAAGGTAGTTAATCGACCTTTTAAAGAATATTAGAATGTTTACGCTTAAAATTGGATTCATTCACATTTTTAATCCTCTAACATTTATTGTAAAAAGTAAAAATATTTGACAAAAATATATAATCATTTTTTAGTAAGTTCTGTTCATTCCCACCATTACAACGGCTAGGTGTTAACTATAATTTAAAATAATATTATTTTATTATTAGAGTGAAACGTATGATTTCAAAGAAACTCATTGTTGCGTATTGGGTACGCCATCGAGCATAGCGTTCCCTTTAAATTAATATTATAATTTAATTCAAAAATATGGATAAATTAAAAAATTTAATATTCTTTATTTACCTGGGGTGTTACATCCTTCCCCCATTTTGGGAATTGCATCCTCGCAATTTTTAAATTGGGCTCGGAAACATCATTGAAAGCCCCACATCGAAACAAGAGTTGGTAAAAATATCACTTTAAAAGAAAGAAAGAGAAGTACAGAGGTCACCTGAGTTAACCCATATTAGGATTCCATGTAGGAAAAAATGGATATGGAAGAAAAAACAAATGGTCATGTTCTGTGGGAGAGTGATAGAAAACATGTTTAGGATAAAGTTAACCACCAGAAAATCACAAACTTATGATGGGTTAAACTGTATTTGATTCCCCAGTAGGAAAAGTTAACAGACAACATTTTATTTTTAAGTTACTTTTCATTGAGGAATTTATTTATGAGCTTAACTAAATCATAAGGAAACATTCTTACTTGTTATGTTGACTTTCAACATTTACTAGATTTCTTACACAAACTCATATTTTCTCCAAAATATGAGTATTTAGGAAGAATTGTTCACATTAAGAGTAATATAATCAACTTCTAGAGAATCACCTAATCCACAAAAGATAACTATATATTTACCATGTCTTTAGACCTTTACCAAAACAAAATTTTTTAGAACAAGTTCAGATAATCCTCAAAAGGATAATCCTTTATAAAAAGAAAATCTATTCTTAATCTCCAAAATTTTCCCAAAAAAACCCAAAGTTCAATGAAGACCATTCGATAAAAAATATTCCATAAAATTATTCAATGTAATCCAAACTAAGATTGAAACACAAATATTTGAAAGATTTAATCACATAGTCTTCCAAGGTACAAATTAACACTAATCTCCAAATAACATCAGTTAATCTTAAAGTCTCATATTGAAAAGTAATTAACCTAATCATATGTCCTCCATGATAGGTCAATAATTTCATAGATAACCCAAAAATAAACTTATTCTTGATTCATAAAATCATATAACTAAAAATAATAAGTCATACTAACCAGGGACCTCACATTGTCCAGTGGTAAGCGATGCGCCCTTGTCTCCCTTCAGTTGTGGGTTTGATTCCTGCGGCCTTACCAGATGCAACAGGTTGTCACCCATCTTATGGGTTGTCCTTTTTATAAAACTCCCAAAATAACCCTAATATGTTTTAACCTCAATGGTTTCCTTATACCTCTCATTTTCATCCAAATTCATTACGATCTCAACATCTTAATTGTTGAATTCTTATTTCACCACCATGAGATAAAATAAAACGATTCCCAAAATGAATAATAGCATACCTTGATCATGGTGTCCACTCAGTTTCACCGTCATCTTGTTCACGTAGGTAGAAGTTCCATGAATTACAACAATGATTTATAGATCCTTCAAAATAATTTGCTTCCTCCATCCAAATACACCTTGTACATCATGGGTCATATGGGTGTTCACAAAAAAATATTTTTGGAAAATAATCATGTATGACATATAATTCCAAAACATCTGATAAAACATGATTTTTATAAAATATTCGGACAGAATTTGAGTTGAATCTTTTGATTATTGGTCCTTTTAAAATACCATAAGTATGTGATGAGAGACTATATTTTAAAAGAAAATATAAATAGGTTGCGCAAGGGTCTCCTTCTTCAGCACCACTTTTAAAATCATAATATGTTTCAAAATCTTGTGATAAGGTAAAATATTTGAAAATACCTTGATAATATTTACCTTTCTTGAAAGTATGAGAATATTGTGAAAATAGTATTTTTCTAAATAAACCAATGATCCATGATGATAACGAGGTGTAGTGGAGGTGTTAGATATCTCAAACTACTACTTGCAAGTGAGTTGTATGCTAGAAAAATTTTCACAATCATCCGAACATGACTTTGCAATAATTATTGCAAGCATGTCATCAGAAAGAGATAGGAATGCCATTTCAGATCCTCCTCCATCCATTCGTAACCGAATTTACATGACCTGAAAATAATGTAATAAAACAAGGATTTAACTGAAATAATAGATATAGGGGCTAACCATGTTTCTAACGAAAACTCCTAATCCCTAAAGTTGTCTAAACCGGCCTTTGATACCTACTATAAGGCCCCAACCTCAAAAATTATTTAATATTGAATTAAATGAATAATTACCATTAAGGAACTTTTCAGGTTTAGAGTTTTAGAGAATTAGATCATAACTATTACATCTCAAAAGATTACACAGTAGACACTTCTACAACGTTTCCCTTTTTTTACAAAAACAATTAACTCTTAAAAAAAGATTCATGTCCAGTTCCATGTTTAAGACAACATGACTATTCCTTGATCCCATCCTTGACCCTATTCCACATTATGTCCTGTGAAAAACATTACAAAAAAAACTTAGGATCAGCATACAAATCCCAGTAAAGGATACACAAAGAAGTAAAACTGATAGTTTTTCAAAACAATAAGTAAACCATGAATACTTTATCAAAGTAATACTTTTCACCTTTACTTTGTAGTAAATAATCTTCACTGAATAAAAGATAACCACTCATCCTTTGTAACCAAATGATTACTATAAACCCATATAAAGAACACATAACATATAAAGGTATCTTGAGACATAAACATAGTTAAATGGAATAACCATACGGTCAACTTAGACACATATCAGTAAATGGAATAGCCATACGGCCGGCTTCCATACCCAATGCATTGGAGGTTATAACGTAACCACCCATCCTGGTATTCACGGCACCACCTGTCATATGGTTTATCATGTAACCACCCATCAAATGTCCAAGTACCATTATAGAATCATAACACATAAAACAATTATAAAGGAAAGAAAAGTTTTCCACATTTCAATCACAATATATCACTTAAATATATTGACATAACAAATCTGTTATCAAAACCATTTTCAATACCATAATACATAAAATAGTATATGGTATTTATTTACTTTTAAAAACATTACGACTAGTTGAGGAAGCCAAGGATCAAATAATACTCACGGTGGCGAAAAGGTCGTTGTCGCCGCGTACGTTAAAAATAAACATACTTTTTGTCGTTTAGTAAAACGCTTCTTACAAAAAAGATTCCTTTTGAATAAAATTAAATGTCAAAGGGGTTTATACAATGTATAAAAGAAAGTTGTGTATAAAACAAAATATGCCTCAATTAAAGGATATTGATATGATTTCCCATACAAAGACGGTATCCTTAGATTAAGGATAAATCAATTACATAATTTACGTGCGACAAAAATAAATACACCCAATATAAGTGTATATTAAGTGTAAAACAATCAGATTCATTCACACATATTCATATAATGACATATTCAAGGAGTACAAGTTTAACACAAATGATTGAAATAGAGTTAAGAAGTTCCCTTGCAAGAATTCGACAGCCTAACGTCGTCACTTTAAAATTCATAAAATGATTTGATGAGAGAGAAAATGGTATCTCATAACTTGGACATAAAATTTGCATCAATAAGGATACATAAGAACATATCCCAACATAATAATATTTAAATTAAAAGAAATAAAATAAATAAGTCTTTTTAAAAAGAGGAGGGTGAAAAGTTCCCTAACTGACTTTGGTATCTTTCGAAACGTACACCCCATGAATGAAGGACTCTAAAACATTGATGTAAATAATAATAAAAGAAATTATATTACAAAAAGAGTAGAATAAGGGGAAGTACATACACCACTCAAAGGAAATGGTGGAAAATTTAGCACAAATCTCACGAGAATAAAAGTGAGATGAAAAATCCCTTATGAAAACTCGGCAGCCTAACGGTGCCACATAAAACTTCCAAAAATGGATTTATGAGATAAAATAGTGTCTTTAATAATATTAACATAAAATTTATAGAATGAGGAATATAAAAAAACATCCCCAAACATAATAAATTTGAGCTTAAAAGAAATGACATAAAAGAGAGTACTTAAAAAGAAGAGAGAGGTAGGATCCCTTACCTTAAGTCCAACTTGTCTTGTTTGTTTCTATATATTCCTGAATAATAAAATTTGGCCAATTAATAAATTCTTAAGGACCTCCTTTAAATATTTTTATTGAGTTCATATCACAAATTATAATTTTATAATAATTGGTTAATAATGTGAGTTCATATCAGACGTTTTTGACGATGTTCAGTACATGAGTAAAAATCAAACTTGTTGGAAAATAATTTTTCATGTAGTTATAAGTACATAATCTTCAGAATAGTATTAATGATTTAAATATCATATATATCAAGTATATATTCATTTAATACTATTCCATAAAATTTGGAGATAAAAAGAAATGAAATGCACCGTTCATGGAGACGGTAGGTCGTACGTACGCATGACCACCACTCTCATTTCTTTGTCATATTAATGGAATTAAAACTAAATGAGAGAGATATATATATATATTATAATTCCAGTATAATAAATATGTTATAAAGGTCACATAAGTTCATTAATTTCATTCTTTATACATTCCATGTATTGCATGAATGAGTCACATCACTTGAGGGGGCAGTAGTCCACACTTCCTCATATGAAATTATCGCATTTGCACAACATGCAAAGAGTAAAAGTATGTTTTAAATATAAAATACAGAAGAATATAGAAAACATAAATACCATATATATCATAAATAATATACATTGACATCATAATGGTCACCATGAATGGTGTTAAGAGAAGATTGAACAATCATCGTTTCATGTGGCAGTAATTCACCATCCACAGAAACAATATGTTTTTAACCATTAAAAGGAGGTGTGTGTAAGTGTAGATCGAATCATTCTCATAAAAAAATCCTAGTATTTAATATACTGGTGTTGTTACAAAATAAAGGAATAAAAAGTGTTTAGGGGGTTGGAGAAGAAAAATAAAACAAAAGAACTTTAGGGAAGACTTTACCTTTAAATCGGGTAACTCCTCTTGGTTTGAACCAAAAGGGTGTTTTGAAGAGCTTTCTGCCTAAGGGAAGGATTCTAAGATGAAGAGAGGGATGTGGGGAGATAAAATGAGGAGAGTTTGGCTGATCCAAAGGCTTCAATGGGGTGGGTAATGAGGTAGAGCCGGGGGCCTTTTATAAGAGGGAGGGCGGGGGTACTCTTGGAATGTCTTGAAAAGTTACTTTATTATAAAATGATTTTTGGATTTTAAAGTTGAAATAATTATATATTTTGAGGGTAAGGTAGGGTTATAAATTCAACCATCCAATCGGTTTTTGACAAGTTTATGTCTTAGATTTTATCTTATCTTATCATTTTTTAAAATTTTTCATTAATTTGGTAATCACTGCATCATCATGGTGTCACCAATAAATAAATTTATTCAATGTGTAAAAATTATAAAGATAATAATATGATTTTGGGAATCTTTTTATCCGTACAGTTAAAATTTATAGTCAAAAATATGACTTGTATAACCCCATGTAAAAATTGTTTTAGTAAAACAATACATGTTTGTGACATTTTTATTTTAACTTTAAATAAAAAGTTATTAATGCCATTTTCCTACCAAAGTGGCTCCATGGGGTCCCCAAGTTGACCCATGGATTTTCATGGTCTTCCATGACTCATCAAATAAGTTTAGGACATGTGTCAAGGTCATTTCATATTATTATAACATTATCTTTACCTTAAATTACACTAATTACCTTTAATCGCGATACATAAAACTTAAAAGTTACTATTCAAAAAAATATTATTTTAATCCCATCGAACCACATTATACATCCTAATGAAAACCATGTATGTCAGATTTTTGAAAATCAAATCACACAAGTGGTAAAGTTTCATTTAAATGAAAAATAAATTTTTTAACTACCACTTAGTGGTTTCACAATTAATCAAAAATTGAAGTTTTTCAGAAAAATAACAAAAAATAACCCTAAGATATATTTGATATTCCGAATTAAAAAATGATGTCTATTTTAATAAAATTAAAAACATATATGTTTTATTAATTAATTTAATAATTAATTCCTGCTGTCACAACAAATAGCGTGTTTTTAAGAAACATTATCTATTAAAAGATTGACACTAGTTGAAGTCCAATTTCAATGTAAAATTAATCCCAATGACCACCATTGGATTAATTGGTAAAAATATATTCTAATTTTACTTTAAAACCAATTCAAAAGATTATCTAATCATATAAATAAATTATATTATAAAGAGTTTTTGAATTAAAATACAACATTTTTCACATATTCATTAAAAATGAACTTTATCAAAAAAATAAAAAAAACATACACAAAGTAAATTTTGATGTCTCGATTCTAAAGAAGGATTTTATTTTGTCCAATATAATATATGAAATTGTCAAAAAGTGGATTTAAAAAGGGTTCACCATCAAAAGGCAGTTAATCGAACTTTTAAAGATTATTAGAATGTTTATGCTCTAAATTGGATTCATTCGCATTTTTAATCCTCTAACATTTATTGTAAAAAGTAATAATATTTGACAAACATATATAATAAATTTTTAGTTAGTTCTATTCATTCCCACCATTACAATGGCTAGGCGTTAACTACTATTTAAAATAATATTATTTTATTATTAGAGTGCAATGTAAGATTTCAAATAAACTCGTTGTTGCGTATTGGTTGTGCCATCGAGCAAAGCGTACCCTTTAAATTAATATTAACATTTTAATCACAAATGTGGATAAATATAAAAATTTCATATTCTTTATTTACCAGGGGTGTTACATCCTTCCCCCTATTGGGAATTGTGTCCTCGCAATTTTAAAATAGGTCTCAGAAACATCATTGAAAGTCCCACATCAGAACAAGAGTCGGTAAAACTATCACTTTAAAAGAAATTAAAAGAAGTACAGAGGTCACCCGAGTTAACCCATACTAGGATTCCATATAGGAAAACATGGATATGGAAGAAAAAACAAAGGGTCACGTTCTAAGGGAGAGTGATAGAAAACATGTTTAGGAGAAAGTTAACCACCAGAAAATCACAAAGTTGTGATGGGTTAAATGGTATTTGATACCCTAGTTGGAAAAGTTAATAGAAAATATTTTAGTTTTAAGTTAATTTTCACTGAGGAATTTATTTATGAGCTTAACTAAATCATAAAAAAACAAACTTACTTGTCAGGTTGACTTTGAACTTTTACTATATTTCTTACACAAACGCATATTTTCTCCAAAAGATGAGTATTTAGGAAGACTTGTTCACATTGAAAGTACTATAATCAACTTACAGAGAATCACATAATCCAAAAAATAGAACTATATATTTCCCATGTCTTTAGACCCTTACCAAAACAAAAATTGTTAGAACAAGATCATATAATCCACAAAAGGACAATCCTTTATAAAAAGAAAATCTATTCTTAATCTCCAAGACTGGTGATGAGAGTGGAAGAGAAATGGTCCTCATTAACCCATATTGAGAAAGAGAATTCCATGGATAAAGGGAATCCCCTTAATCCACAACATTACAATAGATGAATGCCCAAAAACCCATCCTATAAAATTCAATATCATGAATATGAATCAACAGGGAGAGAATATTCAATTGAATATAGGGAAAACAATTCAAATGATGTGTTAAAATACCTTAGAAAAGATTTACATAGCAATAATAAGTTTACCCAAAAGATCATTCACAATTAATGCATAAAAATTGAAACTACTAGAACTATTGCAGTGTGTTACCCTACTAGAGCATGATGGTTTCATCAAAAAATACATACCATGATGTGGTGCTCAAAACTAGCCCACTTTGGACACACCAAAACCTCCACCATGACGTTTTGAGGGACCTCTAACTGTGGTTGATGGAGAGGCTCCCAAATTGCTCCACCTTAGGACATGCTTGACCATTAGATGTTTTGGCCCTAACTGTTATACACTAGAGGCCCATAGGCACAACATAACATCCACCACAGTGATGGCCCTATGTGTTTGGTACCAAAACTGTTCAAACCCAGCATGTAATGCACATGGTACCTCGAAATATAATGAAATAAAAAGTAACCCACTTAAGGAAGAAAAGAACCATACATGTGACTTTGATGGTGTCAAAATTCCCTCCACTACAAAAGAAAATCATCCCCAGTATGTCTCAGGATTACCAACATGAAAATAGAAAGGGCCATTTATGCATCATCAAGTATTTAGGTTTCTATGTATCATGATTTTTGATAACACACTGCCATCTCACATGAACCAATAAGATCTTCATCCCATGTTATATCATATATTGTTGGTAAAATATCTAAATAAGAATTTCAAACACTAAGGTTTCAGGTTAAATCTCAATTTACACCTACTCAATCAATTAGGATGGATCCAGTTGATAGTTCATTAGTTCAGAAACATGGAACACATCATGGATAAAAATAAAAATTACAGGTAACTCCATTTGACAATCCACCTTCTTGAGTTTATCCACAATATCAAATGGGATGAATTATTGAGGTGCTAACCTAACCCACATCCCCAAAAATCAATGTTCCAACCAAGTTGAATCTCTATTGAAAAATTAATCACCTACATACAATTTAAATATATGATAATGTCATGGAAAATATAATTTTTGGTTACGTTGATATGTTGTTATGCTTTTCCGGAAAAACTGCATGCTATTAATAGTCTCTTGATCAAATTCTTGCTTTTACCAAGGACCGTTATCCAATATCTTCTCAATAAATTGGTGGTTTTTAAGGCCTCACATACAATTCCTCAAATAGAATCTTATTGATTGAATCCCGATGACTATTTTTATAGGATAACTCCACTATGGTCAGTTGTTTCTACAACAATCCATTGAATTCAACAACACATGCTCAAATTATTTCTTTAATAATCTGAACATATCACTCAGTCCATATATCAATCCAAGGATGATTAGAAAATAAAAAATTCAACTAAGATCCCATCATTTCCAACAATCCAATCAAAAACTAGGATTTAAATATAGAATAACAATCTGAAATGATAACTTCACACACCATGGATCCCAAGATACTCAACCTTCATTGACTACTTAATAGGTAAGAATTGTACTGATTTAATGATTCAGTCAATAACCTCCCATGTCTCATCATTAACACAAGGAGTCTATGGTAGCCTAATCACAAAGTTCACTACTATATCATCCAATTTCTTTATTGGAATTGTTATCTGTTGTATCATGTGATGTCCCATGTTTGGTCCACTAATATGTGACTAGTGTTGGTTCCCATATGTCCTCAAGCACACCTCCCCATACACCATATGTAACACCCTGACACCAGTTACCCCAAGTTGGTGCATTATTTTAATAGATTGGCATGATTACAAGGATTCATGTCCCAAAGGACCGATCAGTTTAGAAGTCTTGGAATATAAATTACTTACATTATCATTACAGTACACATTAGAAAAATAAAACACACCATAAATGATCGTTTGGGAATGCCATTAATCCTCAAGAATATCCCTACTTATCAATCAGAATACACTTCATGGAATCCTAGTAAAATAAAACATAAGAAAGGGGTGAGCTCAAACGCTCAGTAAGTTTATGAAATACAACAGAAGATAACATAAACATTATGCATGGTGAATAATTTAAAATACATTCCTTTAAAAATAATAAACATGAACACATTATGGAAGGAATATGAGATGAGTAAATAATGTCATAATAAAACATTATCATGGGTATTCTACTAGTCAAATAACCAAATGATCCATCATTATTATTTTCATATCGAGGGAATGTATAAGGTTGTACATTCTGAAAAAAATTCTCAAGGCCTCAGACAAGATGTCTAAAAATGATTAAGGAATCGGCCAAACCCATATATCAAATTTGGGAAAGGCCTTAGCCAATTCCACATCTAATTGACCCATGAGACCTACCGATGCATTGAGGATCTATAGCGGGCTCCACCCATTACTTACTAAGTCCAATAGATTCTTCATATGAAAAGGCTGAAACATAACATAATCATTCGTATTAAAACTAGCATATAAAATGTCAACACATTAACCATAAACCATGAATTGTATAAAAATAACACATCCACAGTCAAATATATCACCAAACTTTTAATAAAATAAGGATGATTTTTATCATAATAAATCAACATCAAACAAGTTTAAAATCCATAAAAGGATGTTTACATAGGCGAAAATGAATTTTAAAAATCTTAGAGAGAAATATCCCTTTTTCATGAAAACATTTAAATGTCACACATTTATAAAGGAATTAATTTAAATGATATTTTTGAATCAATGTTTCATATTCTACATTGAAACTTTTGAATAGAATTATCATTTCAAAACATTCTTGTCCACATAAATAAATCTATAAAATCATTTTGAAAACATGGACATTAATTAAAATAATTTAGAAAGATAAATCATTAAAATATATAAAATGATGATCATGTTAAATAGACCCTCCCAGAAAACCATAAAATATTCATTTTGAAATTTTTTTTATGAAATATGTGTATCGATGGTAAATATTTCCTAGTAAATACTTACACATAAACAATCTCGGATAATAATGATATTGATGAAATAACCCTAACATTGCACCTTCCTTTTGTCTAGGGTACATTTAACCTCTTGTAAAATGACAATAGTATGTTATTAAATTATACCCGAACCATATTCCTATTTCTTATATCATACATGATTCATTTATGACTTTATACGACCCATTTAATAATTATTTCTATTTTAAATTAACATTTCGAGTAATAATCACCTTCTTTATCATTCATATTTTAACTTTATTCTTGATCGTATTATTTAGATCATTATTTACATATTTCTAGAATATAACAAATAATTAATATATCATATATATTTAGAATATAAATATGTATAATTGATAGATTTATGAAATGGAAAACACCATTTATGGAGATGGTAGGCCATACTTACGCGTAAACGTTGTTTCTATTTTCATATCGTATTGAATGGAAATAAGTGCATAAGATATATCTAAGTACACACACACATATGTATATATATATATATATATTAAGTAGAATTATAATGTCATATATTAAAAAATTATTAGTAATTTATATTATTATAATCATCATTTAATGGTGAATGTGGAAATTAATCTCATCGCATCGTGGAGATGGTAATCCGTACATACACACGAGTGACAATATCATTATATTGATGGTGAAATCGTATGTAATTGGATATTATATCATATATACAAAATCATTAACATGTTATATTTATTATTTACATCCATTATAATCATTATTATACCCTTCCAAATAATAAAGTGTTTGAATAACCAACTACACCACGACGTGGAGACGGTAAGCCGTATTTATGCACGTATGGAAGAAGAAAAGTACAAAAAGAGGGTGGTGAATTATTACCCCATCTTCGTGTGTTTCCATTTGAGTTGATCAAAAGGGATCCATAGGTTGGTTTTATGATCAATGTAAGGACTCTAGGATGATGTGAGGAATGTTGGGAGGATATTTGGGTAGGGTTTGGTTGGGCTAAATGGATTTGGAGGTGTGATTTTTAGAGAAGGGGAAGAACCCTTTTATAAGAGATGTGAGGGTAACATTAGGAAAAGCTTGAAATATTATTTTATAATAATATAATTTTAGATTTTTAATGGATCAAAACTTTTTTATTTAGAATATATGGTGTTTATGGGTTGAAATAATTTCAACCAATAGGTTTTAGATAGTTTTTTGTCACCATATTAGCCTTATAGTTTTTATTTTACTCTTAGTTAAATATTATAACTTTTACCGTGTCTTCTGGTATTATTACACTATATTGTTAATATACTTACTCTAAATTACCAAGATAACCACAAGTGGGTAATTAATGACATATATAAAATTATTTAAGCTCTTTGGATGAAATATTTATTTTTATGAATAATATATCAACCAATAATATATTATTTCTTTTAAAAATTAATTTTTGTCAATTTTGATGTTATTTGATATTTAGTTTTTGTGAAAGTCATCAAAACATTATTAATTTGAATAAGATACATTTAATATACCCTAAAATGAAATATTCACCTATAAATTCGTGGATGTATTAAAAACATTGAAATTATATTTATTTTAATATTTATAATACCATTTATTAGATTCTTTCATTAATAAGGTGATTACTACATCCTCATTGTGTCATAAATATATTAAATTATATTATGTCTAAACATTATAAATAGAGTACGATTATGTATAAAATATTTTAATATTTCAAATGAATATATTTATTTGAATTTATATTATGTGTAACCCAATATTAAAAATCGTTTAATTATTAAACATTGAATTTTACACTTTTAAATCTTCTTTAAATAAAATAATAATAAATGTTTTAATCAAATCCAAGTGGACCTAAAGGATCATATTTTATTACTATGGTTTTTTTGGTCGAATTAAGCTTATCCAAAATAATTAGGACACGTTTTAGGATAATTATAATATCATTTATACATTTAATTGCCTCATTTACTTTTAACAGTGGTAAATAAAAGTCAAAAATTACTATTTAGAAAAATTATTTTCATCTTATTGAACCAAATTTTACTTAATGATATCAACTGTAACTCTTGGAGTTTTGAAATTCATCTCACATAAGTGTTAAAATTATGTTTTATGCAAATTCACAGATGCTCATAGAAGATGGGTAAAAGACGGTAAAAAGTTCAATAAAACATTAAACATCTAATTTTATTATAGAATGAATCCAATGAATTACATTGAACTATTATATGTATTATATATCACTTTTGAGTTAAAATAAATTTAAACAAAACAAATAATTATTTGAATAAAAAGTCAGTTTTAAACAATAACCTAGTGTTTTCCACTATTCATAAAAAATTTAATGTTTTCAGAAAAATACCAAAAATTAAACTTAATCTATTTATGATATTACTAATTCAAAAATGAATTCTATTTTACAAAATTCAAAACATAGAAGTTAAATTTATTAATTTAAAATTTATTTCCATTTTCAGAACCAAAAAGTGAGTTTTTTAAAAAATTAAAAATATTTAAAATATTGACATGTGTTTATGTCAAATTTAAATTAATTATAATGACCTATATTATATTAAATGACAAAAATATAATCTAATTATACTTTAAAACCATTCAAACCCATTATTTAACACTCTAAATTATTTTGATTAAAAAATATGTTTTCAATTAAAACCTAGTATTTTTTACTATTTATCAAAATATGAATGTTATCAGAAATGTACCAAAAATTTGTCCATACTAAATTTTTATTCCCCAATTCTAAAGAAGAATTTATTTTCATTAAATTATATTTTTAAAAGTGTCTAATTTTTATTTTAAAAAGTGTTCACCATAAAAATGTGGTAAAATTTCATTTTTCAAAAAAATACTACTTTTATCTGAAAAAAACAGAATTTGTTCTTACATTATTCCTAGTATACACATAATATGGATGTTAAAATTATATATAGTATTTAAGATTCAAAATAAAGTTAATATTATTCATAACAGCCTTTTGAACGGTTAGTTTCATAAGTTGTGGGGCGCTCGAAGTCGGTGTTGCGTGTAGCGCAAGCCATTGAATTACTTTAATGAGATAAAGTACGATGAAGTCATGGGGTGTTACATTCTACCACCCTTAATTTAATAGTGTCCTCTAAATTTTAAATTGTTCATAAAAATTAAATGGTTAAAAATAGAAAAATACATTTGTGGAGAACCCACATTGGAAATTGAGTTAATAAAATTTATTCTTAATAAGAGGGAAAGGGAAATGAAAAAGTCACTACCAAATTATGATCTCTATTAGGAGAACATTGGAAGAAATTTGAGAAATATAATTGGAAGAAAAACATAAATATTTATATAGAGTGATTGAGGTCATCAATCATAAAAAAAGTGTAAAATTGAGTGCCTCAAAGCCATCAATCTATGATGACTTAAAATATCATTAGTTCTATAAAAAACAAGGTATTAGGATAACACATTTTAGTTTTTAAGATCCCTTCCTAATTTTTTATGAATTAATTTAGTCAAATAATAAGAGGGAAAAATATATACATGAAAATTAGAGTTTCATCCTTAAACTAATTCCTACGACAAATTCATCTTTCACTCTATGTGATAATAGAATTAAAAAATATTCAATTTATACTAATATTATGGGGTTCCAAAAACAATGAATTTAAAATTTAGTTGTTAGAATATTTAAAAAAATACATTATACAATATAGGACATCATGTATGCTAGTGGTAGGTGATCCACCCTTGTCTTCCTTCATTTTCTGGTTCCAGTCTCGTGGCCTTGCCAGACGCCACAGGTTGTCACCCGCCCTCCGAGTTGTCCTTTTATTGACAATCCAAAAATAATATCAAGAAATAATTTATCCTTAACAATAATATTCAATGTCAAAATTAATTGATTCCAACCTTTTTACTTATCCAAAATACTTCGGTCCAAACTCACATTCCAAAATTAATAAGGAAGGTAAACACAATGAAGATCCTTTTTTCCATGTAATAACAAGTGAATAACTTAATCATGTATTATTTTAAAACACTATAAGACACTAAATTAACATTAAAACATATTGATTACATTTGTTCTCCCTTATTCCTTATAGAATACTGGATATACGCCTTCTATCCAAAAATGTTCTAAACCTAAAAAATGATGGAATATAGAAATCCTTAATATATTTGAAGGTAGCCATGAATATCCAATATAATTTATCCAAATAAATAATATATTATTCCAAAATCACAACCTCATTATTAGAATCATATTATGGGTTATCTTTCTCTCAACCATATATTTTCCAAAAAAATTTAACCTCCTATTGTGTCACTTTTCTTGGTTCCACACAATCACAAGTCCTTAATGAAATAGTTTTTCAATACAATCCTTTTATACTCTATAATTTTTATAACATGTACATCATTAATAAAATACTAAAATGAAACAATAATTTAATAACATCATAAGAAATCTAATCATTCCTCTTCATCTTTGGTGGTATCATAACTTTATTATTATCCAATAGCAGCATTTGGGGTATACTATGATGATTTTGACATTGCTTCATGTAGTGTCCCAACTCCTTGCAGAAGAAGAATTGTGCCTATGAGAACTTTTTGTTACCCATTCAATCAAGTACATGGTGTACTTTTTCTCCACACTTATAAAAAACTCATGTTCCCATCATCAATTTACCATGACGATTCTTTCCATTGTTATCAAACATGGGGAAATCCTTCTTTCCCATATTCCCTTTATCTATCTTTTTCTATTCCATCCTTTTCTTCTATTGCTTCTAAACAATGGAATACACTAGGTTAGTTTATGAATCACAGTAAATAATTCCAAAATTCTAAAATACCAAACATAAACTGAAATGATGATGAATATAATCTATAATAAAAAAATATATTCTTGGACTGTGTATTTACTCCTAAATACTTCATAATGGCATGTAATGATTCAAAGCATATCCTCCGAGAGTGTCGTAAACAAGATTGAAGAAAGGCCCATTGTCGCGTACCAGGATACCGTGGGTTAAGCCCGAAAATCCTTGTAAGAGTTTTCACTCCTAGGTACTTCTGTGCCAGAGCCACCTATACCTGCTCATATCCAGATAGGGATTTATTACTTGGAAAATACACAAAATATCTATATTACCAAAATTCTACAAAGTTATTCTATACTAATCCTCCAGGTCTGTCTTGGGGTAATGTTCTTTCAAAAGAGTTTATCTAAATCTATTTCCATGGGTTTTTTCCAAAATTCAACTGATAAAAACTGTAGCACCTCGAAGCAAGCTAACAAGAGGCGGTACATTAATATAATAAATTTGCATGATTACAAGGAATAATGTCTCGAAGGACCAATCAGTTTAGAAATCTAGGAAAATAGATTACTTATATTAATGTTACATTTCATATTATAAAAATAAAACACAATATAAATGATCCTTTGATAATTCCATTAATCTCCTAGCTTAACCCTCTTTATCAATAATAATACACTTCTTATAATCTAGGGAGAATAAAATAGAAGAATGGGGTGAGGTCAAATTGTAAAGACCAATAAATTTCAATGAATTTTTTTTCTTAATTTCTTTGGTATTTTACAAGTACACAGTTTCTGACGGCACTTGATTCCGAGGGCCGGTGTGCCTAGAATCAATTTCTGAAGTTTACCTCAGGTACGTTCAGTGAATGAATGAGCGGGTTTTCTTAACATCTGAACCGTTTCTCAAAATCGAAATATGAGGGAACCTATAAAACTGTAGCACCGGTATATGATTAGGAACACCTTTTCCGAAGGTGCGTTTTGTCAGGAGGAGATGTTAAAAATGTGAGGAATAAAAATATAATTTTTTTACAATTTTATTTTTATTTCTTTACTAAGTGGTTAAAGTGTTAAGTGAAATTAAGTTGTGTCACAACTTTATTTCTCTCTACACTATGATCCTAACTTCTGGTTTGGATATTAGTGAGGTGGGGCCCACACGAGCCCCCACCTTTTCACTTTCCCCATAACCCCCTTTAAACTCCTTTTAAAACCGTCCATGTATTTAATGTTGTGACTTCCCCTCTCCTCTCATTTAATCATGCCAACACGTTAATTCAATTAATGGATTTGAGTTTTTCAATTTTGAACTCATGGAATGGCTTAATAAAATAAGTGGAGATTATTTTATTTTTGGGTTAGATTGGTTGTGTTAAGGACTGTATAAGAATGCTCTAGTCTTGAAGAACATCATGATCTTCCTCCTTAAAGAACGTGAAGAACGCCGACACGCCGTTCCATCTTCTCTCCACGTCAAAGAAAGAGAGATGCCGTTTCCTCCTCGTACGATCTCCATCAACATATACGGAGCTTCACCTCACGATGCTGTTTTCCACGATGATCATCATTCAAAAACTTCTTCGAGGTAGGGGTGTGTTTGAATTGAGAAATATAGGTTTTCCTTCCATGTTGATGTTTATTTCTAAACCTTTTTCTATCAAACTAATGCAAAAGGAACCAGACCAAACTAACACGGTCCGATTCCTCTATCGTTCTTGATGTATAGTGTTCTCCAACCGTTCTTGAGCGGTGAATCAAGGAATGTATTCGAAGACGATCGGAGGCCCGAAATCGTCAGAAATGGCCTCAGAACATCGGGACTACCTAGGAACGGGCAGTTTGTAGCAACGGATCATCGGAACAAAATACGGACGCCTCGGGAAGCGTGCTGGACAAAGGTGTCTTTTCTAGAAAATTCTAGAATACACGACGTGTCCTTCCAAAGCACACACCGTGTAGTTCAAGCATTCAGTGGAAGAAGTAACGAACATTAGAAGAAGTGACACACAGCGTGTGACACCAGTCACACGGTGTGTGACACCGGTCACACGACGTGTACTATCCACACAGTTTGGCAGAGTAGTCATCGGTGGACATGGCATGTATTCAAGAGAAATACAAGAAAACGGACAGAAATACACAGCCCTGAGGCACGATGTGTATTATCTTCATCAAAAGGCGGAAGAGGCTTCGCAAGGCTCAGTGTTTAATCCGGGAGATACACAGACATGAGAAGAATCATACGGCCAAGAGGCATGGCATGTAATCTGGGTGATACACGGACACAAGGTGGAGTACATGGGCAGGTACACCACCACATGGCCAGGCATGGTCAGCGTACACCGTTCCGACCCCAGAAGTTTGGACACAACATGTAACCATTCAACACGCTGTGTATTATACTTTTTTTACACGAACAACCCTTTGACACGGGCAGTGGTACACGGAAAGTACCTAGGGACTGAAGACATGGCGTGAAACCATACCACACGCAATGTACATCCTTTTTACACAACTAGCCCCACAACACATGCCATTTCACACGGGCATTACCCAGTGACTGATGAAACGGCGTGTATTGATTACCTACATGTCGTGTACTATTGGGAAATGGCTTGGTCGCCTTATTCTATATGACTCGGGCACGATTTTCGTGGTTTTCTCCTATGAAAGGGGACGAGACGTTGGGATACATCATCTCTAGTCTTCTTGACAGTTGATTTATTCACCCCTTTGACTCGAGGAGCGGACCCTCTAGGAATTGAGTATGATGTGTGTGGGAACCCTAGAGCTAGCTATGACTGTGATGACGATGAAGACTGTACTGGGATCCTCCGTGGGTTCGGTAGTGACAACGACCATACTGGAATCCTCCGTGGGTTTGATGGTGATGAATACTGTTCTTGTATCATATGTGGGTCCGGCAGTACTTGACTACTGTTCTTGTATCCTACATGGGTCTGACAGTATTTGACTCTGTACTTGTATCCTACGGGGGTCCGGTAGAGTAGCTGGTCTTGTGTCCTTTGTGGGTCTGATAGCTTAACCGGTCTTGTATCCTATGTGGGTCCAACAGCTTAGATGAATCCGTGGCTTCATCTGATCATCTCTATCATCTTACGAAGAAGTATACATGTGTGAGCTGAGTCTTGACTTTCAATCATTATAATCAATATGATTGTTTTGCTATCCTGTATGGATTGGGTTGTGATATCCTGTGTGGATTGGATTGTACTATCCTGTGTGGAATAGATCGAAATTGGGCTCAGATGTTGGAGCCGAACTGTAATTGATGACTTAGGTATATGTATTGGAATATACCTAAGTAGGGTTGGTTGTTACTGAATGATTGTAATCTTTCCTTTGTGGTTTGTCCTTCGTGGATTCTGGGAGACCTTCGGGGTACTCGGGGTCCCTACTGAGTAGCATATACTCACCCCTGGATGGGCTATGCCCGCACTACGTTTTGCTGGATGCATACGACGGACATCGCTGATTGAGTTAGGAGCTCGTGGAGCTGGATGGTACCCGGAGGTGGATCACTGGACGAGATGTACATGGATCAGAAGGCTGGAGCCAAGGAGTTGACGAGACTATCTGTACCCACCCTTCAAGTGGGATTTCCAGAGGATGGCGTGGAGTTACTGCTTTACTTTTCTGCCACTGTACTCTCTTTTCAGTTGTACTTTACTTTTAGTGGGGTTTGTATTCTGGCCCATTTACTTTCCATCACTTACATTTGTACTCAGTTTACTTAGTGTTTACTCAGCTTGTGTACTCTGTGGTGTTTGTTTACTTTATAAAGGCAATGCATTCCCCTATTGTCGGAAATTATGCCTTTGGTGCTAGTCGCCAACCCCTGGCTTATAGAAGGCAGGTTTGGGGTAGTCACGACATGAGTCCCGAGGACGGGTCGTGACTAATTGGTATCAGAGGAGTTCGGTTCTATCGCAGTACTCAGGACTCTGATCCATCTACTATGTGAAGCTATAGTGTTAAGGGTATTGAGTGTGGTTATCAGTCCAGGGAGTCTAGTGTTGGTGCGGCAACAGATGTATCCATACACCAGGACCCTGACTTCTGATTTCTGACGCAATGGATGAAAACATTAATTGCATGTGTGTTTCAAATGTTTTCTTTGTGATTACTTTGTGTCAGCTCACCAGGTATATTGTATTGACTGTGGCGCACCTGTCTCTTTTTAGGACAACCCCATGATGGCAGCCAGCTAGGGTTCCGAGATTTATTCAAGACGACAACCCACCAAGTGACGAGGCCTCAGTGTAGGGCCCTATTACAGCGGAGTCACCGGCGATACCTCTACCCGCCGACCCACTGATGCCACTATCCCCAGTAGCTGAGAGTGCACGTCTCCTTAGTGCACTTCACGAGTTTCAGCATCAGAGACCGCTCACATTCCAAGGGGAGATGGACCCTTTGGCAGCTTAGGATTGGCTGGAGGCTGTTGTATGAGTATTCAGGTTAGTAGGGACACCAGCTGACCTCGTGGTGATCCTTGCAGCGAGTCTCCCACATGCAGCAGCAGACAGATGGTGGAGCCTGATGCTCCAGGAGCACGATGAGGAATCTCTTCTTTGGTTGGACTTCGAGAGCCTCTTTTTCCCAGAGTTTGTCCTAGCCACCCTCCATGTGGTCCGAATTCAGGAGCTACTACAACTGTGGCAGGGCAGCATGATGGTAGTCTATTACTCTGCAAGATTTACCGATCTCTCACGCTACTCCACAGACATGGTACATGAGCCACTCATTCGGGCCCAGAACTTCGAGCAGGGATTGAGTCATGAGATCAGGGATTCGATGATATCCCTCAGTATTCCGACGCAGGCAGGAGTACTGGAGTGAGACCTTCTTGTAGAGAGATTCCTTGGTGAGCCTACACTAGCAACGAGACCTACCGCAGGGCGACACGTAGCAGAGTCTTCTGCAGGTGGCAGTCGACGGATGACACATGGATCCAAGAAGACCAGACCATTAGGAGGATAACCTTAGGACACTAGCTCAGAGGTGCGGGGCACACGACGTAGATCCAGTCTTACAAGGAGTAGACATTGCTATGCATGCGGCGGGCAGGGCCACATGGCTCGTGATTGGCTAACCCGCCATGCAGAGGAGTAGTAGACGGTTGAGGGACCACCCAGGTAGAGGTAGAGGTTTGTCCATGGAGGTTTGCATGGAGAAAGCGGACGAGGCAGAGGAGCTATCCAAGAAGCTGTTGGTTGGAAATACTTTGAGGCTCTACCACCACCACCACTAGGATGTCCACGCCGACCACAGGGAGCTGGTGGGCAGAGGCAGGCTCAGCTTCAGGCAGTGGAGGCCTACGGCCACGACACACCAAAGATGATTCTAGGTACTATCTGTGTCTACTATACCCTTGCTGCAGT
The DNA here is from genome assembly GCA_963277665.1 of Viscum album. Classification (NCBI taxonomy): domain Eukaryota; kingdom Viridiplantae; phylum Streptophyta; class Magnoliopsida; order Santalales; family Viscaceae; genus Viscum; species Viscum album. Next base: position 126,087,413 of record OY728126.1, read on the forward strand.
TCTTATAGAAATAGGAGTGAGTCATTCTTTCATTGTCTCTTCCCTTGTTCAGAGCTCAGAGATTGCGATGGAGTTGTTGGCTCGATCCTTATGGATATAGACTCCTACGGGAGAAGACTCGACAATTACGCCCTGGTGGAAGAAGTGTGAGCATACTCTAGGAGGCGAGAGCTTCGACTGGGATCTTCTTTTAGCGACGTTGAGGCCTTACGACATCATCTTGGGCATGGATTGGTTATCTACAGTCCATGCTCAGATCTACTGTATTAGGTGCAATGTGCGGTGTGTCCACACTGATGGAAGCAGGTTCAACTTCACCAGTGAGAAGGGAGACTTTGTAGCACAGGATGGACTCACGTATAGGAGAGGAAAATTGATCACTCATCAGTTGGCTAGCCTCATCCTAGGAGAAGTGGACATGCTGAGCCCGAGTTTTCCTATAGTGGTGGGTCAATATGCAGACGTTTTTCC